>CM046723.1:18988708-21388708 GCA_025584915.1 Monochamus saltuarius | reverse complement strand
AGTAACAGCGATTTTGCCAAAATTTTACTTTTGTGAGCATAATTTTAATATTAGGTTAAAGATCTATGAGTTTTCAAAAATTCAAAGGTATGAGTTGATTAATTATAATCCTGATTTAATATCTACAGTGAAAAATAGGTGTAAGCGAACGTTTTGAAAGCAAGTGTACGCTGGCTACATAGCATTTGAGCGCTCAATGAGAGCGGACCTGGCAAGGAATTTGTATGATTTCTTTATATTTCCCTGTGTGAACTTGCCTTGCAAATTGACCAATAGGAGTCGAGGAAACACGTTCCCTTGTTTACCAACGCTGAATTCTTATCTGAGACGGACTATAGTTAGTGACCAAAAAAAAAAAGGAACAATGACCGTATTGTCAAATGGTGTCACTATTTACGTCAAATGATAAATGCAATTTTTTTTATTTTATTTTTTATTAAACTGCCGGTCTAGAGGGTATATGTCTTTATTCAATCAACAAATATCGACCAGTATCAATCTCTTACATAGACCCAAGCCATTTCTTGCACTCTACCATACCCACAGAGAGGATGCCAATCCTCTCCGCAAATATACATGGTCTACGGCTACGGTCTACCTGCAAAATTAATTTCATACTAACAGTACCGAACTATATTAGTTTTTGAATTCCACACTTTTGACAAATTATGTTTAAAATATAACAAATATAAACAGCAAAATATTAAACGTATTCAAGGTAAAAGTTGTGTAATTGTTTGTTTTGAGGTTATTCCCAGTAGGTGTAAATTTCGATAATCTGGCTCTTTTATGAATCATAAGACAGAACTGTTTTTTTCTGGGAATATAGAATCAATTATTTTTTTGTTTTTACAGTTCTTGGAAAATAATTATACTGTCCAAATTTCCATAAATACTATTATTTTACAGGGTAATTTAAAATATTTTTTGTACAAAATGGTTAAAAATAAGACAACAATAATATGCAATCTTTTTGGATAATGATCATAAGAAAACATAGGAAACAATTTTATTTCAACATCTAATTAATAATATTGTATTAATTCTATGAAAGTTTTAGGGATTTTAAAATATTTTTCCACCATGTGACTGTCAGTGTATTATACTATTTTGCATAACTTAAATAAATTCTCAAGAAGTGCAATGGGGATGTCCAGTTAGACTAAAAACTTATATGTAGATACGATCATACAGGGTTAACTAACTATAAATAATGTTTCCCTGTAACTCTGTAAGGAGCCATATTTTATCTAAGCGTTATGAGTTAATTCTTCATATTTTCAGCCCAGGATTATCCAGTTAGCATATCTACAATTATTAATGAATCACCCTGTATACAGGGTGTTAAAAAAAGACCCATGTTTATTGAGACTTTTCTGCTTATTTTGGTTCATACTATTACCTCCTTAAATATTTTACACTCTTTTTTTAACACCCTGTATAATATGGTACCGTTTATCACAAATTGTATTCAAATAATTTGAAAAACTAACCTGCATGTGTCCTCCAGCCGGTATATTAACTTGAGGTGGCAAATGCGGAGGCATCATTCCCTGGGGCTGATAGGTTTGCATGGGATGCTGAGGGGGCCTGGGGGCAGGAGGGGCCTGCCTACTAGTTGGAGGTCCACTCCAACCAGGCCTCACGGCGATGGTAGATGCCACCACATTTTTTGGGGTATTATTGACAATGGGTAGCTGAGGAGGGGTACTTTTATTGGTGTCCCATGTACCAATGTCCATGTTGTGTTTCCCTGGGACAATGGGACCCGGAGGCATTCCGGGTCCTTTCTTTTTGAGCCCTTGATTTTGAATGGTGAGCTGAGGCTTTGCGGGCTGGCTGGCTATACTAGCCCATGTGGTTTTCTTAGGCTGACCTAAGGTCTCTTTCGAATCTACTGATGCCTTAAGATCTGAAATACATGAAAATATTTGTATTAGGTATTCAATTTTATAAAGAAAAAATCAATACCTAAATTTTGCATGGCCTGTTCGACACTTTTGAGAGAATCTGGCATTGCCTGGGTGTACATGTTTTGATGATCCCTGTAATAATCGTCGTATTTTCGTTGGCCGCCTAACTGGCTGCCCCACGTGTTGTAATCTCCGTTGCTGTGGAAGTAATTGAACGAAGATGGTTGACCCGCAAATGCGGTTGGAGTAGAAAATGTTGTTGAGGGACCGAACATGCCTAGATGGAAAAAAATATAGCAATTTTAATAACATTCTTTTATTAGCAATAAATTATAGTTAATCAACATCAGGGGTACAGGTCCTGCTGTTTAATTTTTTATTTCTACAGTGCGAGCAACAGAAAGAGATCTTGTACCAGAAGAATGTTGTAATATTTCACCAACAAAATTCAATAGTCAATATTTTATTAAAAAATTAGAAGAATAATAAAGCCCATATCAATCAAGCCCGCAAACGCTTTGTTTTTAAGACGTCAATAAAAGTAGCTTTTAATTCAGTGTAATTATAACTTTTTAATTTATTAATCTATTATATCTATTAGAAATAGAACCACCAGGTGAAAGAGTTAATACACTACAAAATATGTTGTGGATACTTCATACATTATCATGCTAAATTGGGTTGCCTGGTAATACTTGTATGTCGAATCAGTCGAATTTAAATCTAAAATTCTGTAATGTACTGTAGTTTGGTATTTGGAAACATACAATATCAGGCCATACATGTCTGAATTTGACATTGTAATAGCTTACCTTTTAATAGTAGCTACTTATCTGATTTGGTATACAAAAATGTGTATTTTTGATCTACTATTTTAAAACTTTAAAATATGCTACACTATACTCCATACAAAACTCTTGCGTCTATATATTTTACATGTTTAATAAAACTAAGTACATACTTATTACTAATGGATTGCTACTCCTATTTCACCATAAAAACACAATACTAATTTTAGCTGCATCAATTTATAAAATTAAAAATGATGTATAAACAGAAGTCATCAACATTATTTGTCATAATTTGTAAGAAACGTCAAATTACTGATGCAAACAATTGACAGATAGACGCTCGTAGTGTAGTGTGCTGTCACCTGGAATCGGACAATGGAACAGACTAGATAAAGCACGGCTGCTGCGATTTAACAGACAATGGGCGCATTCAGGGAACTTCAGCGCTGCAGCGCTTTGACGCAGCGGTTACTTGAATAAACAAAACACGGCCAGTTTGCTGTAGCGCTGTTTTAAAGTAGTAAAGCATATATTTTCATATGCTGGACCGCTGAAAGTGTTGACGTTATAAAAAAGCGGTTAAAAGTCAAATTTTAAGGTTGAATTCAGCCAAAAAAATGAATATTGGAGAATAATCTTGTTTGTGTCTGAATTTGTAACAAGGACGTAAATTTAGTACTACATAAGCAACAGCATTTAAGTCATTGTTAACTAGGTTTAAAACTATTTCGTCATCTTCGTCGAGGACCTGCCCCATTATATTATCCATGATGAAAATATATGGGTTTAATATTAATATCTGAGAAATGACAGGAACTATTTTAGATTAGAACACGGTAAAATGAATTATTTTTACACCTTTTGCCTCAAACCATAAATGCAATCTAACAACAGCAACCATTTAAGTCAAATGTCAATGCTCATCACTTTTACAATTGACATTTTTTGTCAATCAAACCGAAAGTCATTCAGCGAATTCAAGCTGAAAAGGGCTGCAGCACTGGATCGCTGCAAATTACCTGAATACACCCGATGTTTCAAATTAATGTTGTAGGCTGTCTTTGATAAAAAAAATCTAACCGATGTAGATCCCAATATATTTAAACACTGAACATTGGTTGCTTCACAAAACATTTAAATTTTATGTATTATATTTGATCTCAAAAATGCCTGAATTGAATAACCTAGTCCTAACCTAGCATCTACTTATAAAATTTTACTTGATTAGAAAATGTGTCAAATTTACAGTTTATTTCTTATTTACCTAAAAACAAAATAAAAGTACAACTTCTAGATAAAACGTAGATTTTAATAATGATTGCCAGTGATCATTGTCACCTTAAAAACCATAATTAGATCACCAAATGTTTCATTTAAAACTAGTCAACCAATCACATAAAAAATGTAATGCATACTTTAAGAACTTATCAAAAATATAGAAGATACACATAGAAGTCATTTTTTTCCAGGGTGAATATTGTCACAATAAAAAAAAAAACATGAGCAAAATATCAATCTGTAAATTACTTTTAATTATAGATAATTTATACATTTTGACCTTAAAAAGAATTCAATGTACTGAAATTGAATAGATCATATTAAAAACCGTATAAAATAACTACACCTAAAAAAATAATCAAACTTTACCAACCACCCTGTATCTCTAAAAAAACAAAGCATTTACTAATTTATTTCTTATGAACTTCTGCTGTTTACATCTGCTTGCAATTATCTAAAGGTTATTAAATGTAATAATTTCCACATAAACATGAAAAATTAGAAATAGAAAGAAGTTGCTTAAAAATTCTTAATAATAAAACCAAATCAGGAGATTACAGGTTTTTCTTTTGTGTTAATATTGAAACACATTTTGCTGAAGTGTTGTCAGAAAATTAGAGGTATCTACCAGAGAAATATTATTTTATGCTTACCGTCCATCGAATATGAGTCGTGAGGATAGCCGCTTAAAAATGTCATCGGATCTGTTCCGTTTGACCATGTTCCATCTCCTACACCATATGCTTGATAAGGGTAAGTCCCTCCACTGCCGTAATAACCTATGGACATGGAAATATTTGTGAAATTAAAACTTTTATTTACAACTCTATTTTCCTACTGTTAACTAATTAACTAAATATTTTGTTACCTTCATAAACTATCTTCTAATATTGTTTAGTGTAAAAGAAAAATAACTTGTTTTAATACTAAATGCTTAAATTCATTATTCAACATTATGCAGATTGTTGCATGCAATTCTAAAAATTATACAAATATTTTACTAGAGATATACGAGTAGCGGACATAATCCATTGCAAAACTATATCTATAAATATTTCCAACATACAATTTATTAATTAATTTTAGATTTTTAAAAATTGTATATTTTTGTTTGGCAAAAACCTCCAAATTCTATCTAATTTTCACTGAACAGCAAAAGCTCTTTATTACCTAATATTTATAACTGTATTTCTTACTAATTTAAATATTAATATATTGTGCATTTTTTTGTTTTTGGACTTAATAACCGTAAATCAGTTAAAAAATTGCAAATAATTGATGAAAATTGCCGAACCTCTCCATTAAAAGAGTAACGTGATTCTGACAATTTTCATCTTTAGATATCTTAAGTCACCATTTTTTATTAACTATATGATAAATTTTAGAAATCTTTACCCTGCATAAGCGCACTGGGTATGAGCAATATGTCGCACACCATTTTGAAATTGTCGAAAAGATTGCACCAATGTTTGACTTGACTGCATGTACATAAAGCGTAGGTACACAAAAAAATTATCTCTCAGATCATGGAGCCACTTTATATGCAAAAACTAAACGATTTAAAGTTATACAATCAGTGGAGCATATACTCGACTGAATAATAATAAATTCTTTTAACTGATTTGATGGCCAATGTGGTTTTGCCATCTATTGATCTGAGAGATATTATACGCATTTTTCCAAAATTGATTGCAGCCGACAAAGGGTTGAAGTAATTAATTAATATTATAATTTTACTGTAAAACAATATAAATGTTGCAGTTATTATATATTATTATTTTTAGGTAATTATGTATTTTCTTCTTATTGCTAACATGAGTATTTATATAAGATATAGAACACAGGATAGGTATCCAGAAACAGATATTTGTAGAAAACAGATATAACAGTTATGTTTTTATATTCAATATACCTGCAGTACTCATACTGTATATGTCTGTTGCACTCGATATGGGAACAGAGGCTCCGTAGGCAGTGTGGGCGGCAGAATTCTGTTGTTGGGATCTCCATGGTTCAAACTCTTCCGAGCCTGCTGCTCCTTCTCCTGCTCCTAGCTGTTCTTTAGGGCCATTGGACACTGTATAAGATGGCACACGTAATTGTATATAAGAAATTGACTTTTGTTAATTTATACGGTTATTATATATTTCTAAGAATCACCTACTAACAAACAAACCCTGCACAATTTGAACTTTAAGCTCTAGTAAAAGTAAAAACTTAGTTACTTGTTTATGAATGTAGAACTAACATTATATATAAACAATAAAGAGTATATTAGTTATTACATACTTTCTAATAAATTTTACAATTTACCTAGATATTGACCTTCTCAAAGAGGTCTAAATGTCTCCTTAATTTTCTGTCTTGGTTATTGTTAGGTATTTAAATTTTCCAGTCAAAATATTAACTATTAAATAACCAATCATGAAAAATGATTTTATAACTTTTAAATTTGATAAGGCGCGACAGACGGTTTATTATATTTTAAGTACTTAGTTTAGATAAGAAAGTTTTGGAAAGATAATAACAGTTCTCAGACATACCTTGATTTCCCTGTCCTTTCATCCGCTGAAGAAGCCATATGAAAATGAAATAAAAACGTATTAAGTTTGTTGTTAACTGGACGTAAAATTTACTTTATTTATCAGCTAAAAACTGTCAAACGATATTTTGATTTTTACCTGATCTGACACGCCTGCTGACATTGACTAGTCTTTTGTGTTAATTTCCCCACTTTAAAGTTAGTAAAAAATCACTGCCACTATTGCACTAGATTATGCTAACCACTTACACTAGAACGCCTTTTATAAAGTTTATTAACTAACAGTTTTATTTTAACATAAAATTAAAGAACAGTCAATCGTCCAACAATGGCGTTTAGTAAGCACGATTGTTGCGCATCGTTTATGAGCATGTGTTGGCGGTTAGCGATCGCACTGCCAAATGCGGGAAATTAAAATTTTGTGAAAACCCTCAATGCCAATTCAAATTTATTTCTATAAAGCAGCACTTATTCTTTTCTTTGAGAATATAACGTGTAGAAAACATGTTTATATAAGTTACTTCGATTACTTAATAGTCTCAATTACAAGTGGTATACCTAGGTAGGCCTGTTATTGTTTTTATTTATTTTCAACAAAATAAGTACCTATCAATGAATAAGTATTTCAGACTATAAAAAGAACTATTTATCTTTCAACCAGGGCCGGATTTAAGGAGGCAACTGCCCAGGTGTTCTCACATGTCTATACCTATATCCATTAAGCACCACATTCGTCATCGTCACACGTCGTCATTGAAGTTCGGCCTCACTCTAATAATAATTTTGCTCAAGTTTTGAAAAATGCAAAAAACCTCAATATATTTTTTTAAGTAAAACATAATGGGCCACAAAGCAGGAGCGACATCTTTGGGACAAAATATGAAGATATAAAACGTACGTTTTATGGTTTTATCAACAAAAAATGCGAGTAAGTTTATCATGAGGCATTGCTAAATGCAACGCCCCTTATCACCATTGTGATTCCTTTTCTCAAAAAACGTTTCTCTACTAAATTTAGTGAGCGGTGGGTACTCGAGTTATAGAAAAAAACTAAAAAATAATTCAATTTTGATATCCTGTATCTAGGTATTTCTCTGCTAGCATTTTTCTAAGATATATATAGCTATATCGTCTTATACTGGGCGTATTCAGACGAGGTCAGCCGCTGAGAAATCCAGGTCAATCAAATGCACGCATTTAGCTGAATTCTTACTAAGCGGCTGACCTCGTCTGAATACACCCATTATCCAAATAAGATGTCGTCATCCTTGCTCTATGGTCCACCCTGTATATACCTAGTTACTTATCCAGAAAAATGTTTCTCTGTGTATATACGTTTATTACAATTTTTGTAATTGCCAAATGTTTTTTATCAATGTTAATTTTTACGTTCTATTTTAGTTTTGATTATTGCTAATTCAAAATAAATAGGTAACTTTCGTTTTCACTTATCATGTCTGTACACAAATGTTTTTTTTTTGTTGTCACAATCACATAAAGTGTTATGTGGTCACAATATCAAAAGAACTCCACAGTCAGTATATCATTGCCCCGGGGCCTACAGTGCTAAATCCGGCCCTGCTTTCAATTACAAAATTATCAAATTGCTTTTATACAATTAAACAAATTTCATATTCTTTCATATTTGAAGAAAATTATAAAGCAAACGATTTGTGAAATTTGTTGTTATACTGGATGAAACACAACAACATGGGCAAAGTTCGGGGGGGGAATCAAATTAGCCCCCCTCCCCAAATAATTACAAACTACCATAGCAGTCACAGTAGTCACTAGTCACACATATTTCAGAACCGAAATGGAAACAGTCCACCCGTGGCTTTAGACCCCCCCCCCCAGATTTGATATGATATCTAATTTAACTTCTCCCATGCACAATAGTGACACTACAAAATTTTAAAACTAGAAATTTGTTATATTCTGTGTCTGTCACGGTTAAGGTACAATTTTTGGCTAAAAAATGCAATACCTCAACTCAAAAAAAAAAAAGAAATACATTATAGGAAATAGCAAAATATTTATTTCTTTCAAACAGAATAAAAAAATCAGAATATTTTAAGGGGAATAGAAAATCTACTGAAAAAAAAATTAATTACCAAGTTAAATCTTCACACACTGAACTACAGTCTTGCAGATTGAAATCACATTATCATATGTATGATATACGTAATATAACAAATTTTCAAAAAAGCAGTTTAGAACATATTTAGGAAAAATTTATATAGCTCATTATTATTATCATTATTTTTTTTGAAAGTGTAGTAAATTATGTGTAACAAAGTACCAAATTAGTAGAGTGGAAAAGTAGCCCGTGGTAGCTCAGTTGGGGAGAGCAATCGCCCGGAAAGCGAGGGTCCCGGGTTCGAATCCCGGCTGCGGCAAACGCTTTTACATTCTACTACAACTTCAGAAGTGGGATTATGGATCCACCTGATGGCACAGCACCCCTTATGTTTATGATTTATGATTACCTAGGTGTCGGATTATGGCCGGCAGCCGAGGACGGCTGTGTTGTCAGGTTTGGCCGAGTTGTAGTAAATTATGTGTAACACCAGTACCAAATTAGTAGAGTGGAAAAGTAGCCCGTGGTAGCTCAGTTGGGAGAGCAATCGCCCGGAAAGCGAAGGTCCCGGGTTCGAATCCCGGCTGCGGCAACCGCTTTTTCATTCTACTACAACTTCAGAAGTGGGATTATGGATCCACCTGATGGCACAGCACCCCTTATGTTTATGATTTATGATTACCTAGGTGTCGGATTATGGCCGGCAGCCGAGGACAACTGTGTTGTCAGGTTTGGCCGAGTTGTAGTAAATTATGTGTAACAAAGTACCAAATTAGTAGAGTGGAAAAGTAGCCCGTGGTAGCTCATTTTGGAGAGCAATCGCCCGGAAAGCGAGGTGTCCCGGGTTCGAATCACGGCTGCGGCAAACGCTTTTTCATTCTAATACAACTTCAGAAGTGGGATTATGGATCCACCTGATGGCACAGCACCTTATGTTTATGATTTATGATTACCTAGGTGTCGGATTATGGCCGGCAGCCGAGGATGGCTGTGTTGTCAGGTTTGGCCGAGTTGTAGTACTTAAATTATGTGTAACACCAGTACCAAATTAGTAGAGTGGAAAAGTAGCCCGTGGTAGCTCAGTTGGGGAGAGCAATCGCCCGGAAAGCGAGGGGTCCCGGGTTCGAATCCCGGCTGCGGCAAACGCTTTTTCATTCTACTACAAAAGCAACATTTTACAAAAATATGTACAGGGTGTTCTGTAAAGAATGCGCCAAAAAGCAAGGTTAGATTCTAGGCGTCAAAATATTAGGGCTTATTTAATAATTACTGTAATTATAATCGAATATATATGAAATTTTGGTACTGGGGTTTTTTGGTGGCGAGAAATTCGAATTTGATGTCGTTTTTGCGGCAGCTGCTAGAGGGCGCTCGTTACTCGTGACTCTGGTGTTATTTTCAGCTAAACTTTTTTATGGAACGACTGAGCAGAATTTAGAGTAACGCATTCGTTAGACCGATTATTTCTACGAAGAAAAGGTATACTTATTTGAAACCAATGGAACGAGCCGTTTTCGAGATATTCGTTATTCTAATAATAAATATATATCAAAGAGAAGCGACATTTTATTAAAGCATATTTGGTGGAATCCTAATATTTTGACGTCTAGAATCTAACCTTGCTTTTTGGCGCATTCTTTACGGAACACCCTGTATAAAAGGTGTTTCCTAATTGAGTGCGGACATTCTACGGGCGTATTCTATAATACAGATACATGACAAAAATTAAGGTAAGATATAGGGTGTCCAAAGCTGATATAAAAAAATGTTTATATTTCTTAAGGAATATTTATTAAAGTGTACAATATATCAATAAAAAAATTAACAAAATAAAAACAAAAAATATCACTAGGCATATATTAAACTTTTAAATTATATTGTAAACTCATAAAAACTGGATATAAAATTGTTTTATTTTCAAATTAGCTTATGTTTTATATCCAAAAAATATCAGTTAATAATAGAAATTAAACTTAATATCTCACGATAAATGTGCATAGATATTAAATTTTTATTAAACTTTTTCTCAAAATAATAATATGTAAACACAAACTTCTGTTACATGTTTTTAATTCGTCTGAATGTATTTCACCAAATGTCAGTAAAAAAATTACATCATTATAAAACTTAATTAAATACGACGTACCTAAGAACTTCATTTAGTGTTGTTTGTAATAAAAAATATTGTGAAAAATTTGTATTGATTAGGTCAAATAGAGAAATATTTATTTAAAAATATTGCAATTAGGAGACCATTTCAGAGCTCTCTAGAGCTAAGAGAAGATACAAGAGATGTAAATATTGTATGCCTGTCTCCTTACTGGTTAAATGTGGTTTATATTGGACAAAGCCATATTTTTGAAAAAGAAATTTAGAATTTTTATTATTTTACGGTGGTATGAAAAATATATTTCCTTATCAATTTCACTGCATAGATTCTTCATAATACTTTTGTTCACCGTAAGTAGTTGTTTCTCAGGACATCATCTATTACATTTTTCTGATTCTTTTAATTCGGGTCAACATATACAAATTTTAAAGTAATTAGTAAAATGAATATTTTAATGGAATGACATTACATAGTCTATTATCTACCATTGTTACTTAATTTTTAATTTGGTGGATTGCAGCAAACTGAATGTACCATATACTACATACCTATCGCTTAAAAAAGGTACAAAAAATGCTCGAAAATATTTACTGGACTTTTCTGCATTCAAAAATCGATAACTTCTTATTACTTTCCATTTATCCCTTCTCTTAGCATATATCGGTTCTAATTCAGTTTCTTTACCTAAATCTAAGTCTAACAGAAAATGACATTTGTTGAGATCAAAATATAAGCTTAAGTCTTCTTGATTTTTGTCATTAAAGTATGAATGTACTATCATTGTAGCATTTTCACCTTCAGCATACGGCGCAGGTAACATACCATCAAATTCAGATTTAATAAATCGTATATTCCAATTAGTATTCGGTAAAAAGAAAGAGCTGGGATATCTGTGCCAGTCTTTCCCTATACAAACATTTACTTGAGCTCGATCAGATATTTTTGCTTCTAGAGGATATCGATTTAACTCCATCATTAGGTCCAGTGGAGCATGATAATTTCTGTACAAGGCAAAAATTCTCGAAACACCTATAAATATGAGAGATTAATAACTTCTAAATATGAAAAAGTAATATTTTACAAATACAAAAAAAAAACAATTGGAACAACTCTAATGACACAAAAATGTAACTGAAATATTTTTTATACTACCTTTGATTTATTTATTTTCTTTACACAAATATAAATTATTATGAGATAAAGCCTATTACCTAATAAAGATGTTACCGCCATTACTGTGATCATAATCAAAATTGTTTTATCCAAATAATGTGTCCCAATAGGCATTTTCTTAAATACAGTCCATACTCTAAAGCATAACTTCTGTAATATATCTACAGTTATTGCCCCACTTAGGCAAATTAATGGATATATGGGAAATAAAAATCTGAAACAAAAATCAAATTTATAGGTAACAAAATAAAGTTTGGTTCTTATGCATATCAATTGAACATTTTCGAAGATAAAAGCCAAATAACTTATAGATATACAAAATACAAGATAAACAGTGTAGCATCCACAAAAATAAAAATAATTGGCCCAAAAAATACTTAATTTTTGATATGGTATTATTTATACAAATTGTCATATGAAATTATCTACAGGATGACACTCACACATTTTCGTGTGGCAACGATAGCTTTGTTGGTTACCTTAAATCACTAAAAATATGTGTTTCAAAATTGAAGATGTGGATTTACATATTATGTATGAAATATTTTCCTTAAAAAAATTAGCTGTATAATACAATACGACCTCATAACTGACTGTTGGGACGAGGCAGTTCAGATAAACGACAGTAGACAATTCGGAGCATCTACTATACTATATTTAAATTAAACTCCTGCATAAAAGACAATGTATAACAAGAAAAAAAAATTGATTTTATTACATAATCAATAACCATTTTTTAAACAGCCATTAGAATATTTCAAAGATTACTCCAATATCAATTTAGAAAACTTAGGCTTCGGAGTTTTTAAATAAAAGAATGCCATTCTCGTAGCACTCCGATTATAGGGAGTTGCCAATTACTTGTTTATTTTAAATGGAGCACCCTGTATATTTTTGCATTTGAATTCTACACATAATTTTATTAAGCTTCTGTATATCCATCTCTAAAGGTCTTCGAAATATTTCAATTCTATAAAAAAAGTTGCTATTCGATAGCCTAATTAAAAAAAATTGCCTATTTTTTACATTGTGCAAGCTAGTATTGATAATTCAAAGAGAGATAAGGGAATGACTATCATTTATTACAGATATTTTAAAAACTGTTTAATTTTATATAAGGTGGTGAAAATTTATTGTCAAATTTACTTAAAATTCTCGAACCGCCAAAACTTGATTTCTGTAAATGGAACGCCCTGTATATTCAATAAAAAACTGTTGTAGAATTTTATCCGCTATGTATCCATATTACACTTCCCTATACCTATCTCTTTTAATTCTTGTTATTGACAGTTTTACAGTGATAAGCCGTACCACACTGTAAAAATTCTCTGCATGATAAATCTAGTGTGCAAATTTGCTCATTTTCATCATTATTCTATACTGTGCTGCGTAAACATATAAATGACAATTATTATAGGTCTCTTCTGTTCAACATTTCAAAAAATATAATAGGCTTTAGAGCCTGTATGACCTTAATTGACCTACCTTTCTTCTTTATGTTCTTGCAACATAAAAATTGTTAACCATAAAAACAGTGGACTTAAAGATAACCAGAACGGTAAATATAGAGTACTCTTATTTTTTGATGGTACAAAGAAATAATTTAAAATCACAGCTAAAGGACTCAATAAAGCTAATACCTGAAAAGAAAAAAACACAAAAATTAATAGGTATATGCTAAATTAATGGAACATAATATTACCCAAACAAAGTTAAAATTAAGAAAGCCATTAACCAAATAATATGAAAATGGCTCTGTCCCATACAAATTGGGACCTGCTCCCCCAAACACATTATACTTAACAATGTTAAAAGGAGCTACAATAAAACGTCCGTATATTAAAGAATCAATTATTATCATTGGTATGAGAATGACTAGAGCTGATATTCCTGACCAGGCAGTAAAATCTATATATAATTGTTTCCTGAATAACATATCAAATGCGATTGGTACTCCCAATAAAGCTGCAAATGGCCATCCTAAAATTAAATATATTTTTTATTATCCTAACAACTATTAAAATAAAATCTACCTAATAAAGACCCTAAAGCAGTAAAAAATATTGCCAATGCAAATTTCTGTTGCCACCAAGCTGCACAAGCTGCAGCACATGTGTACATCGCAAAACTGGATGGCAAGAAAGCTGTACTCGCAACAAACATTCCTGCTGAAAACAGCTGAAAGGCCAAACATATTCTTCCTATGTGGACACCAAATTCTTTACAAATTGCTCTACAAAGGTAATACAAATCACAAAATACGTACCTAACTATATTTGTAATCTTACTTGTAAAAATAAACCTCAGCAAAAGCACAAATTAAACCCAAGAGACATCTGACAAAATAGAACATAAGAAGAGGATTTGGTTGCAATAATTTGTGGTACATCCAGGCTGGGGCAGCATGTATCATTAAATAAAAATAAGATCTAAGTCCAAATTCCGGACTGTACTCCCACGTTTGTAATCCTTTACCAAAAACTAAAACTGTACGATTAAAACAAAAAATCAATAAATTTTTCCGTCATACCAATGTAATATGTTGGCTCCCAGTAATTATAGGTTTCGTCACAGTCTGATATGTGCGACCAAATAGCAGCACAAAATCTGGCCGATAATAAAATTTTAAAAGCTGTTTCGCCAGCAGGGAACAACAATGCAGTGTTGTTAGTTTCCATTTTGCTATAAAACATTAAATATCCAATATAACAAAATATATAATAAATTCCAATTTACCTAATTTGAGTTTTTGCTGGTTTTCGATATGCCTCTTTATTACGTGATTCTTTTCGCATAGGCTGAGGTGCATTTTGTCGTAACCTAAAGGATAGTTGACTTTTTGTCATTTTGATTTATTTAATTTATGCCTATCGGTAAATAATTACATTATAAAATGCGAGTAATCTAAGAGTGAATAGTCTTATCATTTGACAATCTACTCTAATTCTAAACCGAAAATCATGGCATATTTCTAATTTGTATCACTTTATCTCTGCTAAAATTTCACTCTCCACTTATAAATTGTTTATATTTTAGTTTTTCTAACAAAATAGAAAACATAAAAAAGTCTGATTATCCCCCACTCTTTTATAAAAACGCGACATAACAAAACATAACCTATCCAACTTCTTCTTCTTCTCTAACTCCTCGTTAAAACCACAAACCTAGAAAAATATAAACCGTGCCCTGTGCCAGTGCACTGAAATGTACGATATGGAATGCGTAAAGTCCATTGCGCATCCAAATAAAGGTACTAACCCTAGGAGCAGACAAAAGGAGGCACATGAAACTCAGCAAAGACATACTTCATTGATTATGTATGTGGGTGCGAGAGAGACAACCATTTGCACGTACGATATGAATTGTGTTCTTAATTTCCCATTATTTTGTTTGTAAACACGTCATTGGCGTACAGTGTGGTTTCTTCTTTTATCTTGTATCTCGTTAGTGTTATTCTTTGTGTATTTTTGTGAGTGTTATTGTTGGAACATGTCATGCTTTATAAGGGACTGTAAAATTAACCAGCATATAGCACGAAATAATTCTTCATATCCAGAATTCAATTTCATTTCAATTCACAATCAGCTAAGCCCCTACTGCTCCGCCATTGCTAGAGGCACAAAACAAAATATGGCGCTGATCATAAATAATCCATTCGCGCAGCTTTTAGCGCATTCCAGTCATCATAATATAAAATTACATTTCAGTGTGCCAGTGTCATATTGCCGGCACAAACCTAGAAAAAATATAGACTGTGCCAGTGTCATATTGACGGCGACCGCAAATTCATGGCTACCCTAAAAGGTCCATAATTGCCAAACCTTGGTTTTTATGCCAATTTACGTTGGTTGTATTGTAGCGTGAAGCTCATTTCTTTACTGTGATTGGTCACACTCATGTCACATTCTTTAATGACATTTAAAATGACAGCAAGTTAGTTAATTTCAGATTGCAATGCAGCCATCATATTTGCACAACCGCCAACATAAAGCAAATAAAATATCCATTTTCCGGACCTTAGGTCCCTAGAAAACGCGGCACCTGTCACGTGACCTATATCATGAACCGACGCAGTCTATATTTTTTCTAAGTTTGTGATTGCCGGCGACCGCTAATTCATAGTTGCCTCTGCCCTAATAAGTCCAGAACAGAGAATACTCCATTTCTCTGTTCTGGACTTATTAAGAGAGAATGATCGTCAACATGCGCAAACTTCCTAATGTGTGTGCGCGGACATCTTCTAACTCAAATGTCAAATTTTATACAGGGAGTAATCAATATTTTATACTTACCAGGGCTGTTTACAATTACATCGACATTCTTTAACGCAGCAAATCGTATGAAAAATTGTTAAAAAATAAAACTATTTTTGTAACTATTCTGCAATTGATGTTGAAGTAAGAAAGTAAGAAAAACTTATATTTAAAAGACATATTGTAACCTCGAAATTAGGTTATCGTAGAAACACGTCACGTAGACAAACAACTTTATTGTCACTCTTGATTGTACAAGAAATCTGCTTCAACAAATGCTTTACTTTGACGTTTCAGTCATTCGCGTTCGACTGCTCAATACAAACTGACTCCATCGGCGAAAATGATCTGCTTATATAGGTTTTTAGAGTTCTGGAAGTTTCTGAAATCTCGAGAACGTGTCGAGAAACCAATAGAATATGGCCTGGAATATTCCGGAAAACGTCAAAATAAAGCCATCACAAGAATTCTGAATTTTAACATAAACAGAAACGTGATTTACAAACTAACGAGGTAGGTGAGCTTCAATTATAAATTCTACCGTAAACAGGAACATAATTAACAATCTAAAAAGGTAGGTGAGCTTCCGTAACAATATTTTAAAAATTGGATTATTTTGAAAATGATTTTTTACGCAATTGTAATATTAATATCAATTATAAGAAAAATCTCTTTTAGCTTGAAAGTTAAATTAATTTTTTAACAATTTATATGCAATTTGTATTAAAAAAATCTATCGTTCTGTGTTACTTTTGATAATGTAAAAATTTAGTAGATACCACTTTTCAGTTACGCCTGAAAGCGGTATGTTAACAAAAAATATTAAACAAATTACCTCATGACTATTTTTAAGATACGAAAAAATTATGTAAATCTGTCTTGTCAATCAGTTATTATAACTCAATTTTGACAAACGGTGGACAGCATCTCAAAGCAAAGCACAGCAGGTAGGATGGGTGGTTAGGCTCACAGCATTCTATGACAATAAAACTCAAATTAATGAAAATGTCATTGTTCTATTTTGCAATGCAAAATAATAAAGATTACTAGAGCTACAATTAAAATTTACGTACCTACGTCTTGTGTTTACTTTATTTCTCTTATTTCTTAACTTACCTTGGATAGGCTAGCTATGTACAAAATTAGGGAAAAGGGGAAGATTATAAAGAGAATAAATACACCTACTTTATTTATTTTCTGTCGACAATGAAGATTATTAACAAAAACCTGACTTAACTATGAATGACTGAGTGGAATATAAATGAGAATTAGAGTGCCGTACTCAGCGTTCAATTCACAGGGGAAAAGAGCACGGCAGAGAAAACCCCAATTCAAATAAATATCTGTAATTCTGTTTTAATGATAAATTAACCTATTTACAAAATATAGGTACTTAAATCAACAGTAACACACAAAAGATATTACAATACCACAGCCCTGGAAAAAGCCTTAACATTCAACTATCATGATAATGGTAGGTCCCAGCATCCGTCAGCATCTAAATAAAAAGAAAAACAACAACAGCAGTATGGCCATAACTGGTAATTTTTAGCTTTTTAACGATGGTTAATCTGCTAGTTCCGAATAGAAAAGCCACTCCTCTTCTGCAAATTATCTTTAGCAAACCTGTAAAGAAAAAGTATTATATCGTAGTTTCAAGTTATATTAGTCTCAATTAACAACTTACGTATGAAAACTGATACCTTCACGTAAAAATTTTCTATTATTGAAACAGCCTCTCACAGCACAACTGGCCATTGTAAAATGTTTAAATTTACACAACAGTCAATATTGAAACACAAAGATCAGAATAATTAAATTCAGATTTTCACAAATCGAAAAAATATATTTATAAACACAACAAATCCCGTAGTAAACAAAGCTCTTTGACAGTTGGGTTAGAATATGGCTGCCTGCTTAGCGTCGCACGAGAAACCGATGCGCAGTCGTCGAAGCGCGTTCTGTCTACTCCATTTCTCTGGTCCAGAATCACTAAAATTTGGTTTTTATGCCAATTACGTTGGTTGTATTGTAGGGTGAAGTCATTTGTTTACTGTGATTGGGTGGTGATTGGTCACATTCACTGAAATGTACGATCACAAAACCTAGAAAAAATACGATATGGAATGCGTTTAGTTCCATTGCGCATCCATATAAAGGTACAATGGTCGTCAGCTTAAAGTCACCAGTTCCATATGGTCCATTCTTTTCTAGTGCCATTTATTATACACGGTGCTAGAAAGGGACAAAACATGGAAGTGGTGACTTTAAGCTGACGACCATTGTACCACACATAGGAGTTGACAAAAGGAGGCACATGAAACTCAGCAAAGAAATACTTCATTGGTTATGTATGTGGGTGCGAGAGAGACAATAATCATCTGCACGTACGATATGAATATTGTGTTCTTAATTTCCCATTATTTTGTTTATAAACACGCCATTGGCGTACAATGTGGTTAACCAGTACATTCTTTTATTTTGTATCTCAGTGTTATTCTTTGTGTATTTTTGTGGGTGTTATTGTTGGAACATGTCATGTTTTATAAGGGACTGTAAAATTAACCAGCATATAGCACCAAATAATTCTTCATATCCAGAATTCAATTTCATTTCAATTCACAATCAACTAAATCTTTATTGCTCCGCCATTGTTAGGAGGCACAAAACAAATATGGCGCTGATCATGAGAAATCCCATTCGTGCAGCTTTTCGAATATAACAAACACTAGCAGAAAGCGGCTTTTATACATGCGCTCGGATTTGCTTGGTTTCGTTTCGTTGCACCATAGACGGCAACCCACAGATCATTGGCCGAAAAAAAACATTCATTGATAGCGGCACCCACAAAACATATGCGGCACCTATGCACACAAGAGATGGCGTGGTTTTGCACTTAAGTATATTATTTTATCTAGGGTTCTGCATGCATTTTTATAAAAATAGATACATAAACTATCGTTTGCTAAAACACAGCGGCCGTGCTTTATCAGGCGATGCGATTTAGCATACGATGCATCAAAAAACAAGTCACTATTTTTTGAACGGTTTTAATCAGCGAAATCTTTGTCAATGTCAATTATTATTGCTGATTTTTAAACCTCAAATTTTTTAAATGGATATCTGTAAAGTAAAATCAAAATGTTTGCTAATTGTACTTCATAATTTTCAAAAAATTTAAATTTTAGTCAGATCGTCCAACATGGGGAAATTGTACAAAGTTGGATTTATATTGTAAAAATGTTTATAACCCCATCGTTAAAGTGTCAGACTGGGAAAAACATGGTGAATCTTTACCTGTAGATGTCGATCCATACTGTCCTACTGCGTTTGATTTACATTATTCTCATTATAATAAAATTGGAAAGGATGATAACCCTGTGAATTATACAAGTACTACTCATGACATGTTGGCACAAGTATTTACAAAAAGGCGAGAATTCGAAGTCAATCCAAACAAAGCAATGATTAATTTGTATTCAGATATTGAGTATGCTTATTTTATATTCTTTTTATGTTATTAAATCATTATTAGTGTATATGTTTTAGTCAAGCAAGTGATGACAAAAAACATCTGTGTTCATCTCCTTTTGGAACAGACTATATAACAACAACGCAACATAGTTTTCAGCCTCCTCATCCATATTTATTGAAAAGGGTAAGATTGCGCCATCATTTTATATAGTTGCGGCAAGATTTCAAACGACATACACGTCATACGAACAAATGAATAATTCATTATATTTTCATGAAAATAATTAAGAAACTGCAACTGAGAATAATAAAACTATACTACTTTAAATATTTATACTATATATTGCACTAAATTGCAAAAAAAATATATTTTTAACACGACTAAATATCAGAAATTATGTTGACAATAAAAATAATTACGTAACGTCAGCCGTGACATAAGTCGTCTGAATTCTTGCCGCAACTATACCATATATATGTGTAACATCTGGGTTATATGTACATACGTTTCCATATTTTGGTGTAGAACAAGCAGTGAAAATAATTCGACATACATAAACGTGTAGAAATACAACTTCTTTCGGGATATAGATGTTCAAGTTGCACGCGAAACAATATGAACATGTTCATATAACTTTAAAATGCTTTGAGTTGTACAATTTTTACTTGATGTTCATCTGGTATACCTACGTATTATAATACTATACTACACATATAAGAAAATGTTATAATAGGGTTTTATTTATTGAGGTCTCCATCCCTTTAGTAAAATATTTTCCCACGTGTAGGGAATAATATATTTATAACTTTTAAAAAACACCCTGTATACAAAAATTGTTCAGACAAATGCCTTTAGTTACTTTCTTTGCACCTTTTGTTAACGTTAAATTTGTTTTGGAGCCAGTAAACAGTTATTGTTACTCAGTTTGTTGTCGATAGCGGGAAATTAGGGGCCAAATTTCAAAGAAAACACTAAATGTTCTCAATTGTCGACGTTTCGTTACTTATGGTGACATTCTCTCGACGCTATAAAATTTAATAAATTCAAAATTACATCACCAATTTATAAATAACAAACTTAACATTAAAGTATTAAAAAAGTGTGTTTAAAACATTACAATAAAATGAATACAACGACAATATCTATATAAACGTGAAAAAAGAAAACACAATTACACAGTACACACACACTAACAATTATTATATGCCACAAATTTAAAAGCAAAAGTATTAAAATTATATAAACAAACTGTATTTATATAAATGAATAGTAAAATAACAAAATATGGTGAATGAACGACAAATGCAACAAACAACAACCAGTACATCACATGCAAAAAAAAAATAAAATTAAAAATTAAATCTACGTATATTGTTTATATGTTACTCACATTACAGATTTAAGTGTTTCACTGTTTTCCGAGTCTCGTTGTACATAGTATTTCATATAACAATCTTGGACAGTATAGATATAAGCAGAAAATAACGTAGGTACACGCATATATGTATGTATATCAAGAACATGTATTAAAATATAATTCAAATTAGTTATCTTGTCGTATGAGACTAAGGGTGACAAAAACCAAATAATAAGTTTACAAATATTATCTTTTTATCTCCCCTATAAGGTTAAAATATGATCTACTGAGGATTTCAATATCCGATCTTTTATTTACCGACTGTTTTTCTTTTTTTATGCATATCATATTTAGGGTTCCCAACTTGAGTATCGGTCATTTCGGGACAATTATTTTTACGTTTCCAAATAATAACATCAAACATCAGAAATATATATTGCACACACTTTTTTTATTTGTAAACATAAAATCGATCATAAAATAGACTAGTTACCTTTGGCTTTTTATAAGAGGAAAAAAATAAATTCATAAACATAAAACATAACTTTGGTAACTAGGACTAGGAAGTAGGTAAATGCTAAGTATAAGTATACCTACTTAACAAAACTAAAACATATTATTGACAAAAATAAACATTAAAATAAACTACAAAATAACCCCTTTTTACTTTCCATTGCTACTTAAATCTATATTTTTGTTGAGATCGAGCAGCCTGAAGCAGTTTTTGGTCTGATTTAACTTAACTAGAGCTAAAAAGTCCTCAAACTTTAGTCTCACTTGTATTTCGGATTTTACTTGAGATATTAGGAGAAATCGATTACTTCCTTGGCCCACAATGCTTCCAAAATACTGAAAACACGTTCGCAAAAAGCATTGCCGACAGGAACACTAGGAAACTAATTTAAACATTTCATTTAAATTATCAGTAGCAACATCCACACTAAATATCTAAACCCACTCTTCCATTACATTTTTTTCAGAAAAAGATTCGAAATTTTCAATAATATTACTAACTAATATACTCTCACCGGCAAAAAAACCGGCCACTAAAACTAACCCCAATTACTTTTTAGTGGGCGGTTTTTTTTTGCCGGTCAGTTTATAATCGGTATATAAGTATACCTACGCACAAAAATATACCTCAGTCAGACTACCAGGATACGGCGCGGCGGTTGGTCGTCAAAGTTCTCAGCGTTGCCGTATACACGAAAATTTCTGAATATTGTTAAAATATTAGTTAAGGATTTCCGGGATTTTTTATGTCCCGGCCAAGGCAAAACTTTCTCATTCCTGGTTAATCCCGGCCAAACCGGGACGGTTGGGAACCCTAATATCATTTTCATCTAATAACCGTTTTTTGATATTATTTTGTTGTTATCTTACCTAGTTCATAATCAAAATGATGCAAACTACTATAACAGTGTTCGGCAAGTGCAGTATTGTTACTTTTTTTTGTCTTTGTTGGGTTAAGGGCGTATTCCGTAATTTGATGGGTCTTACCAGAACCACGGTTTTGGTATTTCTGGTCCTAGATAATATACTTGTTTCTGGCAACTTAAATTTGTTATTGAATTACGGAACAATATTGGAACCGGGGATTTTTTAATCTCTACCCAAACTAACCTAAAAACGTGCTATAAACTAAAGTGTGCTAAAAAGGGTATTCAAACGGATATTATTCTGAATGAGTACAGAAGTGGTAATCACAAATTACTGAACTATTATTGGTAATAGTGGTAATTAGCATGACATAACCTCAAAACGGTATTTACCGCTAGGAACCAAAGATTATAAGTGGTTCCTGTGCTACCGAACGTTACCTTTTTCAGCCACGTACCGTAATCTGTATATTTTTCAAGCCGGTTGATTTACGGAACGGTAAACCTTAACATTACGGAATACACCCTTAATATATTCATACATCAGTCTCTTTTATGTTCCTGAATACGAGTTCCTAAATATCTACAAGTTTGACCTGTAATAAATCCTATCACAATATTTGCAAGGTATCTTATAAACAACATTTGATTGAAGTTCGGCTGGTGTTTTTGTTTTAAGATTTGTATACACATATTTTTTTAAAGTATTTTCATTTTTGGGTACTACCTTGATATATTCTTCATTTCTAAAAACTTTTGCCAACTTCTCTGTGAGACCTTTTACATAAGGGATTTTAAATTTTTTTTTAATAAGGTGTCCCTGGCATTCATTATTTGTCTTTACATTACGATTACATATTTATTATTTTATTAATTAAGCTAACAGGATAATTATTTTTTATTAGTATTTCCCTTATGTAATTGATGTTCTGTTTGTGATAATCCTCGTGAGATAAACTAAGAGCTCAAATTATTTTTATATTAACTTTCTCATGGCACGTCGCTTGGCCGCACGTGTTTCCCTAATCTGCTCCTGCAAATCAAGAGGTAACTCACCTGCATGGTCCACACATCTCCTTTCCGTCCTCTTGGTGGTGCTGCTTTCCAGGGCGGTGCGGATATCTGTCTCAAGGCTCACGACTGCCGCCTCGAGGTCCGATGATGATCTGGACGCGCCAATATCCTTGGCTGGATAAATGACCTCGGATGAGCAGGGTCTAGAGGGATCATCTCTCTTTACTCACTTCATCTCTGTAGGTCCGGACGCCTCGTAGAGGTGGGTTCCTTTCTCCGGTCAGCCTCGACCGCAATTGCGACCGATGCCGGCGGCTCGAGGAACCTCCTCCTGTCCTGACAAACCCCGTCGGCAAGGGCTTATCTTCTGGCGCTGTTATGTCTTCTCTTCTTTCTTCGCCGACTCGTTAACTCCCGGGGTAGTCATGTTTTCGTCGCGGCGCGAACGCCTTCGACCAGTGAGGGATTTGGGTTAAGTCAGGATTAGCACTGTGGCTCTAGGGAGACGCTAGGACAAAGAACCATAAAGGCCTTGTCGTCCACCGTCGCGGAAAGGATAAGGTAGTAGTAGTAAGTGCGGGGGGCCTTAGCCTGGCAATTAGGCCACACGTGGGCCCTTTTTGCCTACCCTGGCATCCCATCACTCCTCCACTATTCGCCCTCGGCCTTCCTCGAACCAACCCGACATCCTATTGAACGCCAGGATCCTGGTCCATGGTAGGCCTCTCATCTCTTACCTTTGCAGCTCCTCGGTGCCAAAGGTGCTATATCTTAGTCTTCCAAGAGCCGCACAATATCCTAGGAAATGGATAGAGGTCTCCTCCCCCTCTCCTCATTCTAGACATAAGGGACTATCCTCTATGCCTATCAAATTAAAATGCCTTCTGAGTCTGCAGTGGCCTGTCAGGACCCCCACCATTTGGTTCAGGGACCTTCGACTAAGGCTCAGCAGCCACTTCGTCCTAGATTTATTAGGTTCAT
Source organism: Monochamus saltuarius (assembly GCA_025584915.1). NCBI lineage: Eukaryota > Metazoa > Arthropoda > Insecta > Coleoptera > Cerambycidae > Monochamus > Monochamus saltuarius. The sequence continues at coordinate 21,364,362 of CM046723.1, read as the reverse complement.
TGAAGAAGTCGTGGGCCTGTCTACATCCCCCGTTCCTTCTCCAATTCTCTCCTAGTGTTTGATAGGCCCATTTATTAAGGGCACTGTTCATATTACCTGGCGTAATTCCCAAAAAGGGTTCGGGTTCCTGGCAAAGTGCCTCAAATCCAAGACGAGCTAGCAAGTCAGCGGTCTCATTACCGGGGATTTCCTTATGGCCAGGAACCCAGACCAACTCCACCTCCCTTTGTCTGGCCAGGGACTCCAGGACATCTCCACACTCTTCAACAAGACTAGATCTAGTCACCGGAGAGCTAAGAGCCCTGAGTGCAGCCTGGCTATCAGAGCAGATGAAGATTTTCTCCTCCACACAATTCCTTACTTCTTCCTTACCTGCTACCATCAAAATAGCAAAAACCTACGCCTGGAAAACCGTGGAGTGTGTGCCCAGCGAAAAGCTCTGCCGGATGTCCAGGTTTTCCAGATAAATTCCTGCCCCAGAAAACTCATTCCCTACCCGGGATCCATCTGTATACCATATCAGAGATCCTGGGGGAAACATGTTTTCTGCCCTCTCCCACTGCTCTCTCGAAGGGAAACAGTGGTATACCTCCTTCCCAACCAGAGCGGATACTGGAATTTCATTCTCCGCCCTTAAGGCTATAGCGGCGTGACCCTCCACACGACCTTCTGCCTTCCAGCAGCCTGCATCCCTTGTTCTCAGGTAGGTCGCCATCGCCTCCTTTACAATCCATGTTGGGAGGGGTGGCAACCCCAGCAAAACTTCCAGGGCGGCAGTTGGGGTTGTCCTCATCGCTCCTGTAATACTTAAGCAAGCCAGCCTTTGGATCCTCGACAACACCTTGGCCACAGTCACCCGGTCCACACTCGGCCACCAGACCAAGGCCCCATATTGTAGCCTCGGCCTGATCACCTCCGTGTACACCCAGTGAAGTACCCTTGGGTTGACTCCCCAGTTTTTGCGTACTACTTTCCTTAATTGCCAAAAGGTTGCCATTGATTTCCGGGTAACCCGTTCAATCTGTGGCCCCCAAGACAACTTACTGTCCAAGGTTACACCCGAGTATTTTACCTCCTTACTTAGAGAAAGGGTTTTCCCATACATAGTTGGGGCCCTGAAATCTTCTATCTTTCTCCCTTTTGTGAAGAGAATCTACTCAATCTTGCTTGCATTGACCGAGAGACCCACACCATCTCTCTACAATCCTACAAGCTCCCTACATTCTGTCACATACTACGCCCAGAAACCGGCCTACCACTAAAACCACGCCATCGTCGACGTAAGCTTGAGTGTCCTTGTATCCTCTTGAGTAAGGCGATTTAGGAGACCATCCATCACTAGGCACCATAGGTGTGGCGATAGGCAGCTACCTTGCGGGCAGCCACCCCTCACTCCCAGGTCCCTGTGGCAGTCTCCCATAGTTGAACTGACTCTTCTCTCCTCCAATGCGGATCCCACCCATTTGACCATAGCAGGCGATGTGCCTCGGTCCTGAAGTGAGTCGCATATAGTTTTTGTTCTTGCCTTATCAAAGGCACCCTCAATGTCAAATAACATGGCCAATGCGACCTCCTTGTACTGAAGGGCTTGTACCTTATGTACAATACTATGTAGCGCTGTCTCCGTGGACCTGCCTCGCCTATAAGCGTGCTGGTTCACATGGATCGGGTGTCTGATCAACACCCTATCCACGAGGTACCTGTCCTCAATCCTTTCCATCGTTTTGAATAGGAAGAATGTGAGACTGATTGCTCTAAACGCCTTTGCCGTTGTATAGTCTTCCTTCCCAGCTTTTGGGATGAAAACTACCTTGGCTGCCCTCCATGCCAGTGAAACATATTCCATCGCCAGACTGGCCCGAAAAACCCTTACCATGCTTGGTAAGAGAATATCCTGGCCCTTCTGTAACAGCGAAGGAAAAACTCCGTCTGACTCGTTCACTGCCCATGTTACTGTCTCGCTGCTGAATATTTCCCCAGCAAGGGGCCAATCTATGCTTAGCATTGGCTCCGCCATGGTAGTCCCAGCGACGCGCCCTTCACCCGCAAAGTGAGTCTCCAGCAAGAGATCTAAACATTCTTCGCTGGAGGTGGTCCACGTCCCATCCCCCCTTTTTAATAAACCTATCTTCCCCCTTTTATCGTAGCTTAAGATTTTTATCAGTCTAGCCGTTTCCGGCAGTGACTCTAGCTCGCTACAGTATGCCTTCCAACCAGACCGTTTACTACGTCTTAATTCCTTCTTAAAATCTCTCCTTGCCACCTTGTAGTCTTCCCAGGAGGTCCCATCCCCTCCCCTGACGGCTCGGTTGAGTGTGCACCTAGCTGACCGGCGGAGATCTTCTACGGACCTATTCCACCAGCGCACCTTGCGCTCTCCAACCGCCTTGAGAGGGCAGGCTTCCTCATATGCTGAGATGATGCAACTACTTAGGTGCTTTACTTCATCATCTAACTGCCTATGAGAGATAATCCATTCGTCCTGGTTGCTCTGCCTCACAGAACTCCCCAGACTATTACGATATATCTCCCAATTAGTTGCTCTCGGATTCTTCGGAGGGGCGCTGTCTTTAGATCAGACCTCATCTCGAATCCAATCATCCTGTGATCGGACATCGAGATATAGTCCGTCACCCTCCATCTAGAGATACATTCACTCAAATTCTGTGAAACCAACGTAATGTCAATCACCTCCTTTCGGATACGATTCACAAACGTCGGTTCCCTTCCTCTATTCATAACTTGTAGACCCGTTATGTTGCTATATAGGATAAGGTAACGGAGCCCGCCTAGACGAGCTCCGGGGTAGGGTCGTAGGGAAAAGTCAATGTCTCTTCGTGGTCCTTTCTTGACCTGGCGGTCCTGAAACAGAGAAACGTCTCAACTTACCCCGCGAAGGCAGCCTCCGCTCGCGCTTTCATCGCTTTCAGGGCTGGCGTGAATCCCAGATCCCGGCGAATATCGCTGTTGCGGACGAACCAAGGGGCCCCCGTCGCGCAACGTAGGGCGATATTCTTGACGACCTGCACTCCTTTCAGGTGCGTCTTCGCTGCGTATCCCCATGCTGCTCCGGCATACGTCAACTGTGGCTGCAAGACAGACTTGATTAACCTTACCTTGTTGACAAGGCTCAGTCGGCTATCCCTATGGAGTAACGGATAGAGTTTCGCTCTCATGAACTTGCCTTTGCGACCCACTTCGTTGACGTGTGGCTTCCAGGGCAGCTTTCTATGTAGGGTCACTCCTAGATATCTGGCTTCGTCGGTCCACTGGGTGTCCTCGTCGTTGAACGTGACCCGGCCTTGCGGCTGCGTTCTGTACCTACGAGAGAATATCATACCTTGACTTTTCTCCGCATTGATCACTACCTTCCAGCGTTTACACCAGTCCTCCAGTCTGCCTAGCGCTCTCTGGAGTCGCCCCGTCGCCATTTCCGGGTTTAAGGATCGGGCTAATATGGCGGTGTCATCGGCGTAGGGGCACACGGAAGTGTCCTCTGTCCTGGGTAGGTCCGCTGTGAAGATATTGAACAGGTGCGGAGACAGTACGGCGTCTTGGGGGACGCCGGCTTTCATGGGTGGATAGGTGGACAGGGCCCCATCCACCTTCGCACGCAGCTCTCTGCCACTTACGAAGGACGCCACCAGCTTGACTAGGCCGACAGGGTAGCCAAAGTTGAGCATCTTTACGATACCCTGTTAAAGGCCTTGGCGACGTCCAAGAAGACTGCTCCGGTAGATTCTCTGGTGTTGAAACCTGCGGAAACAAGTTCTACTAACCTGAGAATCTGCTGCTCCGTCGAGTGGCCACGGCGGTACGCGAACTGCTCGTCCGGGAGGATGCGCAGTTCTTCCGTGGTCTCGTGCAGTCTGGCCAGGATCACTCTCTCGGCTACTTTGCTCATCATGGACAGGAGACTGATGGGCCTGTAACTAGAGGGGGAACGTTAGGTTCTTACCTGGCTTAGGGATGAGTATGATGTCGGTCTTCTTCCATATTTTAGGAAATCTGCGCAGTCTCAGGATGGCGTTGCAGATGTTCAGCAGCGTCATTACTTCCCGGTGGGGGAGCTTCCTGAGATAATTTGGACGATTTTGCGCTCGGTTTTATGCGCGTTTCTCGGCCTTTTCGGGAATTCTAACCCTTCTGGCCAATGGGGTGGTTAGTAAGGGTTTATGCGCTCTGATTGGCCGAGCGCCAGATATACCCCTAGGCAAAGGCAAAACTCGAGAGTGCCGCTCTTCCGCGCTCATGTGGCGCTCATTTTCGTCCGAGACGCTGCCGGAGTATCATACTATAACACCAGGCAAACTTTCCTCTCCAATCGCATTTTTTCGACATGGAACTCTGCCGTTGCACATGCGTTGCACGTGGTTACTTCCCCAAATGTATATATCTTCAAGAAAAAACTTGATGCTTCGCTCTTTAGAAGAAACTCATGAACATTTATTTTGTTTGTATATTACGCGTGCACATTATGTTTTTTGCTCTTGTACTATAAAAAAAAATAGTATAATTTACACTTTTATTGATGCATATTTTTAAATTTGGGCTACATAGAAATTTCTTAGCCCTATTCCATGTAGAATAATAATAATAATTTCCCACTATCAACAACAAACTGAACAAAAAATAAGGCTGCTAATATCATTAGTTATTGTTACTGTCTGTTATGACTTATAATATAATGTTGACTAATAATTTATGTAAATTGTACATCACCATGTGCAAGTGTTCAAAATTCACTATAATCGAGACCCAAAATAATAGAGAGTGATTCATAGTACTCGGATGAGCACTGGAGGTGAGGGTTGCGGGCGACAATGTTCCATAGGCGTACCATTTCAGGATTCAAAGAACATAACATTAACAAAAATAAGTTGACGTTAAGTGAATATAGCACGTTAATAGTTTACTTTGAAAAGTTTATACTAACCCGTTAGAATGCCGCCCTCTTTGACGGGGCCATCATTTACATCTACCTGCATACGACCATGGTAGCTGGGGTGTGCGCGTGGTAGGGTCTATCATGATATGATTACCAACAGAAATTCAGCATTCCAATCTGTCACATGCGTATTTGCTGCAACAGAAGTTGTTATGCTCTCAGAGATAGATATATGCGACACTTTTATATGATAAAATATAGCGGTTGCATATACACTTAACTTTGTGTTGACTGCTTGAATGGTGAGCGGATTTATAACATGAATCGCATCCACTTCCTATTATTTTCGATATTGTCTATAAAAGGCTCTTGAATTCGAATGTTTGCATTTTTTTTGTAAATGCAAGGTTTTCTCGAACATTTTGTAGTGCAAGTTCATCCACGCAAGAAATTAAATGATTTCAAATATGAACAGAAAATAGTATGGAGTCATTTAAGAAATCAAAACTGGTTGCCACAGCAACGTAATGACTGGCATTGAAACCACATATTGAAACAAATTTAAAAGAAACTGCCAAAATGTGCAAAACAAACATTTTTATTTTAACAATTATATTCTACAGGGTATTTTTAAGTTATAAACATTATTCCATACATATTGCAATATGGGCACCCTGTCTGTTACGTACAAATAAAGATTGATACCAACTAAAAAGTCCTGCATCTCCTATACAGTTTATAGATTTTCATAGATGTTCATAAGTGATTAATTTTGCTCGTTTTATATCAAATGTACTAAATTATTTCTTTCTTCAATTATTTCATGATCTAGCCAGTCTGAAGTTTGTTCAGTATTATAGCAGACTTTAGTCTATAGAACTATTTATTTCTGTAAAAAGATTCTAAATATAATGCAATGAAAATCGTGTAAATACTGACAGACATTCTCCATTTCATATGAGTGTGTTGTATTTAAAATTGTAATCTTAGTAGTTTAGTCATATAGAAATTATTTATCTCTTGTACAATCGTTTGCAATAATGACACTTTCTTAAAACAGTTTTTGAACTTCTGGAAGTTCAGAATACAAATTTCATTAAATCTCCCTTGGTAAGTGAAACAACTAATAACTAATGTTCAAAATTTAAACCAGATTTCAATATGAATACGTCAGAAGTTCAAAAGAAATTGCAAAATTCATTTTAGTGAGTGTCATTAATATTGCAAATGATAGTACATTTAGATTTTGATTTCAGCTTTCTGTGCCCGAACCCCCTTATTTCTTACATAGGTTTTTAAAAGCAAACGACTCATGCAAATTTTTGGATGATGATTATATTCGACACACTCAAAGGATGCAGATGCACAAGAGTCACAAACATACCTCATACAATCCATGTACTGGATATTACACAGATGGAACCTTAGGAGATGTAAGGGATTTATATTGAAAAATAAACCTCTTTACAAAAAAATGTATATTAAAAATTTATATCTACAAATAAATGAATAATGAAACAAATTAAAGCCATAAAACTTATAAACTATAATAATACATCATTAAATTTTTGAGCTTGGATTTTGTTAATTTCAGTAGCATACCTAAACTTCTATCGAATTAAATATACACCAACGAACAATAGCTACTGAATGTAATACATGTTTTATATCTAGTTCATTAAAATTCTACAACTAAAAACATAAAATTTACGAATTGGAACATACTTAGTAGAAAATTTTAATGAAAAGCTATAACTATATGCAAAAATGACAACAAAGTAATATCAAAGCAACAAGCTGTATCAACTTAAAAAAAGTAACCATGAAAAGTGATATTCAACAATAATATTAATTCACTGATTAATTAATAACGTAATAACATGAGACAGAAAATATAGCACTAACAATCAATTTCGTTAATTTCTATCGATAACAGTAGAAAAAGTAAAGTAAATTTATTGTAAATTTTCTAATATAATTTAAACAATATCTGTTATTAGTTTGAAAATTTAGAAACAATATTTCTAGTTTTCTTGAAAAATAAATTAAAAATTAATTATTAATATTCATTTATTGCTTCCTATCCTACTTTGATTTCTATCTGTTTAATTGATTGCAAATATTCAAAATATACTTTATGTAATAAATTATTTCACAAAATTAAAATTTTATTATGAAAAACAATGAGAGAAGAGTAATAGTAACAAGTTATAACATTTTGTAAAAATATGTTCAGTCTATATCATGATAGTTTTTAATAACAAAAGAAAAATAACTAAAAATATAAACATCAAAAGTACCACGCCAAAGTATTTAAATATATATACTGAAAAATGAAACTTACATTACCAAATTATATCTATGCAATTTTGAATTTTTCTTTACAACTTAATCCTTACAAACATAAGGTCACCATAGGCAACTGGGGTTTCAAGCTCTTTAATTTCATGTGGCAAACCGATATGTATGTGCAAAAAATATTGTTAATATCCACAGTTAGTAACAGTTATCAAATAAAACAATTGATAATTCAGGAAGTAAATCAATTTTGTGTGTTTCAAATGGTGGTTTATGTACAGACTTACAAACTCGCCATTTTTGAGAAACAGGGTGTTAAATATTAAAATAAAGTTATACAGTCAGAGCATTCGGCTATAATGAACAAACCGAAAATTATTGTTGAATTCCCTATTTGTTACATGTATTTTAGCTGAGGTTGACTTGGTCCTGATTAACATTGAGTTCAGTTATTAGTGCCTTTGACTTGAATGTGCATTCTCCGTCATAGTTGACATGATAACAAATCAATCAATAAATCTGCGACACGTTAAATTAGAGATAAATCATAAGCTACCCAAAACTCAAAATGTTCACTTAAAGAAGGCAACTCAGTTTCCACAATTATTCAGTTAAAAAGAAGGAATGCAAAGCTTTACTTGCGGTAGAGGCAGGGTTGACCATTTCAAGATATTTAGTAGGTGGCATAGCAGTATAACATGCAAATTTTGATGTTCAAGATAATCAAGTATCGATTACTTTATTTCTAAATAATATGTCCTGAAAAAATAAATATAATGAAAAATTTTGTGTGAAATAGATATGTTAAAAAATATTATTAGACCTACACACAGCCATTACCAATTTTGGATTGTCTAAAGAAAATGGATGGTAGCGGTACATGAAAATGGTAATTATGGTGATTAGTAATTGACTATGCAAAACTTAAAATAATATAGATGACAGATATCCTATTCCTAATATAACTGATGTATTAGATAGATTAGGACACATTTTTAACAATTGACAGTCACAGAATTTCATCAAATTCTATTGCCAAACCAGCCTTTTCAATATATAATATACATTACAAACTCATCCGCATGCCCTTCGGGTTAAAAAACGCATCTCTCATTTCTAAGATGTATGTATGCAGTTTAAAAAAATTTGAATAATAAAATCTGTACGGATTTGTACACGGATGACGTTTTCTTTAACGGATTATAAGAACGTGTACATAGCAAAAAAAAAACAAGCGTGTGAATTTTTCCATACCTAAAACAATTAGATATAAATCATTTCTATGTATCTCAGAACATTATAATGAACTTTGCTAGAATTCTAAACCTCTATATAGCCTAGCAAACAGGCTGAATCTCCAGGCTCATTTCTAAGATGTAAGGAGTTACACACTATTTGCATATTTATTTTCATCAACATGTAACGTAAGCATGCCATTATTTGTTACACAAGATGCCCAGAAATTAGTTGTCAAAAATAATAAAGCTACAGGAGGTCTAAATAATGTAATATTTTGATTAACAATTAGTGCTACTAATGGATTAACAAATATGGTTCCAAAACTGCATGCTATAAATAAAAAGTTTATCTCAATAATGGTAAAATATATAAACTAAACAAGGCATGGCAAGGCAAGGCGTGGCAAATTAATAGGGGATTCGAACTGCGAAAGATAAATTCGGTAATACCATAAAAAATGTATAAATTTTAAAACTTAATCCGACCAAACCTGTATAATAAAATAATGTCACATTTGAATTTAAATAACGAAAGTTGTTAACTTCTAACTAATAACTCAAATTTCGAAATTGTTAAAGTAAGAATTTGGAAATTATGAGTGAAATTCAATATTTAACTTATTTAGAAGCCCTGTATATCCATAAGGAAGTCAGGTAGGATAAAAATATATATGTAGTACTGACATTATTTAAACTCCCTCTGTATGACCTATGATTTTTGACCACTAGTTTCAGAAACACCCTGTAATCCTTTTATCATTATAATCTACAATAAATCTTATATATAAAAACTGGATGCCTCATTGCCCGAGAAGCATAAGTTGCCTTTGTACCAGTAATAATTATTATCAACAAAGTTGATGATCCAACACAAAATTCTATGTATGCTTCTGGCATTAAGAGCTATTTAAGTAAATCATTTATTATAGTAGTTCAGTCACTGTAGAATAAGTAAATTCTCTTTTTTTTTTTGGCAATTTAAAAAATATATTTATTACATTATGAAATAATTTTCATTACTCCCTGAATTATTAATAAAAAAATATTTCACTGAACAAAATGTATATTCAAAATTATAAAATCAGATATTAAAAATAAATTTGCACATAAATAGTTTGCCATTGTAATAAGTAATTGGAAATCGTCAAAAAATCAATGAATCCTTTTCTTTTTGAAATGTTTGCCTTTTGATTTAGTTGGTATCTTTCTTTTCCGCTTACCGCCTGTACCCTGAGTTGAGCCGAAATTAGTGATTTCATCACCTAATGAACCCAAAGTGGTTAATTGTCGCCGTCTGTGTTTGTCAGATTTAGTAACTGGAAGGCGGGTCATGTATTCTTCCTCATACTGTTGAATTTCTTGTTGCTGCTTTGACAGCATCTGTTGAGCTCTACTGCTTTGAGTCACTTCTACAGGTGTGTCAAGGTATTCTTCACGAAGATCTTGCATAATTGAAGAAGACAGGGCAAGTTTTTTAGACCTTTCCTGTAGACGCTTCATCCGTTCCTGGACTGTTTCATCACCTGCAAAAGAATTGTTTTGGTAAACAGTCAAATTATAAAAAGGCAGTTTAATAGAGCAGGTTCATATTTTCTATAGTCTACATCACTTCCTTTTTTATTTAAAAGTTTATTAGAGCATTTGCTAACTTTGTACCTTGCTGTAAAATAAAATCAAAGCAGGAAAGAGCATAATTTGAATTAATTAATTTTGAAAAATACTAAAACTTCACAAAATTACAATTTAAAAAATTAAGTTAACACAAAATTGTAGATTTCTTTTAAAAAAGTTAAAATAAAACTTCCCTTGAAAAGCTTAAGCCGAGGCTTAAGCTCTCTAAAACTTCAATACAAATGAAGCTAGAACAAAAGTTTAAAAGATTTTTTTCCATGTTTTTGTTCCAAGAATATATATAAACTTAGACATCGATAAAATATATTTCGTCTTACCAGTATAATGTACAGCAGATAATTTAGGAGGCACATAAATATCATGATTTTTCTTTTCTCCCTTCTCTTTTTCTTCGTCACTGTCCTCACTACTATCAGATGCCTCCTCCATCTGTCCCATTAAATTCTCTGGATTTGCTTTGAATGTTGTTGGATCATCGGCATTTGTTCCAGTTACAGCTGTTTTAACTAATTTATCTATCTGATACTTCAATTTGTGTTCAATTGGTCTTATTTTTTCCAACACAGTTCTAATTTCGATTAATCTATCTATACAAGGGTCATCTTCTATTTTTTCGCCAGAACATTTTCGCAGCACTACATAAGTAACATTTATAAGGTAGCTTAATAACATATTATATTTCATTTCTAAAAAACTTAGTCCTTGATTAGTTGATAACTCTCCTTTACGCACCCTTTGAATCATGTTGTCAACAAGAGAGGCTACATGTTGAGCACTAACATTCATTTCGTTTAATAACATCAATGCTTGCGGAAGATCTTTATGGGCCATACTTATACCTGGAGCCTATAACAGTACATAATAGGTATCTTAAAATTATATATCAAATCTGATTTTAATTATATGATAAAAATAAAAATGTTCAATTTAACTACTTATATTTAGGTTAGAATAAATTATTTGTAATAAAACAAAAATTTAAAATTTAATTCAATATGAAGTGATATACGGGGTCCATTTGCATAAAAATCTGTTCGCCATCTTTTAAATCAAAGCAATGACAGAAAAAATAAAGGGTAGTTTTTATATTTATAAATATTAATTTTTGGCGACTTTGAAAGGGAATTATAAATTAAGAACAGTATAAACTTACTTGAACCATTTTATAATATATATTTTATATCTTAAAAATACATAACAACTCCTATTTTTTATAAAATAATTTCAACACGTGTCGAACTTTTATATTGGAACCCAGCTTTTTTGATCAACTGTATTGGGATGGAGGGAGAAGTTCGTCAGAAAAATGGGGTGAGAGAAGCGCTAAATTTGAAAGTTTGTTAATTAATCTTATATAACTTTAAATAGGCATTAAAATAAGTTATAATGACTAATATTATAAAAAAAATGGTTTCCGATTAACAAAAGTCGCTGTAGAAACAAGGAACTTTACTAATATTACTTACCCATGTAAAAATGCCAATCAATAATTGGAATATGTTATTTTCAATTTCATCTTCGATTCTGTGAAGTGCAACAATAATACATGTATACCTATACATAGCGTTCAATTGAAGAAGTGAAACAGGTAAAATTGTTTATAATAAAAATTTATACGATATATACAGGGCGTTTAGTTACTAATCGGCCAAATATCGGCGTCGACGCTACATTCTACAATAATGAAAATTAGGAGTAGGTATTTATACAGGGTGATTCTTAATCTATAAGCATAAATTTAACTGCTTTGTCTAGACCTCAAAATAAGGCAAACAGTATGCCTATAAATATGTATCCTAAAACGTTTTGTTTTTGACATACAGGGTGTGAAATATAAGTCGTCTTGTTGACGGTTTTTAATTAATGTAATTTTCCATAAAGAGACCTATGGTATTTCTAAAACGCTGAAATTTGGCACAATCCCGTAACTTGTTATGCTCTTTTTGATCTAAAAAGAAATAATTTGTGTAGGGGCGGGTAAAACAAAGGGAGAAGTGCTTCAAAAATATCCAAACTTTTTTTTGTGTCTATTTTTTTGATAAAATTACCAGTGCTACCAAGAAAAGATTGTTGTGAAGGTACTAACACTGGCATCCTTTACTTAGGTATCATGTAACTAAAAAACATCAGTGGCACGCAAATTTCATTTTCAGGGCCCACGTAAAGCAGAAATAACTAGGTATTTAAAGGTATAGTTTGTTGGATCTTGCTGAAAACCCATAAAAGCACCATTTCGAATAAAAAATAGTTTTCAATTGTTTTACTGCAGTTGTTAATATGAAGTTTGTGGAGGTGCTTCAATTAATCTAATTAAATCTTCCGACTTTCCACTATCAGTATATAAAAAACCTTTGTATACTCGCGTCAAGAATTCAGACGTCTTACGCTACACATTTGTTTTTATTGTCAACGTAATTTTCGATATTTGGTCGCGTTAAAAACAATCATTTTTTGCAATTTAGTGCAATATGTAATACAAACTTTTAGTACAGTATATAGTTTTATTACTATCAGTTGCAGTTTCTTAAATATTTTGATTAAAATATAATGAATTATTCATTAGTTCGTATGACGTAAGTCATTTGAATTCTTGTCGCGAGTATATTCAAGATATGCTCCTTACTGAGCATACAAAAATGTATATGTATGTAACAAAATATCCATAAAACATAATTTATTTTTTCTCATAGAATCTTTGAGTTACAGGGCATTAAAAGCAAAATACAAAAATAACTTCCTAGCTTTCATTCAAGGGATCAAAATAAGTTTTGGGTAACATTAATACCATTTAAAAGTGATAAAAGCATGGCAATTGTTTTTATCAAACATCAGTTGAGGCCTTCAGTATATTATTTTGAAAATTATCGTAATTATCGAAAATTTCCGTCTTTAATGTGTTTACAATCCAAGGTTTCCATTTCAATATAAGGCAACAATTTTTAAATGACAATAGTGGTCGTTTCATACTTGTAAAATCAATCGTTTTTTTGAGAAATATCAGATTGTAATTTTGGTAGCATAAATTTATCAAAAATTGAGATGTATAGTATTTAATAAATTCTACTAATTTTTTTCTGTTAGTAGCAAAATATTGAGGGGAATAATATTATTAGATATAAAAGTTTCCATGGTTTGAAACAGAGTAAGTACGTATATTATTTTTTAAATTATTAGATTTATAAGATGGGAAAACTTTATCATAAAAATTTGATATGCTATTTGAAATTTTTTTTTTGTTATGGTAAAGAAAACACAGTTTATGAAAATGTCTTTAATGTTATACAATGACACTGAAATTATGTAGAGAATACAAATATACTTTTTAATCTAACTAATACCAGTTGCGAATAATTAAGATCATCACAGATTTTCTTTATCTATAATTTGTGGTTGAAATACTAAATATTATAAACCACTTCAGATACTTAGAATCTGTGATGTCACATACAGAACCCACTAGGTACTACATATACGTTATTTTCTCAAGTAAATTATTATTTGTTTTAATGTTCGTTTTGTACTCGTAGAAAAAAAAATATATACAAAAACTGTAATAACTTCCATACATTCATATTTCTGTTTCAAATTGATGTACAGGGGCGCAGTTTAAAAACTAGTAATCACGCAAAATTTTTATTTATAGACTAATTTTATATAGCAACATTTTTTTTGCTAGATAGATCTTTTAAAAGTGCATGGTCTCATATAATTCTACAGTCTTGAGTACGAGAGAAGTAGTTCTAATGTATCAAAACTAGTATTTTTTGTTTGTTTGGCAATATGGCACATTTTACAAGAGACCTTTTTATATTATTAACTTATTACTATTTTGTGTTTTTTTAGTTTATACATTAAAAATATCAGAATATACATTCTTCTTGATTACTTTTTTAGGTTATTTGCTAATTGAAAATGATTTAATTTGGAGTGTTTAATTTTGGGGATGCTTAATGGGGGTGTTAAGTCCTCAGTTTCACCTATAGAAATCTGGTGAGAAATTCCAACAGATTTTATACAGGGTGTCTAGAAACTAGTGGTCACAAAAGGTTAGGGTATACTGGGGGACTCAAAATAATGTCAGTACTTCATATACATATACATTTTTGTCATATCGAGCTTCCTTACAGCTACACAGGGCTTCCAATAAGAAGTTAAATAGTGAATTTCGGTCAGAAACCGTTACCTTGGCAATCTTGAAATTTGAGTGATATAGTCGCGGCAGGAATTCAAACCATTCACGCACAGCTGACGTTACGCAATTATTTTTATTCTCAACATAATTCTCCAAATATCGAAAATTATGTTGTTAAAAATAGATTTTTTGCAATTTAGTGCAATATACAGTACAATTATTTTGTGTAGTATATAGTTTTATTATTCTGATTTGCAGTTTCTTAAATATTTTGATGAAAATATAATGTTTGTATGACGTAAGTCGTCTGAATTCTTGCCGCGACTATAGTAGTAACTCATGGTAATAAAACTTTTACTATTTAAATTGGAATTAGATATGCTTGATTATATATGTATGGTCAAAATTAAGTTTTACAGCCGGATTCATGAAACGGGCATACGCTAGTCCGACTAACGAGTTTACGCCCGTGTAAAGCGCGTTAATTGGCCTAACCAGCTTTGCGTTCATTCACAAAACATGCGTTGCTAGGTAGCGAAGCATGCGTTGCTAGGTAGGCTGTTTATTTACGTCCATATTTGCGCCAAAAGTTAGACCCAGTATTGTACCTGTCTAAAAATCGCGTAACTTTGGCCTCTAGTTCCTTTGTCCCATTGTATATTTAGTATTTATATTCAAAAACTGTACTTTTCAGTACTACGGATTAGTTAACATATCATAAAGTAAGTATTATACATAGTAATGAATAGGAGTATGCTTTTTATTTAAATTAGTGCAACAGATGTACATTTTTCGCGTAACCTCCGCTAGTCTGACTAACGTTACGCCTTGTTGATGAATCCGTATGTTAGAATTGATAGAATTTTGACAGTGTTGGCAAATTTGATATTTTGCATTAGCAGTTCGATTTCCCTATTAATTTGCTATAAAAAAGCTATATGTTGTTTTCATCGATATCTTTTACCATTTTCAAGATAAATGCATATAATGGTGTATGTAACAATAATTTATTACTAACAAGTTAGTATTTCCAGGCAAAAAATTAAAAATGAGCAACAAGTTCCTTAATATTCATTATTTTAATTTTTTGTTTGTTTGGAAATAATTATTAATAAATTATTATTATATACATCTTTAAATATGCGTTTATCTCAAAAATGGTAAAAGATATCACATAAAACAAAATTTTGCAACGTGATAGGGCGGGATAGGGGATAGGTTATTTGAACTGCAAATGTATATCAAATTTGGCAACACCGTCAAAATTATATAAATTCTAAAACTTAATTTTGACTGTACCTGTATAATGAAGCATGTCTAGTTCTAATTAAATAGTGAAATGTATTACTATGGGTTTCTACTAACTATCATCAAAATTTTGAGATTACGAAGATGTTTAGAAATTATTACCGAAATTCAATACCTAACTTCTTAATTTGTGTAACAACAGTTAGTATACATAACATAATGTCAAAACATGAATACAGATTTTCATTCTTTTTAACATTATACTATACAGTTTTATGGCCTAAACGATATTTTTTGACAAATAAAGAAAAGTTGAAGTCAGTACAAGTTACTACTAAATTTTATTTTTGCAGTTTTTCCAAAAAATCATTTAGATAACTCTGTAGCTACATTCTGAATCTTGAGAAAAATTGTAATTAAAGGGAAAAAAAAGTTAATTCATACAAAATATGGCAGGATACCTAAAAATCTGTGTCTTAGAATTATTTAATATTTGTATACTAGTACTAGAAAATGTTGTATGTTCATGTTTGAAGTCACTCTGATAACAATCCACTAGGATCATTTCTGTAAAAATATGCCTAAAATGGATACGACGTATTTCCAAAGTATTTTCACCTAACAGAACAGCATGATAAAATCAGCCAATAAAATAAAAAGTTATGGATGACTAGTTGCTAAGCAGAACCCCTTGTATATAGTAACAGCTAAATGTTTATATAAATTCTAACCATCTACTTCCTAAATCTTCTATTTCATACGTATTTTTCAGGAGGAAGTTCTAATAAACATACGTATAGAAAAAATATGATATTTATCGCACATCTACCTGTTACCATTTTCTTATAAACTATTGCGTTGTTTTAAAAATATTCTTAAGATTTATGATACGTTTAGTCTCAAGTTACACTTTCTTACACCGAATATCACAAACTTTTTAGTTACTATAAACATAAAAAATGTGTTAATATCACCAATGTAGCACCTCTAACATCTTTCAAAAATTCATTCAACTGTACCAATTCTAGGACAGCCTTGAACATAAAAAGGTAGGTAAACCTTTAAAAGTATATTTTTTCAATTCCAATTAAAAATCATTAGATGATCGTGAAGACTTGTTCTACATATTTATATGATGATAAATGATTATATTTTTAAGATACAATAGATAATGTGCTTGAACATATTTTTACTGAATAGAGAACAGTGCAAGTTAATTAAAATATATTTAAGTGTAGCTTGTGTCTGACATATAAATTTGAAAAAAAGTATTATATGAATTATTCATAGTACGATTGTGCAGTGGCGGCTCGTGGTAGCTGCTAGAAGTGAGGCCCAACCCATTTTCAAATAATAAATGGAAATACACTTTCACGTTACCCCTGAGGTAATTAATATTCCTCGACGCAGTTATTGTTTTTTATTACGGATATCTTCGCCCATTATTATAACCATAAATTAAAAAATTAAGTCAGAACATAGAATTTTATTACAATAGAAAAAAAAATATATTTATCTAATAACAATTAAAAAAAATGTTCCTAATTCATTTAAGAACACTAAAAAAATATGAAAAGACCTATAAACAAATTTTTAAAGTAGCCAGCCTACTTATCTATTCCCACATATAAAACAAGGTTGCCAAATTTCCGTTTTCTTTTACCTCCACTTTTATCAAAATATTTTTAAACACTTTATATAAAACAGATCTACTCGACAGTCTTTTAAATTTGCAAATTTATTTATGTCTTCATAAAATTGAAACACTTATTCCAGGAATTATTAAAATTAAGCAGAATAATTTGTATGCTTCCGAAAATACCATTTCAAATCCCTTGTATATTTTTACAGTATGTTGAACTTCTAAATTACGAAATTGTTCGTCTCTGTACAAAATTTAAAGTTCATTTTCCAATTTTTTGTCAAAAACGTTTGAATAATTTGTAGGAAACATTTAAACAATTTTGCAAGAAAATATAAATTGTGTAAATTTCCAAAATGAGTACTTAGTTAAAAGGAAATGCAATCTATAATTTCGTAGCATAGCATTTTATAGCTCAAAATTATTTCTAATTTGTCGCAACTTTTACCCCGTTTTACTCCTAATTTAGTAATTATTAAAAATATTTTTAAATTTTCCTCTTCGTCTCTTAATTCAGAAATTCTTGGATTAGCGATTTTAATTTGTTTAGAGCAGTAGTTTACATTTAAGTGTTTAATTTGCAGAATTTGGAAAAGTAAATCTGTGCATGCTAAAATTTCGTTGTATATCTTGCCAAATTGCAAATTCAATGTCATGAAATTGTTTTAAAAATCTAAATACCGTGAGAGATTCATTATTACCTATGGATGAGCCTATCGATAATGCGATATATGTATTTATTAGGTAGGTATGTTAAATGTAGTCTTACCCAGTAATAAAGTTAATTTTTATTTACTTGAAATTAATACTTGCGTCGTCCTTAAAACATAACCACCCAATTTTGAGAATATCTAGGAAATCACATTCAGTAGTAGCAATTAATTAACGATTGAAAATTAAAAATACAATTAAAAATAATAACACTTAAGCAATCGGTTAATCGTGTTACACACATTATACGTCGCCCTATTTGCCGGAAAACAGAGTGAAAGAGAATAAGAGGCGCCAGAAATTGGGTCTCAAATTAGGACGGAAAACATCGACTTTGACCATTTCGCGCAGTGGGGGAAAGTGTAACGGATTAGGCATGTATGAAGAAATTTGAGGCTCGGCAAATTGGGCTTCACTGTGGTGGTATTGGCGGGTGACTCCCCGCTCTGGTAGAAATGCCGGGATATTGAAACATAGCCTAGATCCGTTATTTGTACTTTACGAGGGCTACAATTGAAGCAATAATTATTTTATTCCGTTATAGTGATTTTTGATAAATGTAATAGGTAATTGGAAATTATGGGGTATTAAAATATACAGTGTGAGAGCCAAATTTTACAGTAAGGCCCGGCCTCAGTTGTTTCATATGACAAGCCGCCACTGCGATTATGTCTGCCCTTATTTAACATCAAAAATTTTAACTAGGGATCGATCCTACAGTTATATTGACATGGCTTTATCATTCTATATATGGACAT
Source organism: Monochamus saltuarius (assembly GCA_025584915.1). NCBI lineage: Eukaryota > Metazoa > Arthropoda > Insecta > Coleoptera > Cerambycidae > Monochamus > Monochamus saltuarius. The sequence goes on along the minus strand of CM046723.1, from coordinate 21,345,815 downwards.
ATCACCAGCTATATTGGCTTATATGTATATATAATACATACGTATACAGGATGTTCTACAAATATTTGAAAGACATCTCCAGTTAAGAAGTTTTATTAAAAATATTGTTATTTTAGCTTCCCATTTGCAGATCGAATTCAACCAGTAATAATTAGTTTATTACGAAATGAAAGCCAAACATGGATTTTGATAAAATTTTAGAGAATAGCAAAAAATAAAACGTGTTACTCGCCTACTTACAGAGTAGTAATAAGAATATTATCATAAAATTTCATTCCACTGGTGAAAAATACCTTCCTACGTTCAAATGTTTTGGTTAAAACATTTAAATTAAAACAAATTCTTTGGAAGGGAGACCTAAATCGAAAGTTTTATATGAAAAACCCCCTCTTAAAATTACCTGAAGAACATTCCCACAAATATTTACACAGCACTTCAGAACATCCTGTATAACAATTTAATGTTGCTATAACATATATGTATAGGTCGATCACTAATTTTAACATTAACAACATAAATTGAACAAACTATTATAGATTATTTTTATAACCTCATAAAGGAAAAATCGTAGGTAACACTTATAACTAGAATACTACGCTAAACCAGTACTTACGGCTTACTGGCAAACAAAAATTAACTCTCATCCCTTTTTTAAATCAAAATATTAAATCCCCATTTATTATAAGTACATTATTTGAGAAAAAAATGTAATATTCAGAATACACCATAATCATTATATAAAAATTCCGTTAATATAAAAACCATAATTTCTTTAATACGGAGCTGTACCCAAAGCATAATTTGCTACCACTTATAGATCAAAAGAAAAAAATAAAATAAATAAAAAACAAAAAAGAACAAATAATAAAATTATCTATAATCATATATAAAATTTTTACTGCATGTCTCTCTTAATATTTTACAGTGCTATAGTATTTTTATAATCAATTGACAACAACGTAATATAATTCTGATAAGTTAATCAGAACATTATCAAAACATTATTTAACTGTTTATTTTATAATACACATGCAGATGAGTTTTAAAATTATTTTACTTGAATTAGGAAAATTTATGACAATATGAACAAAATGCTAACCTTTCGTGGTTTTCTGAATTAGTCATTTTTTTCTTAATAAGGTGGTTAATATTAATTAAGTTATCAAAAATTAGGAACTTACTACTAGACCTATACACCCAAAAAATAACAAAAAATAAAAAACAATATGAAAAACAATGTAATAGTGTAATTTGTTAAATGTACATATAAAATAACCATTATCAAATAATATTAGTATAACAGTAGTTGAATTTAAATTAATTGAAGACTAAAGAAAGACCATTAAATTTGTACTTCAAATGGCAAGATTATTAAAAGGAAAGTACTTGGAGAATGTGAGACAAACATAAGAAAACCGTGGTCAAGAATCGTACAACAAACGCTGATAATGTGGATATACTTCCCATGTGGGTATGTGTAGTCCAAACTCTAGGGCTACCAAAACAGCAAATTCGGATGCCATAAGTTCTTTGCGGTTCAATCTAAATGTGGCTTCAGTTTTTTCAATAAGCAATTTCAAAGCATCCCCCTTGACGTCGTTCAGTTTTGCGGACAGTATTAAGCTTGCTCCAGCACAAAGCTTTCGGTTCTGTTTATTAATCAGTCCTCTTAATATGAGCTTTTCAAAATATACGTAGGCCTGAGCTACAGTGAGTAGGTCAATATTACATTCGTGCTTGGCAATTTTCTTCATTTCTCGTTTTATGCTGAAATTAGACCCATTCTATGTAAACAAGGCATTTCCTAAATTCATGTCACAAATTCAGTGATTATTTCTTGGATACTACAAACCGCACAACAATTAATGAAGGACTGATATAAATACTGGTTTTAGGAATACAGGCTTTAGTATTTGTTATAATATCTCTAATGATTTTTAAAGAGGAATGATAGAATTTAGGTTAAAGATATAATTAATTAAAGGCAACAATTCACGGGCGTAGCCAAGGGGTGGGATTTGGGGGTCCAACCACTCCCCCCCCCCGAAATAAGCAAAATATTACCTAATATTATAGCGAAAAATACGAGGAGTGAAAGAGAGTTAAATTATTACATTTGAATATATATATATATAGTAGCGCCTAGCGCCATCTTTTGACGAGAGGCAGACGCAGTTGCAGCCGAACTATAACCGGACTACAAACATAACTGCATTCAACTTGAAGTATGGAAAACAGTGCCTACCCCAAAATCTAGTTTGGAATGCCTAGATATGTGCGATAAAAACCTTTATCCTAATATTTACACATTACTACAAATCTTGGCTACCATTTCTGTATCCACTGCTACCCCAGAAAGGTCTTTCTCCAGCCTACGGAGACTGAAAAACTATCTACAAACACTACAAGTGAAAACAGACTTAATGGTTTGGCTCTCATGAACATTCACTATGAAACAGAAATTCATGCAGATGAAGTAGTGGATATATTTAAAAGAAAAAGCCGAAGATTTCTTCTTTAATGGTTTTAGATTTAGCGCAGAGGAACGAAATTAATTTAACCATTTCATTTAAAGTTAAGAACTTTCTTTATAAATACCTATGTCGTAATTTTGCCGATGAATATATAGATATTAAATTTCATGTAAGTATATTTTGTGTTGTCTTATTTACTTCAAACCAAACCCCCAAAACTAAATCCTGGCTACGCCGTGCAACAATTATTAATTAAATTATAATTCTGTTAACCAATGATAGAAATTCTGGAAGACGCTATCACAGAACTACATAATTATTGCAACTGAGTATTTTGTAAAGATGAGTACCACTGAATAACTTTGTAAAGTAGTCATATTCAAGGGTGGGTTAATTATATATGGATAACTGGATCATTTCCGTATTATTGAAATAGTGATTTATTTAAAAACAATAAATAGTATATTATTCAACTAGCATATAATAATGGCTGTAATTCATAAGGGTCAAGGTTACAGCACAAGCGGTAGGTGAGTATTGTAAATAATTCAAGTGAATTACAGCTATTGTATGAAAGTAGACTACTATACTTTGTCCACGACTATTAACGATATTTTAACAAACTCTTTATTGGAAAAATTTTACAATATTTTGATATTCATAACATGAACATGACACGTAACAAACAATTCAAATTTGTTAATAGCTATTTTCGATACAAGTTGAGAAATAATGGTGTTTTAGGCAAGCGAGTTTGGCAACACGTTAACTGCCTAAAACACATATTTTGCAACATGTATCAAACAAGGTGAGATGTAACTGGTCTGCTACTTCCTGCTCGGCCTAAGCGGCTCGTCTTGCAGAAAGCGACCTACAATATCGTAGGTACTTAACTGCAGACCTCTCGCCCCGGGCGATGCGCCATTAAATCTATAAATGATACTGCAGGAAACAACTACTCCGCGGACTAATGCCCCGACCGGCATTGAATTACACCTGCAGTATCTGTGTGAAACAGCCAAGAACCCCTTGTCGGCCACTCCACCAGACATAGACCGGTTTCGGGCTTGTTAGCCCTCATCAGTATGCCATAGGTGAGATGACCGACAACTGAACTGGCTGTTCCTTCATATGTAGTTCCACATATAAATCGAGTGCAGGTGAGATGTAACTGGTCTGCTACAGTATCATTTATAGATGTATCAAACAAGATTTTTCGTAAAATCATCAAATAAATATTCAAAATAATTTCGACATAGTCTTCAATTGCATTTGCATTTGTTAATATGAGGGATACATAGAAAATTCCATACAAAATAAGCAGGTGATAGCAAGGGAAATTCTCGGAGAAAGGAAATACCACTTTTATTCCAAAAACTCAGTGCATCAGCAGCACCGGGAGGCAGGTGTTATCTTCTTCCAATATTGAAGTTATACGAAGTGAAGAAAAAAATATATGCTCACCTAATGTCTAACTATCTGATTTGAAAGACTATGTTTAAATATTTATAATAAATAATTTAAAATTCAGTTATTTTATTTTACTTTAATGCACGTGTGCGTAAAAAAGATTGTTTTGTGCCTAAAAGACACTCATTTCGATGCAGAAATGACAATCAAAATGTCATTATTATGCAATGATTTTACGAAAAACACTACATTCAGGTTTGACATTTGTCGTTCACTTAATATATTTAAAAAAGCAAAAAAAAATTTGATTAGTAAACTTCCACCATCAATCCGAAAAATGTTTATATTGTCGTGATTGGAATAATGGGCCGAGCAAACACTCTACACTCTAAATGTGGCAGTTACGACAATATTAACATTATTTCGATTGATAGCAGAAGTTTACTAATAAAAGTTTTATTTGCTTTTTTTAAATTTATCAAGAGAACGACAAGTGTCAAACGTAAAAGTAAGGTGTTTTGACCGTTTTTGAATTTTATGTTATGTCATGTTATGACTGTCAAAATATTGTATAATTTTTTCAGTAAATAAAAAATTTGCTAAAACATTGTTAATAGTCGTGAACAATGTATAGTATTCTACTTGCATATAATGGCTGTAATTCACTCGGGTGATTTACATTACTCGCCTAAAGCTCGTGAATTAGTCATCATATATCCTTGTTGAACAATATACTATTATACTTGAAGAAACAAACAAATAATGTATATAGAATTATAATATAGTTGTGGACAAAAAATTATAAACATTTAATAATTAAATAATCTAAAGCTTAACAAATAACCGAAATGTAATATGCCATCTGTGTATTTTCACAGCAAAACGAACAAATAGCTATAAAAACCAGTGTAACCAACAAGGTTTTAGTTTCAAATATACCTTATTTTTAAAATATAACTGTAGATGTAAATATTTTTATAACATCAACTTAGTGCTAAATATAATTGTTAAATTGTGGAATTAAGACAGAAACAAATATGTGTCTCACAAATCCTGTTTAAAAATTATTATTTTATTTACACAAAATTTAAATAGTAACAATGAATAAACAGAACATTGAGAAGTGTATTTTAGTCTCCATTATTATTTATCAAGATTTCGGTACCTAAAGATATCAGAAATTTGATTTTGCTGCAAGAAATAATGCAACCTTAATAAAAAACACATTTATATTGAAAAAATACTAGTGATAAAAATAAGTCGTAGTATTCACTGTTTTTATTATTTAGTATGGTAGCTTGCCTAGAGATTTAATGAGCCAATTTTCACAAAAGGTAAAATAATGGTTTACCAACATAATTTTTCCAAAATAAAAATAATTTTTTTATTTATGTTAAGGCTCACTTGAACATTTTACTAGCCAAACTCACAACACAAATTAAGTAAATCAAATAAAGGTAGATAGTTCAGGTGCAGGTATTTCAAGACAAAATCTGTTGGAAGCATAGAATTTCAAGTTGATCATCTGCGACATTTTTATTTTTTGTGTGAAATAAATATAGATTTTTATTAAATTTAACTAGGTGAAGTTTAAATTAAAAAAATTATAAATTTAAATAAGAAAAATAACTCAGATATGGTTCCTTTTTGAAATGTCCGCTTTCGAAATTTCCACGATAACCAGCGGTATCGAAATTCTGTTTTTTTTTTCAGACACTTCATCTTTGCCATTAAGTTAACTCATCTGTACAGTAACTCAATAAATACAAGCCTTTAATTAATTATATTAACTTATGTATCATCAATATAAATAAAACAATTTGGGGCATTTGAATAAATCCGATATTTTCAAACCACAACAAGATCTATTAAGCAACAACCTTCCGAAGTTAGTACATGTACTTAGGAAACACTCTATATAACACTTTTTCGTATTTTGCTAGTTAAATAATATAACTAATTGTAGTGGAAATAAAACATTAAACTGAGTGTGACTCAAACTTCCTAACTAACTCTATCTTTTTAATATATCTTCTTACCTTCTCAATTTACTTAAAGTCAATTGTATATGTGGAAACTTGACCCTGAATTTATCATTTATTTCTTTCTTCAAATCTGACGGTTTAACATAGTCAATTACCGAGGTCATATAGGACGTGAATGTTAATAACGTTCTATGTTTCCCGGCTATGAGTTCCGGATCATCTAATAGATCTGGGTGATACATGTAGCCATTTACGTTATCCTCTTTTATCTCTGGTGGTGAAGGAGCAGCTACAACGTGGGCTGTAGCCCTCTGAACAGCTTGATCGTAAGAAAAACACCTAGAAAAAAAGTATTTTAATTTCATTGTAGTTTAAAACACCCTCATCTTTATATTGAAATAAAATGTTCCAGATCTAAGTATCAATTAAAATAATTATTTCTTAAATATAATTTAAGTACATCATACTTTTGTAAAAATTTTAAATACTAAAATCTGAAAATAATTTAGCAAATCATGTAAACAAAGAACGTCATATAATGCTTTAATAACTTAGGTTACACAATTTACTATTACTATTTTTTCAGGTCTTTTTGCTTCAATATAATGATGAGGAATTGATCATTTGTTAGTGCCATTTATCTACCAAGCACATTCTATGTTAATAGCTAGAAAACTGGTTAAGTGTACATATATGTACGTGTTTGTTGTTGTCTACAAAAGCTTTACTTGTTACTAGAAATATTCAGTAAAATAATGTAATTTATATTATAATTCAGTCATATGTGCAATACCAAAGCTATCTTTTTGTATTCAGAGTAGTAGTATAGGGATAGTATAATATCAAATTAAAATATCGAAAAGGCTTATGCTTAACTAAATTTGAAAGACGACAAAATTTATTTTAAATAGTTGAATAAAACTAGAGAAAAAAAATAGTCTTTGTCCAACTGTCAAAAAAAGATGACTTTTTTTCCCTTTAGGTACGCAAAATTAGCCATTATTTAGTAGTGATGAATAGAAGCACACTATTGTGAAAAAATGGAAGCAAAAACACTAATTTCCCACATGAAATATAAACAATATTTTTTGCCCAACTGTTAAATTATTTGCCACTGTAGGTTTATTAGTTAGTGTCAAAGATTTGAAAGGAAGTAAGGGTTGTGTTTATTCCCAAAACAGGCAGGTTGGACTACACCACCCCAAAGGCGTATCGACCCATCAGCCTGACCTCGTTTCTGCTGAAAACGATGGAGAAGCTGTGTGAACGATACATAAGAGACAGTGAACTGACGGGCAGACAGTCACACCCTAATCAACATGCATATACTACAGGGCGATCCACCGACACTGCCCTTCACCAAGTGGTGGACAAGATCAAAAAATCATTGGACAATAAAGAGTCCACCCTGGGAGTATTCATAGATATTGAGGGAGCATTTGATAAAACAACCTTGCCCAAAATCAATTCAGCTCTTGTGGAAAGAGGAGTTTCTCCTATTATCTGTGGTTGGATATCAAATATGCTCACTAAAAGAGCCATACAAATCAGCATTGGGGATGCCTCCATAAGAGCCATTGTTGTAAGGGGCTGAGCGCAGGAAGGTGTTCTATCACTACTGCTATGGAACTTGGTCCTAGACAGTCTCCTGCGTCATCTCAACTCGTAAATTGGCACCTATACTATCGCTTATGCCGATGATCTTACCATGCTGATTAGTGGAAGGTTTGAAGGGATTCTTTGCCAAAGAATGGAAACAGCCCTAAGAGCCATTGAGAAGTGGTGTGAGGATCATGCTCTGTCCGCCAACCCCAGGAAGATAGAAATGGTTCTTTTCACGAAGAAGAGGAAAATGGGGTCCATAAAGGCAGCAACTCTCCTAAACACTATGTGAAGCTTTGAATCGGATGTGAAATACCTTGGAGTCACGCTTCATTCGAAGCTAACATGGAATCTCCATTTGGAGAGAAGACTAAAAAGGCATACATATCCTATAAGCAGTGCCGTAGGACCGTTGGTAAAACTTGGGGCATGAAACCCAAGGTGATCATGTGGATATACACTGCTATTGTGAGACCAATGGAGCTGTTGTCTGGTGGCCGAAAGTCCAACAGACGACAGCTAAACAAAAGTTCAGCCACGTACAAAGGATTGCCAGCTTAAGCATAACTGGAGCTATGTGTACGACACCTACCATAGCAATGGAGGTGATGCTATGTCTGCCACCTTTGGATATTTATCTAAAAAAAGTGGCTGCGACAACTATGCTTCACCTCAAAAATACTGGTATTATACCTGATGTAGGATGTGGAGAGTTAGGAGTCGCCTGTGGAATGGGGTCGTCAGAAAGATGCCCCTTTTGCAGGCAGACACTGACAGTATTTCTCCCAAGTTTGTGTTTGACAGACCCTACACGGTACTTGTCAGGAAGAAGGTTGGCGAAGGAAGCACCTCTGTTACACGAGGAAGTGCAAAATACCTCTTTGTAGGGCTTGCAAGTGGAAGACGAGACAATATTTCATGCATTCTGTGAGTGCACTACCATCTCGTCAATAAGAGAATCCATGTTGGGAGAACGATGGCCTTCTATGGCCCACATTAGAGAGATCCCCCTAAGCAACGTCACCACCTTTTTCTCCTTATTAGGTTGGTTAGCGGCTCAGGTGGACTGATCTAATGGGAGGAGGTACAAACGGCCCAATGGGGCCTAAGTGCTGTTAGCCTTTTTGCTACTCTCTCCTTAATTCCAGATTCCAGTGTCAAAGTCAAAAGTGACATGATCGTGAGAAAAAGTACCCGAATTGTGAAAACAAAACTTTATTTCATCGCTGTTAAAAAGTGGCTAATTTTGCATATATATAGCAATTAAAAAGTTGTCTTCTTTTTGACAGTTGGACAAAAATTTCTTTTTCAGAGTTGTGGTACTTATTTATTTCACTTTCGATATTGACACTAACTTCAGATAAAAAAGTATTGAAAAATAATAAACCTACAGTGGCAAATACTTTGGACAGTTTGGAGAAAAAATATTGATTATATTTCATGCACAAAATCAGTGTCTTATGACGCTTTCGAATGATTTTTTGGCTCAACCAGAAATTCACATTCTCACACGTCATTAAAAAACCACTGATTTTGCACACTAAATATAAGAATAATTATTTTATTTAATCAGTGACGTGGTAAAAATGTTAAAGTTCTCATTAGTTTCAGTGCACGTAGAACTAAAAATTTCCTGAATCCGTCGTGACTTTTAATACGGTTTGAAATCAGTTTGTAACTACAAATTACGTCTCTACGAACAACGGATGGTCAATTCTGAATTAAAAATTACTGCAATTTCAAACTATTGTGCACTACTCTGCGAACAAAGCTATAGTGTATGTAGTTTGATAACTAGAATTCTGAAGAGTGACGACTGTTGAAAAGTAAAGTGATTATATTTTGATAATGAAGCTAGGAACCCATTTTTTTAAAGGATAATTCGTATATATTATTTTCGATTGGAAGATACAGACCGTTTCTCATTTTTCACAAAATTTTCTTATTTCTAAAAACAACTGGAATGTTAGTTATCAAGTTCAAATTTAACTAAATATACCTATAAAGAAATTTTCTGAAAAATAATCAAACAGCAAATCCTATTATAATAATCATAAATTTTGTTAAGTTTATAAATCATTCCCTAAAAAATGGTATGGATCCCGTTTGACATTATAGAAATATGATAGATTTAATTTTCTTTAACTGAATTGTTACAAATTTATTGCATAAGCAGCCATATGCTTTGCCCCCCTCATTGACGAGTAAGTATACTCAGATTACTACAAATAATATAAATTACATTATTACTGAAGCATACATGTGTTTACTGTAGCTCTAATGTTCTACTTATATTACCATTTGAATTCTGGTTGCCAAGTTAACACTTTTGTCCTGCAAAATTAAATAAAGTAACACATAAAAAAGATAAAGAAGCCTAGTTATTGAAGCCAAACTAGAACATTGATTGTAATAGATATTTATAAATAGTAAACACAGATTGACACTTTTATTGCTGGATTTTACAATTTATAAAGTGCATCATGTTTGAAATATATATATAAAAAAGTACCTGGCAACAACATGACGGTTTCGTTTAGGTCCCTCATGTGAATGATCTGTGGGATCATCGATTGTATTTCTTTTTCCAACTTCCTTAATCGGCTTTGAAGGAATAAGTAAATATCCATAAGAGTCCTCCTGTAAAATTTATTTGCCACTATAAACTTAAACCTACATACCTACAGATTTAGGGAAGCCTATGCTGTTTGCAGTCAAGAGGCATCACAATAAAAAAAAATAAAGTCTAGGTTAACCTATTGTCTATACCAAGTCAGGTGGAACCATAGACCTTATAAATCATGGACGCGCCCAAAACCGTTTTCTGCCTATACAAATCGTTGATGCTCAGATATGTGCGACAGAGATAGAGCTACTCCGGGCAAAAACCCACAGATCATTGGCCGAAAAAAACAAAAACCGTAAATGACAGACGTATGACATTTACGGTGACAGACCGACTCCACCATGGTTTATGAGTTCTTAAAAACGATTGCTAATAAACACACTAAACACAACTAAATCACAAAAGGCACACAAATCATTAACAATATTAACAGGAAAGGTTTTGTCAGGTTATGTTTATATATTTTTCTGTCATAGAACATCTGTTTTTTCCCGGACTAGCTTCATCCCTCTTGTACACATCAGGACACCGGACCTCTCTTTCTAGGGCCGGTCCATGATTTATAAGGTCTATGGGTGGAACGCACCAAAGTTCAGTAATAGATTCTACATGTCAAAACAATAAGAAAAAACTCAAATGTTATGTGATTTTCATTTGTTTTCAAGTTATGACATATATTTCAATAAAAAAATAATTTATTGATATTCTATTAAGCATAGCATTCTTTGCTTAAATGTCAAAGTATGTCTGATTACGTCCAAAAAAACTATTTCTTCATTCTTCTACAGTGTTAATTGGAGTAGTATAAACCAAATTTTTAAGATGTCATCATAAAAAGAAGTCTACGCTATTTAATTCTTGGACCTAGGGGGCCACGGTTGGGACTCACTAAGGCCTATCCATCGATTATTATTAATAAATAATAAGTTTATTTGTCTAATTCATAATACAATTACAAAATTGACTACACATTTCCATACAAATAAACCAACGAATCGCAGAAGCCGCAGTACTTTGCAGCTTTTTTGCGATAAAATTATAATTTTTCCTCCTTCCCTCCATTCCCCATCACATACAATACATTAACAAAAAAAAAAAATATACATTTATATTTATACCTTATAGTATAAGTATATTAAGCCATATACATTAAGTAATTATCACATTACAACACACTAACTCCTTAAAAAATGATCTGTCATCAGTGGTAAGTATCCAATGTTTTACATCTTTTTCAAATTTATGAGGTTTAATCTCCTTTTTTAGGTTTTCTAGGAGCACATTATATAGTTTGGGAGCTGAAAACTGATAACATCTCCCATGTCCAATGGTTTTATAATATCTGGATAATTCAACATCCGTATCTTTCTTTCTTGTTGGGTAACTATGAGTAATTTTCTTTAATTTAATTTTATTTGTTTTGATAGCTATTAAAATATAAAAGCAATAAGATTGTCGGATATCATTTACTTTACCAAATCTATAAATACAGTCACTAGGACACATCAGTGTTTCATTATAAATTATTTCTAAGTCTTTCATGTAACAGTCACTTGCCCCACCCCATCCCAATATACCATATGTCATATTAAGAGCAATATTTAAGTGTTCTTTTACTGCCACACCTAAATGGAACAGACCCCATCATGCATAAACCACATCCTGTTTCTAATCTTCTGTGGATGTCTCCTGATACAGACATCTAGCTTTATACAGAGTGTTCCGCATAAGAACCGATACAGAACAGGTGCATATATAAAGTTCACACAGGCGGAGTTACAGGCATTCAGAGTGAGGTTAAATATTTTGAAAAAAAATATCCCTGAATTACTTTAACTTGGAATAACCAAATTTGGTACAAGATTTAGATTTACTATTGGTCTTTTTTTTCCAAAATATTTGGCCCCACTTTGAAGGCCTGTAACTCCGCCTGTGTGCAACTTTGTATATAAGTATGTTTGGTTAAATTGCAATATTTTGGTACCTCTACATGCACATGCTCTATGTCGGTTCTTATGCGGAACACCCTGTATACCTTTCCATCAGCAAAATCATACATGAAATGGATATCAGACAACTCAAAGTTAGTAAAATTTACCATTTTTGTTTTAAAAAATGTAACAGTAACAATAAATTACACATATTTCAACTATCAAACGTAGACACAAGTTCAGGTTTGAAAAATAAACTGCCAAAATTTAATAGAACAAAATATATCAGTCCGTCAGAGCCTACTAGAGGATTTTGATATCCGGCTTATAATTTAGAGAGCAACAAGAAATTAGTTTTTATTTTTTTTTCTACGTTCATGCAAAAAACAAAACTTTATTGAACCATATTTAGTGGAAAAAGTGGTTCTTTGTATTGTTTATTGTATTCATCTGTCATTCTACTACAGCGTTTTGTCATCATGACAAACATAAACGTTCAAATCGACGTCACATTTTCCTAGACTTAGTGTCATCTAAATAACATTTTTTGGTTATTGCATGAAGTAGAAAAAATATTGTATGCAACTCGTACAAAAAGTGCTTATTGCACTCGACGTGTTGTCCTCCTCAAAAACGGTGGCAGATATGAAAAGATCGCAAGGGACAAAAAAGTTTATAAATTGAACAGGAGCAGATCATAACAACTATTGAAAAAATATAAATATACTCCGCCCAAAAAAAAAAAAAAGACATTAAGAAATTTTAAATTTTTTTATACTTGATTCCAAGATGTAAACGTTTATATCTTGGACATTGGACAACAATTTGCATTAGAAACCACAATGTTATTTTTTTTTGTTAGATAAGACTAGATAATTGATTAGAAGATACGTAAATTAAAATTCTAGTTTTACCTGACCATCTTGACCTCTCTCTATTCCAAGGGAGTCAAAAGGATCTAATCCATCCGCACTAGAAGATAAGGGCCTTGTTCCTGACGTGGTCCGTTTCCTATGAGCATCTCGCTTAGACTCAGATCTGAAAGCAGTTAAGTATTTAAACAATGACATTTATAACGAACTTTCAATATCCAGTAAATGTATAAGTAATATGATTACCTGCTGCTTTTTTTATAGGGGATAATTGAACACACCATAAAGGGTAAATGTCTTGAAGTAACCATTACAATTCGCTCATCACTGAATTTGTGGTCTTTAGTTGGTTTAAAAATTTTAATTTGTTTTTTGACATTTTCTGGTATAACAGCAGGTGAAGTGCTTGGTTTAACTCCTTTAGTAATAGGTTCTAAACTTTCTGAACTGCTCCCGTAGGTGTGCCTGTCTGTTTCACTACAAACTGAAGTTTGGTATGGTAGTTTCTTTCTAAGCTTAGAAGCAATTTTTCTTTCAACTTCATTTCCAGACACTGAAGTTCTGCAATCAAATTTTAAAAATAGGAATTATATGAATATTTATACAAACTGGTTTTATTTTATAGGTAACTGCACAAATATTCTACTGTTATAAAAAATGTGTGTAGTCAAATTCATGCTATTCAAATATGTTTACTACTGCCATAACACTTTAAATTTAAAGACGTTGACCTGTTAGGTCAACATTTTATTTAAAATGTATTCAAATATGTTTACTACTGCCATAACACTTTAAATTTAAAGACGTTGACCTGTTAGGTCAACATTTTATTTAAAATGTTTCTAAATTCTAATCTTCTACTAAGAAAAATCCCTCATACAAGTGTAATTTTAAGTTTGTTTTCTACAGGTAAGTGATAATTTATGTATCTATGAGAATAAGTATCAAACTTGAAAATTAAATTATCAGATACTGCAGTTAACTACATATTAATTAAAATAACTATAGACTTCTACTAAGTAATTGTATGTTAGTTTTAGTTATTACCAAGCACCCAATTCGCGATTATTTTAATTCCTGATAAATATTTAGAATAGATATAAAGACAAAATTCATTTAGAAAATCTCTCATAATATTCTCTCTTATTCTGAATTATTTAATTATAATATTAAGTGTAATTTTATATACATAAATATTTTCAAGTTTTAATTATGACAATGCTATTTTGTATCAGTAGGTACTCTTTGTTTAACATTGATAAAATTAAGATGTTCTAAGCAAAAGTTAAATAAACTTATATTCATATTTTTTCCATTTGATTTCATTATAATGTAAAAGTATGTCTTAATAACCAGTAATACTGTTATTAGGCATAACAAGTTAACTTCACCAATATCTTTAACGATGAACAAAGTTTATTCTTTATTATAGAAATGAATTACCGTTCTCTAATTGATTTATTTTTGGTGGCATAATCTTCAATACAGGCCTTAATAGGTGTAACTACACCCTCAGAGTCTGAACTTAAAGAATGCACATCACTGTGGTTAATAGGTTTATATTTTTGTACACGCTTTTTGGGATTCAAAATTGGTTTCTCCTTTGAAAAATTTTGTTCCGAGTCACTGAAACAATCATCAAGTCCGTCTGACTCTTCGGCAAGGATTTCTTCAGTACATAGAAAAGGGGTCTTCGTAATAGCCCCATTACGAGGAAGTAAAGCTAATCTAGTGTCCCTGTAGCTACCATCAAGAGAAATGTTAGATAAAAACGTAACGGCGGCTATTCTCCGCCTCGAGCGATTTCTTTTTAATGAAGTTGCCATTTATTATTGCTTATTTATCACTGGGTGTTATGTCACTGACACAACATTAAAAACATAGTTCTTTTATTACACATTTTTGAAGTTTCTTCACTGCGTATATGGAACTCGATACTGTTTAATAGAAACAATATTAGTGTTGAGCACATTGCTACTATTTAATTTCACCACTACTTAAATTGTCTTTTATTTAGTAACACTATTATTCACCATACTATAAATATTTTCTTTTTACTAAATTTAGAAATAATCAATTTGACCACACCAACCTTACTAACAATACTAGATTGCTTCAAATAAATTGCGCATCAATAATACCTTTTGTTGGCTGCCCTGATCGTATGAGATGACGTTCAATGACGTTTAACTTATCTATTTATTTAAGGTTATGTGTATCTTTATTGAAAAAATGTCATCATGTTAATTACCGACTTCAAATTCTAAATCCCTTTTATCTCGTCACAGATTATTAAATTCTCATTTTATATGAGATTTGATACGAGCATGAAGTGTGGTGGAGAGTGAATTTAACTGTTGTTAATTTTATAATAATTAGGTATTGTAATTCTTTTGTTATTTTCTATATAAATTAGTTAATATCATTATATTCCAGTTTTGTGTAGAGATTTATTTGAAAATACAAAGATGCCGCCTAAATCTACTACTAAATTATTGACACAACTGCGAGCTTTGATGCAAAATACTAAGTATGTACCGGAACCCATTCATGCATACATCGTTCCTTCAAATGATGCACATACCAGTGAATATCTAGCAGATTGTGATCAATATCGAGCGTATATTTCTGGCTTCACTGGATCTGCTGGAACAGCAATTATAACACACAATGAAGCTTGTTTGTGGACTGATGGCAGATACTTTTTACAAGCGTCGCAGCAGTTGGATTCAAATTGGACCCTGATGAAAGAAGGCTTATCAAGTACTCCAAGTGAAGGTATGGATTGTTTTTCCGATAATAATTCAATATTTGTATATTATAATTTATGAAAACAGGTTGAAGTTGATAAGTCAGACCCGAGGGGGTAACCACTCTCCACAATACATGTACAGTTTTACTAGAAATCGTTCGCAGTCGCCGCAATCACGTGGAAATCGCCCGAAATCGCTCAGCTTTAACACGAAATCGCAGAAAATGCTCGAAATCAAGCCCGAAATGCCGCAATCAACTCCGAAATCGCCGAAATCCCGCAATCGCAGAACTCGCGTAATCGCAGTAGGGAGTTGTGCGGCAGGCACATGCAGTACTATACGGATGTTGTTTAACATTAGGGATTTAAATATTTAATAAAATTTGATAATTTAACAGCGTTGTTAACGAGTTTCAGCCAATCAAACGTAAAAACATTGAAAAACGTTTGAATCAGCGTATACAGGGTGTCTCAGTTATCACTGGCATCCTTGCAAGTGTTGATTATACAGTCAAAATAAATGAAATTTACTCAAATATACCTAGGGTGTCAAAAATTTCGCAATCCTTTGTGATAAAAGTAATAAAATGATAATGATTCTTTTGAGAATTCTTCGTTATAATGAAATATCTTTATCCAATTATTCAGTATGTTTAAATATCAGTTTCAGTCCCCCAAACTTTCTTTCAGCCAGCTTCGGGTTTTTTTTAGGTGATTAGATTTTAAAACGTCGGCATCCTTGTCTCTCGCACGGATTTCTATACTTTATTTTGTCGCTCTCATGTAACGGCAGATGGACCATCACCGTTTTCCAACCGTGTATATTCACTGACATTTTGAAATAATAATATTGATTATCTATACCTGTTTAAGATATAGTTTACAATTTTTTCGTACTCATTGTTTTATTTGCAACTAAATGTATTTATTCGATATTTACAGTATTGTTTCTAAATTGATGCAAAAAATTCAACTTCAATTTTTTTTTTGTCAAAATTCCGTCACCTCTAAATTACAATCCTCTAAAGCCGGAAAAAAATGTCTTATATTTTCCCTACTAGTTCACCTGTATGTGAATAAAATTTTATTTTACTTTTTCTGTTTTGTCAAATTTTTAAATCAACATACATTTGGGATTATCAGATATCTCAATTAAAAACTATTAACTTTGCAAAAGAAAGTAAAAATGCCAAATCGAGTGGCACTCACTTGTCAATTGAAGACAAATTATTTAGCATAAAGTAGGTATCGAAACATTAAATTTAACTAGACAAAAAATATAAGGTGACGTCGCACCAAGACGGCTAGCGTCGTTATGATAAAGGGTCGTAGGTGGCCTTGATACGGCGCTTAGGTGAAGTCACTTAAGCACGCTTTTATTTTTTTTATATTTTTCATCGTTTCCGAAATATCGAATTTGGGCATATGAAATGAATTACCCTGTACATAGAATTCTTAAAAGATAAAAAGTAAGAGTAGCCAATTGGTACATGTGAGAGAATTATTTATAGAAATATAAAATGGTACATTTGAAGGAATCGAGGGTATATTATAAACATTTTACATTTTTTATTTTATTTTATAATTTATCTTTTTCGTCTATAGTTATTATTGACCTTATGTTCAATATGTGTTACCAAACAATCGTCAAACCTCTGTTAGATATTTGAAAATTATACTAATTGGAAATCGTAAGCAATTGCGAGGAAATCACCGGAAATCATAGTAATTTCCACGAAATCACTGGAAATCACACGAAATCATGCGATTTTCGTAATACATGTACATTTTTTGGTAGAGTGGTTACCCCCTCGGTCAGACCATTGATATTGACATCATATTTTTAAATATGATCATTAGATATATAGAAACAAGAACTAATTGTGAATGTTGCCCTCAACTTTTGATGCTTGTAGGATATCAGAATTCAGAGGCTATTGCGTTCACCACCGTCATTCAGATATCTTGTGACCTATGCCAGAGAGAGGCATTTCTTACTTTAACTGTTACTACGAAACTGGTAGTAAAAGTAATAAATGTAATAATATTAGTTATTAATCAAAGAATAATATTAATATAGAACATTACTTTTTCTATTGTTTATTAATGATATGGATCAGTTTATAACAGAAGATATCAATATAGTATTGTATGCAGACGACACTTTTATTAGCATTACAGCCTCATCTCCCAATGAATTGCAAAGCAAGGTTGTTCTGCAATTCTATGATTGGCATTCCAACATTTAACTTATAATTAATGTCAGCGAGATAAAATATATTTCACAAGAGACGTGAAAATCGTAATATTTTAATTGAATTAAATAAATCAACCAGTATAAAAGTTAAAAATTTTCAATTTTTAGGTTTACATAGATAAACACTTCTATTGGAATAATCATATTGAACATGTATTAAATAAAATAAAATCTGCATATTTTGCAGTTATAAATTTAAAGAATTGTATGGATAAACAATATTTACTTTGCTCTGGAGTTCCTCTAGGAGAGTTTTTATATTTCAAAAAAAGATCATAAAGTTAATATTTGCCAACTATTTGCCCATTGCAATCACGTCATCAAACTTTAATAGGACAAAATATATTATCAGTTCAATCTACCATCTATCCTGATATATGAAGTAGGTAGTTCTTTTTGCAAAATTTAATAGTATAAATTTTCCTCGACGTGACAGTATGCATACTCATAATAGTG
Source organism: Monochamus saltuarius (assembly GCA_025584915.1). NCBI lineage: Eukaryota > Metazoa > Arthropoda > Insecta > Coleoptera > Cerambycidae > Monochamus > Monochamus saltuarius. The sequence goes on along the minus strand of CM046723.1, from coordinate 21,327,450 downwards.
CTAGAGCAAAAAATCTTACCCGTTTAAATAATTTCAATTTAACTATTTATAAAAAGAGTCCATATTATTTGTGTGCAACCAGATTTGGTTATATCACTAAAAGAGTTAGACAATGAAAGTAAATTTTGTAAGGAGCTGAGGACGTAGATGTAATGTTCTCTGGATCTACAAGTCAAAATATTCCACCAAAAATGAAGTCTTAGGTACTTTAACTTATCTGGTAGCAAAGCTTAACCAATGTCTGTATTAATCCCAAGTTGTCATTATAGGTTTAAATCATGTTAAAAGTTAATTGTGTAAATAAAAATATTTCAATTGATGTACAAAATCAGCGGCATTTGGATGGTAATACCTAAATCTTTCTATTTTTCTTCAGTTTTGTAATACCTAGATAGCTGGGTATTACATTTTAATAGTTTTATGGGGTTATTAGTGAACAAAGTCAATTACTTATCTTAATCCATTGATTTTGGGAACAATACAATAATAAGAAAACTATCATTCATATTGGTATCTAAATAGATTGATTTTATATTCTAGATTAAGTATTTATTACATTTCATGTCTCCTGGTTCCTATTTAAACTAATATTTGAAAATATCTTATACATAAAGTAAAATACATAAAAACGATAACAGTACTTAATATTTTGCAGGATTATAAAAACGATAACAGTACTTAATATTTTGCAGGATTTAAAAAAAGTTGTATTTATATAATAAAAAAAATAGATTAAGCATTTAGATAACACTAATATTGAAAAATATTTTAAGCTTAATAATAATCATATGCTACAATATTTCAAAGTAAATAAATTTGTTTTACCAATAATGTCTCCTATTAAATTGCTAATAGCCCTGTTCGCACAGTAGTTGGAAACCATTTCAAATCGTTCGACTTTATTTATAATGCCTTCATAAGGCTGAAAATCCATTGTTTTAGTTGGAATACGCACGCTCTGGACGATTGGAAACTAATTTGTGTACTGTGCGAACAAAGCTAATAATTGATTATTATTAGAAAACAGATTATCAGCTTTAAAAGAAAGAAATATTTAATTCAGTTGGAATTAACTAACCGTGTTAGTATTATGAAACTCAAAATTATATACAAAGTTGGATAACTAGTATATTTTAATCTAATATAACTTCAAAGAAAGTTAAGGTCTCTTTACCTTTAAATTGAAAAAATTTATAGGATTATTCTTAAAGTCTTTAGATTACAGAAAATACAGCAATCAAATGTAATAAATAGCTTCACTGAAAGTATTTTTTTGTTTAGGAGCATGGTTATCCAAAAATCTTCCTTCTGGGTCAAGGGTGGGAGTTGACCCTAAAGTTTTTGCATTTAACAACTACATGCCTTTAAGTTCTCAGTTAGAAGCGGCAGGTCATAAGTTAATTCCAGTGCCGATTAATTTGATTGAACTGCTGTGGACAGACAGACCAAAACGTCCAACAAATCCTGTCATTCCACTACCTTTAAAATACAGCGGAAAAACTGTCAAAGAAAAGCTGGAGTCGTTACAAGGGCAAATGAGAGAAAAAAATGCCAAGTATTTGTTGCTTGCCGCACTTGATGAGATAGCTTACTTTCTGAACTTAAGAGGTTCTGACATTCAATATAATCCAGTATTTTTTTCATATGTTATTGTATCTCTAAATGGGTTTACTTTATTTGTGAATCCAGAACAAAACTCCTCAGAAATAAAACGGCATCTGACTTCCGAAGCCGGGAACATATACTCTATTGAACCATATGATAAAATAGAAGAAAAACTGAAAAGCCTTGTAAAAAATCTAGAAGGATCAATATGGTTTTCGGAGTCTACCAACTATGCACTCATCAGTTTAATTCCCAAGAAAAACCTTTTGTTGACTAATATTACACCAATACAACTAATGAAAGCTGTTAAGAATCCTGTTGAAATCAATGGAATGCGTAACGCACATATAAAGGATGCCGCAGCACTGTGTTGTTATTTTTCATGGCTCGAAAAAAATGTAACAAGCTTAAAAATTACTGAAATCTCCGGGGCACAAAAATTGTTGGAATTTAGAAAGTTACAGGAAGATTTTGTGGGTGAGAGTTTTTCCACTATTAGCTCAGTAGGGCCTCATGGTGCTATTATTCATTATTCGCCTGACGAAACCACTGACGTTCAAATAACAAATAGTTCATTATACCTCTGTGATTCTGGAGGCCAGTTTAAAGATGGAACTACTGATGTGACAAGAACTTTGCATTTTGGAACTCCCACAGAATTTGAAAGGGAATGCTATACCAGGGTTTTAAAAGGTCACATCAAAATAGCAACATCAGTTTTTCCTCGGAAAATTAAAGGTACAATTTTTTTTCTAATTTATTGATTTTTTTGCGTTTCTTGTGTCTGTAAAATAAATAGTGTGAGAATTACTTCATTTTTTGGTAAACACATGTCTGCTTTGTATATGCCAAAGTAAGGATTTTCTTACAGCTCCAGTCGATACGAAAGCAACATTTTTCTCTCTCTTAAAATGAAAATGTTAGGTTTGCTAAAGTGGTGTAAAATTCATAACTAAAACAATAATCTAACTAAATTTGCAAGCACTTTTGTAACAGGTGATGTAAAGTATTAAAATTTGATGAAACTAAAGTACAGTCGACTCGCGATAACATGAACTTGCGTTTATGTGAACTTCGCGGTAACATGAACATTATATTGGTTCCATTATCTACCTTGTAACGTGAACACCGCACGACACAGAAGCAATTGAAGCAATCCACACTGTATTAAAGTGGGCGGAGCAGAATTCATTGGAGATCAGTGATATTCTTAGTCTTAGAGCTGTTTACGAAAAAGCAATATTGAAAAAGTTGTTATCTAAACAAGTTCAAAGTAAAATAACTATATTTTTTACAAAAACTGATGTAGAGCTTAATAAATAAAGTGCTACAGACTAGACTACTTGCTTCTTTTTCACTTTTTGTATACTTTCATTAACGTGAACAAATTCGAATCTGTTCGATTCGATCCCCTGGTGCATTTTGTGTTCATGGTATCACGAGTCTACTGTATATAGTTTAGTACCTAAGGAAAGGTGACCCTTTTTAAATTTGGCACACTATCTTTCTATGTAAACCCGCACCTACAGTATAAATCAAAAATAGTTGTCCATATGCGCTGATACAGAGATTACCCTTTTTTAGAAATAAGTAGCTCACTACTGGCTATTTTTAAGAAAATCAGTGACCTATTTAATTCCCTATTGAATTCTGAAAAACAATACATTCCTCTGATATTTTGATCAAACAAGCTGTTTCCGATTTATTTACAGATAAATTTGTGTACATGCATAATAAAGGTGATACAGGCCTAGAAACATCAGGTCTAAAATATGTTTCATTGATATTTAATACAATATTAAGAAAATAAGGAAAAATGTATGCCCCAAATTAAGATATGTTAATTGGGAAAAGGGTAAATTTTCTAATTAAAATGAAATAAGTCCCAGATAAGAAATATTGGTAATTTTCAAATTTATTGCCATTTTGTGTTGCCAGACAACATAAATATTGAGTTCAACGGTTACATAAATTTAACTAAATTATATAGTTATTTAATATAATATATTTCCTTAATTTAACTAAAATTGTAAAAGTTAAAACTTTTAACTATTTATTAATTGATTCAAGATACTAAATATTTTCCCTACTTTGATTTTTTAACTGGATATTTACTAAATTCTGTGGATATATCAAGTAGGACAGTAATGTTCAAATTCCTAATAAAGTTTTTCTCAATTTCTTGGAGAAAATATCAGTTTTTTACCACATGATGTGAATGGAAAAAATCAAATTAGACTGATACCAGCTTTGTTATTTGGACAGAAATTTTAATTCTAAACAATATTTTTTAATATCAAATTTGTATATAGTGCACGGCGTGTATAATGTATAAAAATTAAACTGCAGCTTCCTGATGATAATTGCAATATAAAAGTCTTATACGAAGAAGTTCAATTCAATTATGCATTGAAAAATTGTCACAAGGACGGCCCTGGACTTAGCGGTTTAATAAATAAGTGAATACTAATCTAACATAATAATGAAATACAAAATTAGCTGATTGCGCAGGTTTTTTGTGACAATGTAGATAACCTTCCTGTAGCGTTAGATTATACTGAACTAAAAAAGGTTTCCAAGGTATTCAATAAATAACTCAGGACTGGCTTTCATTTTTGTTGAATAAATGAACTTTTTTTTTAGTTTTGTTGGGTTTTTGCCACACTTCTGAAAAAAATAAAGATTAATTAAATAAGCCCTTGCGCCAAACGGATTAGTCAAACCAAAAAATCTCACACTGAAAAAAGCAGATAAGTAAAAAATAACAAAAATCACATCACTATCGCGCACTTTCGTATTTTTGACGTTTCGAAAATCTCTCTGTTTTCGTTTTCAAAATAGTAATAAAAATATTAAACGTATGGAAGCAGATAAACAAATTGTAAACTGTCAAACTTGACATAGGTTTAATATTTTTATTACCATTTTGAAAACGAAAACAGAGAGATTTTCGAAACGTCAAAAATACGGAAGGATTTTTGTTATTTTTTACTTGTCTGCTTTTTTCAGTGTGAGATTTTTTGGTTAGGCAAACTTAGTTTCAACAATAACCCTTGACTGGTTCGTTTGGCGCAAGGGCTTATTTAATTAATCTTTTTTATTTTCAGAAGTGTGACAAAAACTCAATAAAACTAAAATTATGCCACAAATAAATAGCTTCAGACAATATCTTAATACTTTTCTATTACAGGTATTGTTATAATGCATTTTATTGGTTATTAAAAAAATTTAGAATCAGATTGTATATGTTGATTTAAAAATTTATATTTTTTAAAGGTAACTACCTTGATTCATTTGCAAGAGAATATTTATGGCAAGTCGGACTGGATTATGCCCACGGTACTGGTCATGGTATAGGATCATATTTGAATGTTCATGAAGGCCCGATGGGAATATCTTGGAAACCCCTACCAGACGATCCTGGACTTGAAGCTGGTATGTTTCTTTCTAACGAGCCAGGATATTATCAAGATGGAGAATTTGGCATTCGCATTGAAGACATTATACAAGTAGTAGATGCTAGTCCACCACACAATTTCAATAACAAAGGCTATTTAACATTTGATTCTGTAACTTTGGTTCCTAAAATAATAAAATTAATAATTGTCGACATGTTGACTGATGCAGAAATAGAATATTTGAATAAGTATCATCAACAGTGTAGGGACGTTATTGGACCATTATTGCAGCAACAGGGTCAGCAAGAGGCTTTGGAATGGTTAATTAGAGAAACCCAGCCAATTTCTAAATAATTTTTACTCCAGCTTTCTGTTTTCATGATTTTAACAGTATTTTGAAATATATTTTAATAAATTTTCTGTTTTGTTTATTTTATACCTACTTCATTAAGATTTTGTATTTGTGTGTGATTGCACAACGGTTGTATGCCAACCGACTTGATTGGGTCGGCGAAATGAGGGACCCAACGATACTTGTGACGAGTGGACTGTATTTGTGGTTTTATTGGCTGGTTCCCTTTTCTCTTTGATGTTTAAATAACAGCACAAGCTTGTGTATGTACAATTTATTTACACTATGTACATGAATGAATGAAATGAGTACAAAGGCAATGATGAGAAAATAATGCGTGCTGTGCGCATCTAAGTTCTTCACTGCACCCGTGTCTGTTTTGTACTGTCTTGATGTTTGTAGGGGTACTTGTGAGACCCTCTTGTCCTTAAAAACTAACGCCCAAAGTCACGTGATAAAGCACTCACTAATAACCGCATGCAAACGCTCCAACAATTTGGTTACTCTAAATTTTTTTAGACTAAAATGAAATAATCCCAAGCAGCAAAAACTTAGTATAAAATTTTATTTGATAATCTTGAGATTTTCTTAGGTTGATAGAGAATTTCTGAATGGAGAATCTTAAATACTTCTTTGCTATTCTGCCCAAGGACTTCTAAATAGTAAAAATATTAAATTATTTAAATAAAAATATAAAGAGACTAGCTTATGACGATATTTTAAATATGTCAAAAAGTAAACATTTTAAAACTAAACTGTCGAAAGTATAAAAACATTTTGAAGAAGTTTCTGAATTAAGACGTGCCCATATTTATTTTCCTCATTTTTCGTTCACTTGGTTCTATGTCGTCTTATTTGCAAATCATTTCTAGTACACAGAACCCTCTTAGTACAACCTTATCTCCTGTTTGAACAATTTCAACGTGAAAACTAGTAAGGATTTTATATGAGTATAAAAATCTCCTGCCGTCCAGTCCTCACAAATTTCAAGTTATGTTGCGATTAACCAACCGATCTGACATTTCTCACAACAAATCTGTTAAAAACATTAAGCATTAGATATTTACGTTAGTGGTGATGTGACTAAATGATCTGTTCCTTCATAGAGCCGATTGGTGATTGCGTTCAAATACAGACGGGTATTTCATAATTAATCTGAAATAATTCAGGGGGTGATTCTTCAAGTAATGTCATGAAGAAAAGTTCATATAAAGTTTTTTCTAAGTGCCTTAGTTTTTGAGTTACAGGGTGTTAAAATTTTATTTTTGAAAATCTGAAGTAGATTACAATTTTATTTTTAAATTGCTGTCACTTACCATGATAAAAGGCAAGTTTTGGCAGTTGAATATTTTTATTTAACAATATCAGGGGCGGTCATGTAGGTGGTTACTTTTATATTTTTAAAATTTTATGTGCCCCACTGACTCTCTGGCTTTTTAATACAATTTTTGGAATCCCCATTTAGTATTTGACAAATAACGTCTCTTGACATTTTTTAATTTAGGATGTGGTTTAGGTAGAGAACGTCATTTTAATGATACCTAGCGTTTTATCATGATGTCAAGTGACAGCAATTTAAAAAGAAAATTTTTAGTCTACTCCAGATTTTTAAAAATAACAAAAAATTTTTTTGACGCCCTGTTAACTCAAAAACTAAGGCACTTAGAAAAACTTTATAGGAACTTTTCTTCATGATATTACTTGAGGAATCGCCCATCAAATATTTTAGATAACTTAGGAAACACCTTGTATATGATACATAAACGGTGTAACAAATCGGGCAAAAATCCCTCTCGTGTGTCCAGATATTTCTCACACCCCTCATCTTTTGTCCATTCCATTTTTACTTATTTACAGTGCAAAATCCTTGGAAAAAACCTATGTCAGGCCAGTCCATTTTTCAAAGGTCAGGAGAGTACTGCCGAAAATCGTTCTGTTCTACCGACTTTAATCGATGCAACAAAATACAATAAGCGGTAAAACTATGGATTAAATTTATATAAAAATCAGGTGTTTGTTTAAATCGTTCAGACCAGTCATTTTTATTTTTAGCTACACATTTTTTAAGGGCGCCGTTTTTGTGTGCAATTTTCAACGAATTTATAGGTGTTTCTTGTCGCAGTCTAAGAAAAATCTAAGCAAGTTAGAAAAAATATCTCTTCACTGTGCTAATCATACAAGTTTTCTCCAGGGTGACATATTTTATAGGCTGGTAAGTCATAGGAAATAGGAAGAAAAGCATGTATTCGCCTCCTATGTTTCATTGTTACGTTTCAGAACTTTATAGGGCAATTACGCACTGAAAAAATCGTATACTGTATTATAATCACAACCCGCAGAATACTTTTTAAAAGACATTAACACTTAAACTGATATAAATTATTGAGTATTTTTCACAGTAACTGCAACAAGACAAAAAGGTGCAATTCACGGTCTTTGAATAGGTAAATCTGTTTTCTAGCACGTTTATTCACCAAAAATTAAAGGCCGTGAATTAATTTCAGCATGTTTTAGTTGGGACACTATCGAAAAGATGCTGTTAGCAAAGTTCAGGGTGGGACTAGCTCTTTAATGCTTATTATCAGTAGTAGTTAGTACCTGGTAAATCACACACAAATTATGATACAGAATTCAGAAAGGATTGACACAGCATATGCTGTGGTATTGATGTTGAATATTATGGAGGATATAACAGCAAGTATAGCGACGTGCAAATCACAACGAAATAGTAATGTTTTTTCAATTAATATATTAAAAGAATTTTTTTGATAAAACTTCTAACAGGGGTCTAACAAGACAAATTAACGACAAAAATACAGGGTGTTTAAAAAACTAAACAATCTCTAATAACCTTAAAAATTTATGGAATTTAAACAAAATTTTTGTGGAACTTTTAACAACGGTCTGTTGGAACACTAATTAACGAAAAAATACAGGGTGTTTAGAAAAAACCGAACCAATCTCTAAAATCCCTAAAAAATTACGAAATTTAACCAAAAATTTTGATGAAACTTTTAACAAGGATCTAGTAGAACACTAACCAAAAAAAAATGTTTGTCAAATTTCAGCATCAAATAAGGATGACCGATTCAACATTTGAAATACAGGGTGTTAATGTAACCAAACTTGAAAAAACCACAAAATTGACAGAATTTTACATTTTTTTAACATGAAATGCCAGCTACTTTTAAAAATTAGTGTCGGACCTTCCCCACTAGAGAAAAGTTAGCCAAGGTCAGGCAGCAATCTTGCTGTACCTTTCTAGTTAATATTATTTGATGAAAAATTGACGTAACTGAGCTTAATGCAATATAGGAATTTACATTACCTACTATTAGGACTGAAAATGTATCATTTATTTCATATTTTATTACACAGTATAATAAAGCTCTAAGCTAAAGTATGAAGAACATTCTTTCCATCACCGTTGCCGTCTCAATGAGTTGTTGGCTCCAGAACTTAATAGCAATCTTCGGTTTAGGGAGCGACTCGTATTTATGGCTCGATTGGAGATAGAAGATATGTATACGTGCGAGTAGACGTTGTTTTGCTCGGTTTTGGTGTCATCGCATGTCACAAGTGCATTGCTTGCGTAAGTGCAGTGTTTGCATTGAGCAAGTCTGATTGCAAGTGCTGTTGCATTATTAACTGTCAACTACAAATAAATCTATTGTAGTTAAATCTATCGTATTTCAATCGAACATGGGTTTTACCACAGAAAATATAGCTATATATTCTGTGGTTTTACCAAGGCGCAAGAAGTCGATATATAAAAAATAACAAAAAATTCTATCAAGGAATGTTTTGCCGACAGCGATTTCGTTGATATGTTTGCTACCAAATTTGCTACTGCTATTACAAAAAATCTTGAGCAACAAATAAATGAGTTAAGTTTAAAATGCACCAATTTGGAGAATATGGTTCAGGAGTTGCAATCTGTCAATAATAATTTATCTAACAAATTGGATATGTTGGAACAGTCACAGAAGGAGTCTGCTGTGCGTATATATGGTGTTCCTGAAACTAAAGCTAGAAATAAAAATGAAAATTTGTTAAATATTTTACAGGAAAATGTGTTTGCTAAATTTCCTGATGTTCACATTAGCAAAGATTATACTCGTATTCATAAAATGTATCGTATTGGTAAAAACGTGAACAAGAATACGCCCAGAGCAATACTTATATGTCGAGTTTTACTCTAAATATCACAGCTCAGCAATTGTTCGTAATAGGAATAGGTCCTAAAAACACAAAAATATTTTTGGCTGAAGACCTGACAAAAACTAGATATGGTCTACTGACTTTGGCTAAGGAGAAATTTGGTAAAACAAATGCATGGAGTTTACATGGCAAGATCCATATAAAGAAAAACGATAATGTACACATTATACATAACATGGAAGACCTGGAAAGGATGCTGCAGTAGAAATGGGACCTCTGAGTAGTCAACGCCTACTGGCCAATTGCCTCTTTTTTTCTTCTCTTTTACTACTTTCATTATTTCCCTTATTTGTATGCATTTAACATTAAAATTTGTTCACTATGGTAAAATCATTTAGCTTTGCCTACCTTAATGTACAATCAATTTTTACTAATTTTGATCGTTTGAAAAAGTATATTATTGCGGAAGATGTGGACATCTTTGCTGTGAAGGAGATCTGGTTGAATGTTAATGAGGATTTCGCCCATATTAATATTCCAAACTACAGTCTCGTCAGAGTGGATAGACCAAGCAGAGGCGGGGGTGTAGGGTTTTTTATAAAAAGAAATCTGTCATCTAAAATCATCTTTTCAGATGTTTCATTGAGTTTGGAGCAACTGTGGATTTCTGTTTGGTATTCAGGTAAGTGTGGAAAATTTTGTGTTTTCTACCGGCCTCCCAGAGCGGGTGTTGTGGATGCAGTTAATTTATTAGATGAGGCCATGTCGCAGATTGTGCATCTCTCAGATTATACTGTTTTGGCGGGCGATCTAAATATTGAGTTAATGTTACCTGATCCACCAGGTGTGGTTCATTTTTTAAATTTCTTAGAATCATACAGTTTAACTCAATTAGTTAATGAGTCTACGCGTATTACATCGAATTCGGAAACATTACTTGATATCTTAGTTACTTCTGACGTGGAATAAATTCTGTTAAAGTTACCCATTCACTCGGTATTTCTGATCATTCTTTAGTCTCACGTTGCTTGTCTTATGCTAAATGTAAAAATACAGTACAATTTGTTACATACAGAGATTTCAAATATTTTGATGAAAAGCTTTTTCAGAGCGATTTAAGAATAAAAAACTAGGACTACATTTATACTTTGCAGTGTGTCGATGATATGGTTGAATTTTTAAACTATAACAAATTAACTTTTTAGTAAACATGCACCCCTTCGCACTGTAACTAGAAAGCGCGCTCCGTGGCTCATCACAGAAATGATTAAGTTGAGGGACGAGATTGGACATATTTTAAGGAACTTAGAAATTATGTTCCTGGAGCCATTCGCAGGGAAAAAAGGCATACTTGGAATACATCGTTAAAAATAAGAATACTAAATCTACTTGAAATACTTTGAGATCTCTTGACATTCTTCCTGATTCTCGAACTTTCGACTTTCCCAACAACATGAAGGATCCTAATGTCTTCAATAAATTATTTAATAGTATTTCACCAATATTGCCTTCACTTGAGCAAAGTAAGATTCTGGAAAAATATCATTCGGCTTCACCTTTTAGTAATAATACCTTCGGTTTTCATACCATTAATACCGAGGATGTTATAAAATACATTAGTATGATCAAAAGTCACTCCACTGGTTCTGATCACATTTCCTTGAATATGCTCAAACTCATTTATGTCTCACCTGAGTAATCACAGTACCTTCATTATCAATACATCAATTTTGACATCCACTTTTCCTGGGCTGGGAAAAATGCTAATGTCCTTCTTTTACCTAAATTATCTAATCCAACGGAACTAGGCCATTTTTGCCCTATAAGCATTTTACCCACTATTTTAAAAGTGATATAATTAGCGTTAAAATCACAAATGTCACCATATATTTTGGATAATAAAATAATCCCTTCTTTCCAGTCCGGTTTCAGGCCTCTACATAGTACAACTACTGCCTTAGCGCATATCACTGACGAAATCCTTAAAGCTACAGACAAAAATCTAGTCACATATCTTGTCCTTCTGGATTATAGCAACACGTTTGATACCCTGGACCACAATATTTTGTGCGACAAACTTATTTATTTGACATCATTGCTTCTTCCTATATTCGGAGCGACTTAACTGGACGGTCACAATAGGTTATTGTAAATTCAAATTTGTCTGACAACTTGCCGGTGTCAAGGGATACCTCAGGGGTCTATTTTGGGGCCTCTGCTGTTTTCCATATACATTGCTGACTTTTATGAATATTTAAACAAATGTAGAGTGCATCATTATGCAGATGATTCTCAAGTTTACTTCAGCTTTCCGATAGAAAACGTAATTTCTTCAAATAATGTTGTAAACAACGATCTGAAATTATTGTTAAATATTTCAGCTGCTCACAGACTACAGTTGAATCCAAGTAAGTCCAAGGTCTTAATATTTGGCCCCAAGAAGAAAAGACGCAGCGTGAAATCTGAGTTCAATGTCAAATTGGGAGACACCTTGTTAGACGTTGCTGACAAGCTGCACAAATCTGGGGCTCGTATTTGATGATGAGTTGAGATTCACTAAACATGTGAATACTCTATGTCGCTCATCTTACAACACGTTGAAGCAGCTTTATCCTCACAGGAGTATAATGAGTTCTAACTTAAAAATTAATTTATGTGCTTCTCTAATTTTTTCAAGACTGTCATATTGTGATTGCATTTATGGGCCACCTCTGCTAAGTACTGATATAATACGCTTACAGAGAGTTCAAAACAGTTGCTTTAGATTTGCGTACGGTGTTAGGAAATATGAACGAGGTGTAAGTGAGTTAATTCGAAGCAGCGGTTACCTTAACCTTGTAAATTCTCGGCAATTACATTTATTAAGTCTAACTCACAAAATATTGAACAGCTGCGCTCCTGAATATCTGTAGGGAAAGCTGCAGAGGCTCCATAAAGAATCAGCATCGTTAAAATCACGGTATTCGCGTCTTTTAGAAATTCCTCGCCATGCCACTGCTTTATACACTAGAAGCTTTGTCTATCACGCCTGTAAGGATTACAATGGCTTACCTGCAGAATTTAAAAACTATTCAATCTTGAATTTTAAGAAAAAATTAAAGCATTATCTCTTGGAAGATTCGTAGCATTCACTGACTTTATGTATTTATGAGTAGCTATATTTGGTTTCGCTTTATTGGTTTTTCATGCATTCAGTTTATGATTATTTTGTATCTATGAATCTGTTAGGATGTTGGATTGGATCTGTATTTTTTGCATGTACTTGGACATCGATTGTATTGTAAATGTATACATTTTGTTATCTTCTCTCAAGGGTTAAGTTGAAAAGCAGCTTCGGCTGACACTTCGCCCCTTCCTCATATGTATTTGCTATTCATTATATCTTGTACAAATAATGTATCAATATATGAGGACTCAATAAAGACAATTTATTATTATTATTATTCTATTATTATAAAAGCGGGATACGTGCTGAAACGGAACCGGCGGCTTAAAATCGGGACTGTCCCGCCTAAATCCGGACGGATGGTCACTTTAATAGTAGCACTCTTTAAAATAAATTTATTTCGAATTCTGAGGTATTCTTAATGAAAGTAAATGTAGTCAATTTTTACATATATAATTCATGCTATATATTTTCCTAAATCTGTATGACAATATATGTATTTATTATGTTTTATTTATGTTTCTTTTTCTTATGTCCTAATTTGGACGTAGTGGAAGACTGATGATAACTGCTCTTTAAGGTGTCTGTGTCATCTTGCTTCGTTTCATATATGACTTTTTTCGCCATTTCCGCCTTTTCGTACGTGCAAAGTAATACAATCTCGTAAAATTCCAGAAACGTAAGTTTATAATCTAAATTAACTTTTCCTCGTATTACAACATGAGGACAAATGTTATATATAGAGTAAATGATGTTCTTCTTTCCCAAAGTTCTGAAAATGTATAATGTTTTATAGAACCTATCTGAATGCGTCTCCTTCTTTGTATTGCGGGATATTCGTGCAGCAAAACCTTCTTCACCTAAAATAAGTTATAATAGTTTACTGGGTGAAAATAATATATTGCAAAATTTCAAGGTGGAGTTGTTAGAGAAATTGAAATAAGAGACTGGTATGGGCGCATGTTTTGAATAAAAACAAAATTACTAAATGAACAAAAAAATAAGGTGAACAATATGGCATAGTCGGAGGGGGAGAAGGGTTACGCCCTCGAAAATTTAGAGCCATCCTAGAAAATTTAAAAAGATACCCAGGCCTTAATACAAAACAATTAGCATTATGTATTTATTTTTTGCCATTTCACTATTTTTGCAGGTAGGTATATACGGAGTGACTCAGAATAACGTATGAGACATTTTGGGAAATATTTAAACAAATATTATGTTTCCTATGAATTACCAGTTAATAAAATTTTGTTTTAGAGACATAACAGGTATATCGTATCGCCACATGTTTTGAAAAATTATACAGCCGTGTATAAACCAGGAATATTTTGTGTTACAATTTTTTTACGTATATTTTCACTAGCAGCTGTTAGTTTAAAAAATTACCCTATAGGTATTAAAATAAAATGTATCAATTGAAAGTAAAGCCCAGACCTCCAAAAACGATTCATCAGTTATTTCAAAATTCAGCTTAAATGTTCTGCCTTTTGTTGAACATAAACATATGAGACACTCTGTATAGCTACAAACTTAAATCTCCCCCCTCTAATGTTTCCTCTCTTGTTTGGGTTGCTACATTGTTAGTTACTAACAGTCACTAAAGTATTTTTTATAAATTTTGACGACGAAAATCGTCACCTTAATTTTTAAAAGTTGTCTTTTTAAAAAAATGCCTACATTACTCAACATTGAGCACGTTGCTTGTAGCCACATTTTCTCTTAAAATCAACTCTTATTGTTGGAAGGTAAGGACCACTCAATATGTGTGAGCTTTTCATGAATGATAAGAAAATTTTCTTACCCTGCAGATACATAATTTTGTTACCAACTATTATATTCCTGCCGTCGTTTATGTTTGCCGGTTTTTTGTCCCCATAGTCTATTGCAGGGAAACAAAGAGGTTCTGACTGATCTGGAACGGTGAAATATAAAAAATCTTTTACTGAATGAGGTTCTCCAATTTTCAAATAAAGCTCGTAAACACCTTTAATGGGTATCAAATCTTTGTATAATGTTAAGGAACTTCCTGAAAATGAAAGCAGTTGATTAATAGAATGTAATTAAATTTTACCATACATAATAAATACGAGTATAAGTATATTTGTGTCAAATAACATCCACACATTTTTATTAGGTAGAAAAACACGCATTTACTGATTGCATAATATAGGGTCTACTCGTTTATTCGTACCTACCATTATCAAAAAATGATATAGGGCGTTTAACTTTAAGAATAATATGTTACTTTCTTTATTATCAATTAAACAATTGAATATGTTTAAACTTAATACAATATTTTGACGTGAATAACTTTTTTCAGCTTGAACCAGTGGCGTAATGATAGAGTTCTATTTGCCTTTGAACCCCCTAAACTTCTACGACAACGGTGAAAAGTATTGTTTTAGTATTTGCATTAATTAATGTATTAATCTATTTTGCCCTTTCAAATATTTTGATGTCATCAATTTTACATGAAAGTACAAAAGTAGCTTTATTTCGTAAACTCTATGTTCTTAATTTAATACGAGTACAGTATTCATATAAAAATAAACCCAAACAGTTTCGTAATTTGTGTAAACTGTTGCTAAAATAGATAAAATAAATTAATGAATTTTATTACAATTTTTGGCTATTTATTTAACTTAAAAGCCATAAAAGTCGAACCACTCTGTATAATCAAATGATATTCGGTAGAGGTACTTCATTCAATCCACTAACGTTGTAACCGAAACATAAATGCAGGTCTAGTAGCATAAATTATTTTTACTTCCTTTATTTTCAAAAACAACACTCTGTACGTAGGATTTTGAAAATTTTGTTCAGGCATTTGAGTAGAGCAGAAATAGTTGGTCGTAAATTTACTGTAGTTGCTCAATTAAGTTTTCATGCTTGATTGTTCGATCAAATATTCTGTCTGTGTGAGATTTTATCAAGTAAAAATTAATAAACCTACTTTTATCATCAAATTCCAATTAATTCTTATTTTATACGTAAGATTATCTTTCCATTTGAGAATAAACAATTTTTGAACATGTGCGTAGGTCGGGGTAGGCCTAAACTGAATAGCCTTCAGGGTCACCATACATCACTCCTATTGATCCTTACCTGTGGGGCTATTTAAAATCAAAGCTATTTGGAACTGAAATTTACAGTCGGGAGCAATTGATTAAGTGAATTGTAAATGCCTGCAGTTAAGTAAGTGTGTATGCAACATAATAGTGAACATTTGGAACATTTATTATAGTGGTTATTACAATTATTGTTTTCGCTTTTATCTTTTCTTGTCCGTTTTTATTGCTATCTGTTATTTAGCATACTGTTTCTTTTTATCTACTATATACATTTATTAGTTGATTATAAGACAAGATCACTCAAATTTACAACAAAACAATACATTTTTATTAGTATCATTATTTCTATACCTAAAATATTAGTTTACACTAAAAATTTATACTATTTCAAATTTGTAAACAACTATTTCATTTTCTAGCATTTACTGCAGGCTTCAGTCAATATTCAAAACTTGAACAGGAAATGAAACAAGACTTAAATTACTACTACTATTTCAAGCGCATAGTAAAAGTTTAAAATATGTGTACATGTAAGTACTTATTTCTAAACTTCGAAGGTCTATAGCTTGCTAACCATGGAGAATTGACCCCATATAATTATTTTAGGCAAAATGACTTTAGAAATTTGTTCCTTAAATTTGTCCAGTACGTCAGGCAACACCCTGTATACAGCGTGTATCACTTAAAACTCTCTTGGCAGAATTACAGGTGAACTAAAAGAGATAGTTGGTCTGAAAAAAGTCAGCTTGGGGCATGGCTTCAATTTTTATTTGTTGGCAGGAACTCTGGCGGTGCTATATTTAAAAAGGTTGTTGGTTTCTAAATCTTTTTTTGCGGAATACATTTCTTCAGACGAGCAGTAGGTATAAGATTTAAAGTTCCTGCCAACAAAAAGAAAATTGGGGGCGTCGCAACGCCGACGTCTGGGGCCTTACAGTGATGTCTGCATAGAAAATTGGTTCCTTAAAAGCTGGTTTTTCCAAACCATCACCCTGTATATGTAAGTGTTCATGTTTTGTTACTAATTACCACAGAAAATTCATCGTATGTGAATTAAGTGGCAAATATGTTTAATATGCAAATTTGAATTATGTGTTAAAAGAAATATTGAAAATAAATTTATTATTAATTATAATAATTAATCTATAGGGTTCCGCTATGTTCCATTTTCTTGAATGCAACGATAATATCGATTTCTTATCAAACATCTTGTATGAATTCACAGGTCCACAAAAAAAAGTGGTGTGTGCTGAGGGTCCCATTATATTTTTTCCATGTATTTTTTCCCGCTGAACACGAATATGAAGTTAAAATTGGGGGTTACACAGCAAATATTTGAGAAAACCTAAAAAAAATCGATAAAAATCACTTTCTCGTAATTTAATCTGTATGATACTCTCTAAAACTGAAACAATGAGAAATGCTGTGAATTAATGAATATTTACTATTTTACAGCTACCTTAATGATTAATAGGTGTGTACAAAATTTCATAAAAATATCTGGAGTGATAAGAAAATTATAATAAAAAGTAATTTTTTTTTTTAAACTGTAACATCCTGTAGCTCAAAAATTAAGTTTTCTTCTTAAAATGACCGAAAGATTCACACCCTTAAGTATCGGCATTCAATTAATAAACACCCTGTATGTCTGCCTGTATTTGCCGGCTTGCTGGAAGCTCATTCTCCCCCCTTAATATCTCTGTTCTTAATGCGTCTCTGTTTAACTCATTTATCTGGACTTACCTATGAATTTTCCACTATTTCGAAAAACGTGATCCTCGAGAAATTGTCTGAAAATATGACTTATAGTACCACTAACAAAAGTTACGCTAGAATTTCGACGTTTCTTGGATAGATGCAATAACCACGAGCATCCCACGAGAGCTTGTATGAACTGCCAAAAGTAAATAACTTCGAAGGGACTGTGGTCACTCTCCAAGCAGCACCTGGGATTCTTGGCGATAAATTCATCTGCATCGGTTAATGAAACACCTTTGTGGGGTAGTCTTATATCCCTCAGAAGTTGCCAAAGGAAAAGCCTTATCAAAAGGACTTTACAGTTTAGATCTCTTTCTCCAGTCATGATGATTGCATACTGATGATAAATATTCATGAGATTTGACAAATAGCCTGTTATTAGATTACGTAACAAGTTTTCTTCATCATCTCTACTGCAGTAGAAACTTTCTTCAAATTCTTCTTCGTATTTAGAACTGGTTGAAATATCGCCAGACATTCTGCAAGTATTAAAAATAAAGTATAGGGGAAGAAATTATTTTTTTCTTGCAATCGGGAGAAGCAAAGTAAGCGTTGACAATGTTAGTTTGGGCTGACTGTATCTTGAAATTGAGGTAAATAACAAGACCATAACCAAACGACGTTTAGTGCCGTGACTTTTCCAATTTTTTTCTCAGAAGTTTACTATTTCTTAAAAATATTGAAAGAACTTTTCCTGTCAAACCTTTTTTCCAAGTAACTTCTTTTGCGTTTATAATAATTCAATATATACAAACCACTTACTGTAACTGAAATTTTCCGTTTATCACAATAATCATCAATTTAGATCAGATGGCCCTTGCAAAAACCAGCTACACATCTCCCGGCGGCATCCTGTGTAGTTTGTGATCCCACTGACTTTAGATCGATATTCGCGTTTCGTATAACTTCTCTCTTCCGACTCCTGACTACTGCTGAATTTTAGTACTGGCAGCATCAGGCAACACTTGAATTTACGTTTAAAGCCAATGCTGGCAATAAATAAGCTGTGGCAGTGTTTTAATTTTGTTTTATTCTTATATACAGGGTGATTCATTAATAATTGTACATACGCTAACTGGATAATCTTGGGCTTAAAATATGAAGAATTGACACGTAACGAGTAGATAAAATATGGCTCCTTACGGAGTTACAGGGTGTTTTATTTAAACATTTTTAAATCATTTTTGTTTATTACTTTAACCTTGTTTGATATTTTCCTATCATAATTGGAATAAAGTTTAGACAGGGGTAGAGGGGCAGTTTCTCATTCCTAACTTCTACGTTATTGGCGGAATTTTTAATTTGGTACAATTCTTCAATACTTTCTACGATTTTAACCTATTATTATTGTTTCATAGCGGTGGTCATTATTTTTCAAGATTTTTAGTTAAACATAGCGCTGCACAATCTCTTTTATTATTTAATTTATTTGTCATATTATTATTATTCAAGTCGGTGTCTTCTGTCATGAGATTGCATTGCATTAGATGAATTAGGTTTTAATCCTTTAGATTTTTATTTTTGGGGACATATGAATACTCTCGTATATTCTCAAGAAATTAATTGTCGTCAAGGATTATGGGAACAAATTGTCAACTCTACTAATTTCATTGCCAACTAGTCAAATGTATTTTATAAAATTAGAAAACGAAGTAAATGGCGGCTACATTGAACATTTATTGTAAATGTCACATGTTCTTTAAATTAATTTTTATTTTTCATTGGGATATCTGGTGTAGCCCGGAAGTTGTTAGTCTATCTGCTAGTATAAGATTAAATGAAACGAACATTTATTTTTAAACTGTTTTTGATTTCTCATTATGTAGTTCTGTTTGTTGTTATTAAATTTATTTTTCCACGGTCGGGAGTAGAAATCAGTTTCTAGGACATCAAAATTAAAACAGAAGTAGTCGATTATTCCCAAGGGAGTATAATGCTCCCAAGGGAGTTTACATTATGGAGAAAGTTTTTCATGCAAAAAAAAGAGATAACATTGAAATGATTTATTGACATTTAAATTAAATGTTACATTAAATTAATATTAGAAGGAATATTACTTTCGCTTACATTTACAGTTTTTGTGATTGCGCTAGTAGTGGTACCTACTAAAACCTGATTAGCAATTTTAGTCTTATTTTCAATGGAGTTCTCGACATAACCCTCAGCGACTGTCGTTGATTTCCAACCTGCACGACGCTTTAAGGTCCGTTTATATCTACAGACACGTGCGGTGGCAGACAAAATAATATTATTCTATACAATGTGTATTAATGTATTTATATCTATCGTAACACGGTCGCGCAGACGCCGACAGACACGGGGCGTGGCCGGCCAGTATTCTCGGAAAGAATATTTTGTCTGCGCGGTTCATGTCTGTACGTGTCTGTGGCTACTTACCGGGCAGTGTAAATAGAGTATCGGGACCGTGCAGACGTGTTTTGTATTCTTTTGCCTTTTTGGATAACGAAAAGCTCGTAGAAATCGTAAGAGCATATAAATATCTTTATGATTTAACTGATAAAAAATACAGTGACAATCAGAAAAAGGATCTGACGTGGAACGATTCCTATTAAACTGTGTCCAATATTATTCTCCTAATTTTCTTTTCTTGAGCATAGGATGAACGGCCATACGTTTTGCTCTTTGCTCTTTTTTTAGCTTTATTCCGGTCTTCTTCTTCTCGTAACAATGCAATTATGAATAAATCTTCCACATAGAAGTGTCTGAACATTTTCAACAAGAATAAACGTGCTTTTCCTACTAAAGCTACGAATATTTAATAACTGCCGGTGAGAGCGGCCGCGTCCGACACCGACGACAGTGTCTGTCGATGTCTGCCACGGTACTTGTCTGAAACGCACCGTGTCTGTAGATATAAACGAACCTTTATCGTCGTGTTATCCACACTAGCATCTGCCAGTAATGTCGCTGAAGATCTTCATAAGCAGTGACCAGTATAACATGCAGCATCAGGTAATTTTAAATACGAAGCTACTACACTCGGAATTTTTCCCATGGTATTCTTGCCAACTGGCTGCGAACTACATTTTTCTGCTTTGTAGTACAAAAAAGGCGCTAATGCTTGAACGTGGGGAGGACGAAGGGACAGGTATTTTCGAAACAATTCAAGCATATTTCCCACATCGGTAACCATAAAGGTTTGTGGAATCTTTGTCTTAGTGTTTGGAATTTTTACAATCAAGGAAGAGCCTACATCCTCAATATCATCTACAGTTAAATTGACTAGTTCATCAGTTCGACAAGCTCCGGCAATCCCCAGAATTAATTCAACCTATAAAAAATCAAAATACTTAATAATTGAAATACCTAACAACAAAAGTAATCTTACCTTAATCATTAAGAATTCTTTGTCATCTGCACTTGATAGAAAACGGTCGATTTCACCCTTTGTCAATATTTTCGATTTTTTCGCTTGATATCCGTTACCGTTCTCGCTGTATACTTGAGCATTTTTCTCGGCGCACCACTTTTTGAACCGATTGTAGGCTTTATCGTATAAAGATCTTGACTTCGTAGGCAGCAAATTGCTTATTGCAATATTTGCAGCCTCCACAATCTCTTCCGACTCACAATTATTCATTGTGTACTAAACAAATTTTAAACTAAACCAAACTAGCACCTTAATTTGACAATTCTTTTCGTTTGTTTATTTTGTAGTTATGACAATAACTTAACTACTACTAAATAAATGCTCAAATCCGAATACAATAATTCTGGTGCTACTTACTTCATAATGACAAAATATGTGTTTTTAAGTTGATGATATCGTGGAAAAAATAGTGTATACCATTCGGGAGAGATGCTATTTTGTCCTCAGTGCATTGTAACCCTCGAGCTTCAAATTGCACCTCTGCCAAAATAACGCATTTCTGTCCCTTATAGTATAATGTACTATTATTATTGGTATTAAATTATTAATTTTTACTAATAACCTCTACTGTAAAACCTAGTCTATCTACTGCAATGCAATCCCATGACAGAAGACACCGACTTGAATATGACAAATAAATTACATAATAAAATAAAAATGATTGTGCAGCTCTGTTTAACTTTAAACATCTCGTGAAATAATGACTTTACCGCTATGAAAGAATAGTAGGTTAATTGTATAGAATGTCTTGAAGAACTGAAAAATTGTACCAAAATAAAAATTGCGCCAGTGGTAGGAATGGGAAACTGCCCCTCTACCTCAGTCATACACCTATGGCAGTAGCCATGAACGGTTTTGTAGCATTATTAATATGTTCTAAAGTATCGAAACTGTATGATAGGGAAATATCAAACAGAGTTAAAGTAATGGGCTAAAATCATCAACTCTGTAAGGAGCCATATTTTATCTAAGTGTTATGTGTCAATTATTCATAATTTCAACATTATTATAGCATATGTACAATTATTAATGAATCTTCCTGTATAGTAGACATTTAAAAAAAAGCAAGTGCGGTAACTTGCAACAGCATAAATGGTATTCGATTATTAACAATTAATTCATACATTTAAGTGAAGAAATGAGTGTATCTGGGAAAGTGGACCGAAAACTACTGCATTTCTAACAACTTTTATTAGATCGTAGTGCAGAAATACAGAAATTAACTTTTAAATCGATTAATTAATTGTCAGTAATAAAAATTAAATTTATACTGTTGCAAGTTGTCCCACTTCATTTCATCAAAGGCTACTTTAGACAGGTTGTTAAAAAAATCCCTGTCACAAAACTGAAGCCGGGGTAGTTTGGCTCAAAATAAGCAGAAAAGCCTTAATGAATATATGCTCTAAACTGAACGGTTACCAAGATATAGAGTGTTAAACAAGTTGGAGTAGCGTAGATAAATTATTTAACCCTCTTTTTTGATTGTTCGCCTTGCCTTTTTTCAAAATTCTGATACATCTTCTCAAATCCCCATTTAATTTACCTTAAAAAAACATTATAGAAAATTCCGATTGAATGAGCGGTATTGCTGTAATTTCCAAATATGTTGCCAAATATAAATTTAAAATGACGTCAACAAGGCTCACCGCAATCACATATTGCACTATTCGGTTTCTTTATATGTGGTTTGTATGTGATTAATAATATATTAATACTGATATTCATGTCCGGCAAATTATCTTTTTAACAAAACCAACTACAAAATATTTATATCTAAACACACTTTCGTATAATTTCATTTGTTGTTTGATGTAAAAACTGTTAGTAATAAGTAACTGTACAAGATCCATAGCGCTCACACTAGGAAGAACTTCGCTGTGAAACCGGATAATTATCACTTATAATATAACAAGAGCTTAAATTATTCCCAGGAATAATTTACCCTCGTTTGGTATTTGGTACGAAAATTTCACACACCAAGAATATATCAAACCTGATATTTAAAATTAATTTGATTCGGCCAAGGTATTGTTGTTGTTGATTTGTCATTTTTATTTAAACGGTTCTCTCACAGTAGATGTCAATTACTAGTTCGAAGCGTATGTACCTTGCAAGTGTATTGGATTTTGCAGGCATATCCACTATATTTCGGTAAATAAAAAAATATCAACTTTAGTTAACATCAAATGCTAAAACTCAGATGGGTTCAATCTATCGTTCTTTGGCAATTTTAGGTTACTAAAGGTTTAGCAAACAGATTAGCTTAAAAATATAGGTGTGAAATTTTCTCTCACATTGAATATACCAAAATGCATATCATATATGGCCGTGCTAATGCACGGCAGATAAACGCAACGTCTTTATGTCGCCGCTCACCCCGATCGCCATATTTCTTCGTGATACTGGCTCGTTTGTGAGAATGGCCCGTAATACCGGAAGACCAAGATCGGTGTGCACCCCTGATGTAGAAGAGGCAGTTTTAGAACGGCTAGAGCAAAATTTGGAAGTAGTTTGGGAACAACAGCAGCCGAGATAGAATTAAGTGTTCCTCTTGCTTGTAGAATCTTTGAACAGCAGCTTCATCCGTATTACATACTAGTTGTCCAGGTTCTCAATCCAACGGTTCATCTACCTACCACGAATGGTTTCCTGCCAACATTCTCTTTACCGATGAGGACGGGTTCACACGCAATGGAATTTTTAAAGCTCCTCGTGCTATTGTGCAATCCTGACAGTCCTGACACCAGGTCCGTTTTTCACTATTTATTTTGGGAGATCGATTGCTTGGTCCGGCTGCTTTATCAAATCGATTAACAGGCGCTCCTTACTTAAACTTTTTACAGGACACACAGGTCGACCTTGTAGATGACGTATCTTTGATCAAAATACAGCAAATGAGGTTCCAACATGATGGGCCTTCACCGCATTTTACGCTTGCGATTTGAGTTCATTTAAACGCAACATTTGGCGATTTGGCTAAAGATAGATAGCGAGGCGGATGTGTAGCGTAGGTGGCTTACAAGATCGCTAGATTTGAATCCCTTAGATTTTTTTCTTTGAAGATTTTTGAAGAGATTAGTCTATGTCGTAGCCTGTAGATATTATTGAGGAGCTGCTACAACGGATAATACAAGGATGCAACGACTAACGCTACTCTGTAATGAAAAGAGAGCACTTCCAACATATACTTTAATTTTTTCATTTTGTGTATTACATTATTTATTTCAAGTGAAAAAAATTATAATCACAAATGTAATCATTTTTATTAAGACGTTTCTGCTTATGTTTTATATATTTTTAGATATTAACAATATTGTGTGAAACTAACTACTCTGCGGACTAATACAGTAAAAAATGTTCTGCATATTATTAGCCAAACTAGCCCCACTTTAGTTTTATAACATGGATTTTTAAATACCCTGTATATAGGCAATTGGGATTAAAATAAAACAAAACTAAAACACTACCTACTGATTTTAAAGGCACATTTAATCTAAATTAACTATTGATGTGTTAAACGAAAAATTCCAGTTACACAATAAGTGGCCTGTATCATTTGAATTGTTATAAATGCAAGAAACAGTTATTTGGAAAAAATGCTTGAAACTAAATGTCCGTAAAAAATGATACACGTAAAATATTGAAATGTCACGACGCTCAGCGTCGTTTGGTTATGGTATCGTTATCTACCTTAATTTCAATTCTTAGTCAGCCCAAACAAACTTTGTTTGGTAACGTTCACTTTGCTTCAGCTGTTTATAAGAAAAACTCATTTCTTCAGTTAAATCGACCACACTGTACATACAATGAGATAATGCCATGTTCAAAAATTAGGTTTACTATTATTATATTCTATTAGCATTATTAATATCGTTTAAAAATATCTAAATTGTTATGTTTATTTTAGAGGGTGCTAACTTAGTAGAGTAATTGTTCAATATTTCTTGCAATAATGAAGTCCTATTTCCGTATGCGTCTACTGACCATCACATTTGTAATGATATTGGTATACTTGGCGCGTGTGTACAGTTTTGCCAAATTGTCATGAAGAGTTACATATTTTCATATATTTTTAAAGTAAAGATAAATATATCAGATAATGTTAGCCAAGTATTTGTGGTACAAACTGGATGATATAGTTTCAACAAAACTTGATTCCATTGAAAAATTTGGATGTTTCTTGTGGTGCTAGCTAGCTACCAAGGGCTGATATTTAACGCCTTTAGATTTTTTCCTATTTGAAAGCCAGTGTCTATGTCAATGCATTTCAAATAACTGCGGATTTAATGAATTAAAACTGTTAGAAGAGTTATTGATGAAACTCCACTGCTTTTAATCGAAACGATAACGGTCATTTGTTCTTTTTAATACATAATGACATGGCATCGATTATATTTATCAGTGGCGACCAATTTGATGAGGCAGGTGAGACAGTGCCACTCTTTGTCTCTGTAAATCATAATAACCGTAATAACTAATATGCGATAATGTGTATAGGCAATCTTCAATACGTTCATAAGCACAATAAGATACATAAGGACGCATCTGAGGCATGCCTCATACCAATAAGGTATATTTATGAAAGAGATGGAGAACATGGAATCCGTTGATAGCCAATAGTAAGAGAGAGGCCCTTCAAAGGCATGCCTCGTCTCTATGAGAGTGCAACAGACAGACTAATATAGTTTGCCATATTGTACGGTCGTTTCTTGGTTCCTTTCCCGTTATTAATATTTTATATTTAAAATTTCAGTGCATCGTAATTCAAATTTTATCGTTCCTGACTCGTTTTAGTTAAGTTTTAGATGTGTGTACTGTAAATGTGCATGGCAATGCTCAAGGCCTCAAGTACCACTGAAGAATAGGAAAACGTGAAAAATATGCTAACGATATTAATTATTCAATAAGTAAGCACGCTTTTTCAACATTGACGAAAATGGATATTCCGATTTAAAAAGTTGTCTCGAGATTTATTAATATTTCATAATAAAATGACTAATTGTATTTTTAAAAACTGCAGATTAACATTGATACAAGTAAACAAAATATTACAACGGCATTGAACGATGCGCGTAAAATAGAAATAAAAATATAATTAAATTGAAAGTTCAGGAAAATAGTCAATGATTTATTCGCCTAACACAATAAACCAATTTCAAATAGTATTTGTATTTTCTGATTTACCTATAAATAATGATTAAAAACAAGTTTTCAAAAAATATTTGACCTGTAGTTCGTACGAGAGTTCATGTTTGGAACAGACACTGCTTGCCTCACTAGTATAAAAAGTCACAAGCCGCCACTGATACTTATAGACAAAAAAGTACAGCAATATTGTCACGGATTTCCCAATCCGTCTTTCTCTTACGGTCAGAAAAACAATCCGTTAATTAATTACTTCTTTATTAACTACTGCACACTACTAATTACAGGTCAACTAAACACTTATTTAATTAATCGCTATCTAAATCACTTTGATATCTCCAACTAAACACTTTAATTCAGACTGTAATACAAGACTTATACAAGACTAACTAACTCGGCCGTTTATTCTTCTTTTATAGACCCAACGAATATTCCAGGTATATTCCAGTATCTCTAGATCCATTTTCTAGTACGACTGGAATGCTTCTCGGCGATTCTCGATTTTTCCAGGCCCATCTCGATCAGCGGCATTCTGTTTGTTTAACAGAATCGTGTAGGGGCGATCGGGGCGATCGGGGCAATCTTAGGCAATTCGCGGTGCCACAGTCGTCGGTTTGGGAGTGAGTGGGGCAAATTCCGTGACACTGCTCCTCCTTAGGACCGATCGTCCCGATCGGATACACCTCTATACGGGGACAGACGCTCCAGATGGACGACCTTCATTTTACTCCTGGGAGTCCTTTGTATCCGGTAGACGACGTCATTGATTCTTTTAATGACGGTATAGGGGCCCTCCCAACGGTTCTGTAGTTTAGGCGATTTTCCTTTCTTCCGCGTGGGGTTGTACAGCCACACCAGGTCGCCTTGTTGGAATCCGACTGTATTGGCCCGGACGTCGTATCGAATCTTCATGCGATCGCTCTCTAGTCGCATTCGAGATCTGACTTGATCGTGTATGGCTGCTAGTCTTCGTTCTAGCTCATGAGTATAAGTGTCTGGCTCTGTGGGCTGTTCCGTAGGACGACCAAATACCAAATCTGCGGGAAGGCGAAGCTCTCTTCCAAAGATGATCCTTGCGGGAGTCTTCCCAGTCGTTTCATGGACAGCTGAGCGGTAAGCTAACAGGAAGAGTGGAATGAGCTTGTCCCAGTCTGTTTGGTTCTCGTTCACAAACATCCTCAGATTGGTTTCTAGTGTGGCGTTGAAGCGTTCCACCATACCATCTGACTGGGGATGCAGTGGGGTGGTCCTGGTTTTCCGGATTCCCATAAGCTCGCAGACCTTTCGGAACACACCTGATTCGAAATTTCTGCCCTGATCTGAATGTAGTTCCATGGGCACACCAAATCTGCAGAACAGGTTGTTGACTAGCGCTTCTGCTACGGTTGTGGTCTCTTGATTGGGAAGGGGGTATACTTCCGGCCATTTACTGAAGTAGTCCATGGCGACTAACAGATATCGGTTTCCATTTTGAGTTTTCGGAAATGGGCCAGCGATATCAATGGCAATTCTCTCGAACGGTGCTCCTACGATGTACTGGCGCATTTTGCCTCTGGAACGGGTCTTCGGTCCCTTGCTGGCTGCACATATGTCACATTTTCGGCACCAATCTTCTACATCCGTCCTACAACTCAACCAGTAGAAACGCTCCCTAATCTTCTGTAGAGTCCTATTGATACCTAAGTGTCCACCACCAGTACCTCCATGTACTTCCTGCAGCACTTCCTTGACCCGGGACCTCGGGAGTAGTACTTGTTTCTTGACCTCCGTTCCGTCATTGTTCTCCCATGCTCTTTTTAGGACACCGTCTTCCAACACCAAGGAATTCCATTGAGCCCAATAGCTCTTTAATGTTGGGCTTTTACTACTGACTTCAGCCCATGAGGGTCGGTTGTTGGCTTCTTTCCAGTCTAATAACGGCTTGATGTCACAGTCAGCTTGCTGGTCTTCCCGAATCGCCGCTGAACTCCATCTGTCTTCAGGTTGGGCTGCTACCACCTTGCAAGGAACTGATGAAATATCCTCTTTCCTTTCAAGACTACTACAGTGCTTGCAGTTGACAGGACAGGGTCTCCTAGAAAGGGCATCTGCATTTCCATGTTTCTTGCCGGCTCGATGTTCAACAACAAAGTGATATTATTGCAGCCGTTCCAGCCACCTAGCCATCTGTCCTTCAGGGTTCTTAAACTGGAGCAGCCATTTAAGGGAAGCGTGATCCGTTCTGAGGAGGAATTCTTGGCCATACAAGTATTTGTGAAAGTGTTCTAGACTCTTGACGATGGCAAGCAATTCTTTCCGAGTCACACAGTAGTTCTTTTCGGCTTTTGATAGGACTTTGCTGAAGTAGCCCACTACTCGCTCTTGGCCATCTTGTACTTGGGAAAGAACTCCGCCAACTCCAATGTTGCTTGCGTCCGTGTCCACTATAAATGGTTGTCCAGGTATTGGGTATGTCAAAATCGGGGTAGTGCAGAGAGCCTCTTTCAGCGTCTCAAAGGCTTGCTGGCATCTCGGAGTCCATTCGAACGGGACGTTGTCTTCTGTCAGTTTATGAAGAGGCTTGGCAATGTCCGAGAATCCTTGGACGAATCGTCGATAGTATGTGCATAGGCCGAGGAAACTTCGAACTTGATGTTTGTCTTTAGGAACCGGCCAGTTCTTTATGCACTCTGTCTTCCGGGTCTGTTTTCACACCATTTGGAGTAATAATGTGGCCTAGGTATCTAACCTCCTTTTGGAACAGACTGCACTTCTTCGGGTTCAACTTCAGGTTCGCTGCTTTCAACTTCTTGAACACTTCGGACACGTTCTTCAGGTGCTCCTGGAAAGAGCGTCCCAGCACCACCACGTCGTCCAAGTAAATCAAGCAGGTCTCCCAATGCAGGCCATGAAGTACGGTTTCCATCAGTCGTTCAAAAGTGGCAGGGGCATTACATAGACCAAATGGCATTACATTGAACTGCCACAATCCATTTCCGGTAGTAAACGCTGTCTTTTCCTTGTCTTCTGGGTTGACCTCGACTTGCCAATATCCACTCTTTAAATCCAAAGTGGAAAACCATTGCGCACCAGCCAAGGTGTCCAGAGTATCATCAATCCTCGGTAATGGGTAACTGTCTTTCTTGGTGACGTCATTTAATTTTCTGTAGTCCACACAAAATCGGGTGGAGCCGTCTTTCTTCTTGACCAGGACTACAGGAGAAGCCCAAGGACTCTGAGATGGCTCTATGGTGCCTTGAGTTTGCATCTCGATTAACATCTTGTTAACTTCTTCTCGCTTGGCTAGTGGAAGTCCTCGTGGTGGCTGCTTTATAGGAGATGATGAACCAGTATCGATTCGATGCTTCACTACATTTGTTCTCCCAAAGTCGCCTGGTTTAAGTGCAAACACATCTTCATTTTCACTTAGCAGCTCTTCCAGTTGTTCCACCTCCATCTCTGTTAATCTTTCTTTGGCCCTATCCACGATGTCCCTTAGACATTCCGGTAGACTGGTCTTGTTTGGTTTCTTCTTCATTTCGTTGTTTTCTTTGAGTGTTCTGACCATGGTAACAGGTTCACAGACTCCTACTTCAGTTCCTTTGTAATTTTCTGTGGAAAGGTTTTCAGGTTAACTACCCGTACTATTGTCGTTTTCTCTGGTTTAATCAGGATGCGGCCGGTGACTATAGATTTATTGAACAGATCCGGATTACTGGGTTCCACCACTCCAACACTGCAAGACATTTCCCCATCCATTACAGTGGCAACCAATGTTTCGGTCTGACCAGGTAGTACCACATCTTCTTTAACAACGAGTCTCCGTACAGCGTTATTCTCAGTGGTGGTCGTTAGCACTACTTCCTCACCCATTATTCGTAGCGTACCAGCATTCAAATCTAACTTCACCCCTTTGCTCGTAGTAAGTCCAGTCCGAGTATGACATTGTCCGATATATCTGCTACCAGGGCTCTGTGTTTGAATTTGACGTCTCCTAATTCTATGTCAAGCTCGCATTCCCCTTGACTGGCAGTTGTTGTCCATTGGCTGTTGTAAGGACATAACGCTTGGCAGGGCTCTTAATACGCCAGTCACCAATAATATCCGGTCGTACAATAGTTCTTGCCGCTCCAGTGTCGATTACCATAGGGAACATACGACCAAAAATAATGCCTTCTATTAGCAAGGAGTCAGAGTCCTGGAGACGTGACAACGTAATTTCTTCTCGTGGGGCATGATAGGAGGACGCAGCCGGCTTTTGCCCCGTCAAGCCGGCTGACCCTAGTTTTCCTGTGTAGCTGCCGCCTGGGAGTCGCGCTTTTGCTGATCCGTGACCGGGGCCCTACACTGTCTTTTAGATGTCCTGTCTGTCCACAGTTCCAGCATTTAAGAAGGCGATCCTTCGACTATCAAATTGTTCTTTCTTTGGCCCAGTAGATGGGCTGAATTTATCGATAATCTCCTTTAGCGTCTTTATTAGGTCTCCATTTGCCATACTATCGCTGTTATCACTGATGGCCCGAACTTTAACATGTCTACCGGATGCCATCTTTGCTGCCTCGAATTCCAGTGCATGTGAGAGGGCGTCATTCAAAGTTTTAGGTCTAGCGAGTCGCAGTGCCTGCTGGGTTTCGCAATCTCTTAGGCCATCGGTAAAAACTTGAATAGAGAGCTGGTCCAAGAATTCGGAAGGAGCTGTTGGATATGCCAATCGAACCAGTCGGGCAACGTCGGTCTCAAAATGTTGTAAATTCTCTCCACTCTGCTGGTGACGATTTTTCAATTGTGCCTGGTACACTTGCTGCAGGTGCTTATCCCCATATCTCATTTCCATATGCTGTTTTAGAATGTCGTAGTTATTCTGCTGCCCAGCAGGAACTCCTTGTAAGACGTCAAGAGCTTCCCTCGTAAAGCAACTATCAGAGCAGTAGCTTTCATAATCCGACCATTCATTTGCTGATGCTGCTGCTTCAAACTGACGGAGATATACATTCCAGGAAACCTTGCCGTCGAATTCAGGAGGTCTAGTCTTCTGAGTTCGGATAACCGGTCCTTCTGATTTGACTACGCCCTCCTTTGCTATCTTGTCTAATTTATGTCGAAGCTCTTCTCTAACCAGGTTTATTTCTTCGTGTATTTCCTGTTTCTGTGCTAACAGTTTCTCTTCCACTTGTATTTCTACTTTATGTGACTGCTCCTCTAGTTTTTCTTCTAGTTGTGTCACTTTATGTGACTGCTCCTCTAGTTTTTCTTCTAGCGTATTCTCCAATTTTTCTAACTTTGTCTGCATTTCTTTCGTCTGATCTCTCATTTCCTGTTGTATTGTCTGTATCTGATCTTTCATTTTACACCCTTGTTCTTCTAATTTCTTTTCTAATTTCTCCTGCATCGTTTGAGACTGATCTTCCATTTTATGCCCTTGTTCTTCAAATTTCTTTTCTATTGTTTGTCCCTGTTCTTCTAATTTTTCTTGTGTTGTTCGTCCTTGTTCTTCCAACTTTTCTTGCATCATACGTCCCTGTTCCTGCATCGTTTGCATCATTTCTAATAGCTTTGCTAGTTGCGCATCCATGTTGACTTGACTTCTAGTTACAGGCATTCACTCTATTTGGAAAGTTCTAGAATGTCCACGAATGTGTTTGTAAATGTCACCGTTGACTTCCTTACAATTATACGAGTGCACTGATATGCCACACTTGGGTCTTTGTCTCACTTCGGTAGAAAGTTCTAGAATGTTCGAGAATGTCCTTCGCGAATAACACCGTTCACTTCCTTAAGTCACGACGAGTGCGGTGATATATCACACTTGGGTCTTTGTCTCACTTCGGTAGAAAGTTCTAGAATGTTCGAGAATGTCCTTCACGAATAACACCGTTCACTTCCTTAAGTCACGACGAGTGCGGTGATATGTCACACTTGGGTCTTTGTCTCACTTCGGTAGAAAGTTCTAGAATGTTCGAGATTGTCCTTCGCAAATACCACCGTTCACTTCCTTAAGTCCAGACGAGCGCGGTGATATATCACACTTGGGTCTTTGTCTCACTCCCGTACAAAGTTCTAGAATGTTCGAGATTGTCCTTCGCGAATACCACCGTTCACTTCCTTTCGACAAGACGAGTGCGGTGATATATCACACTTGGGTCTTTATTCCACCCACGCACAGGGTTCCAGAAAGTTCTTCCAACTTCCACTTAAACCCACTTTGTGGGCGTGGGTTCGAATCCCACTTCTGACACCAAATTGTCACAGATTTCCCAATCCGTCTTTCTCTTACGGTCAGAAAAACAATCCGTTAATTAATTACTTCTTTATTAACTACTGCACACTACTAATTACAGGTCAACTAAACACTTATTTCATTAATCGCTATCTAAATCACTTGGATATCTCCAACTAAACACTTTAATTCAGACTGTAATACAAGACTTATACAAGACTAACTAACTCGGCCGTTTATTATTATTTTATAGACCCAACCAAAATTACAGTATCTCTAGATACATTTTCTAGTACGACAGGAATGCTTCACGGCGATTCTCGATTTTTCCAGGCCCATCTCGATAAACGGCATTCTGTTTGTTTAACAGAATCGTGTAGGGGCGATCGGGGCAATCTTAGGCAATTCGCGGTGCCACAGTCGTCGGTTTGGGAGTGAGTGGGGCAAATTCCGTGACAATATAAATTATATACGTACTTTATTTTAGTTCAGTTGAAAAGAAGGGTAACTTCATTAAAATGCCCTATACTTAATTAAATTTGATTTTACCACGTCATGGCAGCCTTAATTTGAGATATATATTTAACTATTTTCAAAATAATACAAAAACATCTTTTTAAAATATATATATGTGTTTATCAATAGACAAATTTATATAGGTTTAAATTACAAAAAGTCTAAAACATATGGAAAAATGAAATAGTCGAACAGTGAAATGGCTTATTACTTTACATGGTTTCACCGGTTTTACGTTCTTTACGTTGGAAAAAGATGGAACATGAAAAATAATAGTGGTCTTTCAAATAACATTTTCTCTAGACACGGAGTGTCCTGATGCAGGCCATTCAACTTTAAAAAATTATTTAATTTTATTTTTTATCTCCTAACTACATATTATTCCTTCAAACTTGGTATGCAGTAATCATAATAAAAGGTTAATATTTTGACGTTATTAACTTTTTCCAACTAAAACCAGTGGCGTAGGTAATTTTTTTTTAAATAAAAATATTACAATTTTATTCTGTTCTAAAAGATAATATTTGAAAAAGTTGTATTCGTACTGACATATGAAACAGTATATTTCTACTCTACGTCACTCCGCAGCCTCCATTTAACCAATATGGACTTATATTTATGGAGATATTTGGAATATAAAGTTGAAGGTGTTGACTTTGGAAATAACATTGGTTTATCTACTAAAAAACAAAATCAAAGACAGTATTACAAACGTTGCTAGACGAAAATATAAAATTGTTAACTTAAAAATAAAATACAATTATTTACGTCGCATTTTAGGTTTACTTATATTTGAATTAGAAATAACCTTTTAAATGTATTTGTAAAATTAAAAATAAAAACACCTCGGTTTTTGAACAATGTATGACAAAAACTTAAATTTATAGTACTGAAGTTACTATTTTTGCAAGCAGAAATTGTTATATAAAATTGACTTTTGAATTGAATTTTTTTGTTAACGAAATATATAGAAAATTTTGTCTATAACAATAGAAAGCAAAATGATATAGATCAAGATACAAACAATATTTTTTCGAAAACTGCAATAAAATACGACAAAGCAAAAATTTGTTATTTGAAAAAGTAATGTCAGAATTATATACATATATGTATATATTGTAATTCATATTCTAAGTGTTTAATTCAAAATGAGCTCGGAAAGTGAAGAAAAGCATTTACCAGGGGAAGTACAAAGTGCTGTTTCACAATAATTAAGATCGTCAATGTAGTACCCATAACGAATTCAAAAACGGGTGTAGTTCGAAGATAATTTAAAAATTGTCCGCAGCGGTATTACTGGCATATTTCGAACCATATTAAAAAGTACACTGAATGCCAAAAAAATTTTTTTAACTCAATATAATATCGGCACTTTCAATTTACATGTAAGTAGTACAAAATAAATTGTAATCGTCCTGTTTATAGCAGTTACTGCTTTGTATTGAAATGTTATATTACTTAAAATGTATATTGCTTAATTAATAAAATCATATATAACTTTCGATAAAATGACAAATTCTTTTGACATTTGTTTTATGTTCTAGAATGAAAAAGACTTTGCCGTTCTAGAACATAAAAGTATTTTGCAGCTAGGTGACAAAAAGAGACACTTCATCAACTCAAAATTTAACGAAAATGTCGACTTTTCATAACAGTTTTCGAAAAATGAAATTTAAATGTGTAATTAGTTAAAGAGTACAATCCTAAAATCTCATTATTTATGATATGATGTACGGGTGTGGTAAAGACTTATCTACAACTAACTATATTTACTGAAATATTTACGTATAGTGTAACATATATTGAACAATTATGAACTAAATTTACGCCTTGTATATTAAACCCTATACGCAAGAAAAAAGTCAAAACTGCTTTATTACTTGGATATTTTCCTACTGTTTTTCCTGTTCTCGACCCCAGTGGGAAAGTAGTAGTCCCACATCGTGTCCACGAAATATTTTAAATCGACATCTTCTGCAGCAGTATGGAGAGGTATCTCTAGTGGCCGGAACATTTCCGTTTTATGGGAAATAGAATTTTCTAGTTTAATGTAACGATCTTTGCTAATTTTGAGACCATTTTGCGTTATCATTTGTAAAATCTCGTGATCGAAATTTTCAAGAGGAATCTATAAAAAAGTTATTTAACTACAGGGTGTTTCGGATAAGAACCGACATAGAGCAAATGTATGTAGAGGGTCCCTAAATATTTGGCCCGAAGTGGGGCCAAATATTTCTAAAAAAAGTAAATGAATTACGTTAACTTGGAATAACCAAATTTAGTACATGATTTAGGTTTATTATTGGTCTTCTTTGACTATAAGGTGTTAATTGAGGGTAAATCACCCCTAAAATTATACCAAACTTTTTTCCGTCAAATTTAAAAATAATAATTTCATGCACGCGCAGAATTTAATTTAAAACCCTTTTTTTACGTTAAATTTAAAAAAAAAATAAAATTTTCAAGAACAAATGCATTAATTAAAACAAGATTTCAACAGTGTTTATTAGAAGAAATCAAAAAGTCGGCAGTAGGCTTTGTCTTTAAAATTTGACAGTAAGTAATAAAACTATTTTATCTTCTGCTACTGTTTGTGGTTGAACATGGCTGAAAAATTAACATTCAGCGAACAAGTTTTGTGCTAGGTTTCTGTGAAGGAAACTATAGAAGAAGTGTGATTCCCCATAGATAAACATTTTCTAATGTTGAGAGGCGTTTTCGAGAGACAAGAAATTGTTTCAATAATATCCGAGAGCTTTTTAGTGTAATAAAAGTACAAGATGAAGAAACTAGCCTAAGTTTACCAAAGGCCCAGATGAGATACCGGCATTTCTTATTAAGGATTGTGCTCGGGTATTAGCGGAACCACTAACGCGAATTTTTAATTTATCCTTGAAGTCTGGTGTGTTTCAGGTACTTTGGAAGACCTGCATTTTCTCCATATTTAAAAAGGAGATAAAATAAAATTGAGAATTATCGTCCCATCACCTTAATATCTAATTTTGCCAAGGTATTTGAAACAGCTGTTTACGAATTAATATGCCCCACGTACAATGTCAAATTACGCCTTGTCAACATGGATTTGTTCAAGGCCGCTCTACGGTTACGAATCTTTGCTGTATTACTCAGTATATTTCAAACTTTGTGGATGCTAACGTACAGGTCGATGTTGCCTATACAGATTTTTCAAAGGCGTTTGATAGGCTAGATCACGGTATGCTCATTGGTAAGCTAAATCAGTTCGGTATGTCGTCAACTTTACTGAAATTTTTCAGCTCTTATTTACATGGAAGAAAACAGTATGTAGAGTTGAGTGGACGGAAATCCGTGGAAATTTCTGCAACTTCTGGGGTTCCTCAAGGCTCCACTAGGTCCCTCTTATTTATAATATTCATTAATGATATTATTGCTGACTTGGATGTACACTGTTTGCTGTTTGCAGATGATATGAAACTTTATTGGAAAATAGAATCTACAACTGATTGCTTGAAAGTTCAGAGTAGCTTAAATAAAGTCCATAGATGGTGTCTTAACAACAAACTTCCGCTGAAGATAAGTGTCATATTATTTCCTATCATCAAAGAGATCGTGCCTTTGAATTCGATTATAAACTGGATGGATCTTACTCGTCCTGAATACTTTTGCGATCTGGGCGTAACCTTTGATCATAAATTAACATTTGCAGAGCATGTCAAAAAATTGGTATCTTCTGCTTATAAAAATTTAGGTTTTGTCATAAGAAATTCGCGAGGCTTCACCAATCAGCATGTTTTGCTTTCTCTTTTTAACTCTTTTATAAAATCTAAACTTGAATATGGTAGTTTAGTTTGGTATCCAGGTTATAACATATACAATCAGTGTATTGAAAATGTACAGAGAAGATTTTTGAAATTTCTATCTTATAAGCTGGATGGCAACTACCCTCCCATAGGTGTATCTCAGAATGATCTTCTCAGAAGATTTTCCCTACCTAGTTTGGTCGATCGTCGTAGGCAGCAATCTGTGTTATTTTTATATAAAATTATTAACAACAAATATGACTGTCCCGAGATTTTGTCACATCTGAACATTCTTGTGCCCAGAATTGAAGCAAGGTCTAACGCAACATTTTACCTTCCCATCCCGCGTACGAATTTATTAAAATTTTCGCCAATTTTTATTATGTGCACCAACTATAATAACCTGCAGAATGGCATTGATATATTTGCTTGTACTGAAAATGATATTAGACGAGTGTTTTCTTAACATTGTATAGATTAACTAACTTTACTGCTTTACCCTATTTTTATTATTTTTTTTTGTTTGCTTTACTGTATATTGCTATATATGTTGTTATCCATTTCTAACTTAATATAACTTAACTGTTTTGTTTTCTCAACCTGTAATTGGCCTTCGGGCTGTTGGTTGTAGTACCAAATAAATAAATAAAAATAAATAAATAAATAAAGAAACTAGATTGCAAACATTGAAGATTAACCGCAAATAAGTACCTACTAAACATTTATCTCTAGAAACTTGACTATTAAGAACTTCTGTGTACCAGATTCTTAAACGTAATCTACTACACCCTTATCACATTCAAAAGGTGCAAGAGCTTTGGATCGACGTGTGACCTTTTGTCATTGATGTATCAGGAATTTAATTTTCACAAGAAAATTATTTTCATTGTGGTGGCTTGTTTCACTAGTGGAGGAATTACAAATGTTTACAACTTTCATGAATATTCTGATGTAAACCCGTAAGTAATAACTCTAGACATTTTCAACGCGAGTTTAAGATAAATGTTTGTACCGATATTATTGATTGTTATTTGACTGACCACTTATTTTTGTCAAATCGATTAAATGGCGAAAATTATTTGGAACTTCTGCAAAATGCTCTCTCTGATTTAATCGAAGATTTACCGTTGCAACTAGAGTTTTGGTTTATGAATGAAGGGGCACCGTTTCATTTTAGGGATACTGTTAGAGAGTTTGTGAATTTTAAGTTTCCAAATAAATCACGTGGTCTCAATAAATGTTTGATTATTTTCTTTGGGGAACATTGAAGGATTTTGTTTATTCTTCGGAGTCGCCAAAAGTAAATTTCAATTTCCGGCGAAGATAAATTTATGTTTCAGAGAAAATGGTTCCCATTTTGAACAATTTCTTTAGTTTTAATTTTATTTTTTTTTATTTGGCTTTATTGTTTAATTACTATCTGTCAAATTTAAAAAACAAAGCCTATTACCGACTTTTTGATTTCTTCTAATAAACACAGTTAAAATCTTGTTTTAATTAATGCATTTATTTGCTCCTGAAAACCTCAACACCTGTATAAAATTTAACAAGCGTAATACAGTGTTTTAAATTCTGCGCTGGATACTATCATTCTTTTTAATTTCAATAAATGGAAAAAAGTTTGGTATAATTTTAAGGGTGACTAATCTTGTAGTGTTTCATGAATTCATAGTCAAAGAAGACCAATAATAAACGTAAATCATGTATCAATCAATTTCCGAAGATAAATTTGTGTTTCAGAGAAAATGGTTCCCATTTTGAACAATTTCTTTAGTTTTAATTTAATTTTTTTTTATTTGGCTTTATTGTTTAATTACTATCTGTCAAATTTAAAAAACAAAGCCTATTACCGACTTTTTGATTTCTTCTAATAAACACAGTTAAAATCTTGTTTTAATTAATGCATTTATTTGCTCCTGAAAACCTCAACCCCTGCATAAAATTTAACAAGCGTAATACAGTGTTTTAAATTCTGCGCGGGATACTATCATTCTTTTTAATTTCAATAAATGGAAAAAAGTTTGGTATAATTTTAAGGGTGAAGAAGACCAATAATAAACGTAAATCATGTATCAAACTTGATGATTCCAAGTTAAAACAATTCAGATATAGGTATATTTTTTTCGAAATATTTGGTTCCACTTTGAAGTGTAACTCCACCTGTGTGCAACTTCGTATAAAGGTAAGTTTGGTTAAATTGCAATATTTTGGGACTCCTTACATGCATCATTGCATCTGCTTTGTGTCGGTTCTTATGCGAAACACCATGTATACTGTGTTTTATTGTATTTTTAACGGGCTAGATTTGACATGCAAAATGTTATGAATATATTTTATTAAATTATTAATAATTAATAATATAATGGCAACAAAGTACTGTGTTTATAATTTTGAAACACTCACCTTTGTATAAATCTGTCTTATAACTTTTCGGTAAGCGTTTGTATCATCTGGAATATCTTCTGCTTCTGCTGTAAAAGATTATTATTTATAAGTTTTACGAGGGTGGATCAAACATAAACCGGAATTTTCATTTAACGCTATCTAGGTAAAACGAGTGGTGCGTTGGGATGTCAGAAGAAGAGAAATCTATCGACGCAGTTTGACAAAGCGTTGAGTGATTGTATTTATTACTCAAAGGCCAAAGCCAATTCACTGCCAAAAGGACCAGATGTGATCAAGAGGTACATATCTCCGTTGAACAATGCATTATTATTAATCTTTTGCTGTGGGAGATGCAAAACCCGCTGAAATTTTGCGACAACTAACAGGTTGTACAAATCTTTAAGTGGTCAAAAGGTCAAAAATCGTAACCAATCGAAATATAGAAAATTCCTGGAGAGTATGAAAAACTTCCGATGATTTGTATTGTAGTGAGGGCAACAAACCCTTAAAAATATAAAATGGTAGAGGTCGAATGATATATTATTTAAAAAGATTTTCAGTTTTAATTCGAATGGCTATTCATTTTTTAGATTTGATTCAATAAATGTCGAAAACAGTAAAACATTTTACAATTTGCTTCAATTTGCCTGTGAGACATCAGTAGTTGTTTAAATAATTAAGAGATACTCGTATATACCAATTGCTTAAAATAGCTAGTAAAACTGAAATAGGAGAAAAATCATGCAGTGATAATGCTAAAATATTTTTTAAATAAATCTTGTGCAGAAATACTTTTTTATTTAGTATAACGGTAAAGATGTAAAAATAAAAGTTTTTTTGTACCAATTGAAATAAGATAGATATGTATGGGTAGAAACAAATGATAATTAAGCTATAAAATAATAATTTTCAGAAATAATTAAGCTTAATACTCTTCGCTCATGCAAATATACCAACGTTTAGGTATTTGTCAAAATTCTTTGTTCTAAAGAAAATATACCTTGTAAATTGTGGACCTAAAATTCCGTCTTGTTACTTGCTACACATATTTATTATCTAAATCTTTTGACAAAAAAGTGACAAAGTTGTATTAGCAATTTTTATGCACTTGGGATATTAGTTGACAAAAATCTTGATTCTTCCATGAAATATTCATTATGTCTTCCACCTATCTAATAATGGAATCAATTATATTATTATTATTTAAAAAATGAGTTTTTATCACTCTGTTTAATGAATTAAATATTTTACAAATATAAAAATGTGTTAATAGTACCATCGAAAACTTGCTACCCAATTTTTTTCGTTTTAATGCAAAAACTAAAAAGCTCAACTTGTCAACTTTTGTTTTGAGGGGGACATATTTTATCGATGTACTAATTTTCCAAATTTCTACCACTAAACGGGAGTGACCTTCACCCTTAAAATCTAAAATAGAAAGTGATATTATGTGACGTCATTTTAACGGGCATTCAATTTTCTTTTCAATGCTATCTACATTTTTAATTTTGGATGATCAGTTCTCGAGAAGTTAAAACCGAAAACTTCAGATCATCAAATTCATTTACCACTAATTTTACTGTATTAAGCCGGGTACAGATTAGATGCAACACAGCATGCAATACAATATGCCATGCACCACTATCAATATGGGCGGACCCTTATTAGGTGGAACATACCATGCAATATTGTCTGAAGCTAATTATTTGTGGCATAATTTTAGATTTTCTTTAGTTTTATTGGGTTTTTGCCACATTTCTGAAAAAATAATAAAGATTAATTAAATAAGCCCTTGCGCCAAACGGAACAGTAATAACATTTATGCACCAAATGTGACACATGTACCTCATACCTTAAACAAGAGCCAATATACTCCTAGATCTTTTACACATTTGTAGCTCATACAACGCGATGTAGCTGACGATGGTGTAGGTACATACTTATATTAGTTTAAAATGAGAAAAAATTATCATTTTTAAAATGAAAACTAACAATACTTTTTTGGAAAAACTGAATTTCCAGAAACAACTACTCTGCCGGCTAATGTCCCGTCCATTGAATTACACCTGAAAAACCTGTAGAAAAACATGCAAAGTTGGTCGTCAGCGACCCTACCAGACGTATACCGGTTTCGAGATTGTTAGCTCTCACCAGTATGACATAAATGAGGCAATCGACAACTCTGGCTGTTCACATTTTGTCATAAGCGGTAGAAAGACATGAGTACACAAGACGTAACATATGTCAGCATCTAGTGGCTACCATCAGTAGATGTTGCCTGCAGTGTAAATATATATTTATCATTAAAAAAAATAGTTTTGAAGTTAACAAAATTCGGCACTTGATTGCTCAGCACCTTTTATGAAATTAGAATGCTATTCCTTGTACAAAAATTATTTTTTTCTAATTTCAAATAAAGTGGAATGAAAAATATATCATTGCATTTAAAATAACGTTGATGACGAATTCCGGAATAATAGGAAGTGATAGCTTTTCAGGCAAGTAGCGAAATTAAAAAAAAAAAAAGTCGGGCAACCATGAAAACTTGGTTCATCGCTATGATCTTACGATTTTTTCACGGAGTTAATAGAGTTGTACTAAAGTTTCTCTTGTCTCTGAAAAGTGAAATCAAAGAATTACAGCAACCGAGAGAAAAATTAAACTAGCAGTTGACCTCTCGCGGGAACTATTTCTGGGGTTACAAGGATTAACAATTTGCAATATTGATTTATGTCTATATGTGAATGGACGGTAATTTTGGAACGACTGAGCAAAACACTAAACACACATTTGAATAGTGTTGTAGTCTTATTGGTCACTTTTTTCGGATCATGCAAGACTGACGATAAAACATTACCTGTAGACCAAGTTTAAGGTCAATTATAGGTCGGAAGAAAATTTAGAGTATTCAAAAAATGACATATACATAACAGACTAAAATACAAAAAAAACCGACCTATTAAAAACCTAATATTACATAATGACTGAAACAAAATTTTTCTAATATCTTTTAAAGTATGAGAAAAAATGTCAAGTTATTCTGCAGGTTATTATAATTAGTACACATAACAAACAACGGTAATGATTTTTATAAGTTAGTGCGTGGAGTCCGAACATAAAATGTGTTACTTACAAAACTTCTAAACAATTTTATTTATTATGAATTATTTTCAATAAAAATACTATAGATTGTTACTTCTGACGATCCATTAAGCTAAGTAGAGAAAATATAATATACTCTGGATATCAAATTAAACGTACATATAGAGTTTAGACTTTAAAAACGAGTTATAAAGCGTAAATAAAGCGTTGTTCTCAGAAACCTTGCGAATGTCTTATGACAACCTAGATTTTTGGAACGAGGATAATTGGTGATCAAGTCACAAAAGTAGGTAAGACGAGTAAGAGACAGTCCATTTAATTTATAATCAAATTCAAGGCCATAATTCATTCGATGGTATGAAATAATATAATGATTGTGGGGTTGTCAGGGTAAAAATAACAAGTCCACGGTTTGTAACACGTTTGAATATATTAACAAAGATAACAACTGGGAAATATTGTACCACCAATAAAGAAGTCGGGACCGGTGTTGTGCTGAAGGCAAGCAAAAAGTAAATAATCACCTGTAAATAACAAACAATGCACATCCAGATTGTTCACAGTATCATTAATAAAAATTACAAATAAAACGGGACCCAGTATAGAACCCTGCGGAACACCAGAAGTTGCTACAATTTTATTTGATATTCGTCTATTCAATTCTACGTACAACTTTCTTCCACTGAAATATGAATGGTATAACTTAAGTAAGGTTGATGCTATTTTTTTTACCACACTTAGTGGTATAAATTTGGATATTTAGTACATCCATATAATATATTTCACTTAAACAAATATTGACGGGTCACGAGTCTCAGTATTTTTCATTTTTTTACATCAAAACGAAGAAAACCTGGGTGGTAAGTTTTCTGTAGCCTACATGGTTTTCAATAAAATATAATAGTGGAAATGATTTCCTAAACAATAACATTGTATCTGTTTTAATTTACCTTCTGTAGATGTCTCCATGTTTTCTTTCTCTAACTCTTCATCTTCTAAATCTTCAGTATCGAGTGTCTGTTTTACTGAATTAAAATGAACGGGTTTGTCATTTACAAAAAGTGGGTTGCATTGAAGTATCAGTCCATTTCCACAAATCATAACTCCAGGGCCATGCTTTTGGTTATTTTTCCACATGCCTGCTAATGTTGCCCCACTAATTGTACCAAAATTCATCACACCTTTAATATTATACAAGAATTAGTAAATCATTGGAAACAAATAATATGCTTTTTAATGTCCTTTCGTTTTCAAAATATGGAAGCACAAATAAACATAAAAGTAGAAGGATATCGACTATAAGACAATGTTGCCATCATTCATATTTAAAGAAACTGATATAATATTATCCTGTAGTTAATTTACCCAAAGTACGTTCATCACCGACGATTTTGTGGCCACATAAAAATACTACAGGCCGTGGAAAACATAGCCTTACG
This sequence comes from Monochamus saltuarius, assembly GCA_025584915.1. Classification (NCBI taxonomy): domain Eukaryota; kingdom Metazoa; phylum Arthropoda; class Insecta; order Coleoptera; family Cerambycidae; genus Monochamus; species Monochamus saltuarius. The sequence goes on along the minus strand of CM046723.1, from coordinate 21,283,983 downwards.
CACAGCCGTCGCTGCCTTGGTATTTCAGAAACACAGACATAAAACGAGACCTAGACTACACCGACCTAACACATACCATACACACACACACACAAAAAAAACCATTAACAAAGCCACAGACCACGACAACCCCCTGCTTAGGCAAGCCGTCGACTACGCCCCCGCCCCGACAGACAAACACAAACGTCCAAAACACCAATTCCTTGACCTTCCTCCCTGACAAAACACCAACCCCCCTCCCCCCCGCTAATCTTTTCTGTTTCAGGACAAGAAGAAACCAAGACCAAGAAGACCACCAAGAAGAAGACGAGAACATAGACAACCCAAACCCAAACCCTATCCTTACCTAGCGCTCGCATCTCCCGAACCGTAACAGGCTCGGGAATAAGAGCATCCTATTGCTACAATAAACTCACAAAAACACACTTCCAACAAAGACAACACCCGTGTGTTTAGGAAGGCCGGCGAAGAAAGAACCTAGAAGACACGAAGAGCGCCAGAAGAAGCCCCCCTGCCGGCGGGGGTCAGCCAGGGCAGGAGGAGGTTCCTCGAGCCGACAGCATCGGCCGCAACAGCGGTCGAGGCTGACCGGAGAAGGGAACCCACCTCTACGAGGCCGCCCAGGTCTACAGAGATGGTGAAGGATAAAGAGCGATAATACCGCTCGATCCTAATCCATACAAGGCCACCGTTCGCCAATAAAATAACGGCGCGACGATTTTGTTCGTCGAGTAAAATTCTTGTACCAAATTCTTAACACTTAAATTTTACGATAATTGTGCTTGTTGGACAGATAGTTGATGAACGCTAGTATATAGGCATCTTATTTATAGTGAAGTCATACAATGCCTAATTTTTTGTAAACATTCCATTTTTGTGATTAAGAATGACAAGGTAAGTAATTGTGTATATTTGATAATACAAATTTAATGCTTTTACTTCTAATAAGTTTTATACAGGATGATCCGTTTTTCATAGATCACCATTGGCATCTTGGAAACTGTAAAATATACAGGGAGACTCAAATTAGAAAAAAGTTGCACCTTTTGATGCCCATTAAGAAAAACTAAACAGATCCAAGATATCTGCTGCCGTGCTGAGATGTTGTGAAAAAACTGAAAATAGTTATTTCAGAAATTGTTATCTAGCGTCACTATTTCTCAACAGAAAGAGCTGAAATTTGATACCGAAGTATAAGAATATATGAGAAATCGATGTTCGTCGAAAGGATCCCTATGACCACTAGCTTCGGTTATGTAACATTCAATCGTTTTATTTTTCTATCTGTAGTTGTTTAATAATATCGTTTTGGTTAAAAAATGCCAATAAAAATTGGAATAAGGAAGATATTACTTCTAATAGATAATGTTAAAAATGAGACTCTCAAAATGACCTAAAAACATTAATTTTAACATGAAGACTGAGAACTGATATAAATGAAATTTGCTATATAAAGACTCATTTCAATAGTGAAACATTGGTTTTATCAAGTAAACTATTTCAAACGATTATATTGCCGTTGAAATTTGGTTATAATATATTCATGAACGACCTCAAAAAAATTTACTGAAGGGTAGCAAGCATAGGTATATTCAAATATGAAAGTAATTATTGAAAGTAATAAAAAAAATAAATTTTCAAATTTGTTATGGATTAGCTTCAGATGTGCATTTTTATGAATTGAGAGAAAAATCCAGTTGTGTTACATCCAGTTCTGAAGTTTCCCATTAATTAGAAAATGTGTTAATTATTTTAAGCAGTACAATAATACAAATTAAAAGTTTCATGTTTAGTTTGTGTTTCATTTAGTTTTGTTGTTCTATGTAAAAGATACAATAATAGTTATTTATGCAACAAGTGCAAAAAGTAAGCGTTTATTGCACGCGACGTGAAGTTGTCCTACGAGGCCGTAGGCTGAGTAGGACAACTTCATGTCGATGACGTCGATTTGAAGGTTTATGTTTGTCATGATGACAAAACGCTGTCGTAGAATGACAGATGAGTGCAATAAACATTTTATTGCACTCATTTGAGTGCAATAAAATGTTTATTGCTCTAGAGCAATAAAGAACCACTTTTTCCACTAAATATAGTTCAATAAAGTATTGTTTTTTGCATGAACGTAGAAAAAATAATAAACACATTTTTACAATTAAAAAAATGTGGCACCCCTATCATTGCAAACAGAACAAATGAATTGTTTCTCCTTATTTTAAAAATTGGGTACACTAGTATCGGTGTAGGTTATGAGGACATTTTTTAACCACAGGCATTCGGTAGTGGTTCAGTTGTTATATGTGAATTAATGTAATTTAAACTTTATTTCATCAAGAAAGTTTCATTCATACTGAATGGTTATTTGTAACACACATTTGTAAGAAAATAGGACGCACGCTTGTGATTAAATATATGAGTCTGTGACAGTCAGAGGTCATTCAACTTTCAATCATTTTTAGATGAGCTATAAAAATAACATATAGCTATATAGCTACATATAGCAATTTTTTTTAGATAGTTATATGTTCCCAGTTTCTCATAAATGATTTACTTAAAGCATGGCTTAAAATGCAGTAGAATGATTGAAATTGTTATTGGATTTGTAAAAGCACAATATAATTATTATATAATACACACATGTTTTAAAAATAAATACTTCTTGATCTTTGAAAGCTATGCAAAATTTCCTTTAAAATAATTTATAATACAATACATACAAAAATCACAGTTACACATATTTTAACGTACAATCAAATACATCTATGGGACAAAAAAACATAAATAATAATTGTTTTAATCTTGAAATAATGAAAATCCCTTTAAAAAAATTGTGTGTTAAATTTTGGTAAAGTGGTGAAACATTTGTCATATATGTTTAGCTAAACTTTCACCTGCTCCATTTCGAACCCCGTCGACCCAGCTGCCTTTGTACCAACTACAGTACGGATATAAGAACAAATTCGTGAAGATGGCATTCCAAGTGTATTCTCCATATCCATTAAGATTGTCATCTCTCCATTCACCGACGTAAAGCTGAAACATATGCCTCCTTTCACACTAGACGGTTTTAACCGTAATCGAATGACAAAAATTCCATCAGGCAAAAAAAGTTTGTAGCTTTACTCTGTACTTGAACTTATTCTTGATATTATTATTCATGGCATTTTTTGATATGGTATCTAAATTTAGCGTAAGTAGTATTTGGCTTTATATAATGGTAGACGTTTTATACCCTCTTTTGTGATATTTTAGGATTAGCTCTGATGATGGCTATTTAACCAAAAGCGCTCAGCTAGGATTTTAAAAAGGTTTAGTGTATACCTTAATGTACAATTTTGAATTTTCTTTAAATCACCGAAGTATATACTCAAGTTCCAGTTGTTTTTTCTTAAACAAATCTAAGACTTTCTACTTAGTGTACTTACTGCAAATTTCAGCTGCATTAAATTTGTGTTCATTGTTATTTGAAACTACAAATGTTCCTTATATTTTCTTTTTTAAGTTTGTGTTCATTGTTATTTGAAACTACAAATGTTCATTATATTTTCGTTTTAAACGGAAAGTTTAACACTTTACACTATAAGAATCTTTGTCTTCATATTATATTTTCAATTTAAAAGGTTTGTCCTTACGACAGATGAATGACAATGCCATAATTACAACAATTTTAATCAATAGAAATTTAGCATCTGCAGCATGAAGCAAGAACTTATTTACTTTCTCTCTTGTATGAACGTTTGCCTCTTTCGGCTTGTAGCCAGCACTTTTGTTTTTAAGAAATGCCTTCGCTTTAGAATAACCACCTATGATGTATGTTCTTGGCTAATGTTAATTTTAACATAAAAAAAACTTTGACCACAGGGTTGACGACTTCATAGTTTTAGAATTTTCTCCCAAATACTCATGAGCAACGGTTCGTATAGTTGGTAACCTAGACTTTATTGGTAGAAGCTCTAAGTTCTAAGCTAAAGCCTTTTTTACACAAATAATATTTTTGCTTTATATCCCTTGTATAAATAACTATTAGTGGCGTGAAGAAGAGTATGTTCATGAGCCTCTTTTACTTACACGGTCTACAAAATGCAAACAAAAACCTGTGTATAAATGTTCAGTGTCAAAGTAACATTTTTTTGTCGGATCGAATTTTCACCATTCAAATTTTTCCTGTACGGAAAAACCGTATAGTGTGAAAGGAGCGTGTGTGAGTATAGTTTCTAAAAGAGGAAGCTGTATTCACATCATTTGTGAAAGTGAAATATAGTTTCTAAAAGAGGAAGCTGTATTCACATCATTATTTTTCCAAACCATGCTGCCCTCTCCATTTTTCTTGTTATCACACCACATGCCCTTGTATTTGGTACCGTTGCTGTATCGTCTAAAACCTTCTCCGTGCCGTTTATCTTCAAGCCAGTCGCCTTCGTACCAGTTGTTCTGGTTATATAAATACCAGCCAGAACCTATGGGATAAATTAAATGTATCAATTACAACTAGGTTTTAAGAATGCCTATTTCATGTACCATGCTTTTTGCCGTCCTTCCAAGAGCCTTTGTAAATACCTTCGGTGGATGCGATACGGAAGCTTCCCACTCCATGGAACAAACTTCTTTTAAAATCCCCTTCGTAGGTGCTTAAATCAGAGAGAATCATTGTGCCTTTGCCATCAGGAAATCCGCGTCTAAATTCACCCTACGCGGAATATTGATAATTATGTATTGTACACGGTGATAGTATAGGCCTACTGTAATGATACAATAAAATTTGGGGCACGAGGTATTACTGGGATGAGGTATGCTCCATTTTCAATCAAAAGTATTATCTTTGGAATTTGACAAAAACGACTAATGACATCATCAATTATATTTTTTCCCATAAACATACTCAATTTTGTTCCCTATTAAAAAGCTATTTTTTTCTAATAAACTTTTATTAGAAACATTTTTTTGTATTACTTCTGGTTTAAAAGTTATAAGTAATATCATCCTAAAGAGTCTCGAAATACCATCTAAAAATCACAGCGTTGGAAGGATCAAGTAGTCTTTGGAAAATAATTGTTCGTTGTTTGAAGTGCATAAATATCACAAACAGTAGTCATTACTCAATACGAACGTCAAACATATAACTTTTGTGTCACATAACATGTAAGTGTTATGTGTTTTGTGTTTACAAAACGTTTTGTCATTCAGAAAAAGTTAATATGTTGCTAATTTACGGCGAGTAACAAAAAAATTCAAGAAGAGCTCTAGAGTTATATCGAGAAAGGTATCCAGAGCGCCAGAGGTGTCATTTCTTTTCATAAAACTTTTACAAGATTGGAGGCGACCTTGCGACGAAGACGATGAAGTTGCATTTTCTGTTCGGAAGAATCAAATAATTGACCGAAGGGTAAGAAACACAACCCTAGAAAAAATATAGACGTGCCAGTGTCATATTGCCGGCGACCGCAAATTCATGGCTGCCCTAAAAGGTCCAAAATCGCTAAAACTTGGTTTTTATGCCTATTTACGTTGGTTGTATTGTACCGTGAAGCTCATTTGTTTACTGTGATTGGTCACATTCATGTCACATTCTTTAATGACATTTAAAATGACAGCAAATTAGTTAATTTCAGATTGCAATGCAGCCATCATATTTGCACAACCGCCAACATAAAGCAAATAAAATATCCATTTTCTGGACCGTAGGTCCCTAGAAAACTCGGCACCTGTCACGTGACCTATATCATGAACCGACGCAGTCTATATTTTTTCTAGGTTTGTGGTAAGAAACAATACAGCTAGACTGTTACAGCAGGCTAGCCGGGAATTGAATTTGTATAAATCAACCGTTCAACTAATTTTAAAGACCAATGGGTATCATGACTACAAAATTCACAATTTGGAGTAGGTATTTGCCTGAGCGTCACATTGAAAAAAAAACTTAATTGTAGTAAATATACAAAATGTTGATCATAACCTTGTTCGGCACGTTCTTTAGATGGAAAAAAGTCAGTTTGGCAGTAATGGTTAGCCAAACAGACGCAACGATCACTACTGGTCTATTGAAAATCCCCACATTGTAAATCCAGTCTAAAGCCATTTTGGAGTAAATGTCACTTTACCAGAAAATTGGATTGGAATTAACGGACCTATTCTGTGGTCAGGAAAGTCGTCAGACCTAACACCCCTCGATTTTCTTATGAGGGGTTTTAATAAATAAGGTTTACAAAACACCTTTGTGATATATTAATCATTTGAAAGAAAAAATTACAAACGCTTGTAATGAGTTAAACAGCAAAATATTAACACACACAGCCCACAGAGAAGTCAGGCGAAGATTGGATATGTGTCTTGAAATGAGAGGAGGTCGTATAGAGAATAGATTGGTACATGCATGTAGTATGAGGACGTTTGCCTCATTTTTTAAGTTTAGTTATTGTTATAAGTCTTTGTTTTAACTGTATTAAATAATTATCGAGTTTAACATTTTTATTTATTTTTAATGACATGTATGCACTTTATACAACAAACATTCAATTATTTTCCACAGACTACTTGATCCTTCCACGCTAATGTGATTTTTAGGTGGTATTTCTTTTAAGACTTTAGAACGATATTGCTAATAACTTTTAAACGGGAAGAAATACAGAAAAATTTCTCTAATAAGAGTTTATTAGAAAAGAGAGAGCTTTTGACAGGAAAAAAATTGGGTATGTTTCTGGAAAAATATAAATGATGACGTCATTAGTCGTTTCTGTCAAATCCCAAAGATTATACTTTCGATTGAAAATGGAGCATAGGTACCTCATCCCATTAATACCACGTGTCCCGAATTTATAAAAATAATATTTCTACCCCTCATTATATACAATACATACAATCTGATAATATAGTTTGCAACAAAATTCATAATTTCATTATTGAAGAATTGCTCGGACATATCATTTTGTTTATTTTTAAATGTCATCTTCTAACGTCTCAGATCTTTTTTATTTGTCTTTGATAGCATATTGTTACTCAAATAAAGTATAATATAGTACCTTTCATAATAATTTTATTGACAATATAAAATGAAAAATAAATAAGAACAAGAACTGCAAGAAGTACTTTGCAGTTGGGGTGACATAGGTATACCTAGATCATGGAATATTAAAGTTACTGATATTTTAGCATTATTTTTCTGATATTTAAATATAGATTTACTAAAACACCACCAATTAATTTTTCAAAAATTATATCACTTACTTGATTTCTTTGGATTCTCAAATTCTTAATTGTTCTACTCGTATTACTCCTAACTCAGCGCCTCTTACTCATTTAATTAATGTTTAATGCAACTATTTTTTCGTCTGTGAAAGTAATTCCGATGAATTGCATGTGATCATGAATTAACAGTTTGTAATTTACATTTTAAATGATAAAAAACAACGCATTTATAACACAATAAGAACATTTATGGGCTTGAATTTTGAGCAGTTTATGTTGGATGGCGAGGATTCCATTTCACATAATAGTTACATAAGTGATATAAATGACAAAATATATATTCTTTAATAAGAGCATATTGAAATTATTTAACACCCATGCACCATATAGAATTATTAGAATTACCAAATATTATTCTCTGGGCCTGTTAGTGCGTTAACTAGTTTGGTAATTTTTAATATCTTAATAGTTATTTATGCAACAAGTACAAAAAGTAAGTGAAATTGTCCAACGAGGCCGTCAGGCCGAGTAGGACCACACTTCGAGTGCAATAAGCACTCTTTGTACGAGTTGCATACAATATTTTTTCTACGTTCATGCAAAAACCAAAAAATGTTATTTAGATGACACTAAGTCTAGAAAAATGTGACGTCGATTTGAACGTTTATGTTTGTCATGATGACAAAACGCTGTAGTAGAATGACATATAATAATAATAATATAATATTTCTACCCCTCATTCTAATCACAGGGATTAGCCCAGAAGTCGGAGACTTGTGCGGGAGAGGGGGCGGCATATTATTATTAAGCAGGCCGCATTTGCGCCCAGGAACGACTTACGTTGGTAGGCCCTAACCACTATTCAGTGCAGGAATGAGGAAAACCTGGAAAACCTCATTAATTAGGGGGGTAGTCAAATATCAACCAGCATCTCTCACATTGACCCAAGCTAACATTATTCCACCCTACCATACCCGCAGAGAGGGTGCCAATCCTCCCCACGAATATAGCTTATATACGGTCTACCGGCAGCTGGGCTCGAACCAACTCCGTCTAGTCACCTCGATTCAAGTACTAACGCCTTAAACCGCGCGACCACTGACCGATGAATGCAATAAACATTTTATTGCACTAGTGCAATAAAGAACCACTTTTTCCACTAAATATAGTTCAATAAAGTTTTGTTTTTTGCATGAACGTAGAAAAATCAGTATAATAATTTAACTACTTTTTCTAATAATCACATTATGAATCTAAAAAACGCTAGGAAAACGTACAAGAGAGTAGGTGATAATGAATCATATCTTAAATTCTTAGAAATTCGCAACAAACTAAAAAGTGACGTTGGTAACGCTCATGTCATTTGTATTATTGTAATTCAAAATAATATTAAGTGTGATATTACATTTTTTTGGTCATATGTAAATTCTCATAAAGCTGGAAATTCACTGCGTTCAGTCTTAACAAATAATGATGAGACTCACTTCATTTCAAGAGATGGCCTATGGTTTTTCACCTACACATTTCATTTTTAATGTATCACTAGACGAGTATTTTCCCGATAAATAGAAAAAGTCTCGTATTTCTTCAGTTTTCAAAAAGAGTGTCCTTTTTCACAATTTCCTTTATCTACATGTACAGGGAGTTATTAGTAGATATCAGTATGGGTTTATGAACCACTGTGTCTACTTTGATATGTGTCACCCATAGACTTGTAAATATATCTATGGTGTCACCCAATATATCAATTAACGTTTGGATACAAATACTACAGTTGATGTTTTGTATACTGATTTTACGATAAATTAGATCATAATTAACATTACTTCAAAAGCTCTAATTTTTTGGATTATCGGATTTACTGCTAACTTACTTACTTAAAATTGTTCAAATCTTACTTGGATAGTAGATATTAATAAGTTCAATGTGGTGGTTATATGTGAGATGTAACTGGTCTGCTACTTCCTGCCCGGCCTAAGTGGCTCGACTTGCAGGAGGCGATCTACATTGTCGTAGGTACTTAACGCAGACCCCTCGCCCTGGGCGACGAGCTATTAAATCTGTAAATGATACTGCAGGAAACAACTACTCCGCGGGCTAATGCCCGACCGGCATTGAATTACACCTGCAGTATCTGTGTGAACAGCCAAGAACCCTTGTCGGCCAGTCCACCAGACATAGACCGGTTTTGGGCTTGTTAGCCCTCATCAGTATGCCATAGGTGAGATGACCGACAATTGAACTGGCTGTTTCTTCATATGTAGATTCACATATAAATCGAGTGCAGGTGAGATGTAACCAGTTACATCCAGTGAAGTAGCAGACCAGTTACGTGTAGTTCAATGCCGGTCGGGGCATTAGCCCGCGGAGTAGTTGTTTCCTGCAGTATCATTTATAGATTTAGTGGTGGTTATATGTCTGATTCAGATCAGAATCAGTCAGTAGTTACATCGGGTGTACCTCAGGGATCCATTTTAGGACCTTTATTATTTGTTATTTATATTAACGATATAGTTCAAAATGTTGATTGCAATTACCTTTTATAGCGATGTTACTACCGCTAATGATTGTGTTAAGTGACAGCACTCCCTAAGCCGCATTCGTAATGTGTGTATAATTAACACTCTTTCTCTAAATGCTAACAAGTGTACTGTGATGACTTTCTAGAACACGCTATATTATTTAATTATAATATGAATGATGACTGTGAAATATCTAGGTGTATATTTTGATAAAAATTTTGACACCTTTATCTTTAAACTTAACCATATTCAAAGTAACTGCTTTAACATTTTACACAGAAATACAACGTTAATGGTAAAAACGTAATATGACTCACTATTTTTCTAGGATAAACCCAGCATTTGAGGTATAAATAAGACATTCTGTATAATATACTTAACCTTGTAGAAGGTTCGGTCTGTCCAAAGAAAAACTCCTCTTCCATGCATTAGCCATCTTGAGGTTTCACCTTCAAAGATGTTTCCATTTTTAAATACTATCTTCTCGACCACATCTTGAGGCTTTATAATCCAACTCGTGTCTTTCTTTTTCTTCTTCGCCATCTATCAGCAAATTCTCTTGAAAATTAACTAAAAAGAATATATTTTGTTTATACTACTACTTACTGTTGAGAAGTCATCACGAAGAGAGGGGTTGCTTTGATCGTTGTCAATACTCATTATGCTTTGTTTGCTTATTAATTTACGTTCGACTTCGGATAAGCTCACCACGCTTATAATACTTTTTGGTATTGTGTTCTCCTTCGATAGTGATTTCCTTCCTTTACCTGTAATAACAATAATATTGATAATAATAATGATAATAGTCATGATAATAATAATAATAATAATAATAATCCGAATTCGTATATACGAAGACACTATTCAGCCTTACGGGTGTTGTACTATCATTTGCAATACTACGATGAGATAGACGAGACGCCAGTGATTCCTTATGCTTCAGGGGGTAAAGAATCCGTTGTGGGGAATTTCTTGAAACTATTAATTCCAAACCCTCAAGCAAATTCAATCCAACAAGCCTGATGTAGTCCTCCTCGACCACCAGCTTAGGACGATATTTGTGATTGAGTTCTCGGCTTCTGTGAATAACAAGATTGTCCTAAAAGAGGAGGAGAGACAGAGAAAGTATCGATATCGTCTCTCCGAGTTTCGCAGGCCTTCTGCAGACCACTCTTTTAAGATTATGGTGCTAATTATAGACGTCCTGGGTGGAATAAGATTTTTGCTGCTTTCTGAATTAAAGATCATACCGGCTTGCCAAAAATTGGCAGATATCTTAGCCAGAAGAATGTAGAAAACAATCGTCCATGATTTGCTACGTCTACTCAAAACACGATTTTTGTGCTCAATAATAAATGATTCCACGGAGTGAAGCGGGTCACTGTTTGACTTCAGAATACCTCCGAATATGACTGAACAAAAAAAAAATAATAAGAAGTCTGCTCTTGTTTTGCATCTCACTGCTGCCATTATCCGTTGCACTTCATTTTACCCGGGATTACAACTGCAGTACTCCAGGAGACCGGAGGCATAAAGTCACCCATTTGTTCTACATGGATGACCTTAAACTCTATGCCTCCGGAGAGGAGAGGGATTTGAATCAGTCCCTCAGATTGGTACAGGAGTACACGTAGGCGGTTGGAATGGAGTTCGGGATGGGTTCATCTCAAGAGAGGACGATGCGGTCAATACAGAGAAGACGCCCAGCTCATAGACGGATTCATCTTTCATTTTCTAAATGCTGGAGAGACGTACATCTACTTGGGTGTCCTACAGCGGGGCACGCACGAGGTGGATACGGTGAAAAACGCTCTCCGCGGCAGGTATCGACACCGCCTCTGACAGAGCTGGTCTTCAGAGCTGTCGGGTAAGAACAAGGTAAACACCACAAATATGCTTGCTGATCCTCCTCTACTCTTTTGGAGTAGTGGAATGGACACAGTGTGAGGCAACTCGATGTAGGAACCCGCAAAATGATGCATCTCTTTGGAGTTTGCATCCAAAGTAATCCGCTCAGCGCTTATACTTCCCAATATATCAAGGAGGTCGTGGACTCTTAAGTTTGGAGTGTCTTCATGGCAGAGTGGTATTGGGAGAGGCTTGTAAAGTCATCAGGAGCTCAGATCCCTTCTCTACAGGGTCCAAGACCATGAGTCAGCAGGGATAGGAGCGTGCAGGTATAAGGCAGCGCGAAGGGCAGCCGATGAACTTGATTTTGTGTTCAATACTGAGCGGGAAAATCCAGACTCTGTCACCGAGTAGGAACTTGCTCAGTTAAAAGTCTTGATTAAAGCTGCAAAAATGCGCCATCTTCTGTAGCTGCATAAGGATTAGCATGGTGCATGGTTTATTCTATCGCCATATAGAGGGTATCGAGGTACCAGTTTCAGGGCCTGCTACTAGGCGCTGGAGACGCTAATGCATCTCCTGTCTGCCTGCCCCATATATGCTGCGTATATCCGCAGGCACGACTCAGCCTTGCGGGTGTTGTATTACCATCTGCGAGACTCATATGAGATAGACGAGACGCGAATGCTGCCTTATGCTCCTGGAGATATAGAATCCGTTGTAGGGAATGAGAAGTGCCGAATCTATTGGAACTACTTGTTCCCCACCCTCAAGCTAATAAGCCTGATGTAGTCCTCCTCGACTACCATCTTAGGACAATGTTTGTTATTGAGTCCGTGGAGAACAACATTGTCCTAAAGGAGGAGGAAAAACGGAGGAAATATCGAAACCTTCTCTCCGAACTCCGTAGGCTCTATCCAGATCACTCTGTCAAAATTGTGGTGCTAATTATAGGGGTCCTGCGTGGAATGATACACACGCTGCTTTCTGAACTGAAGATTATACCGGCTTGCCGAAATTCGGCAGAGATCTTATCCAGCAGAATGCAGAAGGCAATCGTTCTTGGCTTGCTACGTCTACTCAGAAGACACGATTTACAGTCACAATGATCACTGATTTCAAGAAGTGAAGAGTGGTTGTTGTTTGACATCAGACATCCGGAAATGTCGGAGTTTTTGAAGGTGTGACTGGAAAGGGGAAAAATAACGGTAATAATAATAATAATTAATATATTTATTATAACAGAATAAATAACAACAGCTACGTGACAAACTCATCTGCACTATGAAAACACTTCTTAATTAGGAAAGTCTTAAGTTTACTTTTAAAATGATTTAAATTTAATACAGACCTAATATCATTGTTGTATTTATTTATACTATGCTAATATCTAATGACAGTTGGTTGATAAATTTGATGCCCATGTAAGATGGAACTTTTTCATACAAGGATGTTTTGTGGTTGGGTATTCTTAGTAAATTCCACGTCTAGTTCGTAGCTATAAACGTCAGCGTTCTAAATTCAAAATTTCTAAGCATTTTAACAACATGCACAATACACTAATAGTAATAATATACACTTATGACTTACTTCATGACTCTTTTAATGACTAGATTAATTGATTGATTGATAGAAATTCAATACTTTTTAGTTTTCCTCAAGAAAAGCACAGCTTTGCCACAAATAAGCATTTTTAAAACCATGTACAGGAATAAAATAAGTGTTACGTTTTATTGAAATGAAATAATGATGAATCATGAATTAACTTTTAATGAATTCATAAAAATAGGAAGGTATAAAATATTTTCAAGATATTATTCTTCTTTCTATAAACAAAATCTAATGTGCCAATTAATTCTTGAAAAATTTGTCTGGTGTAATGTCTCTACTTGCCAGGGTTCAGGTTCTTCAGAGGAAGCAGGCAGAAAGCAAACAAACTCGCATTACTTCTCGTATGTCTACATGTCTTCTCCACTTTATGAACAAGGAAATTATATTAGATTTATAGAAAACTATTTACTAAACAATATCTATAACCTGCATATTAATTAATTGTAAAAAACTGTACTGAACTCTTTCGTATACTCTTTCAAAATTCAAATATATTGACACACTTACTATGAAATATGTCTACGAATCCAGAATAATGGGCGTATATACTTTAGTTTTCTCCATAAAAAGAAGTCGAGAGTGCATTTACCACAAAATTTACGGCACCTGTGGCCCACTTTTCAATTTGTTGGAAGTTGGGTAGAATCTGTCCTGTACTAAAGAGTGGAGATGTAATATATACAATTACATACCAATTCAATTCTTCCCATTTTTGCTAATAAGTCTTGGAGATCTTTCTATATAGCTGCATATATCAGTCAGTAAAAAACTTACTCTCTCACGGATTCTTAGATAAACGATCATCAATAACTAATTTGGCTTTAATAATAATAATAATAATAATAATAATAATAATAATAATAATAATAATAATAATAATAATAATAATAATAATAATAATAATAATAATAATAATAATAATAATAATAATAATAATAATAATAATAATAATAATAATAATAATAATAATAATAATAATAATAATAATAATAATAATAATAATAATAATAATAATAATAATAATAATAATAATAATAATATGTCTTTATTGAAATTTAGAGAACAAACAAGAAATATGTATAAAAGGAATGGCGAGGTTCAACACTATTGTTGCTCTACCACCTAACCAGTCCCTTACAAATGATATATTAATATAACTATAAACTATATGAAATATTAAAAATACATAATCAACTAGCATACATGAGGCACAACACAAATTTAACTTAAACTACTAACATAGGATTTGACCCGCTTTTTAAAACTATGTGAGCTAGAAGCAGATTTAATGTCAGAGGGGAGTTTATTATAAATTTTAGCAGCATTATAACTAAAAGACTTTTGAAATTGAGCAGTGCAATGCCTTGGAACAGTGTAGAGACCACGATATCTAGTGGGTCTTTCATGTTGGTCCTTGACAAGTTTATGAAAAAGATACTTAGGAGAACCAGAATCATTAATTTTATAAACAAGAGATGCCATATGAGCCATATAACGCTCATTTAGTTTCAACCACTTGGATTGCTCGTACTTAACACTTATATGATCATATTTTCTCAGACAATAGGCAAATCTTAAACAAGTATTTTGAAGTTTCTGAAGGCTTTCTTTATCTCTATTTAAAATAGCTGGCCAGTAAACTACATCACAATAGGCTATAGTACTAAGAATCAACGTTTCACACAATTTTAGTTTAACATCAGTGCTAAGAATTTCTTTATAGAGATAGAGAGTTTGCAGCTTACAGTAGGATTTTTGTAATAAGTTTGATATATGCTTATGGAATCTAAGATCTGTATCAATGTAAATTCCCAAATCCCTACAACAAGTGACAGGCGTTAAAGTTTTACCGTTTAAAAATATATTTAAATCATAATAATTTACTATGTCATTTCGACGCGGTCCAAATATCAATAATTCCGTTTTCTTCTCATTTAACATTAAGCCATGAGAATTGGACACTGTAGAAATAGTGTCTAAGTCAGAGTTAATACACTGTATAGCGGAATCAATATCTGAATAAGAAAAACTATAGAATATTTGATAATCATCAGCATACTGATGTGATTTAGAATGTCGCAAAAAAGTCGAAAAATCAGCCGTATATATTGAAAACAACAAAGGCCCCAAAACACTCCCCTGGGGAACACCTCTATGTATATCATGTATATCAGAGAAACAATTATTTAAACACACCTTCTGCCTCCTAGCAGATAGATAACTAGAAAAAAAAGAAACAGCTGCATCACTAAAGCCAAAATATTTAAGTTTTATACACAAAGTGGCAGGTACCAATGTATCAAACGCTTTACTATAATCCAAAAGTACTAAAAAAGTGTTTTTGCGAATATCCCCTGACCTATAGAGTTCATCAGTAACGTCTAATAAAGCTGTAGTTGTACTATGATTTGCTCGAAACCCTGACTGAGTTGCCGGTAGAATATTGTTAGAATTTAAAAAAACGGAAACTTGATCATAAACAATTTTTTCAACGATTTTGGAAAGCGTAGGTAAAATACTAATAGGTCTGTAGTCAGAAATGTTATTAGGACAACTATTTTTTGGCACAGGAATAACATGGGCTACTTTCAAGCGTCAGGAAATGACCAGTTATTAAACATTTATTAACTAAGTAAGTTATGTAACGACTTATCTGCGGAAACAACAATGTGAGCATCTTTAGGTCAATCCCATCGCATCCTAAAGCATTTGACTTAATTTTAGCAAAAACTTTTCAACTGTAGACACATCCACCTCTGAAAATTGAAACTTGTTAGTTGTTAAAGCTTGTTTATTAACATAAGTGTTATTAAGGAAGTCATCGTTAGCAGTGCTTTGAGGAATACTATTAAGGAAATAATAATTAAAATCATTCGCATTACCCACATTAATATAATTATTACATTTATTGTTATTACCAATATTTAAATATTTTAAGGTACGCCAAAAAGCTTTAGGATCCGCTTTAAACTTATGATGAAGGTAAGCTTTTTTTTCAGATTTTACCGCTGTATTCACCATATTTCTGAGTTCTTTGTAAGATTCCCAATTGCCATCCGTTTTTACTTTTTTATATTTAGTATAGGCCTTGTCTCTCAAAGTCATCATCATTTTTAAATTATATGTAAGCCAAGGAGCAGGTGGCTTCGTAATTCTAACAGTTTTTAAGGGCGCATGAGTATTAAACAAATTAATAATAGTATCATTTAAGAACTGTACTATGTCATCAACATTTAATAAGTCATAAATTATATTAAAGTTAATATTGTTAAGATCATATTGAAACTTATCATAATTAAAATATGTAAAATCTCTAAAAGTGCGGAATAAAGTTGGTTGTTTATACTTCTGAAACTTCAAATTACATGTAACCAATTTATGATCGGATATACCTTCCATATTAATGACGTCACTATTTAAAACTATATCATTACGTGAAACGATAATAAGATCAAGAAGCGTTTGACTAGTAGGAGCAATACGTGTAGGACAATCAATACATTGTAATAACCCATATTTATTTAAAAAATTGTTTAAAAGTAATGAAGCATTATTCGCAATTAAAAGATCAACATTAAAATCCCCAAAAATAACATAATCATAATCAGGTAAAAGACCAACTATTACAGACTCTAAGTCATCAATAGCCGCCATTACACTAACGTCAGGTGGTCTATACACCGTACCCAGACACAATTTCTTAGATCCAATTTTAAACTGATCCATAATTGTTCAATAAAGTCGGTAGAATCAATTTTTAAATTTTTAAACTTTATTGTATTATTAACATAAAATGCAACTCCACCCCCCCGTTCTGCCCTATCATTTCGAACAATAGAATAATTTACTAACCGAAAAACATCATCATGAATCTTTTCATTGAGCCAAGTCTCAGATAAACCAATAACCGAAAAACCCTCCCTTTGTACTATATCACTAAATAGATCAAATCCTGTGCGTATTGAACGTATATTAAAATGTGCAAAACTAAATTGTGTATTATGCATTAGCTAACAACATTAGCACTCCAAAAGAATACAAAGATTACTAAGAGTAGTATACAAAAAAGTAAACCTCAAATTAGGTACCTACAAACCAAAAAAGAAAAAGAAAAAATTCCATAAGGTTGCAACAACTTGAATGTTGTTTAAATTCCGTTACTATAAAATTATCCTAATTTCTACTTATTGTATAGTAAAAATAAATCTCTAAAGAAGCAGTAACAAAAAATTCTATATTTTTAGCAGCACAACAGAAAAAACTTTATCTTTAACATAAAAAATGGAACAAACATTTCTCTACAAATTAAAGTTTTACCATGACAATAAATTAGACGTCAACATTAGAGACCATAAACTTTCTGCCATCACGGATAGCAAATACTTTACCGCCAGAAGTCCATACTTGGCCATTGCCATACTTAGTTTTAGCAGCCTTGAGTAGCTCATAAGATGACTTAGACAAATCCTCAAACAGGGCAACATTACTATTTAGACGTTTTAAAGACTTCTTTGAGTTGAACACCACAGTACGTCTCCAATTGTGCAAAAAATTCACTATTATAACTCTGGGTTTACCTGGGTCACCAATAAGTTTACCAACACGATAAGCAAAATTAATGTCTTGTATAGAGCAGGGTATCTTCATCATATCATTGATGAAAGCTGATATTAATTCAGGGACATTTTCATTATCACGTTCTTCGATACCATGAAATCTTATCGAATTTTTCCTATATTGCTGCTGAAGTAAATCGCATGTTTTATTGAGGCAAACTATGTCTTTTTTATTATCATCCACTGACTGAGCAAGGTTTTTTAATGAATTACTAATATCAGTAACTTGTTGGCTCAAGTGATCCAGCTTATCAAGTTTCGTTAGTTTAGTGGAGATTGAATCAATTTTAGATGTTACTTCCACTAATACTGTATTACATACTTTGCTGATCAACTCTTCAGTAACAAGTTCAGCACAAACTTGCTTCATTTCACTCCGAAGTTCCCTAGTAATTTTAGCCATGGCTACTATTTAAACAACCTGATACAGCTAGGATGCGACACGGCACGGAACTCAAAAAATTAAAAACGGCGATGCAAATGCACAACTTCAAATAATAGACTATCACTGGGATCAGCTGTCCATACGAAGCGCCAACAACACAAAAATGCCAAAAAATGTCAGGTTTATACCACTCAAATCTAACTTTATAAAGGAGCACCGTTTATGACTGTTCACTCAAGCATGCTATCGATCGAATATAAGCTTTAACTTTAACTACCCAAGATTTATGTGAGGCACTTGATTCTAGAGGTCAGATGGATATACACAGATTTCTTCAGGGCTTTTGATATAATTAGTCATAATACATTGTTAATAATGGACCATAATGTTTTGATTATTTAACACACAGTTTATAGTAGGTATTAATGAAGTTTGAAGTGAAGTTTGTGGTTTTACATTATGTCACAGCATGCCATGATGAACAGTTGTAGCAATGAATGCGTTCTAAACATATTACGATGACATTATTCTGTTATCAGTAAGAATAGTGAGAGTAGTTTACAACAAAAATATTGAAAATACATTACTGATTTCACTTTTTCTTACTAATGAAAAGTACTACTATCCATTCCATTTCTTACATTCGTCTTCTTGCAGTTCTAGGACATTTAGACATGACTTTAAACTTGATACTGTACCATTTTTTTTAAATTTTTACGTCACCACTTTTGGCTAACATATGGCCGTGGTAGTTGTACTCTTTCATTTAAATACATCTTATATGCTCCAGAAAGGAAAGATCAGATCAGATCAGATAAATATGTATCCGGCAATTTCTAAAGCAACAGATTTGAATCCTAATATTTTCGCTGTGATCTAATAGTTAGCAATAATAAAATAGAGAAAATTTTTATTAGTTTTAATTAAAATACCACTTGAAATGTAACTAATAACCTTTTAAAGAAACAATTGTTTCATTGTTCTTTGTATTTGAAGTTTTTGCAGTGACGTGACGTGACTACAGGTAGATCCAATTTTCATCAAAATACATCGTAATGCATGTATCAAACGCTTTGTTTTTAAGAAAACAGTATATATCATTGTCTGGAAATAAGGGTTTTTCCGTCCGCGTGTGATAAATTTTTGAAAAAATCTATTTTTGGACTTGTAATGAACAATATTTTTTGTTATACTTCTTTGGAAACATAAAAACAAAATATAATATAAAAAAGGCATACAAGAGAAACCTGGGACATTTTTATTTTCATAACAGTTATAGGAATAAAAAAACATGTAACTAATAGAGTAAGAATATTGACAATTAACTGACTATTAATAATAGCAGCTCCAACTAATAATGTTTTTAGTTTGAATTGTTATTATTAATAATTATTATTCGTATTAATTCACAGGTTTAGTCCTTTTGGAGTTTCATTTTGTGAAACTGCTGTTATTGAAGCAGATTCTTCGTAAATGTTTTGATTTTCTTGAACGAATGATACAGTAGTTTTATTTTCGAGTGAGAAGGGTTAAACAGTTTTCATGATACCACAGTTTTTCTTTGTATGAATTCTTCTATACATACTTCTGCTACATGGAAAGAACGCCACCCTCCGTGCCTTTTCAGAGTGAGTAAATCAGCGCCGTTTTCTATCAACATGGTTGCCGAAGAGCGCCTTAGTCCATGCCCGGTATATTTTCTGGGGTCTTCTCGTTTTAGGTATTCTGCAACAATTTTCGGAACATCACTGATAGTATGGCATCCAACGTGTTGAGCGTAACATCTGACGTTTCTATATACAACAAATAATCTTCTGCTGTTCATATTTTTCAGGTCATAGAGCTGAATATTTGCGATAAAGTGTGCAGGGCTCAAATGTACATCCTTATTGGTAATGGTTAAACTTCTTGATGTATGAGTTTTTCCATCACAAAGAAATACAAGAAAGCGCTCATTAACACATTGTCTAGATTTAAACGTATTAAATCATCTTTTTGACACGCACCTAAGTTCCCAAACTCTAAAATTGCTTTTGCTAGTAGATATTTTTCACTTGAGCTTCACATCAAAATTTGGTTACTTGTTTTACTGTTAAAACTTTGGAAATTTTCGGTATATATCCTACGGCTTGACGCTTCAAGAAAGCAATTGTTTTTGGATATTTGTAGTTGTTAGCATTTTTTCTTTTATGGCCAAACACCTCTCGGCTCCATAACGTGAAAGTTTTCATAGACTTAGGTTTTTCGACAAAGTAAACTAGAAGAATATCGTCACTTACACTTTGGGTTTTGTTCAGATTTCGCCATTCAGTTAAAAGTTGATCTTTGTGTTCATATCTTAACCTGGATTTTACTGGTAATACATTTGCGTTCGCTTGTGCCGTTTGCTCTAGGATGTTATCGGGAATTTCGGGATCTTCTTTCTAATTACATTTTATAGCATACATTTAATTGACAAAAAATAAAAGTTTTCAGCATGTATGATGCGTTTCTATGATTACTTTGTGGGTACTCGCAAATTATTTCAAAGGTGGACAAAACGTCAAAAAATATTACAGAAATGTATCTAAATATTCAAACATTTAGAAATTAAAATACAAAATAGGTACATGTTAAATATCAGATAGCATATAGACTGCATTAAACTTAGTTTGCTGTATATTTCTATTTTAAAGCCATATATTCGGTCGGAGCATAGAAAGAATAGGAGATCGGAAAAACTTTTTCGAAAAAATCCATGTTACATTATTACTAATACAGATGAAAATAATATGTTTTCAAAGAAAAATAATAAAAAATCATTTTCGTCAAGTTAAAATAACAATTTGAGCAACAAACGGAATACCTACCTTTGGCAACTGACTTGTGCCTTTTCAATTTTGAAGGTTTTGATGGCATCGAATCTGGATCTTGGACGTCTTTTACGATAGGGGGCAATTTTGGAGTATTTTCTACTACAGAAGCATATTCATAAATTATCTCACGGCTCTCTATTATATGTTCAAGAATCGACGTGAAAAACAAGTAAGTCAGTTCTTCTTTGTAGTTGTAGGTAGTGCAAGTTTCCACTTCCTCTTCCTCAACTTCAACGCTATCCAGGCTATCAACCTTAGAGAACCGTTTCGACGACCTAGTACTCGTAGTCGATTTCCTTTTCTTTGAACGGTTGACAGCTTTTACGGAAGGCGATTTCTTTGGGAGGTGCATTATTAAACTGTTTGAATGTCAAAAAACTGACAGAAGCTATCAAAAACAAAATAATTACCTGTACAGAGTGTTACCATAAATTCGATTCAAAATTGCGGGTGAACAGTCTAGCGAATTAATTTATGCTCGAAGCACATTTGATTAAAACAACGTAATTGAAGTGTAAATGGATTCACTCAAACACATTTTTTTTTGTAAATTCTGCGGCAATGTCTCAACTTGCTGAATAAACATGAACAATAAAAATAATATAATTTTACCTTAAAAATGTTGTGTAGTTCATTGTAAAGATATTTTGTGTTGTAAACTAAAGTCGTTATAACATGTGTTGCAAACTATATAGGCTATACTCGCGTCAAGAATTCAGACGTCTTACGTCATGGCTGACGTTACACATTTGTTTTTATTGTCAACGTAATTTTCGATATTTGGTCGCATTAAAAACAATCATTTTTTGCAATTTAGTGCCATATATAATGCAAACTTTTAGTCTAGTATATAGTTTTATTACTGTCAGTTGCAGTTTCTTAAATATTTTGATAAAAATTTAATGAATTATTCATTTGTTCGTATGACGTAAGTCGTCTGAATTCTTGTGGCGAGTATAGTCAATGAATGGCCGAAAATGGGTGCTACGGTCGGTGGTAAGTACGCAACAAGCAGAAAAAAAGGAGACGGGCCTGGTGATAATATGGTGACCTCCTGTATGACGATCTGGGCTTGAGTCAGGGATTTAGCCGATAGCTCAGTCAGAGATTAGGGGTGGAATGCCCGTCTCGACCCCTGGTTATAAACCACCGAGGTTACGATACCACCTACACAAAACAAGACAGACGATAGCAAAAGAAAATAAATCAAGAATTCAGTAGACAAATAGACAATATCTATATTTGTAAATAATATAGTTTTTCTAGGTTCATGCAAAAAAACAAAACTTTATTGAACTATATTTAGTGGAAAAAGTGGTTCTTTATTGCACTAGTGCAATAAAATGTTTATTGCATTCATCTGTCACTCTACAATAGCGTTTTGTCATTATGACAAACATAAACGTTCAAATCGATGTCACATTTTCCTAGACTAAGTGTCATCTAAATAACATATTTTGGTTTTTGCATGAACGTAGAAAAAATATTGTATGCAACTCGTACAAAAAGTGCTTATTGCACTCAACGGGTTGTCCTACTCGGCCTGACGGCCTCGTTGGACAATTTCACGTCGCGTGCAGTAAACACTTACTTTTTGTACTTGTTGGATAAATAACTATAAATAGTTAATAATTATATTATTATTGCATTGGTTCAGATAGACCTTGGCAAAAGTTGGATACGACCCTGTAGCCACTAGTCAGTGAAGCTGACAGATTTTATTAATAAAATAAAGTCTTATTATTTCTAAACTAGGCGATGCTTATTTATTTGGTCTATGTAAATGTGGTACTCGTATATGATTGTAAAATTACCCAAAATACTGGACACAGTACTATATACAGAATGGCCAGTACAGTTTATTTTATTCCTTTTGGTATATATACGCAAAGGTTACAGAATGACCTGCAGGTAAGTATTAATAAAATAGGCTACTAAACATGTCCTAGTGGTAAATGAGTAAATGATTCAACGCACAACTCGTTGAGGACTCTAAGTATAAGTACTCGTAAGTTAATTAATCTACGAATACATTTTTGGGAAACCACTAACTTATGGCTTGTATAGGCATGCATCAAATTGGTTTAGATCATAATAATATATTATACAGCTAAATTTGACGTGAGTGGAATCCTCCGGAGCCGTAACTGGCAGTGAAGGAGGATGATAACGTCCCGTCCGAGACCTGGTGCCCCAGACCACGTGGAGGTTGTCGAGGTTAGGTAGCAGTAAAACTTCTCTAGTAATTCTCTAAGCCACAAGCAGCGAGCATGACAGGAGGAGGCAGTAGATAAAGCAATATGGAGTGGGAGACATGCAGCACAATTTATGCCCATAAAAGGAAAAAGGCCTAAAATTGAATGTTTTGCTATAGCTCAGTACGAGTAAGAAGTTACCGCTTGACTATAAAAATGCCAGTGCATACCTTTGCGACATTAGGCGGCCTTAAAGAGGTACTCTGTCGTTCAATCGAGAATTATTAGTTGCTATGAATCCCAACCTGCAGGAAATCCTTCTCGGATATCAATCAGCGCAAATAATCTCAATTTTTATTAATTCTCACTTTTTTCGTATCCGGAGCAACAACCATAGAAGAAGCACAGAGGTTGGAATGTTTTATTTTCTAAATATAAAACAAATAACAGATTGTAAATAGGCTTAAAGTCAGAATTTTAAGGATGAAGAAGAGTTCATGAAAAGAAGTAATAATAAAGCAATTTAAAATTCAAATTCATTAGGCAATGGTATGATTTGGCATACGAGAATTACATGAGCATACATTCATTTTTAGTTATTTAGAATGAATTTTTCGATGCAGGAATGTGTTGGGGATAGTTAGGATGTAAACATATTAAAAATCCCCATCTCTTGCCCGTCTGCTTCAGGGGGAGAGCGGGGTTGAATGGTATCCTTTTTTGGTTTTTCGCTTATAGCTCGAAAACAGTGATTTGCAGCGAAAAATTATTTATGTAAAAACGAGAGACTATAAAATTTTCTATAATAGTTCTATTAATTTTTTCGCCACGATACACTTTTTCAGAGATATCTCCTCTCAAAATTCGGTAATTAAAAAAAAATAACACGAGAATGTTTTAGAGGTTTGATGAAATCATTTTTCAACAAAGCACAAAGATTTTATCAAAGCAGGCCGATATTTTTGAAAATTTGCATAATTTATCGTTCTGAACAACTTTTTCAAGTAGCAGGTTGCTATATTTTCAGTAGAAAAGGCAATTTACCTGAAACGATAACAGTTTTCAATCGGTGTGCTGAATATTTCAAATAGGATTATTTCGAAAACTGTTGCTCCTAACGACTTCAATAAGACATACCTTTTTCAGATATAACAGGAAGGAGAATCGATTGTTTTAATAGTCAGATTAATACACTAAGCAGCAAAAAAGTTCTGTCATTTAAAAGAAACATGATATGCAGTGGCACTCTCTACTAGTGACGCCAAAATTAGAAACAAATTTGAATTTCTCGCCCGAAAAAACCCCTGATTTACAAATTTTATGTAAATATTTGGATTTTTTAAGAAGTTATCTACACATATCGAACATAAAATTTTAACTATGACACCCTGTATCTTTTTTATTATGCGACTTGGGATTTAGGTATGTTAGGTTAAATCGATTTATTTTCACCTAAGAAACTTGTGGTCTCATTTTTGCTACTTCATTTAAAAACACCCTGTATATACATATGTGTTTTGGTTAAATCTCATTTATCTTCACTGTGCAATCACCCCTTCCAAGGGTGCCTGTAATACCTGTTACACCCTATATAGTGCAGGAATTAGGTGTAGTATAAAGTTTTATTATTCTCAGCAGCACTTTCTTAAATATTTTAATAAAATTATAATAAATCATTTGTTCGTATAAGTCGTCTGAACACTGCTTAAACTCCTTATATAATTAGAGAAAATCTAATGTTTTTGACAAAATTTATATACTTACTCTCAGAGGATTAAATGGCTAATTAAATTACAATTTTTCAAATACTTTTTAACTAAAAAATTATATTTCAAAAAAGAGAGAGATAAAGATGAAATAATTCAGTAGCCACCTCACTTCCCTAATTCTAGTCCATTGAATTTCAGTTTAGTTTGTGGGTTTTTGTAAAACCATGTTTGTTCTGAATTGATGGAAAATATGGATATGGAGTAATTAGTCTACTAAAATATGATATATGTTAAATACAATTTTAGTGTATAAGTGTGTTTAACTAATCTGTTTCTGTTTTAATTTTTCTTAGTAAATAAAATTACATAGGCAAAAAACATTTGTTTCCGTTAAAATGAAAAATCTAGTTAGCCTTATATCCAGTGACACTCTGTATAAAATCAGTTAGGGCATTTAAAAACTCGGTAAATTATTTACAAGTTGTTAATTTGAGCTTTTCTTAAGAAATAGAATTTTAAATTTGTTTCTGTGCGGCTATCTGTAACGTTATGACTTTTAAACATCGAATTTATGTCGAAGAAGAAGAATTTTAGAAAAAATGAGCAGTATCAGAATAATAAATTATTTTAAATACAATTTTACAGCATGATATTGGAAGAACTTGTCCAAGGGCGTACGACAGAAAAACTGGGAGGGACAAAGACCCATTCCCCCCCAGTTGCTACGTTTGTTTTTTAGGGGTTGTTTACAATAATACCCTTAAGGATACCCTTCAGCCACAAGAAATTTCTCTATTAAATTTCAAATTGATATGTGAATAATTGATAAATTTATTGCGGAAAAACAATTTTAAAAGTTCAAATTTATCCTCCTGTATCTTTTAAAGTAGGCACTTTTGTATATAGGTAAGTAGGATGAAACATTAATATTTTGTTATCAAATTATACAGTTAATGAAATGACCTGCTTTTTTGTTATACCCTGTATATATATGTTTTTATTTTATTTTATTTTATTTTAGAATACACCACCCAGACAGAGTTCCAATAATAGGGTAGGAAAACAAAAACATAAAATATAAAACAAATAAAAACATGCAAATCAACAGAATATGACAAATATTTTATAAGCAAAAATAACAGCATAAACATTAAATAAGTTGCAAGATAACACTCCTTATGTTTCTTATATTAGGACAGTAAATATCAAATTCATTCTGAACAGCAATATAACTAAAACCCATTTTATGTACAGGCGAAAATCTCAACAGATTAGATTGAGGAAATCGTAACTAAAATGTATCAATAGATCGACTATGGAAATATCTAATATGAAACTTTATGTAACTTAATAAGAAACGGCAATCAATTTGGTTGTTGATTAATTTGAATAAAAAAACTATAGAAAAAAACTTACGGCAGGTTTCCAAATCATTAATGAGAAACGGAGTAAATTATACTGAGGTATACCTTTTACTGGATAAACACCATCGTTTTCCACCATAAGTACTTATAAAAACACCTGGATTTTCTCCAATTTAAATTTGTGAATTTCGTAACCTGGATTCCCAACTACAGAAGCATATTCTAGCTTTGACCTAACAAAAGCATTAAAAAGTAATACTAAAGTTATTATCCGTGAACTCTCTCGAGTTTCTAATAATAAACCCCAAATCTCTGTAAGCACAAGCTGCAATATCATTCACATGAGACAAAACTCAACTTACAATCAAAAGTTACGCCGAGATATCTAACCTGATTATATCCAGAATTACATCATCTAATTTGTAAATGAATTGGATAACGTTAATTTTCCTAGAAAATGAAACACAATTACACTTACCAACATTCAGAGGTAGCCGATTCTCTATGCATCATCTGTCCAATTTTAAGAAGTCTTCTTGTAAATTTAAACAGTGGTAAATAGTTTACAATCGTCGGCATATGCAAGTGTAGAACACTGTAGGTCCAAGTTGATTTCATTTATGAAAATAATGAACAATAGAGGACCAAGCACTGATTCTTGGGGCACCCCAGATGCAGCTATTAATTCGACAGATGTGTGACCACGGTATGAAACGCTTAGTTTTCTATAAGTATGATGAAAAAAAATTAATAAATGATTTCGCCAGTCCCATATTATATAACTTTTGTAAAAGAATAACGTGATCAAGTCTGTGGAACGCCCTAGTGTAAATAACATCGACCTGCCCACCACAATCAACTTCTTCAGAAATTATCTGCGTAACACATGACAAATTTGTAACCGTCGACCTTCTTGCAAAAAATCCGTGTTGACTAAAACTCAACTGTGATTTAAAGTGGAAGAAAATAATGTCATATAGAACGGCCTCAAATACTTTGCTAAAATTGCACAAGATAACAATGGGCCTATAATTTTCAATTAGAGATTTATCTCCCTTCTTATAGATCGGACATATCTTAGACTGCTTCCATAATGAGGCAAACATACCAGTTTGAAGAGAAAAGTTAAAAATAATTGATAAAGGAAGAGCTAATAATACTGCACAGGCTTTTAGAAGAAAAGCTGGAATGCCATCGGGACCTGAAGTTAATTTGAGTTTAATTCTTTTTAGTGCTCTTCAAACATCTTCTTCACTAATAGCCGGAATAGAAAGTTCTGATGTATCTATAGATTCTGAATTAAGAAAGTTGAAGGATGTAGAAGTATTATATGAAGATTGAAAATATTCAGCGAAACTATTTATTATATCTTGCGAATCAGATAATATGGAGTCATTATGTCAGTCATGGATCGGTCAGTGGTCGCGCGGTTTAAAACGTCAGTACTTGAAACGAGGTGACTAGATCGCTGTGTGGTTCGATCCCCGCAGCTGATAGACCGTATATAAGCTATATTCGTGGAGAGATTGGCACCCTCTCTGCGGGTACGGTAGGGTGGAAAAATGTTGGCTTGGGTCAATGTGAGAGATTGATACTGGTTGACATGTGACTACCCCCCTAATTAATGAGGTTTTCCAGGTTTACCTCATTCCTGCACTGAATGGTGGTTAGGGCCTACCAACGTAAGTCGTTCCTGGGCGCAAATGCGGTCTGCTTAATAATAATATGCCGCCCCCTCTCCCGCACAGGTCTTTGACTTCTGGGCTAATCCTCGTGATTAGAATGAGGGGTAGAGATATTATTATTATTGTTGTCGATTATTATTACTATTTTTTTCAGTAACACCTTCCGAAGCTCCGACACATTCGGAGATGTCCTGAAGAGTGAAACAATGACCACTCTCCACTCCGTGGAGTCAGTGATCATTGCGCCTGTAAATCGTGTGTTCTGAGCAGACGTAGCGAACCAAGGACGATTGCCTTCTTATTATTATAAACGATTGAGTTAGGGATACTGGAAGAATTTCTTTTGCTATTGATGTAACTGATGTCAGACCAAAATGTGTATGGGTTTTCTTTAATTTGTAATTCAGTATTTTTTATATATGTTTTATGAGCAGTGTCAATATCAGATTTGATTTTCTTTCTTAACAATTTAAATTGAGCTTGAGCCTCAATATCACCAGTTTCTTTAAAGCGACGCCAAAAGACAGTCTTTTGTTTAATATCTTTAATTATTTTGTGACCGAACCAAGAAGGATAGAAATTACTTATAGGAGAAGATTTAGGGACATTTTCTGCAAATATTGTATCTAATTGATCATACATATATATGCAAGCATCATTAGCCGTAGTAAATGAGGACAGACGAGACCAGTCTATAGATCCCAAATCGCTATACAAATTAACAAAGTTTGCTTTCCTAAAGATATAAATTTTCACGTGACCACTGGGAAAGTTAGATTTTTCGGATTGAATATTAACACTAAATTCTAATGGTGGATGAAAATTATCTTGAAGCAATAAAAATTGTCAGATCTGGTAACTAGCAAATTCAACCGACTTAGCACTAAATCCAACAGGCGGTTACTAAAATTAAGAATTCTGTGACAGAAGTTATTCACACAAATTGTAAGAGTATTTACATACTGATTATCATATAAATAACTGACATAATCAGGAACATTATAACCTCCCACGAGAATAAGCTCATATTTATCTGTCAGATGAAGTATGCCTGTTAAAGAATCAAATATAGTTTCTTAAACATATTTCATATTTCAATAAAAAAGCAGGTGAGTACAAATTGCTAGCTGCAACTCCCCTGTTTATACCTGACAACACTGTAATAGGGACCAAAAAAAAGGTAGGCAATCTAACTTTTTCATGCTCCTTATGCTTTGTACTTGCAATGTACTGACATTTTCTAGAATATTTACTCTTTAATGAAAAAGTAAGGATCCTACTTTTTGTGCATAGTGAGACTGTGTTTCGAGTTTGCTAGAAAAATACCATACTGTATAAGAACAACAAATATATATTCGATTTTCGTAAACACTAAATTATCCTTAAAAATGTACTTACCTTGGTAAGGTTATTTTACCTGTTTACTCAGACCAGCTCTAGGAGAGGCTCAGCCCCATCTGGTCCCCTCCCAGTTACGCTCCTGCTGCCTAGGCAAGACACTTTTTTAAATTATATTATTATTAAACACATTTGACTATCACTGTATTGTATGACAAATGTGATAATATAATGACAATGATTAATAAATTACAATACAAATTGCAAGTTAGTCAACAGACAGTCGCTGTTGATGTCTGAACAAAAATTGAGTTCTCTCGCACCCATATCAATCAATTATTCACATGTTTGGATGTCTTTACTTAAAATTACTTAACAAGGCAAATGTCTCTTACTTCATCTCTTGATCGGTTGTTTTCTACATTCTCTGTAGTGTACTCACATATTTTTGGTGCTAGTTGTGAATAAAAATTGAACAAATAGTGTACTAAAATTAATTTGATGAGAACATAAAGGACTACTTATTGTATATATATTGTATAATATCTTGTTTACTTTATATTAAGATATCGTTTTATTGTTAGGATTTACATAGGCTTACATGTGAAACTTTGATTTAATCGTGTGAAAATATTAGATCGTGTGACATTGCATAAAACATGGATCATGGGCAGAAGTACCAGAGGAAGGTACATCCGTGGCAGAGGGCTAATCTGTTATCTAAACTTACATTTCTGTGAGTATAAATTTGTACGTAGTTTAATAAAGTAGATAGTAGATATACATATATAATGTTATGTAGTGAAAACTATTTTTATGATTTATCATCATGCATAAATTTGAACACTGAAACTGAAAATTCTTCAGAAATTAAAATGTAACAACCCTTTAGCTGATGACGCTCAACGCCTTTTATAAAAATCTAGCTATATTTGATAAAGTTTATAAAGTTTAAGAAATATACTGGAGGTAACTGAAAGTAAAGGCGTGTCTAACTATTAACAATTTAGAGGGTGTTTCAGAATTTTTAGCCATGTAGTAAAGTACCAAAGCAATATAAGGTTATACCTATTATTTTGTCAGTTTTCAAAAAATATACAAAAATGTGTTTTTTATGTTGCATTTATTATTTCATGGCCTCTTCTGTACTTAAAAAAACGTACCTATTTACTATTATTATCTTATACTGTACTTAATTT
The DNA here is from genome assembly GCA_025584915.1 of Monochamus saltuarius. Lineage (NCBI taxonomy): Eukaryota > Metazoa > Arthropoda > Insecta > Coleoptera > Cerambycidae > Monochamus > Monochamus saltuarius. The sequence continues at coordinate 21,253,477 of CM046723.1, read as the reverse complement.
AAAACATTAAAACATAAAACAAAAAAAAAATAATAATAATAACCACCTTGATAAACACATAAAATTCACTAGACCTTCCAATCTTAAAATCAAAGTGTATGTGAACCAAACGCTACTAAAATATTGAAAAATTTAGAGAAGAAATTCGGAACATAATTCAAGATATTATTCTAATAATAATAATTGATGTTTGAACACCGAATTCAGCATTGTTGATAATGGCGGCCAATTTGGCATTTGTTGTAATAAAGTAAAAAGTGATACCAATATGAAAACTATTGTTATCAGTTAAATCTTCCATATTTTAAAAACTATTGTAGGTATAACCGTATATCGCTGAATTATTCATTTTTAGAACATCTATTTCTACAGGATATTTGGAATGTAAGTGCCGTTTTAAGGGCTTATATATGTGAACAAAAACAACATACAAACATATTAAAAAATATATCTAAAACGAATAGTTTTGCTACAAATACATTCCAAAAATGAAAATATAACTGAAATAAAATGCAAAACTGTGCTACGAAATTACAAACTAAAGTACAATTAATATTAAGTAGATTGTAATGTAATTTGTTTTTTGTGTCAGTATTAATGAAGTAAACAATTGAAGTTTCTCAGAAAATCCTTAAAGCTGTAACTTACTGCTACTGTAACGTTCGACAACATTGCAATGTGTTAGCTACTGCTGTTAACTTAAAAGTAGTATTAGTCATAGTAGTATCAGATATAGTCTCTGGTAGTATTGTGGCTATAGTTGCGGCAAGAATTCAGACGAATTACGTCACGGCTGACATCACGCAATTGTTTTTATTTCCCATATAATTTTAGATAGTTTGTCGAGTTAAAAACAACAATTTTTTGTAATTTGGTTTAATATACAGTATGTCCACGGTTAGAGTGGAAAAGATGGAAAATATTTGTATTTTTCTATTTAAGAAAAAAAAGGCATTCTTGACTACAATTTTTGCTTGTCTTTAAAATGCGGTTGGCATGTAGAACATTCATGTTGCATGTACAGAGTGCTCAGAAAATCGGTAAATATAAAAATCGTTAAAGAATAAACTGTCTTTGCTTTAAACAATACAAAAATATGTTATATATTAAGAAAAGTTGCTTACAATTGCAAATTTATGTTATAATTTCAATTTGTGTATAAATCAGAATACTTTGATAGAAACAGACAGTGAAACATTTTTATATTTCACTTTACGAAAACAAAAACATTCTTAATTAAAATTGTTACTTGAGAATAAAAGTTTGACAGCAACCGTTATAATGAAAAGCGATAGGACTTTTGGTGACAGTTATTCTTAATATGTTCACGTTGCAGCAAAAATCTATTTAAAAAAAATCAGATTTTCTAGTTTATAAATTTTCGAGCTCGCCAATGGTAATAGTACGACTTAGTGACGTTTTCTAGCCTACAGTTTTGTGCATAGTGTTTCGAGTTCTACCGAAAGAAATTTTGGAAAAAGATAACATTACGCATAATTAATGTCCTCTGTTATTTAGTAAATTTATTATATTGATTTTGGAAAACAACAAAAACCTCAATTTTTGTCCAATTTCCCTAGACCCCGGGACCTTGTGTATCTAGTTTTTTCCCTAGTAATTTTGGATCATCCAGAAATGCACGTGACGGGACAGACTATATAACACAATATGACAAAATTATAATTTACTTAAATGAACTATTACAATCTCTAATCTATCTAATTAACACTTTCATTATTTATTTATATAGACAACATTTTTATTTAATATAGTTTTAGTGTAGTCTTTTTACAAACGTGAATTGATCTGAATTTTTATATTCCAGATTTGTTTAAGCATTTTTTCCAGGGTGCCCCCTGGCCACGGCCATATGCTTTTTATAATAAGAAATATGGCTCTGTCAAACATAGTTAAAAAAATAGAAAATATTGCCGAAAAGCGGAAATTTCTTTACACCTGATTTAATCTCAATTAGAAAAAAAAATTGGTTGAGCATACTGTATACAGGGTGTCCGGGAAAATGTGGGATATCTCTCGGGTGCAGAAAGAAAATGAAAAAAATAAGATGACAAGTTCCTATACAATTTTTTCCTACAGGCCCTCCCTACGGAGATATATGTCCTGAAGGACGACGCTGGTTTTTCTTGAATAACTTTAAAATGCTTAATATAATTTAATAAAAATTTAATGTAATGGGCACTAGGACCTCTTAAAATAGTGTCTTTGAAACATATTTAGTTTTTTTTTAGTTTACCAGTTCACTTAATGCCTATATATTTAACACCCAGTATGATAAAGACTTTTAAATAATAAATCTGGGTAGCTTTAACCTTAGACAAAAAAGGTACTCTTGTTTATTGTCAATAAAATGAACCGTTTACGAGAAAAAGAATAATAAACGAATTCACGTTTTAATAAAAAGAGCCATAATTTCTATTTTTTTCTCGACAACAAAATGCGATACGAAAGTCATTCAAACAGGAAAGTTTCGTTTTAAAATGTACAAGAGTACCTTTTTTAGTCTAAGGTTGAAGCTACCCAAATTTTTTACTCTAAAGTCTTAATCATACAGGGTGTTAATTTAGGCATTAAGTTGTAAAGCTTAGCCTGCCACTGGTAAACTAAAAAAGCTAAATATGTTTCAAGGCACTATTTTAAGAAATCCTTAGTAGTGTCCATCACATTAAATATTTATTAAATTATATTAAGTACTTTAAAAGCTATTCAAGAAAAACCGATTTCCAGTGGCATCTTTCAGGGGCACATATGTCCGTAGGGAGGGCCTGTAGGAAAAGTTGTTATAGGAACTTTTCATCTTATTTTTTCATGTTCTATCTACACCAGAGAGATTTCCCATATTTTCCCAGATGCCCTGTATGTTAATGACAAACTGTTTCGTATAATTTCATGTCTCTACTAAATCATTTGTTCTTATCTACGATTTTATTTGCAAAAATCCGCCTGTTTAGTTAATAGGAAAAGATAAATATTGCACATTGTTTTTCGCCACTGACACACCCAACACTCAAAATCAGTAATCCCTATAATAAAAACAATGAGTTCACCATAAAAATTATAAATACATATTAGGAAATAATTTGTTTTGAATAGCACTGCTAGTTACTACAATATAATATACACAGTGGCGTAGCCATAAATTTGACATGGGGGGGATTCAGTGAACAAAGTATTTCAGACTAGATTTTTTTAATAAAAAAAAATAAATAATTTTTAATAAATTGAAACAATAAAAAGTAAATAAAAAAAATCTCATCATAAACATGTAAATAATAAACAGGTACGAACAATATTTGTTACAAAAATGACAAAAATAAAATTAGGACTTAGTTACAGGCAGGGTTGCCACCTTTTGAATTATAAGACATTATTACACATTATTTTTTTATTATATCAGTTGAAGAGGGGACGGAGGATAGCGCCGCAGGCAAAATTTTTGAAATTTTCAAGGGCAAATTGCTTAAAATAAGTCTAATCGCGTAGGGACGATCGGGGCAATCTAGCGTTTCGCGATACCACAGTCGTCGAATTGGGTGCGAGCGGGGCAAATTCTGTGACAATATTTTTTTAGTAGTTCAGAATCTTTTATAATTTTTGGTAAAAGTTTGAGCCCACAATCTAACGAGTTGTAAGATTGACTATGCTTAATGCAGTGGTAGATTTGCCCAAGCTCGGCTGCAGTAACATCGATAGTTTCTTGAATATTTTCTCTGTTTGCAAAAAATTTTGTTAAAACTTGAGAAGATTTCGACATTTTCGCGTCTTCTATGCACTTTTGTATTAGAGTGCTGTTTGACATCACTAAGGCCACCGTGATTAATTGAAAAATCCTTTTTGCATACTAGACATCTTGCAGAAAAATTGTTTGAACCCTTTATTACCCAAATATACTCAGTCTGCCACGTTGGTCGATAGCTGCAGAGGCACTTTGCTTTTTTTGGTAGCGAAATGGTCCTTTTCCGAAATCTCCATTGTCCCTATTTTTGTCGTGTTTTTCTAAATATTTATCCATATCCTTTAATTTTTAAATGATTTAATGCAGATGAACCCTAATGTAAGGTTGCCGTAGGAGATCTAGTTCACTGACCGCGTTGCTAAATCTTGGCGAATAGAGTGATTGCAGGTTTGTAGTGAGACATTACCTATATGACCCAACCAACCCAACCCATGGGGGGGGGGGTTCTGACCACCAAAACCCCTCCCCCCGTGGCTACGCCACTGAGTATACAAATTATGATTAAGATCAGCTGATAAGAGTAATTCATTTTATATCCCATTCTGATCGCATATATCCACTTTAATTGTTCATCACAAAAAAAAACCCAATCGGTTTATCAAATATTTATTCCTATAATTTCTATTTGCTATATTTAAAAATAATGTCTTAAATATTTTATCATAATTACCAGCGGCCAATGACCCGCTCTTTATAAGTTTGTTAGTATCAAATCATCTTCAGGCTGTTTGGTTTTTGTGCAGATTTGTTTATAATAAAAGAATTTAATATTATCTTTACGGCTTTTCTATAAATTATACAGGGTGTTCCGCATAAGAACCAACACAGAGCAGGTGCATAAAGGGGGTACCAAAATATTGCAATTTATCCAAACATACATATATGCAAAATAGTTGCACACAGGCGGAGTGACAAGTACTTCGAAAAAAATTAATATCTCTGAATTACTTTACTTGGAATAACCAAATAACAAATTGGTACATGATTTAGGTTTATTATTGGTCGTCTTTTACTATGAATTCAAGTAAATTGAAATATTGACGTGAGGTGAGTCACCTCTAAAATAATACCAAACAATTTTTTTCCATTGATCGAATTTAAAAGGAATGATAATATCCCGTGTAGAAATTAATTTCAAACACTTTTACTCTTGTTAAATTAAAAAAAACTTTAATGTTTTCCAGAAAAAATGCATTAATTAAAACAAGATTTTTTAATAATGTTTATTAGAACAAATTTACATGTTACTTGTACTAGGTTGCTAAAAAGGAAACTGTAGAATTGAGTGATTCCCCCTACAGAAACATTTTCTAATGTTGAAAGACTGGCTTGAGAGACAGAAAAGTTTTTCAATAATATCCGAGACCATCTTATATAGTGTAATAAGGGTACAAGACAATGAAAATATTTTGCAAACAGTTGAAGTTCAACCGCAAATATGTTATATCTCGTTTATATCGAGAAACTGGGTTATCAAGAACTTGTACTGTACACTGAATTCTTAAACGTAATCTACTACATTCATATCACATTCAAAAAGCACAAGGGCTATTGCCTCAAGATTTGGATCGATGAGTGACCTTTTGCGAGTTTATCTTGCAACAGGATATTAATTTTCACAAGAAAATTCTTTTTACTGATGAGGCTTGTTCCACTCGTAGAGAAATTATAAATGTTTACAAATTTCATGAATATTACGATGTAAACCCCTATGCAATAACTCCTAGACATTTTCACCGCGCCTCTAAGATAAATGTTTGAGCCGGTATTATTGATCGTTATTTGATTGGACCAGTTATTTTGCCAATTCGATTAAATGGCGAAAGTTATTTGGAAGTTATTTTGCAAAATACTATAATAATAATAATATCTCTACCCCTCATTCTAATCACGAGGATTAGCCCAGAAGTCGAAGACTTGTGCGGCATATTATTATTAAGCAGGCCGCATTTGCGCTCAGGAACGACTTACGTTGGTAGGCCCTAACCACCATTCAGTGCAGGAATGAGGGAAACCTGGAAAACCTCATTAATTAGGGGGGTAGTCAAATGTCAACCGGTATCAATCTCTCACATTGACCCAAGCCAACATTCTTCCATCCTGCCATACCCGCAGAGAGGGTGCCAATCTCTCCACGAATATAGCTTATATACGGTTTACCAGCTGCGAGGGTCAAACCCACAGCGATCCAGTCACCTCGATTCAAGTACTGACGCCTTAAACCGCGCGACCACTGACCAATCCCATACTCTCTGATTTAATCAAATATGTAACTTTGCCTCATTTTAGTGCTACTGTTAGACACTTTTGAATTTTATATTTGCAAATAAATGGTTAAGTTAGGAGGAAATAATTGTCTTCAAAATTGACCACCCCGATCTCCAGACCTTAACAAATGTGTACTTTCTTTCGGGAACATGGATTTGTTTATTCCTCGCCAATTGAATCCCAAGAAGATTTGTGGAATCGTATTACAAATAAATGTAACGTTATAAGAAACGATCATCATTTATTAGACACATTAAATTTTAATTTTTGACGAAGTGTAAATGTCTATTTCAGAGAAAATGGTGCTCATTTTGAATAATTTCTTTAGTTTTGATTTTATTTTAAATTTTTAGATTTATTACTAACTGTCAAAGTTGAATTTTTGATTTCCTTTAAGTAACACTATGAACATCTTGTTTTAATTAATGCATTTTCTCTCGAAAAACTTAAAAGTTTTTTAAAATTTATCAAGAGTAAAACAGTGTTTTACATTGAAATCTGCGCGGGATATTATCATGTTTGAAATTTAGCAAAGGAAACAAATGTTTATTATAATTTTAGGGATAACTCACCCTCAATGAACATCTTGTAGTGTTTTAATTTACTTGAACTCATAGTCAAAAAAGATCAAGAATAAACCTAAATCATGTTCCAAATTTGGTTATTCCAAGTAATTCAGATATATTTTTTGGCCCCACTTTGGGCTTGTATCTCTGCCTGCAACTGCCTATGTGCAACTTCGTATATAGGTGTATTTGATAAAAATGCAATATTTTGAAACCCCGTACGGCCTACATGCACCTTCGTTGTGTCGGTTCTTATGCGGACTGTATATTAAATTGCTACAGGTTTCTCTACTTTTAAATACATAGTCATGCACAATAACGTAAATTTTATGTAGAATTTGATGATTTTTCAAATAATTTTCCACCTCATTTAATAGATAGATGGACTGCAAACTTCAAAACTGTGTACATTTTTAGTTACACCAGGGTATTTATTTGGAGAACATATATTACCAGCAAATTAGAAGATGATGACCTGTATGAGGTTCCTGCTTGTTACAAGTCACAAAAATTGGGAGACGAATTGGAGAAGAAATTGGAATTAGATTTGAATAAATACAATATTGCGTCCATTTATAGGATATTATGGTCGTGTTATGGGAAGGAGTATTTAATTATAGGTCTGATACAGCTTATATCAAGAACAATTGTTGTGTGAGTACTATTTTAAATCATTTAATATGTTAATATGTTCAGATGATACGGAATAGCTATTTTTGATACAAGTTGCCAAATAATGGTGTTTTAGGCATCCAACGTGAAATTTTGGCAACACGTTAAGTGCCTATAACACCTATTTCGCATCTTCAATTGCATTTGCTAATATGATCGCTAGATATTTATTTAAACAACTTTAACTAAGTTGCCTATGAGGTTATTGATATGGAGCAGTTGCTATGGTACGATGTTTACGCACTATAAGAACATTTTTAAAAATTCTGAAATCTGTGAACGTTTGTAAACATTAAACTCTAATAATTAAACTCGGTATTAATTCTTCATAGAACTTCCGTATGTGTGACGCAGATGCTAGTGATACTGAAATAGAAAATGAGGCGGTAGCTACCTTATGTACATTGATTCCTCAAAAATCGAAGAAATTGTACCAAGAAACTTATGGAAAATTTGGTGTTCCGAAAAAAGTATGTAATACCTTGCGTACTTGTCCCAGTTATCTTTAAAATGTGTACCCTCCTACATTATGGAGAGCAAGAGAGAATACCAATGTTATTGCTTTCCTCAAAAGAATATCAAGTGGTTATAGACCCAGAATATTTTCCAACGAATAGGTTGAAAGGTTTATCAAAGAGGAAAATGATGAAAAGTACTTATTCCAAAAAGTTGTCTTGATTGTTGGTATATCTGGAGCCTGTAGGATAGAAAAAATAACTTATTTACGCAGAGAGAACATAGAACATGCTAAGTCGTTTATTAAAGTGACTATTCGTAATACCAAAACTAATGTTCCTAGATTATTTACAATACCAGAGGGAGATGTAGGAGTCACTTTTTGGAAATTTTCAGCAAATATGCAAGTCCATCCATCATAGATCACAACCGATTTTTTATCACGTACGGGAATTCAAAATGTACTGCACAAGCAGTGGGTATAAATAACATAAGATTTCCTAAAAAGATTGCCGAATTTCTTAGATTATCCAGTGTTACTGAGTATACTGGGCACTGCTTCAGACGGTGTTCTGCAACCTTTCTTGCAGATGCAGGAGCCAACATATCGATACTTAAGAGACACTGGGGTTGGCGTTCGACTTCTGTGGCAGATGGGTACATAGAAAATTCCATACAAACTACATAACATACTGTTATTTCTATACTGAAATGACAATCGAAATGTCATTATTAGGCAACGATTTTACGAAAATATATTATTGACTGGATATACAATCATTTCCATTCTGATTATCCGTAGATATATTGTGAACTTCAAGAGTTCTTCATTTAATTTTATTCTTTCACAGCTTTGCTATTGGGTTCATGTATAACTTTTGTTTTCTGGTTTTATTTTATCCGATCAGAAGATAAAGCAACATTGTTAGGACTTCAAACAAGATTTTATTTACTAGATCAGTATTATCAGAATGCTTCTGGAGTTTGCAATCTTTTATTAGTAGCTTAATTGGTATCCTTATTGCTTTATGACTAGCTTAATAGCTCAACCATTAATGGGCAAATTGCATGATTTTTACAAATATATGGAGAATAAACAATGTATTATTTTAATCGAAATGACGTTTGTTCAAGACAATTTCGTGAAAAATGAGCCTAAAAACTATATTTAAAATTGTATTCTCGCCACGCCCCCATAACACGGTCGCCGACATAGACCAGTGATGTCAGACGACGTTTGCATGTTTGTACCTAATACATTATTGTGCTTTATATCTGTATATGATTTCCATTTTCGGACAATACAGTACATACATACGTTAATTTGTCATTTATAATATCATCAAGTGTTATTGTGTTAAATAGACATTGGTGTTGAATAAAGTTGCAAAATAGTCTTGTAAAATGAGCCCAGAAAGTGCATCTCACCCAGCAAATGTGTCTTTCTTTTTGTGACAATGCTTTGATACATATTGTAAACACTTTTCTATTAGAAGGATATGTTCCAGTTGGTTGGAAGTACGCTGTTGTTTCCCCAGTACCAAACAAATCTAATACTACTAATTTAAAAGATTTACGACCTATTAGTATATTATCAACAGTTTCAAAAAATTTTAGAAAGAGTTGTTTATTTTCAATTTAAAGATTATCTTAACAAATATAATATTCTTCCGCTAAGACTGTCTGGTTTTCGTTCTGGTTATAGTACATCCACATGTTTGTTGGATATAACTGATGATATTTTACGTGCTATTGATGACCAAATGGTTACGATAACTGTTATGTTGGACTATTCGAAAGCTTTTGATTGTCTTGATCACAATTTACTTTCAGCAAAATTAAACTATTATGGGGTCTCTAACGATTCGTTATTATGGTTCAAAAATTATTTATTTGATCGTAAGCAGGTAGTTAAAATAAAGAAAGATGACCAATATGTATTCTCTAATGAAGTAAATATTAAAAGTGGTGTACCTCAAGGGTCTATCTTAGGTCCCCTGTTATTTGTATTATACACAGCTGATGTTCATTCGCATATTCAATTAAAAATGCATTGCTACGCAGACGATGCCCAAATGTATGTATCCTTTAAACCAGGTGAACAGAATTTTTATTTCAATAAGATAAATTTAGATTTAGAAATATTATACGATTGGTCCAAGAAGAATGCTTTAAAACTAAATCCAACAAAGACTACAGCTATGTTATTTGGAACTACTCAACAATGTCTGATAATAATTTAAGGTCTCTTATAGAATTCAAAAGTACTTATAAAAATCTTGGCTTAACGTTTGATAATTACTTAACTTTCACATGTCATGTAAATAATGTTATAAGAACTGCATATTCTCGCTTACAATGTCTATACAAATTTAAAAATATTTTAACAACTAATGTTAAACTGAAATTAACAGAGTCTTGATTCTATCTTTGTTTGATTATTGCGATACTGTTTATGGGCCGTGTTTGTCAGTTTCTGACTCTTATAAAATACAAGTTCTACAAAATTCATGTATATCCTTATTTTATTAAAACTGGATGGTTCAACATAGAAGTGCGTAGAAATATTCATTATATCAATTTAATACATAAAATCATAAATACAAAATTCCGCCATATCTCAATTCAAAGTTAATATTCAGTCATAATGTACACGATAGAGATCTGAGAAATGAACTTTTACTACATATATACCTCTGCGCTCATTCTCATTCTTTAAATCCTCGTATTCTTATTTAGCTGCACATTTTTATAATATATTACCAAAGGAATTAAAATTAATTGTAAGTAACAGCTCGTTTAAACATAAACTTAAGGAATATTTTAAGTTAACTTACCAGAATACATAGAAATAATTAAAATTGACAAATAGATTTTTAAACTTGTTATCATTTGTTCCTATTAGAATTAAGTTATTTTTTTTTGTTGTGTTGTTGTTGTTGTCTCTCATACTTCACTATGTTTAATATTGCTAATTAGTATTGTAATAATTTAGTATTTATATTGTTTAAAACAATTGTATTCATTGGTGGTTGGGCCTAAGCAGCCAGAGGCTGAGCCCCGCCAAATAAAGACTTTTTGATTTGATTTGATTTGAAATGGAAGAAGTAAAAATGTAGTGTAGGACGATGAAGCGCGACGAAAGGAAAACGTTAAGCTCTCCAGCATTGAAACGTTTTATGTATGTGAAGACCATTTTAATGTAAGTTTAATTGGAAATATATCTACATACAACAATACATCATACAACTACAAGTTGGTAGATTTAAGTTCATCGTAAAATTAAAATGTATAGTTGTAAAGAATCGATTAAACATTTTTAAATATGTTGAAGGAGAAATTCAATCATTAGTTAATAGGGATAAAAAATTAATAAATATTATTATTCATTACTTTTATAATATTTTTCAAATCAAATAAAAGTAGTTTAATGTGAAATCAGATGGCATAGTTAGTACCTCAAGTAAAATCCTTTATCTGGGCGTAACCAACACCATTGTAGCCGAAATTTTCACGAGTGGATCTGTATTGTAAACACAGAAATAAGTTTCGTTTAACAATACCGTAAGTTCACCACTAAGAATTATGGTAATGTTAAAAACGGAAAACAGACACCTGCTTTGATTACCTGTACTTGCTGCACTAATGAAGTTGAGATTCTCAGCAATGAAGTTCATAAGTATAAAATGAAATCAATCCATTCGTGGCAAATTATTAATAATAATCGTCCAATTATGCTTACACAAAACCCGCTTCCGTAATCGTGGAAGTTTCGCAGCACTACCTACACAGTACTATACTATCTATGTGTCAAAAATGCCACAAAAACGCAGAAACATAAGAAACAAACGCCTATTTATATCATCAACACCCTAAACTTACCGCTCTGAACGTCATGTGACGTCATACGACATGATACAGCGTTTTCGACCACCTGGTTTTGTTTAGAATCCATGTATGTATGTACATATAGGTATGCTAAAGAACAATTTCACAGACAAAGCTCTATTCAATAATTATTATCTAAAGTAAAAATTAATCTAGCTAAATTTACTAACCTGGTTTAATAAAACATTCTATAAATATCTTCCACTTTTGAAACTGTGGGAACAAAAAAATTCAACCACGTTCCTTTGATGGTCGTTTTAAAATTAAATTGGCTTGTCTCTGTCTGTATTTAAGTGTTAATATTGTAGTTAGCAATGTTGACTTTTCTATAGGTCTCAGATCAACCTACTTTGACTTTGTTAACTATTGAAATTTATCATCATTCCGATAGTCCTCATGCCTTGATGCTTAAGCAAGATCACACCGTTCTGATTTTCTAGTATTATATCAATAGATTTATTACGGAATAAGTTAATTTTATCTCGAAGATACCTAAAGAAATATGAGTGAGAGTTATTAAACAAATGGCGAGTTATAGGCTTCAAATTGATGTTAGTCTCAAAGTAGAAGATTTTTATCATATTGATCATCTAATGACTGAATACACTTACTTGCAAAGAAATGAAGCGATTAACATTTTCAACATATCATACCTACCTATGTTTCTTTTTTTTTAGGATGACTATACCGATGACCCTCTCAAAACTGGTCTTGTTCTTCCAACCCAATCAGAAGGAGATAACAAAACAAGAAGCTTGCGTGTACGCAGTCCTATTAATCGGTCTCAACCTTATGAATATAATTTACACGCACAATTACATGTTGGTCGTTGCAACGCTTGGACTTAAAGTGAAGACGGCATTTTGCTCGCTCATGTACAGGAAGTCCTTAAAATTAACTGCGACGTCTTTATCGGAGATACCTATTGGAAAAATCGTTACGCTTATGACTAAAGACGTAGTGGCTTTTGAAAAAATAATTTACTATGGAAATGACATCTGGATAGGATTCGTACAGGCGGCAATGGTTTGTTATTTAATATATGACAAGATGGGTGTTGCAGCGTTTGCCGGTGTTGGATTTTTACTTATTGTAATACCTTTTCAGAGTAAGTATATTATTATACAACAAAAATTATGAGTAATGTTTGTTTTTAAATAATTGAGCATTGGGTTTAGAACTACGAAAAGTTTACAAATTTGGATAGACATTTCCAATCAAAACTTTGTGCTTATACAATTTTTTCCTAGAACATCTTAAGAGTATTGAGTAGTCCGTAGAATAAATTTGATTTTTTCATAATCTCAATAATGTTCCTAATACTGGTATTGTTTTCGAATTTTTGTACATAAAAGAATACGAAATAAATAATAAAAGCGCTTGAATGAAAGTAAGAGAACTAAAAGGGAGTAAAAGAGAAATAAATTCTATTGTAGAAGACAGAAGAAATTAAATTCTGATGAACACAGCAGCACAAAGCAGTATGGAAATTTTACACAGAAAAATAGTAGAAGATGAATAACAAATATCTCGAGAAGAGAAATTATGCAGATTTAAAAAATAGGTAGGGAAGAAACAGTAGTAGAAACAAAAATGATAAATATCCCCGGAAAGTTTAAAAATAGGCACAATAATATAGAAGAGGCTAAAAGAGGTTGAAGAAAAAAAAATGGGGACAGGGCGGTATATTCTAAAGAGAAAATAAAAATATATATGTCCAGAATTAACAAAATAACTATGGAAGTAAACACAAAAAAGTAATATAACAGTAATAAATGGCAAAAAGTATACCAAAACAGGAATAAAAATGCGAAGAAAAACGACATAGAACTATAATTATATAGAAAGCATCATTATAGATGGTGGAAAAATAGAACTAGACCTAGCAAACGATTTATAAAACAAGATATGGGGAAACCAAGCTATGACTATATAATACAATATTTAAATCTACCATAATAATATGTCAGTGAATACTGGATATTATAAAATGAACACAATAATAAAATAAACATAATGGGGACAAGGCACTTGGTAAAAATTGCTGAGAATATATCTAATAAATATGAAACCAAAATTAACGAGGAAAGACCATGACGGGTAAACATGTAATATAAAAAAGAAAGGGAAGACCGCGAAAAAGTTTATACAATAAATAACAGAGACGGGAAAAAGAAAAGCAAAGATGGTAGAAGAAAATAGGAAAAATGGAAAAGACACCGTCCAGAAGGGTAAGTGCAAGAGGAAAGGAATGGGAGAAGGAGTGTAAGAAACCACAAAGCTCTTCCTTAGAAATGATCTATCTAAATAAACAATGTGAAAGAAGATTATCTGCAGTGTTCAATAACTATTTTCAGCAGTTGGGGCATTTAGAAATTATTTTGGAAGAAACATATTTGGCTTATTCTTTTCCGTCTTTTAACAAAAGGAAAGAAGCATTGTGTTAAATTTGTCTAAAACATTTTATACTACAAGAATTTTAATACCGTTCCACTTATTATTTTACTCTAAGGTGTGTCTTATGAGACACTACTTAGTAAATTCAAAATGTATTTCTTTTAAAAATAGTTTATATAATATTCAGTTTTATTAATTATATTCTTGCAAACTTCTATATTGTCATTTTTAGGTTTGGACACTACTGGTTATACACATTATTTGCTAATTTATAAACAAGTAATTTTACATGATTAAAAGTTGGTATCAGATTAAATAAATATTTACTATGAGGAAATGAGAAAATGAGGAAATATTAATTTATTAAACATCAATATAACAGTAAATGAATGATTTCATCAACCGTGCGTTGTCACTATAGTATAAAATAATTTTTTTATTCTGTTTGAAACTGGCTGGTCTATAGTGTGTAAAAATACTTGGAAATCATATTTCTTTTTTAAAATTGTTCCAAAAAATAAAAATTGACAGGGTGTCATAGAGCCACCCTAGTTTTTTGGAGTCAAAATACTATAATATATGCTAATTTACCTACATGCAAAAAATCGTCAGGGGAGCCAAAGTTTTTCAAAAAAACATCAATAAAACCGGTTATAAAACAGAAAAGGGTTGAATGAATAAAATTAAATTTGCTATATGAAAATACAGGGTGACTCAGAACTTATCAAAAAAATATAATTTTGTAAAAAAAATCAAAAAGGCCGGTTCGAAAATAATTTAAAAATACACTTCTGTACGGCACTGGAAGGTGATCCACTGTAATACCTGACCTTACGCAAGGTCAGGCATGCAGTCAACAACCGGCACAGCAACACAGAGTAATAAAAAATTAACGAATAAAAAATTCAAAAAAATTCCCAAGGAAAGAAATAAATAAAATTTTATAATACCTATTTTATATCACCAAATTCAACTGTTTTTGCCGCTATTGTTATTGTTAATACAATTAATTTGTGTTTTAAATTAATAAAATAATTTGACATACCTGATATTGCAACAACCGTCGAAAATTTTGGCCACCGACGTGTAAACACATTTGAGCCCATCTTACGCAGTTTCTGGTCTTGCCCGTTTTGAACTCGTAAGTTAATGTGATACGTTCCCATAAATCATTACTAGTGTTAATTTTATATATATCCCTACAAAAAAATGCAAAAGATTCAATTCAGGAGATCGTGGCGGCCATGGTACCGGTCCTCCTTGTCTAATCCATCGTAACTTTTGAACTTCATTAAGATACTCCGGAACATTTTGTCAAAATTAAGACACCATCGTGTAAGAATCATATTCGAAGTTAGACAGCTAAGGGCACATCTTCTAGAAGTTCAAGCAGATCATTTCAAAGGAACTCGAAATACTGAACGTCATCCATTCGATTTCGTAATGTGAAGGGTCCAGTCAAACCATCATCGACATTCCTTGCCCAAATATTTAAGAGTTTTACGAATTCCATTCCATGTAAAAATAACTTCATACGTTTTGTTGCAGTAACCATTCACAAAATCTAATTCGTAAGGGATAATCCCTTGGTATTAATGCTTGGACACGCTGTACATGGTACGGATATAATTGGGCCTCGTGTATGATACGCCACACTATTGATTAGGTAATTCCTTGTACTTGTTGAGCGATTTGCTTGGTACTTATTCGGGGATTCTCTTCAACAATATGTAAAATGTATTCCTCAGCTGTTAAAATACGCCCTGAACCTCCATCCCTTCCACAATTTGGTTGCAAATTTGCCGTATCACGCTCGCATTGCACTGCCGCCGTAAAAGTAGCTGCATTTGGCATATGTCTACTGGGAAGTTATTATATCGCCAAAACCTTAATACTAAAATCGGATTTCAGTATTCGGAATCGCATGATGTTAGAAACTACATCAGCAATGTAAAGGTTGAAAACACTACAACTTCAAGAATATTTTTCTCGGATATATAATTATACATTTTTTTTTGGAAAAGTTGTGAATTACCTACCCTCTATATTGTTAAAAGGTTCTTCCAAATGCAATGACTTGCACAGCCGACTTAAACTGGATACATAAACAAGTTACAAAAATATTCATATTTTTTGTGCATTATCTGAACGTCACAATTTTTTTCTGGTAAAAGCTTTTTAAACAAATTCTCTCTTTCAAAATTTTGATCACTTATTGCGTTTTGTCGTTCTAACATTTATTTTAAAATGAGTAGGAGCACCATCGTGCATGAACCACATTTCTCTTTTTATAAATAGCGATATATTTTCTACAGCAGTAAGTAAAATTATTTCAGATATTTTCCGTTTAAAGTGGTTGGTAATCTTCTTTCATCGACCCAGCAAACCACTTTGAAGAAAACAATGTAGTTCATGGACGATGGTGCTCCTCTTCATTTTACAATAAATAATGTTAGGGCCCATTGTCATAAACAGAACTTATTAAACGGTATGTTATAAAAATTCTTGCATATGGGTAAATTAGCATTAATCATCGTATTTCGACTTTAAGAATCTAGAGTAGCTCGCATTTCAGGGACACCCTGTATATGTTATCTAATGGTAGTGCTAATTAGAGGCCCATTTTTTATTTTCAGTTTATATTGGCAAAAAAACTTCCAAGTTGAGAATGAAAACAGGAGAGAAGACCGATGAACGGCTCCAAGTTACGCGGGAATCGATCTCAGCCATTAAATTAATAAAAATGTACACCTGGGAGAATTTCTTTAGCAAACAAATTTTAGATTCAAGACAGTAAAATATATTCAATATATTGCAAAACATAATTTTCTAATAGCTGATTTTTAGGCGGGAGGTCAGCATAATTGTCAAGATATTTCTGATAAAAGTCACAATTCTGATGATCGGAGGCCTGACATCAAAAATTGCCTTCTATTTCTTAGTAATGACTTACGTATGGTTAGGACATACTATTTCTGCGGAGTTAGTATATTTCATTCTGACTCTCTTCCAAAGATTGAGGCATGCTCTAAGCGTTATCGTTCCTTCGGGTATAACAGAATCTGCTGAATTACATGCATCCGTAAAAAGAATAGACAGTTTACTTCGAGCAGAAACGCTCGGTAGTAAAAGCGAAGAGGTGGCGATTACCCCTAAAGTCAGTTTAAAGGAAGTAACGGTTACTATTAAAGATAGAGAAGTTATTAAAAACGTAACAGTAGCCATGGAATCGGGGTTAACTATCCTAACAGGCCTTCTTGGTTGTGGCAAATCGGTGTTTTTGAAGACAATACTAAGGGATTATAAACTTAATGAAGGCACACTAAGCGTAAATGGAAGAATTTCGTATGCTTCTCAAGAGCCTTGGATATTTCCTTCAACTCTTAAGCAAAATATAGTATTTGGAGAGGAACTGAACCAGTCTAGGTACGAGAAAGTTTTGAGAGCATGCGCTCTTAATTTTGATCTAAGTTTTTTCTCAGAAGGTATGTTTCTTTCTGTTTATTTAATGAATCTATTGATGAAGCATAAGTTCGTAGCGTTATGAAATTTCATTGCAAGAGCTCCTTTCGAATCAAATTTTTTCACGTATATCAAAATTGCTCTAATGTCTTTTACTATTTCTTCCAGTTTGTACATTTGTGCAGTAAATTATTTGCAATAGAAAATATGATGTATGATATACAAAGGCATTTTTGAGGTATAATATCCTTTTGTTTCAGTTCAATAGTAGTTAAAGCATCAATCCCGCTAGAAAAATGTCTGTTCTATTTCACCACAACCACCATTCTGATAATATAATAATTCTCCATGTTCATTCAAGGTTGTTTGCATGTTTTAATTCATGATGATGCAGTCAACCTGGGAGTGCGTATGACCCTGGTATGATATTTGTGTTACATGCGAACATATTGAATGAAAATAAATAAAAATCAGTCTGTCAACATTTGTGTCTTTTTGCTGGCTAGATATCATTTGGTTCGTCAACAATTGACAGTTTTAGTTCCACTGATGACAAAAAATGATGATAAAGATGTCGTCTGTTGTACAGGGTCATCCCATTAACTGCATATGCATTTGACGGTAAAATATGACTTACTTAAAATACGTATACTAAAATGTCTTTATTAAAAGGGATAAATTATTCTTGGGAAATTGAAATTAATTGTTAAAATTGTTTCTCAACGGCTATCTTTAACATTGCATGAGTTTCAAAAATCGAAAGAGAAGAGTTTTACAAAAAAATATCAAGAGTTATAAAATAATCCAAATAAAATATTACGCTAGATATTGAGAAACATTGTCCATGAGCGTACGCCAAAAAGTCAGAGGGCAAAGAACCTCCTTTCCTCCAGCTTCTATGTCTGTTTTTTAGGCGTCGTTTACAATAATAGTCTTGAGGATTTGGTTAATCACAAGGATTATCTCTATTAAATTTAAAGGAGTCGAAATCAATATATGGGCGGGCCAGGACAAACAATCCTAGCTAATGCTAGGGATGTGCACATTAATTCTGTTACTGACAGCAACCAGTTATCGAGGTCACGGCATAACAACCCGGGAAATCATTATTAAATAATAGCACCGGCCGTGAAAACCTAAAAACCACTTATCGCCAAAATATGCAGTTAATGGGATGACCTACTCTTTTGTTACACCCTGTATAATTAGAATAAACTCAGTCATCTTCAAATATCAGTTCAGTAAGAATATCAGGAAGATGCTATCAAATGATTTTGCAGCTCCATAACTTCCACATACTTCTGTCTCAAAAGCAGCTATATAAGAGTTCAGTTGGATCATTATTCTACATTCGCTTTATTCTCCTGATGTCATTTCAGTAGATTTTTATTTATTTCGCTGACTATTGGGAAATTTCTTTTAATGATGATATCACACGCTTGAAATTTGGCTTGGAATTCTTCACTTCCAAACTATTGGATTGCCATGAGGAGGAGAAAAGAAAAAATTGCCATTCCAGATTGGGAAGCAATTGTGAACAATAAAGTAGAATATATCTTTGATAAGATGGTGTTATTTATGTATTTTATTTATTAGTTCAGATTTTTTAAATATAATAAAAACACTGCGAACGTATGCGTCACTCAATATTTACTTAGTACATTATTGCTCAAAAGTGTCAGTTACCTTGACAGTTAATCTCTCGAGATCAGCATGTTACTTTTTGCTCATAATGCATACAAGTTTTATCTACAATCACTCAACAAAATAATTTTTTTCTATTATTAACTTTATTACAAAAACATTAATTGCATCAAATAGAGTAAAGGTAGGAAATTCGTTTGTGAGCATTCGTAATTTGGATGCTGAAAGAACTACTCTTTACTATTTTTAATAATAATTACTAACCCAGAAGGCATGTTAGGGCTATATTCTGATATAGTAAAATTTTCATGCGATTGCTACATTCAATTACTTGTACACTATTTGATGCCTAGTTAAAATTTTCTTGTTTCAATTTTTTCATTCATGTTATTATCTATGTATCCTTTGGCAACTGTAGAACTTTCCAACCCCCGTGTCGCTTCAATTGAATTATCACCTCCACCATGGACCAATAAAGCAATGCCCTATGTATAAATGTAGGTTAAGATAGCAATATCGTTTGGTATGTTAGCAATAGCATTCATTTCTATCACTTGATTAAAACACTTGCCTTTATTAGAAATTAAGAATAATCGTGCTGATGTGTTTTCGTTTCTAGGTCTCAAGGCTAGGCTACGTACTTCCTATAGAATGACAAACAGTTGATAGAATTATCTTGATTGTTATTTGTGACAGTAAAAATACGACTTCTTCTTGTATTTGAATCAGGAATAGTAACTATCAAAATGGATTCTTCGTCCTCAAGATCTTTAATATTTATTCTTACCAACTGGTCACGTGTGCAAGCACACGAAATTCCAATAATTAGAACTACCTACCTATAATAGGATATTTCTATTAAGCTACAGATTTTACAATAATCAATATGTACAGAATTTACCTTTTTCAATAAGTCTGTTTTTCATCAGCTTCACGATGTATATTTCCGCTTGCGAAAAAGTTTTTGATTTCTTAGGCTAGTATATAACCCCTTGTTTAAGTCAATATCATTCTTAGTAGAGAATGTAGATTTTAGCGTCGAGTAAAACGCCATAATGATGAAGATTTTCTCACAAAAATAGGCGAGGAGTACATTTGCTGACTATTTATAAATTTCCTTCGACTAACACCATGTCACAAATGGGTTATATTGTTTATCGTAGGTATAACTTCTTTCATTTTTCTGACAACAAACCTAAAGTTACAGTTTCTGCAGAATTTCTAATTTACGGATATCACTGCTACTATTTTCAGTTTCCATTATTTTTTCAATTAAAATTGTTTCAACTAAACTGCGCAAATTTTATACAAAATTTAACAAATATTATTAAATTTATTACTTAAAAGGGCGTTGCTTACTTGGTTCCTATTAACGACTAGCGTTTGCTAAATTTTTTCGTTCGGCAAGCAAAGTGACACTTCTCAACACCTCCTCAATAAAAGACAACTTTTCGTTGTCACTGTCAAGAAAAAAAACCCACTTTAATTAGTGATTGCAGATAAAGGTATCTTAGTTACTATGAATTTTCATAGAGAGAATAATATCTGTAATGTTATGTAGTACTAAGTTCATTCTGGTACTCGAATCCTATGTTAAACGCCCATAAGAGGAAAAGTGGGTCTTTTTGTTCCCAATTCCAGTCTCCACTATCCTCCTAGGAAGCGTGCGCCTCTCATCCCAAGTCCCTCATGTGGTGCCGGTTGGGAGCTGAACCTGATTATTAAATAATTATATATTTATAATCATATGTATATTTATAATTATTTACTTTGTTGATCAGATCCCGACTGACTCCACATGAAGGACTTGGGGTGGAAGGCGCGCACACTCTAGAAGGATAATGGAGGCTGAAGATAGGAACAAAAAAGGTACAAATTTTGTCTTATAGGCGTTTAATATGGGACTGGTGACGCAAAACGAACAGTATAGCTACTAATATCATTTCAAGGTGATAATCTAGTAATTGGAGATAAAGGAGTAAATTTAAGCAAGGGTCAGAAAGCCAGGATAAATTTAGCACGTGCCTTATACAAAGACTGCGAAATATACCTTTTAGACGATTGCCTGACAGCTTTGGATGCTCACGTGAAAGATCACGTTTTTAACGAATGCATAAGAAATTTCTTAAAGGATAAGTTAATTATTTTGGCCACGAATAATGCGGAATACGTCCAAGAGGGCGATAACTTGATGGTAATGGAGAATGGAACAATAAAGTCCTTTGTAAAAGCTACTAATAATGATATTACAAATATTGTTGGTAATTATAAAACTCAAATTCCGATCAGTAACAAATACGAAGTTATTGAGTGTGATGTAAACAATACTGATAAAAACGATAACGTCAATGAACAAACAGAACTTTTAAAAAAAGAAAATAAGAATTCCGGAAACAGAAATATATATCATGAAGTAAAAAAATCAGGACGAGTAGGAGGAGAGGTTTATACAAAGTATGTTTCTTATGGAGGAGGGTTTTTTACGCTAAGTTTTATAATGATATTCTTTATATTAACTCAGTCCTCAAAAAGCTACACGGAGAAGATGGTAAGCCTCTGGTAAGTTTAAAAGCCGTAATGTATTGCAACACGATTAAGTTTATTAAAATTTCAGGGTGGATTTAGAAGAAAATTTAACCCAGTTTGAGGCAAATAATTTAACTGATACTACCATATATCACGAACTGATTGCAGACCATTCACAAATATTAATTTTGTTTTCTTCGCTGATATTAGCCACTACTATTTTATATATGATAACATCTTACCTGTTCTTTAATTTTACACGCAAAGCATCAAATAGTTTGCACAAAGCAATGGTGGAAAATATCACAAATGCCGTTATGTCATTTTTTGATGGTACTCTCATAGGGAATATCATAAATAGATTTTCAAACGACTTAGCGATAATTGACGAATATTTGCCGTTTGATATATACGAATTCTTTGAAGTGAGTAAAAAATACATATACCTACTTTTATTAAGAAAGGAGGTCATACAATTTGAAAAATAATATGTACATTTATTTTCAGATTTTTCTTGCGCTGTGTGGAATAATCATTATATTGGCAACAGTAAATGTTGCTTTCTTAATTCCCGCAGCAGTTGTCCTTTTGATTTTATTTTTTATTCGAAAATATTATATGCCCACTGGAAGGAATTTACAGAGGTTGGAATCTGCAAGTAAGTGCAAACATAAAGCTATAGAAAATTCGTTATGTTGCGTTTAGATTGGAAAGTCCAATTAAAAAAAAATAACAATTAGCTAAGGAACTAAAATCCAAAGTTATTTCAGATGTGTTCGATTCGTATAACAGCAATCAGAGCAATGTTTATAGTTTTATAGTATAAAACAAGAAAAAGACAAAAATGAAAAACTTATAAAAATACAAAAATGTATATAGTCGCGGCAAGAATTCAGAAGTTTTACGTCAGGCCCGACGTTACGCAATTGTTTTTATTGTCAACATAATTTTCGATATTTGATCGCGCTAAAAACAATCATTTGAATTTATTTACAAAAATCTTTACAATCAACTTGATTATTACATCACATTGATTTGGTTTTCTGTCAGGCAGGTCTACTGCCACCAATTTTATTAAGTGTCTCAAAGATTGAAGTATGGCTTGATCATTCTGAACATATTGATATAGTCGCAGCAAGAATTCAGAGGACTTACGTCATACGAACTAATGATATATTTTCATGAAAATATTTAAGAAACTGCAACTGAGATAATAAAACTATATATAGTACACCAAATGTTTGCACTTTACATATATTACATTAAATTGCAAAAAATAATTGGTTTTCATGCGACCAAATATCGAAAATTATGTTGACAATAAAAACAATTGCGAAACCGAGACTATACATTATACCTATATTTTAACGAGGCTTTTGATAAAATTACTACTAGAAGTTTGCTTAGAAATTGGTATTATTGCCGTATTTGTGAGAAACTGTTTTATTGGATAGGATAGGAAGTGGATGATTTTTATTCTGCTGCTCTAGATGCTGTGATTGGTGTTCCCTAGGGATCTGCTCTGGGCCCACAATTATGTTTAATGTATCCATCCAATCTAACCAGCTTCATTCAATGCAAAGGTTCTCGATACGCAGCTGATGCTGTGCATCCACTGTGTAATGATTGGTTAATACTTATTAATTCTAGTAAATCCAGGGTTCTTAATAATAATATAATAAAATAATTGTGGTTGTTTAAATCCTAAAACTATTTATTTAATTAACAATTCTCGAGGATAAAATTTAAAGACTAATAAACCAGCAACATAAATACCAACAGGAAAGGAATACTAGTACATACACCGTATGTATTCGACAGAAATATTTTTGCAGTTACCGAAAATTTACGATTTCTACAACAGAAACTAAGATGCTTCGGCAACGTGCTTTATTTATTTTGAGTTCAGTTTCATTTTATTCTACTGTATTATGGATGTTTTGGCTAAATGTTATCAATATTTATTATAACTATTTCCAAAATTATTATTAGTAATTAAAAATGCATTATCATTTTAGCTCGAAGTCCTATAATGGGTTACTTGAACGCCTCCTTAGAAGGTTTGACGACTATAAGAGCTTTTCAAGCTCAGAAACTGTTAACCGAAGAATTCGACAAGCATCAAGATCTTTATACGTCAGCAAGTTTTACCAATAAATGTTGCACAAGAGCATTTGGTTTAGCCTTGGACACATGTTGTACTATTTTCATTGCTGTGATCGTAGGATATTTTCTAACTTTTGGAAATGGTAATTTATTTTTGTAATATTGCTTGGAGCGCGGTAGAATATTTTTTGATAAAGAATTATTCACCAATAATCAATAATGAAGTTAAGTAGGAGGTAGTTCAAAATTTTGATCAATAGATTTTGCTTTTCAGAACAATCCATAAATAACATAGAAAACGAGTCAAACAGTTCTTTTATAATTATTAATGCTACTCTGTGGGCTAATGGCCACCATTGACCAACAGTAATGAGAGTATGCTTGCACTTCCAATATTTGATAGGCATAGAAATCGTTGTGATACTCTATACTTTTCAGTTGCAGTTATTACTGCCTACAATAAGATATTTCTCAATTTCTTTTATAATTTAATATAGTTTTGTTCCAGTTACATCTGTTGGAAATGTTGGTCTTGCCATAACTCAAGCTTTCATGTTAAGCGGTTTAATTCAGTACGGCATAAGAAAATGGGCGGATATAGAAAATAAAATGACTTCTGTCGAAAGAGTTTTGGAATACACAACTCAGGAAAAAGAAATGAAAAGCATTGGATCGACACCAAAGGACTGGCCGAGCAATGGAAAAATAGAATTTCAAAATGTGTCTTTGCTATATACCAACCCAGAGAACCAAGTGTTAAA
The DNA here is from genome assembly GCA_025584915.1 of Monochamus saltuarius. Taxonomy (NCBI): domain Eukaryota; kingdom Metazoa; phylum Arthropoda; class Insecta; order Coleoptera; family Cerambycidae; genus Monochamus; species Monochamus saltuarius. The sequence goes on along the minus strand of CM046723.1, from coordinate 21,228,977 downwards.
AAACATAACCTTTGCCATTGGAGAAAGAGAAAAAGTCGGTGTAGTTGGTCGAACAGGTAGATAATAAACATTTGATTATTTAATGTATTGCACTAAAATATTGAAATATGCAGATATTCTAACTTTATAGTTTGTATACAGTGTCTCAAACTAGTATGGCCTACTGTTAGGATAAAATTTGGGACACGTGGTGTTAAATGGGATGAGATAAGCTCATTTTCCAATCGAAAATATTGTCTTTGGGATTTGACAGAAACGAAGGATCAAAAGTCATTGGAAAATAAGGGGGTCGCCTAGCTCACGTTGACCGGCTGAGAGGTCGATCTTTCAAGTTAAGCAGCGTGGACGCAGGCCGGAGTTTGGATGGGTGACCAGACTTGGGCTGAGACTGTAGTCCGCCCAAGGTCTGGGGTCTGGCCGCTCACCATGTTCCGCCGGTGCGGTTGCTTGGTTGGGAGATCGATCTTTCCGGTTAAGGAAGCGTGGACGCGGGCTGAGTTTGGATGGGAGACCAAACCTGGGACGAGACTGTGGCAGTCCGCCCGGGGTCTGGACACTCAACATGCTCCGCAGGCGCACGCACGTGTGGCAAGGCAGAAACCCCGATAAATGGAAATGAGGACAGAGCAACAAAAAAATCTCTGTAACTCGGTCCCATACTATAACACATATAATCTGTAAGAGACTTTGCCACCGATCCATCCATATTAATTGGATGGTTTGAAAGAAGAACTCTCTTAGTTTGGAGGATGTACAAAGGGCCCAAGGGCCTAAGTCCTGCACTGGGAAGCAATTTCGCTGCACCCCACACACATACATACCTACATACATTGAAAATAATTGAATGCTCGTTATTTAAAGTGAATAAATGTCATTAAGAAAAAATAAAAGGATTAAACTCGATATTTTTTGATACAGTTGGTACATGGTGATGATAACAATAACTAATCTAATAAATTTAAAAAATAAGGCAAACGCCCTCATACCACATACATATTACAATCTATTCTCTATATGAGCTGTTCTCATTTCAAGCCACATATCTAATCTTTGCCTGATTTCCTTGTGGGCTGTGTGTATTAATATTTCGCCGCTTGACTAATTACAAGCGTTTGTGATTTTTTCTTTCAATGGTTAATAATCGAGGGGTGTTAGATCTGGTGACTTTCAGGGCCACTGAATAGGTCCATTAATCCTAATCCATTTTTCTGGGAAAGTGTTATCTAAATATTACTGCACAATCCTGGCCTTGTGGGGTAGAACTCCATCGTGCCAAAACCATAGGCTTTTCCTTAGCTGCAAAGACACAATCTCCAGAAGTGCAGGAAGTTCTTCTTGTAGGAAATTTAGGTAACCACGCTGTTCAATGTATGTTCATCAAAATAAGACCAACCGATAATGCCGCACCATACATGTCCTCCAAAATAGCCTTATTGGTTTTGGACTGGATTTACAATGTGGGGAAGAACGTGCCGAAAAAGGTTCTGATCAACAGTTTCTAAATTTACTACAATTTGAGCTATAAAATCAAGTCTGTTTTCAATGTGACGCAGAGGAAAATACGCCAAATTATGCATTTTTTAGTCACGATACCCATTAGTCTTTAAAATTCGTTGAAGGGCTGATTTATCCAAATTCAATTCTCGGCTAGCTTTCCGTATATAATTTTGTGTATATTGTTCAAAATACTGTAACAGTCTAGCTGTATTAATATTGTTTGTTACCTTTCGGTGAATTATTTGATTCTTCCGAACAGAAAATGCATCTTCATTTCGTCGCAAGGTCGTAAAGTCGGTTGTAAAGGTTCTTTGATCAGGAATGAGATGCGCTGGATACCTTTCTCGATATAACTCTACAGCTCTTCTTGAATTTTTTTTTGATTCGCCGTGAATTAGTAACATATCAACTTTTTCTAAATGACAAAATATTTTGTAAGCACAAAAGTTATACGTTTCGTATTGAGTTATGACAAGCATTTTGTGATGTTTATGCACTTTAAACAACGAACATTCAATTATTTTCCAACGACTACTTGACCTTCCACCGCTAATGTGATTTTTAGGTGGTATTTCTTTTGAGATTCTTTAGGACGATATTGCTTATAACCTTTAAACGGGAAATAATACAGAAAAAAATCTGTAATAAAAGTTAATTATAAAAAGAGAGCTCTTTAACAGGAAAAAAATTGGATATGTTTCTGGAACAAATATAATTGATGACATCATTAATCGTTTCTGTCAAATCTCAAAGATAATAGTTTCGATTGAAAATGGAGCTTACCTCATCCCATTTAACACCACTTATCCTAAATTGTATTTAAGTGTTTTGTATCCTCATAATAGGGCCATACTATCGAGTAGAGAGACACCCTGTACATAAGGTTACAGTCCTAATATTTTAGGTGCTGGAAAAACCTCCATTATATCCGCTCTCTTCCGGCTTTATGCTTATGATGGAAAAATAACCATCGATGGAGTTGATACTGAGAGCATTGCTTTAGAATACCTCAGAAAGAAAATAGCGATAATCCCACAAGACCCAGTCCTGTTCACTGGAAATGCGCGTACTAATATTGACCCTCTAGGAAACTACCAGGATGCAGATATTTGGTCAGCTGTAAAAAAAGTTAAACTCGATCATTTGATAACATCTTTGGACATGAAAATTACTGAGTCTGGCTCCGACTTTAGTTCCGGCCAAAGGCAACTGCTTTGTTTGGCCAGGGCTATAGTAAGTAACAATAAAATAATAGTGCTAGATGAGGCGACATCTAACATGGATGAGGACACAGATGCTCTTATACGTGCTGTACTAGAAGAAAACTTTATGTATTGCACTGTTATAACTATATCACACAAGCTTCAGTCGGTTTTGAAATGTGACAAAGTAATGTTAGTTGAAGAAGGAAAGGTAGTAGAATTTGACAGTACTACTAATTTATTGAAAAATAAAGATGGACAATTTTACAAAATGGTAGAAAAAGCTGGTTTGTTAGTATCAAATGTATGATCTCTAGTATGTAATTAATTATTAACCTTATGATATAATATTAAGTATTACAAATTAAGATATATTATTTTTATACATACAATAAAATGTCCGGGTAATGCATAAATTAGTAATTCATGTTTAATAATTTAAAACCAATAAATAAAACGTAATAAGTGAAAATAAGTGCATTTCATTGTTATGTAACCTGGTTAGGAATACCGCAACTACCTTATCTATTGAAAAGGAACAACATTAACCTTACCATAACTTGAATTTGCCATGCGTGGGATCTTCGAAATGATATGGAGGTCAATTAGTTTTGGTTACTTATCGTTCCTTAGCTGTATCAACGAATTTTAGCCTCTAGAAGATGCTTTGTCAATGCATATTACTTTCGGCTGTAGCCAACAACTAGATAATGAACTACCAATATTACCAATTTGATAAGGAGGGACCCAAAGAGACACAGAGGCAGTGGCGGTAACAGGATATATATATCGACGATATACATAAAAATGACGTAGGTATTTTACTCTTACTGTACGTAAAAGTGATATCTTAATTATAGTTTACTTAGTATTTAATGTTGAGAGCCTCATCTTTGTATTAGTTATGATTATAGAATATTACTCAATGAATGTATTCCTTTCAATATGAACTTTAAAAATATCGCTATTATATTTTTCTAATGACCGCTGTATCCAACTACGGACTATCTCCGAATTCTTGTCCATAATGCCCGATCGTACCGACAATTTGTGTTTGTTGTGGACAACTGCTTTGTTTATGTCGATTCGCAAACAAAGCCTGAAAAGCCTCCTTCTAGAGGTTAGAATTCCTTGAGCCCTATAGTCTATAGATTATTTCGCTGCCACTCAATAGGTATACTTGGTTTGGAGATAAAAAAGAAAGAACGCCCCATTTCTAAGCAAGGGTTTTTAATAATAATGAAAATATAATAAAATGTTAATAAAACAGGTGTGGACTAAGAAGTTTGTTAACAAATGTGAATCTTTAAACATTATATTTTTTAATATACCTGCGTTGAAGATTCAGGAGCTGCGACTTGAACTGAATTAATTATATTTTTATCTATCCGATTCTAAAGATTGATTTGAATCGTCTAAAGAGCCAAAGAAGAGCTCACTCGAGGTGTTCCATCATCATCATATATTATCCAAGCAAGTTTTGTTATCCCGATCTACCTGCTATTGGAAATTTGCTGCCTCCCTGGATCTTGACTTGATTTTATACAACCCTCTCTCTGAAATCTTAACGTCTCTTTCCGTCGGTCGTTACGTTTGCTATTGCCGAAGAGGCTGACCAGATGGGCTATGGTAATTTAGAATTACTTGTTCCAGGGCTTTTTATTTAACGTAAAACCAATTTTGGAAAACTATTGCTCTGTGTGACATATGTCAGAGAAGAAGCAGCAAATTTATCATCTGAAGAGCTCTACTGACAGCATAACGTGTTTCTTAACCCGACAATGTTATTTAAAACTGGGTTGATGCATGAGTACTTAGCGTTTTCAGCGAATTCTAAATTATTATTTTTAAAATAAACAAAATACACGACATATCAAAGATATTTTCTCCTTCATGTGGTCGCCAGTAAAGTGGACTTGAAATGTCCAGGTGCGATAAAAAATGTGCCATTTGAAACTATTTTCGTGCTGTATTTTCCCCAATGGCGTTCGTTCTTTAAACAGCGTAAATAGTTCTAGCTCTAATGGCATCTGATGCGTAAACTTGCTTTTTTATTAACAATTAATTTTCTATTGTAAATAGTTTACACAATGTCTGTACAAGTTTCATCAACAGTATGCCCACATAATATCTAATAAGCGAATTCTATAATATATAATAAAATTCTTGTTACCATGATTCCAATTAGATACCTGTCTTGCAATAGAACAAAACCACAACAATTCATTATTATTATTATTATATTAATATGTATCCAAATGAAACAATAACAAGTTAATTTAGAAAAATTAAGAGGTATGTTTTTACTGATAATTTTCAGCAAGTTAATAAATGTGAAAGACCTGAAAAATACCACATACACTGAGTTATATCAGTTGACCGTCATATGGTCTCAAAAATTTGGAACACTTTTTTATGGGGTATCGGTATAGAATAACTATTCTGTCGCTTAAAATATAACACAACTGTTAGAAAATTGATGAATGAAGAAAATATTGACAAATAATTTGTTGAAGATATAAATTCACTCCCTTATCATGCGCTTCCTTAACGTAGGTATATAAATCTAGTAATAAATATGTGTATCTTCTAATTGACATCCAGTGCAGTATTTTCAATAGAATTGTGATAGTAGAGTGGATAATACATGTAAAATTCGTCTTGTGTCAGGCAAAAAATATTCAAACTTTTCTTTGCATACACGTATAATAAAACATTCCTATGGTATAAATGCTTCTGGATGCCTGAAATAATTTTTACTAAAAGTGAACTAAATAATTATTGAATATATACCTTAATTATCAACTTCCTGTCAGCAGTCAAGAATTCGTTGGAGATCGACAGAGGTTTTTGACTGTGCATTATTAACATTTGTAGCAGTACACAGTTTTGTTTGTTCCATCTGTACCAAGGGCAATTTGTAGCAGCAATAAATATTTTTTCCGACTGAAATCAAATTATGTACAGTGGCTGCAACATAAAGGTTTCCAACCTAACACTCTATAATACTGTTTTTAAAGGAGTGAACCGGTGTACTATCAATAGGAGTTTTGGGATGTATCAATAATTAGGTTTTCAATATGTATGTTTTGTCTAGGCATATGTGTGACGCGCAAGCGGTTAAGCCTTTATAATTTAAACAGAATATGATACTGATTCGGACTAGAAACATTTATGTTGCGGCGAATGTACGTAGTAAATTAAAATTAATATATTAAAATATGAAATATCTTTACCTCATCTTGTAACATTTGCCCCAAACTGAAAAATTTGTACATGAATAACATCAGACCAATACATTCCATTAGAATATTGATTTTGATTGTTTGATTCATATCCTGCAACAGAAAATATGAAAAGTATGTTTGTATCGTTATCAAAACTATATATAAATTTTCTCAGTTTGATTTATGTGAATATTTATGTATACAAGGGTTAAGTGGTAGAGCACACTTAGTGTGAACTTCCCCTTGGGATTTCCAAATTAATTTTTTGTATTTGTAATGTATCTTGTTTTTTTCTAATTGGAAATAAAGACATATTATTATTATTATTATTATAAATCCATGTGTGGGGTATTTTTTGTTAGTGATTATTTTCAAATTATACTCCATGAGTGAAAAGGGTAAGTAGATTAAGTACTCAGTTTTTTTATTTGTATTTCAATAATTATTACGCTTGCATATTTTACGCAAACCTAATTACAAATAAATAATATAGGGTATCCGGAAATAACGTCGAAATATTTTAGGAGGTGATTATAGAGATTAAAATGGTAAAAAAGTTCTTATAAACATACCCCAAACATTGTTTCTTAAAGGGGCTAGAACCCTTTAAAGGGGGAACTTTGAAGATGGTTTTTTGCAATATGTTCGAAACGGTTATGTTATGAAATTCGATATATTTTAATAAGTTGGAATGGGAACACTTTTTTGTGTTAATAACTCAAAATTTTAGTCAGGAGCGTCACATACACAGTCTCCTAGGTAAATGTTGCCCAATTTTTTTGTTTGTGACATTTTTTAATTTTTGAAATCAAATTACTGAATCGCAAATATTTTTAAGTAAAAAAGGTCCTCTTATTTGATTTCGTTAGAATATATCGTTTTCCAGAAAAATGAGTTTTTATAAATCGTTGCACGATTACATGGACATCGAAATGCATCTTAATAAACATCCTTGTAATAGAAATATTTTTTTATTAACCATAATAAAACTACTACTATTAAGGATATATCAGTTATTTACAACGCATGTAGAAAATAGCCTGCGTTCATCTCAATGCATCCGCTAATTCTTTTCTTCATAGATGATCTAACCTTGCCCCTGCTGCAATTCTTCTACAGTGCCAATCGGAACAGCATATACCAATTTCTTCAAGTATTACCACAGAAAGTAATCCAGGGAATTTAAATCTGGGGAACGTGGCCAGCGCACCGGTCCACCAGGTCCTGTCTATCCTCCTGGATATAACTGGTCAAAATGCGCTCGTACATTGAGAGAAAATAAGGTGGAGCCCCATCTTGCATAAAAAATATGCAATATCACGACTGATATGGTACATGTTTCATTAAGTCTAGCAAATCGTTTTTTAAAAAGTTTAATAACTGTTGTCTATTTAAACGGTTGGGAAGAACAAATGGTCCAATTTAAAAATTCCATAACAACCCATATAATAAGATATGATTTGACCAGTCAGTGGTACGTCAGAATTTTGTGATACAGATTGTTATTAAATAATATACCTTGTTGAGTTAAGTTCTTCAGTGTATTATTGACGCGACGCTGCAACCAAACTGGTGACCCCGACGTGATCCGCACGGCAACGAGTTACTGAAGACTAGAGATAGTGAAGTGACGTGATCCAAAGTCACACGATGCAAGACCGCACGCAATTTGATGAAAACTTAATGACACAAGTTAGTCGCGTAGCAATCAAAATACCGCCATTATGACCGAAAAACCCAATGAGGTGGTTTTAACAAGTAGAGGCACAATTTGCACTTAACAAAATTACGCAGGATGAGACGAAATTTTATTACATCGTCGCGCATCTAGACCCGCACATCGCCGAAGAGGTCGGTGACATAATTGACGTACCGCCAATGACAGACAAATATGAAAAACTAAAAATTAAACTGATTGCCCGTCTATCGGCGTCCGCCGAACAGCGAATCCGTTGTCTTCTGGAAGGTGAAGAAATGGGAGACAGACGCCCATCGCAATTTTCTGACACCTCCGTGGACTTGCAGGAACTACCCTAAACGACGCAATCCTTCGTTCCCTGTGGATGAGCCGACTCCCAAACCATGCGTAGGCCATCTTGGCCATGGATGACGATGTAGCGCTAGATAAGGTGGCGCAAAAAGCGGATAAAATATTAGAAACTATTAGACAAGGCCAACCGCAAGTAGCAGAAACTTCTAAATACAGAGACAAGCACCTGTATCAAGAAATCGTTAGAAAGTGTTACGAAAAGAGGTATTGCAACTACTCCAGGAAAGCTGCAAACAATCACAAGCACGTCAGCTGCCGCGACAAAAATGCCCTTCTCGACCGCGTTCAAGATCGCGGAGGAATAACGAACAGGATGGTGATATGTGTTGGTATCATAACTGCTTCGGAAGTAGTGCTACAAAGTACCGCGCACCTTGTAAGTACGCTCAGGGAAACGAGTAGAAGTTTTGTAACTGATGAACGTTCCATAATTTCGTTTCTAACGAACACTGGCGCAGATTTATGTGTACATCCCCGTGCACGTATTAATGAACAACGTCAAAAGTGCGAATATGATTCAGCATATAGCTGCTAACGGAGCACCGATCGCGACATACGGCATAATAACACTAACATTAAACTTTCGACTTCATCGTAGTTTCAAGTGGCAATTCGTTGTGTCGGATGTTGACAAGCCTATAATCGGCATAGACTTTTTAGCTTTTTATGGACTATTAGTCGATACGCGTGCACGCTGGCTCATCAATTCCACCACGCTACACACTTCCTGGTGTTGCTACTTGCAACACCAGGAAGAGAGGTAAACAGAGATATAGCTTCGATAAAAACAGTGTCGGTAGAGTCAGAATATCATCGCTTACTTAGCGAATATCCTGAGATTACCCGACTTACGGAAAACGATTGCGCAGTAGCGAAACATGACATCGTTCATCACATCACTACGACGCCTGGACTGGCATTCTTTCGCCCTCGACGTCTAGCTCCGGATCGTTTAAAATCCGCCAAAACGGAGTTCGAGTTCATGTTACAGCAAGGTATCATACGTCCATCTAAAAGTCCCTGGGCCTCACCTTTACATTTATACTCGCGTCAAGAATTCAGACGTCTTACGTCACGGCTGACGTTACACATTTGTTTTTATTGTCAACGTAACTTTCGATATTTGGTCGCGTTAAAACCAATCATTTTATGCAATTTAGTGCAAAATATAATGCAAACTTTTAGTGTAGTATATAGTTTTATTACTATCAGTTGCAGATTCTTAAATATTTTGATGAAAATATAATGAATTATTCATTTGTTCGTATGACGTAAGTCGTCTGAATTCTTGTCGCGAGTATAGTAGCAAAGAAAAACAGCAAATGGAGACTATGTGGAAACTACCGAGCCCTCAACGCGAGGACAATACCCGACCGGTACCCCGTTCCACATATAGAGGATTTCGCACATGCTCTTCACGGCAAGTCAATTTTTTCTACAATAATTGAACTAGTAAGAGCATACCACCAAATACCTGTAGCAGCAGAAGATGAAGAAAAAACGGCTGTTACTACACCGTTTGGACTGTTCGAATTTCTGAAAACACCGTTTGGATTACGCAACGCCGCGCAAATATTTCAACGATTTATCAACCACGTGCTCGGAAGACTGGACTTCTGTTATGCCTACATCGACGACATTAACTTCAGCAACATTTAGGAACACTTTTCAAACATTTTAGTGAGTACGGACTAATAATTAACCAATCAAAATGCGTGTTTGGTGCGCAGGAGGTTAAATTCCTAGGATACTCCGTCAACCAGCAGGAGACGAGACCCTTGGCAGAACGCATACAGGTAATTACGGAGTTCCCTAAACCAGCAACAGTACGTCAATTCCGAAGATTTCTCGGTATGATAAACTTTTATCGACGTTTCATACCAAAACCCGCAGATCTACAACAACCTCTTAACGAGTTATTGAAGGGACCAAAAACTGGGAACGCACCAGTAGAATGGACAGAAGTCACAGAGACAGCATACGAAAGTATTAAAACTGGTCTCGCAAACGCTACAATGCTCGCCCATCCTGTTCCTTCCGCCATGGGCGCCACGTTGCAACAACAAGTCAACGGGACATCACAACCATTAGCTTTCTTTACAAAATCTCTTACGTTAGCTCAACGCAAGTACAGCGCATGCGATCGAGAACTTTTTGCAATTTACTTCACCGTAAAATGATTCCGCTACACGTTGGAAGGTCGGCAGTTTGTAATTTTTACAGACCACAAACCGCTAACCTTTGCGTTCCAGCAGAAACCAGAAAACTGTTCCCCAAGGCAGTTTAGATACCTTGATTTCATTGGACAATTTTCTACAGACATACGCCACATCGCAGGAACAGATAATGGTGGCAGACACATTGTCGCGAGTGGAAGCTGTTTCACAGGCCGTCGATTACCAGACACTGGCTGAAGCTCAAAAGAATGACCCAGAACTTCAGGAAATTCTCCTCGATGAGACAAATTCGTTGAAGTTACAAAAAATACATATGCCGGACTTCAATTGCGATTTATATTATGACTGTGATACAAAAATGGCAATAATCTATGTACCTAAACCATTACGACGCCAAGTTTTCAACTCGCTGCATGGACTTTCACACCCTGGCGTTCGAGCGACACAAAAGCTAGTAACGTCACGTTTCGTATGGCCGTCAATCAACAGGGATTGTCGCGAATGGTCAAGAAGCTGTATCCCATGTCAGCGAGCTAAAACTACGCGACATGTGACCGCACCGGTCGGGAATTTTACAAACCCAGGAAGTAGATTCGAACACGTGCACATAGATATCGTAGGACCTCTACCGAGTTCACAAGATTTTCGCTATTGTCTTATGCGTGTAGACAGATATACGCGCTGGCCAGAAGTAGCCCCCATTGCAAATATCGAAGCGGAAACAGTAGCCCGTGCTTTTCTTAAGACCTGGATAGCACGATTTGGAGTACCTCTCAGAGTTACGACAGATCAAGGTTATCAATTTGAATCGAATCTCTTTAAGGAACTTGCCACCCTGCAGCCAACGGCATGGTAGAGAGATTCCACCGACACCTGAAAGCCGCAATTAAATTCCACGAAACGGACCAGTGGATGGAAGTTTTACCCATCGTGATACTCGGAATCCGAACGGCTGTGAAGGAGGACCTTAAGGTCTCAGCAGCAGAAATGGTTTACGGTTCAACTATTCGTTTACCAGGAGAATTTTTTAGCTAGTCTAAAAAGTCAGCGAAGTGGATTTCGTTGCACAGCTTTGACAAGTTAAGACCAGTACCGGCAACAAGATATGGGACGAGAAAAACTTTCTCCTTTAAAGAGTTAACCACTTCACCATGGGTTTTTGTACGAAACGATGCAGTGCGTGGCCCATTACAGTCACCGTACGATGGATTCGTAGTGAAGAGTCGTTCTACCCACAACTTCTTGGTGCGTATTAAAGGAAAAGACACACGAATAAATGTTGAACATTTGAAATCCGCTCATGTGTTAACAGAAGACAACGCTAAGCAGTCAAACGCGAAGAACGAAGAAAAGAAAGAGGACGAGCCAAATTAACCGGCGATACTCAACCCACGTACACGGTCAGGCAGACGTGTACGATGGCTTGATCGACTACAAGCACGAACGAGTTAATTAATACATTTTTTTTAGTTAACGTTAGCACCAGCAAGGGGATGATGTAGCGGATGCAGTAAGCAAATTAGAAAATAATTTAAAAATTCCATAACAACCCATATAATAAGATATGATTTGAATTGTCAGTGGTACGTCAGAATTTTGTGATACAGATTGTTATTAAATATACATAGTTGAGTTAAGTTCTTCAGTGTATTATTGCTGCGACCCTGCAACCTAAAGACCTATTATTCTTGCCTAAATATTGACAGAACTTGACAGATGCTCCGATTCGAAAAATTCATGTCGATTTTCTTTCGTCCATATAAGTATAATGAGAAATGAAAATTCCATTGCATGTGACCATAGTTTTGACTGTAAAGAGAATCTGTAAGAAACTTTCATTCAAACGCAATTGTTTCCTTAACCATTGGCAAAACTGAATTCTTTAACTAAAATCATCGGACTCTAAGGCTTAAACTTTCTGCAAATGATATGGATAGAGCGCTTGCTGACTAATAATTACCCACACGGTACTTGACACTTGTTGCAGGGTTTTCTACTACATTTTATAAGACTCGCTCTTCATTTTCAACAGTTCTAGTGCTCCGGTTTTTCCACAGTTATGTTTGGAAGACGCTAAAGATCCCTTTTCGCATAATCTATGAAGGTTTGTAAATGTTTTGGTACATAGAAGTACTTTAACGAAACGTAAACAGCAAAAGTTAACAGTGACAACCGCCTACTATGTTTACTATGCATTTCGATGTCCATGTAACTGTGCATAAGGTTATAAAAACTCATTTTTCTGGAAAACAGTCTATCCTAACAAGATGAAAAAAATAAGAAGACCTATTTTACTTAAAAATATTTGCGATTCAATAATTTGATTTCAAAAATTAAGAAATGTCACAAACAAAAAAGCTAGAGCAACATTTACCTGATCTCGGTTAGACTCTGTGTATACTCGCGACAAGAATTCAGACGATTTACGTCATACGAACAAATGAATAATTCATTATATTTTCATCAAAATATTTAAGAAACTGCAACTGATAGTAATAAAATTATATACTACACTAAAAGTTTGCTTTATATATTGCACTAAATTGCAAAAAATGATTGTTTTTAACACGACCAAATATCGAAAATTACGTTGACAATAAAAACAAATGTGTAACGTCAGCTGTGACGTAAGACGTCTGAATTCTTGACACGAGTATATGCGATGTCCTTTTATCCGTCCAATTATTAACACAATTTTTTTTTCCAATTCCAACTTATTAAAATATAACGAATTTTATAATTTTAGCGCAAATTGTGAAAAAATCATCTTCAGAGTTCCACATTAAAAAGCAATTTTTGGGGTATGTTTATAAGAATTTATTTTAATCTCTAAAATCACCTCCTAAAATATTTCGACGATGAAGAAAATTAAATTGTGTTTTGTAGATTATTTTACATCTTGATTGCTTTGCCAAGTTCCTCTTGCCATTACTCACCGCTGTCTTATAAACCATATACTTAAGGCGCCTCATAAAACATAATCTAATGGATTTAAGTATAGAAGACCTCTGTGAAAAAATCATAGGACCAATAATACAGTTTTCAATTATTTCAACCAATAAATACTTTTGTATGTTTTGCTGTATTGGAAGTGTTGAACCTTGATTGTGTACCAATAAAATATTGATGAAAACTCAGGCGCAGTTCCAGATCATGGTTGGGAGATCTTGAAGTAGCATCTTAGGGTAGGATATAACAACTGCTATTTAAGTTCTCTTTTAGTTCCGGATACCCAAAACGTTCTAAAATTTGTTCTTCATCCTGAGGAGTTTATACAAAATGCAGCCTTCCATAATAGATTTAAAAGCAAAGACGTCTCTTAGCAATAACAAAAGTTGAATAGATACATTTTTCAGTGTATATCCTTAGATATTAGTGAAGAGGTCATGCTAAATGCAAGTTGATTCGAACCGCAGGACTTCACTTATACTTTCCATTTTTGCCTGCCTCGTATCTCTCATCGCTTGATTATATTTAAATGTAAGCAGTTATTTTAAAAGCACTCACTTTCTTAGTTTCAAATTTACAAAGCTATTATCAATTATTTTAGAAACAGATTGTATATTGTAACAGATAAATTAATAAAATAATTCGCCATTTCTAGGATGCCTATATAATTTGTTTATTCTACGTTTTGAACCCTAGTTTATTCGTATTAAAAAATATGATTTAGGGCATCCTAGAAACCAGATTTATTTCTTAGGAAACTGGTGCAAGCTGATCGGAAATTATTACGGGAGTTGCAGCTAGTTTCAAGATAAGTACAATCTTTTGCAATAATATACTCTTTAAAATGAATTTTGCTTTTTCTTTTGAACTGCTGACGTATTTGTAATCAACTTTAATCAACTTAAGGACATGAGTCCTTAGTTATCTCACTCACCAATGGAGATTTAATGAAATTTCTACTCAGAACTTCCAAAAAGTTCAAAAACTGTTTTGAGGGGGTCTCATTATTATTGCAAATGCATGTAGAGGCCTCTTAACAGTATCCAAAAGCCAATAAAACATCTATATATTTTGCATTAGTGCATTGTTTGGCTGTGATAAATAAAGAAAACATTTGATAATGAAATAACAATATACTGGAATGCACTGCAACAACAGAAATTGGGAGTAAACGTGTCTTAGTAATAAAGATAGTGTGCCTACTTCTAGGCGCCTTAATGAAAACTTTTTTGACAGTTGATATAAAAGTGTTTACTAAAAGAAAACTTTCCCTTATTTTCTCAGCTACCCGATTAAGTGTGTGAACAGCACATGTGAAATGTGCCATTTCTGTATATTTTTTAGATAAAATCTGTCCTGCTTTTAACATGCACCCGGTAATCTACGGTCCTGATCGCCGAATCTGTAAATTTCGTCGCATGCGCTATCGCACTCACATTTCGAGGTCACCGCAGAAAATGAAAGCACTTCAAAGTGCCGACAACGGAGTGAAATTGCTGGTCTGCCTATGCTGTGAAAATCACTGAAATGTACGATGTGGAATGCTCTTAGTTCCACTGCGCATCCATATAAAATGAAAAACCTAGGAGCAGACAAAAGTAGACACATGAAATTCAGCAGAAATACTACATTGGTTATGTATGTGGGTGCGAGAGAGACAATCATCTGCACGTACGATATGAATTATTGTGTTCTTAATTTCCCATTATTTTGTTTGTAAACACGTCATTGGCGTACAGTGTGGTTAACCAGTACATTCTTTTATCTTGTATCGCGTTAGTGTTATTCTTTGTGTATTTTTGTGGGTGTTATTGTTGGAACATGTCATGTTTTATAAGGGACTGTAAAATTAACCAGCATATAGCACCAAACAATTCTTCATATCCAAAATTCAATTTCATTTCAATTCACAATCAGCTAAATCTTTATTGCTCCGCCATTACTAGGAGGCACAAAACAAATATGGCGCTGACCACACGTAATCCATTCGCACATCTTGATGGACATTCCTGTCATCATGAATATAAAATTTCATTTCAGTGGTGAAAATACAGTCTTCAGCGCTGAACGAGGCATGGCTCATCAAATATCCTGTCATTTTAGTTTTGTCATTAGAATTTATAATGCATTCACACACAGTAGAAAACAGTCATTTTCTTTAATACCTATGTCCTCATAACTTTTGGAATCACTGTCAAACCACATTTGAAATAATTTTCTGCTTTGGCATGGCACTTCACTTTATTCACTTCTCTAATCAACAAATAGTTGTTAATGTAAATTATGTTACTATTTATATATAGTTATTTCAATACACGCGGCGAATACAACTTACAGCAGACGTAGAAAAGAACCATATCGACGCGACACCAAATATTACAGCGTTCCGTAAATAACTAAAGACGCAGTTTGAAATGCGAGTTAAGGCTGGGATTTTGTATACATATTTTTACCGTCTAACAGGGCTTCAAGCGAGGACACAGAACTCCAAGAAAATTGAAATAATTGGTTATTATTATATATCAACGTATTCACAAAAGATCCCGCTAGTGCGTGAGATAATTTTCATTGCTCATAAAATCACAAGAATAATTAAAATAAATGTTAAAATACCTCAATTTTAGCCACACAGTTACTACGACAATATGTCACAATTACGGCAAAATTATCACAGCCACAGCCACCAAACTACGTCACTCACTAGCCAGGACATATAGGACAACTTGTGTTTCACTTTCAGATTAATATTTATTGGTAATTTTACATTTTGTGTCCTCGAGTAAAATCATAACATATATCACGGCTTCCATTTTTATGTACGTCAAAGTGCACGATAAACTTCCGTGCGGTTCGGGCCTATGCGAGTTGTATACTGTCTTATAGGTCTGATTGATTCGTCGTTTCGCTCACTCAGGCTGTGCAATTCCTTTTCTACAAAATCCCGGTCTTAACTGTGAAGACCAACGACCCACGCGTTAGACCCTGTTAGACACCACGCCTGCACCAACTTTACTTATTAATACTGTTTTTTTTGTAGTAAATAACTTACCGTAAAAATTTGAAATATTAAATTACCAAAATACCTCTGTTCTACGGATATAGATTGATATTTCTCATAGTTTCTAACGAGATCGCACAATCGCGTTCTAAATTTATAATAAAAAAATATATATACATTTAATAATTGACAATTAAGTTTATTAAAATCGAATTATTCGACAGAATTTTGTAAAGAACATGACACCCTGCGTACTGGTAATTTACAAGTATGGATATTAGATTCGATTTTCCTACCTGAAGCAAATTCCCAATACAAGTTCCACCATATAATATTCCAGCTAATAGGCATGTAACGCAATTTTTATATACTATTTTATTAGCTATTTCAAGGGTTCTGAAATAATGAATAATTTAAATTAGTTTAGAATATGGGATTATTTTAATATTAAGTGTATATTGAACGTTTTCTACTACATGCTAATTCAAAAAATGGACTTGAATCAAACAATGCAATGAATCCCCAAAATCCAATAATTTTTAAGCATATCAATATTTTTCAGCACCATTTGATTTTAAAATTGTGGATGATTAGTTATCAAAAAATTAATGTTTATTATTATCTGACGAATGTCACTTTAGTAAAAAATGTACCAAAAGGTAAACAATGTGGATAAAACATCTAAGTAAAATTGAACATATTATAAGTAAACAGATTAGTGCTGCATTTTCTCTTCTGCTTAAACATCGTTTATTATCAAAGGTTTATTATTCAAAAAAAAAAGTTGAAATAATTTCTCTTTTCTTTAGAAAAAATGATGTGGTATTTATATATTGTTATTTTGGTATCTGGCACATTTCAAACTGAAGTATTGAAGTGAATCATCTGCATTTTTAAAAAGCTCGTAAATGCCGGACAGATCGATGGGTTTATGATGCGCTTGCTACACAAAAAAATCGCTGCAAACAATTTCTAGGCCTGATCGTGCTCAGCTCGTGGTCCGTTCCCTATATACAGGGTTTATAAATGAAGTAGCAAAAATGAGACCACAGATTCGTTAGGTGAAAATAAATCGATTTAATTTAACATACCTATATCCCAAGTCGCATAATAAAAAAGATACAGGGTGTCAAAGTTTAAATTTTATTTTTGATATTTGTAGAGAACTTCTTAAACAATTTAAATATTTATATAAAATTTGAAAATCAAGGATTTTTGCGGGCGAGAAATTCAAATTTGTTTCTAATTTTGACGTCACTAGTAGAGGGCGCCACTTATGGCACATCATGTTTCTATTAAATGACAGAACTTTTTTGCTGCTTAGTGTATCCATCTGTCTATTGAAACAATCGATTCTCCTACTTGTTATATTTGAAAAAGGTATACCTTGTTGAAGTCCTTATCGTTTCAGGTAAAGTGCCTTTTCTACTGAAAATACAGCAAAATGTTACTTGAACAAGTGGTTCAGAACGGTAAATTATGGAGACGTGGAAATTTCAAAAAGATCGGTCTGCTTTGATAAAATCTTTGTGCTTTGTTAAAAAATTGTTTCATCAAACCTCGCCGATCTTCTTGAAATTTTGCAGGTCTCCATAATTTACCGTTCTGAACAACTTTCTCAGGTATGCTGTATTTTCAGCAGGAAAGGTACTTTACCTGAAACCAAAACACTTTACTCGGTGCACTGAGCATTTCAAATAATATTATTTCAAAAATGCTTACTCCTACCGACTTCCGCAAAGTATACCTTTTTCAAATAAAACAGGTAGGAGAATCGATTGTTTCGATAGTCAGATGGATACACTAAGCTGCAAAAAAGTTCTGCTATTTAAAAGAAACATGGTGTGCCACAAGTGGCGCTCTCTACTAGTGACGTCAAAATTAGAAATAAATTTGAATTTCTCGCCCGCAAAAACCCCCGATTTACAAATTTTATGTAAATATTTGGATTTCTTAAGAAGTTATTTACAAATATCGAAAATAAAATGTTAACTTTGACACCCTGTATCTTTTTTATTATGCGACTTGAGATATAGGCATGTTAGGTTAAATCGATTTATTTTTACCTCAGGAATCTGTGGTCTCATTTTTGCTACTTCATTTAAAAACACGGGTACGGCACTGGAATGTGACACATTTTAACGCGCCACTGCCTGACACGTGAATGGGTGGGGGAGTTCTGTTTATGACAGTTGTGTTTGTCATTATATGCAGTTTAATAGCTATGGAGAATTGGCCGGTAAATCAACGCGTGTTCGCCGTGACGGCTTACATTGAAACGAAGTCTGTTATTACGGTCCAAAGACGATTTCGGGCTGAGTTTAATATCCCAAGACGTGGTCGCATTCCATCGCGGAACACTATTTTGCAATGGTTTAAGAAGTGGAAAGCGCATGGAACTGTCTGTGATAGGTTTGCTGGTTCTTCCCGTTCTGTGCGAACGCCTGAAAATATTCGAAGAGTTGAAGAAGCAGTAACAGCCAGTCCAACACGATCATCGAATAAACATGCAAACGCTTTAAACCTATCAGATCGTACAGTGCGCCGTATTTTGCATGATGATCTTAAGTTTCATCCTTATAAAATACAGATTGTGCATCAATTATCCCCACAAGATGCACCTAACAGAATTGCATTTAGCAGGGAATTTGTAAGATTGTAGGGCGAAAGAGCAGATTTGATGGATAATGTAATTATGTCTTATGAAGCTCATTTTTCTTTATCTGGTTTTGTTAATAAACAAAACTTTCGATATTGGTGTGCAGAACAACCAATGCAGTTTCATGAGAAACCTTCACATGCTGAAATAATTACGGTTTGGTGCGGTATTGCAACCTTTGGGATTATTGGACCGTATTTTTTGAAGAGAACAATCGAACTGTAACCGTTACCTCGGAGCGATATTTGCAAATGCTACAAACATTTCTTACTGCCGAATTACGTAGATTGAGAGTTGAAGATCAGGAAATATGGTTTCAACAGGATGGGGCAACTAGTCATACCGCTAGAATAGTTATGGAGTTTTTAAGGAATAAGTTTCCTGGGAGATTAATTTCCCGAAATGGAGACCTTGCCTGGCCAGCACGTTCTCCTGACTTAACGGCTCCAGATTGTTTCTTATGGGCGTACTTAAAGTCTAAAGTGTATCTAAACAAGCCTCGCACACTGGAGCTAAAGAACAATATAACTGACGACATAAGAAGAATTAATGGAAGACTTCGAGGCGCAGTTATGAACTACGTCCGAGAAAATATTGAAAAATGTAAAAAGTTTAATGGTGGACATTTAAAATCTGTAATTTTAAAAAAATAATAAACTGTTAAAAACTGCATTCAATGAATATTATTTTTCAGATTTTTTGCTTCTTTTACAACAAAATTTCTAATCACTACAGTGTAGCGAAAACCGTCATATTCCACTGCCGGACCCTGTATATACGCAACTCAAAATTATGAAAATCGTATAGCTATTATTAAATATTTTGTAAACGATGTAGATAAGAAGGAAATTTTCCACAGGAAGAGTTATTCAAAAAAGAAAGGAAGACATCTACTTATTATAAATGTTTAATACGTACTTTTTGAGAAAAATGTGTTGACTAATACATAACTTCAGCTTGTATCCTACGTATTCCTGATAGCAGAGAATGTTGATGTTAACGTGCCACATATTCATTATATCCTGTTGTAATAACTGACAACGATATATAATATTTCCAACCAAACACAAAGAAGTTAAATATATGCAAGTAATTATTATGCATATTAAATAAAAAATAAAGAGGTACATGTACTTGATTACAAAACTGCACGGTATTTCGTGTTGATTTAAGAAAATCAGTATGTAGTGGAATTGAGTCGCGCCAAACCATGGCATTAACGTTTGTACGAAGATGAAGCCATTTGAAGTCATCAGCATTATGTCGCATTTTAGAAATGTCATCGTTTTTATCAGTTTTCCTAATGATTTCAGTGTATTCAATGAATTAGTCATTTCGGCGATCATATCTTGAAATGCAATAACTTGATAACTAACCATATAACCCTAGAATAAAAAACACGGTAAGTTTTTTTTATAACCGATTCCTATTCCTTAGCAACGTTACTGAGATATGGCCCTCTAAAGGTCAATTCACACATACGGTACTGGGCACCCACTGTGCACCGACTGTGTCGATTTGAACTAAATCTATCACCTGAAGTTTCCATTGAAAATGTATTGAATTGTACTGTTTAATTCACACATGTAGGTCTAGCCACAGACTGTCCTCTGACTGTGTTGCTTCCGACCGCTCTGAAAGCGATTTCTCAAGGTTACGGTCCGACACGGTAGGAGCACGGTACGTGCATAACCGCTCTAGTGAGAACTATTGGAAGGCGACCAGAGGGCGGTCGTCATGTTTCGGCCAGCGCTCGTTCATTTTCGGGTGTCGCAATTTTGCCGCTGGTATTCCTTCTCTCTTGGATCCATGATGCAAACTAACCAACTGTGGCACGTAATAACATGATGGGTGTGAATATGCACAAC
Source organism: Monochamus saltuarius (assembly GCA_025584915.1). NCBI lineage: Eukaryota > Metazoa > Arthropoda > Insecta > Coleoptera > Cerambycidae > Monochamus > Monochamus saltuarius. The sequence continues at coordinate 21,208,350 of CM046723.1, read as the reverse complement.
ACAACACAGTCGGTGCACGGTTACGACACAGTCGGCGCACAGTACCGCATGTGTGAATTGACCTTAAAGAAGTCTTATCATTTGGATATTTTTTAAAATAACTTTCTTTCTGATTATGATAATGGAATGAAAATTGTAGCTAAAATCATAAGTTTCATCAAAATCGTTTACAAATAATAGTTATTTATGTAATTAGTTATGAAAAGTATGATTTTAGTTACGTAAAATCATGTTTCATAACGTATTACATACAAGATTTTTTCTAATTTTGACGAAAAATAGGAAATACAAGTATAATTTAAATAAAAATTATCTAGTAGGTCAGTGTCAGTTTAAATTTTCTTGTCATTTGGTTTGACATTTAAGCCGTGTTTTTTTGACGTAGGTGATTGGATCGAACAAGTCAATTTTAATTAAATGTTGTTTTTTCGATAAAATTAGATCCGGATTTAAAGATCGTGTTCCGTTTTCCCTCTTCCCCTCTGGATCGTAAAATTTCTGTGATCATTTTTATTAAATCAGAATCCGACCACAGAACGGGGTTTTCTGTGGTCGATCCGACTAACGTTTCAGGAGTTTCACAATTAAATCCTTATTAGCAAAGCATAAATACCTACACAGATTAACTATACAGGGTGTCCGGTAAGTACCTCCTAATCTCTCGGGAGTCTATAGGAGGTCAAAATAAAACTAGTCCTTCCTATAATATTTTTCCTAATGTGCCCCCTAACGGAGTTATGGGGGTCAAAAGGGTACCTAGAAATTAACGTTTAGGGTTATAACTTTGAAACCACCCTGTATATTTTAATACAATTTTCGTACGTTGTATTACACATGGAGCTCTACGATTTGATGCTAAAATCAACTTTTTGCTATTATCAGGTGTCCAGAAACGGACTGGCCCTATCACAATTTTTCTCAAAATGTTGACAGAAGTAATTTTATCAAACTGAAAATATTATTATTTGATACTCTGAAGGTTTTTCTTTAAAAATGGTACTCTTTATTTATTTCGAAAAAATTAACGGTTTGCGAGATAAAAAAATTGGTAACAAATACAACAACAATTAAAATTTATTTTTTTACAATAAAATCATTCCCGCTAGTGCCAGCCTACAGATTCACCATAAACATTTACTGGTGGTGAATTAAGGAACGAATAATGCCGTTTCTTGTAAAATCAACATCTATGACTGTTCAGGATTAATGGACTGTATTGATATCTTCTTTTAATTGTAGAACTAAATTTTTATTTGCATATAGGTACAGTATATTATATTAAGGTTATGAATGTATAATAATATTTCGAGTCCGATGCTTCCCTATGACTCGCACTCTGTCCTATTCCTACTAAGTTGCCCGCATGCTGGGCGCTCACTGTCCCTTTGTAGAGTGGGGATGATGATGCGGTTAGCCTCGCTTCTAGTCTCAGTCTAGGTCACACGCGTTAACATGCCCCCCGCCTTGGAAGTAAAGGCTTTCAACGAACTAAAAAGTCACTGGTAAGGGACAAATTTTGGAAAAGGCACGACGCACTTCACCGTCTGTAGTCTTGATTGTGGCAACGCGATTAATTTTGTCACTTCCGGGGAACACTTCAATTATACGTCCTAAACGCCATCGCATGGGTGGGACGTTGTTTTCCTTGATGAGTACAAGCTGTCCAATTTGCAGTTGCCCACAGTTTTGCTTCCATTTGGAACGCCTTTGCAACTCGAGGACATACTCTCGACTCCAACGATTCCAGAAGTGCTGGTTGAGTAGTTGCAAATGTTGGTAATGGGAAAGTCTGTTCTCTGATATGCCTTGCACGCTTGGCTCAGGTATCGCAGTAAGGGGTCTCCCGACCAGAAAATGGGCTGGAGTTAAGGGAGAAAGGTCTTCCGGATCGGACGACAAGGGAGATAGAGGACGAGAGTTTAGTGTCGCCTCAATCTGGACAAGCAAAGTGTTAAAGTCTTCATATGTTAAAGTTACGTTACTTAGAATACGCCGTAGATGATATTTTACAGTTTTGACGCCGGCTTCCCAGATACCTCCAAAGTGAGGTGAGCTGCTGGGTATGAAATGCCATCTTATATTAAATTCCGTGGTTTCTTCATTTATCTTTGTAGAGTTGTCTACGAGAAAATTACCCAATTGTTTAAGTGCGCCGACAAAGTTCGTACCATTGTCAGAGTACACGTCAGTGGGCCTGCCGCGTCTCGAAATGAAACGTTTTAAGACCTGTATGAATGATTGGCTAGTCAAATCGGTAACTACTTCCAAATGGATGGCTCGAGTAACAAAACAGACGAATAAGCAAATCCACCCTTTTGAAGTTTTACTTCCACGACCTTTCCGATCTTTTAATAAAAATGGACCAGCATAGTCCACGCCTGTTACAGCAAATGGTGGCGCTGGCTGTACGCGCGATGCAGGTAAGTCGCCCATGATTGGTTGTATCGGTTTAGAATTAAATCTAGCGCATTTTACGCAACTTCGTGTAACCTTTCGAGCTATGTTACGTCCGCAGATTGGCCAAAAATTTTCTCTTACTTGAGCCAAAAGTATTTGTGGTCCAGCGTGTAATACATTTTTGTGCTCAAATTCGAAGATTAACTGCGTACGGTAATGTGTTGACGAACTGAAGGCTGGTGGTTTGTTGTTAAATGGAAAGTTTGAATTTTTAGACGTCCACCAACGCGAATAATATTATCTTTATCCATGAATGGATTAAGACTCAAAATCTTGCTATCGGATTTAAGAGTTTTTTGTTGTGAAAGTCTAACATAGTCTATCGGGAATGATTGCCTTTGGGAGATTTTTATCAAAATTTTAAGTGATTGTTCGAGCTCATCGACACTTAATGGAGAAACGTTGCGTTCATTTGGTTTGCGACAATTGTTAATGAATCGTAACATATACGCCATAGTGCGTTTTATTTTAGAGAAGCTTGAAAATCTTTCAAACGGAAAATTGAATTCGTCTTTATGCGTCACAAGTAAATTACGTTTTCTTATGTCGGGTAAATCAAGATCGGTTAATTGTAAGTTTAAATTTGGCCATGCAGTATCATGTTCTTTCAACCATGTAGATCCAGTCCACCATAAACCTAAATGTATGATGTTTTTAGGGCTAATTCCCTTGATACGAAATCTGCTGGATTGTCTTTCGTCGGTACGTGACGCCAGGCGCTCGGATCGGTATGTTTTGAATTTCTGCAACGCGGCTGTCTACAAATGGTTTTAATAAGTTCGGTGCTGTATGTAACCAACCCAACACAATGGTGGAATCTGACCAGAACACGACTTTATCTATATTAACACGTAATGAACGTTTGACCTTGATATACAATCGAGCTAATGTTAATGCTCCGCATAGTTCTAAGCGTGGCATTGTAAGTTTCTTTAATGGTGCCACCTTAGATTTTGCGCATAATAGTTTGATGGTACATTCATCATTAGCATTTGATGATTTTAAATAAATGCACGAGCCATACGCGACTTCTGAGGCGTCACAGAAACCGTGTAACTCTATTGACTTGGGATTATCACACAAAACTCGACGTGGAATTTTGAGATCATTTAAATGGACCAATTCCGATTTAAATTCAGACCATTCATGATGTATTTGGATTGGCAGTGACTCATCCCAGGTTAATTTTTCGGCCCATAATTTTTGTAATAAAATTTTTGCCTTTATCACAGATGGTGCTAAAAGTCCTAACGGATCAAAGATGGAAGCTATTTGAGATAAGATGGATCTTTTGTTTACTTTGTTTGAGCTAGTATCCTCGTGTAACTTTAAAGTATACGTTAAACTGTCAATATCACACATCCATGTCAGACCTAATGTTTTATAATTTTGTTCCTTATTAATTGTAAATTCTAAATTATTTGAGGTTATATCGTTTGTCATGTCACTAACTACGCTCGGAACATTACAACGCCATTTCCTTAGCTCAAACCCGCCACTGGCTAAAATCTTAGAAATGTCTGCGCATAGAGCTTTAGCTTCTTCTGGCGTATCGGTGCCAGTTAAAGGTCGTCGACGTACATGTCGGAAGAAATTATTTCAGGTAATTTAGGATGTGATACTTTACATTGATTGGCTAATTCTTGTATGCACCGTATGGCAAGAAATGACGCGGATTTAAACCCATATGTAACGGTATTTAAGTTATAAATGCATAATTCAGAATTTGGATTTTCGCGCCAAATTATTTTTTGCAATTCTCGTTGTTCAGGCTTTATTAAAACCTGCCGGTACATCATTTTCACGTCGCTTGATAATATTATTCGATGTGTTCTAAACCGAAGAATAATAGACAGTAGGTCGTCCTGAATAACCGGGCCGGACATTTGCAGGTCGTTCAAAGACAATCCGGATGTCGTGCACGCGGAAGCATTGAAAACTACCCGCAACTTCGTTGTGAGGCTTGTTTCGCGGAGAACGCCATGGTGCGGCATGTAATATTGTACATTGTCAGTGATCTTATCATCGCTCTTGGTCATATGACCTAATAATTCATATTCTCTGAGAAAATCTACATATAATTTACACAACCTATCATCTGCTTGCAATTTATTTTCGAGTTGATAAAATCTTTTTACTGCCAAATTACGTGACTCTCCTAATTTCTGCAAATTATCCTTAAATGGTATTGACACTATGAATCGCCCGTCGTTATCACGAGTAAAATTTTCACAAAAGTGAATTTCACAAAGTTCTTCCTCAATTGAACGAGGTTTTTTTGAATCTATTTCCTCGATTTCCCAGAATTTCGATAATTCGTCTTGAACGTTTATATTTTTAGAAAAATTGCAAACCGCCTTTTGAGTAAAATTATTGACCGGACCTGCTATAATCCATCCGAATCGTGTTTTTGTAATATCGGACTATTCGGGCCTAAACTTATCTGACCTACGCATAAAAGTTTCCAGAAAACGTCTGCTCCTATTAATATGTCTATCTTTTCAGGGATCTCGAAATTTGGATCAGCTAACTTTATATTACCAGGAATTTTCATATCAACTTTGTTTACTATTATATCTGGAAGTTTACCTGTAATTTGTTTAATAACGTAACAAGAAACATCAACATTAAAATCGTTACATGAAGAGTAGAATGTTACATTACATTTGTGACGAATTTGTGATACCAAATTAGTTAAACCCGAGACTGACAAGTTTGAATCTATTTTATTTAATTTTAATTTATTTGCTAACTCTTCTGTCATAAAACTTGAATCGCCGACATAAATCTGAGCGGTTGATAATAATACGTTTTTTGTGAATGCAGATAACGAGGTGGCCGGTGCCTCTTTCTCTTTAGGAGCTACCGCCGCCGCCGTTTCAATGCCCGTATTATTTGCGTCTTTTATCGAATTTTCTTCGTGTAGTAACGTATTATGTCTCCCGCGACATTTTCTACAACCGCCGATTGATCTGCAATCTTTAACATGATGCCTTCCTTTTAAGCAATTGATGCATAATTTTAATTCTCGCGCTTTAGCCATGCGATCCTTTACATCTAAACACAAAAAATCCTGGCAAGTGTAAATTAAGTGATCTTTTTTACAAATTATGCACACATTTAATGGCTGTTTTGAAAATAAACCGCGTGTCTGTTCTTTTTTTGTAAACCGCTTTTCCTGTACGTTTGTTTCAACTGTTTCTAAAAGATCGGCTCTATTTTTTAGGAAAATTTTTAGATCCTCTAATGTAGGTGATGTAGTTAGCTCAGATTTGTATTTTTCCCATTCTTTGTTTGTCACACTATCTAGTTTACTAGTTACAATAAATATTATAAGTGTATCCCACGCATCTACTTGCTCGCCTAATTGCTTAAGACTTCGCAAATGTTTAAACACGTCATCACACAAGGTTCGAATTTTATTTGAAGATTCTCGTGAAATATTGTCTATATTGAATAAGGCTCTAACGTGATTTTGTACTAGTAATCGTTTGTTATCGAATCGGTCACATAAAATACTCCAGGCCATGTCATAGTTATCTGAAGTTATTTGTATGGACTTTATTACCTGCGCCGCGGTACCTTCTAATGACGCTCGTAAGTATTGAAATTTAGATGTATTGCTTATTTGTCCGTTAGAGTGAATTAACGAGTTGAATATGTCTCGAAATTCCATCCAGTGATCGTATGAACCGTTAAATTTGGGCAGCTGAATCGTAGGCAACTTTACACTTTCTTGTAATACGTTATGTATGCTGGAATGGGCAACGTTATTGTCTGAGACTGTATTTTCTTTTATTTTTTGCTCTAGCTTTAAAAATACTGATTTTGCTTTAGACATAACACTACAGAATTTTGTTTCGAATTCTTCACGTACAACATAATGATCCTCGGGATTTGTGGCTACACATTCTAGTTCATTTTGTATGTCATCAAAATCCTTAATTATTTGCTCTCCCCTCCATATATTTTGCATCGTTTATAGTTTGATCTACACTAATTATGTCTTTATCTAAAGAGCTGACATATTTTTCAAAAGTTGTCAATCTGGCTTTAACGGATGAGCGTTTTTTAATTAAAGTTTGCTCCGACATTGTAACTAATATTTTTGCTTGTCAAGAATGAGTAGACACAACCCACAATATGGATATGAATTGATAAGGACTTACCCAGTTCTAGTCGTTTTATTTTGTTTGTTTTTTGACGCCCTACCGTGCTTGAGTCTGTTGACCGCCTTGGATGCTGCGTCGTATTTCTACTTGGGTATCGTTTCTAACGCACAACCGGTGCTTGAATCTGTTGATCGCTGTGGCTGCTGCGTAGATTTCTTTTGTTGAATGTTCTGCAATCCGTGCTCGTACGGGACCAATTGATGTTCAGGATTAATGGACTGTATTGATATCTTCTTTTAATTGTAGAACTAAATTTTTATTTGCATATAGGTACAGTATATTATATTAAGGTTATGAATGTATAATAATATTTCGAGTCCGATGCTTCCCTATGACTCGCACTCTGTCCTATTCCTACTCCTACTAAGTACTAACTAAGTTGCCCGCATGCTGGGCGCTCACTGTCCCTTTGTGGAGTGGGGATTATGATGCGGTTAGCCTCGCTTCTAGTCTCAGTCTAGGTCACACGCGTTAACAATGACCAAAATACATCTACAAATTATTATTGATCTTGTCTCAATCTAGTTAATTTCTATTGTTTTCGTTGTTAGACCCTGTTGATTTTAAAGTACTTGTCAAAGGCGCATGACCGAATAAAAATTCAATTTTATTGTGGTATTCGTTTTAAGCCGTTAGAAATAACATTTAAAAATGGAAGAATATTCCTGTGCAGAATATGCTGATATGCACCTAATTTATGGGGAAGCATTATGCAACTCCGTGGAGGCAAGAAGACTTTATGATGACAGGTTTCCGGGTCGACATTTGCCGAGTCCAAAAACTTTTGAAAGAGTTGATCGTAGTTTAAGAGAAACAGGTAAAAAAAAATAGTGAAAAACGTTAGTGAAACTAATTTCTTCCGAATCCTTTATTTAGGAAGCTTTTTGCCACGCCGCGCCGTGGTGGAGCAGGACCCTCATGTAGAGGAACAAATATTGGAAGACGTTGCTAATAATCCTTCAAATAGCATAAAGAAGCTTACGGCACAAAACAATGTTACAAAATGGGCTGTACATGAAACTCTGAAAGAACAATTGCTTTACCCGTACCACATCCAGAAGTACATGCTATGTCTCCAGATGATTATCCAAAAGACTTCAATACGCCAATTGGTTTTACAGCATCATATTCGGAATCATAATTTTGGTACATCTATTTTGTTCACCGATGAAGCAGGTTTTACAAGAGACGGCATAATTAATTCGCATAATCTACATGTCTGGGATGAAGAAAACCCTCACGCTTTAGTTCAAACTCGCTACCAACAAAGGTTTATGGTGAATGTGTGGGCTGGAATTATCTGGAATCATTTGATTGGTCCATTTATTCTGGAGCAAAGACTTAATGGTGCTCTTCTAAATATTTTGTTAGAAGAAGTGCCCCTTCAAATAAGAACTGAAATGTGGTACATGCATGACGGTGCACCACCCCACTTTGATCGTTTAGTACGTCAACATCTGACGAATGTTTTTGGTGATCGATGGATAGGTCGAGGCGGACCTGTATTATGGCCACCTAGGTCGCCCGATATAAACCCATTAGACTTTTTTCTGTGGGGTCATTTAAAAAATAACGTTTATTCAACACCCGTAAATAGTAGAGAGGAACTTCTGCTGAGGATAACACAGAACTGTGACCATCTCCGCAATAATTACTGAATATTATTTCAAGTGCACCGGGAAAACATTCGTAGGATTAGAAAGTGCATTGAAGTACGGGTGCTCATTTTGAACATCTACCGAAGTAACATTTAGGTACCTTTGTTCATTGTAGAATGTTCTTTGTTGCATGTCTTGTAAGTAAGTTATTTTTCAAATGTTATTTTTAATTGGTCACTACTTGCTCATAAAGTATAGCCAACCCGTTCAAAGATTTATGGACTTGATAAAGTTAAAGAAATCAAATGCATGAAATAATATGTAAAAAAAATAAATTTTAATTGTTGTTGTATTTGTTACCAATTTTTTTCAAAACCGATTTATCTGGCAAACCGTTCATTTTTTCGAAATAAATAAAAGTACCATTTTTAAAGAAAAACCTGCAGAGTATCTAATAATAATATTTTCAGTTTGATAAAATTACTTCTGCCAAAATTTTTAGAAAAATTGTGATAGGGCCAGTCCGTTTCTGGACACCTGATAATAGCAAAAAGTTGATTTTAGCATCAACTCGTAGAGCTCCATGTGTAATACAATGTACGAAAATTTTATTAAAATATACAGGGTGGTTTCAAAGTTATAACCCTAAACGTTAATTTCTAGGTACCCCTTTGACCCCCCATAACTCCGTTAGAGGACACATTACGAAAAAAAATTATAGGACGGCCTAGTTTTACTTTAACCTCCCTATACACTCCCGAGAGATTAGGAGGTACTTACCGGACACCCTGTATAAATAAAATGGACATAAATAATATTTATGCTGTGTATGTATTGTTTGATTTTGCAGGTTACAAGATATAGTTTGAATCTGAAAAATACGTGTTCTTTTGCATCACAGATTGGATTGCAATATTTGGATCTGATTCGTCAATCATGATCCAAAATCGTGGTGCAAAAAAACACAGCTTTAATAGACGCTGATCTATTCTGTGACGATGATCGATAATATTACCATTTATTAGGAAAAAATGTGTGATTTACATTCAGATTCTGACGATATACCGAGCGATATCGAAGAAGCGGCAAGAAATGCCGTATGTTCACTGATTCCTGAAAAATCCAAAGCGGTATATGACTTGGCTTATGAAAAATTTGAGAAATGGCGTGAACAGAAGAAAGTAAAACACGTCAATGAGAAAGTACTATTAGCATATATCGAAGGTACGAAGAATTTGAAGGCTTCTACGCTATGGACACAGTACTCCATGTTGAGAACTGAGCTGTCTTAAAAAAAAAGGTATAGACATTAAAACACAATATTTTGATAGCATTTTTGAAAACGCAGTCCGATGGATACCACGCTTAAGAAATCAAACATTTTTTCAAAAGTAAATATTGCGAAGTTGTTGACGAAGGTGGATGACAATAATTTTTTAATGGCTAAGGTAACTAATAATTGCTTCATTTAGTTGTCAGTTTACTTACTAATTTGCATGTTTTGTTTTAGGTTGTGTTCGTTGTGGGAATAGCCGGTGCATGTCGGAAGCCAGAATTAACATTTTTACGTGTTGAAGACGTTATAGATGAGGAGACGTATTTTCGAGTAAATATTCCAAATACAAAAACTCGAATAATTCGTGAATTTGTAATCACCCCGGGAGATATAGAAGGACTAAACTTCGTTGACAGGGAGTATAGAAACCTACGCTCGGCAAATATTAAACACAATAAATTCTTTGTTAAATAATGGTAAAGGTGGTGTACAACCAATAGGAATTAATACTATTGTACAGTTACCAAATATGATTGCTCAAATGATTGGTGTTCAATTTCCTGAACATAAGGCAGAAAATGTGCCACTGTTTTTGATGGATATAGCAGCTCTCCCAACTGCATTAAGTCGGTAGAACAGGAAAGACGCTATCGGATGAAAAAGTGTGTCGAAATCAACTTCAATATGGAAACTGAAATTTCAGTGACTCAAGAAATATTTGTCTGCAACCACCAAAACAAAGATAGGCTGATCAATCTATTGAGCTTTAAACTCTTAGAAAACGACACCACAACATATCAAACATCACACAATACTGATGTATTGATTGTAAGCACCGCTATTGACCAGTCCGTAAATGAAACAACCAATGTGGTTGTTATAGGGGAATACTTTGGCCTCATTGTGCTACTTACAGCAAAAACGTCATCTGACCATAACATCCTGGTTTTAAAACCTGACAGGGGAAAAGTACAAACCAACGTTTACTCCATCCATCAAATGCAACAGGACTCAAGGGCTCAAGAATATTTTATTTTTATACGCATTCACTTGCTGCGATTTCTACTAGCGCAACATTCCGGAAAAGTAAACTTGATCTTTTAAAAACCAAACATATCCTGATATAAAAAGAGCAGTTGAAGTATTCCATAACTCCTCTTCCTCGTATGCTGATGTTGAGAAAGCTGGGCGAATATGCATGCTAAAAGGTACGGTACCCCTGCTAAGTTCCCTGAACACTTTCAGCTACGATCCATTTTTGAAATCGGCATCGAATATAAATGAGATCTTGCATTTCCATCCAGCGAGGGGGCAACGAAAGAGCACATATGTCGCATATTGCGCCAGGTGTAGCTCTGGCTGGTAAACCAACTACCTCCAGATCTGTGAGGTTGGGAACGCAAAGGCAATATGAGCTCCTGTGATGACCAAAAACGAAGCAACACGCAGAGAAGTTTTGGACCTTATATTTTGTAGATACACGAAAGGTTGCAGCAGTGGAAGGTGCAGCTGCAAAAAAACAGCGATGAGTTACTCTCAATTATGCGAAAACTGTTAAATTCGCTATTTAAACAGCGCCCGCATTTTAAACGAAGATGACGAAGAAGACTTAGAGCTCACCTGCACCTCCCGCGGAGACTTATGACGAAGACAAGAGTGATTCACAATTCGTGTTACTATCGGTATTGAAACTTCAGCCAAAAGTAGAACCTTCCCAGCCCAAGAGAAACAGGCCCAGTTAATTTTGTTTGGTTAATATTTTTCATTTGCTACGTTTTCTCCTTATTAATTTTTATAAAATAAAATTTATACATATATTTGTTACACATTCGCCTTCATAGTTTTTAAATTATTCACAATTAGCTTGAAAACTGGTAAACTTCTGCCCCTTTTATGTATGAATATGCAATATATTAGCTTGTAAATTCTGTAATAACGAAGATAACAAGTTTGCTTGAATTTTAGGGAGACACCACTACTTCTCTAGGTATAGTAGTGAGGACTAGGTACGACTTATAATACTGTAATTACATATGCTAACAAAAACTTCTCCACATGTTTTTTTATTGCAATTCCATATTTATTGTGAATATGCCAATTCTGCCCCTGAATTTTGGAAGCCCCTCTAAAGTTTTACATTTTTAAAGGAATTATATTTCTTGCATAAAATATGTCTAATAATTTTGTAAAATACTTAATGAGGTTGAATAATACTACTTTCCCTCAATAAAAAGAATAACAATGCATATCGAATAAACATTAGTAAATTAATATTTTTGTTTAATACATCAGTTGATATAGTTTTGTTACTATTTGGCCTCTTACAAACTTCTGAAAAATATGGCGTACTTAGCATTATCATTTCCAATATTTAAACTTAACTGACATTTTGCCTTTAGCCGAAGTCATTACAACTTATAATTTTGATCTACAGGTTATATAGAATTATTTAGGTTAAAATAGCCTGTTAGCCTGAAAACCTGTAAAGGGTATTCTGACTTTGAAGTTCATTTAGACCTATATTGGCCATTTTTTCCTATTCAAGTTTATGTGACCGGATAGGTACTTAGGTACATACTAACTTTTCTTTTAAATCTAAACAAACTAATATCGGAAGGTTTCTATAGCACTCTATACTAAAAAATAATATAATAATGACACTGTGTCTTGAACTGTTTACTACTTACGATTAACATTATCGATTGTACAAGTAGAGAATTGATAAATATATCCAAATTCCATTCTTTTATCGTGTAAATTCCAAATAATAAGAAATTAGCAGTAATTAACACCGCCAGAATACCACATAACTTCTTTTGCAGCTTACTTAACATAATTTTAAAAATCCATTTGTATAACATCACGATCAATTCATCTTAAAGCAAAAACGTCCAGTTAGTACATTGTCTAATATTTTAACATATAAATTAAAATTTAACTAAATCCATATTTGAGAACTCCTACCATAAGTTCTCTGATTTGAAGTTTCACGAATTAGTTTAGAACCATTAATATAGAGTACCTAATTTTCTTTATAGTTACCACATTTTTTTAAGGATAAAAAGATATGGTTTTTATTAATACATGTAATTGAAGGATATTTATACATACCACTCATTAGACTAAAATTTGCCATAATTAAATGCTGATTTTATATTGTTGATACGATGGTTCTAACATTTAAATTTAATAATAATTTTAATAGTAAAAAATATATAAAGATGTATTTTAAAGACGGCAAAATGTATAATGATAGATTTTATAGTTATTGATATAGATATCTATTGAATTAGTGATAAAGTAAGGTTGTTTTATTTAGTAATAAACATGTAATTATACGTATTTAGTGAATAATAAATTATAATAAGTCTTCCTTAGAGAAATAGATCTCCTTAAAAACAATTTATTTCTATAATTTACTAGCGCATTAGCTTACTTTTTAAATCAATAACAAAATTCTAAAAAATAAAGTTTTAAAATAAGACACAGAGTGTTTAAATACACTAGCGGAAAAAATTAAAGGATCAAAAATAAAATCTCAATTTTTTGCGATTTTTCAAATGGCTGTATCTTTGGTAAAAATGGTCGTATCTGAGTGAGAAAAAAATCAATTTGAAGCTTGAAGTGTCTAGTTTATGAATCTTGCGATAAAACAATTTTCCAAGCAACAATTAGCGCTTAATCCTAATGAATATCATAGAAAGAAAATTTTTCGAAATTTTTTGCACACTTATTTTTAGTGTACGGACTTCAAAAAAATTTTTTCAACATAACCACTATATGGATTGGATAGGTTGTTCATTTAGCTTCAATTTCTTTTTTTGTCAGCCTCGATACGACCATTCTTCGCTGAGTTATCAGCCTTTGAATGAAAATGCGTCATTTTCCCTTCTCTCAGCAATATCTCAGGAACCAATGGTCGCTCAGAAAATGGAAGGGGGGTTTTGAAAACTTGGATCCATTCTCTACAATGTTCTGGCATATTTTTTCAGAAAAGAAATGTTTTTTCATTCTTAACATGACTGAAAAATTTCGAAAAACAGGACTTTTTGAGATCTTTCAGAAAATCACGCGTCACATTGAGAATATTGGGAAAATGGCTAATGTTAAGTGTGCATCTTATAGGCCATTGTACCCTCAAAAGCCCTACAAAGTTTGAACTTGATCCATCAAGCCGTTTTATTGTTTCATTCGATTAAATATTTGAAAAAAATTGAAAGACCGCGTTTTTTTGCCTTTAGAGCTCATAATCTGTAAAAAATTAAAACGAAATGTCTCCTAATTTTTTTCGACATTTTTATTGCGGAAAGCGTTTGAAGTCATGAAAGAAAAATTTTTTTCTTTCGAACCGATTTTCAGAAATTTTGCAAAACCGCCGGCATTAGAGTTACCCAAAACGTACCACGTGGACGTTGCACGGGCGGATTTACGCTTCTTTGTGTGTGTGTGTTTCTTCAAGAGAAATGAGACCCGGTGGTTTGTGAGTTCCACCGTATTTTATGACTTCAAACTCATTATCCAAAGACTGTGTGTCACACCCGCCAATGAGTTCAGATCTGAACACAATCGAGCATGTTTGGGATATAATGGTCCGTCGATTGCAGAGGGAATTGGAGCGCGCACTTCAGCGAATTTGGAACACCATTCTGCAACCCGAAATCACCCGATGCATCAACATGGCTGAACGTTTGAGGGCTGTTATAGAGAACAGGGGTGGCAATATCCATTATTGAAGGGATTAAAACACACACGCACACTTTTCAGAGAATGAGCTTGGAGTCATAAAATCCGGTGGAACCACGAACCACCGGGTCTCATTTCTCTTAAAGAAACACACGCACACACAAAGAAACGTAAATACACCCGTGAAACTTCCACGTGGTACGCTTGGGGTAACTCTAATGCCGGCGGTTTTGCAAAATTTCTGAAAATCGGTTCGAAAAGAAAAATTTTTTCTTATTTAAAAAAAAAATTTTTTTCATGACTTCAAACGCTTTCCACAATAAAAATTACGAGTACAATTAGGAGACATTTTTTTTTCTCATTTTTTTACAGATTATGAGCTTCAAAAATTCAGGTTGAAAACTTTGTAGGGCTTTTAAGGGTACAATGGCCTATAAGATGCACACTCAACATTAGCCATTTTCCCAATATTTTCAATGTGACGCGTGATTTTCTGAAAGATCTCAAAAAGGCCTGTTTTTCGAAAATTTTCAGTCATGTTAAGAAGGAAAAAAAAATTGTTTTCTGAAAAAACATGCCAGAACATTGTAGAGAATGGATCCAGGTTTCCGAAACCCCCCTTCCATTTTCTGAGCGACCATTGGTTCCTGAGATATTGCTGAGAGAAGAGAAAATGACGCATTTTCATTCAAAGACTGATAACTCAGCGAGGAATGGTCGTATCGAGGTCAACAAAAAAAGAAATTGAAGATAAATAAACAACCTATCCAATCCATATAGTGGTTAGGTTGAATAATATTTTTTGAAGTTCGTACACTAAAAATAAGTGTGCAACAAACTTCGAAAAATTTTCTTTCCATGATATTCATTAGGATTTTGCGCCAATTGTTGCTTGGAATTTTTTTTATCGCAATATCCATAAACTAGACTTCAAATAGATTTTTTTTTCACTCACATACGACGATTTTTACCAAAGATACAGCCATTTGAAAAATCGCAAAAAATTGAGATTTTTTTCTTTGATCCTTTAATTTTTTCCGCTAGTGTATAAAAGAAAACATATTCTTTAGAGTAATTTTGCAATTTTCTAAGCAAGCTAAACTGAAATATGCACCATTAGTTTGTAGGCACTCTGTATTTATGTTTGTTTGTTTATTTTTTTCTAATGGACAGTTTTACACTATAAGAAATGGTCAATACATAAACTTAGATTCTAAATTAAAGTAAATAAATAAACAACACACTAAATCATACAAAATCACATAAAAGAAAAACAAAAATCGCAATTTTAAACCTTGAAATATTCATTTAACGAATACGGACACATATCAATTAGGTACGATTTTAGTCTTTTTTTTTAAACGCTCAAGTGTACAGCAAGTCTTTACATCATTAGGTAATTTATTATATAGCTTAAGGCACAGACAGTTTGGTGAATTCATGGTAAGCTTTTATCTCATAAACGATATATATGATCTTTTTGATGAGTATTAATTTGATGAATTTCCTTATTGGTATGAAATTTAGATCTGTTACTGAAAGTATTATTACACAATTGAAATATAAAGAGTTCAGGTGAAGTTAGAATAAAATATTTTTTAAAAGTATCTACATGAATGTAAACTTGAAACATTAAAAATGATATTAGTATTTTTTTTGGCATATAAATACATCAGAAGACATAGTGGACCCACCCCAGGAGCAGACACCATACATTATTCTACTGCCCACCTGTGCATGATACAGATTTATAAGCTGCGGAGTTACAAGCACCGTACGCAAATTTCGGAATAAATAACATATTGAATTCAGTTTAGAACAAAGATTTGAACAATGTGATTTCCAGGACAAATTGCTATCAAATTCAATTCCTAAAAATTTGACAGAAGTCTCATTATTAATTGGTATGCCATTTATATCAAAATTCAATTCTATATCTGTCCGTTGGCGATTTTGAAATAAAACCGCACGAGTCTTTGTCACATTAAAACATAAGTTATTATTACACAACCATGTATATAATTTATTAAGTAAAATATTACATATTGCTTCTAAGTCGTAGGAAGATTTATCAGAAATTAAAAGGGAATTATCATCGGCATATATAGTAAAATGAATATTAGAAGCAATGGTGTTTATGTCATTAATGTATAAAATAAACAACAAAGGACCCAGTACAGAACCCTGTGGAACACCCATGGTTAAACTTTGTATTTCTGAATTTACATATTAAACACTCAAAGAATCTCTATGCTTAAGGCTAACATATTGTCTCCGGTCATTCAAAAATGAACTTATCCAATTCAATGCAATACCTCGTCATCCATAATATGATAATTTTTTAAGTAATATGCTGTGATCGACGCCGTCGAAAGCCCTGCTAAGATCGCAAAAGATCCCAGCAGGGCATTCGCCTGCTTCCACAGACTTTAAAACAGTCTCATAAAATGAATGAATGGGGCTACTAGATGATTTTCCTGATTGAAAACCATGCTGATGTTGTATATATATTATAATTCTGTGCTTATTAATGAACGATATAAGTCTGTCCAAGAAGGAATACTCAAAAAATTTTGAAAACGGCGATAAACTCGTTATTGGTCTATAATTATTTAACGAAAAATTATCACCTTTTTTATAAACAGGAGTGACCTTTCCGAGTTTCAGTTTTGATGGAAAACAACCACTTTCAAACGAGAAGTTTATCAAAAAGACGTACGTTTATTTTACCTTCCATTTTGGCATGATTCTAAAAAATTCCAAAATATTTAAATGGCATTTGGGGTTGAGTAATATTTATTTTGAAAGCTTTTACAATTCTCTATACAACATACTCTAGATTTTATAATTCCGCCTAATACTTTGAAAAAAATTTACATTTTAAAATTTAAATTATGTTTAGTTGCTTACTTACTACTTAGTTGATTAAATGTTCAAACTGATTACCGCCCGCTTCCATACAAGAATAAAGATTTTGTTCGAAACGTTCGCGCATATTCTGAAACATTTCCGGACGATTCTTTGACGCAAATCTTGCTGGCCGCAGTTCCTGAAAATGGCTCTGTTTCGTTTTCATTTGGCCGCCCTGTATAGCCAATTACGTTTACTGTGACGCTATGGTCAGACAAACGTAGTAGACTGTATGAATTTAAGTAAATAAAAAAAAAATCTAATATAATGTCAACTAATTGGAAAAGGCTTACCAAACACCAAACTGTCTTCTTGTAACAAAACGAAAGAAGGGCCCTTCAAGAAGTGGATCGGCACACGGCACGGCACGCTCGCACCTTTCGCCGACTATACTTTAAGTGTGTCTACTTCTTATCTACGTAGAAACACAAAAACCTTTTCCAACAAAAAAAAATAACAATATTTGAAATGAAGTTAATTTGAATTACGTTGTTGTAACAAATGAATTTTTATTATATTTTATAAGAAAAGATAAATATGAGAATAATTTGGTCAGTGGTCGCGCGGAATAAGGCGTCAGTACTTGAATCGAGGTGACTAGATCGGAGTTGGTTCGCGCCCAGCTGCCGGTAGACCGTATATAAGCTATATTCGTGGAGAGGATTGGCACCCTCTCTGCGGGTATAGTAGGGTGAAATAATGTTGGCTTGGGTCAATGTGAGAGATTGATACCGGTTGATATTTGACTACCCCCCTAATTAATGAGGTTTTCCAGGTTTCCCTCATTTCTGCACTGAATAGTGGTTAGGGCCTACCAACGTAAGTCGTTCCTGGGCGCAAATGCGGCCTGCTTAATAATAATATGCCGCCCCCTCTCCCGCACAAGTCTCTGACTTCTGGGCTAATCCCTGTGATTAGAATGAGGGGTAGAGATATTATTATTATTATTATTATTATTATTATTATTTTTTTTTCTAGTAAACACGTTCCGAGGCTCCGACACATTCGGAGATGTTCTGGAGAGTCAAGTAATGACCACTCTCCACTCCGTGGAGTCAGTAATCATTGCGCCCGTAAATCGTGTGTTCTGAGCAGACGTAGCGAACCAAGGACGATTGCCTTCTGCATTCTGCCGGCTAAGATCTCTGCCGAATTTTGACAAGCCGGTATGATCTTTAACTCAGAAAGCAACGTATGTCTCATTCCACCCAGGACGCCTATAATTAGCACCACAATCTTAACAGAGTGGTCTGGATACAGCCTGTGGAGCTCGGAGAGAAGATCTCGATACTTCCTCCGTTTTTCCTCCTCTTTTAGGACGATGTTGTTCTCTGCGGGAGCCGAGAACTCAATCACAAACATCGTCCTAAGCTGGTGGTCGAGGAGGACTACATCAGGCTTATTGGCTTGAATTTGCCTGAGGGTGGGGAATGAATAGTTCCAATAAATTCGGCACTTCTCATTCCCCACAACGGATTCTATATCCCCCGGAGCATAAGACAGCACTGGCGTCTCGTCTATCTCATACGAGTGTCGTAAATGATAATACAACACCCGTAAGGCTGAATCGTGTCTTTGGATATACGCTGTGGCTGCATATACCGGACAGGCCGACAGGAGATGCATAAGCGTCTCCGGCGCCTGGCGGCAGGCCCTGCAGCTGGTGTCAGGAACCTCGATACCCAAGACACGACTACGATAGACGAGTGTGTTAATTACACCATCTTGGCAAGCCATTATGAATCCCTCAGTCTCAGAGTTCAGCCCCGCTGACCTCAAAAAAGCAAAGGTCAGCCTTTCAGATAAGCCAAGCCCCTCTAGATGGCGGTAGAAGAGACCATGCATTGGCTTATCCTTATGTAGCTGCAGAAGATGACGCGCTTCTGCAGCTTTAATTTGGGCTTTTAACTGAGCAGGATCCGACTCGGTGACAGAGTCTGGATTTTCCCGCTCAGTATCGAACACGAGACCAAGTTCATCGGCTGCTCTTCTCGCTGCCTTATATACAAACGCTCCTATCCCTGCTGCTTCATGGTCTTGGACCATGCAGAGAAGGGGATCCGAGCTCCTGATGACTTTGCAGGCCTCCTCCAAAACCACTCTGCCCTGGAGACACTCCAAACTCAAGAGTCCACGGCCTCCCCGATTTCTTGGGAAGTATAGCCGCGGAACGGACGATCTTGGATGCAAACTCCGATAGAGATGCATCATTTTACGGGTCCCTACATCGAGTTGCCTCAGCTCTTCTTGTGTCCATTTCACTATTCCAAAGGAGTAGAGAAGGATCGGAACGGGAAGCATATTTGTGGCACTCACCTTGTTCTTACCCGACAGCTCCGAAGACCAGATCTGTCGGAGGCGGTGCTGATACCTGCCGCGGAGAGCGTTTTTCACCGTTGCCACCTCATGAGTGCCCCGCTGTGGGACACCCAAATAGGTGTACGACTCTCCGGCATCTAGATAGTGAAAGATGCTTCCGTCTATGAGCTGGGCGTCCTCTCCGTATGGACCGCATCGTCCTCTCTTGAGATGAACCAGTGCGAATCCATCCCAACCGCCTGCGTGTACTCATGTACCACTCTGAGGGACTGATTTAAATCCCTCTCTCCGGAGGCGTAGAGTTTAAGGTCATCCATATAGAACAAATGGGTGACCTTATGCCTCCGGTCTCCTGGGGTACCGCAGTTGTAACCCCGGGTACGACGAAGTGCAACGGATAATAGCAGCAGTGAGATGCAAAACAAGAGGGACTCAGGGAATCTCACTGTAACACTCCCCTCATGAAAAAAACCGGCTCTGTCTGGCCCCTTGCATTAGCCGATTTTATGGTAAAGCGGGTCCTCCAGAGCGGCATGAGTTTTTCAATACATCTCACTATGGGGTCGGCCACCGCAAGACATTGGAGCAAGTGGACTATTAGCTCATGCGATGTCATATCAAATGCCTTGCGGTAATCTATCCAGGCCATTGAGAGGTTTCGCTTGTACTGCACGGAGTCCTGCGTAATACATCTGTCGATGAGCAGGTTCTCCTTACAGCCAGCTACACCCCTCTTGGACCCTCGCTGCTCGTATATCCGTTGATAAACGGGGTTCACTGCGTGGAGCACACGCGCGTACAAGATGCGAGTAAACACCTTGTAACACGCATTCAGGCAGGTTATTGGACGGTAGTTCTTTGGCTGGGACAAATCTCCGCTCTTAGGGATAACCACGGTTCTCCCCTCGACAAACCACGCCGGGATTTCTTGCTCTCCATGTAGCCAGGACGTGAATATTCTGGCCAAATGGCGGTGGACACTGGTGAATTTTTTCCACCAGAAGTTGCTGATCCCATCGGGACCAGGAGCAGCGAAGTTCTTCGATCTAATAAATGATCTCCAAACTTCATCCGGGGTTATCGGTGGGCACACCTCTTGTGGCTCTCGAAGCCTTTGACAAAAGGCCTCGAAGTGTGCCAGGGCTGGAGTGTCTCTATCCAGTGGAATCCTGCGGCCATAAAGATCTCTCCAGAAGGCTTCTACCTGATCTACAGTCGGCGGATTGTCCGCAACACGCTGAGGCTGTTCAAAAAGTCGAGAAGGCCTTACACGGAACAAATTATTTTGCTCCAACCTTCTCGACCGCCTCACTAGTGACTTTTTTGCAGCCACTAGTATCCGTATCCTGTCGAGAGAATGCTGCTTGATGGTGAGCAGCACCACTCGATTCAGGGTATGATGGACCCGCCTAAGGGAGGTAGCTATGCGTCTCACCTTAGGTGTGAAAGCCCTATTGGCTTCCCCGTAGTCCATCACACATTGGATACGGGACGCGTGTTGCCTCGCCGACCGGATCTTAGCCTCCATCTTGTGCACTCGCCGCCGTGCTCTCTCTTGTGGAGAAACGGCATTTTCACGCCCTCTCTCCACCCGAGTCAGCAGTTCAGCGGCCTCGTACACAGCGCAATTGACGCGCCAGATGTCAGCCTCTTCTGGGAGATCCTCACGGAGCGCAGTATCCACTCGAGCCAGATCTGCGGGCTTCGGGGGTTTTATAAAGGCAACCCCGACGGGTGCTCAGGTCGTCCTGTTCGCGGGGAATGAAGCGCGGCGCCTCTGCGGGATCATTCCGTGGCTCTTCAACCACTTCATTCATCCTTAGTTGAGGACGCCTCTCATAGCCTCTGCGACGAAGGTAGGATACATAATCCCGCAGATTTTGTGCGGTGAGGGCGCGGCCTTCGGGCTGCATGTCACACCACCGACCATACATCCGCGCCATGTATCCCCTTCGCCCGGGCTCGCTGCTTTCATAACAGATCAGTAGATCGTCCCTTAGCTCATCGGTCCACTCAAAACTTCCATTTTCATGGCCTTGGTCGTCAACGGGCAATCCATCCGGCTGGGCCCCACCACCTTGCCCATGACCCCCATCCGAATGGGGTCGATTGTAGGGGCCTTCTCTCCTGGCATTCGGAACCGGAGGTTTCAGTGTGTCAGGTGGTTGGCCTGACACATCGACGGCCGGCACCAGAGGGAAAAGAAGCTCATCCCTTCCGGGTGCGCAGTGCTGCCGGTCCGATTTTACACCCTTTAGCTAGAGTCATTATCATTATCATTATCATTATCATTATCATTATCATTATCATTATCATTATCATTATCATTATCATTATCATTATCATTATCATTATCATTATCATTATCATTATCATTATCATTATCATTATCATTATCATTATCATTATCATTATCATTATCATTATCATTATCATTATCATTATCATTATCATTATCATTATCATTATCATTATCATTATCATTATCATTATCATTATCATTATCATTATCATTATCATTATCATTATCATTATCATTATCATTATCATTATCATTATCATTATTATTATTATTATTATAATTTGCGGTGAAGCCGCACCATTTACGTTTATGTTATTTTCAAGTAAGCATAATTGTTATAATTTTTCGTGTTGTTTTGCTTGTTTCGGAAGGGTATAAATGATCTAATATACATATTACTTTTCTTTTTTGCTGATCTGGAACAAATATGGTTGTGGATGCGTGTTCAGATATTTTATCACCAAAACTTGCAGGGGTATGGAAATCCAGCGAAATTGTCACAAATCAATCAATTACAAAATCAAAATGTAGATAAAATTATTTCCTAGTAAATAATCTATAAATGTTATGCCCTTGATTTTTACTTCAGCAGCCTCAGTTTCAACTATTTCATCGTCCAAATTTTGTATTATCGGAATTAACTCTTGTACCATGATTTTTACCATATAAAACAGAGTTCCCTAATCTAATTAATGCTACTAACTTTGGTAGCTTGTAAGAATAAAATTTCTTGATTAATACGGTGTTTTGATAAATTGAGGTATACAGATAAGTAACAAATAAAAGTATATTAAGTATTAAGAACGGTAAGAGTAATTTACCGTTCGAAGATCATTTTGTCTGAAAACGGTACAACAACGTTTGTGATACTTATACTATTTTTTGCACGATGGCAATAACTCAAAACAAAGTTATATATACATATTTAATTTTTTATGTAAAGTTAAAAATGACGTTATTAAATAAATTTGCGAAGTAGTTTTTTTTTAATTCTCTTGATATTTATTGTTGTCACGGCTTTCTTAATTGACGAAATTGATCATTCTGGAACTGGTAGCTATGATGTCATTTATCAATAATTGGTAGTTCTTAAATTTTATGACGCGTTGTTACATTTAGGAAAATTTAAAAAAGCAAAGTGTTTGTAAAGTGACCGACTCGTCTTCAGAGGCAGAGTGGAGAAGAAGCGTGGAGTGTTGGATGTTCCACATTAATTCCTGAGAAATCATACGAGGCTAAAAACAAACATATTACCGAGAAACTTATGGTGGCGTATTTTATCCAATGAAAAATTAAAAGCTCCAGGAAGCTTATTGGCAGAGTATTCAATGTTAAAAAGTTAAATTTTTGTTCATGACTTGCTTGAAATTTCCAAATTTTTGACATTAATTGGGTAGCTCAAACGGAAAACTGTAATAATAAGGTAAATTTGAATGATTTTACATGTATAGATGTTAAATATCGTTTTGCATTTTAGGTAGCATTGATATTAGGAATATCGGGACCATGTAGAAGAGTTGTACAACATGACAATTCAGAATATTGACGATCAAGGAACATATATAGTTGTAAAAATTCCGGGAATCTTCACTGTTATAAACAAACAGGATTAAAATATCCATTATTTAGAAATTTACCGCAAGTACATCAACTTGTGGCCAATAAACACAAAGTATTTGCATGTATTTTTGAATTATTCCAATGGAAGGTGCTAGAACCAGGTAGAGGGAAAAAGGAACAATTGGACAGTGGCCGTCGAAGATAGCCGAGTATTTAAAACTACAAAATCCTACAAATTATACAGGTCATTCATGTAGTCGTACTTTATCCTTCTAGCGAATAGAGATGTGGATGTGTTCGGGTAAAAAGCAGGGACCCGGACCTAAATGTAATAACGGTACCGGTCCGGTTACGGTTCAGTAAGAAAAGTACCATTTCGGTTTCGGTTCGGTTACCGAAATCTACTAGTGAGTTGATATTTTGGTCCGGTTCTGACCAGCTTTTTCGGTCCAAAGGGTTCTTATCGGTTTTCCCTTGTGGCGTAATTTAATTACAATTATAGTGAAATTCCTCTGATCGCTTATGATTTTTTTCCATTTAATTATGCATATGTAAAATTCTACTAGCAAAACTTAAGTACAATAATTTATTAAGTTACTAAGAGTATGGCATTGAAATATTTTATGTCCTATATATATACACACAGCATAGGTTATACTGTGATATATATACACCCAGCGAGCAGCTATCAAAACGCCCCAATATTAGCTAGCTTAGCAGAGCCAGGCTGATAATTTCTTGATTTCACTGATACAGTAATAGGTTGGGTTAACTATGACTAAGTACAAATATTTTAAGAGGGGATACAAAAAAATAAGAATTAACAGAATTTTATTTCAAAAAATTTCCAAACTTATTTATAAAGAAAAAAAATTTTTTTTTCGATATTATATTAAATCCTTATTTAACGCCGCCAATGCGAGAATCAGAGTATGCAACCCGTAAGCAACCGTCATGCAACAGTCGGCCACAGTCGGCAGTCGGTCCAGTCGAGTCGGTTCGCTGTCATGTTATAATTTAATTCCTGTGTTTACGTTGTAGTTTTGTGTTCTTCTTCAGTTTTTAGTGCCTTATTTTAATTTTAAACGTTTTATAGTTAATAAATAAAGAAATATGTGTCGGGTACAGATATTTTCCCACAATATAGTTCGCCGATTTGTTTTTCTAGGTTATTGGACAAGACTGCCGCGGGTATTAAACGTTTTCTGTTATCTATTAGAATCTACCTACTCCCCTTTCTTCGATTTTGTTATAATACATAGGCATTGTATCTAACTGTACCATTTGTGTTTATCGGTATTGAGTGAAAATGTAGTTTTACCAATTTGTAACCAAATAATGAAAAACGAATGCAAAATACTGGAGCTAACTGGATTAACTGTCACCTACCTATCAGGTATTATTACTAATAAGAATGTTAATTTTTGTCGTATCTGCATTTAGAAACACTGCAAACGACCGCATGGTAGTTGTTGACAGATGTAATGTCAACTATGGATCTAAGCCATAAGCCATCTCAGTCGATACTCATCATAGACGCCGACTTTCCGTAGGAAAAAAGGGTTTTGCCCCATTTTTTAAATATCGAGCTAAAATTCTGGAATAACTTTTTTATTGTCTTTTAGGGCTCCCTGAGCACGTGGTTAAAATTTTTGTACTTAGTCATAGGTAACCCTGTATATAAAATCATTTTGGGAAGGCGAAGTGGACAATAAATCATTGGTGAAACGACATGTATGCATTAATATACATTTATTTCATTTCAATACCTGCTTGTGACAAAGAAGAATTTGCCGACAGCTACCACCGACTTGTACATGCCATAAGCAGGTATAAGTTGAAATGAAATAAGATATATACATGGATTTATAAAAAATACACTAATACTCTCTAAGCACTTGTAGGTAGATAAATCCATAGAAACACAACAACAACGGAAGCTTAAGCAATACAGAAATTAACCCAAAAAACCGTTTTAATTTTTTTCCGGTTCGGGTTCGACACTTGGAATCAACTAAAACATGACATTTGTGTTCAGTTTCGGTTCCGGTCCACAAAAAAATTACGGTTCTGGTCCGGTTTTCTGTCCAAAAACGGTACGGTCCGGGTCCTTGGCTAAAAAGACATTGGAGATGGAAATTCTCGACCGTTGTAAAAAGCAACGTCAGAGATTCCATTCAAAATAAACTGCAGCATGCAGATAAAATTCTTTACAATAATGACATCATCCCGCAATACTTCTGAATCATGTGCTGAACCATTACCTGCTGCCATAGCTTCTACTTCACTGGCTTCGATAGCTAATTTTACGTTAAATAGAAATATAACTGAAACCGAAATCGAAAAAATATGTAGGTACTCTTCAAATTCAAATGAGTAAATGTACAAACTGACCATTTAATTTCCATATCAATAACTAGATTTAAAATACATCTTTCTTTTAAATCAATTAAATTTTAAACTGAATTCTAGAAAAATTATACCAAGTCAATGCGATGTTAAATGTCTATTTTGACTGTTATGTACTTACCGTTCTAGAACGGTAAGGGAATTACTTACCGTTTTGTTAGCCTTTGCAACCAGTAAGCGCATCCTACTGCCGTAAAAATAAACATGGTAAGTGAACTAAAAAAACTTGATCGTGGAAAAAGTAATTTACTTTTAACACTGATGGGAAAATAGAATACAATTAAGAAATTTTCAATCAAAGAAATATTTGTTTACTTAATTACATCTACAGTCAGCGAAACTACAATTATAATAAGCAATTTCATGGCCAATCTGATTAGTCTGTAGTAGTAATTACTTTTGGGAAACTTGCATTAGGGTAGGGAGCCATGTTATCCGTCGAAGTTATAGACAAAATTTAGCCCTCGATGCTCTTGTTTTGTAACGAGTCTTCTGTATAATCCTCCGTTACTGTTCTGTACTTACATCCACCTTGTAGTAAGATTAGCACTAGAGTTTGCCAAAAAACTAGCTGAAGATCGCCGGAAGCAATGTTCAGTATAATGGTTACAATCAGGTAAATTCCAACTGGAGCTGTGGCATATTTATTCTTAATGTATTTTATGAAAATTCTTGAATGATTAGTGTTCGTTGGACTATAGGGCTATGTACTCATCATTTACAAAACTGAGTTTTACGAAATATAAGGATTGTCTTCCAAACTTATTTTTATTGATAAGCTTGAGATAAAAATAATATTTTGTATATCATATTAATGTTATGAAAATATTGTTCTTTTCTAAATAGAAAATTCCATTCAGTTAGAGTTTGTTACTGCATCTCATAGATTCTATTTAAATTTGCATTAGTTGTTACAATAGGTTTTGTTAAAATAATGTCTACAATTTGACGATGGTGGGAGCCATGCTAATACATTGTCTGTAGATAATAATAATCTCAATGTAAATTCGTCCTTTCTTTACAATTACAAGTGAGCAAAAGAACGTATCAGAGCAGCACGTTTTTTGCATAATTAATTAGTGTAAATCAAAGTAATCCTAGTACTTACATGTGTCCTTTTTTTGGTCTTCTTTAATATCGTATGACATGCCCACTAAAAGATATCATTTTAATTCATAGACAATGAATTAATTAAATAAAACGTAACGTCACTGTTACGCTTTCAAGTCTATAAAAAGAAAAGTAAATTACCAGTGCATAAAATACATTTGTTTGAGAAGCATATACAAGATTGTATCAGTGACGTTGCAACAAACTTCGTCATAATAAATTAAATGATATTTTTTTTTCTAAATGGAATTTTAGGCTCTATAAGCCTTCAAAGACTAAATGTGAAATGAGTTTTACAAATAGAGACTACGGTTATGAGAGAGAGCTATTCAGTCAATTGTAGCACATTTCGAGTCAAGTACATTTCGAGAATTTGGAATAATTTCTTATACAAATTAATTTAATTTGTATAAGAAATTATTTTTACAAAAATCTTTGGACACGTTATTATTACACACAACGTCAAAAGTCTTGGACCCTTTGTATATAAAATAATTCGATTAAACCTAGTGATTTTTCTTAATTTGGTAAAAAAGTACTTGTACTTAGGGAACAAAAAAGACAATAAACAATTGCAGACCATGAACCTTTGCTTCATTACCAATGTTTCTACAAATCTGGTCAGTTTGGCAGTGTATTCAACCAAGTATTCCTTTGAATATTTGTACATTATAATGGACGTGAAATTTCTGCGTCTACCCGAGCAAGAATGACTGCTTTACATGATGCAGGACATTCTGATCATAGTCGCAGCAAGATACGTGAAAAACGGGTCTAAATAGGGAAAAGTTCCGTACAAGATGGATCGGAATGCGGTTTTCTGCATTTGCTTCTAAAAATTATTAATCCAAAATTCACCTAGGTGGGAATATGCTGAAATTCTTAGTTGCATCGCTGCAGCCAAAAATGCATTCGAAAAATGCATTTTTTGAGACGCCCTTTGGACGACTTAATAAATTTGTAAAAAAGAGTCGGAATTGGCCCAGAATGGGTGCCCTGGGGTTTTTGAGGTCGCTGATCACGATTATGATGTCCAAATTGCCACCCTGACCACCTGGGGCTCAGGAACGCCGACAAAAGTCATCTCCGTGGAACTCTCACAAAATTCATCCCGGGAAGGAAAAACACTTGGTGCCCGGAGGTTTTTTGGGTCGCTGAATTCAAATATGGCATCGGAGAACACCCCGGAGACCTGGTGCGCCCCAACCTGAAAGACGAACGGAAAACTGTTAAGGGGGCTTTTTGGGGGGTCTCATGATTTCATACATTCATTCATGCGTAACTCCCCCTGGGGCCCCCGAAAAAGTTTCTGAAACTCAATTACATAAAAATCGACTTTCTATTTACTCTATTTCTTTCCAGGATACATAATTGAACTTTAATCGTTTTCGACGTCAAATTCTGCTTTGGTGACCGAAAAAACCCCCCTTAACAATTTCTCGTTCGTCTTTTTCGAGTGTGTCTGGAAAGCCTGGAGACGACCTTCAGGTCTAGGTTGCGGTGCACCAGGTGCTCGGGGGATCCTGTTCGACGTCAAATTCTGCTTTGGCGACCGAAAAAACCCACCTTAACGATTTCCGGTTCATCTTTTTCGAGTGTGTCTGGAAAGCCTCGGAGACGACCTTCATGTCCAGGTTGGGGCGCACCAGGTGTCTGGGGGTGTTCGCCGATGCCATATTTGAATTCAGCGACCCAAAAAACCCCCGGGCACCAAGTGTTTTTGCTTTCCCGCATGAATTCTGTGAGAGTTCCACGGAGATGACGTTCATGTCCCGGTTGGGACGCACCAGGTGTCTGGGGGGTGTTCGCCGATGCCATATTTGAATTCAGCGACCCAAAAAACCCCCGGGCACGAAGTGTTTTCCTTCCCGGGATGAATTTTGTGAGAGTTCCACGGAGATGACTTTCGTCGGCGTTCCTGAGCCCCAGGTGGTCAGGGTGGCGATTTGGACATCATAATCGTTATTAGCAACCTCAAAAACTCCAGGGCACCCATTCTGGGCCAATTCCGACTCTTTTTTACAAATTTATTAGGTCGCCCAAAGGGCGTCTCAAAAAATGCATTTTTCGAATGCATTTTTGGCTGCAGCGATGCAACTACGAATTTCAGCATATTCCCACCTAGGTGAATTTTGGATTAATAATTTTTAGAAGCAAATGCAGAAAACCGCATTCCGATCCATCTTGTACGGAACTTTTCCCTATTTAGACCCATTTTTCACGTATCTTGCTGCGACTATCATCAGATATCGAACATGTTGGGCATTCCTAGATCATCTGTTGTACGAATAGTACACAGATATGAAGAATTTGATACAGTAGAAAACAGACCACGCAGTGGACGTCCTAGAGTATCAACTGAAAGGGAGGATCGGTATTTGGTGCAATATGCCCGTAGACACCGCACATTTTCAGCTTCAGCTCTCAGGGCCCACTTTCAAGATACGTTTCGTGTGGAATAATGTTCAACCGTCGCACCCCATTAATTCGCATACCACAGAATATGACTAGTCAAGTTTACATCGAACAAGTTATTACGCCCATTATCTACCTCCTACGTAATAAATTAGGTAAAAATTGTGTGTTTATGGGCGACAACGCTCGACCACATCGCGCAAGAAGGGTTCAGGAGACACTCGAAGCAGGACATATCAATAGATTAGATTGGCCAGCCAACTCTCCTGACATGAATCCTATTGAAAACATGTGGGATTTCGTTGTTAGAGCCATTCATAATCATATTGTGTTATGTCTTAAAGATAAATTCCACCTAACAGGAGCCTATAGAAGGCATAATGTCGGTACCAACATCTTTGACAAATATGCCAGAGGGTTTTAATTTAGTAGGAAATGTATTTAATACGCAAGTACGCAGTACGCAAGTAGGTATATCTATAAGTAGGTACCTATCTACATAAGTCCTGAAAACTGCCAATATTTGACTGTTTTCTTGCGATGACTGTGCTTCCGATTGTTTTAAATCTTATTTAAAATTTTGGATCTTGGAGGGGGATCCTACTAAATATAATTTTATCTATTTCAGAAGAACCAGCGATAATACAAAACTTTACTACAATTAACGACTATTTTCATCTCACTTTACATCATCCTAGAAATATTAGTTTTTTATCTTCTCTCTCTCCCTTGCTTTTACCAGTTAATATTTTATCAATATTGCAATTATTGTTGTTATTTTACTCATTTTAACAGAATACCTAAAGGTTTACTTGGTATCACTTTTAATACACACCGTCCCATCCCTGATGAGCTATTAATTAAAATGATATTTAAATGCAACGAATCAGAAGTTTCGGTTTTGAACCAGGTTTAAGGCATGCTCAACGCAAGAAAGATATTTAAAAATGTCTTGTAAACTGCCAATTCTCTTCCTGTTATACAGTATGTGCCAAAAGTATGGAATAACTTCAATAAAAACGAAACAATTATTGTTTGGGAAAAATCCTCGAACAGGTCGATTTTTAATTTAAAAAATACATATTTTAGCGTAAAATGCGATTTTCAAATGTCATTTGTTTTCGAGTAATGACGTCATCGATTTTTTTTAAATGGCAACACCATATTTTTTCCTTGATTCTGAAAGATCGTTTAATTCTCTATCAGACAGTACTAAAATTTTGCCCTCTTACATAGGAAAGTTTTCGAGTAAATGACGATTGAATGTTAGAAAACGTAAATTTTATCCATAAAAAGTAACAATTCTGAGGTATGTAAAATAAAATACAATTGAATAAATTTTATACTTAAATTAAATGTTCGAATTGCCATCCACCAACTTCTTGACAATGCGCAAGTCTGTGAAGAAATTCTTCTTGCACATTATGAATGATTTCTGGGGTAACTCTGCGTATTTCGTCCCGAATGCGATTTTGAAGTTCTTCTAAATTACGTGGTTTATTAATGTACACTTTTGACTTCAAGTATCCCCATAAAAAATAGTCAAGAGGTGTAAGATCTGGCGATCTTGCAGGCCATTCTATCGGTCCGCGTCTGCCGATCCACCTCCCAGGAAAACAGTTGTCCAAAAAATCTCGTACAGGGCGCGCATAGTGCGAGGTGCATCGTCTTGCTGAAACCATATGGTATCGTCAGGAATGTCAGGGTCATTATCGTTAGGAAAAATTACTGCAAGGGCTGGAACAAGGTCATTTTCTAGAAACTCTAAATATCTTTGTCCTGTAAGGGTTTCTTCAAAGAAGAAAGGCTCTACTATTCTGTCGTCAACTATTCCAGCCCACACATTTAATTTCTGAGGGTGTTGGGTATGTGCCTCTGCCATCCAATGAGGATTTTCCCGACTCCAATATCTGCAAGTTTGACGGTTTACTGTACCATTCAGACAAAATGTGGCCTCATCTGAAAAAAGTATTTGCCGGTGTAAATTTCTATTTCCTTGACATAAATCCATTAGAATTTCGCAAAAGTGTAAGCGGCGATCGGGATCATCTTCATTGAGTTCCTGCACAGTTGAATTTTATAGGGACGATATTTTTCCTTCCTCAAGATACGTGGCACTGTGCTCTGACTAGTGTCACTGTTTAATGCAACCAATCGTGAAGAATTATGAGGATTATTCACCATACTTATCAAAATGTTATGTTTCTGATTTTCATTAACGCTTGGACGTTGGGTTTTGGAATATTTACAACATTGCCAGTTTCTCTAAATTTAGACTCTACCTTACTGACTGTTGATTGGCTGATAGGGCGATCTGGATATTTTTCATTAAATAAATCGCAAACTTCCTGCTGAGTTCTAGTCATATTCCCGCATCCGATAAGAATTAAAATTTCAATTCTTTGAGTAACAGTTAAATGTGCCATAATACTTTAAATTGAATAATAATTTCTATTATTAGAAAGTCGGTGTGACAATGACACTTTGCAAAGATTTTCACCTACGTGATCCATAAAAGAACTATGGAATTCGAAAAACTAAACTTGATAACGTTTTTGCTTTATTTTAATTGATTTACGTTTTCTAACATTCAATCGTCATTTACTCGAAAACTTTCCTATGTAAGAGGGCAAAATTTTAGTACTGTTTGATAGAGAATTAAACGATCTTTCAGAATCAAGGAAAAAATATGGTGTTCTCATTTAAAAAAAAAATCGATGACGTCATTACTCGAAAACAAATGACATTTGAAAATCGCATTTTACGCTAAAATATGTATTTTTTAAATTAAAAATCGACCTGTTCGAGGATTTTTCCCAAAAAATAATTGTTTCGTTTTTATTGAATTTATTCCATACTTTTGGCGCATACTGTATTCATACATATATGAACAATTGGAATATTTATACTGTGTGTTTATAATTTGTTACAAACACTGAGTGGATGTTCTCTAACTTAAAAAAGAAAATAGATTTTTAAGAAAATCAATGCGGGGTATAGATTTTCTTTTTAAATTGAAGACAAATTTAATCAAAAAACTGAACTTTAAATATTTATTAAGTTTATCCTAGTCAACTGCAAATAAAAACTTAAAGGTTTATTTTAACTGATAATGATGAAAACTCTGCAAACATCTGCATCTCTGACACTGCCATATTTTGTAATACACCACTTCTGGGGGTACTATTTTGACTTATCGTTAACAACAAATCAAGACAATTTGCTTGTTTCAAAACATTAAGGGCTGTAGCTTGCAAGAGATGCTATTTAGAATGCATATGCAAAGGAGAAAAAAAAATCACATTTTTGCCTGCAAAATCCACCAATCAATCTTGATTATATCTAAATTTTAATAGATACATTATTCAAAATTATTTCATTTACGAGTACCTATCTAGTTATAATTGAAAGTAGGTATATCATACATTAAAAAAAAACATTAAATGAATAAAACAAAACATCTCCATATGTAGGTACTGTCGCTACCCAATATTTAACCTACCTTACAAATTATCTACACCCACAAAACGTATAACTAGACCTACACTAGCCTACTCGTAAATAGGGCCATGACCAGTTGGAAAATTCGTAAATATTAATAAACATAAAAATTTACGAATCCATACTATAGATTTTTCATAGTATCTACTTTTCTTGTAGGTAGGTATATAAGCACAGCAGTTCTGAGAATTACCAATAGTTCAAATATTTAAGCTTAAGTTTTCATGCAATAAATACGCATCTGCTTCATACATATTTTAAATTTTGAATTATGATTTAGTTGTTATTAAAATAAGAAGTTTGGACTTTGAACCAGATTTAGACATTCTTGGCAAACGACTTTACATAATTAAAAATGTCCCGTATACTGCCGAATCTCCTCCTACTATATATAGGCATAAATAATGGCAAATATTTAACAATTCTACGATTTTTTATTGTTTTTATTTTTCACATATTATAGACTCAGAGAAGACTAAACCATAAAATACGAACGGTAAACACCTGTTACTTGTGGCACATATATTTAGACCTAATTAAAAATGTCCCGTATAGTGCCGATTCTCCTATTACTATGCAGACATAAATAATGACAAATATTTAAAATTTTCACAATTTAGTTATTGTATTTATTTTTCACATCTAGACTGAGAGAAGACTAAATGGTGGAACATCAATGGTAAATACTAAATACTTGTTGCTTGTGGCACATATCTTTAGACCTGATTGTATCAATCTCAGTACTCTCTGTCCACCGATAGTCTAAGCTAAGCACTCCAAAAATCATAAGCAATGCCCAAGAATTATATAGGATCCTTCAACAATCTAACAATACGATGGACTTCTTGTATATATTTTTAGGTATTAACAATATTGTGTGAAACTGACTACTCTGTGAACTAAAGCCCCGACCAGCGTTGAATTACACCACAATATCTACCCATATATTCTTTATTATTAGCTCTTGTCACATTTTGACTGTATTAGAAAGGTATTTTAAGCTAATATATATCAAATCTCCTACATTCCTATCAATGAATCAATGATGTATGGTCTCTGATACCAAACATCTAGGTATGCTATTGAACAATTCCACAGACAAAGTTCTGTTCAATAATTATTATCTAAAGAAATTAATTATCTAAATTTGCTACATATTACTTCTTTGATAGGAATTGTAGGAGATTTGATATATATTAGCTCAAAATACCTTTCTAATACAGTAAAAAAGTAGTTCTCGTACTTGTACTACAAATATGTTCGAATATATTTATTAATATAGAGTGTTTGAAAAAATGTAAATATAAACTTTTGCCATTATTTTTAAAGATAGAATCACTTTTTAAATATTTTGCTTCATTTCCTGGTATCTCTAATAGATTACTGTTATCCAAAAATTAATAAAACAAAAGTACTAAGCCAATCTCCAACCTAAACAAAATGTAACAAAATAATATTTCCTAGTTTATTTTTAAAAAGTGATGCATCTTAGTTTAATAAACTGAATGTTAATTAAACATGAAGGGACATAAGGTAGGTACTAATTAATACTGCTAATATTTATACATATTTTTAGCACATATCTACAGATTACAAGTTCTTTACATACTTTACAGCACATTGTATATATTATTTATTTATTTATTTATTTATCACATTTGGAATGCAAACAGGCTTGCCGCCCAAAACTGCATCCACTGATACAATCCTGAACATAGTGTAAGCAAAAAAATACAAAAAACTAACAGGAAATGGATACATCAGTGAAAAAATGTACAAAAATAAGTAAAAAGTTATTTAAAGGAACTGAATATTCCTAATAAATCTTTTGAAACTGCTAAGAGTAGTACTAAAAATATCAATATTAGAGTCTACAATATAGCTATTATACAATTTAGTATACGATTTAGTCCGAGATTGGTATGTTGGGTTAATGAGCTAAATAAATTAGTCGTTCTCGTATTTCTAGAAGGAACATGAAAATTCAGTAAAGAAATTAAATAGGGACAGTCTAATAAATTATTCAATAATTTAAATAAAATAATAAAATCAGTGTAAATCCTCTTTTGTTCCAAAGGGACGATATTAAACTGTTGTTTAGTAGCTGATATGTCATCAACATTATAAATACCCTGAGGTTAAGGTAACAAACAAATCTGTTCTGAACTCTTTTCAGCCTTAATTTGAATATATTATAATTAGAACTACAAATCACACAGGCAAAATTAAGTCTGCTGTAAATATAGGCATAGTACAAAGATTTAAGAGACTTTTCGTCTCTAAATTCCCTGCACGTCCTGAAAATGAAACCCAACATTCCATTACATTTTCGAGAAACATAATCAATATGGTGACCAAAACTCAACCTACTGTCAAATATAACGCCTTACATACGGATTCATCAACAAGGCGTAACGTTAGTCAGACTAGCGGAGGTTACGCGAAAAATTTACGCTTCTGTTACACCAATTTAAATAATAGCCATATTCCTATTCACTACTATGTATAATACTTACTTTATGATATGTTAACTAATCCGTAGCACTGAAAAGTACTGTTTTTGAATATAAATACAAAATATACAATGGGAAGCGCAAGGAACTAGAGGCCGAAGTTACGCGATTTTTAGACAGGCACAATACTGGGTCTAACTTTTGGCGCAAATATGGACGTAAATAAACAGCCTACCTAGCAACGCATGCTTCGCTACCTAGCAACGCATGTTTCGTGAATGAGCGCAAAGCTGGTTAGTCCGACTAACGCGCTTTACACGGGCCTAAACTGGTTAGTCCGACTAAGGCTACGCCCGTTTCATGAATCCGGGGTTTAATCTTTTATTTCTGAGACACGCCGTCCTCATTATTAATCTGATAATTAAAAATGTAGGGACTAATACTTTTAGTGAATGTAATTGAATGGCACTTATTAATGTTTAAAAATTATTTAAACCTATTACAATATTGTTCGATCCGATTGATGTCCTGCTGAATACCTTGGCAATCATTTAGAGATGAAACTGTGCGAAAAACTTTCAGGTCGTCTGCATAGAGGAGAAACTTAGAGTATTTGATACATTCAGCTAAGCCGTTGATATAAATCAGTAGAAGAGGGGTCCAAGATGGGAGCCCTGAGGAACACCAGATGTAATGTGGACTGTATTGGAAAAATGACCAATTATTGCAACCACCGAGATCTGTTATATATATAAGATGTAAACCAACGTAAAAGTTCCCCGTGCACACCGATTCCGGCTAACTTAACAATTAATATATTCTGATCGATTTTGTCAAAAGCTTTACTGAAATCGGTATACACGGCGTCCACCTGAATTCGCTTGTCCATGGCATTGCGAATATAATAACTATAGCTTAAGAGGTTAGTATCTATGGAATGCTTAGAAAAAAATCAATGTTGTTCAACAATAATAATATTTTTTTAGCGATTCAAACAGAGTATCGTAAATTATGGATTCTAATACTTTGCTGAATATAGACAGTTTACTAATACCTCTATAATTATTCACACAGTTTTTATCTCCGGTGTTCTTATAGATTGGAATGAGATATGCTTTTTTCCACAATGATGGAAATTCCCCTAATGTGAGAGACATTTTAAATAAAATAGTTAATAGTACATATAGGGCTCTAGCACAATTTTTAATAAAGTAAGCAGGTATACCATCTGGACCGGCGCCTTTGTTGACATTGATTTTGTTAAGTTTATTAAATACATCCTGTTCAGTTAAATGAATTGAATTAATGTTGACGCTACCAGTGTTTAGAAAAGATTTAAAAGGCACCTGATGATAAGGTTCATAAACACTTCGAAAATAGGTTGAAAAAAGGTCACACACACTGGGTCCCATAGCGGTACAATCATTATAATGCATCACATTGGGAATGCCATTGTTACGTTTAAAGTTAGACACAAAATGCCACAGCTTCTTTGGATTTGACTGAACATCCTCCTCCACAGAACCTATATACTTTCTATAATCATTATGTATCATCTGTTTACTGCGACGTCTTAAAGAAATAAATTTAATATGATCGAGTTCATTTTTATACATTTTCCATTTCTTATGATACTTTATTTTCTCTTTGATGGTAGTGATAGTTGTCATAGAAAAGTAACTAGGAAAAGTACGAAATTTAATTTTAATCTTTGGTACATGTATTGAAAAAATGCGATTTAGCTCATCATAAAAACAAGTGACGGCTTCATCTACTGAACTTTTATTCAATATACCATGCCAATTAATATCAACTAGAGAGTTACATATTAATACAATTAGCTTTTCTAAAATTAAAATTTTGACAGGTTATTTTATTGGATAAAAAACCAACAGCAGAACACGAAAAATAAAATTCTAGTGGAGGATGATGAAAATCAACAGGCACCAGAGGAGAATCACTATTATTTATTCTTTTTACATTGAAATGATTGCAAAAAATTAAATCAAGAATAGGAGAATGAGAATTAACATGCGAATTAAATTGCATAAGCTCTGCTAATGACATTGTGTCTATAAGATCACTAGAATTACTGTCAACATTTGTAGCAAAAAGATATGTTTTATGGATATCATTTGGTACCCACTTAATTAAAGGCAGATTAAAATCACCACAAATTAATATATAATCACTGGTTATTTTATGAAGAATGGATTGTAATTTGGTAGTAAAATAAGATTTTGCCATTTCATCTCCAGGAGGCAAATAAACACAACACAAATGAAGCATTTTATTACTTTCTATTTATGTAAATCCAGTTTTAAACACAATCTATTTCGCACTTATACACTTTCCTCCATTGCAAAATTGTTTTTTTTATATAGTTGTTCCTTCATTTAAGCTAGAGAACATTGCCTTTGTGTTTGTAGTGTATTTTAACGAAAATACAAATATTTGAAATTAGATGAGCCCATATTTTCTTGTATTTGTTATTATTTAAGTCTCTACATAAAATAACCTGTTTCAAATACCTATATTATTTTAAAACTGCTAATCAGAATTTAAATTTTTAAGCCAAGTTTGATGCAGATTATCGCGAAAACTTAAACTTAAATATTGGCAGAACAGCTGGTAGTAGGTACAATGCTCGTCAGCTTAAAGTCACCAGTTCCATGGTCCATTCTTTTCTAGTGCCATTTATTATACACGGTGCTAGAAAGGGACAAAACATGGAAGTGGTGACTTTAAGCTGACGACCATTGTACATGTGCCTACCGATCTGCGGTGCCTACCGTTCTGCAGCTCCTACCCTTCTGCAGTGCTACAAGAATAGTAGAGATCATGAATTAAAAATTTGTAGTTAATCACAAGTTAGAAAGAGATAGTCAGTTGAACAGAGAAGCAGATGACGTGGCCATAATTGCTAGAGATAGTAGGAAATTAGAAGAAGTAACGAGGAAAACTTGTGGAAAAAGCACGTAAAGTGGGATTGCAGATAAATCAAGAGAATAGTAAGCTTTTAACATTTTTATATGCAGAATTCACTATTTAACTTTTTAACGTCACCGAGATTGTATCTGGATTTTACGGACATATTATATTACACAATGTTCCAATCTTTCTAATATTTAGCCATTTAGCCTACCTACCAAAATACCTACAAGCACAAACGTGTAACTACATCTACACCAACGTATTCGTAAATGAGGCCATAGCAAGGAGAACCTGCAAATATTACAGGCTAATGCTAATATTCATGTAAATTAACAAATCCATGTCAATAACTTGTGATTAACTACAAATTTTTAATTCATGATCTCTACTATTCTTGTAGCACTGCAGAAGGGTAGGAGCTGCAGAACGGTAGGCACCGCAGATCGGTAGGCACATGTACAATGGTCGTCAGCTTAAAGTCACCACTTCCATGGTCCATTCTTTTCTAGTACCATTTATTATACACGGTGCTAGAAAGGGACAAAACATAAGTAACATAAGTAAATTAAGATTAAATGTGCCAAGACTACAGTTGGAATCAAGACTATTGGTAAGATGAATTTCTAAAATTCTCTATGGATGGAATGGAAGTCTAATACAGTAGCGGAAGGTTATATAGAAGACTGGTTACAAAGCAAAAAGAGCACCATAGGCCAACCTTTGTCCATAACTTCGGCGGATTACATTGCTCCCTTCGCTGATACATGTTTAACAGCAATAATTACTACTACTAACTAGATTTGCTATAGAATTATTTATTCTACTTGTAGTTTCTCAAATTGTACAGAGTCATCACGAGAAACGTTAGATTCAGCTGTAACTTTGCTATACCCTAGTGGCAAACTAGCCGTCGTGGTAGGTTGTACAGCTTCACTTGAAGGTTATTTAGTTACAATAAAAGAAATAATTATCAAAATCGCACTACTCAGTCGTAATATACAAAAATCCATTGATACATTTCTAATAACTAACGGTTTTAATAAATAAATAAATCAATCGATTCTGTATAATGTTACTCTGATTAACCAGATATATTACATGAAAGAAGTAAATAGGTACATTTTAGTATTACACATAAAGTAAACAATACAGTTCAAACACACCACATGGCTATTATAAGTTTCGAGATTTGTTTCGATAACAGAGTGTGATAGTTGCATGTAAACAAAATGGTGTGATATTTCTGTAATAGTCAATCACCGTATTTACCAGTTCCTTATTTACACAACAAGACGCGTTTATTTTGACCATAAATTAAGCTATAATGCTCACATTGATAACACAATTCAATCTGTCTGGAGTTTTAATTAATATTACTTACGCGTTTGTAATATTCAAGTGTACATGACACTGTTTAATGCTGTAATGGTTTTCTTCAGCTAAATTTCCCTCACAATGTCTTACTTGAAATGTTCGGTATATCTAGTTTTGAACAACTATGCACTTTATCATGTATTTTTCTAAAATTGTGTATATTATGATTGTCCGGAATTTCTAAGTTCCATGCTATTCCACTAATCAAGTCAAGAGTCATGCTCGATCTACACGAGGCTAGATTTTCAAGCTAGAGTAACTCAGCAAGCTAGTATTCCGACTGACTATACTGGTTTGCTACAATGCTACAAGATGCTGTAAATTTTAAGTCAAAACTAGTATCATGTTGTTTACCTTGGAGAACAATTTAGGCAAAACAAACATAATTATTAGATTTAAATATTTACTTATTTGAGAAATTGTTTACTCTATTTTTTATATCTTTTATACTAATTTTTATACCTATTTGCATTAACTCGGAAGTTATTTGTAACAATGAATAAGGATTCCAAAGATATTACGATATAGTTGAATCAATTTTACGTTAGTTTCAATATTTAGTTAGGCATTTATTTTCTAAAGGGTGTTTATTTGCAGAAAATAGAAAACGTTGCGTCTTTACTATATACTAGCCGATCATACACTAGCTTCCATCTACACGAAGCCATCCAAAGCACAAATAGTAAATTCATTGGTGAGAGGCGCTACTAGTACAAATAACAGAAGCCCATTCTATTGAAACTATACTGGCTTAGATTACAATTTACTAATTTCTTCATTAGCTTACATACTTAAAAGCCAAACGAGTGATATTTATATGGAGCTAGAGTTGCTAGCTTACTAGCACTAGCTTGCTATCCTATCTTGAAAAAAACTAGCCTCGTGTAGCTCTCCTATTTGTTACTTTTTGACAATTAAATATCTAACCGCTGCACCGGATGTGTTCCAGTTATGATAACTTACAAATTGAATTCGTTTTTTGTTATAGTTATGTTGTATTATTTTTCAATTTTATTAATGTTATTATTCATCACATGTACATGAATTATTATAATACAATAGTAATAATAATATCTCTATCTTCTACTCTAATCACGGGGATTAGACCAGAAATCTGAGACTTGTACGGGAGAGGGGGCGGCATATTAATATTATACAGGATGCATTTTCGCCCAGGAACGGTTGTAACCACCATTCAGTGCAGGAATGAGGGAAACCTGGAAATCCTCATTAATTAAGGGGGTGGTTAAATGTCGACCGCTATCAATTTCTCACATTGACCCAAACCGACATTCTTGCATTTTACTATACCCACAGACAGGGTGCCAATCATCTTGAATAAATAAGTAAATGGAGACCTGACAGTCAGCAGTTTTCTAAAATTACTTAAAATATCAACTTTTAATAAATATTTAATTAAAAAGTATATTTATGTCTTAATACGTAATGTTTGATAAATTTAAGTCTATTTACCGTAAATTTAAAGCATCGTCAGTGGTGTGAGATCTCGATTTAAGGATCGCGCAAATTATGCCTGTTCGAACCACCACCGACCTACCCCTGCAAAGCCTGTTCATAAAGGTTTCCATGTTCTCTAAAGGAACATCGCGCATTAGACCAGCATTAGCATGTACCGTCACCTGCAACGATGTAAGCTCTGTTTCCACAAAAGTTAGTCGTCCTCGCTTATCAACAACCTCTATTTATTTAATTTAAACAAACTGCAAGTCTTTCGTCAAAAGACCCTGCTTTGCGAAATCTTGTGTTTTGGTCTTGTTATTTAAGGCAGGGTTACCTTCTTGTTGCAGTGTATGAAATGATGCACTAAACACTGTGTGGGTAGGTTGATGTCTATTTAGGTATCTTCGTCGGTATTCTCAGGCTACTTGTCTGGCGTTCCCATTACGTACATCCATATGCAAAGACAATATCTGAATACTGTACTGCGATGTATTTTTTATTAAGCACTTGTTAAAAAGAAATATGCACGTGTTATCAACCACTAAATTTGCATCATATTAAAATGCATAGATTATAAATTATAAGCAAATATAAGATTTTTATCTTTAAAGCGCCGTAACTTAAAATTATATGAAGTACTGATTTTAATTTGATCTTATTCACATCTGAATACCATCAAATTTCCTGGACATACAGTATACCTTAGGAACAAACTGTCTATCAATATCTCGGGCGAACTTGATGTAGTTATATATAGGTACCATTATCTATTTGGATCAATGTTAGTATACTACTTTTTACTTGATACAATTCTTTAGACAATGTTAGTGTAAATTATCTTGCTCTGTATCATTAATTAGTTGCTCTGCAAAAATACTAGTGTTAATAAACTCACTATCATGTTGTTATTATTATTTTTAAACTGCCACTTCGTAGTCTGTACTGTAAATAACAAATATTTTGATTTAGTTTCACATTGTGCAAATTTTACACGAAGCTATTTGTAGAATTTTTAAGGTAAAGCAACATAATATAACAGGTGTGAGTTCCCTAGTTATCATATTGTTATATGGAAATATACCCTGTGACGACATGTGCAAACATGAAAGGTAAAAACTTGTTCACTGAGGGTCAATAAATTATGTTGTCTCTTATAAACTCTTTTCAAATAATATAAATTTGTAGGCTTTGTAATATTTGGATTATTTTAGAAACTCAATTTTAAAATAAATATCTAATTGCTACTGTTTGTACAAAGATATTG
This sequence comes from Monochamus saltuarius, assembly GCA_025584915.1. Classification (NCBI taxonomy): domain Eukaryota; kingdom Metazoa; phylum Arthropoda; class Insecta; order Coleoptera; family Cerambycidae; genus Monochamus; species Monochamus saltuarius. Next base: position 21,166,152 of record CM046723.1, on the reverse strand, counting down.
TGATAAATCTGAAACGAAGAAGTGATGATAATTGAAATTTTCAATTAGTTGGGCTCCATACCTAGGCCAAGAATGTATACCTACACAACCGGTCATTATTTCTTAATTAATACGTGAATAGGAGTCAGTTGCTTTTCTCAAATTTTTTTATGGGTTAAGCGCAGCTGAATTAACTACTCGTAGAGGTGAATAAAGTTGTACAGAATGGATCATTGTGAAAAGGAAAATAGGGTGAAGAATCCCGTGGAAACCGCCAACATCATTTCCACACTCACATTTGCGTAAGTGAATTTTTATGATACTGTTTACATTAATTTTGGACAATCTGTAGGAACTAAGAAAAACATATAATAACTATCTATGTGATATAGGTACATTTTACGTTTTTTTTAAACAGAACTAGTGGGCCCTAATACAGAGTGTTCATTACATATCTCTACATTTCTATAAAATCACTACATCGAATAAAATTCTTATGCCAAAATGTTAAAATGAAAAAAGTGATTATAATAGAGAGTTATTGGAAATCCCTTTAATACTGCCAAGCAGTATTAGGAACAACTTTATTTAAATACTGCTTGCCCTTATTTTGTTCAAAAAAATATAGTTATTGGTTAATAATTTGACGGATGGGATTCCCTTATTCTTTTGTTTATATCTCTCAATTATTGTCATTTTAATGGTGAATGAGAAAAGGAATAGAAGTCAATATTTTGAAAAAATTAAAATAAGTTTACTTATCTTTATTTCATTTTTCTTGAAACATGCGACGGAACTTATTTAAAAAAACGAAAAACATTTTATTTTTAATTTAGGTTAGGACGGGTATGACCGATTACGGCCGAACGACCCGATCTATCAAATAAGGGATTGCTCAACGTTACCTTAATCATGCATAAATATGGTCGAGCACTATCCTTATTATTGCTGCCTTAATAATACAGCACATATGCGCATGCTTAGATGTCAATATAAGGGAAACCTAAATACTGCTTAACCTTATGACACGTCCAATAACTCTCTATTATCTTTATTATCTACTTTATTTTTAAAATGTAGTAGACACCTTGAAGTAGAAGAAATGTTTAAAGATTGTTTTCGCATTAGTACGAAATATATATTATACAGGGTGTTTCAACAAAACAAAGCAATATTACTGAGTCTTATAGAACATTGAAAAATAAGTAGGGTTTGCTTAATAAATGTATGTCCTAGAGCCACTCATTTTTGAGATAGAGGGCGTGCAATATTTTAAAAAAATCAAATTTTAGATGTAATTTTTTTAATGGCTAACAGATTTGATTAAACTTTGACATGGGTACGTTTTCGGTGGTGCCAAATATGCTGGTTTTATTAGTTTTTTTGTACAAAATAGAGGGCGCTAGTTAGCATATTTGCTGACATTTTATTCTCTAACATTTTTTAAGTTGGCATTTTCCATTCTAAGTAGGCTTGTTTTTGCAGCAGTTGAAAACGGTTTGGAAACTGTCAGAAATATTCGACCAGTTAAGTTGAGAACGCGTTACCATTGAATTTGACGCAATAAATAGTTGGACGGACATTTCTGACAGTTTCCAAACGGTTTCAACTGCTGCTAAAACAAACCTAATATTGTTTTACATAAAAAAGTGCTCTTAGTAGATTTGTTAAAATTTAACCGTTTTTGGAGAAAATGCAAAAAACTGTGGTAAAGTCTTGGTCCAAACTAACTTTGTTTGCCAATTTTCAGTTTGTTTCAGCCGTTTACAAGAAAAACTCATTTTCCATGAAAAAAATCGTTCTCTGTTCATTTAAGTGCCAGACAGTTTTTGTATTGACACCTATTGTATTACATGCCATTACGTTGCCACGACCTTCAAACTGACAAAGTGACAATTATTCTATAATATTTAGGTAATATTATTAAGTCGTATATAATTCTAATTTAGACACAAATAAATTTTATTCAAAAAGTAGGTACATCTATAAGGGCGGCACATTCTTCAAATAGTCGTTCTGATAAGTACAAATAATTTTAGACACTCAATAAATGATTAATCCAGGGCTTAGCAAATAACATGAATTGTATCTCACGCCATCTGCGAATACAAGAAATACCACCCAATTTTTAGGTACAGAAATCTAACATAAGTATTCTTTTAAAAATTGCAGATGTAAATATTGTTATAACATAAACTTAGGACTACATTGTATACAATTCTTCATTTTTATGTATAAGTATGCGAAAATAATTATTGTTAAAATGTTAGTTTAGAAGAGCAAAACGTGTGCCTTAAAAATGCTTTTTACAAATTAAAAGACCTACTGGATTTGATATCTCAAAACCCAAATAATTAAAAGACGTAGGTATTCCGTATCTTGGATAAGTGTTATATATTTGTTATTGATAAATAAATAATGTATGAAGATTTGCTCTATTCTGATAAACTTATACGATGTGACACATTAGATACAGGTACATTAAAATATGCAAGAGAAGTATTATCTACTTTCTATTTAGTCATTAATATAGGTATAGATATTGATTATTCCCAGGATTAAGTAAATAGGCTCCAGAAAGGCTACGTGGCTGTCATAATAAAAACAATTTTACTAAAAAATTTCCTAGTGGCTAAAAAATTTTTTTAATTTTTTTATTTATTGCTGCAATCCCACATTTATATATTATTTTATACTACAATAGCTTTTGACATTTTCGTTGTGACAAAAATGTGTATTGAGGCTGACTTTCATCCCAGAGTAAACCAGCAAATATATCTTTTTATTTCAAATAAGTGACTTTTTAAACACTATTAAATCATTTTCTTGCCATTATTTACTTAGATTAGTTGAATTATCAATATTGACTTTAAACTTTGACTTTTTGAATATAAAACAAAAATTTTACGATGATAATTAATGCACAATATACAGGGTGAGTCAGTCATAATGTCATTAATTTTAACCATGTATTCGGGAGGCCTAATAAAGGCGGAAAATCGAAAAAAAAATTTTTTACTCGACCTTTAAAAAAATAAACAAATCACCCTATAAAAATCAGTAACACGACGCTCCTGGTACGTTACGAACTTTCTGATGGCGCACCCGACGAAAATCTAATGCCACAGTCAGTACAACCGTTTATTTGTGATGTCTAAAACCTAGGTGGGTAGGTACTATATAGAAAAATATTACAACTTGACAACATTGCATCAGGCCGATATCGAGTTGAACTGTGAGCTGTAACCGACCAAGGCTGTGACCGGTCGGTGACAGTCTGAAAAGGGGGTTTAAATAATGATTTGAAAATATTTTCTTTCAGCGTAAATATGCATTTAGATTTTTTTTAATCACGTATTCACATTATACTCATTATTCCCTATCTCCTCTTAAAATTAATGACATTATGATTGACTCACCCTGTATACACACTATACATATAGGTCAAGGCCTTACTCACACTCTCTTATGCATATTTTAGATAAAAAAATTACTTCACATAATGAATACGTATCACGAGATATTGATATTCAGGGTAATTCTTAACTTGTAAAATTATAGCCGAGAACAAATAATGGCGAAGAGTGAAAAAACAGTAGTTTGTAGTAACCAAGTCAGGACGATATGCTTGGTATTTGTGGCAGTACTTTGTTATCAGTTGTGGTCCTATTCGAGTTTATTTATACGTGTGGTTCAGCGGGATAGAAAAACGGGAATTTACGGCCGAGGCCTGGGCAATATGAGGCAGCCATTAGATCTAGGCAAATTGTGAATCTTGAGGAAGAGATTTTATATTCCGTCGAGGAGCAGCCTGGCATAAGCACTAAGACAATTGCAGCGCATTTTGGGATACCACAATCTAAAGTTTGGCGAACGTTGAAGCGCGACTTACTCTATCCATTTCACGTGCAGCGGTACAAGCCTCACTTCCAATGTATCTTCCGCTTTGAGTGAACTACTGCGAATGGTTGTTATATCAGCAGCACTTAAACCCAAACGATACCATGGACATTTTAGTTATGAATGAGGCAATTTTTACACGTAATGGTAGGCATTCAGAATTTTCACAACATGTATTATTGGGCACTGGAAAATCCGCATGACACTCGGCGAACAGACTTTTATCAATGATTTCCAGTGAATGTGGGAGCTGAAATTGTGAACGAAGTACATTTTCGAAAATCGGTTAACTAGTACTCTTTATTTACAATTTTTGCTTAATAATTTACGGGTACTCCTCGAAAAAATTAATTTCAACGCTAGACAGCATATCAGATTTCTTCACAATGACGCTCCACCACATTTTGCGCGACTAGTGCGATAAAGTGCGTGGTTAGATAAAAACTATGCAGTATGTTACCGAAGATAACACTGAACAAGAGTTGCAAAATCGCATACATGCTTCCGCTGAGGCAATTCGACTACAGCCTGGTTAAGGGCGTGCCTGTGGCGACTCATGGGTTTAGCGAGCTCAACTGTGTACCTATTGAAAAGCACGGAATTATTAAGTTATCTTCGAACACTTACTATGACTAATTTAATACATTTTCAATTTTATGACATTCAGATTCTTTTATTTTTATTTCAAATAAATTGGTATCCGTAACTGAAAAAGATTTTTCTTTCACTATTCGTCATTATTCGTCCTCAGCTATAATTTTCCAAGTCCATGCGTATAGGTTAAAAATCACCCTATATAGTATAGTAATTGTGAATAGAATAGGTTGTAAAGTTGAGCACAAAATGGCTATGCTCTATTGCTTTAACTAAACACCGATTTAAAGTAGTAAGTAGTATAATAAAATATTTTTTTTTATTGTGCTTGATACATGATATTGCATAACATCAATAAGAAAAATTTCACCAATGATATAGATTATATGTATTTGCAAAACTTTTTTATTGGCCTATTTGCCTCAGTGTGTTCGTATTTTCAAAAATATGTAAATATTTTATATACACAGGAGATATGACATAGAAAGGCAGTAGGTACCACTATTTGATATAATTAATTGTACTTAATCCGTAAGTAGCTTTTAGTAAGAATAAGCTTTTGAAGCTATATTTAGATTTTGTAGAAAATAGTGACAGTTATAGAAAATTGAAATGGTTACTTTTTGATAAAGGAACAAAGAGCAAGCAAGACATACCGTTTTTTAAGAAATGATTTCTGTAGTCACAAAGAGAACTGCAGTGAAAATTTTCTAACAAAATTTGCGAAACAAAAAAGGAAAATAAGGCTTCCGCTTAAATCTCGAAAAAGATGTATGTACGTATACACTACACTTTTTTTCTTGAAGTTGCAGGATTATAACGTTAAACTTTTATGTCTATCACGTGATTATGGGAAAAAATGTTTTGTATAAACAAAGCATAACAAGCAAGCAGATCATTTCATTAACTGCGTATTTTCGGCGATAAAATATGACGATCTTATCAATATAGAAATTAAAATAAAACTTCTGGATCTGATGACATTCCCATGTTTTTGGTTAAAGAGGTCATAGATTGTAGTTAAAAATGATTCCTATTTATAAGAAAAATGATTCGCAATTAATGGAAGTACAAGTGCTGCTTTACTTGATTATAGAGTAGTTAAATATATTGAAGATGGCTAGTCTCCTATTGGTATATTTTGCGATGTTAATAAGATTAGTGAGGTATTCGATTGTGCCAATCATGACAAACTTCCATTAAAACTTCATAACTACGGCATATCAATGCCGATGATTGGGTAGCATCATTTTTGAAGGAGTGTAAACATCTATATCTGCATTGTTTACTCGGGTGGTAGTGTTTTGACTAAAATTAATTCTGAATGTTTGGATATTAACAAAGGTGTTCGTCAGGGGTCTACTTTTGTACTATATCCAAATAAGTTTGATCTAACTTTATAATGAACGAAAATGTGCATTCAACAAAACGAACATTTTCGCCATCCTTTTTATAAAGTATAAAATATCTAAAAGGGGTAGTGGTAGGGTAGGTATTTTGGTGTTTAACTATTCCTATACAATATCGTTTTGTATTTAAGGAAAGTAAACAGTATTATTATTGTAATACACAAATGCTTCCCTTAAAAGAAACAGATTGTTAAATGTGGACATTAAAAATGAATTATTCGTAGTAACTTGTCAATTTTTCACGTCTTACATTGAAATTAGAATAAAATATTTTAAATAAAATTATACGCTACGACATTAAGATAAATCGTCTATCTCCTCCTCAACTTCTATACAGCCTCTGTGTGAGCGTACAAAAATTTACCAGGGGGTAGACCATACCAAAATAAGAATAAAATATCCGTGTTTGCAAGAATAAAATATTATAAAAAAAATCTTCTACGATGTACGCCTAGCGAGTTACAGTTATTATTTTGAAAGAAAAAAAAATAATAATTACTTCAATAAATGTTCCAAATGTTATCTACTTACTTCAATGCATGCTCGACATCGTTTCACCAAAGAGTTAATCCTTCGTTAATGGTTGCTTGAATTTGTTCAGTGGCGGCATTAATTTTTTGAAGTAATTCTTCGTGTTCAGCATATACCAGCTGTTTCATATGACCCCAGTAAAAAAATTCAGCGGGTTGAGATCAGGAGACCTAGGAGGCCACATTATTCCCAACCCTGCGTTCGGGAAAGTGCAAATTGAACCACATAGATACTTGCCTTTCATTAAAGAATTTGTTGTTTAGGCGTTATTTATAACAATAACTTTGAGGATGGGATTAACCATAAGAAGTATATCTATTAAGTTTTAAACTGATTCATAATGAAATCATAAAGTTATTGAGGAAAAACAACTTTAAAAGTTCAACTTTAATGCCATATATCTTTTAAGACAGTAATTTTTTTACTGTTCAAGGTAAGTAGGGTTAAATTGCCTTGTTTTGTTGAAAATGTCTACTTAATGGAATGAACTGCTTTTGAGAACTTGACCCATTTCACTTTTTTCTTTCACAAATTTCTTTTGAAATATTTTTTATCGCAAAAGTTTATGACCATAGGACTCATTCCTTAAAGACAGTATGCGGCTCATATTGCATTACCAAAAAATTACTATCTTAATTTTATGTAAGGGCCACTGGTAGAGAATTTATTTTTCCTAAGCATTTTTATTAAATATTGTCTTTTTTTAGATACACGGGGGATATATTTAAGAAAGGCTATAAATACTCCGATCTAGAGGAATCTGATCTGTATGAAGTGATAAAAGATTGCAGTTCTAAAAAATGCGGCGACAAAATCGAAAAACAGTGGATTATAGAAAATAAAAAAGACACTCCTCCTTCTATAACTCGACTCCTTTGGTGTAGATTTGGTTACAGATATTTGTTTTTAGGTATTGTTAACATGGCGTGGAAGGTGTTCACAAGGTGAGTTAACATTTTATATAGTTTGATATAAAGAAAATGAACGTGTCTGAAGTTACACTCACTTTTTAGAAAAGTTAACAAAACTGGTTGCGCTGAACTCTGCTAAGCTTACTTAATTGTATAGCGAGCATTACTAAAAATACCGTTATTTGCTTAGTTCAGTATACTAGTTGTTGCGAACATAATTTCATATATATCGTGGTTTCCTGAAAAAATGTGAAGAAATCGGAACCTTTTAGCCCTCCACATTGCGAAAATATTATTTTTTGTTTAATGTGTTATGTAATTGTGCTAGTTTGTATATAAAATGTTGATATCTGCCGCTGTTCCCTGGGAAATGTGATTTATTAACAGTTCTGAACATTCTGTAAAGAAAATTAATTTTCGTTATGATTTCCTATAAAAACTGTATAACAAATAGATTTTTTTCAATATCCTAGTTTTTGCTAATTAAATCAAAATGACACGTGAAGATATTCTAAATGTTAAAATTGTAACATTCAGATTATACTCAATCAATCAATTCGATTCTAGAGTTACATTTTTAGTTAATTTTAATGTAATTTTGTTTCATTCTCATACAAGGTGTCTCTGAAATAGGTGCATTTCTTCAAACAGGTAATTAAGAACGTAAAAATAAGCAATTTTCCTTAAGCAATTTATGTAAAATATAATCATTAGATACTAGTTTTCTTTCGTTATGATTTAAACGATGGATTAATGATGGAACTAAACACAGCAAATTAAAACAATCTCCTCTATTTCTTCGGGATTTATTATAAATCTAAAGTAGTATTTTTTTAAATTTTGAAATCTTCTGTCAAATTCACTTTTACTGTTCAAAATACAACTTTGGATCATGTTTGATTGATTGTTTTCATTCATATTTTCTTTCTCATGTCGGCATTTTAGTAATGGGAAGAAACGATATATTTTAGTTTTTATGTCAGTTTCTAATAATATCAAATTTGAATAAAAATCCTTCCATTCTTTGTACATTTTCAAAATTGTGCGGTTATTTCCTTGCAATTGTACATTGTAATGAATTATTATGTCTGTTGAAACCATTTTTTATCATTGAGTTTGAGCTCATTTTCACCAATTTCGTAAACAAATATTTTTATATTATCAAATCTATAAAACTTTGGCTCGATTTAATAGTCGTATTTCAGCATATAACAGCAAATAGCCATATTTCAAAGCTCCAAGAAAGCTTTCAAGGGCCTGTGTGTTAATTTAGATCGTGCTATAATATTTGTACTTTATGGAAAATATCAATGTCTTTGGTCATTCATTGTAACAAGAAATCATAGTTCTTCACTGACATTATACCAACTATTTATTGACGCAAATCTAACAATAATTGCCAGCCTAGCCATACAATGTATCAGTATGTCACTATGTCACTAGATAAACAATTATTTTTGACATATTTTGTGGTATCAAAAACAGAAACGTTATAAATCTTACCGTAAATTTGAAGGATATATTTGAAAACGCATAATTGTAATTCTCACGTAATATACTAAAAGCTTCAGCTCAGCCATGTTTATAATTTTCTTAAAAGTGGGCAAAGAAGGGAGTTAACTTTGCATACATAGAAAATGATTAAGTTTCATTTTTAATCTAGCAAATAATCTTCCTTTAACTAGCGTGGTGGAACCGTACGCTGTAAGTTCCCTGATATCTTACTTCAAACCTCACACCACGATGACGAAACTGGATGCCTACTATTATGCAGGTCTGGTGATGCTATTAAATATATGTCAATGTTTCTACATCCACAACTACATCATTAACGTCCAACAGCTTGCTATTGAAATAAAAACAGCGTTTTCTTCGCTGCTATACAGAAAAGCTCTCAAATTGACGCCGTCAGCTTTATCTGAAATCAGTTTAGGGAACATCGTCACTTTGATTACTAAGGATGTCCATACATTTTACCTATCCATATGGATGATCAATGACACTTGGATAGGAATTGTTCGTGTCGGTGTGATTTGCTATTTGCTCTGGGCCAAAATTGGAGTTACAACTTTTATTGGGCTTGCAGTTTTGTTCAGTGTCATACCTCTGCAAAGTAAGTTCAGAAGTTTTAAGAAAGTTATGTGATGTAAATAAGTTTTGTTACCTTAGAATTAGTTAAAAACAACGAGTTAACAATTTGAACAACTTCCTTAATGGCGTAATAGTTTTTTTTAACGTTATTAATAATTTGTCAATATGCAGTTATTGAGTTAATGTTAAGGTTAATCTAGGGACTTTAATGCATAGGTTTGTAGTGTTTGTATTTTGTTTATTATTTTATGTATTTACTCATAAAAAATGTATAAATAAAATCAAATTATAATTCAACAATAATGATCCTGAAAGTTTGCCATGTCGTGGCTGTTACGTCTGTATAAGAAATAAATTGAATTATGTAACGTGTTTTTTTTAGTATACATTGGAAAAAAGATCAGTGAGTTAAGATTAAGAGTTGGCAAGAAAACTGATCAACGCTTGCAAGTCACTCAAGAGACTCTATCAACCATCAGAATAATAAAGATGTACACATGGGAAAGATTTTTCAATGATAAGGTGACAGAAGCAAGAATGTAAGTACTAAGGAGGATTTAATAAATTATAATTAATAAGTGTATAGAGTATGTTTAACTAGAATAGAACAATTTATAGATTTTTTATAGTGTTTTGAAGTTGTGCATTTAGTAATTGATTTGAATTAGGAAAAGTTCGATTTTTTCTAACTAGCGCGAGAAAAATTTTTCCGCTCCTGCATTGGCTAGTATCATAGCAGACGGTGTCAGGAAATAGTGGCAATTTACAACATTCGACATTTTAAACAATTTTATAAACCCCCCCTATAGAATTTATACCAACGCATTTATCTTGTACATTTTCCATTTCTATATCCTAGAAAGAATCTTGAATGCTCAATTGATGACGGACGAAAAGAGAAATATTTTCGAAACGTTTCGACAAGATTGACACTCCTTAGATGTTCCCGTTAGAAATAGTAAATTCTCTTCTCGCGCCCGTCTTATGTTAGGAATCTCTATCAATATATATTCTCCATGTCTTTTATACGTTCAAGCTGGAGAAATATTAGTTCTTCACGGCGGCATGCTCCACTGATTCTAACAATCAACACTATCTAAAATAAAAAACCATTTGCTTTTTTCAAAAATTTTTCAACGTCTGATTTTATTAAAACACTAGACATCCTACAGATTTGCGTTTAAGGAAAGCAATTAGACTTGGAAATTTTTTTATGTCAATATTTCTTTTCACTGACAATTTTGTTCTTATCATTGAATACAGACTTCACAGCGTCGGACACTGATATACTCTGCTTCAGTGATAACAGTTTCTCCCTTTTCATACTCCAATCTTCAAATAAACGATACGCTTTTTCATATTTATCTTTGGATTTTGTTGGCAATAATGATTGAATTGCGATTTTTGATGATTCTTATATATCATCTACCATATTATCATTGTAAGCTGAAGATTCTGACATTTTTCATAAATCACAATACTAACGAAGACGAAAACCTAATATACTCGGGACAAGAATTCAGACGACTTACGTCATACGAACAAATGAATAATTCATTATATTTTCATCAAAATATTTAAGAAACCGCAACTGATAGTAATAAAACTATATACTACACTAAAAGTTTGCATTATATATTGAACTAAATTGCAAATAATGATTGTTTTTAACGCGACCAAATATCGAAAATTACGTTGACAATAAAAACAAATGTGTAACGTCAGCCGTGACGTAAGACGTCTGAATTCTTGACGCGAGTATAAACAAAGTCGTTTCTATATCAATATTCCTTCAGAATTCTTGATACACATTTTCGAAATTTACAATTTTCAATAATAAATTGTGATAACTATAGTTATTTGAGCTATTTTCAAAACACTATTAAAAAAATCAAGTTTGCAATTCGTAGGAAAAGGGGCTTTTCCGCATATAGCACATTTTTTTTAAAAAGCCTACGTCGCATGCGAAAAAAAGTTGCAAATACTAACGTAATAATAATAAAAGAGTCAATAGCAGATAATATACTGCAAAAAGATGTTACTTAGTCCATGAATAAATTTGCAAATGTTGTTTGACAGTCTATACAAATGTTGATGCTGTTTTACTCAAATATTTCCAGTTCTATTAATTTTATTGTCTCCAGCTTGTTTTCTTCTTGAAGTGGTAATTTTAAACGCTACAAATTACTTGTGTAGTATACTGTATACTACAGATTCAACTCCTAAGGTGCATCTGCTTGCGACTTTTGGTCAAACCATTCGTGCATTTAAGAAAACCTTTTTATACTTATATCTTACATAACTATTGATGTACAAAATCAATAAATTAATTTACACTAGACTTAAAACGCGTAGTAGTAATATAATGGGGTCACAATAATTGTGTAAATTTGTGCAATGATATATGTATGTGCTTTATTTACGAATGAAAATTCCTTGATAAGATTGTTTCTGTAGAAAAATTACTATAATTACTTTTGCCTTAATGCACTAATAAATTTATATTTAAATGTATATTGTCTGTTAATCTTAGGATACAATTTGATAACATTTAAACATTGAATGAAAATTGCTGAGTAAGAATTTTGTTTCGTAATAAAACACATTTTATCAGAAAATTTTATTTTAGGTCAAGAAAATAAATCGTACAAAAATTATTTATAAATGTTTTGGTAGGATTAAGTTCGTTAATAAAAAAAATGTAGTACAATATTCATTATTAACTGTTGATTTTTATGTTGTTTAAAGATTATTTACATTCCAAAATTGTTCGTAAACTCTCATCAAATAATATTATACAATGTATTACGTTAAAAGTAGAACGCATACTAATGATGCTTTTTTGAAGTAAAAATAAGGTGTTTAACCATAATGAAACTAAATTTAAATCATAGTTATAAAAATCGAGTTTTACAATAGTTGGACAACAGCTTTGTTAATCTAGCGACTTCAAAATTACTGGTTACTTATAACGCATATTGAATAAAATAGACTCATTTTATCCAAAATATGCATTCGGTAATCTAAAACAATAGTCTGAAAAAATATAAATATTTTAATATTAAAACAATTTCAAGTAGAATCTTATATTTTGATAAGGTATTGTTCTTTTGCCTAAATTAATTTGCACCTTATTTCAAATGTTACCTGCAGTAATCAGGTCTAATGACTGATTGTGCATGCAATTAGTTCAAAGCAGACCCCTACTTCATGCAAAGGCTGGCACTAATTATTCTGGAATCTCACTAATATCTCGAGAAAAAAGAAATGCTACCTCAAGGTATTTGTTTCTTTTTACCATTAGATATACACAGTCAGAGAGGATATGTACCGAATCCTCATCTGAAGGTACCTGCTGTGACGTCTATGGTCTGTTAGGAGACAATCTGTTGCTTCTACTAAACATAATAAAATTCCGGTTTGCATTGGTCCATGACCCTTAATATGAATTCTTGGCTTTCACAGACTAGATCCGCACGATCAATATTTTCTTAATTGCTCCTTGATCCAGTTATTACCATAACATTGTAGTAGTCTCAGTACTGGTTCTACAAATTAACTTCTTGGACCTTTTTTGGTATATATATCAGAGTTATCTTTATTTGCCAAATGACTATGGTCCAAAATCCTGGTCAGCTTCACACGATTTTCCCTTCCCAAAAGGGATTCTTACCACATTCAAAGTACATACGAGATGTGGTCCTGTAGGATATAAGCCGCCTGGTTGCCTGTGCATATGCTGTGTATATATGGAGAAATAACTAATACTTTAGCATGACAGACCTTAGTATGCTTCTCCAAAGAGTAAGATACATTCATTCAGCTTTATTGACAAAATGGTTTTCAAAATATTGGTTCAACATTTTATTAAAAATTGACACTCAGCCAACATTTTATTAAGATATTCAACCGTCCGACTTTGACCTCAACGACCTTCTGCTGAGATATTTCTATTCTTAATGAAACATTTTCTGATACATTACATCTAGATAAGTTAATAAATAATTGTATAAAATAAAACAAATGTAATTATCTTTGTCTAAAGTGAACAGAATGAAAGTCAATTTTATTGCCTACTACAACTGCTGGAATTTTATTAATGACTTTTAAAATTTACTATGAAGTATGAACGTAATACTTTTAATTTTGATTTGTTGCTCTTATCGTTATACAATTCCTACGATTAGTATTAATTGCATTATTTTATTACCTGTTTATTTCAGTGAAGAAGTTAATAAGATGCTGGTGGTGTTCTATCTAAGAGTAGTGATTGTCATTGGAGGAATACTGTGCTCGAGAGTAGCATTTTACATTCTCGTAATAGGTTATATATGGATGGGACACTCAACAAATACCGAGCTAGTCTTCTATATCCTCTACATTTTTAAAGATCTTCGACACACCTTGGGTATAATAATACCGTTTGGTATGGGCAGGGCAGCAGAACTATATTCAGCTATGGTGAGAATAAGCAGGGTAATAAAAGCTGAAGAATTGCCTCCCAAGAAAGGAACAGATGAACCAACTCTCAAGCCTCTGATAGAACTTAAAAATGGCACAGTTCACATAAACAAACACACAGTACTGAAAGATGTGACCTTCAGAACCGATTCTGGTTTAACTCTCGTGACTGGTACTGTGGGATCCGGAAAGAGTTCTTTGTTAAAAACTATTTTGCAGGATTATCCGCTCACAAGCGGTCATGTGGTGACACATGGGCGTATTTCTTATGCTTCTCAAGAACCATGGCTGTTTCCTTCGTCTATAAAACAGAATATTTTGTTTGGCGAAAAATATGACGAAAAAAGGTAATTGTTTATTCCATTATTCTCGTACATGGTAACCAAAATCAAAGCGTCAGTGCTGTAGATCATATAATTAGTCTTAACGGCATCACATTGACATAAGTAGACTAGTTTTATAAGTAAATCATTTTTCGTAAATGCACAGTTTTTAACCACATGATAAATTCAGTGGTCATCAGTTTCTATCATTTTAACATGCATTATTTTGTTGTCAACAGTTTACTTTTCTATTTTCTCTTTGCCTACCACTAAACGATTAATTTGCTCATGTTGTTTTACCTAAACTAATAGATTTTTCTGCCTGTAATGAAATTATTAATTGAAGGTTCAACGTATCACAAAAACCGTCGAATGACCCCTAAGGTAATAAGTATAGCAATACCATTGAATTCGTAGAGTATGTGCCTATTTAGAATGTATGATTATAATGATTGCATTATCAAAAATATTATTTTTGTAGATATCAAGATGTGGTAAAAGTTTGCGCCTTGCAGTATGATTTTAACTTATTTGATAAAGGGGACGAAACCATTGTTTCGGACAGAGGTTTAAATTTAAGTAAAGGCCAGCAAGCGAGGGTAAATTTAGCGAGAGCTATCTATAAGGAAAGTGAAATTTATCTGCTTGACGACTCTTTGACAGCTCTGGATGCTCATGTTCAGGATTACATATTCAGTGAATGCATTCAGAAATACCTGAAAGACAGGATATGTATACTCGTTACTCAAACTGCTAGTCACATTCAAGAAGCTGACAATGTTGTAATAATGGATAAGTGTCAAATTAAGTCAGCAGGAAAGCCCGACGCAAAAATAATCGAGGACCTCAGTGAGCTGGTGTGTAAAGACGATGACTTGGAAAAGGAAGTAGTTGAAGAAAACGGGCCAGAAGAGGAAGGTGACGAAAAAGGTGAAGATGCGAAATTACTAGAAACAGAGCAAACTGCGAAGAAGAAGATATATGGCGAAATAAATAAAAAAGGGGAAGTCGATTTGAGCGTTTATAAGAAATATCTCTTTTTTGGCGGAGGAGTTGGCTTGATGTTACTTAATATAATTTTGTTTGGAGCAATGCAAGGCACTGATAGCTACTCAGATCAATTAATCACCAAATGGTGAGTATACTTTCCCATATAAGGTGTTTTCTAAGTAAGTTCCTTGTGTCTGTATAAATGAAATATTTAAATCTACTTTCTGTCAGGAGATCGCCAGGTGTTGAAATTGAAAAATTGTCCAAAATCCAAAAAATTATAAAAAAAGATTTGGACTACTCATGTCATTAAAAAATAGAGATTCGCTTCACGCAAATCAAAAAAAGTGGATAGTGGTCATTGCTTCACTCTTCAGAACATCTCCGAATGTGTCGGAGCTTCGGAAGGTGTGCCTGGAAAAAAAAAATGAAAATGCCCTTCAAGGTAAAATCGAAATTGGTTGACATATGAACTTTAGTAAAGCTCATTTTTTTGTTACAAGGTCATCTTTTCGGGAAAATCGGACACTGTATGTGTAAATAAAGATATTCATATTTTATGATTTGGTGACATTGAGACTTTTCATCAGAACATCAAGGGCACACGATCTGATTAACAGTTTTATGTAGTTACCTATTTAGTTCCTTTAAGTAATTACATTGCATCAAAAGGCGGCATCTTTAGAAATAGTTGGATAGATGTGATATTTTTTCTTCAACATATTGCATCTTTAAAAGCTAAACTTTCTGAAGTTTGCCATGGAAAAATATTTGATATGTAAATTAAACGTAAAATTAATTTTTAAATGAATTCATTTATCAATTCCAGAACAAAATAATTTAATTATTAATTTATTCAAATTACCTAATGTAATAATACCTTTTAGGGTGGATGAACAGCAAAAAGTTTTAGATCTCGAAGCCAACTTTACGAAACAGTTTGGCCTTAACGACCACATACCTGAATTAAACGCTACGGACAATTCAACATTCCAAAATTTGACGATAGAACTGGAACAAGCTAGAGCAAAAGAGAAGTTCACCATTAACTTATATTCAGTAGTGATTTTCGCATCAACAACGCTTGAGTTAATAAAAACTTACGCCCTCTATGATTTTTGCAGAAGAGCTTCTATAAACATTCATAAAAGTATGTCTCGGACAATTATATATGCTGTAATGATTTTCTTTGATACACATTTCATTGGCAATATATTGAACAGATTTTCTCAAGATTTAAATAACATTGACGAGCATCTACCTTTTGTATTCTCTGAATGCTTCCGGGTTGCCTTCTCTGTTGTCGGAATTATCTTTTTGGTAGCCATCGTAAACTGGAAGTTCCTCATTCCATTCTCGGTATTTTTCCTGATTTTGGTTATTCTAAGGAGATTGTATTTACCTACAGGAAGAAGTTTGAAAAGACTGGAGGCAGCGAGTAAGTAATAAATTTCTTGCATAATATTATTAAAGTAATACAGCGTGATTTTTTCTTTGGTCTACCATATCAGATACTACCTGTAAAATTTTGAGCCAATGTCAGCGTTATAATTTTGTTAAATGATATAATGATATAATGATATAATGATATAATAATATAATCATATCTTCCTTTCCACTAAAATTGCAGCAACATTGCCAATAATTTACAAACGAAGCTGTAAAGCTGCATAAGCTATTACAGGAAGTTCGATTTGTGACAAAGTTATAATTTTCACTCAACAACTTTGCAAGAAAACATTATTTTAGAAAGTTTCTTGTATTTAAGTAGATAAGTTTGCTGCAACTTTTCTTTATATATTGCTACAAGGTTAATCAAGACTTTACTAAAAGCTTCCTTAGCAAGTTCACAGTAATGTTGAAATGTAATTGCTTTGTACAGTTTGCTACAAAGTTAATTAAGAGATTACCAATAACTCTCTTTGAAATATTGCCATTTGCTTTAAATAGGTCTGTTCTCACAACAATCAGAGATTGATATCAAAGTATAGAAATATTTCGATCAGTTAATTTGCGAAATATAATAGTTGCCTCCACCTCCTTCCAGGATAAATCCTTCGACGAGGATTTATCCTCTACCAGCCTGGCAATGCTAGTGCCCAAATCTTGTATATATCTTATCAAAATTCGATTACATATTATCAGTGAGATATAAGTGGCGCCATATGTCGGCTATTAAAACACACTCATCCTTATGATCATACAATTTTGATAAAAACGCATATTACACAATTTTAAAGAATATTTATAAACCCGCTCGTTAAGCTGATTTTGTGAAATTAGTCCTAAATACTAAAATAGTTGGACGTATATTTCTGACAGTTTCAAACTAGTTCCTGACTCTTGTGGAAACAGACCTAATATCGCTATAATTGTAATTTCGATGAAAAATCATTTTAGCAATAAAATGATATTAGGCAAAATTAAAATTACATTAAATAAGCAAATGGAAACCTATCAAAGAACGTTAGTTAGGTAAAAAATAAATTTCAAAAATTAGTGAAGAAGCTGTGACAAAAATTGATATTTTGCAAAGAAGTCTTGGGTAAAAAATACATATAAATATGCTGTTTGCTTGTGACAAAAATGATAAAGACAGTACTGAAAATTTTGGGAGTTCAAATACTTACTGTAAATTCACTGTACTAAGAATTAATAAAAGCAAGGATGCATAAAATTTCTGAGAGTAACTATAGATTCAAAGAAACTAAATTATATTTAATACATTACATAAAACAAAATATATAAATAGCATATAGACAAATCTGTGCACATACTACATTTGAAATTTATTAATTGTTCTATATTTAAACTTCACTCAAACCAACCATTATTTTATGAAGTTCAGCGTCTGTTGATCGTTTGAAATTTATGCGTACTATTCCGATATAAGACACCATCACATAGAAAATTAAGCTGGAAACATCATGTTACATCGTGATTACTGTAAAAGATTGCAATAACTTAAAGTGTTAAATGTTTGGACAAATTATAAAAACGAATTATATCAACATTAGATTTTAATTTTGTTAGGACTATTTAAGAAGAGTTTCAGAAATCTTGATAATTCCGTTGCATTGCAATTTTTCTTTTGTAAATTATGTAATAACTAATATGAAACGTCACAGAAACTTTTTGCGGTTCACATATAATAAAACAATAAAAAAATCGTGTAATAGTTAACAGCAAATAACATTGTCAAGTAAATACATATTACAGTATGCGCCAAAAGTATGGAATAAATAATTTTTTGGAAAAAATCCTCGAACAGGTCGATTTTTAATTTAAAAAATACATATTTTAGCGTAAAATGCGATTTTCAAATGTCATTTGTTTTCGAGTAATGACGTCATCGATTTTTTTAAATGGCAACACCATATTTTTTCCTTGATTCTGAAAGATCGTTTAATTCTCTATCAGACAGTACTAAAATTTTGCCCTCTTACATAGGAAAGTTTTCGAGTAAATGACGATTGAATGTTAGAAAACGTAAATTTTATCCATAAAAAAGTAACAATTCTGAGGTATGTAAAATAAAATACAATTGATTAAATGTGCCATAATACTTTAAATTGAATAATAATTTCTATGTCGCTTACAATACTTATTAGAAAGTCGGTGTGACGATGACACTTTGCAAAGCTTTTCACCTAATCCATAAAAGAACTATGGAATTCGAAAAACTAAACTTGATAACGTTATTGCTTTATTTTAATTGATTTACGTTTTCTAACATTCAATCGTCATTTACTCGAAAACATTCCTATGTAAAAGGGCAAAATTTTAGTACTGTCTGATAGAGAATTAAACGTGTTGCCATTTAAAAAAAATCGATGACGTCATTACTCGAAAACAAATGACATTTGAAAATCGCATTTTACGCTAAAATATGTATTTTTTAAATTAAAAATCGACCTGTTCGAGGATTTTTCCCAATAAATAATTGTTTCGTTTTTATTGAATTTATTCCATACTTTTGGCGCATACTGTATATATGACCAAAAACAAAACTTGTAAACTATGCCTTAAAATGAGTGTTAACAATATACGCCTAATACTTTTTCTCTTGCTAGTAGATGATTACATTACTTTGGAGCTATTATAAAGCACTTGTCTGAGTCAAATGGTGAAGCAAAAATAATAATACAACTATAACACCAAGAGAAATAGTAGCTGGCATTTGAATTATATAAATATTTAATTGTAACTATTTTAGTGATACTTGATCTAGTTTTAATGGTACATATATCCTCAAAGGTTTTTAGACTGAATCATCCTATACAAGTACGTTATCTGATTTTCAGCTCGCAGCCCAATGGTTGGTCATTTAAATGCTTCTCTTGAGGGAATGACAACAATAAGAGCCTACAAGGCCCAAACTATTTTAACTGACGAATTTGACAGGCATCAGGACTTATTTACATCTGCCAATTATACGTTAACATGCACGACTAGGGCATTTGGTTTCTTCATGGACGTTCTTTGTTCAGTCTTCATCGGAATTGTGGTGGCTGTATTTGTATTTCTTGATACAGGTAAGCATTTGAAACTCATATCATGGTATATTTCCACAACCAATTCAATATTTAGTTGCTACTAAGTAAAGAGGGACGATTTAGTTCAAGTAGATACAAAAAACCAAAAAAATTGTTAGTCAAATAGGCCTTACCCTTTAGTCGTTTCTGGCAAAAACATCTTTATGATTTTTTTCTAAATTGAAACCCAGTCTTTATAAAGGTACGGATTCGCTGGTGCGACTGCGGCTGCGGCTCGCGGCTGCGATTCGTCGCCGACCAATAGGCAGTCTAAATGCTGTAGTTAATGAGAACATTCAGACTGGCTATTGGTTGACAACGAGTTGCAGTCGCACCAGCCAATCCGTACCTTAAAGGTTATTGGTTTTACAAGGCGAAACAAAACCATATCACTTTTTTCTTGAGGAATCGTATAACCAAGGAAACATTCTGATAGAAACCAAAGGATCGAGCTTTACGCAATTATTTGATAGAAGCAGTTATAAAAATTGTACATCATATACTCAGTAGCGGCTAAGCTGTTTTTGAGGAGCCATCACTGAAGGTGCCGATTGTGAAGAGCGGTGAAACGTTGGAAGCATGGAATGCCATCAGTTACAGAGGCGGCTACGTGACGTCAGATCACCATTAGCTGACCATAGCAGTCGCAATATTAACAACAGAAGTCAAAATCTATATATGGGCGGGCCCAGAGATACCGATAGCGAGTCTGTCCCCACAGAGCCTATTTAGAGAATAACAAGGGCAGGTCAGAGAATCCTAGCCAAGGCTAGGGATGTTCATGTTAATGCTATTACTGGCAGCTACCGGTTACCGAGGTCACGGCATAACAACCCGGAAAATCACTATATATCAAATTAATGTCTCTGCTCATCTAATACTACAAATTCTTTTTCAGTTAATGTAAATTTTTTTTCTCTTATTTGGTAATTTTTTTGCTGTAGATTTAGTAGAATTTGATTTTTATTTGATTTGCAAGTAATTTAGGTAAGTTAATAAATATGGTTTACTTTTCTAGGTACAAGCGCTGGACGTGTTGGACTTGCTTTGACACAAGTCTTTATGTTGGCTGGCCACGTCCAATGGGGTGTGCGCCAATGGGCTGATCTCGAAAACCTTATGACGTCAGTGGAGAGGGTTTTGGAATATACAGAGATAAAACAAGAACCCACTGGAGGTGCCACTTTGGAGAACTGGCCCACTGAAGGTGCTGTAACTTACGAGAACGTTACGCTGATATACAACAACAACGAAAAAGTACTGAAAAACTTAAACTTCAAGGTGGAACCAAAACAAAAAATAGGGATAGTGGGACGAACAGGAGCCGGAAAATCCTCCATAATCTCCACACTCTTCAGACTTTACGAAGTGGAAGGGAAAATTATAATAGATGGAGTCGATATAAAGACTCTGTCTTTGAAATTTTTAAGGAAAAAAATTGCTATAATTCCTCAAGATCCTGTATTATTCACAGGTACAATCCGAACCAATATAGATCCATTTAACGAATTTGCGGATGAGGATATTTGGAAGGTTTTAGGCAAGCTGCATCTCAAAAACTTGATAAAAACTTTAGATTTTGAGATCACTGACAGCGGAGCCTTTTTCAGCTCTGGTCAAAAGCAGCTTATGTGCTTAGCAAGGGCACTTATACGAAAAACTAAAGTAGTAGTTCTCGATGAGGCTACAGCCAACATGGATCACGAAACCGACGCTTTATTACACGATACTATAAAGGAAAATTTCTCTGATTGTACCGTATTTACAATTGCTCACAGACTTCATTCGATCCTGGAATGTGACAGAGTTATGGTTTTGGATAGAGGCGAGATCAAAGAGTTTGATGACCCCGTAGGTTTGATGGAGAACAAGGATGGTCTGTTCTACAAAATGGTGGAACAGGCGGGCCTACTCAACTATTTAGATTAATTTGTTATGTATTGTAAATATTATAAAAAAATAAAAACTGCTAAATATTTTATACAGTTTATGATTGCTTACTTATTTATGTATTACTTTAGTTCTGTTCAAACAAACATTCTATTACAGGACAGGAAAATTCAATATTAATATTTAAAATATAGTTTAAAATATAGACAAAATTATATGGGGTATCTAAAATATACAAAAATCATGAGTACCAATTATAAGTTGAATTAAACTAATGAAACTAATAGTATACATGCAAAATCAACTTTTTCAAAATTTACACAAAATGCAAATGTCCGCTACAATGGACATCATACAACAAACGATAATATACCAATAACTGTGAATTAAAAATTATTCTGTAAATAAATCAACCTTTATTTGTTATACGAATATTGCAGCTGTATTACATCTATTATATATTTTTTCAATTATCACAAGTGTCCAGGATCTGAACCAGTCAATTTAGAATAATTCATTTCACCATGGTATTCCACATTTTCTGGATCTTCTAAAATTGCCTCATCCTCAAATAATACATCTTAAAGAAGACAAAAACAGAATGGAGTTGTAATAAGAAACAAGTTATATTGATGGAAGTATCTTCATTGGTTATAAACCATTGAGGCTTCTACTGATAATGAAACATCTTCACTAATTTCAGTTTCTTTGGCTATCTCAAAATAGTTATAATTTTACCTTATAGCAAGCAAAACTCTGCTAATAATGTTATTATTTCTGTAAATACTTCCAATTGCTAATCGTAAGTATTCCCAAACACTTTGTAGAAATATGCAGACCATGAAATAAGGCAAAATGTTATTTTTCAGTTTTCCTCGAAAATTTTTATGATAATGCATGATGTCCACTGAAGTGGACAGGTATAAATAAAACAAACACTTTCGGGAATTCTTGATTCTTAGGCATTTACTGCAAGCATTAAACAATACTTAACATATGTTTTACCTTTTCTAAATTGAATATTATGAAAGTTTCACAGCTCCAAAATACGATAAACACTATCCATTTGTTGACAGTCCCAATTTTCAAAGACTAAAACTTTGTAGAACATTCACACTAACTCAAGTTATTATCTGACAGGTGGCGTAAGTATAACTTAATATTGTGTCCACTAGATTGGACTTTATGCATTTAAAGTTACTAGATAACTAAATTAAGAAAATAATTAATGTGAATTACAGTGGACACTATGCATGAAAGAGTTAAGGAAATGGGAAATGCCTTTCTGATGCCTTTTAAGTTTGTAATAAAATATATTCACCTCATCCTGAATTACAAAATATTTTTACAAATTACAATTATTCGAAAATTACTATGTAAATTAGTTCTAAAAGGTAGAAGAACGTAAATGAGTGTCTGTATTTGGCAATAACAAACTGATGTAAATGAGAAGCTTTAATGATGTTATTTAATAATTTAGGCAGAGACAAAACAGATTAATATTTACGACGACGCGCCAACTCAGATAATCCGAACCTTGAAAACAGTAGGTATGTATATGATAAGGGAATATCAAGCACTGTATCACTCTCAAACCATAAAATTTGGTAAAACGCCTTTGAGTCTGCAGTTGAAGGTGCAATGAATACAAAAAAAAACAAAGAACAAAATGGAAATGAATGAAAACGTGACATAATTTATACAGGGTTTCCATAATTGTAAATTAACCAAACTTACCTAAAAAGTTGTACCCCAAATTAGCGTAAGAAATTCTTCGCCATGGCCCAGTATCCCAAGGTTGCGTAGAGATGTTTAGGTAGGTAATATGGAGTGAAAGCGCATATGAAAACCCTTCATCAATATAAGGCTCCTTCAGTCAATTGAACAATTACATTTCTATTTCTGAAATTCCTACGTATCTTTTCGTGGCAGTTTTTGCAGGTAATTGTTATGAGAATAAAGATATAGATTTATAAATGATACTGCAGGAAACAACTACTCCGCGGGCTAATGCCCCGACCGGCATTGAATTATACCTGCAGTATCTGTGTGAAACAGCTAAGAACCCTTGTCGGCCACTCCACCAGACATAGACCGGTTTCGGGCTTGTTAGCCCTCATCAGTATGCCATAGGTTAGATGACCGACAATTGAACTGGCTGTTCCTTCATATGTAGTTTCACATATAAATCGAGTGCAGGTGAGATGTAACTAGTCTGCTACTTCCTGCTCGACCTAAGCGGCTCGACTTGCAGAAAGCGACCTACAATATCGGTTAAGTACCTACGATAGCTTAGGCCGAGCAGGAAGTAGCAGACCAGTTACATCTCACCTGCACTCGATTTATATGTGAAACTACATATGAAGGAACAGCCAGTTCAATTGTCGGTCATCTCACATATGGCATACTGATGAGGGTTAACAAGCCCGAAACCGGTCTATGTCTGGTGGAGTGGCCGACAAGGGTTCTTGGCTGTTTCACACAGATACTGCAGGTATAATTCAATGCCGGTCGGGGCATTAGCCCGCGGAGTAGTTGTTTCCTGCAGTATCATTTATAGATTTAATGGCGCATCGCCCGGGGCGAGAGGTCTGCGGTTAAGTACCTACGATATTGTAGGTCGCTTTCTGCAAGTCGAGCCGCTTAGGCCGAGCAGGAAGTAGCAGACCAGTTACATCTCACAAAGATATAGATTGTTTAATTTCTTTTTTGTACGACCATTCTATTAACGATTGTTTACCATACCTAGTTTTGGAACAGTATATGTTATATTTACTGGTTGCCAAGCAAAAAAACGTCGGTAAGTAATTACTTACTCTTCTGGTTTTGACAGAACTGAACGGTAAGTAAATTATATTATTTGTTGTGAAAAAATACCCAATAAACAATAATAACGATGATATCTATTTATTTATATTAATATACATTATGAATCAGAAATGTATTGTCTGGTGCTTCCATTAAAAATTTGGCCATTTCTTGGTAAGACACTGGCTTTTTTGGCCTATGTCCAATATTTTTTCTCTTAAGAAAAGCAATCAGCATAGAAAATTTAGAAATATCAATAGAATCACAAATCATCAAAAAATTGTTGCTTTTAACATAGTATACTCAGCCCATAACCTGCCAGGAGATATTAATTTTTTGTTTCTTTGCGCAAAATATGCCAACAAGAATTTTTCATTTATGCTCTTTCCATAATTCCCTTTAAACCATTTTTTGAAACTATTATATATTTTTTCGTAACGTTCTTTAGATTTTTCAGGAATCACTGAAGAACATCCTATAGCCATTGGCTCTTCAATATCTTTTTTATTTTTAATTTTTTAAGGATAGAGTTGGTCAAGATTATTCTGAGGTAAGACCAGTCACAAGTGGAGTCCCAGAAGACTCGGTTCTTGGCCGGCTATTATTTGTTATTTATGCAAGTGACATTCAATATCTTTCCACAACCTCGTTTTCGTTCTACGCTGATGACACTAAAATATACGCTGATCCCACGACCGATTACCAAAACCTTCAAAATGACATCGATACGTTGCAGATTTGGTGTACTGACTGGCTTATTCCTTTGAATGTAGATAAGTGTGTTGTACTGCATGCTGGTAGACACAATCCAATTTCTCCGTACTTTATTAATGGACGGCTACTCAAAAGTGTGTCATCACATAACGACCTTGGAGTAATAATAAATAGTAGTCTTACGTGGAGTGATTATATCGCCATTGTGTGTAAACGTGTGAACACTAAACTGTTTTTATTTCGAAAACCTTTTTCAAATTTATCTTTTGATACGTGCTGCAGACTCTACAAAAGCTATATGCGTCCCATACTTGAATACGCGCGACCAGTGTGGTGTCTGATCTCATCAGGGACCAAGATATGTTGAAAAAAGTTCAACGTCGAGCTACTAGATTATCCCTTGGTCCTGTTCGGCCATCCTATCACGATAGATTAACATTTCCAGATCTCACCACATTTCATCAACGACGTCTTCTTGGTGATTTAATATTAACTTACCGTATTTTAAAATTCAATTTTGGCAACTAAAACGTAAGAAGGAGAACTTCAAAACGCGTACCAGACAACATTTTCTGAGCAACAGAGTCTTCGACACTTGGAATTCACTACCTCAGGACATAGTAGATTCGCCAACAGTGTACTTATTCAAAAATAGAATTGATAGTTATCTATTTAACAATTAGGTTAATTTCTGTGGATGCTAAATTTATTTAAATTTATTTATTATTTTTCTCTTTTCTTATTGTACTTTAAAATGTTTGTTATTCTTTTTG
This sequence comes from Monochamus saltuarius, assembly GCA_025584915.1. Lineage (NCBI taxonomy): Eukaryota > Metazoa > Arthropoda > Insecta > Coleoptera > Cerambycidae > Monochamus > Monochamus saltuarius. Next base: position 21,140,243 of record CM046723.1, on the reverse strand, counting down.
TACTTATATTAGGATAATATGTGTAACTCCATCTATTGTCTCCTTTTTGAGCACAATAGGACAGTAGTCCTCTGCTCTTCTATAATTTGTAATAGTAATAGTAATAATATCTGAATTATTTTCGTTTTCTGATTCACTCATGCTCATACTCACTCGTTTGACAAATATACTGACGTTTGAAAATAAATTTACAAGCATATCCATGACAACGACAAAATCTACTTAGTTTGACGGATATACGAGACACGAGACAAAAATAGCTTTATTATTTTCGAGATATTTCATTAGTTAACACCTTTGTATTCATATAATGCTCGTACAAAAAAATAATATAAGCATCAGAGTTTATCTCCTCCAATATCGTTTATCTCCTCCATTGTTGTCGATCGTTAAACTCACATATTAAGTGTTATGTGGTTAAACTATCCTTACTGTTCTTGATACTCAATATATTATTTTGCAAGATCCATCAATTTAACATATTTACTGATTGGATTAAAAGGTCAAATCGATAAGAACATACTTACTTACCGATCGGAAGGAAGTAAGTTATCAAATATGAAAGATATGTTGTTTTTTTACAAGCCTTTTCGTACCGTTCTCTCGACTTCTCTGGTATAACAGCCGAACATCCATCTGCCACTTTTGTCATTTTTGATAGGGAGATTTTGAGAAATGATGGTTGTCACAGGATTGTCACTTTGACATTAAACAAATTTAAATCTAAAACTCATGTAAACCATATAATTTGGTTATTGCATGGAACGTGAAAAAAACTTAACAAGCATCACACGCGTTAAGGGCTACTGGTCCAGGCAAAATTGGTAGGCTTCGGTATCCTCGGCCATCAAACTTTTGCCTTCGACCAGAAAATAACACCTTTACTGTTTTTGATGCTTAAATAACTATACTAACACTAAAACACGCTAACCAGATCCATTCATGCGGTTTTGAAGGCCCAATATTTGCGACCGACAGTTTTTATGACTATTGTATTTTAAATAAATCGGTCTTCTCAGCAGTTGAGTAGTTCTCTTTATACATAGGGCTCTTAACACTTAACATTATCCTTAGGGTTGAAGTCATTAAACTATTTGACGAACTATAGTCACATAATACTATTGTTAGGTATTCTGTGCTATAGGGATATAGTACAACATAGTAATTCCGTCTCACAACTTTTGAAGTTTATATGCCGTAAAAACTCAAGCATAGACAAGGAAACTATTATCAGGGCAGGTGCCAGATAAAGAGGTAATTTGTCAGTTATAACAGAGAACAACTTACTTTACTATTTCAATAAGCTACTAAAAATAGCGTCGTTCGTCTTCCGCGTAACATCCATCCACTCCGACTTCTGTATTGGTGGAACACTCTTGCCCAGTTGTTATATCTTTATTAATATATTTAACGTGTTACAAACCGTGGACTTGTTATTTCTAATCTAACAACCCCACAATATCATTGAAATCAATGAATATGTTTTTAATAAGTTTCAAAGTATTTATTCTGTTTCCTGATCCATGACAACCATTGTTCAGTTGGTTTTAACACATAGAGACAGAATATCTGTGCACTAACTACTTCACAAATTGTTAATTGCAAAGTAAATATGTATTCACAAATACGGTGAACTATTTATGTTACATTTATATAAGCCATTCAAAGAAAAACATTACATATTACACATATCAATTCAACTACACAAAATTCACGAAAATTTGTACCACAGGAAATGTAACCATTCCACCGAGGTAACATAGTGACGTCACATGGTGAAGCATTGGAGTCGAGCAAAACTGTCTAGTTTATCGTTTTATAACAAACTGCTAGATAAAAATGAACACGATTATTTCATCTATTTCCTCATAAATAAATAGTATTTTTATGCCCTATTGCTCAAATCTGCTTTTAGCAACACCAATGAACAGATTGAAAGGTACTATGAATTTAACTTTCACAAATTGAATCAGCTTTCTTCTAGTAAAATACTATTTCCGTAGTGACCCAATGCCAAAAGAAAATTTAATTTTAGTTTTTACCTACTACTAATAATATCGTTATTATATTCAACTTGTATATCAGACTGTAGTAATTAGGTAGTTTAATAAATATTTTTGTGAAACACCTGAATTATATATAATTATCTACGATTTTATTGATTGTGTTAAACTTGGTGCAACGTTCTACCTTTTAGGGGATTCCCCTTCAGGTCGCAAGATACATACTCGGCAGTTTCATGAAAATCCAGTCTTGTTTATAAAGCATTCACGAACAAGTGTTTAGTGTATAAATTGTGCGATATATTGTAATCAAAATAATACATGCTGTGTATGTATGCATTTAAAAGATATTTATTATTTACCATTTTTGAGGACGATAATTGGAAACAATTAGGTAATAGGTAACTTCAGCCGTATAATATGCACATTTGACGGTAGAAAACAACGATAACAAGGTTTGTTAGTCAAGTACATTATTCAATAAATTGAACAATACGTTTTATGTTTCAATAATAATTTTTTATATTGTACGAGAAAAACTACAAAGAAAGTAATACTAATTTTTCCATTTTTAACAATTATCATAAAAAAGCAATTACTAATTTTGCCGCTAAGTAATTTGAGTGATATAAAATTAATTTGTGGCTAATTGTTAGTATTTCTATATAAATCATTTAATTTTGCTATATACATTTAAAGAATATATGTATAATATTATCGATTTGTACCTATCACATAATAATTTCTACAATGATTTTATCTCATTTATCTTATAGATAAAATTATTTACAGACCTAAATTTAAAACGTATTTTTTTCCTTCGGGGATTTCTCAAAACATCTTTTATTGATCAATATCAATATTATTGAAATTAATTTTTTATATTATTGGCTATAAAATTCATATTCTTTATTTTATTGGCTATAAAAATGTAATTGACGTACATAATTTTGACCATTACAATAAATAATTATTCTGTCCTCTAATCATTTTAATATATTTATATATATTTTTAATTTGAGTATTTTGCTGCGCTTAAAAAATATGCAGCCAAGGGGTTGGCTTTATGAACACGTTTTTATCTAACTAGAAATATATACACCAGGAAAATAGACTTCTACTCTAGATTTTCTCTTCTGACTTTTTCTTTTTTGACAGTGGCAAAATACTCAATTAATTTAAAAAGTACTTAAATATCATATCTAATCACTTCATATTTATTTCAGGTGTATTTTTATTGCATATATTAATCCTACAACTACGTAATGGACAACGAAAATATAGGAAAAGGAAAAATAAGAAGGCATCCTCGTGAAAATGCGAACATTTTTTCGACCTTATTCTTCTGGTAATTTAGATAGGGTATTCCAACTAAAAGTAGCCACAAGTACTAATTTTCTGAGAAAATAATTAAGGGTCAGTATTATAAAACAAGATTTGAATCATTGAAACAAATAGGGTCATTTGTGTAGGGATTATTTATGCAATAGGTACTTAAATATTTTTATACAGGTAATAGAGTTGGGCGATACCACAGGGACAGTATCAGTCCTCATATATGGATATAATTTAAGTATCAATAAAATATATCTATATCTTTTCCATAAAATGATAATAGTAGTGCCAAATATTCAGTTATCGTACATCATGAGTGACATCAGGTAATTGTTTTTATTGCCAATGTAATTTTCAATACCTTTGTGTTAAACATATTTTTTATTTATTTATTTTTTGTAATTTAGGGTAATATGGTAATTAAGAGTCTGCAAGATTTATTCGATAACTTTTATAAAGGGCGGGACCTTGCTAATTTTACTATGCACAAGAGGCGAAGACCCAGTGTTGGACTGTAGAGCAAAGGTCAAAACAAGATCAGAAAGAGCCTGACAATTGGAGCAAAAGACTTCAGCTAGAAAGCTCCAATATTGAGACACTAAAGAACCGGTTATTAAAATTGCAACAGGAACTGGAAAAGGAGAAGAAAACTGTAATTGATCGGGACAACCTCAATAAAACTTTGGAAGTTACTAATGCCGAATTCTTCAATCAGATAAAATTAATTTAGGATCAAATGAAACAAACAGAAGCTCAGTGAGTTAAAGAAAAGGAGGAACTGTCGAAAAATATAAAACATAAAGATCAGTTACTGCGGAAGTAAAATGTCGATAAACAAGTTGGAAATTCGGTTGAAAAATCTAAAGAAAAATCATCAGTGGAAGAAGAATTGCAAAGCAGCATAGTAACTTTAACAACTGAACTGAACGAAGCAAGAGAAAAGGACAAATTCTTGTGCCAAAGACCTAAGTTAGAGTGAAGTTTCAGACTTTGGGATTATATACCAGTGGAAGATTGAAAACTTGGATAGACTAACTGAAGTGATATTTCCAACAAATCTTTGTCTTTGAAAAATTACTGGACTATGGGATTCCTTAATAATACAGAATGGCGCATTGAAAAGAGTATTTGAAAGTCCTAATATCAAAAAAAAAATTGATTAAACTGTATTACAGTCATTGAATGCCTGCTGCTATAATAGTAATAATATTTAATTGAAATATATTTATTCTGACAGAAAATTATTTACACTTTCGTACATAAAATGGCAGTATTACAAAATAGCTTTCAAAGTCCTTACAAATGGACAAAGATCGTTTTCACCAGATGGAAACGTTGGCAATCAATACATTTTTGTCGGATCGCAAAACATTTCAAAGCTTTTATATCTGATTTGAGTATCGATACCAAGCTGTGAAGAATCGATCCACTGCCGTATCGGAACCTCAAATATCGATGCAAAATATGGCGTATCGAACTTAAAATGATCGATTCAGTTACTAAATTTAAATACTTGAACTAGATGTACACACGAATGAGGTTAAAGAATAACAAATTCCCGATCTCACGTTTGGTACTTTTTTTTCTAGCAGATACAGTAGGTGGCCTAAATAATGTACAATAATTGCTAACTGTTACTCTTTAAATCCTTTAAATGACTCATATCTAAAACATCTTTGCTTATATAATATATTTGTTTATATGTTATTTTACTGTTATTTTTCACAGCAATTGGCTACTTTTAGTTGGATATGTTAAAATCTATTTCAACATTTTGTTTTCTCTTTTACAAGTAACCATAATTTGATAAATGTTTTCACAGTCCATCAAAATCAAAATAGTAATTGATACTCAGAAAATTGAATATAGAAATTATTCCTACTTGTGTTTCAATATTTATATTTATTAATTATCAATGCTATATAATACCAACGAAAAGTTTAAACGCTATACTAAGACGTGAAGTGCAGACAAAGATGTAATTGACTTATTTATTTATAGCTGGACAATACCAACATTTATAAAAGGATATAAAAGAGACCTGGATGAAAATGATATTTATGGATCTTTAAAAGATCACGATTCACATAGATTGGGAATTAAATTAGAAGACGCGTGGCTACAAGAAAATAAAAGCGATAAACCATCCTTGACTCGAGCTATCTGGAAAGTTTTTGGCAAAGAAATTTGCTTTTACGGATTTGTATTATTTATTCTCGAGTTTGGAACCAAGTAAGTTAAATAACTCATTTGTCAATTAGCCATTATTTTTCGTATGTCTCTTATAAATATGAAAGTGATGTAAGCTAAGTGATAATAGTACTGTTATGTGATAAAATTATTCTTATTTTTAGATTGGCTCAACCATTGCTTCTGGCAAAATTAATGCAGTACTATGTTCCAAATCGAACAATAGTCTCCAAAAACGACGCCATCATGTACGGGTCTTTGATAATATTAGCTTGTTGTGCCAACGTACTTCTTGGTCACAACTATATGATGGGCATCCAACATTTAGGAATGAAAATACGAGTGGCCTGCACTTCCCTGATTTATAAAAAGTCGTTGAAGTTAAGCAAATTTGCCGCAATGGATTTTAATATTGGAAAAATCATAAACATGCTGGCAAACGATCTTGGCAGATTCGATAACATCTTTTTGAGTTTTCACAACATTTGGGCTGCCCCACTACAAATTATCCTAGTCACGTTTTTGTCATACTTTTTGATGGGAGTGTATGCCTTAGCAGGAATTGCGTTTTTTGTATTATTCATTCCTGTACAAAGTAAGTATTCGTCATAGGGGCTGACGGTAGCCGAGCGGTCAAGGCGGTGACGAGCAGTCGCTGCCAGGGCAAGCACGAGCGGCCGGAAGTTGGTTCGAATCCAACACGGGGCAGGAATTTTTCTGTCCTACCCATGGATGTTTGTGATTGTAAGGGTGGAGGGTAGTATAAGTTAGTAGGTAAAAAGGGCCAAATATGGCCTAATTACCAGTAAGCTTAATTACCTTTAAGTATTCGTCATATTAACTTCTTATCTGAGAAATATGCGATTATTCATTATTTTGATTAATTTCTAGAATTCTATTATAAAAGATATCTTAGTACTCTGTTTATGTACATACAGACTGTCTTAAGAAGTCTCTTAAAATATTTTAGAGACTACTTCAATTTCAATTTTGAAAATTTAGGCTTTGGAATTTTTGAGAGATCTTCTCTTTAAATAAAATAATGCCATTCTTGCAGCACTTTCGGTTATACCGGAAGTTGTCATATACTTTCTTATTTTAAATGGAACACCCTACTTATATATATTTGGATTCTATGAGAAATGTTAGAGAAACTTTTATCAAGCCTCCTTATATCTATCTCTAACGGTATTCGAGATATTCCAACTCGATCAAAAAGCTACTCTTCGATAGACTAGCTCAAAATTGCCTATTTCTTACATAGAAAAGAATAAAAAATAATTTAAAATGAACACTACACTCGCATTATTTTAAAGTGGTTTTATATCCATTTTATATTTAATGTTTTGTTTTTTATATGTTGAAGCCTAAGTAGAGAGAGCACGTGTGTATTTCGGTTTGCCAAGAAACGTTAAAATAATCATTAAAAACTATTGCTAGTGATTTATTTTTGTGAACAAGTAGTGCAAGTGCAATCTGGCAACTCTTACAAACTGATAGTATTCCCATAAACTAATTTTACAGTAGGAAAAATATGCAACAATCTTTGTAAGACGTATATAAAGGCTATTTCTGCTTGTGATTAGTGACAAAAAAAGTTATCTCTCGGTTAGTCGTTCTTATCATTGAAAATCAACTGGAAATCTGTTCCGCCAGCTGTTAGTACAATAATAAATCTTTACTGATTATAAACCAATAAATTAATTGCGTTTATATGAGTGTAAAAAATGATAAACTCCGAAGAACTCTACAAAATAATACTAAAGGCTAACGAAGAGCAAACTGCAAAACTGAATAATGTTAATGAGAAGCAAACTAAATTGCTTCAAGAAGAAATCAGATCTAGTATTAAAGAGCTACATGAAAAGACAGATAACATTAGCAAGGAAGTGAGTGATCTGAGAAAGAAGAATACAGCATTGGAAAGAAAATTAAGGAAAAATAATATAGTCATTTTCGGCTTCACCTGTAAGAAGGAGGATTTGCTTGCAAACACTCTATCAAATTAAACAACCTACTAGAAATCGATATTTTGCCTAGTGAAGTAAATAACATATATACAATTGGCAAAAGCAATAAACCTGCAATAATCTTAGAGTTTATCTCTTATTTAAAGAAACAGGAATTATTTCGAAATATAAAAACTGAAAGGTACTGGTATAGCTAACAAACGACTTATCTGTTGAAGATAGAGCAGAAAACAAAGTGTTGCAGCATCATCTTAAAAAGGCTAATTCACAAAATTTAAGCGCAAGAATTAAAGGAAGCAGATTGCTTGTGGACGGGAAAAGTTATTCGGCTAAAGAATTAAAAGATCTGGAGACAATAGAAGTTATAGAAAGTGATATATTTATAGAAGGAAGTGAAAACGAGCAAGAAAAGACTGATGAAGATGTAGGTGTATCATCTGGTTCCACTCGGAAAGAAGAGGAAAGTTTGAAACTCATAAAAGCAGACCTAGGAAAGAAAAAGGAAAGAAGTATCTTACCACTGGCGCAATAGCAGCTACAACGCGTAAAAGAAATTGAATGTGCTGATATTAATCTCTATCTAAGGTATTAGTTATTTTGCCATTGTAACTTCATTTATAATTTACATTTGTATCTGATTGTGGAAATTTGCATATTTCATTGGTTTAATTATAATAAAATATTTTGTCTGGTAAATGGATCCATATATTAGAGATCTGAAATATACACCAATAGATACACTTATTCTTAGTAATGCCATGTTCAAAGACCTTCTTAATGAAAAAGCACAATCATTTAAAATATTTCATACTAATATAAGAAGCATTTCTAAAAATTTTGAAAACTTAGAGATATTTCTAAGAAAAATTGATTGTAATTATGATGTTATAATTTTGACAGAAACCTATAAAGTTCATAATCTAAATTTATTTAAAATACCTGAATATACCATACTGTACAATGAGGGAGATGCAAACAAAAATGATGGGGTAATAATATTTGTTAAGAATACATACAACTATGAAAAATGTATTATTAAATGGGAGAGTACAAAAGTATTACAAATAAAAATTCTGTTAAACAATCTAAAAATAAATATAATGGCTATATATAGATCTCCGGCTTCAAGTCCTTCTGCTTTCAATAATAATCTTCAATTGTATCTTAAAAATAATAATAGTCAATTTTCAGATATAAACATTTTAATAGGTGACATAAACATTGATCTGGATTCTAGTTTAGATTATGTCGAAGAGTATTTAAATATACTTAGTGAACAAAATTATACTTCTTATATCAATAAAAGTACCAGAATAGAAGGTTTAAGTAAATCATGCATTGATCATATATTCATTAAAACCAGATTTGATCACGCAAAATTCACACCTGTAATACATGAAAAATATCAGATCATTCTCCCATATCTCTTGTGTGTGATGTGAAAATACCGTAAACAAAAAAATTGTAAAAGGCCTAATTATACTAAATATACTGACTATGAGAAACTTAAAAATTACTTGAAAAATGAGAGCTGGAATGAGTTTTACGAAACAGTTGATATAAATGCTGCAACTGAAATATTTATCTCTAAAATAAAATCTAATATCGATAAAAGTACTAAAATTGTTAAATTAAAAATACAAAGACAAAAAAAGCCCGTGGATTACTGAAGCTTTATTAAAGTCAATTAACAACAAAAATAATCTTTATAAAATTCACAAATTAAACCTAGAAGACAAAAATTTAGAAATAAAATATAAAACTTATAGAAATAAATTAAATCTATTAATAAAAAATACAAAAATCAACTACTATAGAAAACTTATAAATACTAATAATACAACATCAAAAACTTTGGTCATCAATAAAAATATATTGCAATGTAAATAAGGAAAAGGAAATAATTGCGAAAATTGAAAATGAAAATGGTATAATATCGGATAGTACTGAGATTGCAAATGCATTTGTCACTCATTATGCCAATGTCGGGAAAAACTTGCAGCTAAAATAAAAAAACAACAAATCCAAATCAGAAAATTTATAGTAATCCTAATTCCATTTTCTTCACTCCCACGGACCCAATTGAAATAAAAGAATTTATTAATTCACTAAAATCTGGTAAGGCTCCAGGATTCGATGGAATTACGTCGGATATGCTAAAAAATATTAAAGATGAGATTTCAGTACCCTTAGCTCATTTAATTAATGTTATAATAACTGAAGGGCAATGTCCAGAGGCCTTTAAAATAGGAATAATTACTCCACTATACAAAAGCGGCAAAAAGTGTGATGTAATAAATTATAGGCCCATATCTCTAATTTCCAATATTGCAAAGATCTTTGAAAAAGTAATCAAAAAAAGATTAAGTCGTTTTCTTGAAAAATTTAACATTTTATCTAATATGCAATTTGGATTTAGAAATAATGTGTCAACTGAAAATGCGATTGCAAATTTGGTAGACAGCTTATATCAGTCAATAGATAAATGTCAGCCCACTTTATGCATATTCATAGACTTGGAAAAAGCTTTCGATTCGGTTAGTCACGCACTATTACTTAATAAGCTAAGAAATATTGGAATTAGAGGCACTGCGTTTAACCTGATAGAAAGCTATTTAACTAATCGTAAACAATCCGTTAAAATTGGTGAAGCTATGAGTGATTTAAAAAATGTAGACTATGGTGTTCCTCAGGGTACGGTACTGGGTCCCATTTTATTCAATATATATGTAAATGACTTATTTAGTTTACCTTCTGATGGTTAGAAACTTGCAAATGCAGATGATACAGTTATCATTTATGAAGGAGACATGGAAAAAATTAAAAAGAAATAATTGAACGTGACAAATTAATTAAACAATTGTTTGATTATAATATTTTAATTATAAACAAGAACAAAACCAGTTATCTCCCATTCAGTTCTTATCGGAACCATTTACCTGACCTTGGGCCACTAAAGATCTCAATGAACTTAGACGGAGACATTTCTATGTTGATTGAATAAGCTAATTCTGTTAAATACCTGGGAATAATAATGGATAAACATTTAAGATGGAATCTACAAATAAACAACGTTTTTAAAAAACTTAGAATATTAATTCCTATTTTTAAATACCTTAAGCCATTGTTGAATATAAAAGAACTTAATATCTTGTACTACTCCCTGGTGCAATCCCAAGTAACATACGGTATAATAGGTTGGGGTGGAGCAAATAATAATTTCCTACAAAAATTAAACACAATTCAAAAATGGTTTATTAAAATAATATATAATAAAGATTTTACTTACCCAACAGAGAATCTGTATAAAGAAACTGGAAAAATGGATATACGGCAACTTTTTTGTGAGAAAGTACTCATTTATCTATACAAAAATAAAGATTTTATTGAGTTTAACGATCATATTTACAATACGCAAAAAAACACAACAACATTAAAACAAAGGGTTAATAAAAAAGCAGGTACAAGACCCTTTAAATATATTTGCTTAAAATTATATGATGTTCTTCCGACAGAAATTAAAAATATAACATCTTTATCTATTTACAAAAAAATTAAACTGTGGATCCAAGAAAGTCCGAGATTATTAATGCATGAAATAGTAAATAAAACTATGTATTTTTAATAATTGTTATTAACGCAGTATTAAAATATAGTCTTATATGTATTTTTGGGTTAGGTATGCAACTGATGTTTGTAATATTAGTTTACTATATTGTCCACATTTATATGACTGGTTATGTGTTCCACATTCAAGTACGTCGTACTTTTAGGAATCATAACTGGTTGTGATATGTATTCGATATTGAAGCACATATTTCTATATTATGTATATTTATAGGGCCTTCCTCTCTACTTAATAATTATAGTTAATATTCCTTTAACAAGTAGTAAGTAAATACTTTAAAAGGTTACTGTGTTTATTTAGTTTTCCACATATAGTATATGTGTATATGTATATACGTGTATATATACTACACTAATTTTGTATATCAAATTTGTAAAATTTTGTGAAAATGAATAAACCTTTATTATTATTATTATTATTATTTTAATTTTCTAGTAAATGTAGATGAAGCAAATCTAACTCCCACCTTTAAAAAAGTGTGCAAACGACACTTTTAACATTTATTAAAATAAAAATAACAGGTTTACAAAACAAAAAGTGGTTTTGATGTGGGGATCCAATAAAAGCAAAAGAGTTCTGAAGCGACGGTTTTTCGCCGTTCCAACACCTTTCGTGGAGGAAATTTTCCAAAACAAAAATTCAGAATATCGTAAAAAGTATGTGGAGGTTTTGAAGTTACTGTACACGAATTCGGTATCACAATTTATCCACAACATCATGATAGTTGCAAATCAGCTGTCAAAAGATGTGGAATTTTGGAAATACAGGAAAAGGTCAGGGTTCTTAAGTTTTTAGGTACGCTGAGCTCGAATTCCAGGTCAAAATTCTATCATGGTAGATGTAGATTCTCCACCTTCTGTGCATGTTGGGCATGAAGTCTAGGTCTAAAGTGAGTTCGAAATTGCTGAACTGTGACTTGGTGCATTATCTGCTACAGGAGTCTATTTCTCAATCTTTAGGACATTGTACTTGCTGGATGACAACCAGTAGAACCCTGCTTGCGTACTAATCTTACCGTTTTTAAGTACACAGTGTTTGTTCTCTGTGCCTTCCATATCATATTTTTCTTCGGGTATCTTGTTTATGGATAAATTATTCTGACCCCGAGTTCGTGTGCAGAAACCCTGCACATAATACCTATGTCCACTGATATGGTGAGTTTTGTTGTAGAAAATTTCTTCTTTGCTTTAACTTAACTCAGCGCGTCAAAATACCATCACAGTTCAGATCTCCAGATCATAACCTTTTTTCCTTTTGTAAAGCTGTATAATTATTGATAAATACATTATCTTTGTTTAGTTTTCCTGGGTAAAAGACTTCTAAATACCGCCTAAAAACAGCTGTGAGGACAGACGAACGAGTTCGGCTTATGAACGAAATTATTGCTGGAATTCAAGTAATTAAAATGTACACCTGGGAAAAGCCTTTTGAACAATTAGTGCAACGGACAAGAACGTATGCAGAATTTATTTTTACTATAGCTGCTTGTTATAGTACCTAATTTGATTTCAGATTGGAGATCAAACAAATCCGGCTCACGTCAATGGTAAGGGCCATAAATGTTTCAGTTTCGATGTTCTTAAACAGGACTGCTCTTTATTTTGCCGTGCTAGCCTATACACTTGCAGGAAACACGCCTCAGGCATACTACGTTTTCGTGGTGACTTCATTCTATAATGTTTTAAGACAGCCTCTAGTATTTCATATTCCCCAAGCGATATCTTCATTAGCAGAGACTTCTGTTTCGGTTAAGAGAATAGAAGACTTTTTACTGGTGGAAGAGATAAATGGGGTATCAAAAAAAGTTAACTATGATGTTAAGACTATAGGTGTTTTCTTTCATGACGTATCTGTTAAGTGGAATTTAACAGGAGAGGACGTTTTGTCAAATATAAATTTTAATGTAAGGAAAAATGAACTTATTGCCATCGTGGGACCTGTAGGTATGTTATAAAATAATTATACATCCTTCACATCAAATCTGAAATAGTAAGTATAGTAATAGTAATAGTATTTATTTATGAACGGAATAATTGTTTCCTTCAAGAAAAATGAATCAGTGAAATGACAAATCCAACTAGAATTACAAAGAAGTAACGTAGTTTAACAAGAAGACTGATGCAATAGCAAAGAAATACATGAAAAAGAAATGTATGTCCCAAATTAACTGCGGTAATCACTTGCATGCAGTCAGCTGCCATTTAAAAGTGCGAAACACAGGTCATAAATCAAAATGTACCTAACAATGCTTTACAATTTTAAATGCCTTACTAGTGTGGCATATGGAGTAGTTCTCAAAGAAATGAAAAAGATACATTGCAATTGATTATATTGTACAAGATTTCTGTGTTGACAATATATTTATAAATTTAAATTTCCAGAGTGAGAAAGTCAAAATGATTAGCTTTTCTTTAGTTTTATTGGGTTTTTGCCACACTTCTGAAAAAAGAAAGATTAATTAAATAAGCCCTTGCGCCAAACGGATAAGTCAAGGGTTATTTTTTAAATTAAGTTTGCCTAAAACAAAGATCTCACACAGAAAAAACAAAAATAAAAATAACGAAAATCACATCACTATCGCGCCGTATTTTTAACGTTTCGAAAAACTTTCTGTTTTTGTTCTCAAAATAGTAGTAAAAGTATTAAACGTATGTCAAGCTTGATAGTTTAAAATTTGTTTATCTGCTTCCATAGAGATGTTAAATGATTTTTATTTTATTGTTACTTACTTCTTCTTTTGGTTAGGCAAACTTAGTTTCAAAAATAACCCTTGACTGATCCGTTTGGCGTAAGGGCTTATTTAATTAATCTTTACTTTTTCAGAAGTGTGGCAAAAACCCAATAAAACTAAAGAAAAACTAAAATTATGCCACAAATAAATAGCTTCAGACAATATCAAAATTATTATTTAATTAAGACCGTCATATTATGGTAAAAGCATTTGTGTTGAACGTGTACAAAGTTAGCCGTACTATGATTCGGACAGCAAACATGAAATAGATTTGATATGCAGTCTCATCATTGAAAATATTAATGTATATCTGTTTTAATAAACCAAACATGTTATATATTTAATCTACAGCCCAATATTGGGCCAATATGAATTTCAAATGTTTTAAACCTATAAAGGCCATCAATAATATTGAACAATTTCTCTATTACGACCAAGATATATTTTGACATTTACTACTGTGCATTTTATTATAATGGCGCATTTTGTTAAAGTTATCTAGATCTCTTCATAAATAAAATAATCTATGGAAAATATTTTAAATTTTTTGATCATCAGTACGTCAGTAAAAGTAAATAACCATTTGTCGCACTCTTGAGCTTTATTAGTAAATATACTAACGAGTAGCGGATCCAAATTCCTGAAGAAAACCTTTATTTCTTCAAATCTAAAATTATTAATCCTCGCAGTATGTCCGATTCAAGGGTAATTGGGCACTTGAGTAAGAATCCATTGATTCATGTTAATTTTTATTTATTTATCCTCAAGTGTAAAGTGGCTGACACTATCAAATGCCTTGATGATGTTTGCATAAATTATTATATTTGAGATTTTTTTTCTAACGAAAATTATATAGTCAGTACTTGAGTAAATTGAACTCATTATATTTCTTTTTGCGAAAATCTAATTACCGGACACATATAGTAAAGCTAATTTATGGAGTTAGTCAGTAATCATCTAGTCTAATAGTTTAATTTATACACAAAAATAAAAAGTCTTGAACTTTAATTTTTAAATTCAAAAGTTCAGACATCAAGTTTTTTCTAATGTATTGTATTATTGTTATATTTTTTCAATAATTTATAAATTAAAATGTCTTGGAAACCAATAGTTTCAGGCCAAATAAGATTTTTGAATTTAAATTGTTATAACAGCAATTTCTGTCAAGATTATATTTTAAATCATGTTTAATGTTTAAGGGAGTGGAAAGTCGACCCTTTTCCAAGTCATCTTAAAGGAGCTACCCATCGCAAAGGGTACGTTAGACGTAAATGGTACAATTTCCTACGCATCCCAAGAACCATGGTTGTTTTCTGGTACCATAAAAGAAAATATATTGTTCGGAGAAGAAATGAATCCAAAAAGGTACAAAGAAGTGTGCCACGTATGTGCTTTGGAAAAGGATTTTTCGATTTTACCAAACGGAGACGAAACAACGGTCGGTGATAAAGGTATAACGTTAAGTGGCGGCCAAAAGGCTAGGATAAATTTAGCTAGAGCAGTGTATAAGGAAGCGGACATTTACTTGCTTGATGATCCACTGTCTGCTGTAGATATGCACGTGGGTAAACATTTGTACCAAAATTGTATTATGGACTTTTTAAGAGACAAATGCGTATTGTTAATTACTCATCAACTTCAATATCTCAAGAGTTTGAACCGGATTTATGAGATTAAAAACGGTATTATGGATAGTTGTGACACATTTGATCAAACCGACTCTGTTGATGTGACACCTAATCTTGAAGAAACAGGTGGCGATGAAGATGGAAGTAATGAAATAAAACAACTGCCTTTATCAAATAATAAAACAGAAACTACGGAGCATAAACAAAGTGGCAATATTCAAAGTAAAGTGTACAGGAAATACATTAACGCAGGAGGAGGAAATTTTATGGGAATTTTGATTATAATTCTTTTTATCATTGCCCAATTTTTAGCGAGTTCCGTAGATTACTTTTTAACATACTGGTTAGTAGCACAATGTTCTCCATATTTCAATATATTCGATGTTAATTATTTTTAGGGTAAATTTAGAAGAGAGGAACGGGAATAAGAGTGTTGAGGATACTGGCCCTTTTAATAATATATTTATGCATAGAGAAAATTCTTTATATGCATATTCTTTGTTGATATGTTTCATCATATTGACCGCAATTCTAAGATCTACTTCGTTTATGCAGTATTGTATGAACGCATCGAAGAGATTGTATTACAAAATGTCAGCTAGCGTCTTAAATACTAATACGAAATTTTTCTATACAAATCCAGCTGGAAGGATATTGAACAGGTTTTCTAAAGACATGGGCTTAATTGATGAAGTATTACCTTTAGTTATGTTGAGACGCTGCAGGTATAATCACAATTAAAATTTATTAAAGCATCAATAAAAATACCAATTATTTTAGGTTCTCTTCAATGTAATATCAATAACCGCTTTAGTAGCAATAGTTAATCCTTGGATCCTAATACCCTCTGCTGTTGTATTATTAATATTTTATTGGCTTAAAGTGTTTTTCTTAGCAAGCAGTCAAAATTTAAAAGGATGGAAGCAACAGGTACTATAACTGTTTTGTGTTTAAATTAAATAATAACCTATTTATTTTTCATGACAGCAAGAAGTCCAGTTTTCTCTCATATAAGCGACTCCATGAGAGGTGCAACAACAATTAGAGCACTGAATGCTCAGGACTATTTGATTAATGAATTTGAGATTAAGCAAAATAAACATAATTCAGCATTTTATTTGTTTATGGCTTGCAATAGGACTTGGATTCTGGCTGGATTTCCATTGTGTAATTTACACTGGAATTGTAATTATGAGCCTTTTACTTATGCTAGATGGTAAGAGATTCAGAGTCTTTGACAGATTTTAATTAAGGGTGTTAAATGTTAAACCATTGGCTATAAAAATTTCGCTGTCAAATAATGCATGATAAAGCTGTTCATCCAACGTGGAGAAGCGAAGGGAAGTGTCATTTTGGTCCACACATTGATATAAAGCAGCCGTAAACCTAGAAAACACCACGTAGCTTTTATACACCACATGATTAACGCCAAAAGCCACGTAGTAATTTCCTTTTTGTCGCTTTGTCCGGATACAGGTCCAAAATGACTCTTCCTTTCCCTGGATGTCGCTTCTCCTCAGTGGGCGAATATCTAGGTTTCAGTTTTGGCGATAAATTTTGATGTTTGTGGCATTTTAATTTATTACTCTTACTATTCTGTTATAACAGTTTCAGTAACAATTTTCCTTTTTCTGTCACACGGGTTTTTATAAACCTATCTGGTAGCGTTGATTACAATGCCCCTTGGATTCTGACATTCTGGATGATCTACAAACGAATGTACCACAAAGATTAAATATGTCTGAAAGTTGTTACTATAACTATACCAATTCATATATTTGCACGTATAATGACTATACTTGAATTGGTGAGCCGATAGACTATTAACAGGGATTTTAGGAGACATCAATGATTAGGTCAATGTACGTGATGGAAAGCCGTGATAATTTAAAGAACATAATACTGATTCGGGTTTGAAAACCTTTATGTTGCGGCAAATGTACATTCGACCCATAATCGTATGCGACTGTACTAGTAACAATAATAAACTTAAGTTTGAAATTAGTAGCAACATTCGAGAAAAGCACATAAAAATTATAAAAAATATAAAACTATAAGTTATTTAAATAAGTTCAGTTCATTAACCAAACGTCAAATTGATAACGTGTATAAATAGGGATATAGAAAATACAGTTAAAAATGATCCATCTGGTTCTGGCTTTGTTCGACATAAAAACATAAAACAAGAATTCCAGGCTTGAGCATTGGGGAGACTTAACATTTGATATACCGTAAACTGTTGTAGATACATTTTCAGACTATTTTTCAAATGTATTTATACAATTCAATCCAGGGCAAACCGTTGATAATGTGAGCTTGACTAATATCAATATTAACATTTTTAGTGTAACTGAGCATGATATCCTTAATTGCATAAAGTAACAAATTAACATCTGGAATTGATAACGTGCTCACTCTCATATATTCAAGGACTATGCAGCTGTATGTATTTGTTGAATTACTATTCATTTTATTTAACCTTTGTTGGATCAAATTTGTCCTATTCATAAGTCTGATGTTACTTCTCTATTGAATAATTAGGGCAATATCAATTTTTTGTAGCTTTGGGAAACTCTTGGAAATAATTATATACGACAACATCTACTGTTCTGTAAAAAACTTAATATCTCCATTTCAACATGGATTCATGGAAAAACGATCAACTATCACTAACTGATCATGTATTACACAGTTTATATTAGAAGCGTTAGGTTGACACAAACAAGAGAATATACAGAAAGCCTTTGATCAAATTGATCATAACTTGTTAATGTCAAAACTTTTAACATATTGGCTTCTCTGACTCTATTAAAATTATTAAAATCGTATTTGCTTGACAGATCAGAGGGTTATAAATCTAAAATGTATACTGCCAGGCCAGGAGTTCCGCAAGGTTCGAACTCCTAAGGCCCTAAGGGGTCCTAACCCCTTCTATTTTTAATATTCATTAATGACAACTTCAAATATAGACTCTCATAAACTGTTATTTGCGGATGAATTGAAGATATTTTGTAACAATGCATCAGAGGATGATTCCCCTTCAAGAATGTTTAAATGAAATAAGTTATAATTATCAAATGAATGACACATCAATTGAGCGTTGTTCTTGTTATAAAGATTTGGGTATATTGTTTGATTTCAAATTTTTTTATGCGAATCATAGTAATATAGTAGCTTCGGCATCAAGAACGTTAGGATTTTTTATTAGAAATATGAGTGATTTCTCTCAAATGTTGCCTCAATGAAATTGTTGCATGTTTCACTCATTAAAAGTAAATTAGAATATGAATCAATTATCTGGTACCACATACATCAAAATTCTATTCATTAAATTGGATCCGTATAGCGGAAGTTACAGTTACAGTCATTATTGCTTAAAAGAAATTGTTCTGCAATTTCTTTTATTTATAACTTAGTGAACTATCAAATTGATTGTCCTTCTCTATAGCACAAATTAAATTTGTTTGTTCTTAGATTTGAAACGCGTCAAAATGTTACTTTCGATTACAACTTAGTACAAATGTAATGACAAAATCATCAATAGTTAATGCATGCACTCTTCTCAATTCTATATCTTCTGTGTGATACCATTTTGATAAATTATCTAAAATAATACACTTGTATGAAGAAAAATTCAATAGTAACTTTTAGAATATCTGTATTAATCTATATTAATTACATGCTTTTTTTTCCTGTAATTGGGTTTTATCTGGGGGAAAATAAATATTATTATTATTATTAAATATTTTTCTGCACCGTCAAGTATTAGTAGTCATGCATTATAAAATGACTTTGAACATTTAACATACTTTTAGAAACCACTGGAGGCAATGTTGGTTTAGCTATTACTCAAAGCTTGGCCTTGGTTGGTATGCTTCAGTGGGGTATACGTCAATGGAGTGAGATGCAAAATCAAATGACTGCAGTAGAAAGAGCAGTGGAATACACTGAACTTCAACCAGAATCCAACAACGAAAGATCCACATTTAAAGACTGGCCCAACTTAGGTTGTATCCAGTTCAAAAATGTTTCCCTAAAATACAATGAACACGAACCACTCGTTTTAAATAATATTAACTTAACCATTAAGGCCAAGGAAAAGGTTGGCATAGTTGGAAGAACAGGTGCTGGAAAATCGTCGCTGGTGGTAGCTCTATTCCGCTTAGTTGACATCGAAGGTACAATATCAATAGACGATATAGACATAAAAACTGTATCCTTGAAAGTTTTACGTTCGAAGATATCCATAATTCCTCAAGACCCCGTGTTACTTCAGGGAACTTTGCGTTGGAATATAGACCCATTTGATGAATATAAAGACGACCAGTTGTGGTCCGCCTTGAAAGAGGTGCAGTTAGAAAGTTTTGTTGAAGAACAACCTGGTGGGTTATATAGTAAGGTGTATGAAGGAGGCAATAACTTCAGCGTGGGGCAAAAGCAGTTATTGTGTATAGCCAGAGCGCTTGTTCGAAAAAATAAAATTATTATTTTGGACGAGGCAACATCCAACGTCGACCCAGAAACTGACACACTGATTCAAAATACAATTAAGAACAAATTTAGCGACTGCACTGTTTTAACTATAGGTATGTATAGGCAAAATGTTTTCGTATTCGTTACTGCCATAAAATATTATTGTTTAAGAGACCTACAATTTTCTAAGTAAGTCACCTTGAGGCAATAATTTAACTAATATATTGTTTGAATTAGGAATATTGGACTAAATTAGATAATTATACTTGCAGCCCACAGGTTACAGACTATAATGGACTCTGACAAAATAATAGTTCTCGAGACAGGATCGGTAGTTGAGTTTGACCACCCGTATAATCTACAGCAAAATACAGACTCGAAATTTTATGGACTGCTAACTAAAATCGAGGATTCGGCGTTCCTAGATTTAAAACAAATTGCGGAACAGGTAATTTAAAAAAAAATACATATTTATATTACAAAGATTATATGCATATATTTTCCAGAATTTCAAGAAAAATTGCGGTAGCTGATAGTTTAGGAGTAACACTAGGTTGTATTAAAATAATGGTACAATTGTAAATAAAGAATAGTTTAATTTCAAAATAGTTGTATTATAAAAATATAACATTACCAGACATAAGTGGTTCTAATCTATTTACAGTCCTTAGTTATAACAATATCTGTAATAATTAGTCACAAGATTATACAAACATTTCTTACAAGATATTATTAGATTTATTTCCAAAATGTTGTATACATTTGAACACTTATCCCTCCTTGTAGAATTATTACGAGTACATATACCTTTTACTACTTGGTTTGATCTACACGTTTGATTAGTATCTAAAATAAAGTTATATCGTTTAAATAAATAGTGATTCATATATTTTTTAATTATGACACTATGTTATAGTATACATCAATTTTGTATAATTTCTTTTTGTTAAATATAAAACTATATTGCAGAATCATTACAATACCATTCCACATTTCAATTCAATTGTTTTTGAACGATTAAAATTCCTACTTTCTTATCGTTGCCCTTTAAATTTCTTCAAGACAAAAATCTAATTTCTTCATATTGTAGGATATAACCATATAAAGAATTTGGTTTTAAAGAGAAGTGTGTTTAAGTAAACATATTTTTTTGTTTAATTATAATAAATGGACATTTTATTGACATACACAGTTCCTAGGGTAGATCTAGTAATGTTTTACCAGTTTTTTTATTTGGTATTTCAAATCTGACTTGATATTATAACAATAAGTACTGTTTATATTGATACATCTACTTGGAATAATTGGAATAGGGTAATTTGGTCAAACCTCAAATTACAGAAATTATCTAATTTTTTATGAAGCATTTATGAATGGTCAACTCAGAAAAATTGAAGTTGGTCTGATAAGTTTTAGAAATGCACGAGGTCAAATTGGCATTAATCGGAGCGTGAAATGTGACGTCATTGCCTCCTACAGCTTCTTGGTATTTGTGTAAAGGTCTCTTTGCGATAAAGCAGATTAGCAAAAGCTAACTACTTTTAAAATTCACAACATGCTATTTCAAAACGTATTCTTCTCATGTATCAATGATAGATTGAATTATGGTGATGGTGTAAAAATATAACGGTTCTAAAACAAAACAACGTTAATAACAGCTAGGTTTTTCAAATAAAGTAGAAGTAACTAATAAAATATGTATTTATTATGTTACAAAATTAATAATAAAATGAAATGCTTTGGATTTATGTAGGTGCCTACAACAAAACAAAACATTTGTTGTAGGTACCAAAACATTTGTTTTGTTATATACTAATTAGCCAGCATTTTAAAATTTTAGTTAATTTAAGGTTTGATTACTAATCATACAGCATGTGTAAACGAACCTTCAAATTACTTTTTTTGACTAAATATTTAAAATTTTATATGAAAATATAAAATGTCTAAAACATTATTCTATTTAAGATCTTCAATAGATAAATACGGAGACATTACAGTGCAACGTATGTTTAAAATAAAAAAAGAATTTGAAAGTATTTTCCAACTAAAAGAAAACCCTAGTTTCAGACACTATAAAAATAGTTAAGTAGATGTTTTGTTTGTAAATCTTATTATTCAAATTTAAATTCAGTAGTTTTATTAGAATTTAGAAGTTTGATTTATTTTATTGGGCCGCCGAAAAAATATGTAATCAGTTTATAGACTAATAAGGTAGGTACCTACTTAAGATAAGTTGTTTAGTTTTAAAGATACATAGATATATCTAGTTAAGAATTTAAACTTAACTAAATTAAACATTAATAATAAATTCTATATAATAATATGGACGATCCGTCAATTTAACGTAATTACTGGTTGGATTAAAAGGAATAGTTGTGCTTACAAATGTCAAATCGGTAAGTGGATATAAACAATTTTATAGGTAATAATTCAAACGACTGAACTGATTATTTTTTCAAATATGGCTACCGCTGTTTATAAATTTCCAAGTTAATTGTGTGTCTTTTGTCATTTTCGATAGTGGGATAGTGGTCACTTTGACATTAAACAGATTTAAATCTAAGAATAATTTACATCATATAATTTGGTTATTGCATGAATCATGCAAAAAAGGATCAGAAACGCTGGTTTCAGCCAAAATTGGTAGGCCTCGGTACTCTCGGCCACCAAACTTTTGCCTTCCATGAGGAAACAACCATTAGGTACCGCGTTTGATGCTTAAATAACTATATTAAACTGATTGGCTGAATTAAAATATGGCACTCTTTATTAGTTTCCAGGGTAAACTAATAAATAATTTATCTGAGCATTTTATTGTTGTACTGGGACATTTCGGTATAATACAATGTGTAAAGTTTGGTTTGTTGTTTTATTGTCTCTAATAACACCACCTTCAAAATTTCAATTTTTCATAACTGAATTAAAAACCGCAATCCTAACGACGCCGACAGCCCTCATACGCTTCGTATTCTAAATGCAAGTAAATGGCAGCGAGCGCAAACCAGCATGCTATAGGAGGTAGTGACGTTATACAGCGGTTTACGCAAGTCCATGTTCTCAAATTATACGAAGGGGTATAATTTTATTCAGATAGTACTAAAATTATAAAATCATTCATAAAATTCAATAAAAAAAAATGTTGAATGCCCATTGCCATGGCAAATGTACTGAAACAGAAACAGTACAAATCACCGAGTGAAATAATATGTCCACGACAATACAGGATATCGCAAAATATTTATAGAGCAGATTCTGCATCCAAAAATATTAACAAAATGCCTTGTTTTCGTAATACAGGCTGCATAAAAATAATATAATACGTTATTTATTGATAATATGATAACATCTAAATTATTCATTGGAAATTGTTTAAATTTGAGTCAATGCATTTATGGTACGTAGGTTATAATTATTATATAATTGATTGCATGTGAGTTGCGTAGATATGAGGACGTACTTATTGATTTTTGACCAGAAAATCTACGCCACTGCTTTTCTTTTGGTTGTTACTTTACTTTTAGGAACTACATTTGTTGTTTAGCAGACGGCTTTTGAATTATTGAAGATTTTTAAAAAACATACTAAATAATTTTCGCCGATCTGAAGCATGCGTTGATGCAGGTGATCATTTTCAAAATTTTCTTTGATTTTGATAATGCATTATTAATAATCCTCAGCAGCTCGAAAGCTTTAAAACAAATGAGATTCCTAAAAATAAAGTAAAAACCAAAAGAAAACCCAGAGGCGTTGATTTTCTGGGAAAAAATCAATAAGTAATCCCTCTTATCTACACCTCTGGCCTCTGGAGGGTCTGAAGTGCAATCTATTACTAAACTACTTATCATAAATGTATTAACACAAACTTAAACGATTTCCAATAAAAAAATTTAAAATTATCAGAAAAAAAACATATTAATTTTTTTTCTGTGTTTCGAAAACAAAGCATTTGGGGACCAAGGTTTATAGAAATTCTTCTTCGTATTTTGGGTTGTAGAAACTGCTCTAGAATTATCTGAACAACATTTTGCAATACCATGTCTAGAACCGTCTGTCACAAAATTTAAATTCTTCAGTGTGACAGTATCTCGCCTGCGTCTTTTGTCATAACCTACACCTTACCCTCGTGAATTACAGCCATCATTATATACTCGTTGAGTAATATACTATTATTATAAACCAAGCAAGCTTAATTATATAATTATTATATTCTTAATACGTTTTTTTAATAATTTCAGGTTGTAATATTTGTCCATGGGAAATCAATCATTTTTAGTAGAGAAAACATTTGTAATGATAAAATATTTTTGCCTTTCTACTCCATTTATATCGCAATGAAGAATGTTAGGTTATACCCAGGTAAAGATATCTTACGTCTCTCCTACAATTTACCTTTGTCAGAAACTTCACTATAAGTTGTATTATCAAAAACATCCATTTCCAAAGGTTCCGAAGGAAGAAATTCGCATAAAGCCGGTAATTTGGAACTACATCTCACAACTCTCCACATTCTATCTGAATCTAGCACGACACAATTCTCATTTTTATGCTTAGATCTTGGATGGCCTGGTCCCCATGCCCTGTATCTAAAACAACTAAGCATGGAGCCATCTAGTGTTCTAAAAGTGTCCTCATCTTTGATGTCGTTCAGACCAATGTATGCCACTTTATACCAATCTTGAAGAGTG
Source organism: Monochamus saltuarius (assembly GCA_025584915.1). Lineage (NCBI taxonomy): Eukaryota > Metazoa > Arthropoda > Insecta > Coleoptera > Cerambycidae > Monochamus > Monochamus saltuarius. Next base: position 21,115,600 of record CM046723.1, on the reverse strand, counting down.
TCATTTACATATTGCGACAAGTGGTTAGTTCGGACTTCAGAAAGGACGTTTGCTAGATTGGCTCCAATGTTTTGACATTTTTCCATTGATTTAATATAATTATGCTTCTCTTCAATTAATCCAAAAAGACCGACAGATTTTATGCAAGTTGAATTCTCTGTCACTGTAAGAAATTGATTGATGACGATGACGATTGATAATTAATTATTTAGTGATTTCTTAATAATGGAAATATATCTATTTATACATGTTTTATCAAGTATTAATAACATTGTATGAAACTAACCAATGCTCCAACCAACATTTAATTACATCTATTAATATACAAATGACATTAGTATAATACCCACCCTTTAGGAGATACAGGCCTTCAAAGTTTTCAAAAAATGTGGAATATGGAATAGCGACTGTAATTTGAAAACCGAAAAAGGTATAATAAATAGTCAAATTTTATACAAATTTTCTGCTAATGCATGTGCAACATCTCAACAAATTTTCGAAAATTTGTGCCCTTTAGAAAGAGTTGAATAAGCATCCCTAAGTTATTTTTTTGCTACAACATTTGTTTGACAATAATTGAATATTCAAAAATATGTATCAGATGGTTTATTTTAAAACTTTTACCTCTTACTTTTTTGCTCTAAAACTAACCGTTAAAAAAAAATCATTATCATTCAGATTACTCACACGACTGCAGCTAAGAAATATGTAAATAGGCGACTGTCATGCTAATTTCGGTAATTAGACCACAAAGTATAAACTAGATAGAGTTGAATCTCTAGGATCGAGTATAAAAGTTTCAGCGCTCCTGGTGGATGGACTGTGAACTATTTTAAGTTTTAGCTCTTCATTTGATGGTATTTCATTTAATAGAATAATATACATTCTCAGTAAGATATAATGTTTCGTATATACTATACCTACCTAATAATTATAAAATATTTAATAAATTATTTATTTTCAAAAAGAACTTACATAATATGGTACACAACATTGATAAAATATTGGTACTTAGTACATAGTATGGTATCACCTTATTTTTAATACAAATTTTAAATTATTCTTCATGTTCCTGGTTCCTCTAATGTTCTTCAGAATTCATTTCTTCAGTAATAAACCTCACAGAATGGACATAATGATATGTAATAAGATAATAAATATATTAAATAGACTTGTCAAAATCAAAATCAGTCACAGTAAATTCATAATTAGAACGTTGCCAAGTTACAAGTAAGTTGAATCTCAGTAAGTAACACATAAATACACACTACATCTGCTTAAAGTACTACAGCAGCGCTTGCAGTGGATGGACTTGTCCCTAAACAATTTTCACGTGCTATAGTAATGAAGATACCGCTCTATATAGTTTATACTTTGTGCATTAGACCTTTGTGATTTTTGTGCTGATAAATAATATAGTGATCTTTTGTGTTTATATTTACACCATATAATTTTTGATATTACAGAAGGTTATGATCAAGTCATATCAAATGTCAGTTGAATTTCAAAATAGAACGGTTGCTAAATTGACAAGGTTTTCGAACATAACCTTATTTTCTGCGATATATTTTATATTTTGTGATTGACATTAGTTAAAATGTAAAGTTAATTATAGTTATTTATGCAACAAGTACAAAAGTAAGTGTTTATTGCACGCGACGTGAAATTTCCCAACGAGGCCGTCAGGCCGAGTAGGACAACACGTAGAGTGCAATAAGCACTTTTTATACGAGTTGCATACAATATTTTTTCTACGTTCATGCAAAAGGCAAAAATAGTTATTTATGCAACAAATACAAAAAGTAAATGTTTATTGCACGCGACGTGACATTGTTCAACGAGGTCTTCAGGCCGAGTAGGACAACACGTCGAGTGCAATAAACACTTTTTGTACGAGTTGCATACAATATTTTTTCTACGTTCAATCAAATACTCAAAAATTTGTTATTTAGATGACACTAAGTGTAGGAAAATATGACTTCGATTTGAACGTTTATGTTTGTCATGATGACAAAACGCTGTAGTAGAATGACAGATGAATGCAATAAACATTTTATTGCACTAGTGCAATAAAGAACCACTTTTTCCACTAAATATATAGTTCAATCAAGCTTTGTTTTTTGCGGGAACGTAGAAAAATGTTATTTAAATGACACTAAGTCCAGGAACATGAGACGTCGATTTGAACGTTCATGTTTGTCATGATGACATAACGCTGTAGTAGAATGACAGATAAATAATAAACATTTTATTGCATTAGTGCAATAAAGAACCACTTTTCCACTAAATATAGTTTAATAAAGTTTTGTTTTTTGCATGAACGTAGAAAAAATATATTATAGTGTTATTTAAATTGTGCCGAGGAAAAGTTGTGTTTTTTCTTTATGAATAAAAATTTTCTTTTAATGTTTTGCTCGTGTTTATTTCTGCTTTATGTTTTGTGTGTGTGTATGTGTCTTCTAGAGAGCAAAACATTATCAATTGGGCTACAAATTTTTGTAAACTCTTTTATTGCTTACCTTGATAAACTACCCTAGCTGCTTGTAGAACATAGACTCTTTTTTTAATTAATAGTCGCTTCACTCGTCAAACACTATTGCAACATACTGTATATTACTTTAGCAAATAAAAATAATTCACTATTAACTTTTATTTTATAAAATAATAAATTATATGGACATAGAAGTTTATTTAGCTTTCACTTTCCTCTCTTAGACTGTTGTCTGATACATATTAAGAATATTTTTTATGCATTTTATCTTTTTAATAAATCTTATATTTAAATATAGGCAACTTTCAACTATTTCTATATTGCTTATTTTATTTTTTCATACATCTAATTTATAACACTATAGATTTTTTTAAATGCTACTGAATATTGAATGTTACCTGTACCTGTATTTAGGAATTAAAATTTTAAAATAAAAATAAAAACATCTTCCAAAACTATGCTATTCTGTGATATTCTATGAATTGGTGTTCGCTGATATACTAAATTATAAATGGTCCCTGTTCTGACAGGAATAGTTTTGTGTTTCATAAAATAACAACATTTTATAGTAAATGAAAAAACTGACTATTATTAAAACGATATGGTATGTATCTTTATTGTTGTACGAAAGTTGTAAGTATGTTTGACTGTCTATTGTTAACTTTAATGGCCAGCTAGCGCTAGCTTAAGTTTTATCAATGAAAAAAAAAAAATGGATATTAGTAAGTAAGTATGTTTATTTAATTGCGTTTCTATGCATCAAGCAGCAGGTTGGCATTAATACTTATGGGAAAATGCCATGTGATATAACATTGTTCCTGGGCCTTCAAAATCCTCAGCAATATACTGACATTGTTTAGCTTATCTGCGTCGTTGCTTGCAGATTGATTAACTGTTAAGAGGGATGGTGATTGGCGCACTAACATAATGGCAGAAAGCTATATAGAAGATTCCAAAGAAAGTGACTTCTAATATTTGGGTACCGTTTCAGGCATAGATGGCCTTTCAACAAGTTCAAGCTCACGACAAAATGAAAACTTACTTTCTGAAAATACAGTCAACTTATCATCTGCTGGAATTAATTTAACAAATTGTTCAGAAGTTGTAATTAATGTTTACAATAAATAAACGTTGTTGAATTTTTAATAGTTATTAATAACAAGTGGTGACTAACTTTGTTTTTTTTTTACTTTAAAATTTACAAATCCAAATGTAAGTGTTATGTGATCCAAATGAGGATGCTAAATGTGTCATAATGACACCGCCGTAGATTAAAGCCAGCTTCAGAGAAATTATTGTATTTGTTGTTGAAGTCGAGTGAAGTTCAAAATTTCCATCATCAACTATACAGAGGAGCAAAATTTGTACATAACATAACCAACAAAAACAAAACCAACTTTATAAAATCTTTATTTTACTGACATTAAACTGGTGGTGAGGATGTTGCCAGCAACACTACATTGTTCTCTGAAGCAGGCTTAATTTATTTAACAGAATAGTTATACAGGGTGTCTCATAATTAGCTGCCAACCCTGAACAGGCCGATTCTATGATCAAAACTAAGTAAAAAAGTTCATATAAACATGGGTCCGGAAATGCTTCCTAAGGGCACAGGGACCCATTGAAGAGGGAGGAATGAAAATCGTTTTTGAAATTTTGCACGTCTCCATATTTTATCATTCTGAACACCTTTTTCAACTAATATTTTGCTATATATTCAGCAGAAAAGGCACTTTACCTAAAACCAAAACAGTTTTTACTCGGTGCACTGAGCATTTCAAATAGGATTATTTCAAAATGGTTACTCCTACCGACTTCAGCAAAGTATACCTTTTTCAAATAAAACTGGTAGGAGAATCGATTGTTTCGATAGTCAGATGGATACACTAAGCTGCAAAAAAGTTACACACGCAAAATACCAAGGGAACAATGGACCTTGTGGAAATTAATGGATTAGTCCATCAAATTGCTCATCAAAATTTAGCTGTGTATACCAAATTTTATTCATTTATCACAACGCGATTGAGAGATATTGCAAGACAATGATTTCCATTCCTCCCTCTTCAATGGGTCCCTGTGCCCTTAGGAAGCATTTTCCGACCCATGTTCATATGAACTTTTTTACTTAGTTTTGATCATAGAATCGGCCTGTTCAGGGTTGGCAGCTAATTATGAGACACCCTGTATTTGATTATAGAAGTGTAACCTTAAAATTAAAAAAAAATTTCTACAAAACTGTTAAAAGTGGGCTTTTTAATTGTCATTTTTGATATTAAAAATGTCATTTTTTGACACGCGTGTCGCGTTTTAACACTAGTGTTAAAAGTAACTGGTTGCTACGAAAATTTTGGTTCATAAACATTGCGATCTGTGTGGTATTTTTTGATTTCTTATTTTTATTGAGTTTAAAGTTCTTCCGATTGTTTTGTAGAAAAAATAGTGTATGATATAGATACGTATTAAAAGTGATTTTATTTTGTTCGTGAAGTAAAAAAACGAGCGTAGCGAGTTTTTTAATCATCTTCACTCACCAAATAAAATCTTACTTTTAACACGTATATCATAAATAGCTATTTTCTACAAAACTGTTAAAAGTGGGCTTTTTAATTGTCATTTTTGATGTTAAAAATGTCATTTTTTGACACGCGTGTTAAAAGTAAGTTACTTTTAACACTAGTGTTAAAAGTAACTGGTTGCTACAAAAATTTTGGTTCATAAACATTGCGATCGGTGTGGTATTTTTTGATTTCTTATTTTTATTGAGTTTAAAGTTCTTCCGATTGTTTTGTAGAAAAAATAGTGTATGATATACGTGTTAAAAGTGATTTTATTTTGTTCGTGAAGTTAAAAAACTCGCTACGCTCGTTTTTTAATCATCTTCACTCACAAAATAAAATCTTACTTTTAACACGTATATCATAAATAGCTATTTTCTACAAAACTGTTAAAAGTGGGCTTTTTAATTGTCATTTTTGATGTTAAAATGTCATTTTTGACACGCGTGTTAGTAAGTTACTTTTAACACTAGTGTTAAAAGTAACTGGTTGCTACAAAATTTTGGTTCATAAACATTGCGATCGGTGTGGTATTTTTGATTTCTTATTTTTATTGAGTTTAAAGTTCTTCCGATTGTTTTGTAGAAAAAATAGTGTATGATATACGTGTTAAAAGTGATTTTATTTTCTTCGTGAAGTTAAAAAACTCGCTACGCTCGTTTTTTGATCATCTTCACTCACAAAATAAAATCTTACTTTTAACACGTATATCATAAATAGCTATTATGATTTTTTACTCCCACATAATTTTCCACAAAATTTTGTATATTAAAAATCATGTGATAAATCGTATAGTCTAAATACATTTTAATAAAATATAAAATAAACAAAAAAACTGATATAAACTAAAATAATTATTTATAATATATATATAATATATTTATAATATCTATATTTATAATATATTGTTATCCTTTGATGGAATGAATGTCTTTCAATTTGGGTATGCCACTAGCTTATGATTTGCCATATCTTTGTACAAAAATATTTTGAATTTTTTAATTGAAGATTCCAAACTACTGCCCTATAAGTAATGAATAACAGCGGAAAGACAACTGTGTATTATTTTACTTACTGTTAAAATTTCCATACGCACTATAATAATCAAAATTCACATCAGCTACTAGTGTCAAACTCTTCTCTGTTTCCGGGCATCCAAGTACTTGGCAATTTTGACTGAAATTCCTATAATTCGATGCTTCTTCAGGGCTGAAATTCAAGGCAAGGGCTTTTCTCTGTCTAGCAAATTCCATACATTCTTCCAGACTAGACGTTCTGGCCCAAGAAATAATTGATATACTGGATTTATAACAATTACTTTGTAATAATTCAAATATCTTTCGTGGGATTCACAAAAATGTTTGCAATGCCTTATTCTGGTATGACTAGCAAACAAAAATATATAGACAACTAAATTTTGTCGAAGCATGTTTGCGAATAACAGGCTAATATACTTATTAGGTAATTTATTAGGACAAATGAATGATGTTTTAATGATTTTGAACGAACGACCATTACAATGGTTATTATAGAGATCGACGAAGCGAGAAAACTAAATTTCCTCTTGTATATTGTTTTGTTGTTGAACGTAATCAGTTTCTGCAACGATGGGCGGGGTGAGCTGCAGTCTATCTGTAAAAGCTCTTTCAATGTTTCCAAATACAGATTCAGGTGGATCATGGGTGTTGATCTAAAATGTATGACATATTATTTTTAATACTTACAAAATGATACTGGTCAATTATTAAAAAGGAGTTTAGACAAACTTCTATACCGGGTGTCTCTGAACAACATGCTATTAGATATTCCTGAGGCCAAAAATATAATCTAATTCAAGTTATCTTAGTCCGAATATTATAGTTGAAGTTATAATTTTATTTTTGGTTTCCTTCATTAACTTCATTGCTAATTACAACAAATACATAAAACTTGGTGTAGGGAGCTGGTCTTGAATTTTATGTAAATTATAGAGTGCGTCATCTACAGTACTTTACATAATAATATATTTAAATTGTCATAATTTTTTATGCCCTGCTGTATTGAATTTTTATCAGACATTTTTATTGTTCAGATCTTTTTCTAAAATAGAGAAATACTTGGTAAATGTTGTTTTGGTTATCTGGACTAAGGACTGGTTCAAACTAGTTCTCAAATCTTAAAGCGTATTTAGAAGCTATCAAGCCAACAACAATTAAAGTCCAATGGCATGGAATCAAAGGGCCAAGAAAATGAGAGGAAAAGAGGATTTGCAAGAGGATGCGCCTAGAACGACCCCCATGATGAGGGATCATCCTGATCAAGTTACCCCATTGCATGATCTACTTTATTATTTAAAGTACAATTATTACAATGTCGACACCTGACTTTGCTCAAATTTTTATTTCTTCCAAAACGAACGCCACTGATATCACTCTGAAGCGCTAAAGGAACTTCTGGAACTCTTTTCTGGGGTAATACAGTTTGATAAATCTTAGCCGTTAGGACTTTCCGAGACTCATTTTAATACGTCAGCATGTACTACTAGTACTCCTATAGGGTCCAGTAATTTTTGAAAGACGATGACTTGTCTGCAATTTAGTTCCAGTTAGGTCTACTCAGGTTTTTAATTTTCTACAGGAAAATATCACCAAAGTACGGATCTTCACTCCATTCTTTAGCAAGAATTCTATTATCCTATTCAACCGCTTACCTGGACAACTTAGTTCTTTGGCATAAAAATCTGTCTTTTCTCTTACTTTATTGAGTTAAGTTGTTAAAGTTACTATGCTGTTTTGTAATTATTGTTCTTCCACTGATGATTTTCCTTTCTTTCAATCGGAGGCCCTTGTTTTTACCTTTCTCAGCAACTGATCTTTATGTTTCAAGTTTTCTTTAACTCACTGAGTTTCTTTTGTTTCATTTGATCCTGAATTAATTTTATTTGGTTGAAAAGTCCGGCATTAATTTCCAAAGTTTTATTATGGTTGTCTACATTTATTATTGCTTTCTTCTCATTTTCTAATTCCTGTTTCAATGTTAATAACAGATTCTTCTGTGTATCAATATTGGAACTAGGTTCTGGCTCAATTCTTCTATTCCTTGTTCTCCAATAGTCGTACTTTGTTTGATCTTGACGAACTCCCAGGGCATTAATTCCTAAGATGTCTCTGCGCTCCGCAATTTCAACATTCCTTCTACATTTTTCGAGCTCCTCTTTGTTCTTCAGTCTGAAGCCTAGTTTACATTATCCTACATTATCCTATCTTGGTTGCTTCTAGAAGTTTGTCGAACAGCTTCAGTTACCAGTGCCAGGGTTAGAGCTTTGGATATATTTTTATGCTAATCTTAATGCTTGACTGATCTCCGAATTTTGCAGGCCATCGATAAAGCTACTCATGGCACACTGATCTTAGAACACTGTCGGTACGTTGGGTAGGCTAGCTTCACCATACGTACTATATCTGCCTCAAATTGCTGCAGATTTTTCCTCGAAATGATGTTTTCGGCCTTTTAGTTGTGCTTGATAAACGTGTTCCAGATGGGCTGACCATACTGAGGTATGGGAATGAGTTCCCAAAACAGCCTTCAATGTTTGATAATCCATTTGTTTATCTTCGACTAGCGTTCTTAAAATGTCCTTAGATTCACTGTGTAAAGCAACTATAAATGGTCGCTTTTCATTCTGACCAGTGGTTTGCCAAGGCAGTCATTTCGAATTGTTTGAGGGTAAGTGCTCCATGATATATTTCTATCAAATTTTGGTGGTTTAATCCTTGAAGGCAGGGAAACAACTTTCAGTTTTACTGGACTCCCTCACAGATAACTTCAGATCTGTAATCTCATTTTCTAATTTAATTATACTTCTTTCTACGATGTGTACTATATCTTGTACCTATAGCGAATTTATGAAATGGGACATTTAAATCCAGTATTTCAAATACGGATGTTCAAAGTAATTTTTACCAAGTATACTCATACTCGTTTTAGGTATCTTAAAAAAAACCATCGGAGAAGAACTTTCGATTAAAAATTTAATACACCAGGGCTTTTAAAAGTTATAACAATTTAAATGTATGTAAAGTACTGAAAGTGGCGTCCTTTATAATTTACATTAAGAGCAGATTGCAATATCTTATTTCAGAAAATGTATCTATAAGTCTTATCTATGTACGAGTATTCACTACAATTAACTATTAACTAAATAAAATAATTGTAACTTCAACACCCTGGACCTCGGAAACTATCAAATTTTGAAATAGGGCAATTTTAAAATCATCATATTTTGGTCCTAGGAATATGTTAGAGACAGATTGTAGATGCATTGTTTTTATTATAGCAAATATTCTTACATTTTCTACTCTGTCTGTAAATTTCATCAGAGAGAGTCTGATGTCTCTGCTGGCAAATATGATATCCCTTTTTAGAATGTCTTCGTTTAAGTTGTCTTCACACCTCTCTTTGGCTCTGCTTATCAGACAACTGGTGTCTGAGTAAAGGTGGAGGATAAAAGAGACCTCACCGATTTCTTTTACAAACATTACAGCTTGTTTAGCATTCTTGGGAAAATTGCTGATAACGAAACCTTTATCTGTTGTGGCCCTTAGGAGAGTTTCTTTCAATAAGTCAATGATGATATCCTGAATTGGGAAAGTTTTGATTAAATGACATTTTCATTAGATAATTATAATTGGTATAGTTCAAATCTATGAATATTGTGATTATATCCGTTGTATCTAATGTATGTATATAATAGATAAAGCAGGGTAGGTTGATGTATTATGTACTGATTTTGAAAAGGTATTCGATCGAATCAATCATGACATTTAGTGCGAGATCCGGCATTAGAAATACATACCTCATCTATTATTTAATGATGACAGAGATTATATGTTAGATAATACTTAGATTGATACATTGCGAATGGGTTGCCTAGTTAAATCGCGCACCGATGGTGTTAAATAATATTAATTATAATTAACTATTTTTCATCAACTTCCCCCATTTGTTATTCATATAAATCGAGCATTAGAGGAGAGAATATGACCCTCGTATTCGTATTAGCAGCGTAACATCGTAGCGTACATATCACATGTACAATGGTATTAGGCGTTAGTATTATCGATTTTATTTAATCAGTTTATACAGTAAACATTATGCGACTGATATTGATTACGGATAAGTAATAATGATTCTAATTGTACACTTCATATGTAAATGGTGTTGAAAATTTAGGACGTAACCTCTTACTTGCCTCTCACTTAAAAACCCTCAAAACGAATTTAAAAGATAACTGTCACTGCAGTATTTCGTTGTGATTCTTAACCTATACTCATAATGACGCATGTGAAAAAAAATGCAGTAAAATATTTTTAGTTTCGGATGTTTACAAAAATTTATCAAGTACAATTTTGTATTTATAAAAACTAGTTTAGTGTTATTTACAGCAGTTCTTTGTTATCAGTTGTGGTCCTATTCGAGCTTATTTTCATGCGAGTATAGATGGCACATAATTTGTCAAACGAACTATATGGACATGATACTAGCATACGGGCATCATATCTTATTTTCATGCGAGTATAGATGGCACATAATTTGTCAAACGAACTATATGGACATGATACTGGCATACGGGCATCATATCTTATTTTCATGCGAGTATAGATGACACATAATTTGTCAAATGAACTTATATGGACGTCATATCAAATATCAGTGGCTGCAACTCATCTTTTGCCCCAAAGATATAATTCGAGACGCGAAGCCTTTTTACGTGTGGTTCAGGAGGGTAGTAGAAACTGACAATTTGCTGTCGAACTCTGGGCAATATGGGAGAGCCATTAGACGTAGGCAAATTGTAAATCTCGAAAAGAGATTTAAATGCCATCGAGGAACAGCCTGACATAAGCACTAGGATAATTTCAGCGCAATTTGAAATATTACAATCCACAGTTTGGTAAATTTTAAGGCACGACTTACTCTACCCGGTTCACGTACAGAGGGTACAAACCTTACTTCCAAGGAATCTTCAGCTTAGAGTAAACTTTTGTAAGTAAATGTGTGGCCAAGAATTGTGAATAGAGTACTTATTGACCCTTTCATTCAAAAATATCGGTTAACTGGTGCTCTTTATTTACAATTTTTGCGTATTTTGGTCTTTTTTACTCCTCAAAGAAGTTAATCTCAACGGTAGACATCATATGTTGTTTCTTCACGATGGTGTTATACCACATTTTGCGCGACTAATTCAATAACATTTGGATCATGTGTTTTCCGAACTATGGAGGCCGAGGTGGTCTAATTGTGTGGCCCCCTTGATCGCCCGACCTAAACTCGCATGACTTTTATTTTTGGACTCATATAAAAACTATAGTGCATGTTACCGAAGTTAATACCGAACATGAGTTGCAAAATCGCATGCTGCCAATGAGGCAATCTAACTACAATCTGGTTTGAGCTTAACTATGTATTGCAAATCACAAAAAAAATAACAGTTACTATGATAAATTAAACAGATTTTCAATTTTATGAAATTCACGAGATGAAAATCTGATACTCACAGAATCTACTGTTCTTACCTTCAACTTTAAATGGCCATATCACTTGTTTTGTTATTTTCATGTTTAGTGCATGTACGAGCCGTTTTTTACAGCAAAAATCTGGACGTTTTTACTAATGAATTAAAATTACTTACCATCAAAAATAATTATAAATATGAAAAATATTTCAAGTTTTAATAAAGTTATGGATATTTAGGGTGTAAAATTGTTTCTGGAAGTAATTATCATCGAAAATAGTAACTGTAAACAATTTTTCAACGAGAAAATTATGTACATGCACTAAACATGAAAATAACAAAACAAGTGATGTAGTAATTTAAAGTTGAAGATAAGAACAGTAGATTCTGTGAGTATCAGATTTTTATCTCGCAGTCAACACGCTCGTTTCATAGCCTGAATATTGCGATTTTTAAAAATGTCGAAACTTCAAGCAAAGTTTTCTTCTCTAAAAAGTTGGCTACTCAGGTCAACTTGTGGCTGAATTTTGTCTGTGATATGTACAGGGTGTCCCGGAAAGCATGTCACAAACTTCAGGGGATGATAGTACGTTTAAAAATAATATTAGTTTTTTCTATAAACTTGGGTCCAGAAAGGCTTCGTTTTCGAGATACAGGGTGGTAAAGTTATAAAAAAATAAGGTTTTTCTGAGCTCTCAGTGACCCAGTTGATAATTTTAATAAAACTTGGTGTGGTTCATACCTGCTAGGAGGTCTTTTATTTAGTGTAATTACTGGTGCCAAACTGCTAACCAGTGGCGTGCAACAAGGGAGATGGCGAACCTTTTTTAAAACAAAACGTACGCCACTGAATTTTTTTTAAATTTTGTTAATAATTTACGTTTTACTAAATAAATGAACAATAAAAGGTATTTTAAGTTTCTCTTGTAAAACCCAGCGTTTTCGAGTTATTTGGCTTTACATTTTAGCCATTATTTTTATTTAATGTAGTAATTTATAACTGTGTAATTTATAGTCTACATTTTTTTCTCATACTCTTGATTAATGCCATTCGTTTTTGAGATGCGAGGTGTTGAAAAAGAATTCATAATGACGCATTCGTCAAATCATCTCGCCTTAAAGTAAAAAAATTATTGAAATTATTTTTAATTGATAATTTTAAAATTGTTAAATTAAATACATAAAATTAGTGTAGAAACAAATTGTTATTTAATAACATTCAGGAAGAAGACAAATAAGATATTCTGTATTATAATAAATGTTCAAACTGACGTCCCTCTGCCTCAATACATGCTCGCAATCTACTCATAAAATTAAATCTAATTTTAGTAAATACATCATGATTATTTCTAATACTGTTAAACGCTTCTATTATTCGTTGTCGAAGTTCTTCTTCTGAGTCAACTAATCTGTTATAAACAAGAGATTTGGCATAACCCCATAAATAAATATCAGCAGCATTTAAATCAGGTGAGCGAGACGGCCAGGATATTGGTGCATAATTTCCTCGTCCAATCCATCGATTGGGAAAGACTATGTTTAAATGTCTTTGTACTTGACGACTAAAATGGGCGGGTGTCCCATCATGGAGGTACCATAGACGCTGTCGTAGACCAATGGGAACATCTTCCATTAATTCAAAAAGATTGTTTTCTAAAAGACTGAGATATTTGCTAGCACCCAGTTTTTGGTAGAAGAAAAGGCCCCAGAATATGATTGCCTACAATCCCACCCCACACATTAACTGAGAAAGTTGTCTGATCATGACTTTCAATTATGGAGTGTGGATTTTGTTCCAACCATTCATGCATGTTGTGCAAATTGAGTACGCCATCTCGTGTAAAAGTTGCCTCATCCGTAAACAAAATAGAAGAAACAAAATCTATATCCTGTCTATAAAAATCCAACATTAGCCGGCAGAACTCCATTCTAAGTGGATAATCTTGAGGTTGTAGACTTTACACCTTTTGAGATATGATAGGGGTGCAAAAAATATTTAAGCTCTCTATCTCGGGGTAAGCATGAGGTGATTTCATTTAATGTAAAAGCCAAATAACTCAAAAACGGTGAGTTTTACAAGAAAAACTTAAGATACCTTTTTTTTTGTTCTTTTATTTAGTAGAACGTAAATTATTAACAAAATTTTTTAAAAATTCAGTGGCTGCACGCCACTGGTTAACAGTTTGGCACCAGTAATTACACTAAATAAAAGACCTCCTAGCAGGTATGAACCACACCAAGTTTTATTAAAATTATCATCTGGGTCACTGAGATAGCTCAGAAAAACTTTATTTTTTTTATAACTTTACCACCCTGTAACTCGAAAAAGTTTATAGAGAAAACTAATATTATGTTTAAACGTACTATCATCCCCTGAAGTTTGTGACATGCTTTCCGGGACACCCTGTATACTAAATTCCCGCGGAGCATGAATTTTTAACTCTCAACAGTTAAGACGCTAGAGTCGATTGAAATTCACGAAAAATGACTAAAAAACACTCATTTTCAGCACGCTGCTATTATTCAAAGGGATCGTCCAAGACAATTATCTTCATTTACGCTGAAACTAACTATCTTTCCCACACTGAATTCCGTCTTGATCATTTAAATATCTTGAAACAGAAAATTGTGACAGCAAAAATTAATAAAGCTTAAAAATAGCAATTTTTAAGAGTCTTTATTTAAATAGGCGGAAACAAGCGCTTGTAGAAATCAAACTCGTGTAAATTTTGTTGTTTGGGACCCTAGAGAAGAGATTTTCAAAGTTACACCAAAATCTAAAATGGGTCGGCTTTGCCCATATACGTTAAGCATCATCATGCATAACGATTGAGAAATGTTTTTCAATAATACCTTGCCATCTGATGCATTTGGTTGCCTCCTTTCAATAATTTGAAAATAAAATCTAGAAAGACAAAATACTCTATTATTGCTTAGAAGATACTGGAAATCATTTTGCACAGCTGTAACATTAATCTTTCCTTTTTATTTTCAAATTGTTTGCTTACACTAACGAGATTATGTATTTTACATTTGTAGTAAATTCTTTCCTAGATATTCGTGAAAATCATGTTGCTTCTCTCAAATAACGATTTGAATTTATGATTATATTGTTCAAGATTTCTAATTGATTTCTATTTTAGTTGTATATAGCAATTTTTCAGCAAATTTTATGCCATTTTTAGAAAGGAAAAGAACTTGACTTTTTGACGCATATGTGACAATTATTTGTGTCTATTTACTTTTGTTTCGTTTTAACTTGAAAACGATACAACCATTTGTTTTATTATTCGTTATTATATCTACAGCTATACAAGGATGTCCCATAGTTAGTAGGTATGTTATATTTTTAATTCAGAAAGTTGGATTATAAAGGCAGAAGGCAAAACGTAATTAATCTCTAATGCTTTTTATCACAGAAACTTGAGATTTAATTAAATTTCAACTCAACTATTTTAAGGAACCTAGTTAGTTATTATTGTAAAAGCATGTTGGATCAAGGAAGGGTCACAAACTGGTTTCTAAATTGAACTAGTTATGAATATTTTGTAGTACCTAAATGTAATGTAAGAAGTACCTAGCTCGACGAATATTTCTGGTTATTTCAAACTACTTAATATCTAACGAACAGTTGCTTGAACCTATTATGTTGTGTAATGCCTTACGTCTGGTATTTTCTTTTCGACCTCAATGCATCTCTAACCATTACTCCCCTTTCTGTTTCCTTTGCTGCTTCTTGTCGCAACATCTCTGTTGTGCTGATATGTTCATAGTCGAACTTTTCCTTGATTAGATTTCCGTGTGTTTTCTTACCAGTATTTTGCTGTCCAGATATCCAGACTATAGGCAAATTTTTATTTTTCAAAGGCGTCATGTCAACATCGAGTCTGTCTACATTGATATCCTGTATAGTTAGCATAGTTAGAATAGTAAATATATTTAAATAGAACAGAAGGTTGGTACCTACTTTTGCTACACAAGAAAACGCTAGACCCATTTTGGTTTATCTACAAAATTTTTGTACAAAATTCACAAAAGATTATTAAAACCAGACTTCAAAATAAAAAAAAAACTGACAGTGACGTTTTTTCCATATCAGAGTAACCCGAATATGTCAAACTGATTTTTTGGAAATGTTATACTACCTTAATTAGCTTATTGAAAAAATAAAATATATTAAAATAGATATTATTTTCAGTTTCGAAATAGGTATATATTGCAAAATTTTATTATAACAATAAAAACTAGCTAGTTGGTAACAACGTTTTTTTCATAATAATAAGGGGAACTATTATCTATGGATTATGAATAAAAAGCAAATTGTAACAGTGAAAATTATATTGCAAATAAATAATTAACCTAGACATAACAGTATTTTTTAATTAATTGTGGTGTTCAATGTGCTTATTGCTAAGGCATTTTTGTAACATCAAGAAATGTATTACGACACTAAAGGATCCAAATATGCTGAAACTTCAGCAAAAATTTCATCTGGGTCTCTTTCTGCATTAATCTGCAACAAAATATTGTTTAAATAAATAAACAATAGCCAACAAATTAACCCGTGTTTTTAATATAATATCGTGTTCACATCTCAAAAGTTTTAGTTTAAGTACTATACATCTTCTGGTGTCTATTAATTCAACTGGCAAGTTTTACTCAAGCTTACTCAAAATTAACACAAAAAGTTGTAACGTAGTAGTTGCCAGTTTTGACTCCTTACCAAGATATATCAAGTAATTTAGATAAGATGATATTAATTTTTAAAAAATATATTTTATTTAGAAATATCAACACTAAATTTGCAATAATGACATATACATACAAAAGTCAAAAAATGGGTTGAATAGAATTCACTTTTTCATAGCTACCAAGATAAAATGTAGATTTTTTTGTTTCCTTTGACGTGCTACGTGTCATAGGCTTGTAAAGGTGGGAATTGGTTTTATTATTTTTCACATTATAATTATGTTGATTTCCAGAGCCACAAATGGCTTAATTTGACATACAGGGTTAACTATGACTTAGTACAAATATTTTAGGAGGGGATAGGGAAAAATAAGAATTAACGGAATAACCCTTCAAAAAAAAACCAAACTTATTTATAAAGCCAAAAAAAGTTCTATTCGATATTATTTCAAATCCTTATTTAACGCCGCCAATGTTAACTGGCTTGTTGGTTGCATACTCTACAAGCATGCAACAGTCGCTCATCAGTCAGTATGTGGTCAGTATCGCTGTCATGTCATAATTGAATTCCTGTGTTTACGTTGTAATTTTGTGTTCTTCTTCAGTTTTTAGTGTCTTATTTGAATTTTTAAACGTTTTATAGTTATTAAATAAAGACATTTGTGTTGGGTGCAGATACTTTCCCACAATATAGTTCGCTGGTTTGGTCTTCTAGGTTATGGGACAAGATTGCCGCGTGCCGCGGTTACATTAAAACGTATTATTTACTCCTTTCCTTCGATTTTGTTATAATAAATGCCTATTTTATCTAGTTGTACCTAGGAAGTATCTTTTATCGGTAATGAGTGGCTGTAATGAGCGAATATGTAGTTCTACCAGTTTATAACGAAATAATGGAAAACGAATGCAAAATACCGGAGCTAAGTGGATTAACTGTTACCTATCTATCAGGTATTATTACTAATAAGAATGTTAATTTTCGTTTCTATGTTTAGAAATGCTGCAAAAAAACGACGATGGTAGTAGATATTGTTGACAGATGTAAGTTTTATCTATGGATCTAAGCCATCTCAGTCGGTTCTTATCATAGGCGCCGACCAAAAAGGGTTTTGCCCCATTTTAAATATCGAGCAAAAGGTATGAAATAATTTTTTTATTGTCTTTTAGACCTCCCTAAGCACGTGGGTAAATTTTTTGTACTTAGTCATAGTTAACCCTGTATATTTTGGATGAAATATGCACCTATAGTCGAGTTTCGAAATAGAAGAGAATAACTTATTTTATAAACCCGCTTATAATTTACAGCAGATAACACAAAGAAAAATACTAGCCGTCTGTAATTTTTTAATATAAAATTGTATGTTTCACATATCTTGCAGAGCATACCGGATTACACAGTTTATTATGCAGCAAATACGGATGCGCATATCAGATTTCTAATGGTAATGACGCACTGACCCGGATTTGCCTGTTCCTATCTGCACATCTGTACTATGCGGTCGCGGTCGAAGCGCATCGCGAACAATGCCAGTCTCGTTTTCGTCTAGTGAAGAATCTTCTAATGATTTTAAATGTACACATTTGCACTAGTAGATCCGGAGCTGGACTCGTTCGTGTAGCAGTCTCGCCGAAAACTTTTTGAATAATTTCGACCAGTCGCATCAATTAATGCAGCTAATAAAAATACATCTTTTTCAGAACATATTTTGACATCTAAGTAGTACAGCAGAACAAGCCGGAAGCGCATAGAAAAAGGCATATGCGATGATTTTGTTAAAGCCCGTGATCAACTCGGCACAAAGCAGTTCGCGATACGTCTAGACCGAGACCTCATAGTGCGTTCTCTCCTTTAGTTTCATACCATATCGTTAGTACCTAATAAAAAATGAGGCGTAGTTCAATGTAAATGTAGTTCAATATACATAAATGTATTACAATATTCAATATAACATATAACATATAGCATATAACAGGCATGTAATTTTTTGTTTATTGTAACAGCGTATGTAGTAACTTGTTATTCTCTATTTAAATTTAATTGTATTGTAACTAACTAACTAACTCTGGAAATGGCTAAGGCAACAAGGCCATTTGCTCAGTGACATGTTGATGTCCGTATTAATTTCTCCCTCCATCTTTATTTTAAGAAGACTCAATAGTTTTTCTAAGAAACAAACAACTATTAAAATTATAGGCAAGGCAAAAAAAACATCACAATTAATTATTTGTAACAATCTTACAGCTGACTTTTGGTATTTATTTTTTATTTTTGACTTCTATATTTTTTATATTATATTTTTTATTAACTTCTTTCAGCTTTCCTTTTTTTTGGAATTTGCTTATTACATTTTTTTTATTTTTTTTTTTTTAATTTGTAAGAGGATAATACAGGGACACCTTACGCCAAGGGGTTCATCGTGGTGATTTCATTCACGAACATGACAAAACCACGGATTAATGGGTTATTTAAACAATAGGGATGACGAAGGGTTTCTTATATCTATAATTAATTACAAGTTTTGAATATTTTAACAACAACTTAATCTATCTAAATAAAAATAATCTATCTAAATTTTGATTTTTTCTTTAGTTATATATTTATAAATATCTAAATATATTCTATAATCACCTAGTGCCAACAGTGACTGTAGGTTAAAGGGTTTTTCAATATTTAATTTATTCCACCGATCTAATAAGGTTTTTATAGATGCTGCTTTGGTTTTACATTCCAATATTATCTGTTGAGATGTTCCTATCTACCCGCAAATACAGTGATCTGTCGTCGCCAAGTTTTTCTGTGTTCTGGGAAATTTCCATGATTTGTTCTTAGTCTGCATAATATTCTTATGAAATTTTTGCCTCTGAGTTCCACTGTTTTAAACCAAGGTTAATTATATTGTATACACACTATGTATTGGTATATTATTATTATCTATAGTGCACCCCGTAATTTGTTTATTGTTTCTCAATATGTTGGATTACCAAATTTGTAAATAAATAAATAATTAAAATTACACAGTTCCACAAAAAAATAAAGGTCATCTGGTCAAATATTATGATTTTGAAAAACATACAGTTATACTGGTCTGGACATTTATTAAGTCATGTAGTAACCCCAAACAACATAAGTTAACCAACCTAGTTTGAGGACTATAACCTTCATTTTTTATGGAGTTTGATTTATATTTTGGTGCCATTACTGTCTTGCAGGCAAAATACAGTCTACTATGGTTATTTAAAAATTGTGAGGACATAATAACAAGAGAGTTAAATATAGTACTGTACGTATTATTTGTTTAACATTTCCCTTATTTTTTTTATGAAAATACATATTTATGCAGATGTTGGTTGAGAAGAGAAAAAAACAGTGTCTATACAATAATTTTATTTATACTTACTTTCTTTAACTTTTCAGGATACTGCAGTATAACGTGATCATTGTGAGTATTAAATGTATGCAGTCTTTTCTTAATGGTGTCTTCGTTGTCGTCCACTCTGCCTGAAGTTTTTGCCCTTCCTAGCAGCCTCTCTACCAACGTATCATCTGATGCGTCAAAAAACAAGACCAAATTCACTGGGGCAATGGTCTGTTCGAATAAAATTCCTTGTTCTTTCTCTCTAGGATAACCGTCGATGAGGTAGCCTTTGGATGTTGGTAGGGCCTTCAACATGGCTTCTCTGAGAAGGTCCAGAACGACTTCCAGTGGTACTAGTTCTCCTCTTTCCATGATGGCATTCAGTTCTTGGCCTCGAGAGGAACCACTAGATACCTGAAATACTATGAAGTAGTACAAATCTATTTCGAAAAGTTTCCAAAGAATAGAAGATAATCATTATTCTGTAAATAATATAACTGCTTGGAAATTAAATATTTTTTTGAATTGAGCAAGTGAACATTTTTAGGGTAGACACAAATAATGCACATAGAGTGCGGCGTGTATAATTAGTCTAAGCAACGAAGGGGTTGTAGCGTGCATTGAAAAGGGAAACTATTTCTCTGCGGGAATGTGTTTGGGGTAGTTAAGACTTAAAAATATTAAAATTCCGCCTCTAGTCCGTCCGCTTCAGGGGCGGAGGCGGGTACAAATGTCTCATTTTTTTGGTTCTTCGCTCATAACTCGAAAATGTATTGTAGTGTATTGCAGCGAAAAATGTTATATATAAAAATGAGAACTTATAAATCAGATTGATTTTATACATTTTTTCGATACAATGCACCGTTTGCGAGATATATACCGTCAAATGTCGGTAATGCAAAAAAAAAATAATAATAACAAACGTTTTACCACAGTTTATACAGTTCTTCGAGTGAAAATTCCAGAGGTTCTGGCTAAATGCGCAATGAACATCAATGATATTCATTTGCATACGATGAAGTGGGAGAAAATCTATTTCTTGACAAATCACCGTGTCCCCTATGCGCGCGAACGTGCGCGGCTAAATGCGCATTCGTCTAAAAACCGAAATATGGGACTTTGATATAAAAGAAGCCGACGTGAAGACGACGGACTGTAATGTACTGTGGTTTTACAGAGAGCACTCCTTAATTTCCTCTGTCAGATCATCTATCAAGCTCCACGATGAAAATTGCTATAGTAGATCTCCTGTTTTTCCAACAGATTTGCATCAATAAAAAGTGACGTCGACTTGAAGGATTATTTGCAGTAAGAATTGGCTCCATTTCCCTTAGCTTTGTTCTTATTCAATTAATGTGGTATGAGAAAAACAATAAAAATCCGTACTTTAAAACATGTTTAAATCATCTCATGTCATCTGGCAACGAGGATCCTTAGTTTTCACATCTAACATATATAGAAAAATATGGCAGAAGATGTACCACTGTTTTTGATGGATATAGCAGCTCTCCCAATAGCATTATGTTGGTAGAATAGAAAAGGCGCTGTCGTATGAAATGAAAAAGTGTGTCGACATTAGTTTCAATCTGTAAATTGAATTTCAGTGACTCAAAAATTATATATCTCCAACCATCAGAACAAAGATTGGCAGGTCAACCTATTGAGCTCTAAACTCCTCGAAAATGACACCATAACATATCAAGGATTACATAATACTGTCGTGTAGATTGTAAGCATTCCGTAAGTGAAACAACTAATGTAGCTGTTACAGGGGAAAACTTCGACCTCACTGTGCTACTTACAGCAAAACGCCATCTGACCATAACATCATGTTCATAAAACCTGACAGAGGAAAAATACAAACCAATGTTTACTCCACCGATCAAATATAACAGCTGTTATTTAAGGAAATTTTATTCTTATACGAATTCACTGACTACAATTCTACTAACACGACATTCTGGAAGAGTAAACTTGATTTAGTAATTATTAAAAACATCATGGCAGCTGAAGTGTTCCACAACTCATCTTTTCCGCATGCTGATATTGGGAAAGCTGGGCCATGCATGCTGAGATGGTACAGTGCTCCCTGCTAAAATAAGTTCTCTCAAAACTTCAGGTATGATTCATTTTTGAAATCGGCATTGAATATAAAACGAGATCTTGTATCACTTCCATCTAGCGAGGAGGCAACGAAAGCGCACGTATTAAGCACATTCCACCAGGTGCAACTTTGGCTGGGAAACCAACTACCTTCAAACCTGTGAGGTTGGGAACGCAAACACAATATCTTAGCTTCTGCGATGACTAAAAAGGAAGCAACACCCAGAGAAATTTTGGACCTCATATTTTGTATATTCACTGTAGTAATGGAATGTGCAGCTGCAAAAAAGCAGCAATGAGTTACTTCCGATTATGCCAAAACTGTCAAGATCACTGTTTAAACAGCGTCCACATTTTAAACAAATATAACGAAGAAGACTTAGATCCCATTTCCACATCTCCTGAGACTGATAACGAAAAAAAAGGTGATTGGCAATTTGTGTTGCGATCGGTATTGATGATGCAGCCAGAAACAGGACCCCCGACTCGAGAGAAACAGACCCATTAAATTTTGTTTTGTCAAGATTCTTCTTTTGTTACGTTTTCTCCTTATTAGTTTTTACAATGTCAAATAAAATTTATAAATTTGTTACTCATTTGTCTTCTCCTTAGGTTTTCAATTTTTCACAATTAACTTGTAAATTGGTAATTATGTATGAATGTACAATAAATTAGTTTGTAAACTCTGTAGTAACGAGTTTTAATTTTAGGAGTTCTCTTAAAAAATCAATACTTTTAACCAAAATTCAAATTGCTGTAACTTCTGCTCTATTGCAGATAAATTAGCATATTTGTATATATTTATTACTATATAACATTCCATTATGGAACTTTTGTGTAAAGCCAACGGTCGAGGAGTTACCAGGAGAATTATGACAGAAAACGTGTGTTAAAAAATTATTATTTTTTTAATTATCTACTTTTGAGAGGCAATATCTCCGAAACGGTACATCGTACTGATAAAATGTATCAAACTAATCTTATAGAAAATTTTATAGTCTATCATTTTTATGTAAAAAATTTGTCAAAAACGCACCGTTTTCGAGTAATAAGCGAAAAACCAAAAAAGGGTATCTTGCAACCCTTCTCCCTCTCTGAAGCGGACGGGGTGGGGACTTTTAATTTGTTTACGTCCTAACTACCCCCAACACATTCCTGCACCGAAAAATTCCCCCCCTCTCAATGCACGCTGCACTCCCTGTTCGGTCATTCATTGACTAGCCTAAATGTATAAATATCAAAATACAGCTTCCTGACGATATTTCCAATTTTTATGAACGAAAACAAATGAAAAGGTTCTATGTCTGCGGTTTCTTTTTACAAATGAAAGCTCCATTTAACGAAAATAAAGACCGAGCCTGTATTGAATACCTTGGAAACGTTTTTATGCAACCTTATTCAGAGCAGTAGAATCTAATACTAATATAACTAAGTTACATCAATATTCACTCATATTTTAAGATTCAGCATCGACTTTTGAGTGTTTTAGGAGATTGCAGACAAAGTTTATTTCGTAATTCCACAATAGTGTCAGTATATTTGTCTAAAGTAAAAAATGGAATAGTGTTCCGATTACATTAAAAACACGATCCATATTTTTTATTTTACTTATTTTTTTTTTTGTTTATGCACAAACTAGATTTACAATGAATTGAGTATTAACTATTACTGAACGTGTTGATATGGTGCATCCGAAGAAAATACGCTTGCGGTGAAAAGATTGTGCCGCGAATGATAGGCACAACGTCACCCCTTAACCCTTAAGTACAAATGCATTCCTATGAATACTTGAAATTTGAGAAATATTACTAAAAAGTATACTATAAAATAATACTAAAAAGTAGAAAATAATTTTATTTCTGACCGGGATATTATAAGCTTATACCGTCATAGTTACGCTATCAATAAAGAGAGTCATAACTCCCTTGGGACATTATAGATTCTATAAGTCCCTCTACCCTAATATACATATACGTAACATAGCAACAACCTCGCAACAACAAAACTGGGAATTTTTCCGTTTTAAAATAAACAATATTTTATTGAAATCGGTCAGAAATAAAATTATCTATGTACTACGGGAATTAATGAGCCTTAATAACTTCAGGCAATTGCTGTCCCTCGGCCGGAGGCCCTCGACGCAAACTTTGCCATCGGTAATTAAGGCCCTTATAATTCCCTTGATACATAAATAATTTTAAAGTATCAAGAGTTTGTATTTATTTTTTATTTTATTTTAAAGAACAAGGCATCCCAACAGAATGGATTAACATTCCAATTACAGGGTTGCACAGATAATCAGCATAAATTAATGTGTACAAAGGAAATAATATAAGAGAAAACAATCTTAAAACTAAGTAAATCTTAACCTAAAAATAAAGTACAAAATTATAAAAATGTATAAGTTGCTAAACGCTTAACAGAGGACAGTGGCAAATGGAGTATATCAATGGTAGAAAAGAATGAATTGTATACTTTGAAGTTGACATATAGGTGAATTACTTGCATAATTTGTGTTATAGGCATTGATATAAAACAAGGAGTTAGACCTAGCATAGTAATGCCTAGCATTAAATTGTAACTTTTCCAATATGACATTACAATCTACATTATTGTTGAGTAACTTATGTAAGAATATAACATAGCTTATGTATCTTCGTGAACAAAGTTTTATCATTTTATAATGGTGAATACAAAAGTCATATGTTTCTGAATTGCAGATGTCTATTAAAACGATAATTAAGGTGACGTATAGTGAAGTTTAATCTGAATTTTTTCTAACCTGTTTATATAAACGTAGTACATAGGATTCCAAACTATATGTACTTGCAAACTCTAAATGACTTCTGACTAATGAATTGTACAATGTAATAATTGAATAAGGGTTTTTAAATGACACTGTAGAACGTACAATGAAACCTAATGAACGATACGCTTTTTTAACAATACTATCAATATGTGACTCAAAGGTCAACTTCTTGTCTATAATTACACCAAGATCCTTAATAGAATCTACATTTTCAAGAACAGTGCCATCAATAGTATATTGAAAGTTTACATTATTAAACAAACGTGAGAAGGTGATGTAATAACATTTGTTGAAATTTAAAATAATCTATTATTTTGACAATAAGAAGCCAGATTATTAAGATCTTGTCGAAAAACTATACAGTCATCTATTGTAGAAATTACTTTATAAATTTTAAGATCGTCGGCGTAAAGGGAAAATTTTGTACTTGAAAACAGGTATAAATATCATTTATAAACAATGAAACCAACAAGGGTCCAAGATGGGATCCCTGTGGAATGCCTGATGTAACATTTATATAATTTGATGTACAGTTATTTATTTTCACACATTGATACCTGTCAGTCAAATATGATTTGATCCAACCGAGGAAATTGCCGTGTATGCCTAGATTTTCCAGTTTTACAAGCAATGTTTGATGGTGAACTTTGTCAAATGCCTTAGAAAAATCAGCATACACTGCATCGACTTGTTTTCTACTGTCCTACTGTCTACTGTATTACAGCAATAGAAAATTCCAACAATCAATTACGACTAATTAATTGGGAATAAGATTAAATTAGAAATTAAATTATTAATAAAATAATTCAATTATAGTAAAAAAGAGCGTGGGGTGCAAATTACTATATTTTCATAATGACTTAATTAATTTTATAAATAGTTACACTACTGAAATAATTGTAACATTTAATATCAAGCACCCCACGCTTTTTTTTACTATAATTGAATTATTTTATTAATAGTTTAATTTCTAATTTAATCTTATTCCCAATTAATGAGTCGTAATTGATTATTGGAATTTTCTATTGCTGTAATACAAACTTTTGATATCAAAATTATTATTGTAATGAGAAAATATGACGTTTTTAAAAATACCTAGTTTTCGTAATTTCTACTTTTGCACTGAAAACTTCCCCAAACAAATATACGACATGATACCTACATTACAGCAGGTACTTAAATGCAGACCTCTGGTCCTGGGCGACGAGCCATTAAATCTATAAATGATACTGCAGGAAACAACTACTCCGCGGACTAATGCCTCGACCGACATTGAATTACTCCTGCAGTATCTGTGTGAACAGCCAAGAACCCTTGTCGGTCACACCACCAGACACAGACCGGTAAGTACCTGCTGCAATGTAGGGCGCTTTCTGTAAGTCGAGCCGCTTAGGCCGAGCAGGAAGCAGCAGATCGTATCACATCTGCACCCAGTTTATATGTGAACATACATACAGGGTATCCCAACGAAAATTTGACCCCCCTATAATTGGAAAACCGAATAATATTTCAAAATTCGCCGAGACCCGTCGATTTTTGTTGTTGGAGGGAGCTTTTTTGACAGTCAAGCCAACTCGATATGTTCATCCCCGTAATGCCCCAACCCCAACTTAAAAATTTCAAATGCAACTACCCCACTTGTGGCACATCATTTTAAAGCCCTTTTCATTGCGAATACAGTGACGTACCGTTTGTAGAAATCGGTTGAGATTTGACAGAATTATTGGTTACAAACGAAAAGATGACAAACCAACTTACGCGTACTAATTTCTACACAAATGCCCACCACTAATAAGTTTTTCATCTACTACACATGACCGCATTACCTAATTGTTATTGATGTGTCTATCAGTTTACAAGTCAAGTCAGAAATGAAATAAAAAGCTGAAGCAAATAATAAATCAGATTTATTTGATGAATTGCTCAAAATGACCCCCGTTAACTTCCAAACAATAATACAGTCTGTTTTCAAATTCTGTTCGAACATTATTAAAGACATCCGCAGTTATTAATCGGCATTCTTCTACAATTCTCTGACGTAGCACTTGCAATGTTTCCGGCTGAGTGGCGTACACTCGTGATTTTAAATGACCCCACAGAAAAAAGTCCAAAGGGGACAGATCCGGAGATCTTGGTGGCCATTCGACGGGACCTCTTCTGCCAATCCAATGCCCCGGGAAATTGTCATCCAAAAATTGTCGCACAGCAGCAGCATAGCGCGGGGGCGCACCATCTTGTTGGAAGGTTATGTCATTTTCTAGTAAATTGTCGTCACTTTCTAAAATCTCTGTTATCCTAGGATCAATTGTACTTTCCAATAATTCTAGATAGGTGTTTCCATCAAGATTACCTTGGATGAAAAATGGTCCAACAAGATGGTCGCCCAAAATGCCTGCCCAAACATTCAATTTTTGAGGTGTCTGAGTATGAAATTCCCTGATTAAATGCGGATTAGGATCACTCCAATAACGACAAATGTGTCTATTCACTTTGCCATTCAACATAAATGTGCATTCGTCGGAGAAACATGTATTGTAGAGAAGATTTGGATTCAGTAGAAGTTGTTCACTAAAGTATTCGCAAAATTGATTACGGCGATCAAAGTCATCTTCATGTAACTCTTGAACCAGCGTCATCTCAAATGGATGAAACTTGTGTTTCAAAATTCGATAAACACTGGAACGGGATACGCCAGAAGCTTGAGACACAGTTGTAATCGATTGCTTATTATCCATCTGTACATGACCCAAAACTGCCACTTCAACTGCTTCATTTCGAACTGGCCCAATTACTTCACGTTTCTTGTTTAAAAGCGAACCTGTTGCCACAAATTTGTCAATCAGGTGTTTAACGCACTGGTGGTTTACATTTTTTTCAGGATGATTGGCATTAAAAATTCGTGCTGTAGCTTTAGCGCAATTTTGATTTCGATAATAAATTGCAACAATTTCTACTCTTTCCGCGATAGAATAAACCATTTCGAACAGACGTTAATACTTTCAATAACGACTGAAACTAGCGATTTCTTGGCCACAAGCAAAAAACACCGACTTTTTGTAGTACTGATTTTGTTATTTTGAAAAGGTCTGAATTCCTATAAACTTAAGTATCTTCTACTAATAACTATTTTAGTATCTAGTTTTATTTGCTTCAGCTTTTTATTTCATTTCTGACTTTTTTGTAAACTGATAGACACATCAATAACAATTAGGTAATGCGGTCATGTGTAGTAGATGAAAAACTTATTAGTGGTGGGCATTTGTGTAGAAATTACTACGCGTAAGTTGGTTTCTCATCTTTTCGTTTGTAACCAATAATTCTGTCAAATCTCAACCGATTTCTAAAAACGGTACGTCACTGTATTCGCAATGAAAAGGGCTTTAAAATGATGTGCCACAAGTGGGGTAGTTGCATTTGAAATTTTTAAGTTGGGGTTGCTAGGCATTAGGGATGAACATATCGAATTGGCTTGACTTTCAAAAAGCTCCCCAAGAACAAAATCGACGGGTCTCGGAGAATTTTGAAATATTATTCGTTTTTCCAATTATAGGGTCAAATTTTCGTTGGGATACCCTGTATGCAGGAAAAGCCAGTTCAATTGTCGATTATCTCATCTATGGCATACTGATGAGGGCTAACAAGCTGGAGACCGGTCTGCGTTTGGTGGTGTGGCCGACAAGGGTTTTTGACTGTTCACACAGATACTGCAGGAGTAATTCAATGCCGGTCGGGGCATTAGCCCGCGGAGTAGTTATTTCCTTCAGTATCATTTATAGATTTAATGGCTCGTCGCCCGGGGCGAAAGGTCTGCATTTAAGTACTTGCTGCAATGTAGGTCGCTTCCTGTAAGTCAAGCCGAGCAGGAAGTAGCAGACCACTTATATCTCACAAACGCAAGGATAGAACTTTTTATATACCTACGACTTTTCTATTACCTACAAATATAATCGGGACGCTGTAGTTTAATTTTTATGAATAATGTCAATCATCATTAATCATCAAATAAATTCTACATGGAAGAGCATTTCTAGTCTATCAATTACAAAGCAAATACAATAAATACCTCTGCTCTGAGAAGATCTCCTGATGATAAGTGGGTAAACCCATATTTGGCTACGATTCTATCACATTGAGTTCCTTTACCTGACCCAGGACCTCCCAACACCCATATGATGGGAACGTTTATGTCAGGAATGGGTGCCTGAAAAGTTATTAAGCGTTATTGAACTAAGCGTACATATTGGCAGTTTGTATATTAGACTTAACGGTTGAAATTTAAAGACTTGAAATATATACTTCTTTTGTATTGGACTGGACATTTACAAACCGAGAATTCTGTTTAAATCAGAAATTAAGCGCCCTATTTTTGAAATAATTTTGCTGTATAATGTGACAGTGTTTAAAATTTTCTGAAAGAATTATATTTTGTACTAACAAAAGTAAAATAAATAAATTTATTAAAATGTTAGCAACCTCTTAGATTTTGAAATGAATTACATATTTTCTTTTTGTTTTGCAGTAGAAGTAAATAAAAATAATAGTAATGACAGATAAATAAATGAAAAATAAATAAATACAAAAATTAAAACAAATCCATATAGAACTTTTCTTTTTCCGACGTCAAGATTTCGACTTTTATTATATATAGTCATCATCAAAATGTTATGATATTATGTAGGAAAAAATCTAACCACAATAATAAAATGATTTATATTATACATTGATGTAGGAAAAAAAGTTCTCTACCGATTTAAAACGTATGTTATAAATCATTTTATTTTTGTAAGATTTTTATCTAAATAATATCGTAACTTGTAGAATCCTATTGATGATTTAATAAAAGTCGAAACGTTGATGTAGGAAAAAGAAAAGTTCTCTATTAATCTGACCTCTTTCCCAACTAACTACTCAATAAGAAATTTATTATTGAAGGAGTAACCATTACAAATATTTATAAAAGAGATAAAGTATTTTCAAAATATTTGTAGATCTATGCATCTTTGGATCAACTTTTTTGCTTATTTTTACTTCAATGAGCACGTATATGCTCATAACAAATATTTGCACTGGGGAATATTAAATGATAATTTTATACGAGTAATTATGTTCTTTTTATATATTTAAACAACATGGCATTGACCTTACATGTTGTACGCCTGACTAATAAAGATATAAGGTGGACCATAAGTAATAGTATACAGAGGAAGAGTGGATTTATTATGTAAAAATAATTTTAAAATTTACCGTACACCGAAAGTTGATTTAACTGGTGCCAAAATTATTTTTTTTCTCTGATCTTTCTCGCAAAACTATCTCGTTAAGCGCATTCTAATATAGGTATGAAAATTGGTTCGGGGGAATTTCTTGTATCGAGAAATTCAAATTTGCAGATTACCAAGAACTTTTAGAGGGCGCCTGAATATAAAAAACACTGTTCTAGTTAATAGAACAGTCTTTTAAAATATGTTTTAACTTGTTTGGTCGATTATCTTTTTTGTCTAATATGTTGAAATATTAATAATCTTACATTAATTTTATCATTTATTTTAAATTTAAAAAACAAGACAGTTAAAAAGAAGTAAATCTTTTATGAATGGCTCTAATGCATAATTAATTTAAAAATAGTGTACTAAAAACTTTCACGGCAAATATCTTGGAAGCGGTTGCTGATATCAACATTCAGAGGGTATACCATTTTCACGTGAATAATATAAAGAAATAAGATTACCTATCTAAAAATAGATAGAAGCACAATAAGGTTATGATGCTTTAGTCATACAAAGTGGCGCAAGTGGTTCCCTCTACCAGTTACTGGTAATCTGTTAGCAAATTTGAATTTCTCCACCCAAGAAACCCCCACGTACCAAGAGTTATGAGAGAAATCTAATAATTTTTTATTATTCACACCCTGCATGTCAGTTAATGGCAACTTTTGGTATAAATAGCTAACTGACTATTAATTATTAATTTTTATACCAGCAATCCACTCTTGCTCTGTGTACCATTACTTATGGTCCACCCTGTGTACATTTGTCTAGTTATGTAATCATTATTAAAGTATTACTTATCAAACATTTATCTTCATTACAATTTCAGTATATAAATAAATATTTATTTTAGGAAATCATAATAAGTAATAACTAACAAAATGTATTTAAAACGTTGTTTGGTCTTATCAAACCTTAGCGATAACTAACAAAGATTGTAGAACGTTGCCCTAATAAATGTTGACCTAGTTGCCGAATTAAATGTTTCCGTTAGAAAATAATAAAAGCAAAGAAATAGCAATTAATAATTATTAATGTAACAATACATCTGTGGTGAGTCTGTGAGTGTGTACGATGTGTCATAATAATTTGTTAGATATTAAATAATCCTAATAGGGAATGGAAGGAAATTCACAATTAATTTACAAACTGAGGGAATATATGTTTAGTCTTGTAATGAAAATGAAAGCCTTTAATTGTCTCTATATTTTATGTTATATTGTAAACATATTGCTACACAAATAAATAATTAATTAATTTTCATAAGTAGTATAGTGTACTTAAATCAAATCAGCTTTGATAGATCTAATATCTTGTTTTTCCTTGTTATTTCATTTATTTAATATGTATAATAACTTCTGAAATAAATATTTCCCTACACTATTAAAAATAGTTCACATCTCTAGCTCGATGCTGAATTACAAAATGCAAATTAAAACTATTTCGAAGTAGAACTCAGATCTTACAACCTTCATCGCATTGCTCGAATTCTACAAACTTGGAAGACGTGCCAAAAATACCACAGTTGAAATTCCACGTTTTTTAAAAAGTATTAATAAAATAGGTACATTGCATAACACAAACAATCAATCATTATTTTAGTTCGAATTAAATTTATAAATATAAGTACACACAGCTACGAATGTAAATGATCAGCTGATCACGTACTTTTTTGCACTGAAATAATTTTCATTTTCAAACCAACTGGGTTACATGTTTTGTGTTTACCAGTTTGTAACTAATAATAAAAACTAATGTAAACTATTCTTACAATCTTCTTTTCTTGTGAATAATTTCACTCACCATTTTAAAGAAAAACAAACAAACGGGTGATGACGGATTACTATAGTAGCCACTAGGTCAGGCACGGGATAGTTGACGAGAGCAGCTGAGAATAACTACTAAGCTAACACTGAATTGTTTTGTTTTGCGTGGACTCGACATTGAAAACAAACGATCAACCTTGCCAACATTTTTTAATAATTATTTTATGTAATATCTGGATTAATCATGGTTTTGGTAGCCAAGAGAAAACGGATAAAAATACGTCTAATGTGACAATGTTATCAGGTTTTTGATGTGTACTATATATTCAGATATTAAAGAGATTACACGTCTGGCACACGTAATAACTTTGGAACACTAATTAATTATTTTTCATTGTCTTAACCATGTGTTTTCGAGTTTTAAAATAGATGATTTTTCCGAGCACGTGGCATCGTGTTCATTGAAGTGTATCGCAGCGACTGAGCGTATAATTACGTTATTTAATTTTAATAACAGGCAGTGGCAGGTCAAGTTTTTTTCAAGAGGTATAATCTATGCATATTTATTGAGAACAATTAATTGCTGGAAACTTAAAAGTAACAGAAAATAAGAACAAGAACCTACTGAATAAAACAATAGGTACCAAAGAAAAAAACTATTAAAATCTATTATTAAAAAGTAGCGTGTGTCGGTGCAGGCTAACAGTAACCAGAAAACTTGCTTCCCCTGTGTGTCTGCCTTACGTCCTAAGGCGTTGAAATAAAACTTTGTACTTCGCTAACAAATTAGTGTACTATTGCTGGTACTATAGGGTGTTAGGTAAACATGCGGCAAAAAATCAATTCCTTGGCCTATTCTAAGAATATTTTGTCCTATGATGATTTCTGAAAAACTCCTTCGTTTCGAAGATACAGGGCGAAAAAAATTTTGCGACAGTAACAACATCTTATTATCAAAAAGTACATGTAAAGTTGCTCAATCTACAATCAATGTTCGAAATTACTTCCTCCAGCTTCAATACAAGCATTCAATCTTCTTGTCATTGAGTGCCGAACCCTTTCAAACACACCAGGGTTGTTTCTAATCGAGTAACACCCAGCAATTATCCGATTTTGCAATTCGTCCAAATTCTCCACTGGACTAGCGTAAACTAATGACCTCAGATAGACCCATAAGAAATAATCCAGACGATTTAAGTCTGGGGATCGAGCAGGGCATGCGTGTGGCACACCTCGAGCAATCCAGTGATCTCCGTATGTTGCTGTTAAAAAATCACGAGCAACCAAACTGAAATGTGGTGGTGCACCATCGTGCATAAACCACATTACAATTCTTGTCGCCGATGGTACATCCTGCAGAAACTCAGGCAGTGTTTCTTCCAAAAATTTGCGATACATCGCGCCAGTAAGTCTTGCTGGTAGAAATACCGGTTCAATTAGATAGTCACCCACAATTCCATCCCAAATATTCAACAACTGATGTTGAAATCGATCTTCACATACCTCATGCGGATTTCCATCTGCCCACACGTGGTTGTTATAAAAATTTCTTAATGCATTTCTTCAGAAACTGGCTTCATCGAATATGGTTGTCGTGAATTTTGTTCACCCTGTATCTTCGAAACAAAGGGGTTTTTCAGAAATCATCATAGGACAAAATATTCTTAGAATAGGCCAATTAATAACCGCTTAAATTTTTGCCGCATGTTTACTTAACACCCTGTATAACAGCCGTATTTTCAGTCAGGATACTTTTTTTTGTAGATAATAATGCCAATTTGCAAGAAAATTAATGTTTGACCTCAGTCTTGGAATATAAAAATAATATGAGCTTATGTTATATTTGAAAGTGGATGATTTCCATTTTCTAAATACAATTACTTCAGTTACTATGTCAAAAAGTGGCATCTAACACGTATCAAACCAGAAAATGTATTGAATTCTTTGACAAAAAGTTTTTTTTATCAT
The DNA here is from genome assembly GCA_025584915.1 of Monochamus saltuarius. NCBI lineage: Eukaryota > Metazoa > Arthropoda > Insecta > Coleoptera > Cerambycidae > Monochamus > Monochamus saltuarius. The sequence continues at coordinate 21,082,103 of CM046723.1, read as the reverse complement.
TCTGACGCCCTTTAGCGACTAAACTTAGCAACCTTGGACATAATAGTTATTTATGCAACAAGTGCAAAAAGTAAGCGTTTATTGCACGCAACGTGAAGTTGACATACGAGGCCGTAGGCCGAGTAGGACAACACGTCGAGTGCAATAAGCACTTTTTGTACGAGTTGCTTACAATATTTTTTCTACGTTCATGCAAAAACCAAAAAATGTTATTTAGATGCCACTAAGTCTGGAAAAATGTGACGTCGATTTGAAGGTTTATGTTTGTCATGATGACAAAACGCTGCAGTAGAATGACAGATGAGTGCAATAAAGAATTACTTTTTCGACTAAATATAGTTCAGTAAAGTATTGTTTTTTGCATGAACGTAGAAAAATAAAATTAATTGAATTGTCTTATATTTTTAGTCTTAAATTCAGTGATATAGTTATTGTTATTTGATTTAAACATATTCTCTATAGATCATCTACTTCAGTGCACACTAGTTCGCTCCCGCGGTTAGTTTGTTCTCAAAACAGCGTACTAGTTCGCTCCCGATGCTCTATGTTAGTTCGCTATGGTCATTATTTCAGGTCAGGATTTGTATCATAAAACACTAATTGAAATTAAATATTAAAAATTTTGTCAAAAAATATAAAAATAATGAATAAATTAATACATCTTCACTTAGAATTTGGTAAAAACCTATAGGAGATACATTTTACAAATTCCAATCACAGCGTGATTTATAATAGATTTAAACACTTCGGTATTCTGTTTGGATTTTTATTTGTAGAACTACAGCATATCTAAATTTTACTGAATTACTAATTTATTATAAAATAACAATTAAAAACAATAAATGCCTACAGCAGTTGTTCAAGATGTTCCTCTTGAGTTCATTCTCATAGTAAGACATCTGCGAACCAGTGAGTCATCAGCTATCGTTGTGCTATCTTGATGAATCTCATTAAAAAAACGATTAAGTAGAGAGAACTTGACGGCCAAGCAATAAAATCTGTACGACTAATTTACACATTGGGTATCTGTCGTGGTAAGCTGAAGTGCCGTTATGTTTAAACCACATTTAGTGATGATCTAGAAGCGGAGTTGTTTGACCTTCTCAAAAAACCGTTTTATCTTAGCGTTTTGTACTTAACTTGATTAGTCAATCTTCTAAATCAAGCAATTCTATGTTAAAGATATCAGTCCCAATATTCACGCCTGAATTTTGAAGATTCTATAAATATAATGTTATTAATATAATCTCTAGTATCCTCATCTGCTGATAACAGTCATATTAAATTTACTGGATCTTAGACAATTTTTTTTAACAGCCAATTACAAAACTTCACTTCCGGTTGTAATACTTACCTGAACATGCTGAACATGATAAGTACGTAACTGTTCACGGTGTAATGTTGACCACACAAAATTCTCAGAAAACCAAACTTCTTTACAGTTCACATTATCTAATCGAACTTTATTACCTCGATTATTATGTATCATACAATTGAATCAGTTAATTTCTTTGAGTCATTGAAAAGTATGACCTAAAACTATGTGAGACGGTTGATGTCTTCCTGGAAGTTTTCTGCATTACTATCTAGACGCCCGAAACAATATCTGCATATTCAGCTGCTACATTATACTTATCCATTTTGTAAACTCTCCAAAAAACTGAAGTGACAGATTTTATTGATTGTTTAGTTCCATGATATCAAGATATTCTTTAAAACGTTAAAGCTACTTAGATTTGATTACTCCAAATCTGCAGGTAATTAAAAAGAGTCCATTAAGTTTTTTTTTATACAAATATATGATTTAATCTGCAGGAATCGTAATAGGTAATAATAATAGTCATCACTAATTCAATATATCTGTTGTAGTTTTACAAATAAAGCAAATATAACCTATGTTAATATAGGTAACATTTTTTTCCTTGACCATTCAAACAATATGCCACACCTATTATGAACCAGTCTCTACCAGAGACAAGGAAACTATTCTCGTTTATGGTCTGTATATTTAGCAAATATTTTATTTTGATATGGCTCAAAACATGGGCTTCAATTTCTTAAAGAGATGAAATGCGTTGCCGTTCAGTTTCTGTAATCTGTGGTGTTTATTCCGATTGTTACGTATTCTGTGGTGTTTCACATATTTGAATAGCAGACTTAAGTAAATTATAAATAATAGATATTATTTTACCTTAGAGCAATTACCAGAACATAAATAACGTCTGCTCATTGGTGACACAGTGTAGAACAACTTTGTGTCTATAAAATATTTGTTAAATAGTTGCTTGTCAAAGTGACACTGCAATTAAAAAATTAGACATTGTGTTACCATATAATGGGTGATATAATATAATGATGTAATATGAAATTCACGAACGCAGCTAAGAACTTGGCAAATAAGAAAAAAAGTGAAGAAGTGGTCCTATTTTACTTTTCCAAAAAAATGCGTCGATTTGAAGCCTTCAACAAATACAGTATGTTGGGATCTAACCTCCAAATTAAAGATAATATCGACATAAAGTTTCCTAAATTAATAGCTTTTTTAAAAAGGAAATCTGCTGAATATAAAGCCCACACTTTTTCAAGGGAGGATATCCACAAGTTTATTGCAGAATCTCCAGATGAAACTCACTTACATATGAAGGTAAGATTGATCGTTATTGTTCAATAATACATACATAAAAACGTAGCGCGGCATTTTTTTATTAGAAAGTATATAAAAATGACAATTAATTGACATTTTAGGCTATTGTCATAAGTGCATTTTTTCTTTTCCAGGTCGTGGTTATATTTGGTATTGCTGGGGCATGCCGTAGCGATGAATAAGTTAATATGGTACTTGAGGATATCAGTGATAAAGGCGATATTTTGGTGGTGCAAACATCTGACTCAAAAACTAAAATCAAAAGGACATTTACAATAACAAATGAAATTGTAAGCGGAGTATCTGTCTTGGATATGTATAGAAAATATATGGGCTGTAGGTCCCCTAAAAGATGTCATTCTAGATATGTTGTAACTTATGCTAAAGGTAAATGTACAAACCAGGTAATTGGTAAAAACACAATTGCCAAAATTTCATACAGAATAGCAATATTTTTAAATTTGGATGACTCGAAAGGCTATACTGGGCACAGCTTCCGCCGTACTTGAGCTACGTTATTAGTCAATGCTGGAAGTGATGTTCTCACTCTAAAGAGACATGGGGGATAGCAAACAAACGCAGTAGTAGAAGGGTACTTAGATGATTGTATTTCTAAAAAATGTGAAGAATCCACCCAAATAATTACAGGAGAAATTACTACTTCAAGTACCTTAAAAATAAGAAACTGATGAACTGCTATTGTTCAGTTCATGCTCTTCGTGGTCTAAGATAACTCCAGAATTAAGTTCTCATCTTCGCCAGCTGGTAGATGTTTAATGGGCAACAAAATCTGGATCTTAAGTCTCAAAATTGGTAAATCTGTGTCAAAAAACATGTATGTTTGCTTACGTCATTTTAAGAAACATAATTATTTTGCTAATTAGACTTTTTTGGTAATATAATAACTACTAATGTGTAGTTATATTTTTGATCAAATTTTTACTGACAAACATCTGTAATAATCAAAATTGTGTATAATGTACAACAGTTAATCTAAACTTTATTTTCCAGGCAGTACAATATATACTTTGTAACTGTCCAGAATACAGATCAGTTAATTAATTATTGTTTGCAAATTCAAAAAGAGTAAATTACACACACCGTGGCCTCTCATATAGGGAATGGAATATTATTTGAAGATGATTGTTATTGCTCCATTAAATTCTGGAAACGTGTAGCTTTATTGGGATTAATTCTTAGATATTAATAAACGTTATGTAACAATAAGACTTTAACACTCTTACTTTTAACAAATCATTTATTGAACTTAATTACAATGTCTTTTATCTTTGTTAATATGGATCGGTCGGTGGTCGCGCGGTTTAAGGCGTCAGTACTTGAATCGAGGTGACTGGATCGCTGTGGGTTCGACCCCTGCAGCCGGTAGACCGTATATAAGCTATATTCGTGGAGAGATTGGCACCCTCTCTGCGGGTATGGTAGGGTGGAAGAATGTTGGCTTGGGTCAATGTGAGAGATTGATACCGGTTGACATTTGACTATCCCTAATTAATGAGGTTTTCCAGGTTTCCCTCATTCCTGCACTGAATGGTGGTTAGGGCCTACCAACGTAAGTCGTTCCTGGGCGCAAATGCGGCCTGCTTAATAATAATATGCCGCCCCTCTCCCGCACAAGTCTTCGACTTCTGGGCTAATCCTCGTGATTAGAATGAGGGGTAGAGATAATATTATATTATTATTATTATTATTACCATTGGTTGGTGGAATATATTATAGAATTGTATATGAAAAGCGTTTAATATTTTATTTAACTGACAAAAAGTAAAGATCTGTCTTGAGAGGAAATGCCAAAGATGTTTCTATTAGGGGGTGTTTCGTGATTTCAAAGTCCAATTCCTCAAAACTCGCGATAAACGTAGTGCGCTGCTAAGAAATATGTCTTATGGTATGACACCAACGTTTTTCGGTGACGCACGAATTAACAACGGTCTGGTCAACATATTTACATATATAGTAGAAAACATATACACGTTTGCAATTGATACATCGTTATCTGATCATTCGGGTTTACACCTTGAGATGGACATTGATTTAAACATCACTCCAAAGCTAATAACCTATCGAGCAATTCATGAAAAAAGACTACAGGACCAACAACTACGTGACATTAATTGAGATTCTCTATTTTATCCTAATACATCTATGGAGCAATTTTTTTAATATCATCGAAATCATATCAAGTGAGATAAACTTAATCTTTCCTAAAAGAACTCGACTGTTAACCTCCCCAAATCGCAAGAAAAATGTTTGGTTCAACGTTCACCTTCGGAGAATGCGCAAACATTTGAAATTTCTGTACCAATATCATACAAGAAATCCTTCTCCTGATAATAAAGCATTACTAAAACAATTTACATCTGATTACCGTTTCCAAATTAAGCTAAGCGGACTTCAAATGAAAATTTTATAAATACTCACTCAAATCCTCAACAAGCTATGTGGCAAATAATAATCGAGCAGATTGTTCCTAGAAATACGATGAATTTAATAATTAACTCTCTAGCTAATATAATAACAAAATTGCCACCTGCAACGACTTTTTACGGTGATTACATAAATGGATTAATTCATAACAAATTCTCCTTCACCATAGTAACATGTAATGAGGTAGATAAAAATATAACACATCTCAAAAACATAAATTGTCATGATCATGTGCAGGTGAGATGTAACTGGTCTGCTACTTCCTGCTCGGCCTAAGCACTCGATTTGTATGTGAACCTACATATGAAGGAACAGCCAGTTCAATTGTCGGTCATCTCACCTATGGCATACTGATGAGGGTTAACAAGCCCGAAACCCGTCTATGTCTGGTGGAGTGGCCGACAAGGGGTTCTTGGCTGTTCACACAGATACTGCAGGTGTAATTCAATGCCGGTCGGGGCATTAGGCCGCGGAGTAGTTGTTTCCTACAGTATCATTTATAGATTCAAAGGTATATACTTAATTCTCAATTTGTACGGCAAGGACTCTTGTCACAGTTTGATTCACTTTGAATATCTTATGACCTTATGCTTGGGGACACGCGCCTTCTTTGAGACCGTCTTTTAAATAGAGTATTAAAAAAAAATGTTTTCACAATTATGTTGTTTGGCACGGCAAATAAGAATTTTTAACTAATTCTGACGTCACTAGTAGAGGCCGCCACTTATGGCACATCACATTTCTTTTAAATGGCAGAACTTTATTGCAGCTTAGTGTATCTATCTGACTATAGAAACAATAGAATCTCCTACCTGTTGTATCTAAAAAAGGTATACCCTGTTGAAGTCGTTAGGAGTAACCATTTTTGAAATAATCCTATTTGAAATATTCAGTGCAGCGCCAGCGGTTGAAAACTGGTATTGTTCAGGAAAGCCTTTTCTACTGAAAATACAGCAAAATGTTACTTAAAAAAGTTGTTCAGAACGGTAAATTATGGAGACGTGCAAAATTTCAAAAAGATCGGCCTGCTTTAATAAAATCTTTGTGCTTTGTTAAAAAATGGTTCCAAAATCAAACCTCAAGAGGTTATACCTTTGTCAGATATAACAGGTAGGAGAATCGATTATTTCAATAGACAGATGGATACACTAAACAGCAAAAAATTCTGCCATTTAAAAGAAACATGCTGTGCCATAAGTGACGCGCTCTACCAGTGACGTCAAAGTTAGTTAAAAATTCTTATTTGCCGAGCTAAGAAACATAATTGTACCAATTTTTGTTTTAATACTCCGACAGGTTTCACAGTTATTGATATATTTCAAAATAAAATTCTAGCATTGAACACACTGCATTTTTGAAACCAGCAACCTTCCGATAAGGCATATTTGGCTCAATCGACTTTTTTTGGTCACCAGTATCTCCAGCTCCAAGATTTCCCAACCTTTCACAGATACCCTGTATAAGCATTCCTTCTTAAAAGAGGATTTTTTTCCTGAAAATGATTTTTGTCTCATTCTGTTGCAATTTAGAATTAACAATTATGACCAACGAGGTAAAACAGATGCAAATTAGCTAAAGTTTAAAATATATTTTTAGCATTTGCGTCGTTGTAATCAATGGTAGACAGACTGTAAATATGTATTTTAAAAATAGTATAATATATACAGGGTGTAACATACCATTAACGGAATATTTTTGACAACAGAATGTGAAGATGTAACCCTACTTACCTAACTTATCTATACACAAATTTTTACCTTAAAAGATATAGGGTGTTGAAGTTGCACTTTTAAAGTTTTTTTTTTGCAATAACTTTGTCAATTTTCTTGTGGTTAACTGCCATCCCCATTTTTTCTTTCGTGCGCCGATGGACAATTTGTTCCAATATCGTAGTATGAAATTATATTTAAAATATTTTCCTTGTTCAATTTTCCTTTTTCGAGATAAATTCGATTTATAATTATGCAACTTTAGAGACAGCCCAGAGACACAAATTGGAAATAATTTACCGAATTTTTAAATGTCCTAACTTATTTTATGCAGTGTGTCTCTGGACATAAGGCTAACTAGATTTACAAATTTTTCATTTTTACGGAAATAAAAAATGTTTTTTATCTATGTAATTTCGTTTACTAAGAAAAATTTAAATATTAGTTAAGCACACTTACCTATAGATGCACTAAAATTTAATTTAAAATAATATTATCAATATTTTAATTCACAAAGTCCATATTTTAGTTGAATAATTGCTCCACATATCCACCTGTCTAAAGAATGCATTAACGGGCTTTTCCAATTACTAAAAATCTAATATTTTTTAAAGCCTGTGGTTTTGACCAAAACTCATTAAGTTCAGTTTTCGATCAATTCAGAGTAAATATCGTCTTACATAAACCCACAAACTAAACTGAAATCCAATGGACTAAAATTAGAGAAGTATGGTGGCCACCAAGTAGGTGCATCTCTTTTATCTATCGATTTGGAAAATTTATTTTTTAGTTAAAAAATATTTGAAATAATGTAATGTAGCCATTTAATCTTTTAAAGTGAAGAAACGCTGCAGCGGTTGGTAGAATTTTATCAACTTCTGCATCTACTATCTCACGTGGTTCTCTATCCAGCATGCCTCGTAAAGTATGTTGATAATTTTGGGTAGTGGTGGTGATAGTAAATAAAAAATATGACTAAAATCTTTAATAAACGTAACCTATTAAGCGCACCATTTTACAGTTATAAACCTTAAAATATGTAACTACAAAAGTAGTTTTTATTTTATGTAAAAAAATTTATTTTCTAGTAAATTTACAAAATGTTCTACATGCATGCTAGATGTTAAAGTTGACGTCTGTTATGGAACACCTGCCCATTTTACTGTTCATGTCAGACAATATATTTATATACATGCGTTTTCCTAACCAGTGGATTGCAAGAGAATATAATGCACGGATAGCCTGGCCACCGCAATCACCTGACTTGTTTCCTATCGATTTATACCTATGAAGACATACGATTTTTCTAGTTAATGTCCTCCTGTTCTCCTGTTGATATAGAAAATCAACTTAGAATACGAATTGTAGAAACGTTTAATTAGAAATAAGCAACTAATATTCCAAAGGGTCAGACTTAATTTTAGAAAGAGTTGTATCGATGTAGAAGGAGGTGAATGGCAACATTTATTATAATAAAATTTGTTTTAGTTCTGTTTCGGTTGTTTCACAAAAAAAAATATTAAATTCTTAATAACACACTTCGCTTAAGAAAATAAATGTATGTAAATAATAGTGGATAAGTCATCCCTCTCTATCTCTATTTTATCAATTTACTGAAAAACTAAACATTTTACATGAAGCATATAATATGAGATATAAACAGTTCTAAATGTATCGACTTTCTAAAAATCTTGTGGTACTTGGTATACTTACCTTTGTAAAAAATACATTTAACAGAAAATAGGTGTCAGGGTAATAAAAATCAAACCCTTCGGCTTATTCGATTTTCCACATCACATTATTTATTGAGTTCCTAACGCTTACTTGTCTCTGAAAATTTTATTGTTTTCTTTTTCCAAAAATGAGTTACGTCATAAAAACTACTTTTGTAGTTGCACCTTTTAAGGTCTATAACTGAAAAACGGTGCTTTTAAAAGGTTATGTTTATTCTAGTTTATAGTTCTGTTTTTTTTATGTACCTATTTTTTAGTATCACCAGCCCAAATTTGTAAAATATTTTACGGGACACCGAGGATACCTTTTGTCTAAAGTCGTTGTAAATGACCCTATATCGATTTAAAAAGAATGGATTATAAAATATATTCTTATTAAATTTTGGCTTTATTTTATTTAAAAAAATGTTTCAGTATAAACGCAGTGTGAGATATTTTGTTTTTTAGGCAAAATAAAATTTATAAAATTAATCTTTTGACTGATCCATTAGACGCAAAGGGTGCAAATCACCCGAGTGAATTAGAGCCATTATATGCAAGTTAAATCCCGTACTTTGTCCACGACTATTAACAATATTTTAGCAAACTTTTTACTAAAAACATTACACAATATTTTGACACTCGTAACATGAAAACTGTCAAAACATCTTACTTTCAAGTTTGACATTTGTCGTTCACTTGATAAATTTAAAAAAGCAAATATTATTAATAGTCCGTTTGTACCGTTTTTTCGTTAAACACTGGTTATCTAATCATCGATTATCTATTAATTGCTGTTTAAACATTTTTGAATTGCGTTACAAATTAATCGTTTGTTAGTTAATCAGAGAAACAATGTAGCAACACTGCATTTTTTTTTTGGTTGCTATATATATGGCAGTAGTATAACCCCACTTTTTGTATCTTGGAATTATTTTAGTTTGACATTTTGTATAATAATAAAATACATAACATAAACATGAATTTTACTACGGAAAGAAACAGTTCTACTACGGGGAAAAAACTCTACCAAGGGAAATATGTGCAAATTTCTCTTTTTCATTTGAATTCAAGGTAATTCATAGGTTGGTAACCTATTAATTAAATGTAACTTCGGTTGTAGTACCTAGATAATAAATAATTTTGAACTAAATAAATATTTTGTATTACAAAAATAATATACATAGGTATTATTATGCAAGTATAATAATTTTCAAACTTAGCTAGGCATCTCCACAAACTGAGGGTATAAACTTGCAATGGCACGTGTTACTTTTGCACTTGCAATGATTCTGGATGACGTGGATATATCCATTCCGATAAAATCAGCTACTGTTGCTAAATGACCAGCGCTAGCGTAATAGTTGGTCAATAGGTGTTACACTATTATTTCTAAAATAAAATTAAACAAAACTAGTAGAATAATAAAAGTTTGCAAAATTTCTAGGTTTTTTAAATGGCTACATACAAATTATTATTATATTCCAACTCTGCCTCTATTAATTGCAGTAAATTTAATACTGTGTGCTTTGTTAAGTGAAAACGTCTGCAAAATGTTAGATTATCTAATTCTTCAACATGATTTTTCTATCATATATTTTTCGAGGAAATCCAGTCTATTATATCCAGAATATCTTGATCATCCTCTAAGAACAAATCATCGAACTCCGCGAAATCGATTTTTGAAAAAGTATTATAAATTGAAAATCTGAGACACATAAATGTCACAAAATACCTGACAAATAACCAAAAGGTGTGGTTGAAATCTAATCAGTCGTTAATCATCCGAAAAGAACCGGTTAAAGTAATCAGTGTTTAAGATAGATTAAATCAAGTTTAATGAACGGTACAACACAATTTTCAAATTAATCAGAGATTAATTTTTAATCACTGTTTAAGCAAACGGTGCAAACGCAGCCATAAGAGCCAGTGGCCGGCAACCTATAAGTAAATGATTATACCTGAAATTTTGCACAGTGAGTCTCTTATACCTATCATTCATAATGTGGGGACTCGCTAAGCTCGGCGAGGCCGACTCAAGAGTTACTCAGGTGCGAGAAGTATGAAAATGTAACCAACTTCGTTATTAAATTAACAAAGCTGCCGTTTGAAAATTTTAAAATTTACAATTATTACTATATAAAAATAAGGAAGACGATTACCGTGCTTCTAAGGTCATGGCAGACACTTATGAAATTTGCAAAAATTATAAATTTAAAAAGTATTTGATTAAATCTGATTTTTGACGTTAAAGAACTGTCAGAAATGTCAAGCATTGTAATCGACATCACCAAATCTCAGAACCTGTGCCAGAAATACAGGTTATTTGTTACTTATATTAGTTTAATAAAAAAAGGTGCTAAATATAATAAATAATACAAATAAATGCCTAATTTGTTAGATCTGAAATTTTAAAATTTTCAAACGGCAGCTTTGTTAATTTAATAACGAAGTTGGTTAAATTTTCGGCCTCGCCGGGCTTAGCGACTCATGATTGATAGGTATAAGAGACTGTGCAAAATTTCAGGTATAATGATTTACTTATAGGTTGCCGGCCACTGGCTCTTAGACTATAATATATGTATTTACAAGCGAATTATTATTAAGTTTCTTCTCTACAAAACGAGTATATCCAGGATAGTGGACCATTTATTACAGTTCAGATTCCCAATGCCAAGATTAATATTGAGGGAATTTTTACAATAACCAATTCAGATAACGGAACAAATAATTATTTGGAGTCCTTCAGAAAATATGTGAACTTAAGATCATAAAACCGTCTTCTAACTTTTAGCAATGCGCAATGGAAAAGTCACCAATCAAGTAGTAGGCAGAAATACAATAGGAAGTTGGCCTTTAAAGATCGCAAAATGCTTGAATTTAGCAGATCTGTATCTTTATACTAGGCATGGGTTTGGAAGAACTTCAGCTACCCTTTTGGTGAATAAAGGTGGGTGGCGTTCGTCATCTGTTACAGAAGATTACGAAGCTGATTCGTTGGTGAATAAAATAGAGTTTTCACGAAAGATTTTGCATGAAAATACAACCGGGGAATATCGTTTCTAGTGACATAACGACTACAGAAAATCTTGTTGCGGAGAAGAACAAGGAACAATTTGACACTAAATGCAACCAACAACTGGAACTCTTTAACAATTGCACTAATTGTACTTTTAATGTTGTAGTAAAAAATATTATAAAGTTACACATTTTTCATATTTGATAACTTACTACCTTCCGATCGGCAAGTGACTGTTCTTACCGATCTGACATTTGTAAACACAACTTACTATTCCTTTTAATCCTACCAGTAAATACGTTAAATTGACGGATTGTGCAACGAAACTTTTGTTAAACTTCTACCATCACTCGGAAAAAAATTAATATTGCTGTAACTGGTATAATGGGTAACGTTTGGCTTTTACACAGGAGGTTCAGGTTCAATGGCTGAGATCGGAGAATTTTGATATGTTAGTTCATTTCCGATTCTTTCAAACGAGTGAATAATGATTTCATTCATGAATATTATTATTATTTAAGAAACACACGTATAATGAACATTCTATAGGACAGTATTAGACAAACACTTTTCGAGGAAGCTGAATCCATAATTAGATATAAATTAAAATATTAGGTAGAGGAATAAGTCCGTAATCTAAATCTAATTAAATTAATACAAAAATTGAATTGACAAATATTTTTTACATTGGCGTTCTTAGCTATTATCATAAATGGGTCAGACGGAATACCTCTATCAATTTATTGCACAAATAAGTTTATAATTATTCAAGTAAATAAATATTGCAGTTAGAATAATGACGTACTTAATTTAAAAAAAAATATACATTGTTTTCTATAATTTCTTGCAATATTACATGCTTATATGAGTGCAGCAGTAATGAGTTATGAATTAGGAGGCAATATGTTATGTATTTGCTTACCTTAGACAGAAATAATGTAATTAATAAAAATATAGATGTTATCGCGATTTGTGGCGTGAAAGGCATGAAAATATAACTTTCGCAGTTACACACTAACTAAAAATAAATTCAGTGTTAGCCAAAATGCGTGGGAGGTAGTACTTTAAATAAAAACAAATTAGAGTAACATATATACGAATATTTAAAAACACATACTAATATTTACATATTTTTTAAAGATTATATAATTAAATAATTAGTAAATTTGAATGTGATCCCAATGAATTACGTAGTGATGGACGTCATCTCGTCACTAGTTTCTTAAGCTATAATTACATTTGGCAGGCACCAGACGAATCAAACGCTTTAAAAATAGCTAATAAAAATATTGGAAGTATTTATTTGTAGCATTTCGTAAATACTTTTTTCAATATTTTGCCAGAGTACAAATCAATTATTTTTTCATAAATTACAAGAATTAAAAAACGTTATTAAGAAGAGAACACACAATTTCCATATTAGTAATCGGAAAATTACAAGTAATTCAATATATGGATTACTTGTAATCATTAAAAATACTGTGCACTGAAGTTTCGATTTGTATAAGAACAGTGTTGCGAAATTTGTATGTTGAGCTGCTCTTGTGTTTTGTATACAGGGTGTTTTCTAAGTGAACTGAAATACTGAAGGATACTAATCTTCAAATAATTTCATGAGGCTTTTCCTCACTATACAAAACATTTTTGTTAAAATCTTCATTTTTGAGATGCAAAGTGTACAAAGTTTGGAAAAAATATGTCATGCAAATACCTCTGAAGATGTTTGACGTAGGGTGAAGAAACTTAACAGACAGACAGACTTAAATCGGCTAAGGTTATTCGTCGGTTATCTCACGCATGGCATATTGATGAGAGCTAATAAGCTCGAAAATGGGTATATGTTTGGTGAGCTGCTAACGAGTGACTTTATCTGTTTGCAATAGGTTTTTCAGGTGTAATTCAATGCTGGTCGGGACATTAGCCCGCAGCGTAGTTGGTTTCTAGAACTCCGTGTTTGCAATAAGCATATACTTAATGAAAATTTGTAATTCACAAGGTAAAAAAATAAATTGTAGGTGAACTGCAGCATACACAAATACCAAAACATAAGTTGAAAAATAAAAAAGGAAAATGAGAAATATAAGATATTATTGAAATGAATAAAATTATATGTTAGTTGGTTTATTTTATTGGCAGGGATTTTAGCCAATGGTTCCTAATTCTCAAAACTAAACGAAAAATTATAAAATTATTATATTTTCACATAAATACTATAGATACCTGTATCGGTTATTCGATGATGATTTGATATTTGATCACAAGTAATGCCACCGTATTTGTAAGAAATTGTAATAAATAATATTGATTGGTATGTTTGATGATTAGCTAATAAATATTTCATAAGATAAATGGCACAAAAGTAGTGTTCAAGAAAAGGTACCTCTGAGTATCCGCCCTGAACATTTCCATTTATCATTGCCAAATCTGAAGCCATTTGGTCTCCGTTTGGAAGATCGTATTTTTGTTAAGAACTCTAACACCTTGTATCTTGGAAATGAAGTTTTTCTTTTATTATTTACTCTTTAGTTTTAAAATATGTTTTCTACGTTCATGCAAAAAACAAAACTTTATTGAACTATATTTAGTGGAAAAAGTGGTTCTTTATTGCTCTAGTGCAATAAAATTGTTATTGCACTCATCTGTCATTCTACTGCAGCGTTTTGTGATCATGACAAATATAAACGTTCAAATCGACGTCATATTTAGTCTATTTTCTGTGAGATTGTATTACGTTTTAAGCAATTGCATATTTAAGCAATTTATTAAAAAGAAAAAATTTCCTTTGAATATCAACTGAATTACAAAATATTTTTTGGTTTTTGCATGAACGTAGAAAAAATATTGTATGCAACTCGTACAAAAAGTGTTTATTGTACTCGACGTGTTGACATATTCAGGTCGCGTGCAATAAACACTTACGTACGAGTTGCGTACAATATTTTTTCTACGTTAATGAAAAAACCCAAACATATTTTGTAATACAGTTGATATTCTAAGGAAATTAATTTTATTTTTAATAAATTACATGTTCTAGTAATTTCGTAATCCAGTATATAATAAATATGATTGAAAATATTATAAAATATGCAATTACTTAAAACGTAATACAATCTCACATAAAATTGACTAAATATGACGTTGATTTGAACGTTTTTATTTGTCATGATCACAAAACGCTGCAGTAAAATGACAGATGAGTGCAATAAATATTTTATTGAACTACACTTTTTGTTGTTTCTTACATGAACGTAGAAAAATAAATAACTATTAATGCATTTAACATTTTTCAATAGAAGCAGAAAACTAAAATTATAATTCATTTAGAATTTACTGGTTAATATTTTTATCTTATGAGCAGGAAGATAAGTTTTAAATCAATTTTTGTTTTCAATATTTTCCCATTAAGAGACCATTAACGAAAAAGTAGATCTAAAAATGTGGAAATAGATTAATTCATTTATATTGTTTAATTTCATGTAAGTTTTTGTCAAAAGAGATGTTATAATAACTATTAACAAACAACCATAAGATATGATCTTTAAAAAATCATCAATAACTTCATTATGTCCTACCATTGAGTAAAACTGTAGTCCTATTCTTGTTTATGTTTATAATGATGGTGCATGTTTGGATACTATTCTTGTTTTAGATAATTATTAATACTAGTTTATGACTTTATTTATTTCGCAGATCTAGAAATTTAATGTCAGATACTAGCTATATTCCTGCATACACCTACATTTGATGTGACAATATTTTGAATTAATGTAATTAATACCTTTAAAGTAAAAGTTCAAGAGGCAATAACATAAAATGTCTAGTCTAATTTAAAAAAATACGAAGGGTAGAAATTAACTCAGAAGATAGAGGCTTAAATTTTAAATTGAATATTTGCTTAGCGATGACGTCTACCTTACTACATCGGAGATCTTGGAAAAGCATTACATAAAGTGGTGCAAAATTTAACCTCCAAACAGAACTTACTTTCAGAATATTACTAATATCAATAATAACTAAATACATTTTTGATATGTTTACATATGTTTACGTAATTTTTAAAGACAACAAATCTACTGATTATAAAATTTACTTACTTCACTGTCCATTGTTGTATGTTGACATTCAATACTACCACTACGTTTACTCATCCAATCTGCTACGATCGATATCTGTAGACAGAGCCGTAATAGTGAATTATTTACAGTTACTATACAGGGTGTGGTGCTTGTAACAAAAAATATTGAAATTCTAGATTCCTTGTGGTTTATAAAGTATAACTAGTGCGTGGAAGAAAATATTCTGCCGTTTTTTTTATTTTACTCTGTTATAAAAATTGATAGCGTTCTGTCGTGGCTTGTGTTTACAGATTTATCACTGCTCATGAATATTATTTCTGGTTCTTGAATACCTAAAAGTAATTAATACGAACGCTAAATAATGTTAAATAAAGATATTCCATACTGATTATGAAAATATTATACTGAATACTCTTCGGAAATACATTAGACTTGAGTAATCCCAGCTCTGATTCCAGATCAGTACTTTAATTTGCTGTCTACAGTTCACTTTCCATTCATGTTGAATCTTTCCATCCTCGATTATCATTCGCAAAGATTCGTGTAAATACGCCTTTAGATACGCACGTTAATTTCGCGATGGTAAATAATATTTGTCTGTTGGCTAATTCTTCAAAGGAATAATTCACCATATTTAATTATTTTGTATAAAAATGTATTAAAAACTAACTTAAACACTTCAAAAACAAGTTAATTATTATCTCGAAAACGGTGCGTCAAGAGGACAAAGTCCAAGAGAGACTTTTTAAGCAGAATTAACTTAAACTTTAATTGAGCGATACCAATTTGTCTAAAAATCAGTGGCGTACATTTTTTTGCTAAAAATGAATATTTAACGGCATGAACACCACTGATGGTATTATATTACAAAAGAAATTTATACAGGCCCTTCACTAAGTTTGTATACCAAATCTCATCTGAATATTTCGATCGGTTTTGGAATATACTGACCCTGATATAAGCGTCAGGTTAATTGCATCGCAGGAAAATATTCCCAAAAGCTCAGTCCATGAAATTTTGCAGGAACAACTCCTGCATCCATTCCACTATCAAAAGGTCCTACTCCCTAGAGATCCGATTGCACGACTGAATTTTTGCAGGACAATTATAAATCTCCATGATGATAACAGAAATTCCATCAATTCAATTTTTTTCATGGCTGGATTCGGGCTTGATGGTGCAACAAATCTACATAACAAACATTATTAGTGTGACGAAAATCATCATTTGGTGGTGGAACGTGGGTTCCACAATACATTTTTTGTGAATGTATGGGCTGGCATCGTGGGAGATTATTTAGTTGGGCGACATTTCTTTCCTCAAAGGCTTGGTGGTGAGATTTACTTATACTTTCTACAAAATGATCTGCCAGTTTTGTTGGAAATCGTTCTTATTGGAGTGCGACGTGCAATGTGGCTACTACATGGCGATTCACCGACAGATCGCCCGACTTAAACCCGATCGACTTTTTTTGGGGGCTATGTTAAGTCGCTGGTATAAGTCGCAATAATAAGAGCAAAAGAGGTTCGTCGCAACTTTCTGAGAAGAATGAATTTGTGTGTCAAAATGGAAGGACAACATTTCGAAAACTTATTATAACAGCACAGACTAAATAAAAATGTTACTTAATAATGCAGTTAGTGAATACATTTTGTATTGATTAGTTGAAACTGTGAATATCAGTTTAAAGCAGCGTTAACGCATGAAAATGTTTGAAGTCGTTTTTCTCAGAAACGGTTCATTTTATTGTATCGTAACAAGAGATACTTTTTAAAATAATAATTGATACTCTTTAAGATGCTGATGTTGAAAAAGTTGTGGGCCATAGATCGAAGATTAAGTTCAGGTTAGGCCCTTTGGTACTGGAATATTTGCATCATAAATCTACAAGGGCATTAGTAATACATAGTAAAGATTTGGAAAAAATAATCAAATCACAAATAAAAAAGTTATCTAAAAAAAAAACTAAAACAAATTTCTTTTGGCAACCTGTCTCACCGATAATATTGAGTTTTCGAAAAATTGTTATAGGACTTTGTAACCCTAATTTTCTGTGAGGAATCACCTTCTGAAGTCTTGACGCGTAATTTCCGTACACCCTTATATTGTATCATTGGAATATATCTATAAAGATAACACAGAAAGAACTGAACGAAATCAAGTAGTAGAATATTTAAAACGTTGTTTAGTTAAAATTATATTACATAAACTTTTTTTATTCAATTAATCTCCATTTTGTAAATGGCATCTCTATATCCTTCAGCTTTTTCAGTGTCTCCAGTTTTTTCAGTTTATTTTGCCTCTTTATTCTCCTCATTTGATAGTTCAACAGTCAGGAAATTCTCCAAATCGATTTCAATGAGTTCATAGAAGTTTTTTTCAAATCGATTTCGGCTGCTTCTGATGGATTGGGTAAAATCAGGCCTTGGTTTATTCTTCGTGCTGCCGTACTTACTAGCTTTATCCCTATTTATCTTTGTTTTGTTACACTATATTGTCTTTAAATGAATTGAAAACTGGAATCAATTCATTTTTCTACCGATTAAAACGTATTATGCGTTAATCAGCGTGACAGCGATGATGCATTCTTTAACAACGATATTTTAAAAACTGAATAGACTGTTTTCGTGAAGAATTTAATTCGAAATTTTTTGGAATTTTATTTTTTTCTAAAATTAATAGATATTTAAGAAAAACGCAAAAATCTCCCTTTAATTTGTTAAAACAATATATTGCACATCAAATTTTGCTGACCATTTTCAATTTATCTCTTCTCACGGATCAAACGATCAAACTATAAAAAAAATCAATAGTAACTGTTCGAAGAATTTGTTAATTCTTAACCTCTGATGTCTGGATTATACAAGCAAATATGCTTTTTAGCTATATTTTTAAAATTCTACCTTCACTATTTTAATATTATACAGTGCTTTCGAAAAGTAACGAATAAATTAATTTTTTTTAAATTGATAAGTTTTCGAAAAAATCCCCTGGCACGTCGATTTTGTTTTAAAAAAAGACACTTTTTGACATACGACCCACATTTGTGACGTCATCGTTGTTCGAGATATGACGTCATCGACAATTTTTTTAAATGGCAACCCCCAATTATGACCATGCCATTTGAAAGAGCGTGTCATTCTACATACACACATCACACGTTAAAAACGTGTTTCATAACCTCCATGTTCTGCGTGCTGTGGTTCTGTACTTCTATAACTGTCAAGTGTCAAAATTATTAAGTGCCATTTTCATTATTTACCTTGATTAATAAATCAAGGTCATCATTATTCACCCAGATCAACAAGATAGAAGTTTACGCGTCAAAGATAGCTCCATAATGGTGGGCTTATAGCTTAGTAGTAGAAAAACTAAGTTTCGTAATTTCTATACAGGGCTATTCAGTATTTCTGAATCACTCTGTCTAGAGATTAATTAAAAACTTAAATGCTTATTTGATTTCTTTAAATTGTGGAAATAAATCAAATATTAATATAACTTTTTTTATTAAATTTTTGCATAACAGTAGTATAAATACATCAATACTTAATTTATGCTATTTTCGTGACATATCTATAGATCTATATTTCTCTATTATAAAAAACTCCTTTACATACTTAATGTTGTAATTAATTTAATGATATAGTGGTCATAAATTATTTCTTTATATTTAATTATTATAAAAATAGTATAATTTTCGAAAATTATATTGCTACAGAAAGAGCAGGTACATATTTTTTAATTGCAAACTATTGAGTAGGTACATGATTGACAGAAATCATTTAAAAGAACATATATTTTAATATGGAAAAAGTGGTTTAGATCATTACAAGATTCTGTCTAACGTGGTAGCCAAACAGAAAAAAATTGGATCAAATATAAAAATTAAAACTGAATTTATCTTGTAGTGACGCAAGCTTATCTGTTATAAATTTTATCATTATATGAGTACAGGGTTTAGAATAATATACGTATTAAATAAATAATTTCTAATAATAATTATGTATAATCTATGTTAAGTATGTGTATATAGTGCGGTATTTGCAGTGTATTTGTTACATTAAAAATAATTTGCCACTTATTCACTTATAAAGAAGAAATTGTATCTAAATATATTTTACCGACCCGCAGTATTAACTAACACAGTAACAACATATACAAGCTGATCACTTTTAAGAAACACACCAAAGTATTTCCTAAATTAGAAAAGACGCAAACTACAGTTGATCATGTGATTATAATGAGGAGTAGATATTAATATTATACTTATCTCTTTTTGCCATACCTACTGCTTTTCTTACTAAAAGCTGTAACTATAATGAAATACATGCTTTGTCTGTTCGAAGGTTGCGATATTGTCAAGGTCTATTAGATTACAAGTTTTCATGATCTTAAGATAATCAAGGGTCATCTTCTCCCCAAAGCGAAATCATAATTTGAATACCATTAAAACCAGTAATAAAAGTCACATAATTTAAATAATACTTTCCATGATCCGTGGCTTCCTGCAGACCTTTTGTTAATATTCTTCATAAATCGTTAGCAAACAAAAAACGGATAAGATGTAAATAAAAATAATTTATATTATAAAATCTTTGAACCCGATTAATCTGACAATAGACCTCTCCCAGTGAGTTAAATAGTATACAGGGGGGCACCCTGTATAGAATTAGGTTTCTGACATTTTTGTTTAAATTGATATTTTTAACTAGGTTGGAAAAAAATTACAAAGTTGAGTCACTAAAATGTTAAAATATCCAGAAAAAAAATTAAATTTTGAAAAGTGATAATTATTTTCAACTGAATATTGTTTTAAATGAATTTATTGACAATTTCTACTACATTAAAATGATACTTTTTTATATTCAACTTATTCATTCCCTTCTAGTTTAGGACGTTCCTTTACGTTAAAAGTGATCACTATGTATACTACTTATAATAATGTAAATATAAATATATCCGTAATAAATACTATATAAATATAAGAATACTGTTGGACCCAAATTTCAAAAACCATTGGTCATTGAGGCACTAAATATGCTTACAAAAGACAATACGTGATATATATCCAGTGTATACTTATTATACCTATCTAGCCAAAATAGTAAACGCTAGAATCGATGAATTTTATTTTTTAGATGGACATTAGTTTGTGACAATGTTAATGATGTACCTGTACATGAATTGTTGCAGAGAACCGGCAAGAAAATTGGAAATGATTAAGATAAGTTTTGCCTTCTTTTTTATGAATTTTACTTGCCATAAGCATAACCTTGGTGACGTGGTCAATTTATATTTTGGAAGAACATCTTCTAATGAGGCATCAGTGCAAAGTAAAAGGTCGGGCACATTACGCCTGCACGGATCAGCACAGACCTGCACAGCACGGACCTACGAAGCCTGCTCATGAGAGTTCCCGTGTTATTTAGTGGAGCATTGCCCACTAGAGACTAGTTTCAAACTTAACTGGTCGAATATATCAACAGTTTTAAACCAATCCATGACTTTTGTGGGAACAGAACTTAGATTGAACTAGCGCCGCCAAACATAAAAATTGCAGGTCACCAACACGACCTGCACTGACGGTCGTTGCAGGTGAAAGTCCATGCAGGTGCTGGTCTAGTGGGGGATGCTTTATTAAATAATATGGAAATCTTCATCAGCAGCCTTTATGGGTCCGTGCTTTGCAGATCTGTGCTGGTCCGTGCAGGTATAATGTGCGCAATCTTTAAAGCTTTTTCTATTAACAAAATATAGGTGTTTAAATGTTATTTCAATATTTTCAATTCAGATGTAAAATCAATTCTAGACAATTAGTATTGCACTTCCAAGATAATTTTAGGGGTGATAAATGGCGTAGTCATTTACTCTTCACATTATGTACCATTGCACCTTTTATTGGCATTGTCACATATTTATTAACATTCTGAAAATCAAAAATTGATCAATTTCAAAAGTTATGGAACATTTAGGTCGACATTATCAGTACGCAATGGTTGTTGGACCGCTTTACGTATATACAGTGTGGTCCATTAGAAACAAGGCCATACATCTAAACAATTTTTAGGACATTTTTTCCTGCCTGCTAATGCCCAGAGCAGCATTGAATTACACCTGAAACACCTGTAGCAAATAACTAATGTCATGTGTCAGCAGTGCCACCAGACATGTACCGGTTTCGAGTTTGTTAGCTCTCACCAGTATGCCATAGGTGAGGCAACCAAAGACTAACCTGGCTTTTTGTATCTGTCATCAATGATATATCGCAACATGAGTACGCGAGATGTACATCTTAACACGTGTCAACATGCATAGAAAGTAATTCGTTTAAGAAATGTACGAGGCACTAAAAATGGACAAGAGTGAATTTCTTTAATTATTGACACTGCTGTTTACAACTAATAAACAATGTAGGTGGAGGAATTATTAGTTTGGTCTCTAGTGACATCGTACAGTTAAAACAAAACTATTTGAACTGTTCTGACCGTGTCTACACATAAGACTTTTTATGTAATTCATTTAGTTTTGTAAAAAATGAACGATTTAAATGTGATGCTGAACACACAAATTATTTATTTTATATATGTTCATTAGAACGGACAGATAAACTGATCAGTCTAAAGCTGAACTACAGAATCACACATTATCTGTTTGTCATGTCAGTCAAAGCTGTTTAGTCAGGTTTGAAGGTCGAACTGATGATCTCTGGGTACCTTTATGGAACAAATTATATACTCTAATATCTAATTCTACAGGTACATCTCGTGGTCTCGAATTAAAAAGAGGGGATATTCTATTTTATTAATGAGTCACACTGTGGATACGTATACAACAATTATTATAAGATTCTCAAAAGACCAATGGCGAAACAAACCTAAGGCACTCCTTAAAAATACTAATCCTAAATAATACTCAACACTTTTTATCACAATTCCGAATCACTTAACAATCACAATACTTAAATATGTCCATCCATATAACTGACCTCGCTGTACATTGGCAGTCCATTGGCATTGCCATTGCCGTAACCATTTGCAATAAGTGGCGCTTTCAAATGTCCGTTGGCTAAGTGATTGACGCCGTTTGCAATGGTGTAAGCCACCCCGTTGCCCACTTGCTTGCTGATGGTGTCGATGGGCTCGCTTTCCAAGTCTTGGATACGAGTGTCGCTGGATACGTTACCATTGGGTATGTGTCCGTTTGTGTGGCCATTGGGTATGGTGTGACCGTTGGGTATGTGGTTACTGGGAAGGTAACCGTTACTAGTATGATTTCCTTGAGGTTCATTTGCTTGGGATTGCATGTATTCTATGTGTTCTTTGACGACGTTCTTGAAATCTTCTTGGACAGGGACTGTATCTGTATCTCCGTCAACCTGAAAGAAATTTGTAATTAATGTGTGTTACTTGATCAATGAACGAATACACGATACATTTACTTTAATAATGAAGGGAACAAAACTTAAAAAAAAAGTTATAAATAAAATTTTGTTTAAGACGAGACTGGTTACTCTATTTGCTTCGATAATAGTCGACAGTAATCAGACACTACTACAAACTTAGAAAAAAATATATGTAGACTATGTCAGTAGCATATTTCCAGCGATCGTTAATTCATTGCCAATTTAGAAGTTAAATAATCGATAAAATTTGCTTTTTGTGCAAATTTACATTGGTTGCACTGTAGCGTGAAGTTCATTTGTTTACTATATGCAATTATAATTTACAACTTTAGGTTTAAGTTTACAATTTTAACCGATCTTACTGCTATTATATTGATAATAATAATAATATCTCTACCCCTCATTTTAATTGCGACGATTAGCCTAGAAGTTGAAGACTTGTCCGGGAGAGGGGGCGGCATATTATTTGGATTTACTTTTGGATTTGAGTCGGTCAGTGGTCGCGCGGATTAAGGCGTCAGTACTGGAATCGAGGTGACTAGATCAGTGTGGGTTCGTGCCCAGCTGCTAGTAGACCGTATATAGGTAAGCCAGATTCGTGGAGAGGATTGGCACCCTCTCTGTGGGTTATTAATAAAAATATCAATGGTTTTATCAACACATTCCAGGTTTATATATAACTCATGTCTGGCAGATACAGATAAAATCACCTTTGGGAAAGTTTTGTAATGCAGGAAAAGTCAACGAATGCTGATCTTTAGATGCAGCGTTGAATATTAATCTAATTCCTCATTAAAGCTGAGAGATTGTGTTAAACAGATACGTATGAAAATAAATTTACGAGTGCCGGTTTTTAAAAAAGAATAATAGATATTTTTCTGGTTTGAAAATGTTAAAAAACATTGCATCATTTAAAAAAATATAATTTCTTAAATAGAACACTTTGTATATATTAAATATTTCGAATTCAGCGCTTTCTTAACCTAGAACTCCATTGAAACAACATTTTCTTAAATAAAAAAAATATATATCAGCAACTTTTGTTAATGTTTCTGTAAATACATTTTTTAAAGAGAAACATCTTCCGACTCCATTCAAAATAACAATAATATGCCACATAGTTGGCAACAACATACAGAACGACAATGATATGGATATTTTGGCACCTGCATCCATTGTTATTTTGCATCTGAAACCGATTCTGGGTACAAAACAAGTAATTAACTGGAGTGATTTTTTGAAGATATGCAGTCTCAGAAATGAATCACGGCTATTTGCGATTTTTTGACCCTACACACATTTCGAACTTCACTACTAGCCACTACAAAGAACAAATCTGTAAAGCAAGCATAAACTCGTATTGTATGGTGAAAATTATAGTTAAACAGTCATACATTTTTTTGGAAATACGGTTTCTTTGATGTACCTCCTCCTAATTGATACAACAATTCTTCAAGCATCAATGAACGAGTGAAGTTTAAAACTATCATAATTATTCGTCCAATTTCTTTTTGCTGTATGTTTACTAAATAGCATTCATAACTTAACTGGTAGAATAGTTCCAACAGTTTAAAACCAGTCCATAACCTTAGCTTGAAGACCAATTGTTGGCATTTCTGATGGTCAAAACCATTGCTTCTGGGTTAGCGAGAATCCACAAGGATATATGGTATCAACAAGATGGTGCCACAGCACACACAGCCGGTGAGACAGTTGCCATTTTGAATAGCCTCATTTCCAAAAAAGCTGATATAGCACACTCACCAAGATCGCCCAATTTAACTAAGCCTGATTTTTGGTTATGGGGCAATCTCAAAGACAGGATCTTTGCAAATCATCCTCAAACTTCGGATATAATAAGGAAACATCCGACAAGAAATTTATAGAGTACAACTTGAAATGCTGGAGAAACTTGAAAAGAGCTCACTATTACATTAAGGCTAGGGGTGCCAATTTGAACAATATTCTTTTTACTTTGTAACATGAGAAATTTTTAGGGTTTAAAGAAATATTTTTGATTCATAACATGACTGTTTTTTAATTAATCCTGGTTTTATATAAAAAACAAATAGGGACTTATGCGCCATCTTGTACATATAAGGTAAATGTGGCCATAAGCGTATCCTAATGTATTTGAAAAAGGTTAGATATATAACTATTAATATAAATTAGCTGCTCCGGTCTTGCTGTCATAATTAATTACACTAAATGATTTCAATTCTGATAAAAAGTTCAAACAGAATAAGATTTTTTCATTCATAAAAACCTGCAGTATATATTGCTCTGTTTGAACTGTGTCAAAGCTCTTGTGGAATTTGTTCTACCGCCGCAATATGTTAGCGTTTGATTTTTGTTTTAAAAGAACTAGAACTATTTGGACGACGCTATTGAAAATCCTGATCTAATGTAATAGCACGAAAAATTAATCCTACAAGCATAAAAATTAATCAACTAAAAAAGAAAATTAATAAAAATAACAATCTTTTTCTTTTTATACTTACTATGGTCAATCTGCCAATATTGTCCATTGCTTTCAACATTGGAAGGGAAGCTTGCCTAAAAATTTCCAATCTTCTTCTAAAAGCGGTTACACTATCGTCCAATCTTCCTCTTCCTAGTTGCAGTTTTGAGCAATCCAGAAGAATAATAGTAGGTTTTTGTTTAAACTGAAACAATTGTTAATTATTAGTATGTTGGCTATTGTTAAAAAAAGAATTTCTCTCAACACATACACTGAGAAAAATAAATGTTAATTTTTCTTAATTAATTTTTTACATACTAATATCTTCCGGAATTAATTACGTAAGTATATTCATAGAAGGATTCCAAGAACTTGTCACTCAAGTACAGTGACCAGAGGTCCTCCTTTTTTGAGAACATGTTCTCTTTTTATGTGTTGCACTTAATGTCCTCCTACTTTTTTATGCATAGTCCTCTTTTGCTTTCTTTTTCAGTCTACTCTCAGTATCTCTCAGTATAGTATTATTTCTTTTTTTTAACATACACAGAAGCTTCGATTAGTTCTTAACTGATTTTCCACAAACGTTTATATCTGAGAAATAGGTTCAAGATGTATATTCAAACGAAGAACAGATTTCTTCATTCCTCAAAATTGCTAATTATTGCAATTTCGGTACATA
This sequence comes from Monochamus saltuarius, assembly GCA_025584915.1. Lineage (NCBI taxonomy): Eukaryota > Metazoa > Arthropoda > Insecta > Coleoptera > Cerambycidae > Monochamus > Monochamus saltuarius. Next base: position 21,055,956 of record CM046723.1, on the reverse strand, counting down.
ACGCTGAATTAGGAAGGACTTATCTTTAATACACAATATTCTGATGAAAGAAACTTTTTAACAGTTAATTTAGTAAAGAATATATTATTATTGACCAAGATACATTACCAATTAACTTGGAATTTTTCATGTTTATTCAAGATAAGATGGAACTTTTGGCATTTGTTCTGAAAAGTATGGAAGTATGGCTTATCTCTATATGAAAATTGTATATGTATTGTGTTCGTTGTTATGTAAGTTGTTGAAAATATTAATATACTTAATAATATGCGAATATTTAAGGGGGTGTTTCTACATCGAAAATTAATGATGGTTTGCTTTATAAACTATGGTCCAAAATGTTCCGTTACAAAAATACCGGGTGTTAAAGTTTTGGGAAAAAAAAAGGAAAATAATTAATATTTTCGAAACCGCTTTAGATATTTCCATGAAATTTGGTATGTAGTGATTTTTAATAAAGGTGTTTATTTTTCAAACATAATTTCTATCTTTAATAGTGGCGTGCGCACGAGCACTGACTTTAATATTTTTAAAGAAAGAAATGGTACGCCAATGGCTTTCTCCCAAATAAAAATTATTTTTGAATTTCCCGTTGAATTTGATGTCTTTAAATGACCCCACAAAAAGTTTCACGGAGACAACAAATCAATTTCAGAGACTTGTGTATGTTAGCGCGATAGATACGACACGTACAGCTCCCACAGAGGCCTTAAAGTCCCTCCTGTCGATGAGACGAGAGTGTCCGCCTATCAGCCAAAACAGTAGGAGTAGACGTAGGAAAAAATCACGACAGGAGTCACACTGTGATCCTTAAAGAACCAGAAAATGGAGATGAGATTATTGGAGCACTTAGCGACCAGATACTCCCTACCTATGTATTTCAAAGGAATTTTAAGGTATAGATACCGGTTAGGAAAGCCTGACTAGCTAATCCTGACGCTCAGGCCTCAAAAAGGCTCCTCCTCTGGTTCACGGATGGGTTCAAGATGGACCAGGACTCGGGAGCGGGGATCTATGAAGTACGTCCAAGAGTGAATTTATTTCACTATCTGGGGAGATACGTCACGGTATTTTAGGCTGAAGTATTTGTTATCTCTGTCTGCGTTCATCAGAATATCAGAAGGAAATATATAAATCAGCATTTTCAAATATGCACAGAGAGCCAGGCGACTTTACGAGTGCTTCTGTCTTTCAGAATCACGTCTCGTGTAGTTCTGGAACCTGTCAGGGCTCTTTCCTTCTTAAGAAGAGATAATAATCGTGTTAAACTAACCTAGGTTCCGGGTCGCAGTGGTGTGACAGGTAATGAGAGGGCTGACATGTTGGTCAGTGTCAAGTAGTGAATTTCTGAGATCTGAACCAGTATTGAGGTTACCACAATGCTATTTTGCAAAGGATATTGATGACTGGACCAAAGAGCGATCAGGACGATTGATCGGGTGGATTCGGTTTGTGCAGGGTCAAGCTTCTTATAAAGGGCTCATGAACTGACGCAAACCGAAATGTTACTATGCTTAGCAGATGCAATATTAGGATTGTCACGAATCTCCTAACGAGCCACAGACATCTCAAACACCCAGACGAGGATTCGATTCATATCCTTTGCAACGATGTCTGTTTAATGGTAAACAGACACAAGTATCTTGGGGTGGCTTTTCTTTCCCCTCAAGACATTAGAGAGATTCCAGCAGAGCTGGCGCTAGTTTTTTCTCACAGAACGGACTTGTTTTGAACTCTACAGTCAGTAGCATGCACGATGAGTCTTCAGACCTGAGTGCTACGGGCTGCACCGCTTCCAATAACAATAATAACGGAGACAAATCTGGTGAACGTTTGTACCATTCAGTAGTTACTCTCTTTACATATTTCTTTAATAATTCGTTTAAAAATTGTCTCACAGGCATCGCATAATGTGGAAGAACCCTGTCAAAATAAAAATTTAAGTTTTCGACATGATACGGATCGTCTTGATGAAGTATGGTCAGTTAAAGAAGAACTAACGGCGCTTTCCAACAAATCCAAATACATTTCTCCGGTATATTTTCAAGAGAACAACATGAGCCAATAATTCGATCTCCAAAAATTTCTGTCCAAACGATGAGTTTTCTAGATGCTACCTTACGAAATATTCTTGGATTTTTGTCCGATCAATAACGGTAATTTAGACTTTTTCTGCTGGTCAATTTAAATATGTCGCACAGATTTAATCATAATACTTATGGCAACGTATCGTACATCAGTGTAACCTTATTATTCCACAAATCTTCCATACAATAAAAGTGTTTAATTTGGTTATAATTTACTACACAAAAATCAACAAAGTGGTGATATAATAGAAGCATTTACAGAAATAATACTGTACTATACCTACATACCATTTAAATCATATAAAGAGGTTTTTTATGTAAAATTGCTGTTAAAATTATGTATTTATTCTTCATAATAAAAGAATTGCATATATTTTGATAACAAAGACCAAAGTAAAATAATAAAATTTTACAAAATAAATATCTACTCTCGATACATATAAAGTGTTATTAAATTTCATGCAGGTATTAAAATCTGCATAATAAATTTGTAACATTATTTTTCAGACTCAAACTGACGCTCTTAATGAACGTTGGCCGTCATCAATAATGTCTCCAAAATGCCCTTGAAATGGTAAATATTTTATTGGACTCTACTACTAAATTATATGCTTCCTAAGTAAAGCTTATGCGTCGTAATTATGACGTCACAGTAGTTCGATTTTCAATTAATAATAATTAACAACTCAAATTAGCCTACAATAATAACTATTGATTCGGTGCATAGTATAACTGACATGGGCATAGTTAATTACATACGCCAGATAATCGATCATATTCACAGTCACACACTTATGTTTATCAAAATAACTTGAAATTGTATTAAAGTGATTAATAGGTAATGTTCCATGCTTACGCGATAAGTCGTATTAGAATTTGTCATTTCTTAAATAGTGTTCCGATAACCGCAAACAAAATTATTGAAAAATATCTAATGTTTATTACTACGATTTTATTACTATCAATCATACTTTTTTACTTTTGACTACACGGAAAGAAAGCTATACTAATATCATGATTAATACACTGACTCTAACACTAGTTTAGTTTCACTATTACATGTGTATGATAAATGGATTAAAGCTATCGACAAGGTTATTTCGTAGCAGCTGTACTTCTTGATTTTAGAAGAGCATTTGAAACTGAATCGACGTCTGCTTCTAGTGAAGATATCTAAAATGGGTCTTACTGTCTAAGTGTTGAAATAGTCTGAATAGGTATCAAAAAGTTAAATATAAAATTCATATGTCTACGGAATTAAAAACCTTGCATGGTGTTCTACAAGGAACGGTCCTTGGACTTATTTTATTCTTAATTTATATCAACAATATGGTGAAATGTATAAAAAATTGGAAGTTTACTATGTTTGCTGATAACACTATGATGATATATGCTCAGGAAATAATCTTTCAGATATAATTCGGACTATAAATTATGATTTAGATATTTTATTTACATGGCTCAATGATAGTAACTTATGCATAAATATAAATAAAAATCTATGTTAATTAGTGATGGTTATAAATTAAGTAAAATAAATATTGACAGGACTCGAGTATTTGGAAATATAAGGGTTGAATACCAAGTTTGCATGATGGAAAACGACACGAAACATCGTAGAATTCTTCGTGGGCTGTTTACAAAGAAGGCTAATGAGCTCGACACGCTGTTATCAGCTGAGGAACAAGAGGTAGCGTAGATTCATGTATGTTTACAAATGCTGCAAACTAAATTTGCGGAATTGCAAGCAATGGATGGTAATATTTACGATAGGATGTTGACAGAGTTGGAAATTAGTGACGAAGAATTATGTTCTTGGAACAAAAGAAGGAGTTTTTAACAGGAGGAAGGACTTGCTACCGTTGTTTGAAGGTTGAACATCCTGCGAAGAAGTGTCGCACTACATTAAAATGTATTTTGTGTGGAAAATAACATGTTACCTTGATGTGCCAGAAACTGCCTGTTCATAAAGAAGGAGGATCCACACAAAAGAAGCCGGTAGACTGTAGCGACCAAGTCTTAACAAATCAAACGAGTGCGCAAGTTTTCTTGCAAACAGTGAGGATATTAGTTGGCAATAATAGGAAGAAACAGATCCGAGCCTTGATGGATACAGGCTCCCAACGTTCTTATATATTACAGAGTACCGCACAGAAGATGGGTTTTATACCTACAGGGGAAAAGAGAATAGTACATACTCTTTTCGGTTGTAAAACGACAAATGAACAGAAGCACAGTTGTTATGAAGTCGAAATCAGTGGCGGGGGATACACATGTTCATTAGAAGTCCTAGGTCAACCGACGATTTGTAATCTTGTTCCCTATATGTCTGAGGGACCATGGTTGGAGGAACTTAAAGAAATGGACATCGTACTCACTGACGTTGGAACTAGTGAACCCATAGAAATGCTGCTGGGCGCAGACATCTTAGGAAAATTGTATACTGGACGCAAACATGAATTAAAATGTGGGTTATTCGCAATAGAAACCTTACTAGGCTGGACTTTAATGGGAAAAATTCCATCAACTGATCCCAGGGCAAGTGTCGCTATGTCAGTGTTCTCACTTTTTGTCCAACAAGCTAAGATAAGTGATCTCTGGGAATTGGATATCTTTGGTATTACTAATCCAGCGGAAAAGAGATGTAAGGAAGACCGGGCCCAAGAGATCAGGAACGTTTTATTGCAACAACGCAAGAGGATGAGCAGGGTCGATACGTTGCGAAGTTGCCTTGGCTGGATGATCACCCCCCTCTCGACAGTAATTATTCTTTGGCAAACAATAAATAAGCTCTAATTGTTCCAAATATTTGAAGAGTATGACTGCATTTTTAATGAGTGGCAAAAGGAAGGCATTATTGAGGAAGTAACCCAACCCGATAAAAGTGATAGGGTCCACTATTTGCCGCATAGGCCGGTTATAAAAGAAAACAGTTTGATGACCAAGATAAGGCCTGTTTTTGATGCCTCCGCACATGAAAGGGGCAAACCTTAACTGAATCAGTGCCTAGAAGTAGGGCCAAATCTTATCACCCGCATTCCAACAATGGTCCTTCAATTTAGGTTACAAAGATTAGGAGTTTTTGCAGATATCGCGAAGGCATTCCTGCAAATTGTAGTAAATGAAGAAGATAGAGATTATCTCAGATTTTTATGGGTGACAAAGGATGGACAGATTAAAGTTTTTCGACGGGTTGTATTCGGAGTTTGTAGCAGCCCATTCCTTCTGGGTGCCACTATAGAGCTGCATTTGGCTAGATGTAAGAGAAATTGGACAGAACAGAAGGACTACACTTTGGAAACCATTGACCAGCTTGCTAGCAGTTTTTATGTGGACAATAGCCTAACAAGTGTGCCTGATCGAGAAACTCTTCACCGGTTTATGAAAGAAGCCCGCTGCTTGATGGATGAAGCTAAGATTGACCTTCGAGGGTGGGAGTTTGCCGGTACGGATATGAAAGCCAACAGAGGTGTTCTCGTTCTGGACCTTGTATGTAATCTAAACGATGATACGCTTGCGATAAATGAAGAATGTCTTAGCATTTTACAGAACATCAATGATAAGCAAATTACGAAGACTGATTCTTTCGGTAGCGCAGAGTGTCTTTGATCCTATATGGCTAAGCTTTTCCGTCACCTTGTTACCAAAGCTACTTTTACAACAACTTTGGAATAGTAGACAAGGCTGGGATACGCCTTTAGACGAAGAAGTAGTCAAGAGTTTCAAAATGTGGGCCGAGGACAGTCTTGAACTGCAGAAGATAAGGATATCACGATGGATTTGTGCGGGCAAAGAAGACGCCTCTGACTGGAGTTTACACATCTTTTGCGACGCTAGCCAGAGAGCATACTCGGCCGTGATTTTTCTGCGAATCGAACGACAAGAAGGTACCTTTGTGTATTTAATCGCTGCCAAGGCTAGGGTAGCCCCGTTAAAAGAATTGACGATACATCGTTTAGAATTGTTAGGAGTCACCATAGCTGCTCGGTTATACAAATCTGTCAAAGAGCATTTTGAGGAAATATCAACAAATTTTTGGAGCGACTCTTCAACGGTTTTCTCGTGGATTAAACGAGCTGAAGAATGGTGACCGTTTGTCCGAAACAGAATAAAAAAGATTCAATCGTTAACAGAGGCCGAAAAATGGAACCACGTACCTGGTAACATGAACCCCGCGGACTTACCTTCTAGGGGTTGCAAGGCTGGTTTTCTGATCCGGAATAAATGGTGGGAGGGACCCATTTGGTTGTATAAGGACCCTCTCAATTGGCCTAGGGAAAACTATGAGGTGAATGAGGAGCAAGTTAATTTGGAAAAGAAGAAAATGCCAATGACTTTGTTCAGTGCAGATTCAAACTTCTGGAATTTGAATCATTTCGGGCAGTATACTAAAATATTAAGAATGATAGCCTGGGGCAAACGATTCTGTTTTAACGCTCGAACCCCTTCCAGCAAGTTTCGAGGTGCGTTAAGCGTAGAAGAATTGGACGCCTCACTTTGTCGTAAGGCTAAACATAGGCAAAAGTTAGTAGAGGATTTGCGGGAAAGATTTAGGGTAGAGTATCTGGCCCAACTTAAACCATACACCAAAACGCGCCAGCATAGACAAGATATCACTGGGTGATGTAGTACTTATAGGAAATGACAGTGAAAAACGATTGAATTGGACATTGGGACGGATTATAGCATTGTTGCCGGGAAAAGACAACTATACTCGGTTGGTAAAATTGCAGACAACTCAAGGGTAAGTGCTTCGGCCGGTTCAAAGGTTATATTCACTAGAAGGGGCATCGCATTTCTATCCGTCCGCAGCAACCACTACGTCACATTCACCTGGTCTTCTCAGAGGAGTGATCAGTAACGAAGATAAGGATAGTGCGGGAGTGATTGATAGCAGAGTATCCGATCTAGGTGGTGAGAATGCGGGAGTGATTAATAGCAGAGCATCCGCTAGTGACAGTGCGACGGCAGGCCCAAATGAAACAAAGGAATCTGCGAAAGCGAAGCAGCACTCAGAAGAGCGCACCCGAAGACGACGTTTAGTTAATTTACCCGTTAGATTTAAGTAATTAAATTTGTAAAATGTATGCCTCTTCCTTTTGTGAGTCACATATAACGTGCCTCAGGTGGGAGAATGTTTCGGGATATGTCAATGTCATTATAATTATTATATGTATGTCAAGCAAATAGTTTTTAGCTTTGATGTTTTGGTGTTCTTGTGTAGTTAATAAAAGTCTTATATAAGTCAAGTACTCGTATAATTAACAAATCGAACCGGGAACAAGGAATAACGGGGAGTTATTTTGCGATCCCATATATACAATTAAAAAGGAATTGGCAAATTTTTTAAAGATACATAATAATATGTAATTGCTTTTTTTAGATGTGTTACGCTATGTCCTTTATTATTATTATTATTGTGTACTATTTTATGTATGTGTTTGTATGTTTATAATAGCTTATTTGCTAATAAATGAAATTATTATTATTATTATTCCTCAAGTATTGTAATACTTTATTGAAAGATTAACTTATTTTTGTATAATAAGATTATACATATATTCTTCATTTAGGAATAAAAATTACTTGAAATCAAGAATACTACTATACTTAATAAGAGATAAAGTTATGTTTTCTTTATTTAAAATTAAGTGACTTGGAAGAATTACTCCAAATATTTGAAATAATATTAAATAATTTTGAATAAAGTAAGTAATAACATTTTATAAAGAAAAAATAAAACTGAAGTACATAATTAGTATTTCAGTTTCACTGCTATATTATATTCCGTTAGATAAAAAATTGTGTTCTGGGATACTAAAGTAACAAGGTGTAGCTAACGCCCTGTACAGATAGCGGCTAATTCAGCATCAAATTCGTAATTCTCATACAAAAAAACTATCAATTTTTGAGTCCAAAAATTCCAAAATTATTGAGACATTTTAAATTAAAATTCCAACGTAAACCCGCAATATTTGTATAAGACATATTAAGCTCAATAATCATATTATGGCCTATACTATCTCCAGTTTAGAGATTACCCATTGTGAATTAATTACCTTGTATATTTTATGCTGTGAATAAGAAAATCATTCTTACCTTATGTTCAAAATCCATAGCCTGCGTCATATCCCTGGGGAATCCATCAAGGATTACGCCTTCCTTGCCCATGTTATCAGCCATGTGGGACTCCACATACTTCATCACTATGTCCTGGGGTACCATCTCGCCATTACTGATGCACTCCCGCAGTTTCGTCACCTCTGAATTGTGTCTTGGATCAGGAGGTTCCGCGGCAGCTCGAAGAAGCTTGCCAAGGCTGACATGGGTCCAGCCGGTGTCTTTTGCCGCTGCTGAGCACAAGGCGGCCTTGTTGCTGCCGGGACCTCCTATGACCCAGAGGACGGGAGGGTAGCCCGCTTTCGTAGGTGATTTGAAGTTGGGGGGTGATGTTGCGTGAACGGAAATTACTTGTGTTTGGGGTCGTTGCGGAGACACCGTCATACGCTGGGATCTGGGATGCGGTGTGGGTACTTGAGAGACAGGGGGAGTTGCCTGTGAAGAAAACTTTATATTTAATTTTTACGTTCCTTTGGCGTAGAAAACAATCAGCAACGAAAGCAACGTTCCGGCAAAAGGTTTAATTTTCGATGAACAACTTCGTTTAAATAAGAAACATTTTAAATGATTTTGTGGAAAATGTTAAGTGTTCTAAATTACTGTACGTATTTTTTTGTTTAATTGAGTATTCCTGCCAATGAAATATAAAAATATTAGCAAATAACCCCTTGCGCCTAAACGATCAGTCAAGGGGTTGGTTTTATAAGCTTTCTTTTGCCTAATAAATAAAATATCTCGCACTGAGATAGTAGATAATTTCACTTAACACTAAATACATGTAGATAGCATTTCAGTTTTCGTTATCAAAACATCTCAAAGTACCACGTTCCATAGTGATATATTATAAACAAGGGAACTAATAGTTTCCTTGTCTGTGAGATACATGTAATATTTTGTATCTACGATCACTATACAGGGTGAACCTTAAATAAATACAAATATTTTAACTGGTGTAGTTGTCATATAAATCAGTCTAGTGAAAGCCATTATTAAAAATTTTTAATATTTACGGAGATATTATAATTTTTTTAAATTACCCACATTTTGAGGACCGCTATCTTAGCTAACCTAATGAACCATATGATTTGTTGCGAGGTTGCCATATATTCTCTAATATAAATATTACGTTTTCCTTAACGTAATAGTAAAGTAATACGGTTAATTCTATTTTAAAAATACTTGTTTGAAGCATAAGTACAGTAAAGTTGGGTATGTAGTATGATACGCAGCAATATTAACATACATTTTAACTGCTTAACTGACCTTACTATAAACGATTAAAAATGAATTTCCGCAAGTTAAATACAACCGTAAAGTATTTAGGAAGATATTACGTGATATTACTATGTCCAATGTTCAAAAATTATACATAAACGTGCACACAAGCTTACCTGTTTGTTAAAAAATTAACTATTTAATCAGTAATCCACATTTCACAAGTTAAATGCCATTGTACACTGTTACAAAGAGACACAAGACACAATTTCCTTAAGTTATTTTATAAATAATAACGAAAAACTATGATTTTCACACAACATATTAAGTTTCTTCAAGCAAAGACATTTGTGTAACACTGGCAACACTGTGAACTACACGTTCAATCTGAAGCGCTATGACTCGTAAATGTATGAAAGTCAGCGGTCCTCAACAAGTTTTCTACAGAAAAATTACAAAATTTATTTAAAATTTCACTTTTTTATTTCTCATTTTTTTGTAAAAAAACTATTAACTATGTGTTCTACACAGTGAACTATACTGCTGGTTAAAATATTTGTACTTATTTAAGGCTCACTCTGTATTGCGAAGATTTAATACGCCTGTTTTGCGTGGATTAAAGGCCTTTTAACACGCTAGTGGATTAGAATTCATTATACCACGCTTCGATTTTATAGTACTTTATTTAGAATTATTATTATTAACATTAACATTTATCTCAAGAATGGTTTTGTGATCTTGACAGGGATTATTTAAATTCAGTTGATAAGGAGTTGCTGAAGGACTGGAAGGGCCCACAACTTCGTAGGTAAGACCTGGATTTTTTCAGCAATTGTCATCTTGCTGGACAGTGAATCTTCAATATAACTTTCTGCTACTGTAGTCGATTTCCAACCATCATGACGCTTCACAGTGATAATATCACCCCCAGTATTGGCTAAATGTTGCCAAAGAACGCGTCATTCCATGTCCAGTAAAACTTTATAGATCAGGGACCCCAAGAAATTCAGCCATTTTTGAAAATGTTTTTGAAATTGTGTTGATGCCTACATGTTGTGTAGTACATTTTCCAGCCACATACCGCTAGAAAAATCTCCCACCGGCATTTTTAGGTTGCAGATTGACGTATTTTCGATTCATTTCTACAGCATTGACTGAAGAAGCTTCTTCCATGATCGTGAAACTTCTTGAAATATTTGTTTTTGTTTCCGGAATGAGTACGTATAGGTAACTGCCTTTGTCTTGGACATGGGTGATATACAAAAAGGTTAATTCATTGCATCGACAAGCACCTGCGACTCCCACGATCGTTGCAACGTGTAAAGCGTTGTATAAATTGAAATATTAAAATCGTGTATTTTTTACCTTAACTTGTAAATATTCCTCATCCGCTGCTTTTTTCAAGTATTCTTCGATTTAGTTTTTCTTCAGTATATTTGCCTTCTTTGGTTTATAATTTGTTTATTCACCTTCAAATATGAAGAAAGTTTACCATATTTCGGAATATCAGTACCTTTGTGCACTTTCAACATTGATTTTAGCATGGAATATATTGTCCACATCGATCAGGCAGCAAATTGTTTCTCCACATTGAAAAAGTAGGATAGTAGCACCTCTTCTGTAGTTGCTCCTCCTATGTCCATTTTTTTCGCCAGTTATCGAATTCCACCAATTCCTTCTCGTATACACTTTTGCTTTTCGTTGGTAACAGACGTAATGTTGCTTCTCGGGCTTCTTGCTTAATTTCAGCCGGAATGATGAAATTCTCAGCATTCGCACTCATTTTTTATGTCGATTTTGCAAATTTTTTGACTTTTATTGATAAATAAAGAAATGTATGTCATAGAAACGATTTCAAGTATTCAGCTGACAATCAATATTGTTGATTAAAATAAATTTGTCATATATGACGTTTTTCACAACCATGATTTTTCACCTGCTCTCACACGGCTTTCGATCTCCTAACTGAGCGGTTTTAGCCGTGGTCGTGGATAAAATATTGACTTACATTCGCGAAATTAACCAGCTTTTAATCCTCTCGAAAAAATGTAACTCTCGGCTGCGTTTTTGAGTGTCCATTTTTTCTCGTGGATTAAATGCTTGTTAATTTATTTACATAATTAATAACTATTATCCTGTTGTTGTTTAAATCGTGATTGAGAATATTCAGCCAACAATAATTATAACAGTTTAAAGAATAATTCGAAAGACAATTATCACTAAAATAAATGCTGATTCCTTTAATATGCTCTTTACAAAATACTTTTTTTCCAAAACTTTTGTGTTAATCCGCTGAATAACTACCGTTTTCCACATGTTTGCACAAATTTTTGACTTTTTAAATTCTCCCTTTCTAATGTAATCCCTATATTCTCCAATTCTAACATTTAAAAGTCTAAAAGTCTCTCCAATATAATGTTTATCACATTCACTACATCTACAGTATATGTAGTTCTTTGGATTTCATTATTTGGTCTGGCTTTTGATAAAATTGTTTTTAATATATTACTAGTTTGAAAAATTATCCTAATATTATACCTATTGCCAATTATTTTTATATATATTTTACTGTATGTAGAATATTTTGCTGTTGTTATTGTCGTAGCATAATGTTGCTTCTATTTTCAACAATTCTATCAACAAATCTTTCTGGATATTTATTATTTAAAAATACGCTTACCAAATTTGATCTTTAGAAGAAATTAATTTTAAACACCTTTCTTTATATTTATATGATGATTTCAACTGAAATTTAATCTATTTAGATATTTGGAGACAGATTTTCAATTCAAACCATATAAATATAAAGAAAGGTGTAGTAAAATGTTTATATGATAGAGGAAAATTAATTTCTTCTAAAGATTAAACAAGTGTTGTCAAAAGCATATTAATAAATAATCAATATCCAGAAAGATTGATAGAATTATATCAATCTAAATATCTATTGAAAATATATTTAAATTTCATTTCAAATCATCGTATAAATATAAAGAAAGGTGTAGTAAAATGTTTATAAGATACACCTAGGGTTTACATTAGAAAGACAGAATTTGAAAAGCCTAAAGTTTGTTAACATGTGTGGAAACCATAGACCTTATAAGGTCTATGGTGGAAACACATCATGTTTTTCAGTGGATTATTTAACTACGTTTCTTCTTCTTTATTTCTTCTTTAAATTATGACAATTGTTGGTTGAATATTCTCAATGACGCGGTAAGTAACAACAGACTAAATACTGTATGATATTTTATATCACTATGGAATGTATACACAAACAAAATTTTAAAACTTCATATTTGACTTTAAGAGTTTTGATAACGAAAACAGAGAGATTTTCGAAAAGTTAACTGCATGTGTTTGGTGTTAAGTTTAATTGTATGTATACTTTCTCAGTGTGAGATATTTTCTTTAGACCAAACTAATACCCACTTAAATAGTGTCTAGTAGTGCGAAGCTACTTCTTACGTGTTGCAAAATTAAGTGGATAATTTTTTATTATTGTATTGATTTCACTTTTAAGCTGTGTGTTTTCTAATCGAAACATAAGTAAGATCAAGAATACTAGTAAAGTTATAAACTATTAACCTTTTAGAAAATATTGGCAGCATTTGCAGCGCGAGAGATTGCATAATTTATTGCGTTATATTGCACTTAATGACTCGTTAATAAAAAATAATTATAGACATAAAAATAGTAATCCATACCGCTGTTGGAAGTTCCGTAGTAACAACGTCTGCAGGAAGGGGTGCAACTTTTCCATTACTAAAAACAGGTGGATTATCTTGCATCCCCAATATCCTCAAAACCGAACTTCTGAAATCTTTATATACTTCTGCTGGTGCTCTTTCTCCATTTATCTAAAAAATAGTTATTCGTATAATACTTGCTACTCTTTATTATAAACATAACAGTGGCGTAGTTTTTGTGAGGACATTGAATGACAAGGCTCTCCCAAATATCCCCCAGTAGTTAACAGATTTACACAGACATATACTGAATTGTTTCCTTTAATTGGTTACGTAATTTCCCTAAGTTTCATAAATCTGGGTCAGACAACACAATAGATAATTAAAAAAATGTGATATTTTTCAAAAATGTTAAGGTCGTTTCTCTTGAACGCCGGTAACTTTAGGTCCCTGCCTGATTAAAGCTTTTCATAGTCTAAGATGTTTTAAGAAATCACTCTCTTAAATTTACGACGTGGACTTAAAATATACCTTGTATGGATATACAGGGTGTCTGAAGTATGAGTGCTTTAATTTTGCCATATGATAAGTTGTACTAAACAAAACATATTTCACTTAATAATTTTTTTTCTTTGACGAACGGTAACAGAATTATGACAGCAAACAGGTCTTAAATATGTGACAACGTCGCTCACATACTAACAGGACTGTTATGTATTTATACATAATAATTATAAATAGGTACACCTAATCATAAGTTTTTACTGTGAATGGTTTTCTAAGAGCTCTTTTGACAACACAGAATAATAGTTACAAGTGTTTAAAATAAATTTGTTTTTTGAAAGAAGCGTTTGTCGTACAAACGTCGTGTAGCCAGAGAGTTTTGCCTAAATCGACGTAAATTAAAATGCCATGCAGCTAGTCATGGTTACTATAAATTGACCAATTTTGTTTATGTACACTCACAAACATCAAAGAAAAACTAGACAAAAATGAATCGCACTAGCTGTTCGCACCATTATGACTAATATTACTTTTACGTTATCACCAGCAACCTGACACAGTAACGTTGTCGAACGTTACAGTACGTTACAGTACGTTACAATTTTAACGAGTTTCTCGGAAACTTCAATTGTTTACTTCATTAATACTGATCCAAAAATCAAATTATGAACAAACTACGTTACAGGCATTTCTACTTAACCTTAATTGTATCTTGGTGTGTAATTTCGTAGCATAATTTTGCAGGTTATTGCAGTTGTATTTTTATTTTTGAAATATACATGTAGATAAACTATTCGTTTTAGACAATTTCTTCTTAAGTGTTTTTGATTGCTTTTAGTCAAATATATAAACCCTTAAAATTACGGCACTCATATTCCGGACACCTTGTATATGAGTTAACTCTCTGCTGCGACCATGTCTAGTGTAGCTCTTAACAAAAGGACAAACACGGTGGCAACATGATACTGGTAACTAGTGTCAAACATAAGCTTTGAAAATTGTAAATTGTCACGAACATTTAAAAAGTAGGTTAAGGGCGCATTTTTTAATGCTAGTTGTAGCAAACCATCTATATATGTGGTTTCAACACGACCAAGCCACAGCCTATACAGCAAGGGATACAAATGCTCTGAAAGAAATTTTCGGTGAACGCTTTATTTCGCGCAGAAAACTTTAACTGGCCGTCGCGTTCACCGGACTTAACCGCCCCCGATTGTAGTTCGTATGTTTTCCCGGCCAGTGTCAATTGAATTATGTACATTTTCAGGGCTGTTTTGCCATAGTCGATGCTTAATTGCAGACGTTTCGCCATACTTAGCGGACGACATCTTCAGAGCTTTAATAGTCGATGCGTCAAGGTAGTTAGTTTAGTGTTTAGGTTAATTGGTTCAGACATGTTACGGATGACTGGTTCAGGTAAGAAACTTGGCACATTTCGTGGATATCATTAGATCAATGACTATCGATCCCCAGAATATCTTGGTAAGCTTCGATGTGGAGTTGCTTTTCATCAACGTTCCCATTCAGGACAGCCTGCAAATATTCAACAACCACTTCACCCCTGAAGTTATCGCTTTATTTAAGCTATATCTGACTTCCATATAGTTCGTCTAGTGTGGACAATTCTATGGACAAAAGGCTGATGTTGCAATGGGTAGTCCTGTAAAGGGGAATTTATGGAGAAGTTTGAAAAAGAAACGCTTCTATCAGCTTCTAAGAAACCTAAGCGCTGCCTTAGATACGTGGACGACACCTTCATCGATTGGCAGCATGGGATAGACTCCCTACAATGTTTGGATCATATTAACCAGTTGCAGATCAAGAAAGACAAAGCTTTACCGTTTCTAGATATTCTGGTAAAAAATACCTTTAGCGTCTTGGAACACGGTATCTACAGGAAGAAAACACATACTAATAGGTATCTCAATGGAAAGTTTAACCATCATCCGGCACAAAAACGCTTGGTTATAAAAACCACACTTCACCGCGCATACAGAATCTGTAAGTAAAGTGGCTGAAAATCTTCTGAAACAGTGCCCCGTGAATAATGCACATATCGGCAAACCAATTATTTGAGCAATTATTTTTGGTAACTGACCAATAGTATTAATTCCTATTGTTTGTACACCACATTTACCATTTATATATCTAACAAAGAATCTATTGTGTTTAATATTTTCCGGGCGTAGGTTTCTATTCCTGATAATGTCAACGATATATCTCCCGGGGTGACTACAAATTCACGAATTACTCTAGTTTTTATATTTGGAATTGGAATTTGGTTTGATTTGCTCGAAAATACGTCTCCTAGTAAACTGATAACTAAATGAAGCAATTATTAGTTACCTTAGCCATTAAAAAATTATTGTCATCCACCTCCGTCAAAAACTTTTTCCGTATTATGGATTGCTTGATAAGTATGTGGGAGTGTGGGGATTCTATTACTACGTGTCATTGGGAGGAACGTTTGTATTTATAATATGCGCTTATACGAGTATGTCAAACTCAAAATTGTCAAAACGGTTTTACAATTTTAGTGTTCGGTACTCGTAATTATATTTGATATTATTATATTATATTTTATGTTCACTTGGCTATGCAATTATTATCAAGTACTACAGCAACTCCGCGTAACAGGTACCTACGCTTCCAGCAATAAACAGCTAGCTGACGATTTCAATATATTATTAATAGGATTAGTTAACGATTTGTTAATTATGAATTCATATACACCAATGTCCTACCTTATGGGAAAAGATTTAAACAGCAAATAACAACTTTATATCAAGTAAAAGAAATATTTATTGAGATAAATTGTAGAGGAAAAAAATCCCCCCAGATGTTCCAATAAGGTATAATTATTTCATGCAGTTATATACAAGCATTAATACCAAGTTAGTGGAAAAGAATAAAATCTCTTACATTTTGAATCATATGTTAAATCAAGATTCACTTTTCCTAATATCTACGTATATAACCGACTTAATGGTCGGTCAAAATTATTTTGATTTTCTAGATAAGGACCAGAGGTGGTTTACACGATCATTCATTCCCTTTTAATGCTATATACGTAGATAACTGAAAAATCCGACATGAGAAGAAAGAATTTCAAGAAATTTAAAAAAAATACAATAACTTACTTCTATATAATAGTAATACATATATTTCTTCTATTTAAAAAAATACTATAATGTGTAATAAAGTATCTGATTTCATTATTTTTCTTTCCTTTAATTACTTTAATTACCTAATAGGTATATTTAGTTAATTTAAAATCAGAGAAGCTGCTTTAATTATTAGAGCTCACTTTGACACATTCTGAACTTCAGATCCATCGAATTATCAAAAAATCGAAATGTAAGTCGATTTCGAACAGTTAATTTTGCATAAATAATGTAGAAATACTAAATATTACGCTGGTCCCACTCTGTTCTTTCCTCCAAATGGCGCGTTGGTCTGCTGCACTGTGATTGGTCAAAGCTTACCAGGCAACCTAATCCTTTTTAATAATCTTGAACGTGACATATGCGGTGCCGTACTGTCACTAATTCGCGCCAAGAATTCAGACGACTTACATACGAACAAATATTTGCATCAAAATATTTAAGAAACTGCAACTGAAAGTCATAAAACTATATAATACACTAAAAGTTTGCATTATATATTGCACTAAATTGCAAAAATTATTGTTTTTAACGCGATCAAATATCGAAAATTATGTTGAGAATAAAAACAAATGAGTAACGTCACCCATGACGTAAGACGTCTGAATTTTTGCCGCGGGTTACCGTTTTACCCAGACAGCATTAGAATTCTGGTTTATGTTTAATTCAGTTTCGTATATTTGGCTCATTCGCCCTATTCTGTAATAAACCAAATTATCTGTATTTTTTTTTTAATAAATATCTAGACAGTCGGACAACCTTTTTATAAAAGATGTATCAAGATGATCAATATCGTTTTGTAACTTATTATTCTGTTCCAGTATCGTGCCGTTAATTTCATATTCGAGGAAGAAAAGTTTCCATTCTAAATGATTGAAATGTGTGTCTGTAGTCATATTCTTATAAAACATTTGTCCGTATCGATGTCGATGCCAACGCACGTTAACTACGTGAATAATAGATTTGTAAGTTTCTAGTAATAAATGGGTGTGTCGCATAAACTTAGAAATCCCCTTTCTCATTTTCTTAAATTAATTGTTAATGTGGGTATTGTCCATTTGTCCACGTTCTAGAAGTATTGAAAAAGAAATCTTGAAATGTTTAAAAAAGTTCATTATTTAAGGGCGCCGCTTTTATACGCAATGTTTAACAAATGCATAGCTGCGTTTATAGACTAAAAAAAATCTTGAAGAACCCGGGTCCGTCCAACATTGTTGGCCAATAATTGAGATGATTTATTAAACCTGTTGTGTGTACGGTCACACACTTCCCAGTTAGTCACGTAGAATTGTTAAGTCCTCATAAATAAATATGAAATAGAGAGTGATCTGTAAGTAATGGCCCATGGTGACATACTAGATTTTTCACTTCAAAATATTACGACTTAAGCCAACTTGCCATAATAACATATTGTAACCTCGAAATTAGGTTATCGTAGAAACACGTCACGTAGACAAACAACTTTATTGTCACTCTTGATTATACAAGAAATCTGCTTCAACAAATTCGCAACTGTCAAATGCTTTACTTTGACGTTTCCGTCATTCGCGTTCGACTGCTCAATATAAACTGACTGCAGCGGCCGAAAATGGTCTGCTTGTTGCTTTTTCTCCAGTTGTCAGATTTTTCTCGATTTCGACTGGAAATATTCCTAGAGCACTTATTCCTGAGATGTCCCTTTGTTCCACAGTTCCAACACAGAATGGGTGTTCGTCTACCGTATACCGTAGAATCGGTCCGAACTTGTCCTCTCTGGTAGTTGTCTAATAAATTTCTCAAGTTATTTATCAATCCTTCGTTGTCCTTCTCGGCTTCACGTTGTCCTTGTCGTCTTTCCGTCCTGAATCTTAGTTGTCTTGTTCTGCCTTGACTGCTTCTAGAAGCTTGCCGTGCAGCTTCAATTTCCAAGGCAAGGGCTAGAGCTTCGGATATATTCTTGTGTCTGGCTAATCTTAATGCTTGACTAATTTCGGAATCTCGCAGGCCATCAATGAAGCTACTTATTGCTAACTGTTCTTGGAATTCTATCGGTGCGGTGGAGTAGACTAGCTTCACCATACGTGCTATATCTGCTTCAAATTGCTGCAGATTCTCTTCGAAGCTTTGTCTTCGGCCTTTTGATTGTGCTTGATAAACGCGTTGTAGATGAGCATCGCCATACCTCATTTCTAAAGCACTCTTCAGCGTTTGATAGTCTTTTTGTTTATCCTCGGCGTTCGTAATATCTCCATGGCTTCACCTCGTAGGGCAACTATTAGTGATGTAGCCTTTTCTTCTTCTGGCAAGTTATTTGCCAAGGCAGCTGCTTCAAATTGTTTAAGGTAAGTAATCCATGACATCTTTCCATTAAATGTTGGTGGCTTAATCCTTGACGACGGTAGAAAACTGCTCTCAGTCTTAATGGGCTCTTTTGCAGACAACTGAGATTTCAGATTTGAGACTTCACTTTGTAACTTAGTCATATTGTCTTCTACGACCTGGACCTTATCTTGTACCTCATTTCTTAATTGATTAATTTCCTCTTCCACAGTTTCCTCAAATTCATTGAGTTTAACTTTAATTGCTTCTTCTAACTTCTTATTGTTTTCTTGTAGACTGGTTTTCATTTCATTTCTTAACTCTTCCTGATTATTTTTCATTTCTTCTAAACTATTTTTCACTTCCACTAGTTTTCATTTCCTTTTTCAAATCTTCCTTCATTTCGTCCTGGCTATTCTTCATTTCTTTCTTTAAATCTTCCTTCATTTTGTCCTGGCTGTTCTTCATTTCTTTTTTTAAGTCTTCTTTCATTTCGTCCTGGCTGTTCTTCATATCTTCTTGATTCTTCTTCATATCTTGCATCATTCCCATTAACTATTTCAATGTTTCCTCCATTTCTGTTGCTCTCGATCTCGTTACCGGCATTCACTTGTCTACTCCAAATGTCTTCTTTGTGGAACGTCCTACTTCTGACACCAATGTAACCTCGAAATTAGGTTATCGTTGAAACACGTCCCGTGACGTAGACAAGATTATACAAGAAATCTGCTCCAACAAATTCCCAACTGTCAAATGCTTGACGTTTCAGTCATTCGCGCTCAATATAAACTGACTGCAGCGGCCGAAAATGGTCTGCTTATATAGGTTTTTAAAGTTCTCGAAGTTTCTGAGATCTCGAGAACGTATCGAGAAACAAATAGCCTGGAATATTCCGGAAAACGTCAAAATAAAGGCATCACAACAATTAAAAATTCTAACATAAACAGGAACATAATTAAGAACTAAAAG
Organism: Monochamus saltuarius; assembly: GCA_025584915.1. Classification (NCBI taxonomy): domain Eukaryota; kingdom Metazoa; phylum Arthropoda; class Insecta; order Coleoptera; family Cerambycidae; genus Monochamus; species Monochamus saltuarius. Next base: position 21,035,913 of record CM046723.1, on the reverse strand, counting down.
GTAGGTGAGCTTCCGTAACAATATTGATAATAAAAAAGATACAAGGTGTCAAAGTTGGAATTTAAAAAGTGATTTTTTTGTAATAATTACACTGTGTTTGACTGTATCAGCTTAAAAATTTGGCAATAGATGTAAGATCTTTTCTCAAAAACAATGTATGTTTCAGATTTTTACAAAAGTTACGTTCACATTTACATCACAGATATGATAGAAGGGGCGCCCTCTAGAGAATTTGTCGAAATAGACAAGAAATTATAATTTCTTATATCCAAAAACATTTATTTCCAAATTTTTAAGTTGATACAGTCAAACAAAATGTAATTATTACAAAAATCACTTTTTAAATTTCAACTTTAACAACCTGTATCACTTTTATTATCGACATTTTATTAAGGCTTGGCTCAAAATTGTAACATTTTCCAGATAAACTGCCTAACTTTCTTATAAAAACTATCTATATACATATAATATCTATAACTACCTATTACAGTCAGCTGTTAACCTCTAGCTAGTGCGCGCATAACTTTCTATACAGAGGGTTATTCGTTCAGCAGAAAAGATATCCGAATTTTGCACGCTAATTGCATACTGACAAAATTGTTTACGGCGTGATAGATATTATCGTACCCCACAGAATTCTTTTAAAAAACTCACAAGACCTGAATTCAAAAATTATTAAGTATTTTTTCATCATGTAAGGCACACACAAGATACAATTCAGTCTTTCAGTGAGGTAACAAATTCTTTCAGTTTTCCTCAAAAAGAAAATTTAGTTTTAGGGTAATAAGAACCGCTACCTCCAAGGTATATTTTCCTTATACATAATTATCTTACTAACAGTGTAATACATAAAACACCAGCCTTAATGCCTATTTTTAATTTTAAAACCTAAACAGATAGCCCAAAATGTATGTAAGCTATGTAACTAACATCACAGATAAATAAGCTAAACTAACATTTAGAGAAATATCTAGGCATGTGGTATAATTCTATCCAGAGAAATATTTTTTCTGTTAAATAGGTTCATAATTATTATTTTCTATTTTTTTTTGGCCGTTTTCACATTTCTTAATACTCATCATTTGTACAAATCAACCTTTCTAATCTGTTTTTACACTTTCTCGTTAAACAAGGTTAGTTAGTAGCATCATTTGGGTTCTCCCTCCATATTACTAAAATGGTTTCGAAGGATTTTTGATGTTTTCTTATTCTTTAGATATATATAAATCTGTTTACAGGCCTTTTACGCCCAGAGCTACGATATGCTCCTCCACTCCATTCTTTTCTTCGCCTTGCTTTTCCAATCCGTTACATTTTTCTCCCTTAGATCTATTGCCACTGCCTCTTTCCTCGTTCTCCCTTTTTTTCTTGTAGTGTGGTTTACTCTCTACAAATTTTTGAACGGTCCTTTCATCTTCCATACATTCTAGATGCCCTAGCCACTGCAGTCTTCTGGTATTTACAACATCGTCTATTGTTCGTGAAAGGTTTTCTCTTGACTGCTTATTGAGGACCTAGGCTTCACTGCCATACAGCGCTGTCGGTTTCAGAATTGTTTTATACATTCTAAATTTTACTCATCTGAACAAATTTTTTGATTTCACTAAAAGGTTTACTGCTGCGTCCCCAAATACATATATTCTTGAACTTCTTCAAACTCCATCTCTCCATGTGTTCTCAATTTCAAATTGGTATCTTTTTTTTGTTCTCCTATTCTCAAAAGCTTACCTTTCTCTTGATTTATCTGCAATCCCACTTTACGTGCTTCCTCCACAAGTTTTCTCGTTACTTCTAATTCCCTACTATCTCTAGCAATAATGGCCAGCCATCTGCATAACTTACTATTTGGTGACTTTTAAACATTATGTGTCCTTCTCTGTTCAACTGACTATCTCTTATGACCTTTTCTAGTTCTAAATTGAAAAGAAGCATTGAGAGTGGGTCTGTCTCCTTGTCTCAGTCCTGTGTCAATAGTAAAACCTTCCGAACATTCACCTTTTATTCGTACTTTGCTTTTAGTATTGTCTAAGGTCATTTTCAATAGCCCAATCAGTTTGGTTGGTATCCCAAATTGTTTCAATATGTTACTTAGTTTATTCCTTTTGATCGAATCATATAATATAATTGTTTTAATCCCATATTCATAGCATGTAATCAGGATTGCCTTCATCATGAAAATTTGGTTCGTTGTTGACCTCTCCTTTCTAAAACCTGCTTGATACTTCCCTATCTGTAGTTCTGCTATAGGTTCTATTCTCTGTTTTAATAACATTGCCATGATTTTATGCCCTATATCTAGCAATGATATACCCCTATATTTTCTGCAGTCTGTTGCATCTCCCTTTTTTAGATATAGTCATTGTAAATTGTCTAGATATTTTAGTGATGTGAATAACACACAACACTAAAAATATTTTTTGAAAACACTATTAAATGTTGATGGTGAATTGGAAATTAACATTTTTCACTTGCTAAAAAATGTGCAACAAAAAATATATGCAAAAAGCATAACACTAATTTAGTTTATAATTAAAGAAAAATAAACAGAACAAATTAAATAAATGTCTTTAAGACATTTATTACGCTTTATTTTTGTTTAAAAAGGTATTTTGAAGTATGGCAGTTTCGTTTCTAAACACCTTAGATTTTCTAAATGAAACATGCCTGACAGGAAACAATAAATTCTAACACATTTTTATATTAAACGTGCTGTAACTTCTTCCGTACGTTTACTACTTTATAGCAGTTACTTCCTGGCGTACTTCCTAAGCTTTCTAGAAATCACGCGATGTCATTAGCACTTATTATAACATACGTATCTCCGATCTAATCCAGTAAACTCGCTCACTGAAATTCAGTCTGCGAAAAAGCTTTTGTTGTTGTTGTATATCTTATTAAGTTAACTAACCTGTATACATTTTAATAGTAAATATTTCTCAGAATATTTTGTGTTCACACCTCACGCTTTTGTTAAAATGTAGAAATCTATATATTTTTTATTATAAGAAAGTAAAAAAGTGTTTTTGTCTAATCTTATCTATTTAATTTAAATTTATAGATAAATTCAAGGTGATAAATAATAATAAAAAAGCCATTTGTTCATAATATTCAATATAATAATTAGGGAAAATATTTTCTAATTTGGTGGTGAAGTCGCTGATGATAATAATAGAACTCTTCAAGCAAAAAATCCGGACTGGCTTCAAACTGTCAAAAACGTTTATCCAACTACTTCTTGCGTGATGTTTACTGAAAACAAATTCATAACTTAACTGGTCGCATATTGAAACCAGTCCGGATTCCTTTCTTGAATAGACCTATTGTAACCTCTACGTTGACTTAGCCTTGAAATACGTCATGTAGAAGAACAAACTTTATTGTCACTCCTTGATTACACAATAAATATCCTTTAAACAAATTCACAACAGTCAAATCTTTACTTTGACGTTTGTCACTCGCGTTCGACTTCGGAACATAAGCTAATCTGTGGAGGCAAAGCCGATCCGCTTATATATATTTAGGGTTTGCTATCGAAAAAGTTTCGAGAACCAATGTTATAATATTTATAATGTTGTATACGTAATTGTCTCAATGTGCAGTTAACATGTAAAATTCAGAAGATTTTATGATAGGGAAAATGATGCCTTTTTTATTTTAAATAACTTGCCAGCCTGAACTGTTATGCAACCTGGAGAAAACTTGTATAATTGATACAGTGCAGAGATATTTTTTCTAACTTACTCGGATTTTTTTAGACTGTATCAACAAACGGTTATTAAAAATTTGCATATAAAAACGGCGTCCTTAAAATTACTTACTATATAAAACTGTTCATAACATTTATTATTCCTCTGGTCACGTGTCCAGTTGTTATTGATGTGTAGGCAGAAACGTTACAGATTTTTTTTTAATGTTATTACATATAGCACAGACAATTGCATGTCACGTTATCGAGATATGGGACTAATTTGTAGATTTTTAAAATATCCTGAGTGTTTTCAATGTATGATGCACGATAGTTATACGATAGGATATTAATAATAATTGATATTAATCTGTCAACTAAATAATTAATATTTACAGAAGAAAATACTTCAACTATGATCAATATTGCAGCCAGAATTATTTATTTCATATAGGAAAAGAAACTGCGTGTGTGTGTGTAAGGTCGTAAACTTGATTTTATTTCAAGATGTGTACCTGTACCTTATCAAAAAATTACCGACAATAAGTATTTTAAATTAAACAGGCGCTCTCAAAAAGATGATTCTCATTCGAAAAACATCAACCAAATTTAATGAAAAATATACAGGCAGTCACGGGCGTAGCCAAGGGGGGGGTTTTGGGGGTCCAAATTACATTTGAATATATATATGCATATATAGGCAGACGCAGTTGCAGCCGAACTATAACCGGACTACAAACATAACTGCATTCAACTTGAAGTATGGAAAACAGTGATGACAAGTATCTCGCCTACCCCAAAATCTAGTTTGGAATGCCTAGATATGTGCGATAAAAACCTTTATCCTAATATTTACACATTACTACAAATCTTGGCTACCATTCCTGTATCCACTGCTACCCCAGAAAGGTCTTTCTCCAGCCTAAGGAGACTGAAAAACTATCTACGAAACACTACAAGTAAAAACAGACTTAATGGTTTGGCTCTCATGAACATTCACTATGGAACAGAAATTCATGCAGATGAAGTAGTGGATATATTTTAAAGAAAAAGCCGAAGATTTCTTCTTTAATGGTTTTAGATTTAGCGCAGAGGAACGAAATTAATTTAACCATTTCATTTAAAGTTAAGAACTTTCTTTATAAATACCTATGTCGTAATTTTTCCGATGAATATATAGATATTAAATTTCATGTAAGTATATATTTGTTGTCTTATTTACTTCAAACCAAACCCCCCAAAACTAAATCCTGGATACGCCCGTGCAGGCAGTACTTTATTTTAACGCATTATAACAGCACGAGAAGAATAAAAAGTAAAGTTGTAAAAAACTAATAAAACTTTTCTATTATGCTACCAGAATGTATACAGGGCATTTAGAAAATCAGTGGTAAAGCAAACATGTTTTTTCATTTATTGTATTCAATGCATCATTCCGATTCCAAATAACTTGTTATGTATTTGCTCCTACCATTGACGAGATGTAGAAAGTTACTTGAGGCATTTATAAAATTTTACTGACTTTACTATATTAAATTAATTAATTTTATTCTGAGAACATAATAAAGTAATAAATAAGGTTTTTTAAAAATCTTTACAAGAAAGTCAGCACAACCACCACTTTACTATACATTTCCAATACGACAGATAAAGTTACGAAAATACTATGTAAAAAAGGCGTACGGAATACTTTCACATCAACGTTTAAAATAAGTAAGCAATTTTGTAACCCGAAAGATCAATTGAGTCCGTCACAAACTCTGGGAGTGTTTGGTGCCATGAGCGACTATGCCAAAGTATACGTAGCAATGTCCAAACGAACTGTAGAAACCAGGAAAAATAACACGAAAGACAGATACGGTTATACCAGCCTGAAACATTTGCCGTTACTGAACATGCTTGGAAAGAGTGATAAAAATCTCACTAGAGGACATTAGAGTACCGATTCGTTCGTACCAATGGGTATTATAATCTAGCACGAAGGGAGCGAGATTTTTCAATACTCAAACAATATGAACAGGGACAAAGGATTGAAGATTAGTTACATTTGGATGTCTTTGCTTGAGAACAAACAAGTGAACCGGAGCGTATCTGAACTAGCCATTCGTAACACGTCTGAATCAGTCAACCTAAACACTGAACTAACCAACCTTGACGCACCGACTAATATAAAAGATCGGCTTAGACATCGCGGTAACCATTCAGCCGCTGCTCAAGATACGAAGAATACTGAATATGCCATCTGTTAAATTTGGCGAAACGTCTGCAGTTAAGCATCGACCACGGCAAAACAGTCCAGAAAGTGTACATCATTCAATTGACACCGGCCGTGAAAACCCACGAACTATACTAAAATATACTTATTCGGAAGAAATTTGATCAACCTAAATATCTTGCTAAATGTCACTCCTTAATTTGAAAGTATTTGGAAGAAATTAAACAAGATATATATTTATCACTCTCTGTTAACGGGTCGTAACTTCTCCGGGAGGAATAAAAAAAATGGTCATACAATCTACCTTCATTTTTTTTTATTCAGGATAACTCTGTATAACTAATAACTAATGACAACTTACCGATATGAGCATGTTGCTTTGGTCGAAATATTCTGCTACGGGTATGACGTTCTTGTAGAAATTGTTTAGCTCCATACGAGCTAAGGATAAAACAACTTGACCTAATTTGGCACCATAATCTATTTGTCTTTCTAAGACTTTCTTCCTCCATGATATCAAAATGACACCTTGCACTATTTGAATCTGAAACAAACGGTAAATAAGAGTATTGTTTAGGTTTCTAATTTGAATGATACTAGAACAGTTTTAAATAGTCATCCAGTTGCATGTCTCGGTTGATCATAAGTCGAGACTGGCCCCGTCTTTGAAGCCCATTTTATAATCACTTTGTCAGCAATTAGTAAGCCAAAAATAAAGATTTGTAAGTCGTTCATTAAGAAGATATTAGTAGAGCCATTTTAGAGGATAACTTCCCGTTCCGCTTAGGATAAATTTCTAATTATATTTGCCTCTAAGAGGTAATTAAATTTGTAATTTGTAAGTGTTTATAAGCCACAACAAAAAAATGTTTCTCATTAAGGAGATATTTAATGAAGAAAATTGGTAACTTGTAAAGTTGGCTCTCCAATTTCGGGTGTTTCCAAAAATTTTATATCAGAAATACTCCCCGCCGTTTTTAAATATTTGTAATTTATTAATGAGAATTTGTAAGAAATTCGTTGACCTCCAAAACCTATTAAATTGGGATGCTGGTCAAAAGCCGATGGTATCAATGTAATAATGATATTTCTACCCTTCATTCTAATCATGAGGATTAGCTCAGGAGTCGAACACTTGTGCGGGAGAGGAGGCGGCATATTATTATTAAGCAGGCCGCATTTTCGCCCAGAAATGACTTGAGTTGGTAGGCTCTAACCACCATTCAGTGCAGGAATAAGAGAAACCTGGAAAACCTGATTAATTAAGGGGGTAGTCAAACGTCAATCTCTCACATTGACCCAAGCCAACATTTTTCCACCCTACCGCAGAGAGGGTGCCAATCCTCTCCACGAATATAGCTGATATATATTTTCTCCCGCTGCGGGGGTCGAATCCACAGCGATCTAGTCACCTTGATTTAAGTACGGACGCTTTAAACCGCGCGACCACTGACCGATATTAATGAATGACTAGGTGTCAAAAAATTAACAATACTTATTATTTTAATAGCGAGATACAAAAACATTAAATGTCGTATTAGCATTTAAACGTTACATATTATTCACGATGGTGAATAATATACAGGGTGAGATAATGCTGTGGCAAAGTTGGTTTATCGCTAAAATACAATTGGCACAACAAATTTCAACATTTAGGTGAGGGGGCAAGAAATGAAAATTTTAAAAATAATTTAACTTATATAGGGTGATTCGTTTTTTTAATAAAAAGAATTACACTTTTCTCAGGAGTCTCTAAGGTTGACATTTTCCTGACAGAAAGAAATGGTATCTTAGCAACAAAAGTATTCACTTTTAATCGTAGGAGCTAAATTTGACACTTTTAATTCTTACATTAAAAAGTTTTAATTTATAAAAGTGCATTGTATTCAACAATATTTACAATAAATTTTGTTTATTAAATACACAGTTTGTACAAGTATTAAAATTAAATAAACTACTGAAACTGCCACTACCCTAATTCTTGGAGCAATTCTCAAACCAACACGTTTTTATTAATAGTTATATTATATTTAGATGTTGTGAAATCAGAATAACAACGGTGCTTAGTTTATTATTACCGCTATCAACTTCCAGCTCAACTTCCAGCTAGTAAAGTATGGTTCATTATTTATTGAGCACCCTGTAGATATATTTGCAAATATTATAGGATGGTGAAATATTTGTTTCCGGTAGTTCATTTTATTTTGTTAAGTAACTAAATGTAATTTCCGTAAATAATTAATTTAATTCAAATTAATATAATAATTTAATAAAAAATCTTCACACATTATGGCACTATAAAACTAAAAACATTGCGCTTGCAATGTAAATTTTTTATAACTATTCAGTATATTCCAGTAGTTTATATTGTTTAATATAATTACAAGAGTATTTATGACAAATAGTCTTATTTGGGGTTCGAATGCTTACCAAACTTTGTTTTGTTATGCTAAGAAAGTTCCAAGCCTTTTAAAACTTAAATTACTGCACATTAAGTGTTATTACCCATTATTACTAACCGCTTAGTATTACAATTTTCAGTAGGTAATGTGAGTTATTGATCCTTGTGTTCATTAAAGTACCCAAAGTTTTCGTCAGTAGTTTGTTGTCAGTATATGTTTACTGTTTCCAAGTAAACCTCACATATGGCTAATAAGTAGAAAATGTTGTGCTTTATCTACCATTTGTCACCTAATGGTTCCAAACACGCACACTTTTTTGTCTCATTTCATCCTGATTTTTAAGTGTTTCTTCCACAAACCTAGAAAAAATATAGACGGTGCCAGCGGCAAATTGCCAACGACCGCTAATTCATTGCCACCCTAAAAGATCCAGAATCGCTAAAACTTGCTTTTTATGCCAATTTACGTTGGTTGTACTGTAGCGTGAAGCTCATTTGTTTACTGTGATTGGTTACAATCTTTAATGACATTTAAAATGACAGCAAGTTAGCTAATTTCATATTGCAATGCAGCTATCATATTTGCAGAACTGCAACATAATGTAAATAAAATATTCATTTTCCGGACCTTAAGACCATAGGCGACGGGACCTGTCACGTGCCTATATAATGGAACGGCGCCGTCTATATTTTTTCTAGGTTTCTTCACTACTAGCTATTTCAATATTTTAAAAAATATATGAACAATAAAGAAGACATCAGTAAGTGTTGACAAAATATGAGGTGCAACATTGTTATTGCGACAAAATGAGAATAAGCAAGAGTAGACAATTTTTTCTAACACATTTACTAGAAGTTCGATAATTAATCATGTATAAGATATTAAATGTGTGTGTACTTCGCAACAAATGTTGAAAATTAATAGTTTTATCAGAGTGCGCAGTAAATGTTGAGCAAAAAAATCCATTTAATTTTATAGAGGAAGCGTTATTTGTTTCACTCAACTATATTCGATTCTATTTCAAATCAACTGCTGCAGTGAAATTATTAATTATCTTTTAGTTATTTATGTACTAATACAGGTTGCCCCGAACAGGGCCGCGCCAAGGGTAGCTGCCGCCGGGGTGCGGAACATTTGCTGCCGCCCTAGCACCATTCTAGGTTAATCTCCAAATAATGGGGCAATAAAATAAATATGGAAATATACATTAATAATAATAATAATAAATGTATTTTTCTTCAACAATTAACAGAAAACAATATTAAAAAAACAAGAGCTAAGAATAGGAATTTAGTCCTCATAAGTAACACAAAACTAAATATATTTATAATATAAAATACATGTGTAAAAATAACAAAAACACATAAAATGATGCTCAGATATCAGTATTGTACTGACTTTTCATTTAAATATTAGGTATCTTGTCATTCAAAAATAATTTTTTGGACCTTTCTTATTGCAAATTCCTCAACCAAGTGATATCTAGTTTTTTTAAATTTTGACCACAGGTAATTTTTTATTATCTTTAATTTTGAGAAAGATCTCGTGCCAGAGGCTACCATTACAGTTAATTATATTTTCAAAACCATGAACACGTTGGAGAATACATTTATTAAGTCATTTTGGAATAAATATTCTAAAACTGCTAGGGGGGTCGTTTCTGGGTCAATATCTGTCACTAGGTTTTCAACTTCATCATGCATATCTATGGCATTAATGTTCATTGGTTCTGTTGGATCTGAAAGCTTAGTTTGCAAGTCCATGCAATATTTCATTTTTATATCCTTATTTAGACTTCCGAATAAATGATCATTTAAAAAGCCGAATGTACCTATCTTTGTGAATTTTTAGCTGTTCAATGCACTCCTCAATTTTGTTTAAGGCTATATCCAAAAGTCAGATATAACTGGTCTGCTACTTCCTGCTCGGCCTAAGCGGCTCGACTTGCAGAAAGCGACCTACAATATCGTAGGTACTTAACCGCAGACCTCTCGCCCTGGGCGATGCGCCATTAAATCTATAAATGATCCTGCAGGAAACAACTACTCCGCGGGCTAATGCCCCGACCGGCATTGAATTACACCTGCAGTATCTGTGTGAAACAGCCAAGAACCCTTGTCGGCCACTCCACCAGACATAGACCGGTTTCGGGCTTGTTAGCCCTCATCAGTATGCCATAGGTGAGATGACCGACAATTGAACTGGCTGTTCCTTCATATGTAATTTCACATATAAACCGAGTATCTGTGGGCTAATGCCCCGCCCACAGATACTGCAGGTGTAATTCAATGCCGGTCGGGGCATTAACCCGCGGAGTAGTTGTTTCCTGCAGGATCATTTATAGATTTAATGGCGCATCGCCCAGGGCGAGAGGTCTGCGGTTAAGTACCTACGATATTGTAGGTCGCTTTCTGCAAGTCGAGCCGCTTAGGCCGAGCAGGAAGTAGCAGACCAGTTATATCTCACCTGCACTCGGTTTATATGTGAAATTACATATGAAGGAACAGCCAGTTCAATTGTCGGTCATCTCACCTATGGCATACTGATGAGGGCTAACAAGCCCGAAACCGGTCTATGTCTGGTGGAGTGGCCGACAAGGGTTCTTGGCTGTTTCACACAGATACTGCAGGTGTAATTCAATGCCGGTCGGGGCATTAGCCCGCGGAGTAGTTGTTTCCTGCAGGATCATTTATAGATATATCCAAAAGTGTTTAATAAAAATTTATTTTAAAATATCTCTCAGGGCATTGAATGGTTTCATCCTCACTTTCATAAGAAAATATTGCCTTTTAACAGGGAGTGTGCAGTTTAGCTTAACTGACGTTTGCTACTAACCAACGGCCATTTGCCGCCCCCTGAATCGTGGCGCCCGGGTGCCACGCACCCCTTGCACCCCCGGGTTGGCGCGGCCCTGGCCCCGAAATTAATGCAACATGGAGCAAGATCACATTTCTGACGACAAAATAATGCGATATAACCAAACTTACCTTAGTGGAAAAGTTAATGGTTAAAAAGCTACAGGATCTCAAAGTTAAAATTTTATATTTGTATAACTATTTGCGTACATTATGGAGACCGGAGGTATTTGGAGGAGAAATGACACATCATACTTTATTTAAATGGTATAACTATTGTATGGCTTACTATATACGTCTGACTATTGAAACAATCGATTCTCTTACCTTTTTTATGCTTGTTGATACCGTTAAGAGTAACCGTTTTCGAAATAATCATAAGTATTTGAAATATTCAGCGCACCGTGTAAAAACTATTTTGGTCTCAGATAAAGTGTCTTTTTTGTTGAACATATGGCAAAATGCTACTTGAAAAAGTTACTCAAAATGATGGCGATGTGCAAAGTTTTAAGAACTTCCGCAATAGATTTTCAACAATGGTTTCATCACATAAGTGGCGCCCGCTACCAGTGCCGTCAAAATTAGAAAAAAAAAATGAATTCACCTCTAAAAATTAGTTATTTATAAATATCCAAAATGAAATTTTAACTTTTGACATCCTGTATCCTTAGCTAAAGTAAATTTGGCTACATTGCATTATTTAGTTGTCAGGACTCTTGCTCTGCGTTACATTAATTTCGGAACACCCTATATATACAGAGTGTAACAAAAAAACAGGTCAACTTTTTAACTGTATATTTGTGGCGACTAAATATGAGGATTTATTCCTACATACTACAAAATTGCCTCTCTTAAAAGATACAGGATAATGCACTTTTAAAATTGTTTTTTCGCAATAACTCAATTTTCACATACGCGTTTGAAATGTATAATCTTCAAAGATATTATGTAAACGATGCCTAAAAAACACACGTAGAAAATAGAAGGAAGGCAGGCCAGGAACGACTTACGTTAGTAGGCTCTAACCACTATTCAGTGCAGGAATGAGGGAAACCTTTAAAACCTCATTAATTAGCGGGGTAGTCAAATATCAACCGGTATCAATCTCTCACATTGACCCAAGCCAACATTCTTCCACCCTACCATATCCGCAGAGAGGGGCCAATCTCTCCACGAATATAGCTTATATACGGTCTACCGGCAGCGGGACGCGAACCCACACCGATCTAGTCACCTCGATTCAAGTACTGACTCCTTAAACCGCGCGACCACTGACCGACAAATGTATGTAATTATATTTACTAAGAAAAATTAAAACAGGATTTACGAAATAGATTAGTTAAACACATTTATAGTAATTGCTACGCATATTTTAGCAGTGCATAAACGACCTTTATAATTAGAGAAAATCTATGTTAAATGTTTTTGCCTAAATTTTTGAACACCATTTGTATAGTTCCACTCAGAGCATTAAATGACTATTCTACATTATTTCAAATACTTTTTAATAAAAAATATTTTATCCAAATCAATAGAAGAAATGCAACTATTCAGTGGTCACCCCATTCCCCTAATTTTAGTCCATTCGATTTCAGCTCAGTTTGTGGGTTTATGTAAAACAATGTTTATTCTGAATCAATGGACAATATTAATCAACTGAAAAAAGGGTCTTATAAATGAGACTGAATAGTTTTGGGAAACATCAGTTTTTTTTCAAAATATTAAATTTTTGGTAATTAGAAAAGCCCGTTAATGCATTTTTTAGGCAGGCGGACATGTAGTGAATTAATTAATTAGTGAATTACGTATAGTTATGAATTATATAAGGGATTTGACAAGCTTTTAATCCACGAGAAAAAATGGACACTCGAAACACAGCCGAAAGTTACATTTTTTCTAGAGGATTAAAGGGTGGTTAATTTCCCGAATGTAATTCGACGTTTTATCCACTACCACGGCCACAACTAGTCAATTAGGAGAGTGAAAACCGACATATTTGACAAATTTATTTTAATCAAGATTATTGATTGTCAACGGAATACTAGAAAGTCTTGGAATCATTTTTATAGCATGCATTTGTTGATTTGTCAACGAGACTGAAAAATTTTCCATGCTAAAATCAATGTTGAAAGTGCACAAAGGTATTGATATTTCGAAGTATAGTAAACTTACTGCAGATTTGAAAATAGATTCAAGAACTTATAAACCAAAGAAGGCAAAGATACTGGAGAGAAACCAAATCGGAGAATTTTTGAAAATAGCACGGGATGAGGGATATTTACAAGTTAAGGTAGAAAATACACGATTTTAAGATTTCAATTTATACGTTTTATTTTGAAATCTGTACAGGTTGCAACAATCATGAGAGTCGCAGATGCTTGCCGGTGCAATGAATAACCTTTTTGGATATCATCCATCTCCGAGACAAAGGCCTATACGTACTTATTAATTCCGTATACGAAAACAAATATTTCAAGAAGTTTCACGATCATGGAAGAAGCTATTTAAGTCAATGATGTAGAAATATGTTGAAAATATATCAATCTGCGACCTAAAAATGCCAGTGGGAGAATTTTCTTGCGATATGTGGCTGGCAAATGTACTACTCAATATATAGGCATCAACAGAATTTGGAAAAAGTTTCCAAAAGTGGCTGCATTTCTTGGGCTCTCTGATCCAGAAAGTTTTACCGGGCATGGAATGATGCGTTCTTCGGCAACATTACTAGCTAATGTTGGAGGTACTATTACCACTGTGAAGCTTCATAGTGGTTAGAAATCGACTACAGTAGTATATTGAAGATTCACTGTCCAGCAAGATGGAAGTCCTTCAGAAACGCCTTATCGAGTGAATTTAAATAATCCCGATCAAAATGACAAGATTGTTCTTGAGATAAATGTTAACAATAATAATTCTAAATAAAATGCTATAAAATTGAAGCGTGGTATTATGAATTCTACTCCACTAACTAGTGTTAAAAGGCCTTTCGTCTACGAGAAACAGACGTATTAAACCTTCTTAACATAGTGGTCGTGGAGATAAAAATATTAATATTACTATTAAATTAAATTGTAGTGCATAATAATATTGACGTGTTTTTGTTTTCATTATTCATAGTAAACGAAATTACATAGGAAAAACAAACATTTGTTTGCGTAAAAGTGGTAAAGCTGTAAGTCTGGTTAACCCTATGTTCAGAGACACTATATAAAATCAGTTAGAAAGAACATTTAAGACCTCGATAAATTATTTAAAAATTGTTCCTTTGAGCGTTTGCTGCTATCTCTAACGTTGCATGACTTTAAAAATTCAATTTATTTTGAAAATGAAAAGTTTTAGGAAAATTATCAAGAATAATAAAATATTCTAAATAAAATTTCACACTACTACATTAGGATAACTTGTCCATATGAGCACGTCAGTAAAAACGGGAGAGGCAAAGTGGATACCCCCTTCACTCCAGTTTCTACGTTTTTAAGCGTTATTTACAATAATACATTGGATTTGGTCAACCGCAAGAAATATCTTTATTAAATTTCAAGCTGATACAAGAAAAATTAACAAAGTCATTGCAAAAACAGTTTTAATAGTTTAGGACCCTGTATCTGTTAAGAGAGGCATTTTTTGTGTATATAAGAGTAGATTCACATTGTAGGCCCCGCCTTTACAAGTATTTGTAATATCATGTGATTTTATACACCCCCATCGATCACCCTTAAAAGCCACGTGGTATTTTTTCCTATCATCGCTTGGTCTCAGTTGCTTTACATCGCTGTAAAAGTGATTATAATGTTAATCTTAAAGACATAGTTACTATGGAGTTATCTCAAAAAGTGCTCTTTTGTGCCCTTATAGTCAACCAGGAGCAGCATCAAGCAATTGGTTTTATAAGCTTTGTTAACAGATAAGTCAACGTAATGTTTAATTTTTGGCGACAAATTTTAACATTTGTAGACTTTTCGAATCCAGAGGGCATTGCGAATAACCTATTACAGTGGCTTTATACAACACAATGGCGACAATAGTGTGTCCTGATAACAATGATCTGCACTGGATGAACAATATCTGAGCTGGTTCCTTCAAACTCAGTTCACAGTTCTATTTAAAGAAGAGAACCACAATCAAGGCTCTGGAAAGTTCTTGAAAAGAACAGTTAGGGGATACTTTTTTAATATAATTCAATCATCGTTTTTAATATAATTATTGATTTTGATTCTACCCTTTTCCTAATTTTGTTTCTAACGATCTAACCTAATCACACTAATATTTTGGAGTTGTCAAACCTCTACTGGTAGAGCTAGAGGGGAAAGGGAAGACATCCAAAAGCGTCGTACCCTAGATTAACAGAATATGCTACGGAGAAACTTCGTATTTATGTAAGCTGCCCAAACCATTGAAAAAAATGCAATTAATATGTGGCAGCTCATCTGAAAACTATTCAACAACTGGTAACTAACCACGGATGTACTCAAACCAAACCAAGCTATGCTTTCAGAATTGGTAATATTTTAACATTTTGCTCTTTGTAACATAAGCTTGTTTACCTTTTCAGAATACTCTACGACATCTCTCATATTCCTAGGATATCCGGATACAAGATATGTCTTGGCATTAGGAGACATCTTCATTTCCAACATGAGAACCTCCGTCACAGTTTTGCTGGAAAGCAGCCCAAAATCTGGCATATCTGCAAAAAAAAGAAGAAAAACATTAATCTTGTATTGCCTTTTGCTGAATGATCTAATCATGGTCGTTATGACATACAGGCGTTTTACCAATTTTGGTTCTTTAAATTGTCATAAAAGGCAACTTTGTATAAAAATGTGATATTTGATAGGGTACCACCAACGTCATTAACAAAACTGGAATGCAGATCCACTCTCAGAAGAATATTACACTAGGTATAACGAATTTTGAAAAATGCACTTGAATATAGAAAGAGGAGAGTTTATTAATGGAATTGTTACAGTTGCGCATTTCAGTTTTCCGACTTGATTTTATGAGCTTTGAATCAGATGTAAATTCTGCAGTAAATACCACATTTTATGTTATTGTCAAATTAAATCAGACAAGGCACACTACTACAACAAATATTTATTTAAAGTATCCATTATTCATGTTGAAGACACTTCAGTGTTCTCTAATTTTCAAGTTTTTTGAGGATAAAACCTGTTTTAAATATTTGTAAAATTGGTCATATAGCAAATAAGCAAGATATTTATAACCAATTTTAACATAAGTTGAGCTCTTGGGACAGGGGGCGCGTAGGGGGCTGCAGAACTGGGCGTTGGTTGGCTCCGGCGTTCAGGGATGCACAACCCTCTCACGTCGTTGTCCTGTTTCCGGGAGCTATATCTACCTGGTAGCCCTGGTGATTGCTATGCAACATCCCAAATTGAGGCTCCGTGGAGGGTGGGGAGCCAGGTAGATGAACAAAAACAATCCCGCATGGATAATTCAAATGCCAAAACTTCTGCGGCAGAGCGGCAACGCTCGCTGCAAACACCAGCGCCAGAGCGGCAACGCTCGCTGCTACCACCAGCGGCAGAGCGGCAACGCTCGCCGCAATCTGTGGCAGAGCAACAATGCTCACCACAGCCGGGACCGTCGTCCCAAACTGACCCTCAACCGGGGGCCAGTAACAAGCCCTATAGGGGCAAAAGAATTTGTGGTGCTGAGGCCAAGAGGAGGAAGAAAGCGCGACAAGAGGAGGCTCGAGCAGCAACTGCAGCCCCTCCTCCAAACGCGCATCTACTCCTCTGGCGCAGCCTACAATGTCTGGTGGGCGTAATCCTACGTGGACGGCTGGCAAACCCAAGGGTTTGCCACTGTCCGCACGGGACAAACGCCACCCAGGAAAAAGTGGACCGCCGATAAAGAAGGCTGAGCACCCGCAAGGTGTGCCACCTTCTCAGGCGCAACCACAGTCCAAGAAGGGAGGGCACCCACATGGAGCGCCACCTTCCAAAAAGAGGATCAGGTCGGGGACTTCATCGGATACTACTCCGATGAAATATAAGAGGGCTAAACAGGCCCCCTCCGCCACTACCTACAGAGAAGCGGCCCTAGGACATCTTAGGGTTGCCATCATTGACAAGGATAATCCTTATGGGAAAATTCCCATGAACAAGGAGAGCCTTGTAAAAAAAGCAGTGAGGATGGAAAGGAGTCTTCCACCAACTCCTGACGCCACTGTCAAAGTGCCCGCGTTTCACTCGTGGACATACTCTGGTGAGATCATCAGGGTTGTCTGCGAGGATGACTTCACGCGGTCATGGCTAGCGGACGCAGTGGTAAGGCTGCGACCCTGGGAGGGCAGTGCCCTTACCGTGGTGCGCTCTGACCAGTTGCCAAGGCTGACGAAAGCCACACTCTAGATCCCCGTGGAAGCCGAAAGCGACCTCGAGGAGAAGAGTGGTAATTCGTCGCCTGGCACGTCAGAACCCCATGGTAAATGTGAGCAGGTGGTGCCTGTTCCACCACGAGGTCAAGGCCGCCCCGCGTGGCTATCTACTCGTCTTCGGCATAGGAGACGAGGATTTAAAAACCCTTGGGACAAGGGCGATGAAGGTGTTCTGCATCTTCCAATCCCTTGATCTCAAGGTAAAAAACGAAACCTGGGCCGGTATCAACTGTCCCTGGACCACTGGAGCAGGAGCAGATGGAGATTGAGGCTGGAGATGCGGAATTGCATGCGAATGCAGCTGCCTCCTCAACTCCTCCATCCCTGGCTCAGGAAGCAGAGGAAACCCTCCCCTCCTTCTAGGAGGCCCGAGAGGATAAGCAACAGCCACCACAAGATGGTCAAGATGGTTGGTGATACCAAGGTAAGTGTTGTACAGTGTAACCTGCAACACAGTCGAGCGGCCACGGCTGCGTTATGCCGCCGTCTTGATGTGGAGCAGGATACACTGGCACTAATACAGGAACCCTGGATAGTCAAATCTAGGATTTCGGGTTTAACTAAACTAACTGGGCGTATTTTCAATACACCCAATACAGACAGGCCGAGGACGGCGATATACACACCTCGCCACATCAAAGTCCAACCACTACAACACCTTTCAACATCTCATTTGACTGCCGTGAAAGTGGACTGTGTAGTCAAGGGTAAACAGACTGTGGTTGTCATGGCATCAGTTTACCTCCCAGAGAATTCAGCCACCCCACCACCAACAAGGAAAATGGAGGAACTGGTGGCACACTGCCGCGCCCAGAATTGGGAACTCATCATGGCCTGTGACACTAATTCACACCATGTAGCCTGGGGCAGTGAAGACAACAACACAAGAGGTAAGTCATTATATGATTATATTAACGCAAGCAACCTTTATATAAGCAATAAAGGCTGCGTACCGACATTTGTTAACTCTAGAAGTCAGACATTAATAGACGTCACTTTAACTACGGCGTGTATATCTAAGGTAATCCGGAACTGGCATGTTGCAGACTCTGCTTCTATGTCAGATCATCTCTGGATAAATTTTGAGATTAATCTAACTAAGACTCCTTTAAAACTGTTCCGGGACCCTCGAGGAACTGACAAGGATAGATACCTATGTCACCTCCGGGAGAACCTGGCAGCGGTACAAGATCAGGAACCTAAGAATAATGGAGAGATTGAGGTATTTGTGGATACTGCAATCTGCCATAAGGAAAGCCTTTATAACATCCTGCCCCCTCAGATCAGCCCAGCAGTCTGGTGCAACCGCCAGCTGGTGGAACCGAACTGAGCGAACTGAGGAAGAAGGCCAGGACATCATTTAATAGGGCAAAAATGACCAGACAAGACTCATACTGGCAACTATACAGAACCCACCTGAGACTTTTCAAAAACTAGTCAGAAAAAGACAAAGGGATGCTTGGAGAGCCTACTGCGAGGAGATTGAAGACTACTCGCAGACTGCTAGGCTATGTAAAGTCCTTGCAAAAGATAAAGACCATGATTTGGGTTTACTAACGAGAGAGGATGGTGAAAAACCACTAATCTAAATGAAAGTCTAAAACTGCTGATGCAGACCCACTTCCCAGGATCCACACCGATGGAACTGGAAGAATGGTTAGACGAAACTGAGAATCAACCTTCGGTCATGGAATGGCAAATTGCCAACCAGACTGTTACTAAAGATAAAATAAGATGGGCAGTGCAAACCTTTTCACCCTTCAAATCACCAGGCATTGACGGCATTTATCCAGCCCTTTTACAATGGGGCTTGGATGCTTTAATGCCGCACCTGGAACGGATGTTTAGGCTGTGCCTTGCACACCTCTACATTCCGAAGATTTGGAGGGAAGTAAGTTTGTGTTTATTCCCAAAACAGATACGTTGGACTACACCACCCCAAAGGCGTATCGACCCATCAGCCTGAAATAGTTTCTGTTGAAAACGATGGAGAAGCTGTGTGAACGATACATAAGAGACAGTGTACTGACGGGTAGACAGTCACACCCTAATCAACATGCATACACCAGGGCGATCCACCGACACTGCCCTTCACCAAGTGGTGGGCAGGATCGAAAAATCACTGGACAATAAAGAATCCACCTTGGGAGTATTCATAGATATAGAGGGAGCATTTGATAAAACAACCGTCCCCAAAATAAATTCAGCCCTTGTGGGAAGAGGAGTTTCTCCTACCATCTGTGGTTGGATATCAAGCATACTCACTAAAGGAGCCATACAAATCAGTGTGGCGGATGCCTCCGTAAGAGGCATTGTTGCGAGGGGCTGCCCGCAGGGAGGTGTTTTATCACCACTGCTATGGAACTTGGTTCTGGACAGTCTCCTGCATCACCTCAACTCGGAAATTGGCATCTATACCATCGCTTATGCCGATGATCTTACCATGCTGATTAGTGGAAGGTTTGAAGGGATTCTTTGTCAAAGAATGCAAACAGCCCTAAGAGCCGTTGAAGAGTGGTGTGAGGATCATGCTCTGTCTGTTAACCCCAGGAAGACGGAAATGGTTCTCTTCACGAGGAAGAGGAAAATGGGGCCCATAAAGGCAACAACTCTCCTAAACACTACGTTAAGCTTCGAATCGGATGTGAAATACCTAGGAGTCACACTTGATTCGAAATTAATATGGAATTTTCATTTAGAGAGAAGACTAAACAAGGCGTACATATCCTATGAGCAGTGCCGTAGAACCGTTGGTAAAACCTGAGGAATTAAACCAAAGGTGGTTATGTTGATATACACTGCCATTGTGAGACCAATGTTAGCCTATGGAGCTGTCGTCTGGTGGTCGAAAGTTCAACAGACGACAGCTAAACAAAAGCTCAGCCAGGTACAAAGGATTGCCTGCCTAAGCATAACTGGAGCTATGCGTACGACACCTACCATAGCAATGGAGGTGATGCTATGTCTACCACCTCTGGATATTTATCTAAGAGAAGTGGCTATGACAACTATGCTTCGCCTCAAAAATACTGGTATTATACCTGATGTAGGATGTGGAGAAGCTAGAAGTCGGCTGTGGAGTGGGGCCGTCAGGAAGATGCCCCATTTGCAGGCAGACAATGACAGCATTTCTCCCAAGTTTGTGTTTGACAGACCCTACACGGTACTTATCAGAATCGAGGAGACCGCCAGTGAAGATGTTATCAACATCTACACGGACGGGTCAAAAGAAGGAAGGTGCAGGATGTGGCATTTATTCCAGATCCTTGCATATTCGTTGTCAGTGGGCAATGGATAGGCATGCTACCGTAGTGCAAACGGAATTAGCAGGTATAACCATAGCCGCCAAAGAAATTGCCCGTAGAGATACAACGGGCAAAATCATCAGAATCTACACAGATAGTAGACAATCACTACTGATCTTACGTAATCATAAGATAACAACTAGATCAGCATGGGAATGCCATCAGGCACTAGTAGTGGCCTCAGCTAACAACAGCGTATCTGTACGCTGGGGACACGACCGGTGCAATAGCAATAAAGTAGCTGACAAGCTGGCTAGGAGTGCATCGGGTCTGAATATTCTCGGACCCGGTCCCTCCAGTATACTTCCGTTGTCAGCATTTATTGAAATTATCAAAGAGGACACCCATAAAGAGTTTAAGAAATGTTGGGATGAAGCAAATGGCTGCAATTTGGCAAAGGAGTCCCTAGGGTACCCCTGCAAGGATACAGCCAAAAAGTACCTGGCTATGTCTAGGACAAGCCTCCGTCTAGTGACAGGTATTCAAACTGGACACTGCTGGTTAAGAAAGCACCTCTACAACATTAGGAATTGTGATACACCTCTTTGTAGGGGTTGCGAACAGGAAGACGAGACAGTGCTCCATGCACTCTGTGAGTGCGCTGCCATCTCGTCAATAAGAGAGTCCGTGTTGGGAGAGCGATGGCCTTCTATGGCCTACATTAGAGAGATCCCCCTGAGCAGCGTCACCACCTTTTTCTCCTTGTTAGGTTGGCTGATGGCTTAGGTGGACTGATCTCCTAATGGGAGGAGGTACAATGGCCCAATGGGGCCTAAGTGCTGTAGCCGTTTTGCTACCCTCCTTAATTCCAGATTCCAGATTCCAGATTCCAGAACATAATTTGGTATGAAATTGTAGTTAGTCTATATGAACATGAGTAGTACACCAGTTTTTTTTCAAAATGACATAAAGGCTGTGCTGCTTATCTTCTGAAATTTATTCTGAATCTTATTTTATGCAAAATTTTTTATTAACATATGGAATTTAGAAAAACAGTTAAGATAATATACATTTCAGGGGGCTCTAGAGTCCCCAAAAATTAAAATTCGGGAAAAAAACACGGATTTAATTATGTATCCAATTGTTTTTATAGTACTTCTTTTCTAAATTACACTGTATACAGGGTATCTCAGGTATTACTAGCATTCTTGGAAATAGTGATTGTACCGTCAAAATAAATGAGATTTACCCAAATACACCTATGTCTAAACGTTTACCGTTTTCAATATACAGAGTGTCAAAGATTTCTAAACTTTTATTATATTATTTATTTACTTGGAAACCTTTTGTGATAAAAATATAGCAATAGTTCTAGGTTGTAATGCAATCTTTAATTTAATTATTCCCATTATCACCAGTGGCGTAGACATCATATGGCTCTCTTCTTTTATTTAAAATTTCAAATTTGTATTATTTTGAACAAATAATTATTCTTTAAAATGCATCGTATTTAGGTAATTATTCGTTAAAAATATACAGGGTGTTAGGTAAACATGCGGCAAAAATTCAAGGGGTTATTCCTTGGCCTATTCTAAGAATATTTTGTCCTATGATGATTTCTGAAAAACTCTTTTGTTTCGAAGATACAGGGTGAACAAAATTTGCGACAGTAACAACATTTTATTATCAAAATATACATGTAAAGTTGCTCAATCTACAATAAAGGTTTGAAGTGACTTCCTCCAGCCTGGATACAAGCATTCAATCTTCTCGTCATTGAGTGCCAAGGTCTTTCAAACACACCACGGTTGTTTCTAATTGAGTTACACCCAGCACTTGTACGTTAGTAGATAAAACAGCCGTTCCAAGTTATCGTCAACAATTTTTTGTACTTGATAAACTCATTGGCGTACGCCATACTTTTATTTACAATAACGATTTCAACAAATATCGAATATGGTTGTCGCAAATTTTGTTCACCCAGTATCTTCGAAACAAAGGGGTTTTTCAGAAACCATCATAGGACAAAATATTCTTAGAATAGGCCAAAGAATAACCCCTTGAATTTTTGCCGCATGTTTACCTAACTGTATATACTCGCGTCAAGAATTCAGACGTCTTAACGTCACGGCTGACGTTACACATTTGTTTTTATTGTCAACGTAATTTTCGATATTTGGTCGCGCTAAAAACAATCATTTTTTGCAATTTATTGTAATATATAATGCAAACTTTTAGTGTAGTATATAGTTTTATTACTATCAGTTGCAGTTTCTTAAATATTTTGATGAAAATATAATGTATTATTCATTTGTTCGTAAGACGTAAGTCGTCTGAATTCTTGTCGCGATCTGCATTTCTTAGTTTGTGCATGGTGAGACCTATTACGCATTAGTAATGCAGGGTGTCTAGCTAAACTTACTTTAGTCAAACATTTGTGGGTAAAAACATATATGGTGTCAAAGTAAAAATTCTGTTTTCCATTGGTAGATAGATCTAAATATTTGGATACATTTTGAAGTTCGGGGGTTTTCGGGAGTGAGAAATTCAAATTTGTTTCTAATTTTAACATTCCTAGTAGGAGGGCGCCACTTATGGTATGGTTCTTTTAAATGGCAGAACTATTTTGCGATTTAGTATGTACTTCTGACTATTAAAAAAATACATTCTTCTATCTTCTGTATGTGAAGAAGATATACCTTGTTGAAGTCGTTACGAGTAACAGTTTTCGAAATAATCCTATTTGAAATATTCAATGCACCGAGAAAAAACTGTTTTGGTTTCAGGTAAAGCGTCTTTTCCGCTAAAAGTACAACAAAATGCTACTTGAAAAAGTAGTAGTAGTTCAAAATGTTTAATTATGGCGATGTGTAAAATTTTAAGAGTGGATTTTCAAGTTTCCTCATCTTTTGATACAAATATGCATAAACTACGAAATGCAGAGATATTTTAAATTAACAATTACTTTAATACAATGCAATTTAAAGAAAATTGCAAAGAATAATTATTTGTCCAATATAATCAAAACTTAAAGTATCTTACGTTTTTTTATAATTAAGAAAGTGGTGTAGTATTTTTATTGTAAATAGAAAAATAGTGGCACAGGGTTTCTCTGGTGATAATATGAATATTTAAACATACTGAATAATTAGACCTAAGGTATCCCATTACAACTTAGAATTATTGTTGTTTTATTACAAAGGGTTTTCAAATAAATTAAAAAAAATATAATAGAATTTTCAAAATTTTTGACACCCTCTATTTCGAAAATGATGAACGTTTAGATATAGGCATATTTGGATAAATCTCATTTATTTTTACTGTACAAGCACACCTTCCAAGGACGCCAGTGATACATGAGATACCCGGTATAACATATATTTCAAAATTGTTTTGAATCTATGAATGAAAATAAACAAATAAATAGATACGATTACCAAATATCAAATTTTCTTACTCACTGCTTTTCGAGCTGCTTTTTATTTGCTACCGACACCACAAGAATAACTTTCTCGTCAAAGATGAATCAGTTTTCAGGACTCTAGTGGTAAGTTTACTTAAGTGTGTAAACATAACCTATTATTTTACATACACTATAAATGCCACAAACAGTAAGTTTACCTAAAGGGAATATCCCTATAAATATAAGAAAAAAGTACAGTAGACGTATTACTTATTAATATGTTTACAAATAGCTCAAGCCTAATAGCCGCTGCATGCGCAGATTTCATTTGTTTTATCCGCTCAGACACGCTATGCCTTCAAATCCTTTTGAACACTTATTTACGGCTTCTAAAGGACACAGTTTAAATGCAGGCCTCATGCTATAAATATCTCTAAAATTTATGTAAGAAACGCGACAATTAATCGACTGAACCCTTAGTTACCGCACACGATTATTTAAATTAACCGCCGGCTCATTAAGTTCATGTTGTGCACTGGGTTTACGTCAGAGCTTTTGAAATAAATCAGGTTGACGCGTGAAAATAAATTATTTAGCAGTAGTTTCAAGAAATAAAATGGAATAATAAAAATGTTACTGGAATAGTAATAAATATTTTATATCTACTAGTATAACAGCAACTGATTGAAAATTGTTTGAATGATGTTAAAATTGACATCAAGGGACAAAGTAGTGTTGGCGGAGGCAAGAAATCTTACAAAATTTGAACAAGTCTTGTCTTGCAAAACAGGACAAGAGTTCCTTTAAAATTTTGTTCTTGCTCAATCTTGCAAGATCATGTCTTGTTTTGCCTTGCCAGAGACGCGCTAATTTCTTGTCTCGCAATTTTATAAGATTCTTGCGAGATTCTTGTATACTAATGCAAAACTACAAATTTGGTAACAGTGGTGGTTGTTCTCGGTTCGATATCGATATGGTTGCGCAGACAGTGGTCGATTGGTATACGTTATAAAGTATAGCAGAAGCCATTTTTATATAATAAGTTATAAATCGAGGCTCTTTCAGTCACGTGGCAGTTCATTTATAATTAATTCAGTTCAGTAGAACTGGACCTAGACTCAACAAACTTTGATTTTAAAAATAATTGTATATGCTGGATGTCCTTTAAATAAAGTTAAATAAAGTATATGCCTAAAATAGATATGCAATATTTATATTTTCAGCTAATGTTCACTGAAATATTACCCCTTCTGATATTTACTATACAGGGTGATCACTTTTACGACGCACAGAAACGGTAATGTATAGAAAATGAAAATGTACTTTTTCAGTTTTAGGCCGCTATTTCAGGAAGTATGCAAAATATATTACTTTTCAGAATGTTAAAGGGCACAAAACTGCACAATTTTCGTTGCCGTTTCCGAGAACCTTATACTGGAAGTCGTAAAAGTGACCGCCCTGTGTATATATAAAACTTTTTGCCTTTACAATATTTCTTGTCTTATCTTGCAAGTCGAGCTGTCAAATTTTATCGTGGTCTTGTCTTGGTTTTATTTTGGTCCTCTCTTGGTCTTGTCTTGGTCTTGTCTTGGTCTTGTCTTGGTCTTGTCTTGGCCTTGTCTTGGTCTTGTCTTGGTCTTGTCTTGGTCTTGTCTTGGTCTTGTCTTGGTCTTGTCTTGGTCTTGTCTTGGTCTTGTCTTGGTCTTGTCTTGGTCTTGTCTTGGTCTTGTCTTGGTCTTGTCTTGGTCTTGTCTTGGTCTTGTCTTGGTCTTGTCTTGGTCTTGTCTTGGTCTTGTCTTGGTCTTGTCTTGGTCTTGTCTTGGTCTTGTCTTGGTCTTGTCTTGGTCTTGTCTTGGTCTTGTCTTGGTCTTGTCTTGGTCTTGTCTTGGTCTTGTCTTGGTCTTGTCTTGGTCTTGTCTTGGTCTTGTCTTGGTCTTGTCTTGGTCTTGTCTTGGTCTTGTCTTGGTCTTGTCTTGGTCTTGTCTTGGTCTTGTCTTGGTCTTGTCTTGGTCTTGTCTTGGTCTTGTCTTGATCTTGTCTTGGTCTTGTCTTGGTCTTGTCTTGGTCTTGTCTTGGTCTTGTCTTGGTCTTGTCTTGGTCTTGTCCTGATCTTGTCTTGGTCTTGCCTTGGTCTTTGGTTGGTCTTGCCCTGTACTTGTCTTGGTCTTGTCTTGGTCTTCTCTTGGTCTTGTCTTGGTTTTGTCTTGGTCTTGTCTTGTCTTATCTTGCAAGACCAAGGGAAGACCAATAAAGAGCGAAATAAGAGTGCTAACAGTGCTAACAAAGATACATGGCCGATTTGATGAAAGCAATTTTATGGGTGCCAAATTGCTACTCTTTAAAATATAATAGGAACAACAATTTTTGAATAAATTACGCTATAAATTTTTACTTATTAAGAACCTTTTCTTTCTACATTAATAGTAAGAAGATCCAAAACAGTGTAACTTTCAGAATTATAAGAGAACAAATTAGAGTCATTTTTATAATACAAAGTTTTTTCAAAATAGTTTGAACTTCCTAAAATATCTTTAGGAAAAAATGAAAGTTACTTACTTGAAACTACAGTGCCTTTATAGTAACCACAGTGGCGACAATAGAGCCTATGCCCCGCCCACCCGCCATTAAGGGGCAAATTTTTTTGGCGCGAACAATTTCCCCGTTGCTGAAACCGAGTTTTAATTTTAAAATATACTGCAATAAAAAACATTTCGTGATTAAAGTATTAGAAAATAGCCGTAACAATGAGTTTTGATATAAAATACCGGTCCCCATAAATGAGAAGTTTTCATTTATGACTAAAATTAAACAATTTCGGAGCCATTTACGGACCGCTTGTTGTAGGCCCTCAGCAGTCCTCATTTCTCTAATTTTTATCGGAATTAGTTCAAATTTGAAAAACTATTAGTTGAAATATGTCCCGAGGGCGTGAGCATTTCAAACATATAAGTTTTAATTTAATTCTTAACGAAATCTTGTCTTCAATATCGTCAAATTTGAATTTGACATTTGACATGTTTGACAACAGAGAGGTTAGAAAAGATACAACAAAATTTAATTTGAACAAAATAATGTGAAAATAATTATGTTAATAAAAGCCATTATTAGACATCTAAAATCTATATAAAAATTGCAATAAATTATGTTTAAATATTTTAAAAGAATATTATTGGAAAATCCTGATGTTGGAGAAAGGTAAGTTTGAAAATGTTGCTGTGTTCATGTTTCTCATAAAATATATTTTTGCAGATATGTAATGAAACTGAAGTTAATAGATGATGTGGACCCCTTTACGTTAAATATATATTCAATTTATATATGCATATAACAATGCTATCTATGGAGTTTCACATAAACAAATATTGTTTCCCTTTTAGTTTTAACGTAACACAGTTATTTTATTATTACAACAAAGAGCAGATGAAAAGCTACAAAAGTTTGCAGTCTTACAAATATTTTGAACCTGGGTTTGTTACAAATGCAGGGACAAAAGTAATGAATGATTTCTACATTTTAATTGGAAAGGTACGTTTCCTTGTGAAATTAAGCAGGTAGATTTAGATAATATGTATGACTTAACAGGTTAGGTATAGGATTAACATTAGTTTGTAAACATTATTTTCAGGCAAAACATTCTCAGATTGTGCAAAACCGTTAAGATGTTTCCTGTATCAGTATCACTGCCAAAGATGGTGCTATTTTATTTGCTAGTGAATATGCAAATTAAAGGATGCATTCTGTACTGATGTACCAAGTGCTTGAGTGATGTCCTCAACCACCACACAAATTCCGTGGAACGAGTGTGCAACATGAATTGTGGAAAACCTTCTATAGTTCTTATGAAAATAGGGACATTTTGCCCATACTTGGTCTAAAAGATATATTAAACAAAATGATGGAATTGGGTTATGATGCTGCTAATTATGAGAGTTGTAGAACTATTTGCTATTAATAAAGCAAATCAAATTACCAACATTTTAGCATCACTGCTGAAGAATGAGGGTCTGCAGTAAACATTTCATTACAGGTAAGTGTCTCCTTTTGTACAGTTTGTTGGAGGAAATGATCATGCTTGTTTTTGTTTACAGGTTGAAAAATACATGATGTGGGAGACTGATAATCACGGAATGCTACAAACTAAAATGGGTGATAAATTTATCCTGGGATATACGTTTTCATGAAAACGACTGAAGATAACTAAATTTTAGAAACTGTTATATAATTTTAACCGATAAAAATATTAGTAATATCTGTTGTATTAAAGAGTTAGGTAAATATCAGTTTATTAGCCTGTTTATGGAGTGTACCAGACAGCAAACAACAAAATAACTATTCAATGTAGCTATATTAAAAAAAATTAGAGTATTCATAGTTAATATTGGCTTAAACTATTAAAAAATTATAAAAATTAAATAAAAGATTAAAAAAAACTGGAATATTTTTATTATTTATTAGATAATGGTAATTTAAACTGTTTACAAAGTTGGTAAGGTGTTAAATTATAAACATAGTTTATACAGGGCGATTCTCAACCTATACGCATAAATTTGGGGATTTATTACTCGTGACAAGTAATTAGTACGTGAAAAAAATTGTAGTAAAAATTTACTTTCAAATTAAGAATACACAGAAATTACGTGAAATTTTGATGGCTATAAACATTTGACAACTAATAAATCCCCAAGTTTATGCGTATAGTAATGTATGTGGTCTGTAATTTCAAAATAATAGTGTAATAAATCTCAATTTTTATATTTCAAGTAAAATATGAGGTTTTTTATTACGTTTTACGTATTAGTTTTCTATTCTCGTTTAAGCTATTAACAGACGGTCGCTTGTGATTAAAATGCATAGAACATTACGCACTGATGCTATAATAGGTATATATTTATATCTATGCGGTTTACTTGTCTGTAGGAGTATATCTCA
Organism: Monochamus saltuarius; assembly: GCA_025584915.1. NCBI lineage: Eukaryota > Metazoa > Arthropoda > Insecta > Coleoptera > Cerambycidae > Monochamus > Monochamus saltuarius. Next base: position 21,006,776 of record CM046723.1, on the reverse strand, counting down.
TTACAAAAATTACTGCCCATTCTCTCCTATACCGAGGATCTTTAGGAAAACGCTTCATAAGATATCCCATTTTGCTGAATTAGTACATCCAACTGCAGCACAACCTGGCATATTTTCTGAGCTAAAATGTAAATAAGTATGTGAATTTGTGATACAAATTTATTAAATGAATGTCAAACAGCAAAGATTTCGATAAACATACCTCATAAGATTGGTTAGGTTATGAGTGTTTTCTGTTATTTTACAATGATACAATAATTACAATATACCTACTTATGTATGCATATCTGTGTTTGTGTGCTAAGCTTACCTGTAATATAGAAATTAGTAGTAATCTGTGATAGAAATCGATAAGAATAGAATATTAACGAAGGTATAATACATATACAAACAAACTTGTACAACACACTTGACAGTTGACACTTGTAAAAGTAAACAAAATACCGCCATTATGGGGCAAAAACGGGCGACCAATAGAAAACTGGACATGCTATTGTCGCCACTGTGTTTACTATAAAGGCACTGTACTTGAAACTGGCCAAGGTTTAAGTATTTTTTTTTAATATTAAATTATCCATTGTTGAATAAACTGTTCCAAAAAAATTGCCTGTTATGTGACAATCTGCAGCAATATTTTAATCAAATCAATCAAGAATTGTATATTTATACTTCTTATGGCTCTGTGATATGGAACCCGATATATGATACTCAGATGTCTATGTTTGAAAAGGTTCAGAGGATTTTTTTTAAATCTGCAACATTTATCCTAGATGGTTTTTATCCTGTTAGAGGTACACCACAAGACATATTTTACAATCGTTTTAAATTACAAAGTCTTATTTCTAGGCGTCAAATGCATTCCGTAATGTTCCTTTTTAAATTAATTCATTACATTACTAAATCGGATCCTTTGCTAAACTATTTGAATTTTAGCCTACCTTTAATAGCTGACTTAACAGTCTATTTTTGATACCACAAGCCCGTACTAATATTTTGGTTAAATCACCATTATTGTAAATGCAAAGCAATTATCATAATATTGAAGAAACTCCTGTAATTGGGTTTTACCCGTTGGGTATTTTATTGTAATAAATAAATAAATAAATAAATACTTATGATAAAATTATCATCAAAACACAGAAATGTATTCATTAATATACCTTGGCTGAATTGTATCGAAAGTGATGTTCATAACTGGGAAAAACAATTTTAGGTAATTATTGCTTAGCAGTTTATCGGTGGAGTTGCTTTATCATTTCTAAATATTCAGTATTAATTTATTTATTGAAAATGTGATTATTTTTATCGCTCATGTATGTAAAGGGAGCATAAACATTCTAAATAAGACCAATCAATAAATAATTTCATATTGAATAACAATTATCTGCAATTTGCTAACAAAAGTTGTGGATAATCGGTTCTAAGCACATGTGTATTTTATTTAAATAAAAATATGCTATGTACTGGGTTTCCCATCGAAAAGCTTCTGGTCACTTTTTATTTTTAATTTTAGAAAAAAACTTCCTATAAAACTATTTAGCATCATCTATGCGACTTCTTGCTGTAGGCAATGGTTTTTTAATTGCAGTAACCTATATTTTTTATATTTCAAAATTCTACAATTTTAAAATTTGAAAGATATATCATAGGTTGACAAAGTTTTTTCTAGGAAAACATTTTTTAATTCATATCGACATTTTTGAATATGTAAGTCTGTTCTTGCCATGTTACTATTACTATATTTAAACTAAATTATAATGACAAATACACAGCAATTAGTAGGTAATATTTAATTTACAATTAAAAGAATTGTGTTCAGGTCATTCCTTTTAAGATCGCAACATTATTGATAGTATAGTTTTCCTTCACCTAATGTATTTTTCAAAAAGGTAGAGGTAATTAGGTTCCATTGATTTGTGACTCATTTACCACTTTCCAAATACAGAGCTACCTGAGAAAAAAATGATAAAATTATTAAATGGAACACGTTGTACATAAAATATTTTTTCCTGGGTTTTGTTATTGATATATATTCGAGAAATGCGCATAAACAATGAAAAACAGAACAATTTCCGTGTAACCCATAATTTTATTTCCCAACCGGTCATACCTTAATGGTGAATTTATCAGATCGATTCTACCAATATAAATTACATTAAAATGTTATATACCTACCTCTCTTTTGCGCAGTGAGGTGTATTACAATAGATTTAACATAGGTACATGTAGTGTAGTGTCTGCTGTATACAAATATCAAAATTAAGTTGTTTAATTAGAAATAATTAATAATTCAAAAGCAATTACCCGTTGTTCAAAACTATTCCCTCTAGTAGTATATACTAGTACATGATTTCAAAAACTATTCTGACATATCCATCAATTGAATAAATTATAGAATTATTGCATACAAGCTGCAGTTGGAAGTCAAAGCTAGCTCAATTTCAATTTACTTTTTACGTTTTCATTGCAACTTTTTTTTATGATAATAAAATATGACTGCAAATTCAACTGCAACTAGACTAGTGCATTGGTAGAGTTCTAAGTGAGTAGGCTATAAACTAGCCGTTCACTGCGACCCTATGGACTATTGTGGCTCACATCCATATTATACTTCACCCAACAGGTTTAGCCTCTTTACGAAGCCTGTTTATTGGGTAAGATTCTTTTGGCATTATGAAAAATATAAGAAATCTGATCCGTTCTCCAACTGGACAGTAACATAGTATGTGGTCTGCCGGTTCGTCACTTTCCAAACACAGCCTTCACTCGGCTTCCTCAGCCAGGCCCAACTTGTCCATGTGACCCCTTAACCGGCAGTGGCCAGTATATAGGCCAATTAGAGTCTTTAGGTTAAGCTTATTTAACTTAAACAAATTTTTAGCTGTCTTTGAAGATGGGCCTCCTATGAACGCCTTCGAGTGAGCAAATCACGCCAGTACTCCCATATGATTTCCTCTGCCCAGGTCGAGATGACTGCTTTGGCAGTAGCGGAAGATAAGCCAAGAGCCAGTTCTGGACCTATAAAGCTGTAAGAGCCTCGCCTTGCTAACGAGTCCGCTGTTTCCCTGGATAAATGCATGACCAAGTAGCCAAACCAGGGTTACTCTGTTGCTTGTTCCCAACTGGTCGAGACCCTTTTGACCATTCCATGTCATTCTTGAATTACACCGGTAGGATCCAAGTGCTTTTAAAGCTGATTGGCTTTCGGAAAAGATTTTTATCGACCTGCGTGTAAGTCTAAACTTTTCCAGCCTCCATGAACACAGTTTGATGGCATAGATTTCTGCCTAAAATATAGTTGCATACTTGCCCAAGCTTACGAATACCCTGGTGTTTGGGTTGCAACTATACACTCCAGTCCCAACACCCTCTGGAGTCTTGGAGCCATTGGTGTACCAGCAACTATCCGCCTTCAGGAGGTCAGTTTCACCCCGCTCCCATTCCTGCCTCCACCGTAAAACTGGAATTTTGTGGAATTTTTTCTTTAATTAGCGCATTAATAAATTCAAAATTTGCATTGTCAAAACTTGACAGTTTGAAATTTATTTGTCAGACTCACAAAACATCCGTCAAACTTAAACAATGGTGTCATAGTGATGAACTTTAAAGTCTGCTTCAGAGAACAATGTAGTGTTGCTGGCAACATCCCCACCACCAGCTTAATTTCAGTGAAATAAAGATTTTATAAAGTTGGTTTTGTTTTTGTTGGTTATGTTATGTACAAAAGTTGCTCCTCTGGATAGTTGAAGTTGAAAATTTTGAACTTACTCGACTTCAACGACGAATACAATTAATTGTTTTCATTTGGTGAAAGTCACGTGACTTAGTGTTGCTGGCAACACTACGCCGTTCTCTGAAACTGGTTTAAATGGGTTGGGTGATTTGTTCACATAGCAAAAAATAAAGAAAGTTAAATGGCTGTTAGAACTGTCAATTCAAGGTAAGAACCAGTATCAGTTCTTATGGCATTGATATTGAAACTTATTTAATTATAGTCCGACGGATAATGTTTCATGTAGGTACGCCGAAACATCAGCTCATTTCAGTAGACTTGCCAGTAACTCATTGAATTCAAATTTTTTCAACTGGTAGATTAGAAGAGATGACCTTTGGCTTGCTCCATTTTCTGGCTTAAACCTACTAGATTTATTTTTATGAAACCAACTCAAATTCACTGTTTGTGAAATAACAAAAGAAAATGAAGAGTATCTAAGACAAAGAATCATAAGTAGGTACATGCAGGCATTTGACATTTTCGTTACATAATTTAATTTTTCAAATAATTTTAATTTATATGTTAATTTTTTTTATAATTAGATACTTGATTCAATTTAAAATAAAAGAGGCCATCTAAGGAAGCAATTCTAGAAATGCAGGAATAGGTCAGGTCTCATCTATTTTGGGTATTTGCGTGTTCGTAATAACTCCAAAAGTGGATTTTAAAAATCATTTAATGATTTAACTATGCCAGGTATGTTTCTTCCATTAGTACCTAAATTTAGCTAGATTAATTTTTATTTTAGATATTTATTGAATTCAATCTTGTCTATGGAATTGTTCTTTAGGATACCTATAGATATTTGAGATCAAGGAATAGACATATGATTTCATTAATATAAATTCTAGGAAAATCGAATCACACTAGCTTTACAATATAGTAAAAAAAAAATACAAAAGTTAATATCGAGGAATATATAAATAAATATTAATAATTAACAAATTTTTGAAAAGGTACGGTAGTAGTTGAGGCTCGTTGTATGATTTACTGCCAATGGTGGACATTTTCAGCATAAACTTTTTTTTTCTGAGATAGTTAACTTATACTATTGCTATTAGGTATTTTTGTTTATTTTATAATAATATTGAATGGAGAAAAAATTATAATTCAGGAAAACTGCATATTTCAAAGAAATTGCAATTCAATTGCAATTCATTAGAAATATGACAAGGAATTAAACGATTCTATTCTATTTTTCTGAAAATGACGTAGTTTTCCTGAAAGTTTCATCTAATCACAAATTTACACCACTGGTCGACATATTTACATAGAAATATACTGAATTATTCTCTTAATTAGTTTCTTCAATTTCATCAGATTCGCCAATCTACGTCAAATAATTAATTGAAAAAATGTGAAATATTTCAAAAACATTAACGCCCTCTCTCGCTTGGAAACCAGAAACTTAATTGAAAAGAAACATTAGTCTTCGGGTTGATTAAGGCCTTTGGACTTAACATTTCGCAAAAAATCACTCCTTTAATTTATAACATGGACTTAAAATACATCCTCTGTGTACAAAATTATCTTTTTACAATTGATTAGATACTCTAAATCAAATTATAAGCCATATTGATCAATCATAAAAAAAGCTTGTAAAGGGTTAATTTTCCGCTCATATTATTGACGGCAAAATAAAATCGTTTTCATTCATTTATTTACCGTTTCCGATGGCATACTGCTGGAGAAGGTCAGTCATGTTGATATGAGTCACCCCCTTTTTTTCCTGCATCAGGTTGTCACAGTGGGTCACCTTTCCACTTCCAGGACCTCCTACGGTTAAAATACTGTTATTAGCAAAATTTCCCAACAACAACACATATGAGTTTACATTTCATATATTCCAAATTGTTTGTACTCCAAACCGATGTGGTAATTATTATAGAAGTCTTGAAAACTCATGTTTTTTAAAGAACAGAGCGATTTGATATCCGAAATGTTAAACTGTAACGGGACAACTCTATTGCCAATGGCAAATGAGTATTGATTTCACAAAATAAATATTTAATTTGCATTGAATTTATTAAAAATTTATCATTTTCCAAATAACAAAAAACAGAACACATAAATGTATAATTATTATTAATTCAAGTTCATATGCACCTTCACTTTGTTAAAGTGTTTCTTTCTCTAGTCAAACTTGCTACAGTTAAAAACAATATACAGGGTGGTCCATAAGTAATGGGCCTATGGAGATATACTAGATTTTTCACTTCAAAATATTACGATTTAAGTTAACTTGCCTTAATAAAATGTTGATAATAAAAAACGTACATGATGTCAAAGTGATTTGTAATAACTACACTGTCTTGAATGTATTTAACTTAAAAATTTGGGAATAGGTTTTTAGATATAAGAAATCATAATCTGTTGTATATTTCGACATTTTCCCTACAGAGCCATATTTGTCACGTAAATGTGAGCGTAACTTTTTTGGTCCTAACGTTATCAGGTTTTTTATTAAAAAATCTTAAACCTACATTGTTGTTGAGGAAAAAAAGTATACTTATTATTAGTCTCAGAATTGGCCATTTTCAAGATGATAACTTTACAATAATCAGCTGCATAGTTCACTGTACAATGTTTTAACGTAGTAGGCGTCAAAATTCCTTTGCAAATAGAATATGTTGAAGGTAGATCGACAAGCAAAACATTTGCACGGGTTGTAAAATGCTACAGAGAGTATTTTTCAAAATGCAACGTTTTTAAAATGGAAGTCTGATTCCTGCAGCTCTAGATAGTTCTGAAATAGTTTGTGGATAATCTGCAATGGGAACAAATTTTTCATCTTTCTTTCTTTAAATTCCTAAACGTTTTTTTAAATTGTTAATTATGCGGTTCTAATCTATTTCGAAATTCTTCCAAATATTCTCCTTGCACAGCATGTCCATTGAAATTTAATTGACAACAAATACAGCCATCTCTTATACACAATATGAGAAATTATTGTGTCTCAGAATTTTTCGATTTTGTAAAGTAGTTGATTTTAATCAAAGTTATATAAATACCTTACATTTGGAAATACTTATTAATTTTAACATAAATGTTGTTTAATAATTGTTAAAATTTAACTTACTATTAGTGCCTACTACGTTAAAATAGTGCTTAAGAAACTAAGCAGCTGATCATTGAAAAGCTGTTATCTAAAAAACGTTAAAACGTTAGGGTCAAAAAAGTTACACATTTACATCACAAATATGGCTGATGTAGCATTCTCTAGGGGATAAGTTGGAATAAACAACAGATTATGATTTCTCATATCCAAAAACATCCATTCCCAAATTTTTAAGTTGAAATAGTCAAGTACAATATAATTATTACAAAAATTCACTTTTTAAATTCCCACCCTGTATCATTTTATTGAGGCATATTGGCTGTATTCAAGAAATAATCACTTTCTAAATCTGTACAAGTACAACCGTTTGCAATAATAATAGCACTTTAAAATTAATTTTGCGATTTCTTTTGAACTGCTGATGTATTTGTAATGAAATCTACTTTCAACTTTGACCATTAGTTCTTAGCTGTTCCACTCACCAATAGAGATTTAATGAAATTTCTACTCAGAACTTCCAGAAGTTCAAAAACAGCTTTGAGGGAGTGCCATTATTATTGCAAAAGAATGTACATGATTTCATTTTATGAAATTACTTTAAAAGCTTTAAAGTGCATGGAGGTACTCAAGTTAACAACCATAATCAGTCTATGATGATGATGTTTTGATTCTAAAAGCAAATTGGAAATATATAGGTATAATTTGTTTATGATTTTGTAATCATAAAAGGCCAAATTGAAAGCACTAAGAACTAATATTTCCAACAAATCTAGAAAGGTTCGAAATTGAAGTAAAGTAAAACTAATAGAAAGCAAAATAAATATGAAATCATACCAACTACTATTAACTCATCGACCTCGCGTTCAATGGCATTTAAGAAGATAGTATAATATTTATATACGAATACGTTGTATTGATGTTGTTTGTATCAAATTTAGTCGTACTTATTTTGGAAGATATCTAAGATATTTCTGAAATACGCCTACATAGACTTATTAAATTAAATTAAACTAACTACGGTCATATTTTCAAGATAAAAAATTTTATTATCAAATAAACAATAAGTGTTCTGGTGTATAGAGCGCACGTAGCGATTTCAAGGACATCGTCTCACAATATTTGTTTGCTAGCCAAAGTGTTGGTAGGGAATGAAATTAATTGCAAATTAATAGAAATAACCTATTTACCATAAATCGGCGTTAGATAATTCTACAAATATTGCTAAAAAAAGAGCGCAATACATATCCGCGCCTGCGCCGTTCTACACACTGTACTCTTTGATTACGGAAACGGGCGGACTAAACCGAGCCCAAACAATATTTATATCCAGCTCTGCACATGACACATTAGAGACACATTTTTTCACGTCTTTTATTAGGTAGGTATCCCTTAAAAATGTGTTTATTATCTGACAATAAATTATTGGAGGTTATTTGTAGAAACAAACTATACATTCATTCCATACGTACCAAGGACGAATATAACAGGCACTTTCGGTGACTCAAAGTGTACATCAGCCCCATTATGCATTGGAAATTTACCCCCAGGGGGCGTGGCGGCGTTTCTATTATTTCTCGGTGTGTTTTGCGACCAACTCTCTTGGCCTTCTTCGAATGCTTGGGAACCATCACTTTGCTCTGAAAATGAATAACAATGACAAAGGTTTAATTTAATATTAATAGCAAGTTTGTATTAATATTATCAGTTAGGAATGTGTTAACTAAATAAGATGTAGATTTATTTGTAAATACTTATACAAGGTGATTGGGGGACTCCCCAATATTTGAAAGGGTTGTTTAGGGGGCAAAAGTGAACAAAAAAACAATATGGTCGAGTATCAACGGATACTGAGGTAGCAGTGAAAACATTTTTATTGCTATTTTTGCGAAATATGTTATTTGATATTTTATTTTGAGTAGGTCATGCATTCTAAACCCAACTCACATTACGATTACTAATTGTCACATTTATTTTGACGTTTGTGATTTGTTTTGTAACATGTGTGTTCGTTTAGTCGGTATTGTACACATATAGTTTCGTAATGCCTGCCACATTTAGTCATAGAGAATATGCTGATATTATTTTTATTTATGGGTATTGCAATGGTAACGCTAATTGTGCAGTTGCTGAATATCGACGTCGTTTCCCGAACAGAAGAGTGCCAGATAGTATTCGAGATAGTCTTCAACAATGCACATGAAACTGGAATGTTCTGGAAGAGAATTACATCTTAGAGGCAAGCTGGTCCTGGTCTAGCAGTGGAAGAAGACATTCTAAATACGGTAGAACGTAGCCCGGGTGTAAGTACAAGGCTCATTGCAACCCGTCTCCAAATTAATCAAACTACGGTATGGGAAGACATTCACAAAAGTGGTTTAAAACCTTTCCATATTCAGCACTTCCAGAATTGGCCACCAATATCGCCAGATTTGAATCCTCTTGATTACTGCTTTGGGGATGGTTTAAATCATTAGTGTATGCAACAAAAGTGAACACAAGAGAGGCAACGGATCTTTGCCAAAGCCAATGAGAAAAGGTCAAGTCGGTCACGAAAATAGTTTAAAACCTCTCCATATTCAGCGCGTCCAGAATCTTCAGGATGGTGATAATGATTTGCGGTTGCATTTTTGGATAAATGCAAATCATAAACTTTACAAATACGTTTTGTTCATTGATGAGGCTCAATTAACTCGTGATGGAGTAAATGACTGTCTCAATGAACGTCGCTGGTCAGATGAAAATCTGCACGCCACGGTGGAATGTAACTTTCAGCATCGGTTCAGCATTAACGTGTGGTGTGGTATGATTAATAATTAATTACTTGGCCCAGTTGTGCTAAATGGTCGTCTTACTGGAGCTAGATATGTAGAATTTTTAGAAATTAATTTGACAGATCTACTGGACGATGTTCCATTGGATATTAGGTAAAACATGTACTTTCCGCATGCTGATGCCCCTGCCCATTTTAGTCGTGTTGTGATCAATCATATTAACAATCGTTTTCCACAACGCAGGATAGGTCGAGGTGGTTTACAAAATTTGCGACCAAGGTCACCAAATTTGAATCCCCTTGATTACCGCATTTGGGTATGGTTTAACTCATTAGTATATGCAACAAAAGTGAATACAAGAGAGGCGCTATTCGATCGGAATGCCAAATGTGCAGCACTCATAAGAGAAAATCTCCGTACACTTCAACGAGCTACCCGTGCAATCCACAAACGAGCTTCACCTGTCAATACACTCTCCATATCGCTACAAAAGTAATAATACATTTTTAAATTGGCACTGTTCAGGTTAAACAAAATCTAAATATTTGAACTGATTGATGAACTCTTTGGTGTATATATATTTTAACACACATGTGCATATTGTTCAATTTTTTACACACTGATATTCACATATGTGAAGTAATATTAGTTCATGAAAAATTTTTCTCTATGCATATTTTTCAATGTTAGTTATAAATGTAAATGTATAAAATATAAGAAAATTTAAATTATCTAATCAGTAAAAGTACATATCTACACTTTACAATTCCAACTTAAAAATTGCAATGTAAAGGTAAGTCAATACAAATTATAGTGACGCAAATTTACGATGGAATTTAGCTTAGGTAATAGTTGTAAAATTACATAACATAATATGGAATTTTATCCATGTTTATTTCTGTAATATTATACTGTACTTATTTAATTTACTAAACTATTATATAATTTTACATTTATTTATTTATTTATTTAGATATTTATTTACACAAACTCAACAGGACAGAATCCCAGTTACAGAGTCGGGAAAAACAAAAAAAAACAACACAAAAAAATTAAATATGAGACAAATTGACCTAACAAAGAATAGAGTTTTGTCTGTGGGTGTTCATTAGCATACCTAGATGTTTGGTATCAGAGAGCATGCATATGACTTCATTGGTAGGAATTGTAGGAGATTTGATACATATTAGCTTAAAATACCTTTCTTAAACATTAAAAAAAAAATGAAAGCACGTTTGACATCTCTAGTTGAACAATGAGAAATATCAAGTTTATCCTGGATTAAGTTGTAATTAATTATTACACATACTGTTAATGGGTGAGTATTTTAATACATTTGTACGAAACTTTTTAACTTCAAAAGTAATATGGAAACGAGTTGATGTGTAGGGAATTCGAAAGTTAATCATTTGTAAGATATTAGGACAGTTCACTTTATTATTTAATAATTTATATAAAAATAGAACCTCGTGCATATTTCTACGATTTTGAAGTGAATTATAAGAAAACCGATGGAGCAAGTAATTGTTATCAATCCCAATTGGTGGATACACTCCATCTAACTGATAGCACAAATATTTTAAAAACTTTCTCTGTATGTTTTCTAAGGAATTTATGTGAGAGGTGTAATATGGAGACCACACTGCGCTTGCGTATTCCAATTTACTTCTGACAAATGTATTATATAAACTTTGCAAAGTACAGGGGTTATGAAAATCCCTGGAGTTTCTAAGGATGAAACCCAGTGATTTTAAAGCAGAAGCAGTAATACTGTTGATATGTGAGATAAAACTTAATTTACTGTCAAATTGAACACCTGGGTCTTTGAAACCGTTGGCACGTTCCAAAATATTGTTGTTCAGCATATATCCGTAATGTTCCTGCTCATGCTTACGCGTATAAGTAACAATATTACATTTTCCAACATTTATGGATAAGCCGTTGTTATAACACCACGTAGAGACTTTATTCAAATCTGACTGCAATCCTTGACAATCGCTAATAAAATCAATTCTGTTGTATAATTTCAAATCATCAGCGTATAACAAGCTATGGCATTGGAGATCGGAAACCAGATTATTTCTAAATAAAATAAAAAGTAGTGGCCCCATAATTGAACCTTGTGGGACACCAGATGTAGGTGTAAATTGATACGATTTAAAACCTTGGTAATAAACAAATTGTGATCAACTATGTAAATATGACTCAAAAAATATTACAAGTGATGGAGGTAATTCGAAACTTTCCAATTTGCTCAACAAAATGCCATGATCAAATGTGTTAAATGCTTTACTAAAATCAATGTATATTACATCGGCCTGACTGCCCCCATCAAGTACCTCGCTTAAAAATTGTGATATACATAGAAGATTGGTGGTTGTTGACTTCCCAGATACAAAACCATGTTGATTTAGACATATTTTATTTTTGGTAACATTGTAAACATAGTCATGTAGAACAGTTTCAAAAATTACAAAAATAACAACATAGTAACTTTACTCTGGTTACAAATTGTCAACGTAAAGTTATGGAAAATTACACAAAATTTTTTTATCAGTGTACTGAATAATTTATTAAAACTGGAAGGTACATTTTCTAGGATATATCTGAGGGGTCAAATTTTGGAATTTTAACAATATCAGTGTTTAACAAGTCAAAAAATTTAGTAATGTTTTTCAGAAAGAAAATTTTTCAAATGTTCATTTTGTGCTCATCTATATTGAACGCCTTACTAGTGGAGTAAGCAAATATCTTTTAGTACAAGATTAGATATAATAGAAATTTGACATATATGAGGTAAAATTGATTCACCTATATGTGAACAAACTTATCTGAAAAGTGGTATACTGCATGCTGAGTGAAATAGATCCATTCTAAATATATGTCTAAAATACACAAATAATGATTACAAATAAAATGAATATACGCCCGCAGAAAAATTCTCAGTGGAAATCAAAAAATTTCTCAGAGGGAGCCAAAATGGAAAATGTGCATGTGTTATTTTGATAGTTAAAAAATTTAACAGCAACATAAACACTCGCGATTTATATTGTGAATATAATACCTATATAATATATGGTAAAAAATGCTAAACATGTAAAACCTCAGGGCGGCCACGCCCCTACTGGCCCCCCTGCAGGCGCCCATGAAGATGAATACTTAAGAGGGAAGGTACCGCATATGTTGAAATTGTAGAAAAGACAAAAAATAGAAAGATTCCTAACTTTAACGGTGAAATGATTTCTGAAATATTATTGAGCAGTCAAACGCGAATGACTGAAATGTCAAAGTAAAAAATTTGACAGTTGTGAATTCGTTGAGATATTCCTTGTATAATCAAGAGTGGCAATAAAGTTTGTTTGTCTACGTGACGTGTTTCTACGCTAGCCCAACTAGAGGTTACAATATAATATTTTTTCTTAAAACACGATTTTAGAAAGTACACGTTCCACAACTAAAAATTAGATTGTAATACATGTCATTCCAGCATACTGTGTTAGAATGACATTCTATCACACTGTGATAGAATGTTACTCTATGTCATTCCAGCATACTGTGTTAGAATGACATTCTATCACACTGTGTTAGAATGACTTTCTATTACCCTGTGTGGAATATGTACAAATAAGCAACTTTTTTGTATGATTTCTAAAATATTTTTGGAGAAAGTATAATCTAAAACACGTTTAGAAAGGCATATTCCACACTCGCAAACCGTAACAAACTTTTCGCTCGCGTGGAATATATGCCATTCTACAACTTGTTGTAGAATATACTATTAAAATGCATCTGTAGGACACATATTATTCTAACATCACATTTTAACAATTATTTTCACATTAAGTAATCAAAAGTGAACAATCTTATATGCAGAAAGATTTAAAAAAATGCGTATTTTAAAAGATGTCTGTAATTAGCTGATATTTGATAAGAATTTAATTTTCCTCCCATTTCCCTCAGCGGCGATATTAGTGTGAGTTCAAAAGCAACATGTCCATTCATAGCATTATTACATACCCATCAACTAGAGCGTACAGTATTCATGCCATGACAAAAATCAATAATGACCTTATAAAAAGTGAACATTAGTATGGAGACTATTTCAAGGGTAAGCATTACTAGCAGGATATAATTTTTAAATTTCCTTTGACGTTTGCATATTTTCCGTCTATGGAAACAATTTACTTAATTAAATCAGTTTCCATATTTTCTATTTGAATTAGGAGAATCCAAATACCTACATATGTATACAAGATGTAACAGTAGTAAGTATTAAAAATTTGTGAGCTTGTAAAACAAGTCAAAAATTGGCGAAAACTGAATTTTTCAGTGGCAGTGGTCAGTGGCAACTCCTAAGGGAGATACTCTCTCTTAAATGGGTAACTTGAGAAACACTTTTAACGCGTAACTTCAAAACTGCTAATAATTAAATCACATGTTGGTGAGATACTAACCTTGATGCTTCAAGCCTCATAAAATACATTTCAAAATTTGCTACAGAGGCGTGAAAAAATGCCGAGGATGTTATTTAATTCGATTGAAAGCGAGCAAAATATTTATATTTACAAACACGGAATTCCAGGAAACAACTACTCTGCGGGCTAATGCCCCGACCAGCATTGAATTACACCTGGAAAACCTATAGCAACAGCTAGAGTCATTCGTCAGACGCCCACCAGACATATACCGGTTTCGAGCTTATTAGCTCTCATCAGTATAGGTGAGGTATCCGACGAATAATCCTAACTGCTTTCGTCTGTCTAACCCGACAGAAGGGACCATGAGTACGCGGTGTAGAACTAACTACATCTATCGGCCGTTCGCTACTCCATGCCGGACTGAAAATGTCCGGGCACGAAGCGTTCTACATGCAGTAGACACCATTGAAAGCTGTCGACCTTTATCGCGATCGGCGAGAAACGATATTTTGCAAACACGGAATTCCAGGAAACAACTACTCTGCGGGCTAATGCCCCGACCAGCATTGAATTACACCTGGAAAACCTATAGCAACAGCTAGAGTCATTCGTCAGACGCCCACCAGACATATACCGGTTTCGAGCTTATTAGCTCTCATCAGTATGCCATAGGTGAGGTATCCGACGAATAGATGTAGTTGTTAGTTCTACACCGCGTACTCATGGTCCCTTCTGTCGGGTTAGACAGACGAAAGCAGCTAGGATTATTCGTCGGATACCTCACCTATGGCATACTGAATAATAGTTTTTTCCTGGAATTCCGTGTTTGCAAAATATCGTTTCTCGCCGATCGCGATAAAGGTCGACAGCTTTCAATGGTGTCTACTGCATGTAGAACGCTTCGTGCCCGGACATTTTCAGTCCGGCATGGAGTAGCGAACGGCCGATAGATGTAGTTAGTTCTACACCGCGTATTTATATTTAATTTGAATTTATTACCTGAGAGATCTTTGAATAGTTGTCGCGATTTCTCTAGTTTTATTACTTACCTACTTATGTTCGGCTTTATACAAAACAACTCTGATAGTTAACAGAAATATTGAGTATTTTTAGTTTCAAATTTGTGTTAATCGAGTCTACGTAGTGCCAAAAATAGATAAAAATAATTACAAAAATGCAATAAAATATTCTGAGTATGTATTTATGCTTTTGACGTTAGGCAAATGTCATGGGAGAGCAAGAGCAGCCGCACGCGGATGTGGTGTGTTCCCCAACAGAAATGTGCCCCATTAAAAAATATATCTTTGCACAGAACGGGGTATTTAAAAAATCAATTTTGACAGAAGCAGGCGTAGAATAATAAGAAATGCGGAAAATATTTTAAACTTAGTTGAAGCTAACGCCCCACTTAGTACAAAATGACAGTCTAAAATAACATGTTTCATATGACAGTGTGGAGGATAAGAGAACAACAATTGTATCCCTAGCATTATAGAAAGGCCCAGGACATTTTACGGCAGGACAGGCGCGCATACAATTTTGTCAGTTGTGTAAATGATACTGCAGGAAACAACTACTCCGCGGACTAATGCCCCGACCGGCATTGAATTACTCCTGCAGTATCTATGTGAACAGCCAAGAACCCTTGTCGGACACACCACCAGACATAGACCGGTTTCGGGCTTGTTAGCCCTCATCAGTTAGCCATAGGTGAGATGACCGACAATTGAACTGGCTGTTCCTTCATATGTATGTTCACACATAAACTGAGTGCAGGTGAGATATAAATGGTTTGCTTACTTCCTGCTCGGCCTATGCGACTCGAGATCGAGAGGCCTGCGTTACTTGCTGCAATGTAGGTCGCTTCCTGTAAGGCAAGAATTCATACGACTTGACGTTACGCAATTGTTTTTATTGTTAACAGAATTTTCTATAGTTTATTGCATTAAAAACAATCATTTTTTGTAACTTGGGGTAATATATAGTGCAAATATTTAGTGCAGTATCTACTTATATAGTTTTATTATTCTCAGTTGCAGTTACTTAAATATTTTGATGAAGATATAATGAATTATTAATTTGTTCGTATATGACGTAAGTTGTCTGAATTCTTGCGGCAACTATATAGTTGCTGATATCAGTACTCATTTAAAATAAATGTTTGGGCTGCCTCATTAGGAAATAATCTATTTAGATATTATATCATGACTGGAAAATTAATCTGAGAAATGTTTTTTTTCCTTCCCAACTTCTGGATTGGCCGACTGTCTTAAACTGGTATCCTTGGTCATCGAACCTCAATCCAAAGGACTTTAAGCTGTGTGGTCAGATGAAATTAAAAGTGTGTTTCCAAACTTTTGACAATAAGAATAGTTGCGCTAGTACCATTGAGTAATAACTGTACCTAGTGTGGAGCACAAACTACTGAAACCTATTTTCTTTAGAGAACAGGTTACGTGCGTGCATTAGGGCAAACGGCAGACATTTAGAAAGTTTTGAATACAGTCTCTCTTCTTGACTGAGGCACATTTCCTGCTGTAGATATTAGGATATTTAGTTTATTTGTCACATTACTTATTGTAAATGGCTGAAACATGTTACAAAAAAGTTTCAGCCGTTTACAATAGTTTATTTAATAAATAATCTCATATGTATCTGTCTTTTAGCTTTTTTATTTGTTACTGATAAGAGTGTTGAAAATACATGATATTTCTGCTGTCAGAATAGTTTACCCATGGCACACTGCAATTAATTTATTTTGCTATGTAATTAAAGTTGAATGTGGAGTACGAATGATTGAAATCAAGAGTACCTATTTTATGTTAAATACTTCGAATTTTAATATTTTCGAGTCAGGAAAGAGAAAAAATTACCTACAAAAAAGATATGATTACCAGATACGAATTTAACTTTCGCTATATTAGCCATCAACAACACAACAATATCATACATATCTTGCCAGTTGTAGTATGACATATTTTAATTCCGGATTGTCTGATGTCTATTAGGTACGAGGGTAAATATTATTATTCATAATAATGCTAAGTAAGTAAGTGGAAACTCTAATTAGAAAATACCGTCTCAGTTGAGAGTGATGCTATTTTCACTTAGAACAGTAAGGTTAGGAAATAATGCATCTAGCGGATTTCATCCACAAATTAGCCCGCTGCCTTTACTGATTTTGCAGCAGTTGAAAACGATTTGGAAACTGTCAGAAATATTCTACCAGTTAAGTTGAAAACGCGTTACCATTGAATTTGGAGCAATAAATAGTTGGACAGACATTTCTGATAGTTTCCAAACAGTTTTCAACTGCTGCTAAAACAAACCTAATGCTTGCTATAGACTATGCGTGAATTAGAGATTCGTGATGCGTTATTTGTAAGGAATTTATGCATAATGAGTAGGATTTTTATGAATGGATTTTTAACAAACAAGACCCTACACACTATTCGCGAATTCTCACAAATCACGAATTGCGCATAACGAATCACGAATACACGCATAGTCTGTAGCAAGTCTAACGAATGTGAGCGCATAAGTATGTTTGGTCAACTTTTATAGAAAACTTATCACTTGTGATGTACCTATATAACACCTAAACTATGACATGTCATAGGACTTATTCTTAATTAATTTATTTTTCTTCATAATTAACATATTTAGTCTTATACCATTGAAAACTTTGCACCCGGCTTATTTTGAACTACGTTCCAAAATATTAAATCTGCCGTGACACGTCCATTTTGTTTTCGAAGGGGACACATTTTAGCGTTAAATACAGACTCGCCAGAACAACCCCCTTCGTGGGGGCGCATTCAACTTTAGAATCTTAAATGGCACTTTAGGTCGAGTAACACCTCATTCGAAAGTGTTTTTAATTCTGGTTGTCATCACGTAATTTTTTTCAATTTTATTTCATCCGTTGTTGAAAAATGCTTACTTATACTTAGGAATAAAAGACAATTTTGTATTTATCATTTAATTAATTATTCAAAATGTCCGTCTCCCACTCCCATGCAATAATAAAAACGTTATTCAACATTTCGACGAACATTGTTAAGAATTTCGGGGGTAATTAGGTAGCCATTCTTCAATAATATGCCGCCTGAGTTCTTCTAAAGACTGTGGCTGAGTGGCATAAATATTAGATTTTATGTCCCCATAAAAAAAATTGAGTGGTGTCAGATCGAGTAATCTGGGTGACCACTCAATAGGTCCGCGGCGACCTATCCATTGATTTAGAAAATGTTCGTTTAAAGACTGACGAACTGCAACTGTAAAATGTGGAGGTGCGCCATCTTGTTGCAACCAAACATTGTCTTCTAAAATGTTATCATCATTTTCCATAGTTTCAACAATCATTGGATAAATGTAGTTATTCAAAAGCTCAAGGTACATATCAATTAATTAAATGATTAATACAAAATTGTCTTTTATGTGTGTCTTAACGGATGAACTAAAATTGAAAAAAAAATACATGACTACACCAGAAGCCGGGTGCACAGTTTTAAATGGTACACCCTGTATGTGGAATTAAGGTATACGAACATAAATACAGCTAAGTAATCGATCTTTCTGTTCAATTATTTTTTAAACTTACTTAATCAGGAATATATTTCAATACTGTTCATTGTTACGCACAGCTGTGTTTTCTTACGTGCTTTGCATGTAATCATTTATATAACTGCATTTTCCGTAACTAGAGCGGTGGTTCATCCTTACTGAATCGTAAATAACGTTTCTAGACAATTAGACCATAGCGCACTATTATTAGATCTCATGCAGTAGTAAACCCACTCATTTCCTGTAATAATTAGATAATTATAGTCTTGCATATAAATTTTCCTATATATATTTTATTGTTACCGTAAGTTTCAAAGAAGATTGTCAAACGTTTTACAATAATTACTTTGGTTATAATTAGGGTAACCCATATATGCATAAAATCCATCGAATTGAAAGAATTTAGAATTACATAGATGTTTGGCAGGCATTTACATTATTTTAGTTTCGGAATAGAGCGGTCTACCTAGATTATATGGCTCATAAATTTTATGGTCGGATAATACAGGGTCAGGGATAATTGTCTGAAATTCTGAAATTTATTAGCCCTGTTAGCAAAAGAGTTGGGAACGTCAAACGCATTCGCAGTGTATATTTAATACCAGAAAGTGCATTGTTTTAGTTGAAATGTGCATGCATCTGACTATTGGACACCTGATTTTTTTATTCTGAAAACAAAGCTATTAAATATGTTCCCAGAAGTCTTGGACTAGTTTGAAACTATCAGAAATGCATCGAAAGCATATTTACAACTTAACTGGTCAAATATTTCTAACAGTTTGAAACCAATCTCCACTCTTGTGAGAACATACCTTTTATCTCAGATAATAAAAACAAAATCTTGGTAAATTATAATTTGAGAGGTAGTCCAAGTAGGTAAATAATCAATTTCTACATTCATATATACGTTTATGTCAACATGGTTGACACCGTTATACTATATTAGCGATGTATGCATATGGCGTATATTTAAGTAGCCATAAACTTGATTTGCAGCCATTGTAATTTGTTCTTGCAACTGTTCTCTAGTGTAAATTACTTCGCTGTAAATCCGCTGCTTAAAAATTCCTCCAAAAAAGGAAAACTTAGCGATTTTAAGTCGAATCTTGGAGACCACCTCATAAGATCAAACCGATCAATCCATCTTTCATGAAAATTATTATTCAACCAGTCTGTAACACATCTGCCATGCAGAGACAAGCTAGTCTGGCGATAACTGGTGCAATTAGTACCACACCGTCAGCGGCTCTGGAAGTCCTCCTGGACCTACCACCTCTCCATATACTGTTGGAGAGGGAAACCAGGTGGGCAATATACAGACTAAAGCAAGCGGCTATTTGCATGCCGAAGGCTAACATAATAGAGCCTAGTGGAGTGCTGGAGGACATAGAAGGACACAGCACTCTATCGATGGTCTCGGATGTTATGCCTACAAAAATCAACTATAAACTGCCTTTCGAGATCCTCTTTCCACGGAGGGAGGAGTGGGAGCGAGGTGAAACTCATCTCCTGAAGGCAGATAGTTGCTGGTACACTGATGGCTCTAAGACCCCAGAGCTGGAGTGTATAGTTGCAACCCAAACACCAGGCTATCCGTAAGCCTGGGTAAATATGCGACTATATTTCAGGCTGAAATTCATGCCATCGAACTGTGTGTGGGGAAGCTGGAAAAGCTTAGACTCAAACGCAGGTCGATAAAAATCTTTTCTGATAGCCAAGCAGCTTTAAAAGCACTTGGATCCTACCGGTGTAACTCAAGAACGGTATGGAACTGCCAAAAGGCTCTGGAGCGGTTAGGTACAAGCAACAGAGTAACCCTGGTTTGGATACCTGGTCATGCGGGTATCCAGGGAAACGAGGCAGCGGACTCGTTAGCAAGGCGGGGTGCCTCTTCCAGCTTTATAGGTCCAGAACCGGCTCTTGGCTTAGCTTCGGCTACTGCCAAAGCGGGCATCGCGACCTGGGCGGAGGAAAAGATAAGGGAGTACTGGCGAGATCTGCCAAGATTAGCTCATTCGAAGGCGTTCATAGGGGGCACTTCGACAAAGAGAGCTAAATGTTTGCGTTGAGTTAAATAGGCTTGACCTAAAAACTTTGGTTGGCCTATATACAGGGCACTGCCGGTTAAGAAGTCACATGCACAAGTTGGGGCTGGCTGAGGAGGCCGAGTGCCGATTGTGTCTAGAAAGTGACGAATCGGCAGAACATATTTTATGTCATTGTCCGGCTGGGGAACGGACCAGATTTTCTATATTTGGCAAAGTGCATCTCTTGCCAGAAGATCTGGACAAAATCTCACCCAACAAGGTTATCGGCTTCATAAAGAGGCTAAACCTGTTGGGTGAAGTATAACAAGTATGTGAGCCACAATAGACCACAGGGTCGCGGTGGAGGGCCAGCTCTGGCCCACTCACGTAGAACTATGAACTATGAACACATCTGCCATTGTGAGGAGGTGCACCATCTTGCTCGAAGTAGATTTGTTGACTAACGAAATGTCTTCTAGTTAATCATCCAAAAGGTTTTCGAGAGAACACTGCACTATTTGCTTTCATACAATTATTCAGTTCTGGCAACATCAATAAATGACCATTAAATATTCTTTCCCAAATATTGGTAGAAAATCAGTATTGGAATATTTAATTTCTCTTAACATCTGGGTTGTTCAATGAATAATGATACAAGTTTCGAAAATTTGTAATGTCGTCTCTTGTAAAAATGGCTTCATGTGTTAATAGAACAGAAGAAAGAAAATAGGGATTATCATTTATTATTCTAATATACAACTGACAAAAACGTGAACGTTGCTCGCCATCTCCAGGATGAAGACTTGTATAGTTGTAAGGGTATCATAGCTCCCTACGTACAGTTCTCGAAACAAAACTTTGTGAAATTCTAACTGCACGCGATGTAGATGTAGTAGGATTGTCTAATACTGCATCAATTACAGCTTCTTCACGACAAAGAGTAGAATTTTTTCTCTCTCATATATTTTCAGGTATTAACAATATTGTGTGAAACTAACTACTCAGTGGACAAAAGCCCCAACCTGCGTTGAATTACACCCACAATATCTACCCATATATTCCTTATTATTAGCTTTTGTAACTTTTTACTGTTTAAGAAAGGTATTTTAAGCTAATATGTATCAAATCTCCTACAATTCCTATCAATGAAGTCATATGTATGTTCTCTGATACCAAACATCTAGGTATGCTAATGAACATCCACAGACAAAACTCTATTCAATAATTATCTAAAAAATTTAATATATTTACTAACCTCTGGAGTGGGAACTCGAAATTCAACCACAATAATTGAGATCTCACTTATTTCTACGTTTTATTAGGATCGCTTCATCAGGTGGCCTCCTTTAACTTGAGTCAAATATCTAACTATAAAGATGATTATACCAATAAATTAAAATTATTTGAAATTGAATGTCAAAATGAAATATCGACAACGTCAAACTGATTAACTGTCAATGAATAGCATAACAACCTACTAAAATAAATAAAAATTAATAAAAATTTTACCTTTTATGTATAGTTTTTTTCTCTCTCATATATTTTCAGGTATTAACAATATTGTGTGAAACTAACTACTCAGTGGACAAAAGCCCCAACCTGCGTTGAATTACACCCACAATATCTACCCATATATTCCTTATTATTAGCTTTTGTAACATTTTTTACTGTTTAAGAAAGGTATTTTAAGCTAATATGTATCAAATCTACAATTCCTATCAATGAAGTCATATGTATGTTCTCTGATACCAAACATCTAGGTATGCTAATGAACATCCACAGACAAAACTCTATTCAATAATTATCTAAAAAATTTAATATATTTACTAACCTCTGGAGTGGGAACTCGAAATTCAACCACAATAATTGAGATCTCACTTATTTCTACGTTTTATTAGGATCGCTTCATCAGGTGGCCTCCTTTAACTTGAGTCAAATATCTAACTATAAAGATGATTATACCAATAAATTAAAATTATTTGAAATTGAATGTCAAAATGAAATATCGACAACGTCAAACTGATTAACTGTCAATGAATAGCATAACAACCTACTAAAATAAATAAAAATTAATAAAAAATTTTACCTTTTATGTATAGTTTTTTTTTTTCTCTCATATATTTTCAGGTATTAACAATATTGTGTGAAACTAACTACTCAGTGGACAAAAGCCCCAACCTGCGTTGAATTACACCCACAATATCTACCCATATATTCCTTATTATTAGCTTTTGTAACATTTTTTACTGTTTAAGAAAGGTATTTTAAGCTAATATGTATCAAATCTCCTACAATTCCTATCAATGAAGTCATATGTATGTTCTCTGATACCAAGATACCTAGATAGTTATTGAATAGAGTTTTGTCTGTGGATGTTCATTAGCATACCTAGATGTTTGGTATCAGAGAACATACATATGACTTCATTGATAGGAATTGTAGGAGATTTGATACATATTAGCTTAAAATACCTTTCTTAAACAATAAAAAGTAGAAATAACTAAATAAATAAATATTTCTACTCTTTGCTCACGATCTACATCATTTTTGTCTTCGCGGTGCTATAGTCCTTTCAGCCTTTGAAATTCCTAGCTCACACAATCTTCGGAAGATTAAAATACTGTGTAAATACTTTATGATTTGATTTTAGGAAATATGCGGTGGTATTCTCTCACGGGGAAATTTTCATTACATATACGTAAACGATGTAAGCGACTTCTCGTGCAGTAAAATCACCCATTTAAAAATGTAGAGACGTAAATGAATTTTTCAAATACCTAATGATTTACTAGATTTAACAAAGATCGATTTTAATAACAGCAACAACTTTGATTTCTTGGGTATTTAAGTCAGTTACTGAAAATTACGTTACGTGCATATTTTCGTAAAAAGTCTACTCCAAAAGGAAGTTGTTTACTGAAATTATGTAAGACATTTTTTTTTGTAGTAAAACATGGCTTAATAATATAATAAATTGGTTCATTTTAATATTGTCAGTGGCACAATATAGTTTTTTTAAAAAGTTTCCATAGTATGATACCATTTTCCTAAATTTCAAAATATTGTATATTTATAAGGGCGCATGGTAGAACAAACATTTATTAGAATAAAAACTTTGTTTTGGCGAGAAGAATATTACTATTACTGATTTATCTTGTATTGCTAAGTAGTATGCAGTGCCGTAACCGCAGGGCCTCAACCCCCCTTAGAGGTAGTGTGAACATTCCTGGAGAAAAGAGACCGGCTGGACCCCCTTTGAAAGAAAACGTTAATTTTTTAAAGTTTTATTTTGTACTCTGACAACGCTGGATGGCTGCAGCCCTGGTGATACAGATATTAGCTTAATTTTCTACATAGTCATCATAACCTGTAGCTATAGTTTTGACGAATTTTTGAAGTTCAATTCCATGGAACTATTATGCTTGCTGAACCTCCAGCTTATAATTACTTTTAAGTATTAACAGTTTTCACAATGGTTTTCGTTCAAGAAATGTTTAGAATTTTTAATAAATGAAAACGATTTAGATTAAATTCGAACTGTATGCTGAACAATTCATGTTCTGAATCACACCTAAACGACGAAGCAATTCTTGAGTCTAATAATATTCAGATGATCAGCCACAATCTCGTGCAGCAGATAACGTAATACATATGGGATAATATAAGTGATTATGATATTTGAGGCAGTGTCAAATCATAGTCATTATGCCAGTTGTACATAATAGTTATTTAAGCATCAAAAGTGGCAAGGGTTGTTTATTTCCTGCATGGTGTTTGGTGGCCGAAGGTACCGAATCTTACCAAATTTCTCCGGTAGCTCATAACGCTTGTGATGCTTTTTTGCACGATCCATGCAATTACCAAATTATATAGTTTAAATGATTTTTAGATTTAAATTTGTTTTTAAACTATCACTTACTAAAAAATTTCAAAATACCACTATCAGAAACGACAAAAGACGCAAAATTAACTTGTAGATAAATCAAATTAAAGTGGTAAGAGACATTTCAAGTGTGTATGGTATGGTTTAGTTGTACTGTAAAATGTGTATCAGAAGCTCTCTGAAGGCGATTTGAAAATACATGTTTCAATGCACAATATGTGGTACTGCATGTATAGTTGCCCAAAAACACATACCTACATCAAAAAAAATATGCAAATGTGTTTTATGCTTTATGCAACTTTCTACATGTTAAATATATATTTGTTATGTTCAAATAAATATTACTAGCTACTTGAAAATGTTATTTATATATTCATTTTTGTCTTTCACTAACCTTTTTCATATATTGCATGCTATTATTATGTGCGTATTAATAGTACAGTAACATTTCTAAGTTATGCAGTAGTGTGTAAGAAGATGAACTCTACAAATAAACCGTAAAATGAAATTATTTTTCTCCTTGATCCTATTGGTATAATGCCTCGTCGATAACTAATTCGCATAGGTACCTGATGAATTAATATTAATACCAGCGGTAGCAATATTTCAAAAAATACTCAGTTGAATTATTGTTACCTATCAATTGTTTATAACTTACTGTCTTCCGAGCGGTAACTGACTCTTACAGATCTGACATTTGTAAACACAACTTACTACTCTCTTTATTCCAACCAGTAAATACGTTACATTGACGGTTCGTGCAAAATACTATATTTAGAAGTTCCATGTGAAGAAATGTATTTACCTTTTGCCAAAATAATTTCTGCGTGCTCAGTTTAAGCTAAAGGCTATTGTTCCTTGGCGTTAATAGGTTTCTATATTTAGAATTTTCCCACATGCGATTTTTATAAATGGTAATTTTGTATTTATTTTGGGAACTTCCTTATTGTCGTTACGTATAGAACGTGCGTGTGGACCTTTAAGTATTCTGTTTCATATTAACCGTTAAGAATGAAAACAACGAACAAATGATTAGCGGTTTCTACCCTTTACAATCCTATCATTAATATTGTTTCCATAAATTTAATTTGTTCTTTCCATTCTACGGTACCTTTTCAATCTATTAAGTATGCACTTTGTTTGAAATCTGTGTTACCTGATTTGAAATATTTTATTTATTTATCTAGTACTATTATAATCCAAAAATTTTGTACTAATAGCAGAATAAAATTAATAAATATAAATAATTACGTTAGTCTGTAGTAGTTTTAAGTAGCTCACAGAACCTACTCCGAGAACAACAAGGGCAAGTAAAATTTTAACTGAAATTGTTTATTGCTAAAAATTATTATTTATAATGCAGTAAGAAGAGAGACACATTTAAAATGGTTATTTTTAGTTACAAGTTTAGGTAATGGAATCGAATAAAAACAATAAAAAAAGAAAACATATTTAAAATAATATATGTGAGCCTTTGTTATTTACAAATTGTAGGAAAAATAAAATAGAACATATTCTTCTTAATAGTCCATATTGAAAGTATAAAACAGTATTAAATATACAGGGTGTTCCGCATAAGAACCAACACGGAGCATGTGTATGTAGGGCCTCAAAATATTGCAATTTAACCAAACATATCTATATACAAAGTTGTACACAGGCGGAGTTACAGGCCTTCAGTGGGGCCAAATATTCGAAGAAAATTAATATCTCTGAATTACTTGAACTTGGAATAACCAAATTTGGTACATGATTTAGCTTTGTTATTGGTCTTCTTTGACTATGAATTCAAGTAAACTGAAACACTACATGGTGTTCATTGAGGGTGAATCGAATTTGAGAAGAATAATAACATCCCGCGAAGGATTTAATTTCAACTCTTTTTGCTCTTGTTAAATTTTAAAAAACTTTAAGGTTTTCAAGAAAAAATGCATTAATTAAAACAAGGTGTACATCGAAGTACACCGAATTATTCTCTTTGATTAGTTACATCATTACTTTACGTGCTGTCACGCTTCACAGATAATTGAGAAAATGTAGTATTTTTAACACACTCTCTCGCTCTCTCTTGGTAAGTTTAGGCTCCTGGTTTGCTAAGACGTTTGGTCCTAAAATGATCCAAGGAATCATCCCCTTGATTTATGTCATGAACTTAAACTACATGGTGTCTCAAACTCTATAGTATGGGCCTAATGTGAGAGATACAAAAAAATTAAATAAAATTTGTGACACGTGGTGTTGAATGGGATGAAGTAAGCTCTATTTTCAATCGAAAGTATTATCATTGGGAATCGACAGAAACGACTAATGACGTCATCAATTATATTTTTTCCAGAAACAGGCCCAAACTTTTTTCCAGTTAAAAAGCTGTCTTTCTTTTAATAAATTTTTATTAGAGAAATGTTTCTGTATTACTTCCCGTTTAAAAGTTATACGCAATATCGTCCAAAAGAGCCTCAAAAGAAATACCCCTAAAAATCACATTAGCGGTGGAGGGTCAAGTAGTTGTTGGAAAATAATTGAACGTTCGTTGTTTAAAGTGCAGAGATGCAACAAAATACTTGTCATTACTTAATACGAACGTCAAATATATAACTTTTATGCTTACAAAAACGTCTTCTTATTAAGAAAAAGTTGATATATTGCTAAATTACGGCGAGTTACATAAAAATTCAAGAAGAGCTGTAGAGCTATATCGAGAAATATATTCAGAGCGCCTTATTCCTGATCATAGAACCTTCACAAGATTGGAGGCGATTTTGTGACGAAATAAGAAGCATTTTCTG
Organism: Monochamus saltuarius; assembly: GCA_025584915.1. NCBI lineage: Eukaryota > Metazoa > Arthropoda > Insecta > Coleoptera > Cerambycidae > Monochamus > Monochamus saltuarius. Next base: position 20,979,492 of record CM046723.1, on the reverse strand, counting down.
TTCGGAAGAATCAAATAATTGAGCAAAGGGTAAGAAACAATGTTAATACAGCTAGACTGATAAGTATTTAGAACAAAATCCACAAAATTCTATACGACCGTGTAACGGTCCATATTTATCGCGGCATAAAATGCGAAAATATTAGAAGGCACTAGTGATAGGCCACTAGCAATACATAGACATAAATCTGATATTGCCGATTTAAACGTAAAAATTTAAGGTTCTTGAAATATAAAAAAAAGAAAAAGAAAAGAGAACAAAAAGATAGGTGAGGCCAGGCGGTAGATAGATAGTTTATCGATCCGTTTTGTTAAAATTGTATTAAATAAAAATTGGAGATACCTAATAAAATCTAAGGTTAGTAATTAATACTTTAATTAATTATTCGGGCACTAGTATTTAGTACGTTTTAGGTATTTTGTTTGGGCTTCCAACTGGTGTCAATTTTGTCGAGCACATGTTAGGATCGACTGTCACCTTGCCAGCCAATTGTTTAAACATTGATTGAGGATTGTTTTAATGAAATTTTGGAACTTAGCACCTGTAATATTGCATAAAAGCCTAAGCCGTTTTATCGATGGGCGTACCAGTGATGTCACCATCACAGTTGTGATCTCTCCCTGCTCTCTCTTTAGAAATGTGATGATGTTCACCTATGGAAGTTGATTATATCATCATAAGAAATCAAACCATTTCTTCTAGAAGGACGCAAGAAAGAAAACTTAAAAAGGTACATGATACCGCGTGATGTTCTATCCCTATGTCTATATTCTAGAAACAATTGTAATAGCATATAAAAAAATATTAATAATAATATACTCAAGGCAGCTGTCTTTGAGGTGAGATATATATATGTGTATATATATTTTTTGGCCATTGGTACCGTATTTTTAGTTATATTGAAATTATTTAACTGTATTTCTTTTTAATACAGTATATAGTTGTTTATAATTACCAATAAGAGTGCATATTTCACTCACACATATTATAGTTCCTTTTTTGCATGCCTTCGTCAGATTTAGTGTTAAATTTATATGTATAAGTATTATAATTTCGTATAATTAAGCTAATATTTCGTATTGATTATGATACACATTTAAAAATACCAGTAGTCATCTTCCATTTCGTGCATTATTATATGTTTTTTTGTTCGTGTTTTTACATACTTTGCGTTAGCCGACTTACCTGTTTGTAATTTATTTCCATGTTAAGTACCTAATTTAATTATGTTTGTCTGCATTTGCACTATTTTGTAAAATTTACGTATTCTTAATACTAATCATATATACATTGTTTCTAATTTTGTTCATTTCATGTCTTATATTTTCCCTTCCTCGTCAACTTGGTTTGACTGGCGCCCAGAAGTAGCTTGCATCATTGCATAATACATTTTAACATCTTGCATTTTAACACCTACTGTTCTTTTTTTTGTACATATCCACGCTCGTAGCTCTCAAAGCAAAAAGCTGTCGTGCTTATAATTATTTTGTTTGATCAAGTATTTGTTATAAATAAATTAATAAGACCGTCCTTTTTTACTAACAAAAAGGGGCGGCCACAACAGGCTAGCCGGGAATTGAATTTGGATAAATCAACTGTTCAACGAATTTGAATGGCCAATGGGTATCATGACTACATGGCGTATTTGCCTGAGCATCACATTGACAGCAGACTTAATTTTATAACTCAAATTGTAGTAAATGTAGAAACTGTTGGTCAAACCTTTTTCGGCATGTTCTTTGGACGGACGAAAGTCGGTTTGTCAGTAATGGCCAAACAGGCGTAACGAACACTAATGGTCCATTGAAAATGCTCGCATTGTAAATCCACTACAAAACCAACCATTTTGGAGTAAATTTACGGTGCGGCATTATCGGTAGGCATTTATTTGAGTTTTATTTTTATGAACATTGAGTTACCTAAATTTCCTACAAGAAGAACTTCCTGCACTTCTGGAGAATGTGCTAAGGAAAAACTTATGGTTTCAGCATGATGAAGCTCCACCCCACAAAACCCCGATTGTGCAACAATATTTAGATAACACTTTCCCAGAAAAATGGATTGGGATTAATGGACCTATTCAGTCGCCCGGAAAGTCACCAGACCCCACAATTTTTTAATGGGGGGTTTTAAAAAATAAGGTTTACAAATCACCTTCGCGGGATATTAATCATTTAAAAGAAAACATCATAGACGCCTGTAATGACTTAAACGGCGAAATGTTAACAAACGTAGCCCACAATGAAGTCAGGAGGAGACTGGATATGTGTCTTGAAATAAGAAGAGGTCATTTAGAGACTAAATTATATGTATGTAGTATGAGGGCGTTTGCCCCATTTTTTTTTAAGTTTAGTTATTGTTACCTTTTGTTTTTACTGCATTAAGGAATTATAGAGTTTAATTCTTTTATTTATTCTTAATGACATTTATGCACATTAAACAACGAACATTCAATTATTATTTTCCAACGACTACTTGATCCTTCCATCGCTAACGTGATTTTTAGGTGGTATTTCTTTTCAGGCTTTTTAGGACGATGTTGCCTATAACTTTTAAATGTGAAGTAATACAGGAAAAAATCTCAAATAAAAGTTTATTAGAAAAAGAGATCGTCTTAACAGGAAAAAAATGGGGTGTTTGTGAAAAAAATATAATTGATGACATCATTAGTTGATTCTGTCAAATCTCAAAGATAATATTTTCAATTGAAATAGAGATTACCTCATTCCATTTAACACCACGTGTCCCAAATTTTATTTAAATTTTTTGTATCCTCGCAGTACTATCGAATTTGAAATACCCTGTACATTCTGTATATTTCGAAAGTCAAAACATCATTGAAAATAACGGAAAACTAGTCGCTCGTTTGCTTAATGTGACATTTCCTATTATCTGCTTCAATTTGATACTCTGTTTTAGAAACATTCTTTATAATAGATGAATATGCAAAAAATCACACATACAGTCTCAAATATTGTGAATGTAAGAGCTAAAAGAACCAAATAGGCAACTGAAATATCTTTCTCGTACGTTTTTAATTACAATATATGAAAATCAGAATGAAGTTTACCTGTATCCAAGCAGATTCCCATATTCCAATTTAAGTGTAATTAAGCAGTGTTCTTAAGTCACAGGGATGCAAACATAAACGCGGGTGCCGCGTCGAAGTTTTAGATTTATTCATCGAGACAGCGACGCCAACGAAAGTCTGTTCTCACCCAACAATAGCACTAACTGTTCGGAAACGATAAGCTCTCGATGCATTTGCTCTACATGTTGAACTGCGATGCACCAAATTCTCAGTGAGACTATCTAGGATAACTCCAGTAGAAAATTACACGCGTACTTTCTTTGGCGGCAGATTTCTCGAAACTAGTCTCGCCGGGAAAGCATATCTGTCCGTGAAAATGCTATAAAATTTGAATAATTAATGAACACCTTTACCTAGCCATTGGTTGCTATGGTTTTGCGTCGTCGCACCGCATTAACTTGACCATCGTCCGAGCTGTATGGGCGCATGTTCTAGGTTATTACAAGCCATAAACCGATATAATATTATGCTTCATACCTCCATTATCTATGCATTGATCTATTAAAGAACCTCCTTTCGTATGGTGCTTTCGGTATCCTCTGCTACTGAATATTTGATCACCCTAAGAGACACAAATGTTTATAAGAACACCGTCCTAAATAATGTATAATTAGGCTATTTCGTATTACTTTCCAATAAGAAATATGATGTCGCAATTATCTACGGCACAAACATTTTAAAAATAAAGAGTTCCCAGCCTAGTATCACGAAACTTAGGGTTTGTAAAACATTAAGGCATATAAATGACTTTAATTTTGAATATAATTGACATGTATTAGGTTTTACAACGATACACTTAATTATTTTTTATTACTGGAATGTTAGAAAACAATTTACATAAAATATATTAAACTTTCATCAACTTTGGTAACCATTTACGAAAAACAATTGGTTTCCAAGGCATATGGATTTGAAAATGCATTTTTTAAGTATTTAAAAATAACTTTTTAAACTATAAGTGCTTTGGAATTTTTACAAATCGTTCAATTATACTTATTTCCTAGATTTCCAGTCTTATATAGTCATCTGTTTTTTAATTAAATTTTAATATGCAGCATAGCAATAGTACTAGGGTTTATAGAGAATTGAAAATTAAGTGGGGTTTGCTTAATAAAAGTATGTCCTTGAGCCACTCATTTTTGAAATACAGGGCTTATGAGATAATTTTAAAAAATCAAATTTTGGTTGTAATTTTTTTTAAAGAACAACCTATTTGATTGAAATTTGACACAAATAGGTACGTTTTTGGTGGTGTCGAGCACACTGGTGATATTAAGTTTTTTTGTACAAAGTAGAGGGCGCTAGTTGCTAGCATTTTCGCTGACATTATATTCTCTAATTATATAAAAATTTATTTTACGCAAAAGAAGTGCTCTTTTTAAATTTTTAAAAAATGCATCGTTTACGAGAAAAATGCGAAAAACTGTGGTAAAATCAACCAGACGATGTCTGGTGTATAACAGAAATTATGGTATATTATTTATTTTATGATTTGAATAGTAATTTGTTCTTTGTGAATATTGCAATCACGTTAAAATTTGATTTTGTTTTATTATGCTCTGTTTGTTAGGCGCTACTACATAATAATAATGGAAACATACCAGCAGTGTAGATGTGCTGATGTTGAGTTTTGGGGGAATGCTTTAAGAGTGCCACTGCAGTTAGATGCCGCTCCGTAAAAATTCTTATACTTTTCTGTAATGGTATGGATGCAACTGTTGTTCTTTCGATATCCTCGACACGCTAGAATATGTCGTACTTATCTGTAAATAAATTATTCCTACGTTAATGATTGGATCTTAGGATACCAAATCTAAAGATTATTTCTAGCTGATCTAGGTATACCGGAATTATTTTCTTTAGATTTAACATCACCAGTTTCTCAACAATGTCTTTCTATAACCAAAAATGTTTTTTTATTTGGCAGCTGTCTCTCAGGAAATTTTTTGGAATAGCATCTAACTACTGCTCCAGCACTTTCAAAATATTCCTCCAAAACTCAACATCTGCAGATCTGCACCGATGGTATTTTTCCAATAGTATTACACAAGGTGTTAAAAAAATAGTGTAAAATATTTAAGGAGGTAATAGTATGAGCCAAAATAAGCAGAAAAGTCTCAATAAACATGGGTCCGCAAAGTAACGGTTGCGGAGATATGAAATGTTTTATGGTTTTTAGCCCCTTTTTTTATTTTGCAAAAACGTGTATTTTCTTATAATAGTTGGTTGATGTTTAGTGAAATAAACAGTACGTATTTGACAGTTGTTCTCAGTGCAGAAGTTTTCTTTCGCTATGGCTGGTTACTCTAACGCAGAATTAACAGACATGCATTTCATGTATGGTCGTGCTAATGGTAATGCCACCGAAGCGCGACGTCTTTATGTTGACGCTTATTCAAATCGCCAGATTCCTTCACAACGCATGTTTGGAAGAATTTATCAAAAGTTACGTGATACCGGTTCCTTGAGCAAACAGTGCCATTTATCCGGAAGACCAACGTCGGTATCCACTCCTAGAGCAGAAGAAGAAATTCTAGCACTGGTGGAGCAGAATCCAGGTACGAGTGTGCGGAGAATATCAGCCGAGGTAGGAATTAGTGGTCCTCTTGTTTGGAGAATCCCTCACGAGCTGCTTTATCCATACCATGTGCAACGAGTACAGGCCTTAAATCCAATAAATGATCATCAAGCGCGTTTGGTTTTTTGCCGGTGGTTTCTACGTCATGATGCTGAAGCCCCTCTTTTTCTTGCAAACATCCTTTTTACTGATGAGGCCGGGTTCACAAGAAATGGAGTGTTTAATTTTCACAATACGCATATCTGGGCCGACGAAAATCCTCATGCTCTAAGAGAATGTGGACATCAGGCACGTTTTTCATTAAAAATTTGAATGGGTATTGTAGGTGACAGGTTTCTAGGTCCTGTTCTTTTACCAAACCGATTAACAGGCGCTGCTTACCTCAACTTTCTGCAGAACACACTCTATGAGTTTTGGAAGACATTCCTTTGAATCAGAGGCAACAAATGTGGTTCCAGCATTTACATCAAACTTTTCCACATAGATGGATAGGAAGAGACGGACCTGTTTTATGGCCTCCAAGATTGCCTGATCTGAACCCTCTAGACTTTTTGGAAATATTTGAAGACATTAGTGTATGGTACTCCTGTAAATAGCCTGGAAGAGCTGCATCTACGGATTAATCAAAAGTGTCAAGAAATCCAAACCAAGGAGGGTGTTTTTGAAAGAGTTCGAATATCGTTGAGACGAAGATGTCGTGCCTGCTTGGAAATGAACGGAGGGCACTTTGAACATCTTCTGTAACTTTGTTTTTTGTTTGTTAAAAGCTTCCTTTGTCGGTTTATTCCTAATAAAATAAAATGTTTGAAAAACGAATAGTGGTCCATATCTCCGCAACATTTACTTTGCGGACCCATGTTTATTAACACTTTTCTGCTTATTTTGGTTCATACTATTACCTCCTGAATTATTTTACACTATTTTTTTAACACCCTGTATAGCAGCACGTTACAAACACAGAGCAGAATAAAATGTAAGTTTCTCAATATTCTCTAAAAGAATAAATTATTTTTCAAAATAGATAATAAACAACATACCGAAGTTTCCTTATACAAAATATAACATATCAATGGAAGAATTCGGGGTTTGAGATATACACACTCTTTGCATTTTCCTCGAAAACGATACATTTTTAACAAATTCACTAAAAGCATCCTTTTTATGTAAAATTGCATTTCATCAAGGCTTACAATAAGGAAAATTCAACTTAAAAAAGTTAGTCCAAAGTTTCAATGTATTATCTGCCCAAATAATATTGCCATGTTTTTTTAAACACTCCACATGATTATTGTATTTTGCATTGGGGAACATTTTCCAACCATTCACATGACGAGGGATCGTTATTTTGCCGTTCAGGACTACACGAGTCCTTTCGCCACGATATTATAGTTTTAAATATTAATATAAACCTTTCAGAAGTTTTGTTTACGTTTCTGGAGAACTGCATACGCAAAACACCCAATTGGAACACCAATTTGACAGATGCCTCAGTTGCTCAGTGTGTAGCGTACGGGCTTACTTAGATCTACCGTTCGATTCTTTGAAAGGGTCGACTTTTTTACTTTTTTAATATATTCTTTTGATACAATGTCAACGATCAAACCTAATAGTTATTAATTATATAAGGGAATTAACAAGCCTTTAATCTACGGCTACTTATTCAATGTGGAGAAAAGGTTTGCTGCCTCTTCGATGTGGACAAAATATTCCATGCTAAAATCAATGTTGAAAGTAAAGGTATTGATATTTCGAAGTATGTACTTTATATCTGAAAGTAGAATCAAGAAATTATGAACCAAAGAACGCAAAGATACTGGAAAGAAACCAAATCGAAGAATTTTTGAAAAAAGCGTCAGATGAGGAATATTTACTAGTTAAGGTAGAAAATAAACGATTTTAATATTTCAATTTATACATTGAGCGTTTCATTTTCAACTTTTACAGGTTGCAACGATCTTAGGAATTGCAGATGCTTGTCAATGCAATGAATTAACTTTTTTGTATATTACCTATGTTCAAAACAAAGGTTTCCCTATACTTATTGCGGATACGACAATAAATATTTCAAGAAGTATCACGATTATAGAAGAAGCTTTTTCAGTCAATGCTGTAGAAATGTGTTGAAAATACACCAATCTGGAACCTAAAAATGCCGGTGGGAGATTTTTCTTGAGATATGTGACTGAAAAATGTACTACACAACATTGTAGGCATCAACATAATATCAAAAACGTTTTCAAAAGTGGCTGCATTTCTTGAGCTATGTGGATAAATGTACTTTTATGACACTTATGGATTGGATAAGGTGTAGTGCTAACTTCACTCGCTCAAATGTATTGTGAATAACTTCTTAAAATATCCAAATATTTACATAAAATTTGTAAATCGGGGGTTTCTGCGATCGAGAAATTCAAATTTATTTCTAATTTTGACGTCACTAGTAGAGGGCGCCACTTGTGGCACATCATGTTTCTTTTAAATGGCAGAATTTTTTTGCAGCTTAGTGTATCCATCTGACTATCGAAACAATCGATTGTCCTACCTGTTTTATTTGAAAAAGGTATACCTTGCTGAATTCGGTATTATAGTAGTAACCATTTTTGAAATAATCCTATTTGTGCACCAAGTAAAAACTGTTTTGGTTTCAGGTGCCTTTTCTGCTATAAATACAGCAAAATGTTACTTGAATAAGTTATTAATGAATAATGGTAAATTATGAAGACGTGAAAAATTTCAAGAAGATCGGCGAGGTTTGATGAAACCATTTTTCAACAAAGCACAAAGATTTTATCAAAGCAGGCCGATCTGTTTAAAATTTTGCACGGCTCCATAATTTACCGTTCTGAACAACTTTAACAAGTAACATTTTGCTGCATTTTCAGTAGAAAAGGCACTTTACCTGAAACAATAACAGTTTTCAATTGATGCACTGAATATTTCAAATAGGACTTCAACAAAGTATGCCTTTTTCAGATGTAACAGGTAGGAGAATCGATTATTTTAATATTCAGTTGAATACACTATGCAGCAAAAAAAATCTAACCTTTAAAATAAACATTTCTACTAGTGACGTCAAAATTAGAAACAAATTTGAATTTCTCGCCCACAAAAACCACTAATTTTATGTAAATAATTGGATTTTTTAAGAAGTTATCTACAAATATCGAAAATAAAATTTTAACATTAATACCCTGTATCTTTTCATTATGCGACTTGGGATATCTGTGGTCTCATTTTTGCTACTTCATTTAAAAACACTCTGTATAAACAATTATATATTATACTTTATTGACAACAATATTAGTAGCTAGGTAACAAAGTGTATCTCATTTTTATAAAATTATGTGCATGTGCACTGATATTCAAACTGGATAATAGTCTATCAGTTTAATTTAATTGAATTTCTATCATGTCTGCCAAGAGGATCAAATAGCCAATGTCCAGGTTCCTTGCCACTTTCATCGCGTTCACTATGAGAATCCCGTCGCCAGTATTGTCGTTCATTTGTGTCATCTACCTTCACTTCCAATTCAGGATTGTATGTGTCACTAATGAAGCTAGGCGTAAATTTATTGAAATCAATTGTAGACAAATCAGCTTCAATATCTTGATGGCGCTTTAAGTTGACGTCAACTTCGATGTTTTCACTATCATCGCATTCAGTATAATCATTATCTACATCTCGGCCCCATATTTTATTTTCGTCCATACCAGACACCATGAGAATAGTCAGTAATAGTAATAACGGGGTTTTTATAAACATCTGAAAAAAAGTTTATTCTATAGGTACAATATATAATACATACAGTGTGGTAATAAAGTCTGAATTTTAGATGTCAGCGCTACAGTGAGACAATGATAAACTAATTACTGTGCCATAAGCATTATTATTTTCATGTTAAATGAGAAATATTTAGAGATATTGTTTTAAAACTGAAGATATTACTGAAAATTGTTATAATGTAAAAAGTCACATGCAGTCATTACTAAAGATTAGGACACCTTTCTTAAAAATTTTGGAATGCTCGTTTTTAACTATAACTATATATGTATATTAGCCTTCTAGACGTACTTGTTGAACCTATTACGATGATTCAGCTGCTAATCCACTGTTTATTACGATTTTTTTGCAATTAATTTTACCAGAATTTAAGGATTTTTTTTATTAAAATTCTGGCAACGTAGCATTCTTCAGCACCACTTGAAACTCCTGTGGCCCAAATTTCATCAATTTGTATCGAACAATAATTTTTTATAGAGCATTAAGTTTTAAATTTATTGAATTTGTGTCTCTATTTAAAAATATAATAGGCATTCGAAATGTTTAAAAATTGTTCCTTTACGATATTCAGTAATTAAAATACATATAATACATATTGAAAATTATCTCGGCATAATTTCTGCCCTCTTAATATTTTTGCAATTTGAAGATTTTCTCATTGAGTAACCAAGTTTAAAACAAAAAAGCTTCAGTTTCATGGCCAAAAACTATACAATGTTTGAGAAACATGAAATAAGCTTCACACTAGACAATGTATCAAATTTTTACTGAATATTATTGTATGGCAATATTTAATATGGAGATGTGATAAAAGAAATGGTGTTTTTCAATAATTTTTAATTATTCAGATGGAGATTGACTTATCTACAAAATGAACTTATCACCTATAAAAATACTAATGAAGAATTAATTTAATTACTACAAATATATTAAATCATATTGATAAGAAATAACTTAGCTATGGAAAAATATCACCACTCAAATTGTGTCAAATAATCTTTTCCTGGATTTAAGTTATGAATAAAAAAAATATAAAACTGTAACACCTTGGAATCTTACTTATTAAGTTCTGAATAAAAAATTGTTATATAACAAACCTCAATTATTTTCATCGACAGAATATGTCGGTTATGTTTAAAAAAACTTATCGTTAACACCTTGTATATTACTGATTATACTGATTTATGCGAACAATATATACAATTCAATAAATATATTATAAACTTATTTGTACTCCTACCTTTTAAATTCTTGTTGCACTGTTTAATGTTAAATTAAGACTTAACAATATTTTTTCTATTTATATAGTGAAATATAATACTCGCCATATTGTCTGTGTCTGGTATTTTACATTCGATGATAACTAAACTCGAAACGTAGATAAGTTTCACAGTACTGTGAGGTTGATCCAGCTGCCGCGAGATAAATAGAGAATTACACATCTCTATTCTTATATTAATCATATGTGGAGTTTTCTGGATATTCATCCAGAAATTTGAATCCTAGAATTTCGATGATGTTAAAGTGGGTGATTTTGTTAAAATTTTATTTACTCTAATTTATTTATACTCCTTTATATTCGAATTTGTTTGATTACATAGAATTAGACACTAAAATAAAGGGTTACAACTGTAAACAAAACTAAAGCAACACATACACACAAATTATATAAAATACACAAAATTGTCATTGTCATGACCAGCATAAAGTAGGAAATACAAAAGTGCCATAGTAATATTTTATAACAGTATATCTATAAATTACGGTAAACACACAAATGTTGCACCAACAATAGCATTAATGGCGGCGCAATTTGTAAACAGCGACGTTGAGGCACTTTTAAATATGCCTCTGTGAATCGTAATAACAGTAATAACTAATATGCTATAATGTGTGTAGGCAATCTTCAATACGGTATTAAGCACCATAAGATATCAATAACATATAGGTAAGAAAGAGATAGAGATCATGGAATCCATTGGTAGTCAATGCAGGAGAGAGGTCCTTCAGAGGCACGCCTCATCTCTATGACAGGGACAGTATAATAATATAGTTTGCCATATTGTACGATTGTCCATTATTAATATATTATATCGAGTACCACCGAAGAATAGGAAAACGTGAGGAATATGGTACCGATATTATTAATTATTCAATAAATAAGGGCGCTTTTTCAACATTGGTGAAAATGGATGTTCTGGTTTAAAAAGTTGTCGGTAAAACCGTTAGAGTAAAAAAATTCTTAATAAAATGAATTTATTCGCCTAATAAAATAGAGCAATTTGAAATAAGCATGTATTTGTATTTTCTGATTTACCTATAAATAATGATTAATAAATGATTAATGTTAATTTTGTAGTTCATATTTGGAACAGTCTCAGCCTGCTTGCCACACTAGTTTTAAGTTATGAGCTGCCACTGATACTCAGTGAGAAAGCTCACAAATATCTCGATATCAACTTAATTTTTATTAGATACTATATTCATTGAGAAAACTCACCTAATAGTTTAAAATACATATATAGCACAAGATAAATGAGCTTTTGCCTTTGTATTATAAGGAAACCTAAATAGATCTAGTCGATGCCAACTAGCCACTTGAGGTAAATAATGTTACAAGCATAATCTAGGGTAAATATGTATTTAAGTTTTGGATTCTAAACATGATGTGTGTGTTCTCATAATTATTTTGCGAACTATTTTGTATCAAAACATTTAACCACGTATTCGAGAGGCCTAATAAAGGCAAAAAATCGAAAAAAAATGTTTACTCGACCTTTAAAAAAATAAACAAATCACCCTATAAAAATCGGTAACACGACGCTCCTGGTGCGCTACGAACTTTCTGATAACGCACCCATACGACAATCGAATACCGGATCGTTGCCACATCATGTTTACATACATAATATCGTCTAACACTTCAGCGTGTTATTAAAATTTACCCCCATTTAACACTTTCTGCATTTCCGGCATTTCTTTCCCCCCAAATTTGTAGATCACGCCACACATTTGGAGGGGGGATGGAGATAATACAAGCAGTAAGCAGTGGTTTGTTTATTTCGATGTCGCGTAATCGTCGTAAATTCACAATGCATAATTTTGCAAATTCCGAGTATGCGCAAATGGTAGTGTTATACGGAGAATGCTTACGAAATGCCGTGAACTTCATGTAAGTGCCTTCGCGATACGTGTTCTGTGAAACTGCGTCGGTTGATAGAGACTGTTTTAACTGACCCTAATTTTATTAATAAAATGCTATGGACGGATGAGTGCAGTTTTTACTCGAACTGGCATTTTAAACAGGTTAGTACCATACTACTTATAAAGCAATAAATTTCTAAGCTAGATGTACGTAACTACAAACTGAATAATTAATTGTACTTACGAGTAATACTAAAAATTCAAATTTATTTGTAAAATGTAATGAAAACGTAATATCAAAATTAAACTGTAATAACCTAACATTCTAAAACATTTATTTATTATCTACATATGTTTTTATTAGCAAATACATCAATATTTAAGGAAAATTCATTCATGTATCTAGATTAAAAAAATAGTTTTACTCCTTGGCGTTAAATAACAGTACAAAAACTAGGTAACTAGGTTATTGACCTAATGATACGGTAGGTCAAGATTCACTCTTGATAACCTATGACCATAAGATTATCAGGTTTTTTATTACTTAGTATTTAAACACGAAACACTTTTCAGCTTCTCTTAATGATTTACCCATTGGGTATAGGTTTTTTATGTCGTAAATGGTTTATTTCTCGGTTAATTATTAGACACGTTGGAGTTTTGGGATTTCAATGTAACTAAGCTAATTTCTTTGCAGTCATAACAATTACATTTGCTCAGAGGAAAATCCACACGCTACTTGTCGGTTTAGCTTTCAGAGGCGATTTGTTGTCAACGTATGGGCAGGAGTGTACTGGTATAGTTTGATTGGACCGTATTTTCTACCGTAAAACCTGAGTGGACCGCGTTACTTACAATTTTTAACAGAATTATTTGATTTCATTGGATATTAACATTTTAAATTATTATTGGCTGAAGTTGAACTGAGCAAGAAAAAGTGATAATCTAAAATAGTCAGTTTAGTCAATAGTCAACCGTTTATTTGTGATGTCTAAAACCTAGGTAGGTACTAGAAAAATATTTCAACTTGGCAACATTGCATCAGGTGGACATCGGGTTGAACTGTAAGCTGTAAACGACCAAGGCTGTGAGCGGTCAGTGACAGTCTGAAAAAGGGGTTTACATAATGATTTGAAAATATTTTTTTTTCGGCGTAAATATGCATTTAGATTTTTTAATCGCGTATTCGCATTATACTCATTATTCCTCTTAAAATTAATGACATTATGACTGGCTCTTTGAAATTTTGTTGATGTTTCTCGCTATTAACCAAATGCTCAAGGATATTATTGCGATGCCTAAAAAAACAAATAGAAATATGGGAAAAGGAGTAATTTTATGCCCATGCCCCCACTTTTTTGTGACGTACACCTATTGACAATTTTTTACGATGTAAAATTTTATATAGAATATTTTATTACTCTTGAAAGTTTTTTTATAAAATTCTTAATTTTAGAGAAAAATTCGATTTTTAAGCATGCAACGTTAGAGATACCTAGTAGCATCAAAATTAGTTGCACTTAATAACATTATAAAATTCAAATTACAAAGGAACAATTTGTAATATTCTAGCTTGCTCTAAAGTGTTCTATTTTATACCGAGCGTTTCTTAACACAGAGTTAGCCATCTGTGCAATTTTTACACAAATGTTTTTTATCAATGTAAATTTGTTTAAGGGAAAACAAGGATTTAAGAAACGATTAGTTGTTATTAAACAGAATATTTATACTAAAATTTAATTTTACCATTTTAGTTTACTAATTTTAGTTGTTTCACATGTCCATCTGTCCTCGAAATGCATAAACAAGCTCGTTTAAATAAAAACTAGATATCTGTTATTTTGAAAAACCTGTGGCCATTGCCTACATTTTTCAGTCACATTTATAATATACCTTTTCAGTTGACTCTAAATAAAATTTTACATTATGACATTGTTTTTAAGCATCGTAGCACAATAATACCCTTGAGGATTTGATGAATAAAAAGGAGTATCTTTAATTTTCAAAATGATATGTTTAAACCTGAAGAAATTATAACGAAAGAACAATTTTAAAGGTTCAACTCTAACACCCTGTATCTTTTAAGAGAGACATTTTTGTATATAGGAAAGTAGGGTGAAATTGCCACGTTTTTTGCCGCCAAAAATAAACAGTTAGCGAAATGACCTGCTTTTTTGTTCCGCCCTGTATAATTAAATAATTTCATTGCTGGTTTTAAAATAGCATATGGGTCATTCCATTTGAAATCGTCTGAAAATAATAAAAATTGTTGCCGACCCATTTTAGATTTTGGTGTAACTTTGAAAAACTCTACTCTAGGGTGCCAAACAACAAAATTTACACGAGTTTGATTTTTAGAAGCGCTTGTTTCCGCCTATTTAAATAAAGGCTCTTAAAAAATCCTATTTTTAAGCTTTATTAATTTTTGCTGTCAAATTTTTCTGTTTGAAGATATTTGAATGATCAAGATGGAATTCAGAGTGGGAAAGATAATAGTTTCAGTGTAGATGAAGATAATCGGACGATCCCTTTGAATAATAGCAGCGTGCTGAAAATGAGTGTTTTTACTCATTTTTCGTGAATTTCAATCGACTCTAGCGTCTTAACTGTTGAGAGTTAAAAATGCATGCTCCGCGGGAATTAAGTATACATATCATAGACAAAATTCAGCCACATGTTGACCTGAGTAGCCCATTCTTTATAGAAGAAATTTTAAAAAATCCCAATATTCAGGCTAGGAAACGAGCGTGTTGACTGCGAGATA
The DNA here is from genome assembly GCA_025584915.1 of Monochamus saltuarius. Taxonomy (NCBI): domain Eukaryota; kingdom Metazoa; phylum Arthropoda; class Insecta; order Coleoptera; family Cerambycidae; genus Monochamus; species Monochamus saltuarius. The sequence continues at coordinate 20,964,134 of CM046723.1, read as the reverse complement.
AAAATCTGATACTCATAGAATCTACTGTTCTTACCTTCAACTTTAAATGCCTACATCACTTGTTTTGTTATTTTCATGTTTAGTATGCATGTACATAATTTTTTCGTTGAAAAATTGTTTACAGTTACTATTTTCGATGATAATTACTTCCAGAAACAATTTTACACCCTAAATATCCATAACTTTATTAAAACTTGAAATATTTTTCATATTTATAATTATTTTTGATGGCAAGTAATTTTAATTCATTAGTAAAAACGTCCAGATTTTTGCTGTAAAATAAACGGCTCTTACAAACACTCATTTTCAGCACGCTGCTATTATTCAAAGGGATTGTCCGAGCCAATTATCTTCATTTACACTGACACTACTATCTTTCCCACTCTAAATTCCGTCTTGATCATTGAAATATCTTTAAACAGAAAAATTTGACAGCAAAAATTAATAAAGCTTAAAAATAGCAATATTTAAGAGTCTTTATTTAAATATGCGGAAACAAGCGCTTGTAAAAATCAAACTCGTGTAAATTTTGTTGTTTGGGACCCTAGAGAAGAGATTTTCAAAGTTACACAAAAATCTAAAATGGGTCGGCTTTGCCAATTAGATGATTTCAAATGGAATGACCCATACACCATTTGAAATTATTTTATTTTGGAGAAAAAATATCGGTACCAGGATTGTTATTATACGCATGCTATATTTACACCAAAAAAGTTGTTTTTAAAATGAACTATGTGCCTCATGCTGAATTGATACAATTACTCTAAACTTCCGAAGTGGCTAATTTTTAAAATTTAGTTTAATAGTATTCTATACCGACTACCTAAATAAAACAGAGTTAGTTTAAAGTAATCCGTTATTATATTAATAAACAATATCTATTAAATTAGGTCATTAACTTGAATTATGTCCTGTCTATGAAAATATCGAAAAAAAGTACGATATAATCTGTACTAGGACCAGATAACTGAACAAAAATTAAATTGTTAATTTATTCAAACCCAAACCAAATAAGATTATCTCGTTTTAATTTGACATATTTTTAAGATGTTTTTTTATATTTATGTACCTTCCTTATTTACTTGCCTTTTCGGTGTGGGTTTCTGGCTGTGTAAAAATATTTTGCTTTTACTAAACACAACACTTGACTCTTGCTCTTTGGGGAATAGTTTTAACCGATTCTTAATTCTTTTGTACAAGATAAAGTACCTACTTAAAAAAAGAAACTTAATAACTTATTTTTGTCTGTAAAAATAAAACTGTTAATTAGGCATAATTTGGTTAAATATGGACGTTAAACATAGTGTACATCGACGACAAAAATAAAATATCAATAACTAAGAATAATTAATTACGGTAGTGTTTAGGCTATCGTAACCATTATCCTGTAATGATACTTTTTTCAAGCTTCACATATTGTACGTACATAGAATTTGTATCTTAAATTATTTCACACTGTACACTGTTAGTTAGAATTTAGACACATTTTGAAATATATATATATGCAAAACACGCAATAGTTCTTTTCAACTTTGAACTTTCAAACATGTATACAAATGTAAAAATAAACAACACTATCAATTATAAAATTATATTATATTCATATGCAATTAGCCGTAACAATAAATAAGTGAAATAAATACTTTTCAGTCTCCTTCATTACCATCTGAAGGTTCCACCTACATGCCATGTAGGTTTAGCTCTATTAGGTCCTTCAACAACTTTTGACCAACTTGCTTCAAAATCATGATCTTCCCCGTTACGTTTAAGATTTATATCAGCTCGAGTATTACCATCATCACCACGTCCCAAATTAGGCTCAAACTGCCATGGTTTATCTTCTTCACTGGAATCCTCTTCTTCAGCAGACCTTCTTAATCTTAAGGCGGTTTTATCGTCGTCATATTCATTAGTGGGATCGAATTCCCAAAAGGTTTCATCAACGTCGTTCCTATTTGCATTTGGAATATCATCCTCAATGGACCGTCTCCACCTATAGGTGCCTCCTACATGCCAGGTAGGTTTGGCCTTATTGGGTCCCCTAACAACTTTAGACCAACCACCCTCAAAGTCGTGATTGTCTCCATGACGTTGGATATTGACATCAGTTTTGGTGTTTCCGTCCTTGTCACGGGAAATATGAGGATCTAGTTGCCACGGTTGATTGTTGTTGTTGACATTGGGAGCACCAGGTTGAAGAGAGCGTCTCCATCTGTATGTACCTCCAACGTGCCAAGTGGGTTTGGCCCTATTGGGTCCTCTAATAACTTTAGACCAGCCACCCTCAAAGTCGTGATTGTCTCCATGATGTTTAATATTGACATCAGTCTTGGTGTTTCCGTCGCCGTCGCGGGAAATATGAGGATCCAGTTGCCACGGTTGATTGTTGTTGTTGACATTAGGAGCACCAGGTTGAAGAGAGCGTCTCCATCTGTATGTACCTCCAACGTGCCAAGTGGGTTTGGCCTTATTGGGTCCTCTAATAACTTTAGACCAGCCTCCCTCAAAGTCGTGATTGTCTCCAAGATGTTTGATATTGACATCAGTCCTTGTGTTTCCGTCGTCGTCACGGGATATATGAGGGTCTAGCTGCCAAGGTTGATTATTATTATTGACATTGGGTGCACCAGGTTGTAAAGATCTCTTCCATCTCTCTTCCTCTTCCAATCCAGATACCAAAAACGCGGCAAATAATATTACTAAAATTTTAGTAATCATCTGAAATTAAATGAACAGAATCTTGTAAAAATAATATTCAGGCAATTCAAAGTGTGTGATAGTAAATATTAAACTACTTATTACGCACCTTTTCAACACTGAAGTAACAGCGAGTTACACTTCTCAATGTTCAATTGAGACTGACTATTCCCTAACAAAATGGTTCTTTTATACTGTTCAAATAGTACTTTACTGTGTCCCTGCTTGGTATTTTACATTTTACGTTTGCAAACGAAAAACTGGATAAGACTATAACAGTCATTAGTTCAACATAAATGATAAACCGCGAGATAAAGAACGGGGATTTATTTATTTTAGTATGCCGACTCAAAGATATTCGCTAACAATGATCTAAATATAGTACTAGATATTTCATTTAGTTAAATATATTAATTTGTTCATGTATGGAACTACTTTTATGCGTTTTTAACGTGAAAATTTAACAAAAGAATTCTGGAAAGTGCAATAATTTAAAATTTTAACTACCAACAATGCGCAGCTGCTTGCTTACTTATTTAGAACTACTTAAACATTAATGCGGAAAGTTGACAATCGCGTTTAATAATAGTTTTAATTATTGAGTAAAGCAACTGATCTATATTAAGATCATTAGTGTATTTAACTTCAATAGTAAAGTTTATTTATTTTATCATCATCTATTCAGGTATTTCAAAAGAACATATTTTTAAAAATATAGAATGCTCCTGCTAAAAAGAGGTTTTAAATTCGAGTTTTATGCATAATTTTTCCAATATTTAATATAAAAATTAAAATACCATTGCTTGATATCATTTTGAAAATAAACGTTAATTTTTTATTATTATTGACAGTAACAATGACATTAAGAAAAAATATTTTAGTCAATTACAAAATAATCAATCAAAATTAACACAGTTTTGATGATGATGGAAAAAAATTATTACAAACTTTTATCAGGAACCGTAACCTTGGGTAGTTTGATTTTCGAATCAGCTAATTTTATCTACTTTAAATTTATTAATTTGCGGACTTGTATTATTTTTTTGCAGATTTATCATTTTTAATGACAGTAGTCTACTAAGAATAAATTGAACAAAAGCCCAGTTGATGATATCGAATTTTGCATAGTTTAAAAAAATCTCAAAAACTAAAAATAACGTGAAAATCTTGTTAAGAGCTTTCTATGAACTTCACTTCGTTAAATAAATTTTAAAGTATATGAAAATCTGGAAAGCAAATATGGAAGGGGTGGTTTATTTTCATTCTCTTATGGCAATCCAGGAAAACGAGAGATATTCCAGTAAAATACAATTTTATAAGAATTACTTTCCTGCCAAAATTCGTTAGTTTATATTCAACTGTTGAGAAAAATTAAGAAAACCAGACTTTATCCTTCTCCTTTAAGGGACTGTAACGTTTTAGGGGAGGCTCTAATTAAAAAAGTATAGACCGTTCTTTAAAATTTGCCAATGAAACTACTTCTGATTTTTTTTGTATACACATATGCAACACCTTGTATATGAGGTAATAAATGATTTTAGTAGAACGAAACCTAGAAGACTTCAATTGTCCAATTGATCAAATGATTGATTGCTAAAACAGATTGGTAGGAATAAGTTGCCTCAAGTTTGTTTTTACTTTTTAACGTGTACAGTATCTTTTACTTACTAAGATATTTTGCAAAATTAATAAAAATTCATAAGTTTTAACATTTTGTTTAACACGGTATATTGTTAAACATATGTTCACAATATTTTGTTTCAGTGATGTAGCGTTATATTGTATTATTAAAACGGCCCTTCGTTATTAACCAAATTACCTTAATTTTAGCCATAGAATACGCATCTGAATTTTCTGGACGTATTTAAAAAGTACCCTGTATGTAAAATGGAGATGAGTTCCTCTTGGAAAAATATTAGAGTATTATAGAAGAATGTCATGCATGTTGCTTTTCTAAGATACATGGTGTTAAAGTTGTTACTTTGAAGGAAGTTTATCTTAATCATCTTTCAATCGACTAAATATAAAAAGGTCAAGTAACGTGCAACAATTTTATTCTCAATAGCAGTGGGCAGCACAATTGAAGGAAAAATATACGACTTAGCAAATCACACAAGATAATATCAACAAAAAAATGTAAAAAGATGTACATCTCCCAAACTACTCGCATCTACGCTACTGTCATTGGAATATATTTGTTTGGCGTCATAAAACATAGTTGAAATTTGTTTCTGTATAAATTTTGTTATCTTTATTCGATTTAAAGAAAATTAAGAAAAACCCTCTGAAAAATAATAACACCCTGTACCTCGAAACGCAACGTTAAAAAGTTACCGTATTTCTCGGTGTAAAAAAATGATCAAATTTGTGGTTGTTTAGATTCAGAAATTTCGGCAAATAAAACACGTAGAACAAAAATAATATAAACAATAAAATTGTAGATGATTTGTTTATCCACTACTTAGTATTTAAATTCTCCTCAAATAGAATAATAACTTTTAAAAAGCGTTTTAACAATTCATTTATCTTACTTATAAATAAAAGTGAACAATCTTATATGCAGGACTATGTAAATTTTTGTTATACCAATATTTACATCTACCGTTAAATTTTAAAAATAAGTATTTTGAAAGATTTCTGTACCTAAAAAATTTGTTGGTTAGACTGCTTTCTGTCCGTTATATATTGGTTTTACTTCGGTATCTTTGAATATTGGCAGGTGGAATGAGATAACATTCTTGTTATTAACTCAGGTTTATATTATTCAGTTCTTAAATGTCTAAAATTATTTATAGAATAATCATTAATATGGCGCCCTTAATGGAAAAAGTTATATGATACAACGGAACTCTCTGTATACAGGGTGTCCGGGAAAATATAGAAAATTTCTCGGGTGCAGATATAACATGAAAAAATTATATCTGGAATCTGGAATCAAGGGGAGGGTAGCAAAACGGCTACAGCACTTAGGCCCCATTGGGCCCATTGTACCTCCTCCCATTAGGAGATCAGTCCACCTAAGCCATCAGCCAACCTAACAAGGAGAAAAAGGTGGTGACGCTGCTTAGGGGGATCTCTCTAATGTAGGCCATAGAAGGCCATCGCTCTCCCAACACGGACTCTCTTATTGACGAGATGGCAGCGCACTCACAGAGTGCATGGAGCACTGTCTCGTCTTCCTGTTCGCAACCCCTACAAAGAGGTGTATCACACTTCCTCATGTTGTAGAGGTGCTTCCTTAACCAGCAGTGTCCAGTTTGAATACCTGTCACTAGACGGAGGCTTGTCCTAGACATAGCCAGGTACTTTTTGGCTGTATCCTTGCAGGGATAGGGACTCCTTTGCCAAATTGCAGCCATTTGCTTCATCCCAGCGTTTCTTAAACTCTTTGTGGGTGTATCCTTTGATAATTTCAATAAATGCTGACAACGGAAGTATACTGGAGGGACCGGGTCCGAGAATATTCAGACCCGATGCACTCCTAGCCAGTTTGTCAGCTACTTTATTGCCATTGCACCGGTCGTGTCCCTTTACCCAGCGTACAGATACGCTGTTGTTAGCTGAGGCCACTACTAGTGCCTGATGGCATTTCCATGATGATCTAGTTGTTATTTTACGATTACGTAAGATCAGTAGTGATTGTCTACTATCTGTGTAGATTCCGATATTTTTGCCCGTTGTATCTCTACGGGCAATTTCTTTCGGCTATGGTTATGCCTGCTAATTCCGTTTGCACTACGGTAGCATGCCTATCCATTGCCCACTGACAACGAATATGCAAGGATCTGGAATAAATCCCACATCCTGCACCTTCTTTTTTGACCCGTTCGTGTAGATGTTGATAACATCTTCACTGGCGGTCTCCTCGATTCTGATAAGTACCGTGTAGGGTCTGTCAAACACAAACTTGGGAGAAATGCTGTCATTGTCTGCCTGCAAAAGGGGCATCTTCCTGACGGCCCCACTCCACAGGCGACTTCTAGCTTCTCCACATCCTACATCAGGTATAATACCAGTATTTTTGAGGCGAAGCATAGTTGTCATAGCCACTTCTCTTAGATAAATATCCAGAGGTGGTAGACATAGCATCACCTCCATTGCTATGGTAGGTGTCGTACGCATAGCTCCAGTTATGCTTAGGCAGGCAATCCTTTGTACCTGGCTGAGCTTTTGTTTAGCTGTCCTCTGTTGAATTTTCGGCCACCAGACGACAGCTCCATAGGCTAACATTGGTCTCACAATGGCAGTATATATCCACATAACCACCCTTGGTTTCATTCCCCAGGTTTTACCAACGGTTCTGCGGCACTGCTCATAGGATATGTACGCCTTTTTTAGTCTTCTCTCTAAGTGAAGATTCCATGTTAGTTTCGAATCAAGTGTGACTCCTAGGTATTTCACATCCGATTCGAAGCTTAACGTAGTGTTTAGGAGAGTTGGTGCCTTTATAGGCCCCATTTTCCTCTTCCTCGTGAAGAGAACCATTTCCGTCTTCCTGGGGTTAACAGACAGAGCATGATCCTCACACCACTCTTCAACGGCTCTTAGGGCTGTTTGCATTCTTTGACAAAGAATCCCTTCAAACCTTCCACTAATCAGCATGGTAAGATCATCGGCATAAGCGATGGTATAGATGCCAATTTCCGAGTTGAGGTGATGCAGGAGACTGTCCAGAACCAGGTTCCATAGCAGTGGTGATAAAACACCTCCCTGCGGGCAGCCCCTCGCAACAATGCCTCTTACGGAGGCATCCGCCACACTGATTTGTATGGCTCTTTTAGTGAGCATATTTGATATCCAACCACAGATGGTGGGAGAGACTCCTCTTTCCACAAGGGCTGAGTTGATTTTGGGGAAGGTTGTTTTATCAAACGCTCCCTCTATATCTATGAATACTCCCAGGGTGGACTCTTTATTGTCCAGTGATTTTTCGATCTTGCCCACCACTTGGTGAAGGGCAGTGTCGGTGGAAAATTATATGACAAGTTCCTATAAATGTTTTTCCTACAAGCCCTCTCTACGGATACATGTGTCACTGAAGGACGCTGCTGGAAATCGGTTTTTCTTCTATAACTTTTAAACTATTTAATATAATTTAATAAAAAATTAATGTGATGAACACTAATAAGGACAGAGAGGTTTTCGAAACGTCAATAATACAGAAGTGCGCGATAGTGATGTGATTTTTGTTATTTTTTACTTATCTGTTTTTTCAGTGTGAGAGTTTTTGGTTAGGCAAACATAGTTTCAAAAATAACCCTTGACTGTTCCATTTGGCGCAAGGGCTTATTTAATTAATCTCTATTATTTTTTCAGAAGTGTGGCAAAAACCCAAAAAAACTAAAGAAAAACTAAAACTATGCCACAAATAAATAGCTTCAGACAATCAGCCTTATTCTATAACTCCAAATCGAATAGAAATGTGTTCCATCGAGTAGAGGTTAACTTGTCGAATCGGAATTCTTCGAAATCGGTATTCTGTAACTGTGTTTAACTTCTACTATCGACATGTCTAATAGAAATCGATTTCGACAGGGCAAACGTTGTCGAAGTGCAATTTCGATATCGGAATGTGATGCAGCGCATGCGCAGTGTCGCTTATTTCTTCGACATTAGTATTATTATTTAAAAAACTAAATCTATACAAATTAACTTTTCTTCCATATTTTTATATTGCAAAATAATAATTATTGATGGTTTTTTTTTCTTAGAAGGTGTAGCACAAGACATGTCTTCAGATAGTTCTGTTCCTCTTGAAAGAATGTCGCTACAACGTTAACCTTACACTTAGGTACCCCTAATTCCACCGGCTCTAGAGTACCTGCTCTGCCGAGGTCTCAAGTAAAAGCCATAAACGACCCATTTACTTTTACTATTATTTGATCAGGTTAGGTTCACTAAACGTCAGTTGGTCGTTAAAGGTCAAATTCGCATGATAAATGCGGGGTTGCCGTTGTACCGGAGGTGCGTCAGATAGACGTTCTCCTTTACGATTTGTTGGCACTTCTACATGAGTTACAGAATACCAATTTGTGCCAGGAATCAACGCGGTAGATATTGACCATTCCGATTTGTAAATATTACGATTCGATCTGTGCATTTCTATTCGATTTGTTAAAAGTTACAGAATAGGCCTGAATATACTAATAAGGACCTCTTAAAATAATGCCCTTGAAATATATTTCGTTTTTTTAGTTTACCAGGGACGGACTAAGCTTTATAACTTAAGGTGGCCATATCTGTGATCTAAAATAGTGGAATGTCGATGTAACTTTAAAGTTAGGAATTTTAAACGCTGTTAAAGTTAACAAAATGAATTATACATTATTGGATAATAGAATGTTCGACTTAGGTAGTGTTAGTATGTATGTTGTCAAAATGTAGGGATTCTATACTTAAAATATTTATTGAATGTGACTCTTTTTACGGCATTTTTACATAAAGTTCAATAATTAATTTTTCACTTTTAAAAGCCAAAGAAAGAAAAATGAACAAAGACCTTTCCTAAGTTCATTCTTTATATGTATTTTGCTGCAGTCAGAAAAAGTGTTAACTTTTTTGTAGAAGAGAAAGGTAAACTTAAAACTATCTATGTTGACATGCACATTGTTCTGATTACCGCCATATTTAACCATAGTAAGATCACGTAATATTCAGTTATCAGTATTTTTTTAACCATAAACAGTTTAGCTATTACTAGATAGCAGTATCTGTCAAGGGTTTAAAATTTTACTGTCCTATAGACTATTCTGCTAATATACGGTGACGGCGGCCTTAATGCCTACATTTTTAACACCCTATATGATAAACATTTTAACACTATTCTATGATAAAAACTAATCGTACCTACCCCCTTCCTGTCCTCAAAAACATACCAATTACTACATGCATTTCTATGTAATCTAATAATTATTAATTAATATTAATAGTATCAATAACGCAAATTTATTTATATGTACATTCTTACTAATAAAATTATCACTAATTTTAAAAACACATTTTTATTAACATTATAGTTAATATTTATATACGTAAGGGCAATAATAATATCCATTTAATTGTTAATTGTCTTATCAGGTGGATCGGTGTCAATCTCTGACCCATTATATTTCTCCATTGATATTTCGGTTTGTGAGTCTTTTACTGGTGTCCCCTAGAAATATATAAAAATGTATTAGAAAAATTAAAAAGTACTTAAAATGACGTAATTATTATTCTTATGCAAGAAAATTGCTTTTCATTGTTATCAACTTGAAATATGATTTATTTTTTGTAATTTTGTATGTAATATTAGTTTTAATCTAAATTTTTCGATTCATCTTCAAACAGTACCTATACAGGGTGATCCACAAACGGTGTCTAAAAATTAAATCTTGTATCCGTTCGTGAATTTTAAGGAGTATTTCATACTTTTATCTAGGAGATTTCGTTAAAACAGATACAAGAAGTTAAGCGTATTACAAAATTATTTTATTTTTTTTTAATATTTTAAAAACTAGTAAGTGGTGATATATTTTGAAATTGGGCATATGGATTTAAGGAAACATTGTCCAAGATCTAAAGGCTTTTCCTAAAATTTTTGGCATATTTTTCTTCTTCTTTTAATCAGTTTTGATTTTTTTACAAATTGCTGCTTTTTATGTTTTCCGGAAAATGTCTAATTTTCAAGTAAAAACTAAATGAAAAATACTTTTATTTTAATTACTTATTTAATCGCATAAACACATTCATTTTAATGACTGAGTAAATGCGCAAAAATACCTCCATTTAGACACTTTTTAAGTAATAAAACTGTAATTCGTTCGAGTTAGTTTTACTCCAAAATCTAGACTTTTAATGGAAAACATAAATTAGTAATAATTTATAGAAATTTGAAAGACGAATCCGAAATTATCATGATTGTTGTAATAAAGCAGTGGCATAATGTTTAATATTTTGATGTTTCAAGTCAAACACAACATATTAGCGTATAAATAGAATTGAATCTGCTACGAATCCATACAGTGCATTCTATGTCGTGGAGTTACCACTACCATATCTATACCTATCTGCTTTTGATATCTGCTATAGCTCAGTGATGAGTGACGAAAAATGTATTTCTACTACAGGGTCTGACCAGACACTAACCAACATAAAGCAATTTATTATACAATTATTCTGTAAATATGTATTTTGTATGAATGTGATTTAAATCAAGTCACCTTAGTACAATTCTGTTTCGTTAAGAAGTTATAGACCTGAAAAATCACTTGTATATTGCATTTTTTACGATAATATTCTTATTTATTGAGTACTCAAATTTTGGTATTGGTTTGAATTGTATTTCCATTAAATATACAGGGTGTTCTGAGCGCCTGTATAACTATATTATTTCTTTCTTTTAGATATAAGTTTTTGCAAAATGATTAGTTATTTGGAAACCGAATTCGACTAATTTCAAAAAATGGTATACTTATTAGATGCCGCTAAAATGCAGCATTATAGAGAAAATTTCGTTTAACGTATTTGGTAAGCTTAGAAATCATAAATTCTAACAAATTATTAATTCAAAAATTATTATAATGATAGATGCTTAACAAATACGTTACACAGTTTTCTCTAAAATGATGCATTTTAGTGGAATGCAGACATACCTTTTTTAAAGCTAATTAAAACTTGTTCTTTAAAAAAAATCTGAAAAGAATAATATAATGGCATAGGCGCTTAGAACGCCTTGTACAATTAACGCAAAAATCAATCATATATTTGTGTCTATCTCACGAAAAAGCCCGTTTTTCGAAATTTTTGCGCAATTATTGTAAAAAAAAATGAAAAAAAGTGCTTTTTTAGACATGTACTTAATTTCTTAACGAAGCAAAATTATACTAAGTTAAGTTGCTTTATATCACATTATTTTTGTTCAAGAAAGCTAGCTTTAAAGTATGGCACATTTCGTACTGAACATCCTGTATAATAATCGGTACAAGTTCTGACAGGAATTCGTGTCTGCTAAGCAAACCGTATCTGCCAATTGTGTCTGTTCTGACCCTGTAAAATAAATTCTAATGTCTGCAATTTTGTCTGCTGTGGCCTCTGGACAAATCGATGACAGACACTCACTGTTGTCTGTTTGCCAAAAAATATGGTGGGTCTCTAATAAAAAATACAAAGCTTGTCTTTTCCCCCTTAAAATTCATCACAGATTATACGAAGTTTAATTTTTGGTTACCGTTTGTAAATCACCTTGTATAAAAATGATTAAATAAGTAAAAAAAATGTATTTTTTGAAGTGCACAAATTTATCGTACATTAGTTTGCAGTGGTCCATATGTGTAAAAGCTGTCCTTTGGCAGGCGTGGTTTTATCAGTTTTCTTATAAAAGGTGCTAAAAGCTGCGGATCGACATCACGGGGATCTAGTGGTTTAGTAATGAAAGTAACCAGCAGTCCAACGAACAAAGTTACGAACGTTCCTATCAGTGTATACCATAAATATGACAGCCTGTATATCATATACCTCTCACTAAAATCAATAAAAATGAATTAAGCTATGTTATATTTTCACAAAACAATTAATGTGTCCTAAAATACTTTCTTTCTATGATGCAGAGGACTCTACTTCGATATTTCTTATAAGTATAGGGTGACACACGAAACCGCTAGATTCGGCTGTAATTTTGTTACTTTAAGAGATATTGGAAACCTGACACGTGTATTTCTTGACTTTTTTCACAAAGATATTAATTCTTTTATCAGTTCTTATATAAAAAATCCAATGGAGTTATTGCACTATAATTTTATATTCTTAATAATAAAATAAAAGAATGCAGTTTTAATATTCGGAATTATTTAATCACCGTAAACATTAAAAGATAACCCATGACATATTTTTATAAATGCAATCTAAAAAAAGCGGAGAATAGATAAATGTAATAACATACAGGTTGGTTAATAAGAAAAAACAAAGTTAATATCAATATCTCTATAGTGAGATGAAGGAAATATTAGTCGTCAAGGAATGTTTCAGTTTTTCAATATACAATGGCATATTGTACTATACTACAGCTACATACAGCCAAATCTAATACTCGTATTTTTGCGTATTCACCCCACCCATAAGTTGCTTCTCTGTCTCAAATGTTTTAACATTTTTAAATACCTCTTTAGAAGAAATTTTTTACTGGAAGGAATTTTCACAAGCACGCCCCTGCCAGAAAAATAATTTTGAAAATGAAAATGTAAACGTCACTTTTTGTATTTTTAAACAATCATTATAGATTGTCTATTATAGTAGTACCTAAATTATCATGTGACTACACATTTATTAAATAGTCATTAGATATTTTTATTAACTATAACTTATTAATTCATGGATTAATACTATTCTATAAAATATATGAATCATAGAAGATACGTAGAATTCTGTTGTTGTGGTTTGTTGAACTATATAGATTGTTTTTAATTTCTGGCAACTTAGTAATAAAATTGTTTAAATGCTTTATTTATTCATGTTTAGTTCTAAAATGTTTTCAGAATTATTTTTATCAGTTTATACACTTCTCTAATACTTCAATAAAGAAATATAAAATGTATCTGTTTTTCTTTCTCGGTTTCGTATTTGGTCCTGTAAAGAAATAAAAATTTATTCAAAATGAGGATTATGATATTTTAGTAGCTAAGTTGTATAATTATTAAATAAGGGGAACGTCACATAATTGGTTAATTTGTTTCCTAAAGCAACGTAAACAATATGTAAGCATAAATTATTTCAGCAGTGACAATTTTCGCACGTATAACTCGGATTTAGCTGATTTGAAAATGGGAGTGCCTCAGGGCTCTATCCTGGGTCCTGTCGTCTTTATTTTATATATCAATGGTATAACTAACTCGTTTAAGATGCACACTTTACTCTGTATGCAGTTCATTTATAATTTTTTTTGATAAAAAATGTGACTGAATGATTTCAAAATATTTCATTATACTTTAATTCGGTCAAAACACAAATATTGATATTTCATACATCACAGAAACAAACTGATAAAAACTTTCTGTTCATGATGATGTGGAATTCCTAGTTCGTGTTGTGGATTTCTGGATGAGGGATAGCACTCCCTAAACCGGTGTATGTCTGGTGGTGTGGCCGACAACGGTTCTTGGCTGTTCACACAGATACTGCAGGTGCAATTCAATGCCGGTCGCAACATTAGTTTGTGGATAAATTGTTACCTGCAGTATCATTATAGATTTAATGGCTAGAACGAAAAATGTTTATATTTCCCTTACTCCAGAGTTAATTTATTTTTTGAGGAGCCTAGCTGCAATGGGGCCAAGATGTTCCATAACATCCCTGAATATATTAAAATTGTTTAGAATGAGAAGAGCTTTAAATATAATCTTAAACTTTTTCTTGTCGATAATTGTCTGTATAATACCCCTGATTTCTATGGCTAAATGTTCTTCTGATTTCTATTTTTAACTATACTTGTGTTCATGTGCAATATTATTTGTTGTTGTTTGTATGTGTTTAGTCTTTAAAGTAAGCAATATGAATTTGAATTATGCAAACTCAAATATTTCATGTTACCAAGTAACCTATGAAACAATAAAATAGTGGATACAAATGACGTTACGGTCAAGTAGTTTTTCATTTATTTGACCCATGCGCTAATTTAAGTAACACTGTATGTACTCGTATATGTCAAATCCGCATTAATTAATATTGTTCACTTTTAGGGATACAAAAATACTTACTCTGTATGAGTCACATTTGTGATGTTAACCGACGGGTCAAAATGGATATTACTGCTGGGGGACTGCTTAGGTGTAAAATGGTAGTGGCATCCCTCCGTGGACACTGGCTTCTCGGGAAAGGTCAGATCGCCAGAAGCTATAAGTGTTTGTGCTCGAAGACATAGCCAGGACATGAATATTAAAGATGTTATTCCACCGGTTAAAGCTCCCTAATATCATTTAATAGTTATTTATGTGTCATGAGAGTTATGAGGATATTAATTATCGAGGGTAATAAATTGTTAATTTGCTCGAGATTATTTACATTCAATAACTCACGTAATAGATAAAGGTTTTTATTTTATACTGACATACCAGTGAGATTTCAGGCGATTTGTTACAAAAGGCTGAAATAGGTCGTGCCGCACTACTATCAATAAAGTCGGAACTAAAGGATAAAAACGAATATGACAAATTCTTGCAGTGGCTGAAAGTTAACTTTATTGGAAACAAAAATATAAGTGAAACTATAATTTTGGCTTTCTTTCAACACATTTATTCTTCCATGTTCTAGTATAAGTGATACTGATTTATTTTTTCTTACAGTCTTAATTCCCTGTGGACTAAGTGGTCAATGTTAAAATCAATGATGATAATTTATAATAATACAGATGGGTTTCATGAACTGGAAGTGTTTCTCAAACGAAAAAGTAAAGGTTATGAACCGAAAAAGTGTAAAGAATAACATTGTCAAATTTTTGAAGGATGCTTCTGATGAAGAACATTTTATTACATTAGGTAATGCATTAAACTATAACAATTACACATTTATT
Organism: Monochamus saltuarius; assembly: GCA_025584915.1. Lineage (NCBI taxonomy): Eukaryota > Metazoa > Arthropoda > Insecta > Coleoptera > Cerambycidae > Monochamus > Monochamus saltuarius. The sequence goes on along the minus strand of CM046723.1, from coordinate 20,948,896 downwards.
GTTCTATTGTGCAGATGCTTCTGATTATGGGTTATTTGCAGGCTGTACTTTGATCAAGAATTTAGATATGAAGATTAATTATAGTGAAGATAGAGACTCGGTTATGGTGGTTGACATTCCGGAAAGTAAAACAGATATCCGTAAGAAATTTACAATTGTAGAAGAAAACGAGTTTTGAATATGAAGTTTAATCATATTGAAGATAGGGGATCGGTTATGGTGGTTGACATTCCGGAAAGTAAAACAGATATCCGTAAGAAATTTACAGCTGTAGGAGAAAACGAGTTCTCCTTATTGGGTCTTGTGTATCTTTGCGTCCGTCGGGTTCAGAAAGATTTTTTCTAACGTATTGCGAAAAGCGTTCAGAGTTCAGTCCGTTGGGAAAAATACATTTGGAAAAATGCCAAGCAAAATTCCTAGTTTTTTGGGTATGCCAGATCCAGAAGCTTTCACGGGACATTGCCTGCGGAGGACTTCTGCGACTGCCTTGGTCAATTCTGCATTGACAAATATGACGACATTGAAGAACTATGGTGGATGGCGGAGTTCAACGGTAGCAGAAGGGTCTTTGGCCGGCAATATAGAATTGAAATACAAAACTGCAAGAATGTTGGCTGGCATGTCACATGAAAGAAGTGGAACATCAACTCCATGTTTGACTACAATCATAGGCAGTGACAACAGCTCAACACAAAATTCTTGTAATTCGGGAAATAATTTCATTAGTTTATTACATTAGAACATGTTTATAGTTACAGTAACTAAGGGTTTACAATGTATTATATATGTAGTATGAAATAAAATAACAAATATAGGTATATTTGAAAGTGATGTCATATACGCATGTGCTAAAGTTAAGTTGTCACATTTCTAGATGATATTTTTAGTCACAATGAACATTAAAAATAAGGATGAAATCTGACGCTTTACAAAAATATGTTTAGTGTATGCGGGGAGTCCCAGTGTGAGCGTACAAAAATTTATCAAAGGGACCAGACCAAAATGAGAATAAAATTCTGCTAAAAATCGTTTCGTAGATTTATGTAATTTTTGTGTGATGTATACATGTATTAAAGGTTATTAAAATCACAGATTAAATATATTAAAATTACATGATATTTGTTTTAATCTGACACCAGAGCTGGCCTAGACCTACTCTTGCTTATGATTTTGTCTTCATAACACATAACTTTTTCGTGAATTAACTAAGTTTATCAGCGACCAATTCTGAACAAAAATGATGCTCTTGTTACACATCTCTAAAATCGACCATTTTCGAGTAAATTGAATCTAAAGTACTGACTGTAATAATTTATACAGAAAAATACATGCAAAGATTTTATTATCAACTAGTAAGTAAAATGAACTAAAGATAAAATCAAAATAATGTACGTACATTATTTTATTTAACTTGAAATGAAATTATGTTAACAAAATAACAAGATTAAAAGTGCAATAATTATTTCGGTCTCTCCGAAACTACCCATCAAGAAGTTTCAGCTATTTTTTCGTTTCCATACTAACATTTTAAAGTAATGTAATTTGAATGGCTGCAAAACGGATGTGTGAAATTCCTTACTTATATGCAAGTGTCAGATTGACTAACATTCTTTGTTAACAAAGAAAAATACTAATTATAATTTATACTCATATGGTATTCTATTTAAAAATATGCAAATCAAATTTTAAAAAATACCTTTATCATTTTTTCTGCATAAAGTAAGGAAAACTAAAATAATTTGTTCCCATAAATCACCTAGTAATTATATTTTCTTTCTAAGAATTGGAGTTTTCCGTTAGAAGGTTCATGAACTCTAGTGCAGGGGCAAATAAGAGATCATAAAGACAAATGAATTACCTATAATTATACATTTATGGTCCTTAGTGCCCTTCCGTATTTTTCGGTTGTATTTAAGACAAACTCTAAATTATTAATTCGAAACTGAAATTATTTAAGGAATTTGTTTAGTAATCGCTTTTGAAATATTTATGTACTCGTATATTGATACTTTTTATTATAAATAAATTAAATGATTAAGTTAATATATAACTTGTTATCTGAAACATATAAAAATTTCTCTGCATGTTTCTTTATATAAATACAGGAAGCCATAATATCTACTAACCTTTGAATTGACCCAAGGAAGAAGAATTCCCATTGTAAAAATTCCCAAAGCAGGCCCGCTGGCTATGGCACCAATACTCATAGAAAGCTGACATATAATAAGAAATAAAAAAAAATAAAAGGTTAGAAGAATAGAAGAGAATATTAAGTTATTTATCAAACTGCAATGGAAAATAAAATGCAACATACAAGATGTTTTAGTTTTAATTAAGAAAACTTTTTTAACTTTCAAATTCAGATGGTCAACATAACAAGAAAAAGTTGTAGATGTTGTTACTATCATAAATAATTTATTTATTTAACATCCGATGTGGCTAATAATGTATAAATACTTTCCAGACATGTTTACCAACACAACAACGAAAATACCTTGTATAGGTATTAATTCATGTCAAAATTGTTTCTATAACTAAGGGAGTGTTATCGGAAAAATATTGTAATTAATAAGGTTCCGACTATGTCAACGTTTTGATTGAATTTGCAATCTTCTTCAGGGTGAAAAAATACAACAAGAGATAAGTGGACCATAAATAATTAACAAACTAAACATAGAACACTGAACAACAATATAAAAGTTAATTCATGTGCTGGTCAACCTAGTTGCTTTTTGCCTCCCTACAAAACATTTTTCTTTTCAACTACATATTTCTAGACATTTATTAAATATTATTCTTCCCAATTATATTTACACTTATTGTTCTTTCAGCAATTTCCAAGTTTCTTGCACTTAGAGATGCGCACTGAACAGTAGCGTATTATAAAAGCTATTTATCTGAAAGATTCCTGCATTTTCAAAATATAGGTCTTGCTCTGTGGTCTTGCTCGATTTTATTGTGACTTTTCTAGAATTCTGAGAAATAATTTAGTGATAACCATACAAGGTTACCACCACACGCAAAACCTATGCAAGGCAAGGAAACCTTTGATACAACTGCATGGTCTCCGTGAAGACCAGCGTCGTAATTCTGATGCCTTTTTCTTTAGCCCATGCACATGTACTGAATGTCTTGCGTTAAAGGCACGTTTACACGCTACGATTTACTGTACGTTTTATTGGTCATGCAAAACGGAATACAAAACGTACATTTTGAGAAGTGTTGACATTATTACGTCTTTTCGTCCGTTTTTGCGTCAGTTTGTTCTCAATTTCTGGTCAGTAAAAGCATCTTGAGTGAAGATCTAATATAGAGAAAGAAGCACTAATGTTAATTTCTATAATTGTTTATTCCTGGTGCGGGTAAAACTTAAAAAGAGATGGGTAAAAGATGCCAGGAAAAAAAGAAGATGGTCAAGGCAGTGGCTTCTAAATAGAAATAAATATTCACACCTTACTAAAAGAAATTAAAAGAGTTGTTCCAGACGACTGGCACAATTATTTGGGAATGGACGCTAGATCGTATTATGAATTGCTAGAATATATATTTATTTATAAGTTCTTCATACACCAATTACTTCTTATTTCGATCACTGTATTCTTTAATTTTAATTTCCCATAAGTAGGTAAAACTTGTATATAGTTCAATGAATTCCGTGAGAAATTCACGGGAACATTGCCGCAAGTCCGATGACATGATGTTCGCAATTTTTTAAATAAAAACACTGGTTTTGTTAAAACAAATGAAGCTAAACTGAGGTTAAGTTGTCTGTTTACACGTATCATGTGTTTACACGCTCCGTGTTGTCTGATCAGTTCTCGTAAAACTATGCTCTGCCCGTCAGTTGTCCTGCTTGTCCTTGGATTTCATTTCATTGCGATAAGACGTACGTTTTTCTAGTTACACGCTCCGTTTTACATGATATCATTTGTCCTACAGGACAAAACGTACGGTAAATCGTAGCGTGTAAACGTGCCTTTACACAAAGCTTCAGCCCATCCTGCTTTTGCGAGTGAAACCTCGTTCAGTTCATGCAAAACGTCCCACTTGCCATCTAGACGTAACGTTTTGTACGATGCGTTGCCTCAAGTCTTTGCAAATATTCAGGATGTGTGACTAAATTTTTTTTCTTAAATGACTTCATAATCATCCAAAAACTAGATTGAAAAGACAAATTGATGCTCTTTAAAATGATGTATTACAAAATGCCATTTAAGATTTTAAAGGTGAAGGTCACTTTCGTTTAAGGGTAGAAAAGTAGGTACATTAATAAAATATGTCTCCTTAAATAAAATTTGACGAGTTCGAGCATTTTTTAACTTTGGTATCATAACTAAGAAACTTTGGGTGGCAATTTTTCGGTGGCTGACATTATGTCTAAATTTTTAACTATGACTATAATACCTGTAAAACAGCTCCTAATTTTTCAACTACAAAAACCATTCCTACGCAGAAAATCCCCATGATGATAACAGTCAATTTCATCAGTACGTAGGTCTGCTTTTCGGTTAATTGTCTACGAAAGAATGGCTTGTAGAAGTCCTCTAATACCACTGCAGACATTGCATTAAGGCCTGTTGATAATGAGCTGAGAACAAAATAACAATTAAACGAAACAGATACTTAATTAACAAAGAAAGATCAATTCGCTGGTCCTTTTATAGCGATATGACAAATTAAGTGGTATTGATGTTACATATTACAATATTTCACGAATCGATCATTATTGAGTCGCATTCTATAATACTAATTAAAGATGTTCCTGCATGTTCTCTGGTGAATCTTTAAATATTGAAACACATGTTTTTTTCTCATTTAAATTATTAAATACTAAGTGTCGTTTTAATATATAAATTATGAACTTTTAATGGGATAATAGTTTTTCCTCGATTGCTATTCATGACATCGTTCGATAAGTTATATTAAGCTATTACTAAGTTTTACAGATGCTAAACCAAGAATTTTAATAAAACAGTTGTAGAAGAATTCTCTGTAATCTTCACTTAAAGACCAATGAAGTTCTTTAATGATAACATTAATTTAAATCTATAAATAAACATCACGAAAAGAAGAGAATGAAACCTTTTTACAAATTAATTTTAGGTTAGTAAAGTACTGACTGAAAACTTTTCCCTAAAACCTTACAATACATGACATCCACAAAATTATTACAGTATGGAACTTTTATAAAGTTTCAGAGATTTAAATATAATATTGAGGAAAATGACATATAAACAACGCACCGGAAAATAGAACCTGATATAGTTAGTGGATAGTTCGAAAGGATCCTTTGCCAAAGAATGCAAACAGCCTTAAGAGTCATCAAAAAGTGGTGCGAAAACCATACTCTGTTCGTCAACTCCAGGAAGACAGAAATGGCTCTCTTCACGAGGAAGAGGAAAATGGTGCCAATAGAGGTACCAACTCTACGTTAAGCTTCGCATCGGATGGGAAATACTTTGAAGCTAACATGAAATCTTCATTTGAAGAGAAAACTGAAAAAGGCATATATCCTATGAGCAGTGCCGCAGGACCGTTGGTAAAGTCTGGGAAATGGAAACAAATATAGTTATGTAGATATGCCCTGCCATTGTGAGACCAATGTTACTCTATGGGGGCTGTTGTCTGGTGACCGAAAGTTCAACAGACAACAGCTGTACCTAGTTCAGCTAAACAAAAGCTGGACTAGGTACAAAGGATTACCTGCCTAAGCATAACTGGATCTATCTGTACGACATTCACCATAGTAATGGAGGTCATACTATGTTGGCCCCCTTTGGGTATTTATCTAAAAAAAGTGGCTGAGACAACTATGCTTCGTCACAAGAATACTGATTCGCCTGTGGAATGGCGTTGTCAGGAAGACGCCCCTTTTGCAGGCAGACCCTGACAGTATTTCTCCCAAGTGTGTGTTGAACATACCCTACACGGTACTTATTGGGAATTGCCAGCGAATCTGTAATGAACATATTCACAGATGGATCAAAAATAAAGGAATGTGCAGGATGTGGGATTTATTCCAGATCCTTACATATCCAATAACAGTGGGCAATAGATAGGCATGCTACCGTGGTACAAACGGAATTAGCAGTTATAACCATAGCCGCCAAAGAAATTACCCGTAAGCATACAACTAGTAAAACCATCAGAATCTACACTGATAGTAGACAATCACTACTGATCTTACGTAATCATAAGATAACAACTAGATCAGCACGGGAATGCCATCAGGCACTGGTAGTGACCTTAAACGACAACAACATATCTGTATGCTGGCTAAAGGGACAAGCTGTCTAGGAATGCATCGGGTCTTAATATTTTTTGATCTGGTCCCTGCAGTATGCTTTCGTTGTAAACATATGTTGAAATTATCAAAGAGGACACCTACATAGAGTTTAGAAAACGGTGAGATGAAACAAATAGCTGTTAATTTGCTGAGGAGGTCTTAGAATACAGGATACAGCAAAAAAGGACCTGTTTTTTTTTTAATATTAGATTTTGGTAGGTAATTAGAAAAGCCCGTTAATGCATTTTGTTAAGCAGGTGGACATGTGGACCAATTATTAGTCAACTAAAATATGGAATTAGTGAATTACAATGACTATATTACTATGTTAAATTAAATTTTAGTGTATAATCTGTTTTAATTTTGCTTAGTAAATGAAATTACATAGGCAAAAAAAATGTGTTTGTGTATAATTAAAAAATCTGTAAATTTGGTTAGCCCTATGTTCAGACACTTTATAATATCAGTTAAGACATTGAAAAACTCAGTAAATTATTTGCAAATTGTTCTTTTGAGCTTTAAGATTTTAAAATTGTTTATTTGCAGCTTACCCTAACGTTGCATGAATTTTGAAAGTAGAATTTATTTCGAAAAAGAAAAGTTTTAGTAAAATTTATCAAGAGTAATAAAATATTTTTAATTAAATTTTACACCACAATATTGGAAGAAATTATTCAAGAGGAGTAGGACAGAAAAATTTTAGGAGGCAAAGTACCTTCTTCTCCCCAGTTTCCACGTTTGTTTTTTAAGGCTTTGTTTACAACAATACCCTTGAGGATTTAGTTAACTAGAAGGAGTATTTCTAATAAATTTAAAATTTATATGTGAAAAATTGACACTAAAAAAATATTTAAAGTTCACCAACAACACCCTTTATCTTTACATTTTTGGTTATAGGTGAGTAGTCATCATACTTTGTTATTGAAAAATATTCTGTTAATGGGATGACCCGCTTTCTTGTTACACCCCATATATTTCAGTGTTTATACTTGGTAACCCCTTAATAAGGACCAAAAAATGCTACCTAACTTTTGGAAGTTCCTTATGATTTGTACTTTCGATTGGTATTAAATTTGTTTGATAAGCAAGTGAGCGAAATATTAATAAAAGAGAAAATTAAAAACATTTTTAAATAAAAGTAGCCATGAACATAGTTCATTAAGCAACTTATTTGCGATATATTTGTTTATATATTATCTTTGATAAAAAATCGTTAGTTTAGATATCCTATGTGTGGAATCAATTAAACTATGCATCCCTAATACAAAATTATAAATCACCTTAAAGCAGCACTGAATATTCCTGCTACGATTATTCCTGGAAGTCCCGGCACATCCCCAAGGATATCCATAACTAGGAGCGGTAACAACTGATCCTTCTCACGAGCAAGCTAAAATTCGTTATAAAATGAAAACAAAACTTTGACATTTAATTTGTCTTACCATTGTTGTAAGTGGGTCACATTTGGAGAAAGTAGCGTAGATGAGCATTCCACAGTAAGAACATAGGCAAATTATCAGCAATATACCAGTGAAAAATACCCAAAGGGCCCTGTAATACGTTACAATAGCATAAACTGTAAAGCGGGCTTTACACTAACAATGTATTGACGGAGAAATTGATGAATGAATTCATCAATTTCTTCAAGGTTGCACTTTGGTTTTACATTATGTTCAGGGCTTGGCAAGAATGGCAAGTTTCTTAACAATTTTACTGTCAAATGTCACCTACCAACCTAAAAGTAATTTTAACTTTTGACATTATATCATTCCCATTTGTATACGAAACAAAACTGTTAAAAATGAAAAGTAATTTTAATAATTATATTTTAAGGCACAAATACGTACCATTGCATTTATTATTGCTACTGCTCTGTTACTGTTTATATATTTAAATTTTTTTTATGTTGTTATTACTTAATTGAAGTAAAAATTTATGAAAAATTAGAAACAGTTTTAAGTCGTCAATAACTTAATGAAGTTCTTCATCAATTTGTTTGACGACCAAGTTTTAGTATTACATTTGTCAATTAACTTGACGAAGCTACTTGATCAATTAATTGACAAAGAAATTGTTAATGTAAAGCGGGCTTAACGATTTAAGATTAAGTTTAACAACTAACTTAAAAAGCATTTTCTTTTGTTTGTGATAGGAATACTTTGATACTCGTATGACGGTAAAACATAATTTATCTACCTTCGTTTAATAATATAAATTTAAGAGTTCTATAATGAGTTTCGTAAGGACATCTATTACAGCACTACTGCTGTAATGAAAGAAAAAAAAAACAACAATTTTTATAAACATTTTTCTGTTAAATAAAACTTTAGAAGAATGATTTATTATTAAAAAAATAATTATATAGGGTGTTACTAAGAAGTTGGGACAGCGTTTCGCCACATAAAGTATAGCTGAAAATAAGTCGATTCAACTAAACTTGCCTTAGTCCAAAAGTTGATAATCACGGAGCTACAGGGTGTCAAATGTTAAAAAATAAATCGGGTTTTCTTTAATAACTTTTGACTGTTTCACGTTAATTTCACAAAATTTTGTATCCAGGGGTTTCTTGGGATGACAAGTTCAATTTTGTTATCCATTTTGGTATATCTTCTAGAGGGCGCCACCGGCGACGATTTCGAACTATTTAAACCAATACAACTTTTTTCTTCCACCCGGTATATTATTTTGGACTAGAAATATCTCTTCCCCAGCCTTTTATAGTTAAGAAAGGTTACCTTATTCAAGTCGCTTGGAGCAACGGTTTCCGAGAAAAACACATCTGAAAATAGCCCAGCTCCTTGTTGCGTTATTTGACACTTCTTGCCAAATGTACTACTCGTATATTTTTCGTGTTACTAAATGAAAGTAGATAAAATTTCGTATAATTTTCTTGCTGTAATTTCATATTACTATTGTAATATGAATCTTTATAACAGTTATATTGTAAATAACTATTACAGTCACAAAGGATGCAAATTATAACAAATGTATTCATGTCTACGAACGATAAATTGAACCGTTTAAAAATTGAATAGTCGAAGGTGAAATCAATAAATATGCTGCCAAGATGTTATTAATTGCAGGTAAAATGAAACTATAAAATGTGCAAGGTATCTCCAGTGGCACAAGCTAAACTTTTTTTTAAACGGGAAAAAATTACTGAACATATTTTTTTAATACAGGTTGTCCCAGACATTACTCTTCAGGCAACATTCATTTTCTTTTCAAATGACATATCGATTTTCAGATGTTTTCACGCATATTTTTATTCTCCTTTTATTGCTATAATATACTAATAGGTTTTATTAAGACAAATAATGATAATGATAAGAGTTAAAAATTAAAGCTTTACATTATTTAAACTAAGTACACTCACGACAAATTAAAAGAATTATCAGTACTGTGTGTGTTAAACTAACTTCTGACTTCAATGATTGGTGTTAGAGCAGGATAGATTTAATACTTATGATCGTACCGAAGTGTTACATTTCCTACATCAATTTTTCTATCAAGCCTACTACCATATTATATGTATAGATAAAACGAGAATAAAAATATGCATCAAAACTACTGAAAATCGATGTGCCATTTAAAAAAATAATAGAATGTCGCGCAACTGATAATGTCAAATAAATATTGTTTTCTTATTATAACCCTGTAGAGAATATGTTTACTTAAGTTAACTTTAGCGGTTTGTTAGGAAATTATTTACCAATTCAAACAATAAAAAATATTTTCCAATTTTGTGCATTGATGCAAATCAAACTCCCTCTTGCCCTCTTCGTTCGGACGCCCATGAAGCGTCCAAAAAGAAATAAATAAAAGTTTACACAACTTTTATCTTTTACATGAAAAGTTGTCATAACAATTCACAAAATGGTAACAAATATTTAATAGCTACAGATTGTGATTTTGCGATGGTGAAATCTATAAATTGCAGTCTTCAAAATAATAAAAAAATAGTCAGTAGATTTCGTATTTCATATTCCTTAATACAGTTTTATACAACTTGTAACCGGATCTGTATGCATTTTGACTTGACTTATAGTATGAATCGGCCTTTATAACGTAAAGTTTAACCTATGGAATCTAAACCAAGATAGAGATACAGTAGCTCTGGTACCGCATTTCGGTATTTCCGTATTATTTTGTTTGTCACTGATAAAACGCTATAATAAAGTTTGAATTGCTTCCTTCTTTTTTATACAGGGTGTTTCAATTAAAACTCCACCTGGACAATATCGGAATTAAAAAAAACTGAGACACGCCCATTTCTTTTCAAGGGAAACTCATGATGGCATAAGTTTTGGTGTCTTCGAAGTTACCCCTTAGGCAGGGGTGTAAAATATCCATAAACATAATGGCATATGTTCAACAACACATCATTTTAAAGCTTTTTCAATTCTGCTCACAAAGGCATACGACTTTTTAAATTTTGGTTTGGATATGACAATAAAATTGTCACTTCTTTCATCATCATCTTTGCTCCACTTCCGAACGAACATTTTGGACGTTGTTTGATGACATTCTTCAACAACTTCTGGATAAAAATATTGTTTTCATTTTTCGTTTATCTGTCAATACAAAAATTAGATATTCTATCAGTTCAACTTTTTTACCTGTTTTACTTTAAACAAAACAATACTGTCTCGTCTTATCTCATTGAGACAATATCTTGTAAAATCATCACATATTTGTGAAAATGGTTTATACATTTGCCGAAAAAGTGGAAATAATTAGTTTGTTCTGCGAAAATTATGATTGTTTTAAATATCATCATACATTTTGGAAAACTGGATCAGTTGCAAATAGAAATAATCAACTTGAACAGGTCGTACGTAATAAGGGTCATCAGGTAGTTGTCCTGTGTCACATCAAAATGGAACCAAATTTGAGTATCAATACCTAGTTGCTGCCAAATCTTAAAAAATCATAAGTATCACCTATATAAAATGAGTTTGGTATAAGAAATTAATGAAGACAATCCTGAACGCTCCTTCTAGTTCTGTGAAGAAATGAGTAATCGTACTCGAAGGAGTCAAATTTTTTGTAATCAATCTGTTTTTTTTTTTTCAATGAGTTCCAACTGCATGGTCGAATCAACCGCTATAATGGCCACCACTGGAGTGATGAAATTATACGCATTTCTCATGAAACTCGTACGCAACATCCTAGAAAATTTAATGTTTGGGCGGGCATACTAGGAGACCACCTCATAAGGCCTTTCTTCCTACCGGGAAATCTGGATGGAAACATGTATCTGAATCTAGTGGAACGCTTTACCAGAAGACGATGTGTGGTTTCAGCAGAATGGTGCTTTAAGTGCTGATTTTACTGTTATATCCAAATCAAAATTTAAAGTCATATTTCATCGTGAGCAGAATTGAAAAACCTTTAAAATGAGGTGCCACTCAACATAGGGTGTCATTCAAAGTTTAAGGGTATTTTACGTCGCTGCCTATAGGGTAGCACCAAAATGTACGCCTTTGAAAAGAAAATTGACATGTTTCAAGTTTTTTTGTTTTTTTTTTAATTCCGATTTTTCCAGGAGGGATGCAAGTATTTGAAATTCTAGATATAAATTCATTTATTACATCTTAACATCACATACAAAAATAAGTACTTTACCTTTTTGCTGACTGTAGCGAAGGAAGAGCTAAATACCGCTGAATCATATTTTGATTTACAGATGCTGTTTGCAAACAATACACGCTGCCTCCAATAACCAGAGACCAAATTGTGTGCCTCGAGAGCGGATCTAAATCAAAACTAAAAGCTCTTATTTTTAATTATCATTCTCATTTATGTTATTATTTTATAAATTTATTCTGACTTGAAAGGCTAAATTTATGCGTCGACGTATCACCATGCTCAAAATATGTACTGAGAACATTTTAAATATATTTGTATTTTCCTTGTACTAAAGCCAGACTAAGTTCAATTACAAAAATTGTATTGAAACATTTTATAGTCACTTACTTAGGTCCTTCTATCCTTCCACTTTCCCAATTTCTTTGAAATACAGTTTTGAATCCACCTATGTCAAGTGTGCCTTTTACAGCCACCAAAATCATTGCCCCAAACATGATTACTATTTGAATTACGTCTGTCCATACTACTCCTTTTAGTCCACCCTAAAATATTTATTTCAAACATTTCTTATAAGTAAGGCTAAAGCGCCCCAATTTTAGTCCACTACAAGCAGGTAACAACTTTCCGTACTGTTTACAGCTGTATACGATTATGAATAATTGAGGCAAACAGATTTTTATCTATATTCCATCTAAATTATTATAATAGAACATTACAGCTGCATCCAGACCGAATGATCATGTGAACGGATGTTCGAGCTAACGAAAGCTTGTTCGCTCGCTTTCTATGTTCCATATCCACGAACTCCCATATGTTCATCTGATGAGATATTTCATGTTTGCGGCGGGCGACTTTATAAAAAATTTTAAATTTCTCTGAATATTTTGCTTGCATATCCATTTCGCTAAACTATTGCCACTATAAAAATGTCGATTTTTAAAAGGTGTTTTATGCCACCTTCATTGCCGTTGTTTTCTTTCTGATTAATATAATAGAATGAAAATAAATTGTAGGTAATAATCATAACATAAAGGTGGCTACTCACTACGCGGGACTTGCCAAGTACTTCGCAAGTACTTGGCAAGTAGGGAGTAGTATGTACGGCGACTCGCACTGACTTGGACAAGAACTTGCACTTCCCATCGGTTGTCGGAAAACGGGTCCAAGTCAAAGGCAGCGAGTAGATTATTTCCGAGTTTGTTTTGTCTGCGCTACACTACGCGGGCATTACTTTCTGAGTAGCTACAAGTTTCTGTGTGAAAAATCAAGTTACATTTGAAGTTTCTTGAAGGAATCTATCATTTGGGACCTATCACATAAGCAGTATACGTTGCCTGGAAACTAATTCAAACCGAGTTTTTCACAGAATGTGACTTGGAATGTAGCATCGAGGATTTGAAAAAGAAAAGGGATTCTCTTATAACATAAGCAGCTAAAGATGTCGAATCAGAATTCTCTCCTCGTCTTTATACTTGCACTTTCCGAAATAAAACAGAAACTTTCAAGTAGGCACGTAGTGTGTACAATTTACTTGGACTGGGACAAGTGCATGCTAAGTATATTCCAAGTCGAGTACTTGGCAAGTCCCGCGTAGTGAGTAGCCGCCTTAAGGGTCTTTAACTGTCACATGTTTCATCAAAATCGGTTATAAATAAGGGTAGTTTTCTAACTACTCTTAACAGAAATTTTTCGAATTTTTTTATTCCTTCGAATTATCATATCAATTAAGTATTTTTTATGAATGATTTTTTTTTAATTTTCTACTTTTTTCTGATTCATTAAAAAATAATATCATTTGCTTGATAATTCAGAGGATAAAAAATTTGCAAAAAATTTCTGATAGGAGTAGTTAGAAAACTACCGATTTTGATGAAACTTATGATAGTTACAGACCCTTATGGTATGGCTATTACCTACAATGTTCATTTCATTAGCTTTACCAGATAGAAACTTATTTTAAAAAATATCCAAATGAAAAGGCCCATTTGCAGGGTTATATCTCGGTAACATTGCTCCGGAAGACCAATATTTAAATTGCGAGGATTAGCCTGGAAGGTGGAGACTTGTGAGGGAGAATGGGCGGAATATTATCAATAAGCAGATCGCAATTGCGCCCAGTAACGACTTACGTTGGTAGGCCCTAACTACTCTCATTAATTATTGGGAGGGTCAAACGTCGAACGGTATCAGTCTCTCATATTGATCCAAGTTCTGCCACCCTACCATACTCACAGAAAGAGTGAAAATCGTTTCCAAAACGACGGCTTTCCGACCGCGGAATTCGAACCCGGGCGCGGACGGGTGGCAAACATCAATTGAAGTACTGACGCCTTATACCGCTGGACTACCGTACTGGCACTAAAAGATTTATTCTGACAAAGAAATGGTCAGAATTTAATGCAAGGTGAAGAAGCTTGGACAGATATGAGAGCTTCGAGAGCTGTCCGGAAATTTGAGATGCAATTCAAAATATAAACAGAAATACCATGAGGTAAAAGAATAAAACAAAAACACTCAAATATACAGGGTAATTCAGAACATATCTGCCTCCAAAAATGGAGTCAATATCGTAAACAAAAAACCGTTTGTAAAATCCTTATAGTTTCGGAGAAAAAAATTATTGAAATTCTAGTAGTTTCCACCTTTACATCGGTGGGCTACTGTAGTCTCTAGCCAGGCGATTTCAAATATCCTATTACTCATACTCGTATTAACTTTTTTGTGATGCAAGTATTTACATTAGTTTTTCAAATATCAAAAATGATTTACATATAGCAACTCGCAGTTGATGGGTACCGTTTTAATTTATGGTAAAGTCAAAATGCTTTAGCAGAACGATTTATCGGCAAACATGTGCCAAATGCAACTACTTTTACAATGGTGTGCAGTGAGTGTAAGTGTAGCAAACGCAGGCTTGACAAGGGAAATTTGCAACCGAATCGTGGAAAAGATGGAGGTCCAAGGCGTCCACGGCGTATTGCAGCAGTGTGGCGTACTATACGCGAGACACAATTATATCCGTACCATGTACAGCATGTTGAAGCATTGATACCAGATGATTGGATGAAGAGGACCGATATCCTGGCCGCCACGATCTCCTTACTTTAAATCATTTGGACTTATTTGTGTGGGGATATTTAAAAAATTAAGTATATTGCACCGAAGTGGACACTATTTATGATTTACGCAAACGTATCATAGCTCTTGCCAATTTCTTACAAGTTCAAAACGTACAAGAAGCAGAAACATTTGTGTTAATTTATAGAAACTGGGTAAGACGGGCCCAAAATTTTGACATCTAACATCAGGTATGTCAAACTATTTTACTAATTAAAACCACAAATTAATTCTATTAATTATTAATAACAATAGAGGCAAAGGCAGGTGAATTTGTTGCATTAAAATAGGTGTAAAATGTAATTTATTTCTCTCCTTGGGAATTTCTTTAAATTTTTTGTCAGGTTTTACAGTGAACCAGTTTCCAGTGCCATGCGAAAGAATATTTCTAAATCATTATTGAACTGCTTTTTTTTATTTTATTTTTACAAAATTTTATTTCTAAGTCTCCTGTATATTCAAAAAAATTTTTTAGATAAGTTCTGAATCGCTTTGTATATACATATACTGAAAAAAATATGAAGTGGAAAAATATTGATTTCTTAGAATATTACAAACATATTATTTTATTACTGATATACAGAAATAGACAAACTACCTTTGATAAGTAAAAAGCAATACGATGGTCAAGTTTATACATAATTATTCGTCATAGGCAATGCAGCACGGGAAGTTGTTACTGTTATCTATCGGGAATCAAACCAATCCGTGGTTTGCCTCGCAACATTCCAGCATTATAAGTAATAGTAGTAAAATAACAAACATGGCAATTTAGACAGAACAAAATCAATTTAAATAAATTCATTTATATTTTAAAGAGTTACTTACCATTGAGGTGTAGAATATACATATCACACAAACAATGGGTGTAATAAGATGAACGTTTACACCAGTAACTGAAAATTATGTACAAATTTGGTTTATTTGGTTAGGAATATGTTTGCAAGAATAATATAACCTTTTACCTTGATTAAAAGCCAAGGCTGGTACGTATATCACTAATGGCAACCAAGATATGATTCCAAATGTAAACAATAAAGATCCAAACAGTCTAACTTTTCTATTGAACCTTCTTTCATGGTACTAAAATCGAAAATGTTTATTTTCTATTTAAAATGTATGACGTTTAAATAACTTACTTTCACTAAACTACACATTAAGAAATTTGTTTTGAAATATATTCTAATTATTTTCTTACATTTTTTTTCCAAATGAACGAAAAAAGAAAAAATATTGTGACGTTTGTAGTCTATATCAGGGTACTTTTCACAATTATAAAGTATCGAAAATATTTTCCGTAATATTGTTACTTATACAAGGTCATTCATACAAACCTTATCTATGAGATGAAGATTTAATTTTTTCAAAAATATTCATATAAACATAGTTGCGGCAAGAAGGCAGACGAATTACATCAACATAATTTTAGATAGTTTGTCGCGTTAAAAACAACCATTTTTTGTAATTTAGTGCAATATAGAGTGCAAGCATTTAGAGTAGTATATAGTTTTATTATTCTCAGTTGCAGTTTCTTAAATATTTTCGTGAAAATATAAGGAATCATTTGTTTGTATGACGTAAGTCGTCTGAATTCTTGCTGCATCTATAGATCGTATTTGCTCA
Source organism: Monochamus saltuarius (assembly GCA_025584915.1). Classification (NCBI taxonomy): domain Eukaryota; kingdom Metazoa; phylum Arthropoda; class Insecta; order Coleoptera; family Cerambycidae; genus Monochamus; species Monochamus saltuarius. Next base: position 20,932,278 of record CM046723.1, on the reverse strand, counting down.
GAAATTATAGCGCTTTTAATATTTTTATGTTCGTAATAATTTTATCAAAACAAAATTTAATCACTATCACATTAAATAATGACCTGTCAGAAATAGGTTGTTTATTTTAATACTTTATGACATGATTTAATAATATTTGTATCTGTCTAATTTTACTTAATAATGAATGTAATGAATGAATTAATTAATAATGAGTAAGTAATGAATTCACCTTCTAATGAAGAATAAGCTGATATCGTTTTTGTGTAAAGACTTTGTAATAGTTCCTAATGCAACGGGAGAATATATTATATTTATTTAGTACCTAATGATCCTAACCTAATACTATACCTAATAATTAATCAAATATCATTAAATGATATATATATATATTTCGTTATTAGTGTTTTCAAGTGTTTAAATTTAAAAGAAAGTAGCTTATTTCAATGTCCCGCTCGACCATCTATATAAAAAATCACATCTATTGTTGTCAACAAAGGAAATTGAAAAGATCCATTGAATATTATTGAACTTTGCTATATTTTTCGTTCTTTACTTAATATTATTAAACATGCAAAATTAAATTAATAATTATTATTACTATACAATGATTTCAGTTCAGGAAGAATATTGAATTTATAAAGTGTACACTTTTACCAACCTCATATGTTGATGTTAACTTAAGTCCTTGAAAAACTGGAAGATAGATCGATCCCATAACAAAAGTCATCAGTAAAAATCCCCCAATTATATACATATATTGTATCCCATAGACGTAAATTTCTGTTGGAATTCCTAACAGAGATATTCCACTTATGAAGCTGAAATTAAAGTTAGTAAACTATAAAATAAATAATGGTAAAGTTTTGAGCAAAATTCATAAATTTTATATTGTGGTTTTTAAAAAAACGCCGAGACAGGTCGATTTTTTTTTCGGGAGGGGCATCTTTTAAGATGATTCAGTTGTATACAGGATGATCCAGAAAAGCGGGACTGCCAATTATCCCCTCTTAAAATATTTGTACTTAGTCATAGTTAACCCAGTATAACTTTGTATGCCTAATTTTATTTTATCTGTATGTACATATCTGTTATTACTTATTTGTTTGTTTTTTCTGTCTGGACAGTGTATTCAAATAAATAAATAATTTCTACTAATTATTATATTTAATATATGCAGCAACCAAAATAAGACGTAAAAGGACTGACCTAGCTACAAGAGAAAGGGCAACTGGTACCACCTTCATATTCCTTCCGCCCACTAAATATTCCTGAGTATTTTGCGACTTATTACAAAATGCATAGTATAGTCCTACGCTTATACAGATCAGCAACATTCCCACAAACATAATGTAGTCCGGCCAGCCAAATCGTTGCATTGCTACTCCAACATCTTCGACGCCAATTCCGATCACTACTTTATCTCCAACATCCAATGTGGACATCATTGGTATATTATTATCCCCCATTGCACTCTGTAAAAAGAATTTTTCATTTAACAATTTATTCAATAAATTACACAGCATCACAAAAAAAGTGGTCTATCCCATGGACTAGACCTACGTAGAAATACATATCGCTAAATCAAAATATGGGGTTCGTTTAACTCCATCGATTAATAACGTTCTGTTAAGGTCATTCCAAGGTCAAATTAAATGATAAATATGAAATTATACCATCGTACACGTACCATATGTTGCTGGATCCTAATCTGGGGTGTGTAAGGTCAACTTTAAGGCCATTTCAAGGTTAAATAACAAGACAGATATGCAAATGGACAAAACCATCTTAAATGTATGTTTTTGAGGTTATTTTAAAGTAAAATCGAAATATATGAATGCAAATGCACAAAACGATCATACATTGGTATTTTTGGAGTCCCTGAATTCGAATCCGGAGTTCAGTTAACCCGATCTGGTCAGCTAACTTGACAATCTCAAAATTTTAAGACCTAATAACGCTCATATTATAACCCTGTAATCGACACATAGAAGTACTAAAACTCGTATAACTAATGGATAAGGAATATTATACAGTACCATTCATCTTCATCTTGAATGTTATAAATTTGACAGAGAGATATCTAGTTCTATATTCACTCAAAAGATCTGTACAGTGGTCGTTTTTTACCGTTTTGTGTTTTCAGAGTTCATCAGAATTTGTAGGATGCAGAACTACATTACCAAGGCAGGCGCATGCAATAAACATATGAAGAATAAATATGCCAGAAAGAATAATAACTTAAGCAGTCATTGCATAGATCTTTTGAATGAATTGATCACATCCATCCGCAAACTTCAAAAACATGATGATTCTTGCCATATAAAATTATTTTTTTTTGTTATTTTTAAGTTACGTGGTTTCTAGAATTTTCATCGGTTGCCTAGTTATGAGGTTATGAGTCTTATTGGGTATTAGAATTTTGAGGTTGTCAGGTTATTTTGACCCAAGAACAACTTTTGTCCATTCGCATATCTATCTTTTAGTTTGACATTGAAATGGCCTTGGAATTAACCTGATGGTGTCAAATGAACTCCGGATTTGAATCCAGTGATTCAAAAAGATAAGTGTACGATGGTTTTGTGCATCTGCTTAACTATATTTCAATTAGCCCTTACAACGACCTTGAAGCTGACCTGATGGGATAACATTAACTCCTAATTTAGATCGAGCGACCCCAAAGAAGTTGGAAGGAATAGAGATCATAAAGACTAAATTATACTTGCTCAAAGGCTGCCTGTTTTCCGGAGACTGGGTGACTTAGATGGGAAATATCAGGGTTGTATTTAAAAATTTTAGTGACTAATGATTACTCATTTTTCCATGAATAATTAATGATATGTACAGGCATATGTACAAAACTCGACAGTTTTTATGAAATATCGGTTATTAATATGTAAATTTTTATAAAGTTATGCTGAAGAAAAACAGAAAATTGTACTATGGGCCTTAATTTTGTAGGAATTAATAAAATAAATCAAAATCTCAATGATTATTGATTTGTGTTTATTTGTATTAAATTATTTGTTGAATATCATTTATTTTTACTTAAGCCTAAGCATCTTATCATCATGAGAAATGCGTAGTATATACATATTCTCTCATATATAGTATATTTAAATTGTGATGTTTCTTGATTGCTTTATTTTATTCTGTCAAAATTATTTCAAACGGGTTTGAGCTACAAAATTTTCCACCATTAGAACACTCTATACGAAAATTGTCTCCATTTGATAAAATTAGCAATGATCTAGAAAATATTTTTTAAAAAAGTGTCGCGTTATCTACTTCAAAATATATGTGAAAAGTAAATTATTCAACAAGCATATCATGATGGCTGTAATTTAGGGTGAAGCCTACGGTTCGCACCCGAGTAAATTTCAACCATTATATTCAAGTAGAATACCATACTCTTTGTCCACGACTATTAACAATATTTTAGCAAACTTTTTACTGAAAACATTACACAATATTTTGACACTCATAACGTGAACATGACATAACATACAATTCAAAACTGTCAAAACACCTTACTTTCAAGTTTGACATTTGCTGTTCACTTGACAAATTTTAAAAAGCAAATAAAACTTTAATTAGTAGACTTCTACCATCATTCGGAAAAATGTTAATATTGCCGTAACTGGTTACTAAAGGGGTATTATATGGTTTGCTAGGGGTGTATTAAAATAAATGCGGAGAAACTGATTTTTTCAGTGTGGATGGAGAGCTATCTCCTGACTCTCCACTAGAAAATCGCACTCGACATCCTTGTGTTTTTTTTTTTGCAATAGGGGTGGTTTTTTATTTATATATTTATTTTTTAAAGTTGTTTTTTAGCAGCTTGTACATAATAATATTCTCTACAACTTTGCTCTATAAAACATGTTTGTACCTTTCATATTCCACCGCCCATTATATGGAAAACAATAATAATTACCATATTTATTTATTATGGTTAAGTAAAATTATAAACAAAAGACTGACGAGCTGATTTTTGCAGGATGCTTTGAGGACTGTCTCATCCGAAAAAGCACAGTGCAACCCTTTTGGTGTTTTGTGCAATAGGGTTGGTTTATTATTATTGTGTCACCTCTAAAATAATTTTGGGGCGAGAACGTGCAGATTTTACAAATATTTGATTACAAATTTACTTCGATATTACTTCTCATTGGCTCAACCATCGTACCTCTATATTTTATTTGAACATACCTATTAAATATGCTTAAATGTTTGTAAAACAATAAACCCTTTGAAAAAGCGGTAGTAACTTTTATTAAGTACATGTAAACAAAATTATTTTAGCGATGACACAATAATAAGAAACCACCCCTATTGCAAAAACACCGAAGCGGTTGGACTGTGCTTTTTTGAATGCAACACTGCAAAAACCAACTCGTCTGCCTTTTGTTTGTATTTTTTCTGAACTATAATAATAATAATTTTTATTGCCTAACAGATAAAAATCCACTTAAAGCACAACTATTTTACAACAGAAAAACAACGAAACAAATAAATATGTATAGTAAGAACAGTACGCACTAGGTTCTTTAAATGTTACATTAAAATATAGAACTACTAAAATAATACATTTAAACATCTTTTCACTACTAAATCTCAGACCAACAACTTCAACCATCTGATTGGGGGTGCTAAAATTAATGTCACATAAATCTGATACTATATTAAAATTGTGACACATAATATGCACTGGGAACATCTTAATTTGATCTTACCGTGGCTCAAACAAATGTACGATTTTGACGAGAAACATGGAAATAAAACTGGTAGAACAGAGCCGAACATTCTAATTTGCTATGAAATAAGTTGAATAAAATTTGGACACTGGCTAGAACCCTACGAAATTCCAGAGATGCGAAGTTGAATCTATGAAGTAAAATAGTGTAGTTATAACCTCTTTCTGGATAAAACTCAACTACTTTAAGTGACATAAATAAATAAATATGTTTTTCCCATATAATGAGCCGCGGAGTGTAAAATATGAAGTTTACAAAAAAGTTTTATAAAGCAAAGTGGTAGAGAATATTATTATGTACAAGCAAACAATAAAAAAAAGTAAATAAGAAACCACCCTATTGCAAAAAACCCACACGAGTGTGATTTTTTGGCTAGATACTCAGGAAACAGGCCTCTATCCACCCTGAAAAAATCCGCTTTTATTTTTTTTGAAAAATGATATCTCTACTGGATTAGGTATATATAGTGGGTAGCGTTTAGCTGTAACATAGAAGGCCCAGGTTCAATTGCTGACACCGGAGAATTTTTGTGAACCAGTGAATAATAATTTCACTATTTACTTGTGAATAACGGATATTATTATTATTTAGGAGAGATATGTATAAAATATAATAAAACATGTTATAGGGTAGTCGTGGACACAAGTCATTGTACAGTGTTCTGTTAAAACTTTTACAAATAATATTTTAAATAATATTACATTGAATTTTAATTTCCAGTTAGATTTACAAAGACTAAACTCGCTTACCTTCGAACTTAAAATGGTTCCGGTCCAGAATAAAATCTACAGATTCCTGTAGGTAATGTTGAAAATATATTCGTTAAATCTATCTGTGGAAAACTTCCTGATAAACGCTCGGAAACACCTCTTAAAGTTAATCCTCCTCATCGTGACAGAGGTGCATTTTATTATCTAAATTTAGCCACAATGGTAACTAAATTGATAAAGACACTTCTCAAAGCGTTTGCTTTATTGCAGCCCTGTAACTCGACTATTTGCATCACTTGATTGCCCAACGTATATTCGGTCAGCGGATGCTACGAACTTAATATAAATTATAGGTCATTTAAGCAATAATCAGTAAGTTACTACATCTCAATGTAGGTGTAGAAGTGTGACATGACAAAAACATTTCCATGTATGTGATAATACAATTTTTACGTTTCGGAGAACCTTTAGCTAAAAAAAATTATTGTTTTTAACGTTTGGAAAAAAGCTGTTAACGAACCACATATTCAAAATCTGAAGAAATTGACTTTTACTGAAACAACGTTGACGAAACGGGAATAACCGTCGTTCAAAACCTAGTAAATGTTTAGGTTCAAATGGAGTAAAACTACTAGGTTTTAAAACATCAGCAGAGAGAGGTAAAAATGTCACAGTAATATGTTGTTTTAATGCGACTGGGAGGTATATTGCACCTATGTTTATATTTCCGCGGAAGAGGATGTCAGATCTATTAAGCAAAAATAGCCCAACAGGAGCTTTATATTCATGTTCCACTTCAGGATGGAGTAACGAGGAATTATTTCTGGACTGGTTTAAACATTTTGTTAAATCAACAAAACCAACCACAACAGATCCAGTTCTTATTATTATGGACAATCACTCCAGTCATATATCTTTGCCAATATACTCGTATGAGTTTTGCAAAAGTAATGGCATTGTAATTTTAACGCTGCCACCACTCACATCACATCGCCTACAACCCCTAGATCTTACTTTCTTCGGGCCACTAAAAATTGCTTAAAATAAGGAATGACACATTTTTAAAAAACATAGCTAATATTTTTAATAGAGTCTATGTCAAAGTAGCTACTATGGAGAAAGTCGCATCTGCTTTTAATTCTTCAGGAATATTCCCATTTCAACCAAATAAATTTACAGTGGTTTTTAGGCTTTCACGGCCAGTGCTGTAATTTGATACATGGTGATTTTCCGGGTTGTTATGCCGTGACCTCGGTAACTGGTAGCTGCCAGAAACAGAGTTAAAATGCACATCCCTAGCATTAGCTGGGATTCTTTTACCTCAGTCGCGGCGAAGCTTTTGCAGAGTCACCACTGAAGATGCCGACAGTGAAGAGCGGCGAAACGTTTGGAAGCATGGGATGCGACCAGTTACAGCGGCGGCTACGGAACGCCTCGGAGGACCACCATTATCCGAGGAACGGTTCCGACCGTAGCAGTCGTAATACCAACAGTAGGAACCGAAATCAATATATGGACAGGCCCAGAGACACCGATAGCGGGTCTGTCCCCACAGAGCCTAGCCCGAGAACAACCAGGGCAGGTAAAAGAATCCCAGCTAATGCTAGGGATGTGCATTTTAACTCTGTTTCTGGCAGCTACCAGTTACCGAGGTCACGGCATAACAACCCGGAAAATCACCATGTATCAAATACATTTACAGTTGAATATTTTGAATCTGCCTTCCATTTCAGATCTGTTGTAGCTAACCCAGAGATAATTACTAATAAGGAAATTGATCCTTTTTCTCCCCTGATGCCGGAAAATCGTAACTGTTTGAAAACCCCCAACCGTCCACTAGTGCAATTGTAGATACAAATGAAACTGAAGATCGTGTTAGAGCAAGAACACCTTTAAGAGAGAATATTTCGACACATTTTCCAATAGTAGCTAAGATACCAGAGCATGTAACTGCGGAAACAACAACATGCGATGACAATGAATATGATGACGATGACGTTCCAGGAGTTGATGAAAATCAGTGTTTGGTTTGTGGAGAATATCATCTTAAAACGGAAACTTGGTATCGTTGTACTATTTGCTCAAACTGGCCTCACGCTCTTTGTATTAATGGGATACCCCAGAAAAAAAAATATTTCTGATGGCTATGACATCTAAATTACCAAGTTTTTTTTATTACCATATACCTTAATAAGTTAGTATAATAATATTAAAAGAATATATTTTAATTTTATTAAAATCAAAATAACTTTATTTTTATGCAAAGTAACAATGTTTTATAACATATGATATGGTAGCAGTACCAAGAATTTTAGAAATTTTAAATGCGTATTGCCTCTTCGGTGCGCACTATCACCCCATACGTATGGGGTAAGTGTGCGCAATATAAACATTTTAAGAAAATATATTTTGAAGAACATGATTTGCTCTTAAATCAAATTTAAAAATGCCAGGACGTAAAGGAAGTCTCATATATGCAATATATATTTTACTTTTTAAATAAAAAATTTAATTGGAAAAATAATCGGAAAAATCTGCGAAATGCGCAGAGTTACCCCATTTTCCTCTGCAATGTTTCTGAAACAAGTACATTTCTTTAAAGGGGTAATAGAGGAGTTAAAAATAAACAAAATTGATCAATTGATCACATAACGTTGTGCAATGAAAATTGTAGCATGTTTTTAAATACATAATTGGAAAATACATCATTGCAGAGCTCTATATATTTTAATAGTGAAAATTACTTATTTATAATAGTATAATCTGTAGGTATATCTAGTTTCACTAATTTTGTCATTTGTTTTTAATAAATTTGTACCAAAGATAGCTGGCAAAAACTACATTTAACAGTGTGGATAACATACTTAAACAAGAAAATGTACTGTGGATTATGGAAGATACTGAATTTTCTTTAAATTCTCCATTTGATTTATCTCTCTCTCTCTAAATGAAAGTTAGTAGATTTTGGCTGCTGTTTTCACACTGGTTATTTTTATCATAGCATATTAATTTAATCAACTCAATTGTATGATAGATTATATACTGTTTCATTTCTAATCAGTTTTAGCAACTGTTTAAATGATTTACATGAATTGTTGAAGGTCATATATATGGAGAGATACACCATTGAGTAGCAGTGACTGACCACTACATATAGACACTACATCTCGCATATATTTATGACCGTCTGTCTATTATGACAGCGATGGTAGCTCCTTTGACAACTAACCATGGCTATTTGCTATACATTTTTCAGGTGTAATTCAATATTCAAAGCCGGTCGCTGGTGGGGACATTGCCCAGAGAGGTATAGGCCTGAGAAACTATATTTTTATTTAATTTTTTTTACTATTCTTTCTTATTTCTTATTTGTTGGGTAATTGTACTAACTTTTCGCAAAAGTAGGTTTTTCTAATATAAACACGAATATCTGATCGCTTTTTACTTTAAATTTACAGGATATTCTGAGCGCCTGTGCCACTATATTATTTCTTTCAGATTTTTTAAGGATAGATATTTTTGAAACATGATTTGTTATTTTGAAACAGCATTCGATTAGTTTTAAAAAAGGTTTACTTGTTGCATGCCACTAAACAACTACACAAAAATGGTTTGTTATTTATATAATGATGTAACACAAATTGTATACATTTTTTAGAGCATTTTGTATATCTTTCTTAAGCTAATTATTGTTTCAGTCACGATTTCAACACAAATTTCAGAGTGCTGTTATGCACAATTGAAGTTAAATTTTACATGCATTTTCTCTGTGTTGTAAACATGTAACATAGCAGTACCTACCTACCTCAAACACTCATTGCACAAACGATATCGCGGGTACTGCGACTTCGGCTTTCCTCGACAAGGAGGAACATGTTTTTCTCCCTTGATAAGATATGTTGTGGTTTTTCTTATCCACGGCATTCATAGGTTGGATTAATTGAACTTACTGAAATTTATTACAAAATAACGACATTCGTCGAGAAATCTTATACTTTGAGATAAAGGAAACTGTGTGTCTTTAACAAATCCGTGTTAATAGGGTACTAAAAAAAAATCTCAAATATTTTGGCAAATTCATTCAGTAATCGATTATAATAGTCGTGTCGTGTTTTTTGAGAAAACAGGTATTACTTTTTAATAAAAGCTTCGAGTTGTTTAATAAACATTTCGAAGCTTTCCTCTTAAATTTATTCACGTTAGTTTTCGAAGTAACAATTTCATTTTCTTTCGTGATACTATACACTATGATTAATAGCTTTTAATTTATTTATCGATAGATTTCTCTGTAATTGCTGCCTATATACATCGTAAACTTTTTCCAATAAAATTACAAGCGGACAACCTGTTATTAATTTTATAACTGTTATATCTTCAATTATTCAGCAGATTTTGGCCTTATTCTTCCAGTCGATAAAAAAGTATCACGTTGACTTTTCACAGAAGGTTAATATTCGATGTTTTAAAATAGCGCATGATTAAAACTTATTGTCAGTAATGTTTTGTGCATTTTTTGTTACTTTTTTTGGTTTTAACTGTGTCTAACAAATAAACCCTTGCGCCTTGGATCAGTCAAGTGTTTGACTTTATAAATTTTGTTCTACCTAAAAAACAATTTATCCCACACAAATGAAAATTTGTCACAGTGCAACTATGTACAGTGTACAGTGTGAGATATTTTGTTTTTAGACAAAAGTAAATTTGTAAAACTAACCTCTTGAATGATCCATTAGGCGCAAGGAGATATTTTTTTAATATTTTTATATTTCAGTAGCAGGAATACGCACCTAAACAAAAAAAGGCACTAAACCTTATGTGAACATTTTAGTATCAAAATAACTTTCGAAGTTATACAGGGTGATTCTTAATCCATACGCATAAACTTGTGAAATTATACCTGAGCACAAATTATCACGAATGGTGAAAAGAAAATTGTTTTTCAGTTACGGAGATACCAATTTATTTCGAAAAAAAGATCTACTTCCTGGGAGTTTTCTGTCACATTTTATTGTAGTCGAGGAAATAAAAGCAGATTATACACTATATAGGGTGTTATTAAATGAAGTAGCAAAAATCGTACCAGTGAATGTAGAGCCAAAGAGAAGAGGATTGAAGTAAAAATATCTCATCAATTTATTAATATGATAAGTAACAATTTATTTGTTATGACATGCGCCTACTTAATTTTTTACAACTTTTCGCAATTAGGTACCCCTTTAGTGAACGATGACGCATCTAATTTTTTTACAAAAAAACTATTGGTTTTATCGAAAAATTAAAAAAGGTAAAAAAGTTGCGGATAAGTCAGGTTTCCCAATAGATATTTTTAAATAAATAATTTGCTTCATATAAAATATTTCTTATAAAATATTGCAATGGGGTTGACTGTTTCACTCCTTTATAAAATACGCCAATGATCGAAAAAATATTGAAAAGTTGTCTCTTTATTAGTAGGGTACTCATACTAAGTTTTGTCTCTAGCATTCGTCATGCAAAAGAAAAAAATTAAAATGTGAATTTCAATCCCCTCCTTTAAGAAGGTGTATCGCCTCAAGGGTGCAACTTTTATATAAGGTATTTTTCCTTCAATCATATTATTTTTCTCTACCAGTGGCGGCTTGTGGTAGCTGCAAGAGATGAGGCCCAATTAATACCTAAATAGGAATAAATTTACACGTCTCCCCTGAGGTAATATTCCTTGACGCGTTGACCATTTTTTATTATAGAGGTCTTCGCCAATAGCCCTACTGTAACCATAAATTAAAAAACTAAATAACATCAAAACTCCGATTTTTATTTACAATATAAATAATAGAAAAAATATATGTTTCAGCAATAATTAAAAAAATTGTTTCTACGTGTTTAAAACACTAAAAAATATAAAAAAATATAAAAACCAATTTTGAATTACTTATCTATTTACATACAAAACAAAGCCACTTTTACCAAAAAATGTTTTAATACTTTCACTTTTACAAAACAAGTCTATTCGTCGCTTTTAAATTTATTTATGTCTTCATAAAATTGGGAATCGGCGCTAAGACTTTGCAACAGTTCTTTTTCTATCGATAAGTTGTTTAAGCGCTCTTGTGTCATCGTATTTCTTAAGTAAGTCTTAATGCGCTTAAGGCACGAAAAGTTTCTTTCTACTGAACCACTTACTGCAGGAATTGTTAAAGCTAAGCAAAATAATTTGTATGTTTCCGAAAATATCATATTTCTACCGTTTTCTGAAATTCTAAATTATAAAATTGTTCGTCTCTGTACAAAACATAAAGTTCGTTTTTCAACTTATCTATGTCAAATATGTTGGGATACATTTGTAGTAAACAATCAAACGGCGTTGGCGGACTATTCAAAATTTGTCGTTTCTCTACTTCATTACGTGTTGAAAAAGGCGTTTCAAATAGAGATAAAACAATATCGTGAGAAGGATTCATTATTATAAATAACTATCGACGAGCCTATCGATAATATATATATTTAAATTAGGTTCCTATTCTATGTTAAATTTAGTCTTACCTTGTAAGGAAGTTGGTTTTTATTTCTTTAAATTAATCATACCTGCATTGTCCTTAAAACTTTACCACCGCGCTTACCACTAATCTTCAGAATATTTAAGAAATCACATTCAACTAATCAACCACTAACACTAACCACTGGAAATTCAAAACACATAAATAAAAGTATTAACACTTGCACAATCGATTAATCGCGTCACACACGTAAATAATCTACAACTCACAAGTTACCTACGGTCTCTAGCCACTATCACATCGTCCATTTGCTGTTGAACTTAAAGCTTGAGGCGCCAAAAATCGGGCCTAAGTCTCGAGCGGACATGGAGCGAAAAACATCGATTTTAACCATCTCGCGTGGTGGGGGAAACCATAACGTATAGACATGTGCGACGCAATTTGAGGCTCGCAGATTTTGGCCTCACTGTGGTGGGATTGGTGGGTGACAAGGCCTCCCCACGCGGGTAGAAACAGAAACGGCGGGATATTGAAATGTAAACCAGAGGTACGTTATAACATACGAGGGCTAAGATTGAAGCAATTATTTTATGTCGTTACATTGATTTTTGATAAATGTAGTAGTCAATCGGATTAGAAATTACGGGGTATTGAAATATACAGTGAACGCCAAATTTTACAGTGAGGCCCGGCCTCAGTTGCTTCGTACGACGAGCCGCCACTGGACTCTAGATTCACTAGTACCACTTTTGTTACTTCATTTAAAAACACCCTGTATAAAACCACCTCGGCCTATCGTTCACGAAACACATGATCCAAATGTTACAAAATACATGATAATTCTTGAAGAACTGACTATTCATTTGTTGTCAACTTAAACCATTTTTTATCATTATTATAAATTTTAACTGTAATTTCACACACACCGCGTAAAACTCAAAATAGGCTAGTAGAACTGCCTCAGTACCTTTTGATGACTCCAGTCTTCAAATAAGCGATACACTTTTTTCATATTTATCTTTAGATTTTATCGGCAAAGATTGAATCACGATTTTGTATGAATCTTCTATATCATCTTCCATATTATCGTTGTAAGCAGAAGATTCTGGCATTTTTCATAAATCACTGCCACAATAATATTAACGAAAACGTAATAAACAAACTCATTTCTATATCAACATTCCCTCAGGATTCTTGATTCACATTTTAGGAATTCGCAATTTTCAATAAAAAAAACTATAACTATAGTTATTTGAGCTATTTTTAAAACAATATTTAAAAAAATCATGTGTACCTACAACTTATAGGAAAAGTTTTTTTCTTATATGACGTATTTTTTAATCTCAGCTGACGCCTCGATCAAAAGCCTTACGTTTGATGCGAAAAAAGTCGAGTATTTAAAACAAAATTGTACAATGCAATTCGTTTCGCCGTACTTCAGCCACCCTTCTAGCGAATAGAGGTGTGGATGTGCTCGGGTTAAAAATACATGGGGGATGGAAATCCTCGACCGTTGCCGAAAGCTACGTCGAAGATTCCCTTCAAAATAAACTGCAGTATGCAAATAAAATTGTTCACGATAATGATAACACATTATTCTGCAATACTTCTGAATCATGTACTGAGCCATTACCTGCTCTATAGCTTTTACTTCACTAGCCTCGACAGCTAATTTTACTTTAAATAGCTAGCTAGCTAGCTTTAAATAACTGAAACTGAAATCGAAAAAACATGTACTGTTCCAATTTCTGTAAGTAATTGTACAAACTTCACACTTAATTTCAATATCAGTAAATAGATAATAATAATATTTCTACTCCTCATTCTAATCACGAGGATTAGCTCATAAGTCGAAGACTTGTGCGGGAGAGGGGGCGGCATATTATTATTAAACAGGCCGCATTGACGCCCAGGAACGACTTACGTTGGTAGGCCCTAAGCACCATTCGGTGCAGGAATAAGAGAAACCTGGAAAGCCTCATTAATTAGGGGGGTAGTCAAACGTCAACCGGTATCAATCTCTCACATTGATCCAAACCAAGATTCTTCCACCCTAACATACCCGCAGAGAGGGTGCCAATCCTCTCCACGAATATAGCTTATATACGGTCTACCGGCTGCGGGGGTCGAACCCACAGCGATCTAGTCACCTCGATTCAAGTACTGACGCCTTAAACCGCGCGATCTCTGACCGATTAACACAGATTTAAAATACATCTTTCTTCTAAATCAATTAAATTTTAAATTGAATTCTAGAAAACCCATTCTTAATCAAAGCGATGTTAAAACTATCTATTTTGACAGTTAGCCTATGCAACCAGTAAGTGCATCCTACTGTCGTAGAAACAAACATAGTAAGTGGACAAAAAACGCTTGATCGTGCAAAAATATTTATTTATTTTTAGATTTAATTATTATTAGTAGTTGGCAGGATTTAAAAAAACACAAAAATTAAAATTACACGAGAACTACTGGGATTTGGATAAAGTATAGGTTAAAACATTTGTAATGGGCTCTACTAATATGTCCCTAAAGGAATACATCTACATACTTACCATTCACCCCTTGTAGCCATATATATTTAGTATATATTTCTCAGGCTACTTATATTTTTATATTATTGCCATTAAATTTTAGACACGTCATGTGTCAGTTTCTTTACAAAATTTTATGTTTTTGAGGTTCTCAGAGATGAAAGTAATCTAAGTTAGTAAAGTAGATAGCAGATAGTGAAAGTCCGTTATAGCCCATTTGTTTTTAATGTTGAAAAAACAATATTCGAAGGAAACTAAAATCCAAACCAAGCACAAGACCGTCAAGCAAATTTTGGTATAAAAACTTCGGAAGGAGTCAGTCCAGATTTATTTCTTAAATAAAAAATAAGTTTCTTGGTAAGTAATATAAATGGTAATTATACTAACAATTTGTGGTTTTAAAATATCTAAAATTAATATGATACAATACAAAATATGTGGTAACATACAAAGTATCATCCAGAACAATTTATTAACTGATTGATTACCTCTAATTTTTTATTATTTTGAGAATAGATTTGATTTATCCTGCATCACTTCATTCATTTAAAAATAATTTTCTATCTTAAGTGTTTTTTTTATTTTCATATTAAGTATTAATGAATTTATCGTTGTCAAACATTGTTTAAAACTTTGAATTTAAATATACATCAAACTGTTACTCACAAAATATAAATTGTGTTTTTACCATTGAATTAAAAATGTATTACTAGTAATAGATTGCTTCCATATAAAGTACAATGTACCTCTACTTGTCGCGCCATCTAATGATACCTAATTTAATTAACAGTGACATTGACTCTCTGCCAGAGTCATCTATCGTCACGATGTATTAGCTAACAATCGTTTCTTAAAGTATTCTATTTCCTGGTAAATCGTCAGCTGTAAACACGTTTTTTAAGCGATTTCAGCTCAGCTCAGTTTTTCAATATTACTAGAGATTTGTGGATGTGTCAATTTAGTATAGCACGAAAGATTCAGTTTTAATAACAAATAACACTTCACTGGAAATCTACCTAAAGTGCAAATTACATCGTATCTGAAACCATATCTAAGTCAATTTAAAGGTAGGTGAGTCTTGTAGTGAATATTATACCATTTGTTATTTTGAAAGGTAATCAATAATTTCGTTTCCCCTCTAGGTGATGGGCATTTCATGAATTAACATGCCTCTAGTTTTTGGTGAAACAATTGTATTTAAATGCGCAACTTATTTTACGTTTTTACAGCATGTAATTTAAATTAATTATAAATTGTATAATAAATTATTTATGACCTTGTTACTTACTAAACTCACTAGAACATTTGGTCCCTTAATCATCATATAACATTATTCTAAATATTTAATAATTGTCTGTTATTTGAAGCTTCATAATTTTTAAAAATATTAACTTTTATATATTAAATGAATTTAAAGTGGGTAAAGATGAAATAAAAATATATTTTATCTAAATTAGAATGATAGTTCAATTAAATTACCTACCTATTTATTTTTGTTATAATGAAAGTACCTATTTGTTTGGTATTTTAGGTCAATTAAACAAAAACATCTTTTTATCTATCTAATATCAAGTACCTATATGCTTACTTACTTACCTCTTAAGATTTTATAAAATAAACAATTATCTATCTGCATAACTATATCCGATGCATAAATTCGAACATATTTTGTTGTTTTGTTTTTTTTGGGTTTTTAAATTAATTGTGAAATTTTTAATTTCTTATTCACTAAATTCTCTTCCTTTTTTCTACGTATTCAAAATACGTATAAATATTTATTGTAATACTCGTTGTAATATCATTTTTATATACATATTTAATTTTTGAAATAAAAATGTCAAAGTTGAATACATCGGCAAGTTTTGAAACTATAATCGCAAAGTTCTTTTCTCTTTTCCACTTTGTATAGCTTATTTCAAATTTGGCACACTATTAACAAACTTCTACACATATCCCTTTTAACATCTATTATATCAAAAGGAAAATGCATTTTTGATGTTTCTTATCTAATATTTGATAAGAAGTGTTCATTCTGTATATGTTTTGTAATTTGTCGTTTACTGAATATGGTGCCCATTTAATGATTTATATTTTTGTTTCATTTGCTATTGAATACTATTACAAATTTACTCTTGACTTTTTCAAACTAGAACGACTGATTTTATAGCTTTTTAATTTACATTCATATTTATACAGGGTGGTTTTAAATTGTCTCTAGATATTTTTTTTAAATAAATACATTATTTTACTTTCACCCAATTTTATATACGTTTTATGTTGATCTGTACCTAGACCATTGAAAAAATATTCTTAATTAAAGTAATCGTTTCCAATAATTATTATGTATTTATCTTTTGACATATTATATTTAGAGCTACCCTATATAAACCTCACAAAATGATTGTCTTGTTATTGATCCATCCACTAACAATATGTCCAGTCACGTTATATAATCTATAGTAATTCATAAAAAAATATTGTTACGTGTATATATAGCTTCTAGAACATGCCATGGGAAATAAAAGATAATGAGATTGTTTTCCATTCATCATCTATCAGTCACAAAGATTAATAGAAGATAAAAATAAATTCTTGATTTCTTCCTCTTAGAATTAATTCGTATTACGATATTATTGTGTTTGTCAAGAAATATTTGTTTTTGTTTTCCAGACAATATTTGAAGATATATTATGGACTTTCGGATCAGTTATTATTTGTATTAGTATTTTCATTGATTCCTATACATGGTCGCCCATTTTTCATGGTTCATCATTGGCATCTAAGAAGCCGTAAAATATACACGGTGGTTCAAATTAAAAAAAAAGATAAACCAAACAAATCTAAGATGCTGCCTATGCTGAAATATTGTATAAAAACTGGATATAAGATCAATTTTAGAAAATTTATGTAAAATTTGTAGAATATTTGTGTATTTTGTTTAGTTAAGTATTGATTTTTCTTATGCGTCAAAAACTAGATTTTTTTTTTTAATTATTGAATTTTTTAAATTTTATGGTTAATTCTTCAAATAAAATAGTAGTGTTACATATGAAGTGTTCGTAATTTTATTATCCGTCTGTAACTGTCAAGATCCAATGTGGCACACAAAGAAAAAAACAACTGAAATAACCGAAATAACTGTAGTGGCCGTAGAAAAAAATATTCCTCTGTACCAAATTTAAGCGCTTTCACATTTTCTAAAATCGCTGTTTTCGGTTTGTTCACAATATTTCAGCAACGGCAGCATATATCGTGGATTTTGATGAAAATGTGCATATTGCAGCAAAGGCAGCAGATATCTTAGATTTGTTTGGTTTATCTTTTTTATAATTTGAGCCACCTTGTATATTTTACGGTTTCCCTTGATATCAATGATGACTGATGAGCTGTGAAAAACAGACTACTCTGTTACAACTAGTATTTGTTTACAAAATACTTAATATACATAATTTATTACTTTAGATTTCATAGACCCACAAGGTTTTGACATTTGAAAATTATGTACTTCTGAAGTGATTTTGTTTTATCTGAATCTTTAAAATGTTTTAATCACGTGAAGATTGTTTTCTTTTGCTACATTTAAGGTGGCGTATGTCATCCGATTATATCGTATAGTATCACATTTCCTCTACGTCTACGATTTTTTTGTTACGGCTTTTTCAGTAACTGATGTAACAGTTTCCACCTTTTGTTGAAAAAATTTCCATTTTTTTTTTCAGAATATGTGATCTTATTAAAAGATTTCGAGGTCGCTGATTGTAAATCCGTCATTCAATTTCATTCATTAAAAATGGTGTATCCAATATGATAAATTTAAAATGTATGAAATTCTGTGAAAATCAATTTTTTTATCATTTTTGAGGCGGTGATGAGAAATCTGTCGTTTCAGACATTATCAATTCATCCTTCTTGGGTTTTGAGTATATTAATTTTGAATTCTAATAATGTCCATATAATAATATGGATTTTAAGTTTAGAAAATTTTGATTTGCCGGCTCTTTTATAGATATTCAAATTACCTATTTAACAACTTAATTTATAATCCTAAAAATAGTTTTAGAATTACATCAAGTAAGAAAAATACAATATTATATTATCTTTTGCTGTCTTCATGAATGATTGAAAGTGTTCAGTATACCAAATATAATTAAATGTTTAATGATATCAATTTAACTAGGTATTATCCAAAAATCTTGCTAATTAGATTAACGTATTGATTAAATCTATTGTTGTTATTAAAATTCTAATTGATTTCAAAATCATTTTCTATAAAACATATTAAAAATAATTTAGTGTAAATTTCAATTTCGTAAGTGTTATTACCGCTTTTATTTATTTTAGGCAAGCGGCAGGTTATTTTATTCTCATGTATTTCTTGAATATTGGAGTTGTTTCTATATTTATAATATAATAATCTGTATGGAGGAAAAAGTTCTGGCAAACGATTAAATGTTTGTAAATATCAGAGGATTTCAAAATATTCGAAGAAAACCATGACATTAAAAGTCATAGTCAATAGTTTAATTTTTAATAAACAGGGTGTCCTGAATGCAGGGACCAAACCTGACCAGGTGACAGAACTTTTTAAAATGAATAGGCTATCAAAAATTAATTAACTGTTAAGGTACAAATTTGAAAATTGTCGCAAATATTTAAAATCAAGAAATATCAAGAAACATCAACGTTTGCAAATCAAATTTACTACCAAATGAACGTAGTTTTAAGACCATAGGCGTCCGATGAAGAATACCTGTAGGGGAGAAAGCGGCTCGACTCCTCCCCCATTAAAACTCTTTAATGGGGGAGGAATATAAAGTAAGAAATATTTGTGCCCTTTCATATTTAGAATTAAGGTCGTTAATTAAAAAATTCAATTTCTTTTCAAAATTTTTAATATTTTGGAAATTATACAGTTTCAGACCTATATTAATATGAACTTGATTTCTTATTTTGAACAGTTTTGTCACCTAGTAAAATTAGGTCCCTGCAATTTGGGATATTCTGTACATATTATACATATAATATCTGTCCTATTTGGGCTCATGATTAATAAGAAAAGAGATAGAAACGTAACAGTTTTTCCAGAAACGAAACATAAAGGATATGCGATACTTCATAGAAGATAAGTTCAGTAAGAAAACTTTCAAAGGATTTTACAAAGAGTGAAACATTTTTTCGTAAAAGTTTTACAAATAAAAAGCATTATCAAAAATATCGCTGACATCCAGGGAGATTCAGTACTTATTTAAAAAATAATGTTGAATGTACAGGGAAACTGGTCAACTGTAAAACCTGACCTGCGCAAAGCAAATCATGCAGTTGGCGACCGCCAAGGCGACAAAGTGTAATAAAAACTGAACGTTCAAAAAAATGCACTAGTTTCTTTCCCAAGGAAAGAGATAAATAAAATTTTATAACATCTATTATATCAACAAGTGCAACTGTTTCTGCCGCCATTGTTATTATTAATTCATAATTTGTGGTTTTAATTAATAAAATAATGTAACATACCTGGTGTTACAACAACTGCTCAAAATTTTGTCCGCCGATGTGTAAACACATTTGGGCCCGTCTTACCTAGTAGCTAACTGACACAAATGTTTATGGTTCCTGTCCGTTTTAAACTCATCAATTATTGGTCACAGCTATGATATGTTCGCGTAAATCATCAATAGTGTCCACTTCGGTGCAATACACTTCATTTTGTATATATCCCTACAGAAAGAGGTCCAAAGGATTTAAGTCAGGAGGTCGTGGCGGCCGTGGTATCGGTTCTTCTCGTCCAATCCATCGTACACCTTGAACTTCATTAAGATACTCCCGAATATCTTGTCGAAAAGGAGGGGGACATTATCGTGCAAGAACCAAACTTGGAGTCGGACAGCTAAGAGCACATCTTCCAAAGTCCAAGCAGATGCATTTCGAAAGTAACTCGAGATATTGAACCCCGTCCATTTAATTTGGTAATATGAATGGTTCAGTCAACTGACAATCCCTATCCAAAGGAGTTGTTGCATAACATGAGTATTATGAGTGTTGTACATCCATTCCGTCTAAAAATAACTAATTTGTAATTAACACGTCAGCTGTAAATTTTGAGCATTTTGTTGCAGCAACCATTCACATAATCTAATTCGTTACATTCGGTACATATATAATTGAGTTTCGTGATACGCCACATTGTTGATTGAGACATT
Organism: Monochamus saltuarius; assembly: GCA_025584915.1. Taxonomy (NCBI): domain Eukaryota; kingdom Metazoa; phylum Arthropoda; class Insecta; order Coleoptera; family Cerambycidae; genus Monochamus; species Monochamus saltuarius. The sequence continues at coordinate 20,911,628 of CM046723.1, read as the reverse complement.
CCTTGTACTGGTTGAACGTTTTGCCTAGTATTTAGGGATTATCTTCAACAATCTCTAAAATGTGTTCCTCTATTACTTCCTCGATTCAGTTGAAAATTTCCCTTTTCACAACCGCGTTGCACTACCGCGGTATAAGTAGCTACATTTAGTACATATATATCGGGAAATCGTTCTGCATACGGACGAGAAGCTGCTAAAGTCTTATTTGTCTTAACAACAACAACCAATTCAAACGATATCCATCAACTCCGAGTTGCTATACACGTAAGCCATTTTTGTCATTTAAAAGTAATGTAAACACTAGAAACAGATTTCAGTATTCAGAATTACCTGAGTTTACGTGGAGAGAGAACCTTAGAGACTACAGAAGCCCAGCGATGTAAAGATTGAAAATGCTACAACTTCATATTTTTTTCTTGGAAACTATAGGGATTTTACAATATTTTTTTACGATATTGACTCCAATTTTCATGACGCATCTATTCCGTTTTCATCTATGAATCACCGTATAAAGATAAATTATATTTCTTTAAAAATTTGAAAATCTTGATTATGAGAAGATTGAATCTATCTGTATGACTACTTTGTATCCAAATAAATGCAAATTCAAATGCATTCAATTCATTTTTTTGTTTTGTTTAATTTGACGAAAAAGAATCGACAGTAAAAGTTTGTCCAATTTTACTGTCCTACTTACTTCAGTTGGACTGTACTTTAGCTTATTATTTGAAATGCATTTTATATAGCTTATAAAACATTTTTTTGTTATCAGCTATAATTGACCTTGTGTGTCTTTTGAATGCCATGAGAGTGTATAAAAATAAATCTGAGTGTTATTTATAGCTTGCTAATAATAAGCAATAAAATGCATGTATGAGTATGCAAAGTTGTATGGAAATTCCTTTAACTTTTTTGAAATTTATTGATGTAGTTTAATTGATTTATTGATTACTATAAACGCACTACATGTGTTATAGACAATAAACTTGGACCAAATATATTGAATTCAATGTTCTGCTGCTGGTAACAAAGTTTTGTAAAATATGCATAGTGTATTTTACGTCTATGTTTTGGGTTATTTAGGCACAAAAACTATTTCATAAAAATTAATAAGCTCATTTAATTCTAACATAAACGTTATCTTCCATTTCCTTTCTAAAGTACCATGTTTATCTGAATTATATTTATTTTTTATTCAAGATTAATTATACAGTATGGAATAAATTCATTATTTCTAAAACAACGAAATTTCATGAAATTTCCTCGGACCCGTCGATTTTCCTTTTTAAAAAGACTCTTTTTTCTATACCAACGGATTTGCGACGTTCATTTGTTTTCGCGTGATGACGTCATCGGACATTTTTTTAAATAGAACCCCTATATTTTTTCATCGGATTCTTGTAGAGCTTAACTTGCTGAATTCAAAAATGTATAATTTCAACACTTTATTCCTTCAACTTTAACAATAGTGCAGCTATTGAAAACTGTTATCGTTTCAGGTAAAGTGCCTTTTCTACTGAAAATACAGCAAAATTTTACTTGAAAAAGTTGTTCAAAACGATAAACTATGGAGACGTGCAATTTTTTTGTTGATGTTTGTTGTTGTTTGAACTTTGTACATTACTTAATAATTGTACTACATGCAATGATTTGTTTTTGTTGTAACAGGTTTTAGAACTTGATAATATATCAAATAATTTTTATTTATTGTTCAGAACAATAATGATTAAATAGTACATATACAAATTTGATAAAATTAATTAAAAATTATAAATTTTAAAAATATAAATATAATGTGCAGCTATATTCTAAATTTAATGTGTTAGCTGTCTTCGTATTGCATTATATCGTTTTCTCCATTGGCGTACCTATTTATTGGCATTCATTCTTTGAAAGAGATAAGAATTTACATGCAAATTTAAATCGTTTGTTTGACCAGGCTGACATACCTAACTGGTATAATTCTGCGCATGGTATTTAATCTCATCTAATTTATAATTCGCATGTGAAAACATTTAGTTACCTACCTTGAAACTATTATAATATCAGGTTTATTTTAACAATTTATCGGTTGCCTTTTATTTACTTCTTAGTTGAATTATTTTATTTCAGAAGCAAAAGTTAGTTTCCTCTTCATATTACAGTTTGGGCATGAAATGTCCCTGTGTACCTAAATACATGTTGCTAGCAGCACTCAAACCTTGTAAGCCATTGTGCATATCGGTTATAGTAGAATTTAAAATAGGTTCGTGCTACGTACGAAATCTAGTACTAGCTTCTATTCCGATATCATGAAGTGACAAAAATGTTGCCCCCAGACATTTATATAATTTCAACTTTAAACACAGTTTCAGAGAATGTGAATGAAATATTCGTCTACGTGTCCACATCTACACTTTGCATAACTGTTCAGTTCAGTTCGATTCAGGGGCTTGTTGAGATGTGATACTTTTAATGCTACTTTTTGTTCGTTCAATTATTTTTCTTCATCTAATGGACCAAATTTTGCCTCAAAATCAGAAAGTAAGTTACTTTTCAGTTGTGCAGGGTGTTTCTAAATAAGTATGTACGAAAAAATGTAAGGGATTTTTTTAGTGAAAATTAAGAAGGGTCTTTTATGTAACAGTTTTGAAAAAAAAATCTCTCAAAATTACACCCATCCAAAATCAGGGGATTGATTTTATTTTTTTTTGCCGCCCTGTATGTTAAGCTAGAGAAACGAAACTTATTAAACATTATCTACTAATATGGTTGCACTGTTTGCACGGGTTGAAATAATCAACCCCTAGGACATTTCTTATTAGAACTTTTTATAGATTGATTTTTTTCTCATTTAAGAAATATGTCTAGCACGATTCATTTACTAACTTTTTAATCTCTTCAATTTTCTTCGAAAAGTTATGGGTTTTGGAAATAAAAAAATAAATGTATTTCAATTAATTTCCAAACAACGACAAACAAACAAAAAAAAAACAAAAATAAGACTAGGAATACAACGGAATAAATTAATGTTTTTTATTAAAGAAGAAAACAAGAAATTTGATCAAACATCGACAATACAAACTACAAAAGAATCTTGTATTGCGCTTCAATATTTTTTGTTTGAAAACCCCTAACAAAACTGCTCTAGGGTTGAACATTTTTTAAAAAGTGCAGCTATATTAGTAGATAATAATCTAATTATTTCCCTTTTTTTGAGGGGCGTAAATTTTGAGAGAGTTTTTAAAAAATATGTCAAATAAAACACCCCTCTTAATTTTCACCAAAGAATCACCTCCTAATTTTTCGTATTTATTTAAAAACACTTTGTATACAAAGTCTATTAAGAATAATAGAATAAATCTGTATTTATCAAATATTTCTCCTTTTCGATCTACTTATACAAACATTAAAAAAATATATATTATTTGGTAATATTTCTAAAATAATTATATCAATTGAGGGTTTTTTATTTTAAATTTTTTCGTAGATACTTACTTGTGCATTGTTGTTAATTTAAATCGATTTTTTTTTACCCTATTCTAATTTTGGTTATTTATATAGTCCAAAATTGGTTATCGCTTAAAATTCATAGTTTATTCAAAATTAAACAGACAAAAATAAAGGGTTGGGGTTAGCAATTTTTTAAGAGAGCAAATTATACCAAAGCAACTTAACTAAAATTTAAACCCTTGAAATAGGATCGTTTCTTTATTATGCACCCTGTAATGATGTATTCCTCAAATATTTACTAACATATCTATGGAAGAAAATACATGCGAAAGAAAGAATTGGAATATATTCACAAAACGAAAATAATATTTTATCCCGTCAATTTTACTGTAGTATGTTCCTATCTAGTTTCCATTCAATCACTGAGTGAATGATGGGTATTTATTACTCAATGATTCAATATACTTTGTGAATATCCCATAAACCTCAAAGTATTTTAAAAACCGCAGAAACTTCAGTGAAACATATTTCAGTATTTCCTTTTGGTGAATGCTACCGCTAGAATTGCTTCCATTGTCCATTCTTAAAGCTTTAGTCTCTGTTGGCTCTCAAAATATTTCTGGCAACGCAACCAAGTCTTTGATCACAATTAATTACTTCATTCCAATGATTTATCTAATGATAATTGCATGTTCTAGTTGTTTTTGTCGGCCAATGCTTAAATAACAATTTTTAAATTTTTTTAAAAAGAACTCAATTTTGACACAAAAACCCCTGTCGATATGTAAATTGAACTTGTCTCGATTTGGAATTTTAAGAAGACTTAGTTGTACAGTAAAAGTTATGCTTTGAACTATGTGAACATGGTATTTGACTTTTAGAAATCCATATTTTATATTATTCTTATAGATTGTAGTATGCAGTTGTTTATAGTCATATTTTTTGGTTTGTTGTAATTTAAAAATAAGAACATTTATCTGCCTAATTTAACGGTACTGAAATCTGACGGCTAATTCTTATGGAGAATTGTTTGTATAGTTAATTGTAGTGAAGAAATTTTCGTTTATAGATAGTTTCTTAGAACTAAGTAAAGCTTTTGACTATCTTTCTCATGAGATTTTGTTGAAGAAATTATTTTCTATGGCTTCACTATTGAGTGTTTCACTATTATCGTCGTATTTAGTTAATAGATCTCAATATGTTACTTATAATTGCTCAACATCTACAACACGGGTAATAAAACATGGAGTACCTCAGGGTTCGGTCTTGGGCCCTACATTATTTTTAATCTATATTAATGATTTCCCTAAAATTTTCGGTGGCAACATAAAGCATATTTTATTTGCAGATGACACAAGTCTATATCGAATCCGAATTTATCAACTTTACTTAATATCATGCCTCGATCTTAGTCTATTGCAAATGACTGGTTTGTTAGTAATAAACTTACAATAAATTTGTCTAAGACTGAGACAATGATATTCAGTCTTCGTTGGCTAAATTATATGAAGTTCCTTGGCGTTTATTTAGATTTAAAATTATCCTGGAATCAACATACCAATTACATTTGCAAAAAACTTCTAAGCATTTATGTCTACTGAGAAGTTTGGTACATAAAGTGTCTCTATCTACTTTAAAAACCACGTATCACTTTGATTCATTCAATTATATCATATGCGATTTTGCTTTGGAGACATGCTCCCACGAGTGCTCATGTATTTTCACTTCAAAGGAAAGCCATACGGATTATTTCAGGTTTAGGATTCAGAGAAGACTGTAAATATGTTTTACACTTTTAAATATTCTTACTGTGCCTTCAACTTACATATTCCCCTGTCTTCTTTTCATAAAAAGTAACTTGCATAAATTTAAAAATATAAGTGAATACCACCACTATAATATTAGAAATAAAAATGAAGTCAAAAATAGTTACTCCAGACTTCAACGGATCAGAAAAGGGACCGATTATATTGGAATTCTGTTTTTTAATAAGATACCCCAAAATGTACGGACTTTGAACTCAAAGTTATTTAGAACAAGAGTTAATTTTTTTTATGCAAACATGCTTTTTATAATTTTGATGAATATTTTAATAGTAATTTTAACGATTTTTACAAAATTTTTAGCCTTACTATTTTGTTATTGATTTTATTATTTGTTATCCTCAATTTTTATATTTTTCTTCTATTTAACATCTTTGTACTTTTACATATTTTAATTAATTTAATTACTTACTAAGTATTTGTTAGTATGTTCTAATAATTTGTTTTCTGTTTTTAGTGTTACTAGACTTATTATATTTTTTTCTCATATTGTATTATCTCCTATATATTTCGTTCTTGCTTTTGACGTGTGTATGTGGCACGGAAATGAAATAAATAAATATGTTCACGCTGTCTATTACTCCTTTGAAGAAACGGCTTTCCGAAACACTCTGTATTTGTTGAAATAATTGACCCTACAAAATGTATTCACCATCTATTTCGACATCTGATTTTTTGCTACAAATCCACTATTATGTATTTCTGTTTTTAAAATCTGTTATATCTCTGTGCTGACATCAGTGCTTAAGCCTACACCTAAATATAATTTTAGCATGTAGGTAACCTACTTTACATTTTTTAAAGTATTTTCTTCTACAATAAAACTATTTAAAACCGACATTAAAGCTTAAATGTCGAATACTGTTTTATTAGTATGGTGATAAGAGAATAAGTATAAATATTTCTTAAAGGAAATTGATATTATGACATATTTTATTATTACATATGTATTTCACATATTGAAGATACTTGGGAAATATAGAAATATTGATTTTGGCAATTAGGTAGTCAATTTTAAGCTATTCACAAGCCTTGCCAAAATAGATTTTAACACACACTGAAGAATTAATAATACAATTTTTTTATTTCAGGAAAAAGCACTCCACCTATGGCTGAAAAGCAGGCGCAATTTTCGTAAGTAAATATTTTACAGTCGTAGTAATTTTACGTTATTGTATGAATTTAATTTCTTCTTACAAAATATAAATAAAATAATGTATATACAGGGTGTTAAAAAAAGAGTGTAAAATATTTTAGGAGATAATAGTATGAACCAAAATAAGCAGAAAAGTCTTAATAAACATGGGTCCGCAAAGTAACGGTTGCGGAGATATGAACCACTATTCGTTTTTCAAACATTTTATTTTATTAGGAATAAACCGACAAAAGAAGCTTTTATCAAACAAAAAACAAAATTACAGAAGATGTTCAAAGTGCCCTCCGTCCATTTCCAAGCAGGCACGACATCTTCGTCTCAACGATATTCAACTCTTTCGAAAACACCCTCCTTGGTTTGGATTTCTTGACACTTTTGTATAATCCGTAGCTGCAGCTCTTCCAGGCTATTTACAAGAGTACCATACACTAATGTCTTCAAATGTCCCCAAACAAAGAAATCTAGAGGGTTCAGATTAGGCGATCTTGGAGGGTGTTTTCGAAAGAGTTTGAATATCGTTGAGACGAAGATGTCGTGCCTGCTTGGAAATGGACGGAGGGCACTTTGAACATCTTTTGTAACTTTGTTTTTTGTTTGTTAAAAGCTTCCTTTGTCGGTTTATTCCTAATAAAATAAAATGTTTGAAAAACGAATAGTGGTCCATATCTCCGCAACCGTTACTTTACGGACCCATGTTTATTAAGACTTTTCTGCTTATTTTGGTTCATACAATTACCTCCTGAAATATTTTACACTCATATTTTAACACCCTGTATGTTTTCACGTTCAATTAAAAACATATACAATACACATGTTTGGTTATATCTTCTCTCTTACCTCCAAATCGTAAATGTGAACTGATTTCATTCCCAGTATGAATAAATAATAAAACTTCGTTTGCGTGGTACAATTTTTTTATCATTCATTATTGAAATTACCTTGACGACTTTGTCTTTTGGGCAAATAAACACAGATCAGTTTCTTTGTAAATTACAGCAAATGGTAGTATAGATTGACCTATATCCAACTAACTAAACCTAGTAATTATTAAACAATAAAAATATATTGTTTGGTATTTATAAGTGTTGATATTATTTATTAAGCCATCATTTGACGTCATATCTGAAGGTAATAGCGTCTACCTCTTTATTATACAGGGTGAGGAAAAAATTAAGTACAGAATCTACGTGAGTAGATCCATATTCTTTTGTTTTTACGATTTATCATTTTTGAGAGCCTAACGACGCTTTGAAATTGGGTCTAAAATTTTGTTTTTTATAAATATTTTCAGAACCTCTAAATACCACAGAGGGCGTTTGTTATGCATAATGCCATTCAGTTATTTCAAAACGTTTTGTTTCCATTTATTTTTTCTAAATTCTTTGCCATTGCATTCGAAACAGCATTTCATTCTACACAAAAAAGTGTCATAACTAGCATCTTCTGTGATACTTGACAAAACTACTTTCTTAATAATGTTCATATGTACTATCTACAACCCCATACCAAATTCAATCAAAATCGGCTTAGGGGCTCTGAAGAAATTTACAAGAAAACAAAATTTTGAGGCCCAATTTCAAGAGGCCCAGGACACTCAAAAATTAATTCACAAATACAAAAAATTACGGGTCAAACAATTTCTCATGCAGATTATATACCCATTTTTCCCTAGTATTTCTAAATCACCCTATATAATAGAAAGTACAGGGTGATCTATTAATTTTGACAATTTTACTTGCACCCTACACATCATAACAATTACATTGAGAATTTAACTTTATAGACATTTAAATACATAGAATGTATTGCACTTTATTTCGACAATTTTATACGTGTTATCTAAATATAAAAATTCTTGATTGCCCTAACTTTAGTTATTTTGTTTGTATTATGATAATTTAGTAATAATTCCGAAAGTGCAAGTGTAAAGTGACGATAATAGAAACAATTGCCGAAAAATAAAATTTGGAACGGATAGTAACACCATTGAAATTTACACTTTTATTTGATTTATTGATTTTATCATTTAAAGAAAATTAAATTACATAAAACAATAAAAATTGACTGAGATAAGAACGTTATAATTTATTGTAGAATAGATTTACAGGATGATCGTACATAAACAAAAAAGAAACAAATAAAAAAACAAATTAGTCATACTAGTGTATATAGTCAAGGGTTATATGCAGTATTATGACGTACAAACTTTTAATTAATATTCAGTTTCTGTCCATAAATAAATGATTCAAAACTATAATCACAACGAATCGATGTAAGTATACCCTGCTTATAAAACGCTTATGCTACATTTCTTTAGTTAAATATTTATTTTGCCATATTGGCCATCTGAGGCCAAGCATTCTTGTGAAAAGCCTCAATGGACATTTTCGTCTTAGTGAAGCTTGTTTTGCAGTTCACCGTACTCGTTTTCATTGGCATATTTTATGCTCTTCAAAAGCTCCTTTTATGGCAAAAAAATGTAAACATCCCAAGTTTGTACTTTAAATTATTGGAAATATTGACACTAAGTTTCATTACTAGCAGTTATTTACAAAAAAGACATTACTATTCCCACATTCGCAAGTATTTCTGGTCTTCAGACAAAAGACAGAGAAGCCATTGTGAACATTGTATACAGTACTATGGAGAGATACACTCCACTCACACCGCAATTGCTTATATTGAAATTCAACGATGTTCTCCAATTAGACATTCACGCATGTCATATTGATTTCTGTTGATGCAGTACACCTGGCAGTCCTCTTTTCCATTTTTGTCACAATTCCTTCATATTTGGATACCTAATACATGTTTTTCATACAGTACTTGCATTGGTGTATGAACTTGCAACAAAGGTTGGAAATAGTGTTGACTGAGACAAGAGTCTTACAAAATTTGAAAAAGTCTTGCCTTGTCTTATCTTGCACAACAGGACAAGAGTTTCTTTCTTGCTGTCTTGTTCTTGCTCGATCTTGCAAGATCATATCTTATTTTGTTTTGCAAATTTCTTGTCTCGCAATTTTGCAAGATTCTTGCATAATTCTGCGACACTTTTGTATAACTGAGAAACGTTTACTACGAATTTGGTAACAGTAGTGGTTACCCTCGGTTGGCTACGGTTCTGCTAGGAATTCACACGAAACTATCAATCGTCGACAGTGGTTGACTGGTAGACGTTATAAAATATAGAAACGGTCAGTTATAAGTAATAAATAATGGGTGAAATAGATGAAACAGAATCGAAGCTCTTTCAGTCAAGTGGCACTGAAATTGTAATTAGGTTAGTTCAGCAGAGCTGGATCTAGACTTAATAAAACTTTGATTTTAAATAAAGTATACATATACCTACAATAGAAATGCAATATTTATTTTTTCAGGTAATGTTCACTTAAATATTATTCCTTGTTTTGTTTGCAAGACTTATTGCCGTAACAATATTTCTTGTATTGCCTCGCAAGACTTATTTTTCAATCTTGTTTTGTCTTATCTTACGAGACCAAGAAAAGACCAAGAAAAAGTAAGACAAGCAACCACTAGTTGCAAACCCTCAGTGCTGACATTGCACAGTAAAAGCCATTACAGCCAGAATTAAAATAACCGCCAAATCTAAACCACAAACACTGAGCAATGTGACAGCACATTTAGTAGTAGTAATGTTACAAAACGGTAGCTGAATAATTACAATTATTGTTTGCAAGGCTAACCGGACTAGGAATGGATTTGAATTGAACGAACCTCGTAAAATATAAGCCGTAATTGTTCGCATGATTACCAGAACGAATTTATGGAATAGCATTTTTCATGTTGTTGTTTTGATATGTCTGTACAATTTTTGTTATCGGAGATAATTTTCGCTTAATATAGATTAAAATAAATACATAGTTTCACCGATATACAATATTTTTATTAAAATCATGGTAACTATGGAATATTTTAATAAGGAAACATTTAACACTTTTGAATATTTGCAAATTCATTCGATATTTCAGAGAATTCTATGTAACTATATTTCATGATATCACTTCATTTAAAACAAATTGTATTTTGTTTATTTTATCCATTTCTTTGATTTCGTAAAAAGTACTTTGTTCAGTCATAATATAAAAATATCACTAGCGTCTCTCACACCTCACTACATTTAGATGTCGAAGAGGAAGAAGCCTCCACCGATAGTGGGATTCACCGACTGCCGACGTGGAAGTAAAACTTTGTTGATGGTGTGAATGACGCCGTTCGTGGCTAAAGTATCGCAACTAGTTATTACTCCCTTATTGATGCGGATCTGACTGCCGGATCTTCCTATTTCCACGTGGCTGCTGCCTAAAGTGGACACGAAGCTGCTGAAGCCCCAAGACTGTGGTCCTACACCAGCGCAACACAGCACCTCTGAAAATTCAAGCTCATTTAATACACCTGCTAAACTAAAACTAAAATAATATTATCATATTTCTTAATAGTTATTTATGTACCAAGGGATATAGAAGAATGATTATGCCCTCAGGCGACAGATTGCTTCAAAGCAAGTCACCTAAGGTTTTATATATCCTTCATATAAAATAAAAACTATAAAAGGTCATAGCTTTGACGTTTCTTTATTTGTGGTTTTGACTGATGTAATAGTGCTAGATATGTTCAAACATATTCATAACAGTTAAAGCGTCATTATCTATTTTGTCAAGACAGCGGGAGTGATATGGGTATGTTTATATATCTCGTAATCCTATGTTATTATAACTATAATTATAAGGAAGTGAAATATAAATTTAGTTTTTGATAGGTATAAAACAAAGAAAATAATAACTTTTCTCTAAAATCTAAGAGAACCTATAGTTAGATATTTGACTCAACTTAAAGAAGACCACCTTAGAAAGCAATCCTAAAAATGCAGAAATAGGTCAGATCGCATCTATTGTGGGTGAATTTTCGAATTCCCACTGTCAAATGTGTTAAATATTTATAGAGTGTTTTCATTAAACCAGGTTAGTAAATTTAGATAGATTAATCTCTTTTTCTACGTTCATACAAAAAACAAAACTTTATTGAACTATATTTAGTGGAAAAAGTGTTTTTATTGCACTAGTGCAATAAAATGCTTATTGTATTCGTCTGTCATTCTACTACAGCGTTTTGTCATCATGACAAAGATAAACGTTCAAATCTACGTCACATTTTCCTAGACTTAGTGTCATATAAATAACATTTTTTGGTTTTTGCATGAACGTAGAAAAAATATTGTATGCAACTCGTACAGAAAAACACTTACTTTTTGTACTTGTTGCATAAATAACGATTTGATAATTATTGAATAGAGCTTTGTCTGTGGAATTGTTCTTTAGCATACCTAGATGTTTGGTATCAGAGAGCATACATATGACTCCATTGATAGGAAATGTAGGAGATTCAATTTATATTAGCTTAATACAGTAAAAAATGTTACAAAAGCTAATAATAAAGAATATATGGGTAGATATTGTGGGTGTAATTCAACGCTGGTTGGGGCTTTAGTCCACAGAGTAGTTAGTTTCACACAATATTATTAATACCTAAAAATATATAAGAACCTATACCGTCTAACGTAATTATTTCACTACAGAAAGAGCTAAAATTTAATCAGAGGAATAAGAATACACGAGAAATCGATTTTCTTCTTGACAGTAATAGATGGAGAATAAATTACGAACACGTTAATATGTAACACTAATATTTAAAGAGTAACTCATAACATTAAATAAATTCAACAATTTAAATAAAAAATATAGTACTTGCCGTAAAACAAATATCAATACTTAACCAAACAAAATACACAAATGTTCTACAAATCCTACATAAATATTTCAAAGTGATGGCCATTCTTGTCCACACCAAGCTCAGTCCTTCTAATCTAATGTTGTCTACAATGTTTTGATTACCTACTTTGTGAAATAGACCTAAAAGCAGCAAAAACTCAGTAGCGTACGTCTTCTATATTTTCACAGGGACTATAATAAATTTTATCTTTCGGACAACCCACAAAAAAATTTATATGCCAATCAATTTATTTGGAAAGCGTCGATTTAGATACTGGGACACCATAACAGAATTATGAGGCTCTGTGCCATCTTTCTGAAACATTTCTAATAGTTATAATGTAATGAAAGATTATTATTAGTACATTCTCCATTTCCAGCCATAAAATATTTGAATACTTCTGCAAGGTAAGAGTTCCAATAATGAGAACAAAGCTAACAAAGTCGAACCTGTCAAAATGTTTGTTGATTTTTGTTTTATGTCAAGACCAACTAGATTTTTTATTTAAATTATTGAATTTCTTTGATTTTTTAAGTTATTCTACAAATAAAATAATACCGTTACATTCTGATGTGTCGTAATTTTATTCTCCATTTGTTGCTGTCAAGATCCAATATGGCGTCCATAAGAAACAAATGAACGTTGCATAACCTAAACTAATGGTCGCAAACATTTTCTTCAAGTGATAGTGGATGTCACGTTTATTTAGCTTTTCTGTTGTAAAATAGTGACTCTAAGTGTCATTTCTAAAATCGTTATTTTCAGTTTTTTCACAATATTTTAGTAGCGGTACCAGATATCTAGGATGTGTTGGGTTCATTTTCTATCCATGATAAGGCGCAACTTTTTTTTAATTTGAGTCATCCTGTATATTTTACAGTTCCCTAGATGTCAATTCCAGGCCACCCTGTATTATTGTTAAATTACAAGATACTTAAATTTGTTTTATTTTTTACTTTTAAATGTTTGTAAATCATTTGAAAAAGATTTCATAAATCCAGGTATTGGTAGAACATCAAATAATAAGCCCATTTCTTTCTATAAATCATGTACTAAAAACTCTTTCATTTTTAAGATGCAGGGCGTCGAAGATGATGGTATGATGAATATTATATCATATTGTACAGAAATCTGGTTTAGATAAATTTTTGAGAATGCTAATAAACTTAATGCTATTTTTTAAAACTTTGCTGTAAAGGTATTAAGCTAAATAAAATACATTTTCCTCCAATACAAACATTGTTATCCATTCAAGAAAAAGTTCAAATATTGTTATGTTTCCACCTTGTACACACTGTATGTATATATAAAAAAAACGGCAGTGTGAAACAAATTGCCACCTACCTGTTAATACGTGGTTCCTCAAAACAACATTAGCCTTTTCTTTGTCTTCCAGCAAAACTGTCCTTTCCTTCTCGTCCATAGCCGCAAAAGTCTCGTCCGTTGGAGCCAGGAAAGTCAACGACTGGTTGCTCTGTTGCAGGATAGTTTCCACTTCCGTGTCTTTAAGAATGCTCCGCAATGTGGAGTACTTCTCGGTATTCTCGATTATCTCTAAGATATTCTGCGCTGGAGGTGCCAGTACTTTGTTCACTTCATGGATGACGGAACCGCACGCTTTTTCATCGAATGCAATCAAACGGGCACAGTTAACGGTAGCTCGATTGACGACGTTGGTAAACAATGGTAGCTGGAAATAAATGGAGTTGCGTCATCAGTATAACCTATTTAGAAAATACTAAAGTAGCAAATCATGCAGTAAATCTTATAGAATTCACGTATTATAGATACAATTACATAGACAAATGAAACTGTGAGGCAGTAGATACAGAGTGTTTCTGAAATTACTGCATTGCGGTAAATGGGTAATAATGCGCTTAAAACAGACAAGTTTCATTAATCAACGATCTACCTTGTTTACTCTTGTCGACTGCAGATTGATGTATGTGTCAACACTAAAATATCTTATTCGGTGAGAATATGATTTTTCGTTTATATGCAAAGACAACAATAAAGTTCCAGAACAATGCAAAACTCTGTCCGAAGCCTCTACCACGATAGAGTAAACCCAGTGTATGAAGGTCGTGGACAAGAAAAATCACAATGTGTCTCTTAAATGATGATTATAATAATAACCGATTATAAAGAGAATGAATTAATTGAATGATAACAATGGGAAAAGCAAGACGATTATGATAAAGACGAAGATAAAGGTTATGATGAAGACGAACAATATGATTGAAAGATGAAGAATCGGTTACTACGTCTACAGAAAGTATATTGCAAAATAATATTATCACTAAATAGTAACGCTATGTTTTCGCTTATTGGTTTTACTATTATTATGGATTAGAAATGAGCAATACAGTGATTTTAAGATATCTTCATAAGAGTGATCGCTACTTTTTTTTGACCACGATCAAATAGCGACCTCTCACGAACAGTTTCTTTCAATGCAGTGAATAGGAAACAAATTCAAAATATCCCTTAACACAAGTATAAGTACATTAAACAACCGTTAAGTTGCAGTTACCAAATGATTGCTGAAATTGATTAGTTTCTTTTTGCTTTATTTGAAAGCCATATTCTTAATATACGTAAGTATAACCATCGTCTGCTAAATCGCGTCGCCTTTGTAATACCTGTGTGTCGAATCACCTGAATTTCAATCTAGAACTCTATAATGTGCTACTTATTTAGTTTGGTTTGCAAAAATGTACGTATTTTTTATTTACTATTTTAAAATATTAAAATACGCAGCATTGATACCGTTCCAATATTTCACACAAAGCTTTCGTGTCTAAATATTTTACATTTTTCATAAAACTTGGTACATACGTATTAAAAATGGACTGCTACTCCTGTATTTTCACCATAAAAACACAATACTCATTATTTTTAGTTGTATCAATTTATAAATTTAAAAATGAAACAAACAGAAATGTACACCTTAACAGATATTTGACGTTCGTGATAATTTCTATGAAACAATTGACGACTATGTACGACTACGTCATTTGCGCTGTGCTAGTGTGCTGCCACGCGTGGTGAGTCACTGCAAACGGGCAAAGGTACAGACTAGAAATAGCACGGCTGCTGCGATTTAGCCGACGATGGTATAACTGAACAAGTAGGTACTGTTTTAACAGTTAAAACAGTTATGTATGAATTGAATATGATGTTTATATGTTTTGGTTTTAATTTTTTTCATAGGTAAATTTGTCAAAATCACATAGGTTCAACGATTGGTATAAGCTAACTGTGACTTAAAACAGACTACAAAATACAAATAGCTTTCTAAATTCCGATATCTTCACCATATGTATGTGAATCAAAAGCTGTTTCAAATTAACTAATCATTTTCCAAAAATATATATCCTTAAAAAATACACACAGGTGCTCAGAACGCCCTGTAGATTTAACTCAAAAAACAATCAAATATTCTCGTTTATCTCATAAAAAAAATCTTAATTTCCAAAATTTGAGTACAATTACCCAACTAATAAGATAATTATCATAAAAAAATGAAACTATGAAATTACTTTATCAGACCTACAACTTCTCAAGAAGCAAAATTGTACTAAGGTAAGTGGATTTTATTCACATTATTTTTGTCCAACGAAGCTAGCTTTAAAGTATGGCCCATTCTTTATTGAACACCGTATAAGTTTTTTATATCATATCGTCTTGAAGTTATTTTAAATTTAAAATTGAAAAAATTGTTTTTAATAGAACTAATTTTATCTTATTTTTTCGAACTTAAATTCTTCTTTCAAATGTTGATTGACATATTTGAAGGGAACATACCGTTGAATACAGATTGATCCTCAATTCTTTTCCATAGTCATTGGTAGTCAGTAGAAGGTTATTATTCATGTCACCAGACTGCAATTGCCCTTGAACAATGTGGTACCTAACAATTTCCTTTAATTTATCAGGATCGTTTTGTGTTGCTTCTAGCAGTTTCTTGGCTTCAGGAGTTTCGAATGCCTTATCCACGGGTACGAACACTGTGGCATTATTTAAACCATTTATTTCCTCTCTCATTCCAGCTTTTTCTACAATCTCCTGGAATTTGCTGAAGTTGTGATTTCTCAACACGCTTCCAATGTACAATCCTAGAATTATTAACATAGTTACAACTGTTTAAAATTATCTTTTGTTTGATTTAGTACCTGAGGGTGGTATAATAATATCATCAAGTAAATGAATTACTCCATTAGTTCCCATTATATCAGCTTCACTGATTTTAGCCTTTCCTTCAAAGATCAGGTCATCATCAGCAGTGCGCTCAAGGTTCAAGACGTCGCCTTCCACATTATGTGTAGTGGCATTGCCAATAATAGCCGAAGAGCATACCGTATGAGGAGCGAAGTGGAATTTTAGAATACCTAGAAAAAAACAAGTGTGTGTATGATTCAAACCTAATATGTAAAAAGTATTCACATTTTGTTGGAAATTCAAAAGTAAATAATGAAATATGGCATCCCTAAAGATATTTTTGTAGGAGGAACTTACTGTCTACACATCCTCCACCATTTAGAATCTTCTGCTTTTGACCTTCTTCTAATTTATTGAAAGCTTCATCTGTTGGAGCAAAAACGGTATAGTGACCATCAGGTTTAATATGGGTAGGAATGTCGGTATATTCCAGTGCTAGAATACAACAAAAACATTATATTCCGGTACATTTGTTTTATTTTTATTCTCACCTTTTCTAAAACTGGTCAGTCTCGGATGTTGACGAATAACACTCTCGATATCTTCAGTAGCTGGAATTACGACGCCTTCCGCCATGTGGATAATTCCATTTTTGGATAATACGTTAGGAGATTTAATTCTAGCACAGTTTGCTGTCACTAACCTTTCATCAGACTGGGTGGGATACATATTGAATCTAATGGAGCTATTGTTGTTCTCACTGCAAATATTCACAGTTTAGTAAAGCAAAATAACATATTAGTGTAGTGTATACCTTCTCAAAATTTCTTCGTTGCCTATGTCTTGTAAGTCAATGAAACCTTCGATGGTGTGACTAAGGACTAAGTCCCTATTTGAAAGCGCATTTTTGACTGCACGTCGTCGACGCGATAGGTCAACATTGTTCTGGAAAATATGTCATACATTTAAGAGTAAGTCCCTTCTTTCAAACTGATCACACAGTTGATACTTAGGAAGTTGAAAACTATATGTCAAATTATGAGCAAAGTTACAGTATTCATAAATATTTTTTAAGTTGACACAAAAAGTCAATCTCAAATCACACTCAATTTGATATTGTTCAAGATTTAATCATTTATTTAGGTCTGGCAGTTTAAAACTTTTGTTGAAATTATGCTCTATGATAATCAGCTCATGAGAATATTAAGAACAGAAATATATATCAAAACTTCTTATAACTTCTAAAGATGAGACAAAAAAATCATTTTTTACTGAATTAGAAAGGTATTTTAAGCTAATATAAATCAAATCTCCTACAATTTCCATCAATGAAGTCATATGTATGTTCTCTGATGGCTTCATTGATAGGAATTGTAGATTTGATTTATATTAGCTTAAAATACCTTTCTAATTCAGTAAAAAATGTTACAAGAGCTAATAATAAGGAATATATGTGTAGATATTGTGGGTGTAATTCAACGCTGGTTGAGACTTTTGTCCACAGAATAGTTAGTTTTACACAATATTATTAATACCTAAAAATATATATAAAAAATAATTGTTGAAAATAAAAGAAAACATTTATTGTGTTCATCATGTGAACATCAATTAAAATAAAATTAAGCATTTGGAAAAAATAAAGTAAAATGAAATAATTATCTATATGTTTTGAGTCTTTATAAATATGGCTCTGACCGAAACAAAGTGTATTTTAATTTTGATTTTTTTTTTGACATTGAAATCATTCATAATTCTCGTTTTCTTTGATAACATACCTACATAACAAATAAAAGCAGCAAAACAATGTTACCTGTTATATATTATTTTAAGAACTTTTGTCATGGATGGAAAAAAAAAGGGTTTAAGGTACCTAATGAAAAGTTCAGATAAGGTTTCGATGATGTAACACTAAGAACAGTACTAATAATATGAAATATAAAAAATGTAGGTGGTAGATAATCTGCAGATTTCTTCAAACCTATTCCAGCGTCTATTGGAAGGGGAGTGGGGGCATTTCCCGTAAAAAATAGGCTTACAAGGTCGAAATTCCTACAGAACAAGCTGTCTTTCGGAAACTATTGAGTTTATAGAAATGGCTCAAATGAGCACAAATTGTAGCAAACTATAGTTTACTACTACTAAGTACTCTACTTTGAAAACGTACTTGTAGTAATAATCGAAAAAACTAATGCTTCAAGGTTAAAATGGTTAAAAACTGATAAAAGGCAGAAAATTTCGTAGTTATTTGGAGTATTTTGGATTTTTGACTGCATTGCGTTCGACGCTTGAGGTCGAAAACTTGGATTAGTTATTGGGTTAACATCTTAAACAACTTGGCGAATAATCAGAACTAAGAACTACCGGATCTGACGTAAGGTCTGACGTATATGGTTACTGGGTTCAGAACAAAAAAATAGCACTTATAAGGTTTTAGCGGCAAAACGATACATTTTAAGACGACTTCCGATCTCATATTTTCATGTCTTAACCTCCTCTACTATGCCTCAAATACTTTTCTACTCTACATCATATTCTAAAATCATGGACAAACTAAAATCATACACAGGTCATACCAAGATCAAAGAGACCTTAACCTTTCGTCGATGAGGTCAAGGTCATTTATTATATTTACTTTGCGAAAACTATTTTGTGCAAACTTCTATTTCGTGATAAACATTAAAAGCTAGTTAAATACATTTGCGAGACCTTTATTTAACGAAAACCTACCATATCGTTTAATTTTTCGTTGTACAGGTTCAAAGCATCGTCTGTGGGAACGATCAAAGAAAAGTTGCCGTCAGCAAACTTGGATTCAAGGCCTGTCGATTTAATCAAGTTTTTGAATTCATCAGCTTTCATATCGGTCAAAGTGTCCATCATCGGTTTGAGATCTCCCTGTTTTTCACAGCCCTTGCCAGAGGATCGCTTGTATCCGTAACAGCACTTGTAACGAACCGTAAAAGTTTTCACGACGCCGTGATTATTTATCCTGAAAAAGGCACGCCATTTTTCATTTAATAATCAATAATACTGGGTAGCAATAAAGTTTCCCAATATAGTATTAATTGTCTTAGATTTAATTGTAAAATTATGTAATATTCATACATCAACATATTTTTTTAAAAGACATTATTTGACGTGAAAAATGTATTTTTTTCCCAGGTGACGTCATCATATTTTTTTAAATTGCACCCTACATTTTGTTTTCAAGAAAAATTACATTACAATTTCCCTTTGTTTCCTAATTTTGAGATAGGGAGCGTTTAAAAGAAAATTAAAAGGTGAAGCAACGTACGGCTTTTATTTATGACATAAATTTTAGTGGTGTTCAAAATATTCCCCATTGACACTCTGGCATAGGTCGGTACGAGCCACATCACTTTTTATTGAGACATTCAATAATTTCCGGGAATTAGTTTAGATATTAAAATAGTCCCGCGATTTTAAGTAACCCCACAAGAAAAAATCCGAGGGATTTAGATCAAACAAACGTGGCAGTCATTAAATTGGACCTCATCGCCCTATCTATCTAACAGGAAAAGTATTGTCAAGAAATGTCCACACATTAACACTAAAGTTGGAAGGAGTCCCGTCTTGTTGGGTAAGAAACATGAGGTACTATCCTTATTTTTTTGTTAAACAATCGCTAAAGCTTGGAGTGCTGAAAAAACGTAGAAAATCCAAATATGTAGCAACAGTTAAATTTTCTTCAAAAAAATAAAGGCCCTTAGATACAACGTCCCATTATTTTAGCCCATATATTTACTCTACCGTGGCACTGGCCATGCGATTCTTGAACCCAATGAGGATTATTTTAAGATCAATACAGGCAGTTATGACGATTTATAGTTCCAATAAAGAGAAAAGTGTACTTTGAAAGTGTGGACCTTTTCTTTTCCTAATAATTTTACGATTGTAGGATGACGGAGATGATACTCATCTGCCTTCTTCGACCTGAGGTCGATCGATCAATTTAATTAATTGGTTGTGATTTTGAAGATGGAGCATCCTGCATTATAGAATCCAAAACATGGATTATATTACAATAAAGTTAAAAAGTATGATGAATGGCCAATTATTGCTGAAGTTATGAGATAGAGATAGAGAACATTCTCGAGCTAATTTCGTATTTTTAATTCATGAAAAGAGGCGCCTCATCCATATTTTTGTTGCCTTATTTGTCTTCTTCGTTAAATAATGTATCAGACAAAAGGCGCCAGTATTAGCACATTATCCGCGTCCACGATTTTCGACAAATACACGAACACTGGTGAAACTGGCAGGAACACAGCGAATGTAACAAACACTTCCAGCACGTAAACTTTTTGTTTTGTCTGTGCGTGTGCATACACACCTTTACAGTTTTTGGAGTTCAACGGTATTAATATTAAGTTGCGTATTGACTTGAACATTTTACTCAAATTTAAATCAAATTTACCGATAAGGCACGGATAAAGTTTGGCGCTATCCGAATTCGGATAGGCGAGTAAAATGTTCAAGCCAATACGTACCTGAATATATCCGTTTCTGAAAGAATGAGAGGGTGCAATATAAAAAAATCTGTTATGGCGTCACAGCTTAAACATAACACCTGGAAAAATATATTTTCTGCGTCAACTTTTTAAAAAAATTAGTTAATGTATTTCTAAAAAAATATGGACATTGTGCAGAACTTTATCACCACCCTGTACAATAAATTTAACATGAACATACGATAATTAAAATATTCTTCTAGAAAAGCTTCAACAGAAAAAACAAAAGAATGAGTTTAATTAACCAACATCCTGAATTAATTCTTAAAGGCTTTTCATGCTGCAATTTACTGTGAAGGTCTTTACAGGACTGGCATTGTTTTGTTAATTAAATAAATTACATGTAATTAATTGAATAAGTGTCGATTGTGTATTATTTATAAAAATCTTTTTGTGTTAAGGTGTTTTGCATCTAAAATCTAAAATTAAGTATCTGTGTAAAAAAGAAAGGCCCCTGTCGCTAATAAAAGCTAGATAGATGCACAAATTATTAGACTGCATCTAGCATTTTTTTTAATTATAATGTTACAAATGTATCATTTGGTTTCTGGGTTAATAGTACTTTCGAGTAACTGTAACTGAAAACAAAAAATGTTTTTTAAATACAGAAGACAAATATATTGTAAATGTTTTATTTTATTTATTTTGCTGTACCAAATTCAAAATATACCGGATGTCCCATTTAACTTGATCAAAATAACTCCATAGATATGCATCATACAAAATAATAGTCCCAGCAATGAATGAATATCCAGGGAGACATCTGCCTGCCCTGAAATCAGCCCTCCACCCTCTATACAGGATGGTTCGTAAGTCCTGGCCCATGAAGACATATTAGATTTTTCACATCAAAATATTAGGATTTAATTACACTGTGTTTGACTGCGTCAAATTAAAAATTTGGAAATAGATGTTTATGGATATAAAATATCATAATCTGTTGTCTATTTCGACGTTTTTCCTAGAGGGCGACACATTCTCCATATTTGTGACGGTAATGTGAGCGTAACTTTCTTTGGCTCTAACGTTATCACGTTTTTTTATTAAAAAAACTTAAACCTACATTGGTTTTAAGGAAAAAAGGTATACTTGTCATTAGTCTTAGAAATTGACAATTTTCGAGATAATATCTTTTCAATAATCAGCTGCATAATTCCTTGTACAATATTTTGACGTAGTTAAATTAAAACAAATTATTAGGCAAAATGTATGTTAATAAGTAATTCTAAAAGTAAGGTATCAGTTTTGGTTAATAGTGTATTACTTAACGAACGGTAATGTAGGTCAATGTTCAATAATTCAATGTATTCAACCGCAAGTTGAATACTATACTTTGTCTACGACTATAACAATAAATTGTAAGATCAAGTATCGAGAAAGAACTTTATTCACAAATCTGTATTGCATTATTATACTTCTCTTATTTCTGGAGGTGTACATAATAACTCATCTTCGCTATCTAAATTCATCTTTTTTAGGACTATTATTAGAAATTGATTTGAAAACGTTAAAATATCAAATGACATTAGTCCCCTCAATGATAATAATTGACAGTTCCGCCTACTGAGAGGCGTTGGCAATTTAATAATTTTAATTCCTTTCCACTTGTTAAAAATTCTTTCCATTTTACACCAATGGAACGTATTTATCGGCTTAAAACTTTCCAAGAATTTACTGCGTACACTATTTACATACCGAATTATAAGCCCAGCGTGAGTTATAATAACTCACTATAAAAACTCACGCTATTTGTTTATTGATACTATTAATTGCTCAAAAGCAGTTGAATAATTAATATATAAATTAATAGGAGTAGATAAAATCAATTACTTTACAAAAATCGAAAAATTCTGGGACAATAATTTTTCATATTCAGGTAGAGATATGATTGCTGGCAATTAAATTTCAATTGACGTACTGGACAACGAGAATATTTGGGAGGATTTCGAAGTAGATTGCAACTGGATAATCAATAATTTAAAAAATCTTTTTAGGAATTTAGAGAAAAAAAGACGAATTTGTTCACTTTGCGGATTATCCACAAACTAATTCAGGACGACTATCTGGAGCTGCAATGATCAGTATGGCTTCCATTTTAAAAACGTTACATGTTGAAAAATACTATTTGCAGCATTTTATACCAGTGAAAATTTTATTTATTGTCGATATACCTTCAACATATCCATTTGCAAGGGAATTTTGACGCCTCCTACGTTAAAATATTGTACAAGGAACTATGCAACTGATCGGTGAAAACCTATTTTCTCGAAAATTGTCAATTTCCGAGACTAATGATTTTGCCTTTTTTCCTCAAAAACATTGCAGATTTAAAATTTTTTTAATAAAAAACGTGATAACGTTAGGGCCAAAAAAGTCACGCTCACGTTTACGTAACAAATTTGGCGGGTGTAGCGCCCTTTAGGGAATACATCGAAATTGACCAGTGGCGTAACTAGATATTTCGGGACCCCCAGCAGAATTTTTTCGAGGCCATCTTTCCACTCCCATATTGAAAATAAATTTAATATTTTCCAGAGCCTCTTGTGCATGCGGGCCCCTCGCATTGCGGGGGCTGGCGGGGGTGTAGTTACGCCACTGAAATAGACAGATAGATACAGTCAAATACAGTGTAATTATTACAATAAATCACTTTGTAATTCCAACTTTGACACCCCTGTATCTTTTTTATTATCAACATTTTATTAAGACAAGTTGGCATAAATTGCAATATTTTGAAGTGGAAAATCTAGTATGTCTCCATGAGCCATTACTTACGGACCACCCTGTAGGTGTGACGAAAGGCTTTGAAAATTCAAATGGAGACCCTCATTTTTCATTACAGATTTGAAGCCTTCGCTAAAAAATACGCAAGTTCTATTGAAAATATTTTTTTATTCCGAATCTGCAATAAAAGGGTTCCCATTCGAATGTTCAGAGTTAACCTCCACCCCAACCACAGGAGGTGGGGGAGGTCTGGTGTTAGAACGGGCAGATGGCTGTCTTGGAGACCTGGGAAAAGTTTTCTTTGATACGTATTTTTCGAATAATTTTGATTTTTCAGGTCAAATGGGACATCCTATATGTCTTATGTTTACTAATCCTCATAAATACTAAGTATTTTTTATTTAATAATGCCTAAGCCTCAGATATTATGGACTTACTTAGTGATGCACTCGTATTTATTGGCTGTTTCAAAACAGTTAGACAATCTGATGGAGGTTGAAAAGAGATCAGGAATTTGACGCCCCACCTTCTCAGTCTCATTTTTCTTCTCATCTGTTTCTTCTTCCTGATCATCTTCGTCGTCTGTGCTTTCTTCCCTCTCGATACACACATTATCTCTGAAAAAGGATTTAAAATTTAATAATTTGTTGCAAAATGTGCTTTCTAAGGCCTTGTCATAACCTCAGGAGCAGAGTTTGAAGAGATGCTAATGTAATTGAATAAATAATAATTTAAATAAGAAATAATACCTATATCCAAACATTATTTAGATATTACAATAATAATACCAAATAGTGTGGAATTTTGGAATTAGTATACATTACTTAGTACTTTGACTTTTAACACATTTAAGTATATTCGGAACACTGTTCGTGTTTTTAAATGAATAGATTTTAGTACCAATGTCTCGTTTTTTTTATTTTAATTGGTATACTCGTATCAGCTGACTTCGGAGTTTAATATAATAAAAGTGCCTAAAGATGCATGTTTACTACCAAATTTTAGGAAACAATGCAGATTGTCAATATCGTAAATACCCTAAAACTCCCTTAAATCGCCTTTCCGTGAAAGAAAAAGCTTGTTAATAGGATTAATGTAGTCGGTTTATGTTATATTAAAATTAGTATCAACTTTTATTTGTATGTGATCAGCAAAGTTATATTGTGTTTTTGGAAAAGCACTTTTATCATACAATAACTTTTTTTTAAAAAATGCTTTTCGACCCTCGTTCATAGCCACTTTTTGTTTAAAATGACATTTCTTATACCCTGTTTCAATTTAGCACCACGCATAAATATTACAAGGTACTAACTTAAAAATGGGAGCAATATTTTATTATTCCTTCAAAAAGATATTATACATGCATGCGTGCATCATAATTATATGTCAGTACTTAAGGGGATTAATCTGTGCATGATATTAAGACAAAAAGTTCATATAAATATTGGTCTGTTTTTGCTTTGTAGTTGGTATACAGGGCGTGAAAGATTTTCTTGAAAAATTTTTTATTTTAATAACTGAAACTACATTAGATGTTTATTTTAAAACTTGGTGAGTGTAGAGACATGTAATCTTTCAGAGGAAAAACGGATATTCAGTTTTCACCAATGGCGCCATCCTGAATATTTTAAATAACGAAATGATACCCCACTGCTTTTTTCAAAACCAAAAATAATAAATAATAAAAAAGATCTCACGACTTTTATTCGTATATTTTTTAATAAAAAAAAAATAATGGTAATTATCTGTGAGTCCATATACCGCTAGGTAGGTACTATGGAAATATTAATAAATATTTCTAAACATAAAGTAAACAGTAACAGTTTTATTGAAATAAAATAGAAAAAATTAGCAACTATATAATTAATAACTATTATTAATACATTTTACAAAATACAAAGTGTTGGGAAATAATGCGTCAATATTTCGAAAGGAGGACATTTATTCGAAAACTCAAAACTAGCGGAGTTACAGGGCGTTAAAAAAATTGTTTTTTATGAATTTCATGTAATAACTTTTTTATGAGTGTAACGCCTTTTTATGAATTTGTTCACATATCACTAGTGTTCCTTTGCCAAAAGGCTTAAACTGTCCTTGGCCCTCAAATAAAGATTTAGAACTTTCTTGTTTGAACATTTTTATAAATTTGGATAGAGCGTAATTAAAAATCTTTTAAAATGGTTAAAATTACCTGTTTTCGAGAAAAACAACTAAACATTCAGATGCGTTAAATTGACAGGAGCTCACTTGAACTAATTTTAAAAATAAAAATTCAATATTTGGCTAGGGTTTATCGTGAAGGTATTACCTGAACTTAAAATATTACAATAATAAAAACAATGTGGCTAACTTAAATAGATAGCAGGTATTACATGTTTGTGAATTTAAAATGTCATTAGTCATTATTTGAAGGCCAAGAACAGTTTAGGTAGGCCCTTTGGTGCAGGAGCATATTCATGAAATTAAGAACGTGAATACAAAGGAACACTAATGATACCTGTATTGGAAAAAATCGGTAGTCATAAAAAAGATATTAGAAGATATTCATATATTTTTTAACGCCCTGTTAATTTTGAAATTTTCGAAAAAGTGTTATAGAGCTTGCTGGCAATAATTTTTCGCGTAGAATTCAATTCCGGACACCCTGTATAAATTAACAAGTGGATAACTTTATGAAACAAAAAGGTCTGTAACACCTATATGTATATCAGAAACAAAGCAAAAACGGATTTATATTTATGTGAACTTTTTGTCATAATCGTAGACAGATTGACCACCTTAATATTGACATGGAATTATGTAAATCACTGTATTTACAGGTATAAATGTAATAGTTGTGGTAGAACTGGCAGAAAGCAATTACATTTGTAATTGTGGTTTTCCTCAACTGAAGGAGAGTTAAAGAAGCAAAAAGTGACCTCCACTCTTTTACCACCAACGTAAGTCGTGCTATTTTAGATTCCAGAACAGTGTAATTTCCGTTATTACTGAATTATTTATTATGAATGAGATACAAACACTTTAGTTATTTAACAATTTGTTGTATGATATTTAGACTTCAAAACATCGGTTGGGTATAAAATTTGTGTCGTGTAATTTGTACATGTTCGATGTTTCAATTTTAAACATAGTATCTAATAAAACATGTTTTTCTTTAGATCCGGGCGTCGAAGCTCAAATAAAATTTTGTATTTTTTTTGTAATTCAGGGAATTTTTAGACATCTTGTAGAAGTTAGTGGGTGATGATTTAGAACTCAAGGGACGCAATTTTTAACAGAATTGTAGTCTGTTCATCATTCTATCATTTCAGCTGTTTATACCTGAAATGTTAGTCATCGCTTGTCATTAAGACCATATCGGTTGATAACTGTAATTAGATGAGGTGAATACGTTACTTTAATTCCAATGACAGTTGCGCGTTACACAAATTGTAGAGCTTACTGAAAGGTCAAAACGTTCACAACGTACCTATATATCATTAGACATACAGTGTAAAATTTCCTAAAAAATATAGAAAACCGAAGAAGGTATAAATGTAAAATTGTCAATATTTTTTTAAAAGTATCTACCCGTTGAAAGGGGGGGAGGAACATCCCCTTAGTTTTAATTTTTGTTTCAACTTTTTTATTTGACAAAAATTGACTATTTAAAATTACGTATCAGAGCCTGGTTCATTTTTAAATTTTTACTTATCTCACCTTTTTGCTTTAAAATTAACCGTAGGCATACTTGCACAATTGCAACAACGAAAAAACATCATAGAAAATATAATTATTTTTCTTAAAATCAATCTAAGTTTCATTACATTAGAAATGTCTCATACTACTATTTCAATAATTAAAATAATGAAACAAATACAGCCTCTTAAATTAAAAAATAACACGTTAAATCTAAGCAATAATGCATAATAATTAATTCCTTGAACTGGACTACCTATAATTGCCCATGAATCACCCTATACAAAAAAATTAATTTATTAAAAACTGCTTATATAATTTTAAAATGGATGATTCATAACACTGTAGGTATTTATACTTTAAAGAGTACCTCAGGGTACTGATACAATAATAATTAACAATTTTATTTTAAATCACTAATGCGTATATTGTTCATACATTGTTTATAATTTAATTTATATTATATATTTTCCAATATTACTTTTATTATATGCAAAATGTATATTTCATTCATGCTAGGACAAAATTTTCAACTGAAATTTATTTTCTCTAAAACCGGATCCTTCGCCAAATATTTAAAAATTAATTTCGTCTCAAAATATGTCAAACAACTTTAAATAAGCTAACTTAACGTGAACATACGTCCCGCTTTTAGGCTATATGTCCCGCTGTCCCCAAAATACGTAAAAATGTCGTTTTGACGAGACAAAAGCGTAGTAGCAAGCAAAAAGCCTTAATTGTAAGTCCGTATCGTACGTGTATTGCATGTCAATACCGTTCAATAAAATGAATTTTCATTAATAAATGAAAGCATTATTTTTAGATTATATAAGAGCAAGAGACAGAATTACTTTTAACAAAGGTCCATATGGTAAGTAATAAACTTAAATAGACAAATAATAATATTTCCAATGTTCTTGAACATTCCGTAACAGTAGTAAGGTCTTACTAAGATATTCTCCTTGAATAGCATTAAAACTGAAAACCATTTAGGGAAAAATAGATACCTTAAAATTTACTAGATCAACCACTACAAACTGACCTAACAACAGTAGAAAATCTAACAAAAATATATCTATAGGTCCTGTTTTATTTTTGGAACAATAATAATTTAAGGGCGTCCCGCTCTGAGGAAAAAAATAAATGGTTACCTTACATATACCCGAACTAAATAAGGCCATAGTCTAAATAAGGTCAACCTACTATTAAAAAACCACCTAACATTCAAATTGCAGTTTGAACCAGCTTCTATGATAGCGAAACTTATAAAACAAATGGTGCTATGTCTCACTACAACGGCAAGTAAATTAAAATGTGTTCAGATGATGTTACTGCATTTAAACGTTTTGAGTGGTTCGGAAAATTATTTTTGATTGCACATAATCTGGTCTGTGTCTAAAGCATATCGACGTGTTTGTTTTCATTTGTCTTACTACAAAAAGTTTTTAATAGTATTTGATCGTCTGACGTTATATTTGCCTTTTAAGGTCATTGCCAATTGTTCCTAATAAGGCCATATAACCTTATTAGGAGTAATGTCATGTTAAGGACATATCAAATGTGGATAGCTTAAATTTTAATAATACGTTTTTTTTTATCTCAAAACACAGAAATCTTGGAATATGGTTCATGTAAGATCTCTATGGATAACTGAGCAGCTTGAGATTGCAATGGGCAACAAGAATAAGAAAGCTGGGCAGATCTATCACACTAACAGAATATTAATAAAGCGAACCATGTGTCAGGATAATAAGATTAGCGCAGGTCGGAATGCGACTCACTTCTATTTTTTTTCTTTTTTCGTATGCTAAATAGAAGAATGTAGAGCTAGAGCATAACCTAGAAGAAAGGCTCAAATTTTATATCAAGCTCAAAAAAATAATTAAATAAGTGCATCGTGAATGGCTATTTTGATAAACTGAAAACCATTTCAGATTCCAATATATGTTTTTGTTATTAATTATTGTTTTTATTTATTCTGTTTACTTTTTTGCAGAATAATTATATTATGGTAAATGGTAAGTTGTACCGCAAAAATGCAGGAGACATTTTTTATTAAACATCAAATTGTAATTACCCACAGTTTAAAAAACAGTGGCGTAACAATTATTTCGTTAAAATTGTTCATGACCTAGTCATACCTTCGCCACTGGTTACATAAAAAGTAATTATAATTAAAAAAATTCCTGTATATCTGTATGACTAAAATGAAAAAAAAAAATATTTGGTATTAGATTACAAACATAAACTTTATAATTAAATATTACGGGATTATTTAATGTATTTAGATTGCTTTATATCATACAACAAACTTGAAAAACAATATAATGAAATACTCAATGTAACTGTAACAAAAATTTAAAGAAAAATGCTATATTTCCTTGTTACTCTGGTTTTCAATGTCAGCGTTACGTTACTGTCACTTTTTAATTATTAGAAAGAATGGAATTAGTTTCGACACCCTGGCGGTTTGCAAATAAGCGTGTTTATTTTAAGAAATAACAAAACAGTATACTCATTTGGTTTAGTTTTATTAAATACGTGGAAATGACGAAATAATCGATTCAAATGAGAAATATAATTTGTTAGTTGAATCTTACTTTCTGTAAATATAAAGAAAAATTGTAAATACAGCGAGAAAATTTTTTATACATATAAAAATAAATAAATACTTATAAAACTAGTATATAAAATAAAATGTTTTTTAAGATTGGAATTTTTGTTGCATGTATTTTTTTTAATAAAAAATTGTCAGTTCTCTTGGTACCAGGTATCCTATCCAAGTAATTTTTCCAGATTTCATTTATTATTTAATTTTAAGGTCTCCTATACTCCATTTTTAAACTAGGAGGAGCGTTTTGAATATTGCGCGCCAAAGATTTGGTTCCTTATTGGTTAATTTCGAACCTACTTTACACTGCTAATAAATTTTACATTCTGGCATTTGTTGACATTTTGCTTGTCAGTTGTCATCAGTTCGTTGTCATTGTGTTTTTACCTGTTTTTCCATCTATTTATTATCTCAGTTACGTATAAATCAGTTCTTATCAGAACTAAACAACTTATTATAAAGTTTGTCATCCATTTTTTCCAATTTTCCATTAGATATGGATGATAGTGTGCCGACCACAAGTAAGGCAGGCGCGGGAATTACATCGCCGTCGCCCCCAAGGAAACGAAAACAACTCAGTTTGGGGCATTTATCTCTGGCAGAAAAAAAAGCAATATTGAATTTGTACAAGAAAAGCCTAGATGATGAACCTACTCTTAAAACTGTCCAACTTGTATCCAAAATAGCGATGACATTAGGTAAATTTATATTAACATTATCTACTGTTGAACTATATTACACATTATACTTTTTTAGGTGTTGCAAAATCAACAGTATATCGAGCCATAAAACAGTATAAATCTACTGGAAGGGTGTCTACTTCCAAACACTGTGGTGGACGACCTGGGATTGTTACATCTTTGGATGAAGTAATGAAGAATTCCATAAGGCGTGTAGTACCTACACAGCTTTTTCTTAAAAAATGAGATCCCCACTTTGGACAAAATATTAACCGCAATAAAAAGTCGTCAGGATTTGCCACAAATGTCCCGTTCATCATTACACAAAGTTATGAAACAAATTAACTTCAAGTAAGGTTGAATACATATCTCAAGCAAGTACGATTGCAATAAAAACATTTTATTTTTTTGCAGATACTTAAAACGAAGTCGTAAAAGTGTGTTGATAGAACGTGATGATATAGTGAGATGGAGACTTGACTACTTAATATCAATTAAAAAGTTTAGATCTGAAGGTAGACCTATTTATTAATAAGATGAAACATGGTTAAATGAAGGTCATACAAATGAAAGGGTATGGGTTGATACTAATATTAAAAGTAAACGTGAGGCGTTCAATGAAGGGCTGTCTATGGGTTTAAAAAATCCGTCCGGTAGAGGAAAGCATCTTATCATCTTACTCAGAGGAAGGATTTGTTGAAGTTTCGTTAATGGTTTTCGAAGGCAAGAAGAGTTGGAATTTTCACGAGGAAATGAATGAAAATGTATTTGAAAAGTTGTTTTCTGAATTTTTGAAGAAAGTACCAGATAATTCTGTTATTGTAATGGACAATGCCTCATACCATAGTCGAAAAGTAGAAGCTATTCCGACAACATCAACAAGAAAAATTGATATGAAGGCATGGCTACAATCAAAAAATATCGAATTTGAAGAAGGTATGGTGAGAACGCAATTATCATATTTAATTCGACAAAATAAAGATAAATATAATTTGTATATAACTAACGAAATGGCAAAAAAAGAAAATAAAGTTGTCTTACGATTACCGCCATATCATTGTGAATTAAACCCTATAGAATTGATTTGGGCACAGGTGAAGAATGAAGTGGCAAGCAAAAATAAAACATATAAATTGAAAGACGTAAAGGAACTATTAATAGAGGCTCTTAATAATGTTACAAATATGAACTGGAAAAAGTGTGTAGAACAGAGGAAGAAAAAATGAGAACACTTGACGGAATTATGGACGATCTCATTGAGCCTTTAATCATATCAATTAATAATAGCGAGAGTGATATGGATACTGACTCGTCAAATAATTCAGAAAATTGTTAAAGACATGATTTGTTCCTTATTTTTACCAATAATATTATAAATTATAAAAACTTATTTTGTTACTTTGAACACCTGCAGATGATATATTACGAACGAAGTTCAGTTATCAGTTTTTTAGCAATTATCCGGTAACTTAATAAACGTAGTTCGTAGAAGTGCAACAATTCAAAGTAACAAAAACACCATTATATGATTACTCCAATGCTAATTGTAAAAATGTGAATCAATAAAAAAAAAAAATTAAAAGTGAAAACTGGAATCAATCATTTATAGATGTTTGGTTTGTAGTAAATTATTTCATTCATATTCAGTGTTATGTAGGAAGTACCTACCTACCTACTTTAAAAATATATATAAAGTTAAATAAACCTAGAATTAGATATTTATTCATTGCACATTATTTTGAATAGGTACTTAATAACCCCATTTGAAAGTAATGAAAGCTTATTGTACTCAAATTGAGGTTAAACACTTGCAGTGAGTGTATACTTGATAGTCTGATGCTATCTAGGGTAGTTTTTAGTAAATTTTGCAGTGTAAATTTGTCTTTGGCATTCGCTCCTCCTAGTTTAAAAATAGAGTATAGAAAACCAAAATGATATTTGCGGTGTAGAACTAACTACATCTATCGGCCATTCGCTACTCCATGCCGGACTGAAAATGTCACAGACACGAAGCGTTCTACATGCAGTAGATACCATTGAAAGCTGTCGACCTTTATCGCGATCGGCGAGAAACGATATTTTGGAAACACGGAATTCCAGGAAACAACTACTCTGCGGGCTAATGCCCCGACCAGCATTGAATTACACCTGGAAAACCTATAGCAACAGCTAGAGTCATTCGTCAGAAGCCCACCAGACATATACCGGTTTCGAGCTTATTAGCTCTCATCAGTATGCCATAGGGAAAGTATCCGAAGAATAATCCTAGCTGTTTAGTCTGTCTAACCCGACAGAAGAGACCATGAGTACGCGGTGTAGAACTAACTACATCTATCGGCCATTCGCTACTCCATGCCGGACTGAAAATGTCACGGTATATGTCTGGTGGGCTTCTGACGAATGACTCTAACTGTTGCTATAGGTTTTCCAGGTGTAATTCAATGCTGGTCGGGGCATTAGCCCGCAGAGTAGTTGTTTCCTGGAATTCCGTGTTTGCAAAATATCGTTTCTCGCCGATCGCGATAAAGGTCGACAGCTTTCAATGGTATCTACTGCATGTAGAACGCTTCGTGTCTGTGACATTTTCAGTCCGGCATGGAGTAGCGAATGGCCGATAGATGTAGTTAGTTCTACACCGCGTACTCATGGTCCCTTCTGTCGGGTTAGACAGACTAAACAGCTAGGATTATTCGTCGGATACCTTACCTGGCATACTGATGAGAGCTAATAAGCTCGAAACCGGTATATGTCTGGTGGGCTTCTGACGAATGACTCTAGCTGTTGCTATAGGTTTTCCAGGTGTAATTCATTGCTGGTCGGGGCATTAGCCCGCAGAGTAGATGTTTCCTGGAATTCCGTGTTTGCAAAATGATATTGTCTTAATTCGGTAATTTCAAGCTTACAAAAGTTATGGATAAGGCAAGGGGCCTCTTACCTACAGCAGTAGGTGTACAAAATAGCAGCAGTACATAAGGTAGTACCTGACAGTACCTAGTAGTATCTAGGCAAGACATGACTACTAAGATAGGCTCGGTATTACTTAGACAGGACCTGGCAATACTAAAGTAAGACCTATAGCAATACTAATGCAGGTCCTGGCAGTATAAGGGCAGAATCCGGTAGTATAAGGGCAGAGCCTAGTAGTAGGTATAGGAGCAGTATCTTAGGTTATTTATCATTTTAACCGTTTATTACCCTTTCAGGCCAACTTAAGCGCCAAAAACATGTGCCAAATGCAGCTACTTTTACCGCGGTGTGCAGTGAGTGCAAATGTAGTGAAACGCGAGGGATATTTGAAACCGAATCGTGGAAGAGATGGAGGACCAGGACGGCCACGGCATGTTGCAGCAGTGTGGCGTACCATACACGACACTCAATTATATCTATACCATGTACAGCGTGTTCAAGCATTCAAGGGCTTGTACGAGGAGGATCGGTACCATGGCCGCCACGATATCCTGACTTTAAATCATTTGGACTTCTTTTTGTGGAGATATTTAAAAAATGAAGTGTATCGTACCAAAGTTGATACAGACTATTGATGGTTTACGAAAACGTATCATAGTTGCTGCCAATAACTTACGAGTTCAAAACGGACAAAAAACAGAAACATTTGTGGAAGTTTGTAGAAACTGGGTAAGACGGACCCAAAATGTTATTGTAACAACAGGTATATCAAATTATGTTATTAATTAAAACCCCAAATTTAATCTTTTAATAATTAATAACAATAGCGGCAAAAGCAGTTAAATTTGCTGTATAAAATGGGCGTTATAAAATGTTATTTCTTTCTCTCCTTGAGCCTTTCTTTTCATTTTTGTATGTTTTTTGTCTTTTGGTTGTAAACTTTGCCGCCTTATTAAGTTAAATCATCTTCGAACTGTCCTTTTTGATTTTTTTACAAAATTGTATTTGTAAGAGTCCCCTGTATACTCAAAAAGTTTTGAAATACCCCGTATATTGCCAATTCGTATAAAAGAATTGTTTGACATTGTAACATGCGCTTTAATGTTGACGCAACCGTGACGCACATATTGCTTTAAATAATTTGTTGCTCCTATAATTTTGATATCAAATCATTTCCTATAATAGAATCTATAAAATATTCAATAAGAAAATTGGTTGTTACTTTTATAACATCGTATCTAATAGACGCTTTTATGCAGTCGTGGTTAAAACCAGGCCCGGATTAACTATATATTGAGCCCTAGGCTAAAATTGTCTCCTCTTCAGACCATTCAGTACGTTTGATATTTTTTTGTATAATTTTAGGCATAAATAGTTAGTGTCTTTTTATAAGAAAAAAAAATCATTCATTTCATCAAGAAATGACAAAAAACATTAAAACATGGTTATTTTACATTGGAAAAAATAGGATATACTTAGAAGGAATGCAACAGCTACGTTTGGAAAACGAGACGTTAATTTTTTTTTCTCTTATAAACTTTTACTGTTTTGGATATTGCTCCTTGAATAAATTTGCTTTCATTAGCAACTCGATTTAAAGAAATAAATTTTATTATCGCATGCTTTTATTTTTTTATTATTTTTAATTTATTATTATTATTGTATGATAAAAAGTAAAAATATGTTATATTTATATCGTTGTCTTAAGTAGGTTTTACAATTATCTTTTTTTTTGTAGTTTTTGTCATAACAAAACCTGTTAAAGTATCGTACTATTCAAATTGGCAGTAGAAATACAAAATTTTAAACAATGAGAGAACGTAGAAACGCAGAGCAATGCTGGTCTGTCATATTTTCGACAAATTAATTTAAAAAAATTAAAATACATCTAAACTAAAATTGCAGAACTCAAATTTTATAAAAGTGTTCCAGGTCAAATTTGAATACGATTTAGATTGATTACTGGGTTGTTACTACTAATAAATCAAAATAATTTCTTCATAACAATATATATAAAACCGTTTATTAATGCAAACAATTCAAAAGGTTTTAGAACCTCTTTGTTGCAGCTCACTAGTGTCACATTTAAACTTTCTTCATGTGTATAGGTACGGACTCAAGTTCATTGAACTGGCAAACTGTGCCAATTATCTTTATTTACAAGAAGTAAGTGTGAAAAATGATTATATTGTTAGGACAAACAGCACACCAAAATGCATAATTCGTCGTACGGTAAAATTTAATTAGGTACTTGCTAAGAAATTTTTAATTAACGTACAGGGAGCTTAAGTACATACAAATTTCTGATTAGTTAGTATGATATTTGCAGAATATATTATTCAATAACTTCAACATATATCTCAAAAATTATGTAGAATAAGACATACTTTGATACCTCTTCTTCTTGAAATCACCCATTGAGTCATCTCTTGAGATAGTTTTAAGTACTTGAGCTAAACTAACTAACTTTAACTATATTAAGTACCTAAGTTAAGTAGTAGGTGCCTTTATCAAACATGAAAAGCAATAAAAACGAAAAAGACGCCACTGATTTTTTTAATGAATACTCGGTATATTCATGGGACATTGATTTTTTATTCTTTCAGCAAGAACTATACTGTATTCTAATAAAAGAAAATATTCTCATTTATTGCAATAGAAGAAATACTTGTTAGAACTTAGATACCAAAATTCTGCCAAATGCCCCCTTAAAGATGAAATAACAAATAAATAAATAATAAAATATAGATTTGAGGTCCTGAAATTTGCTAATCCTTAAATAATCTAGTCATTAAATGTTTAAAATGATACAGCGCTCTTAAATAAAGAAATTGAAGAAACAATATTTAAAACACTTATAAATTTGATATAAATTGGCAGTTGTGGCAGATGCCTAGCAATAATATCACAAATGCGGTTTTCAGATACGCCATATTCAGTACGCAGAAAACCTCTTCAATAGTGATAGTAGTACAGAAGATAGGTAATCCTAGTACACCTCCTGAAGTTTGTAAAGCGGCGGAAGAAGCGAAAGGGAGCCTGTTGCCGGGAAAATCAAAAGAACTTTACAACAAAACGTATGACGATTTTGTTAAAAGATGTACCTTTACAAACGTGAAACACTACACTGAAAAGGTGCTCCTAGCATATTTTTTTGAAAAACCTGAAAACTGTAAGCCGTCCTTTTTGTGGTTGTATGTATTATTTCATCTTAAAGGCAACGGTACTTTTACATCATAACATCGACATTAGCAAATATTCAAGGATAACAACATTCTTAAAAAGAAAAAATGATGGTTACAAGCCGCAGTCAAGAATATTGACCAGAGAGGATATTGACACTTTTTGTGAGAGATGCGATGAAATAGTTTTAACGATTTTAAGATAAGTTTCAGATGTAGGCAATGTACATTATTTATTAATTAGGTGGCACTGATTTTTGGCATAACGTGGAGCTTGTCTTAGAGAATGTAACATGACAATAGATAATATAGAATATTCTAGTAACTATACTAAAATAATTAGACTAAAATACAGAGAATATTTAATATAATTGATAATGAAAACAAGTCATCAAGATATTTGGATATATGCGTTTTTTCGTCAACCGGATACTGAGCATCGACGTTTTTTGTTATATCATAACAATAATAAATGCTCTAAGCAAGTAGTTGGGAAAATACGTTGGATCACATTCCGTACAAAATAACAAACTACAAATCTTAAATTACCAAACCCAAAGGAATATCCCGAGGATTGTTTTCGGCGTTCTTCAGCTATTAACTGACTCTTGAGCATGTACAACTAATATTAAGCCCCATGGTGATTGGAAATCAACCACTCTTGCTGAAGGCTATATTGAAATGCCCAATAATATGGAAATAGCAAAAATAAATATACACTAATATACCTTCAACTGGTAGTGCTTTAGCATACATTTCCAAGAATACTAGTGTTACTGAAGTTACAAAAATAGGTCTGCAGAACAAGTAGAAAATGGGCAGGACAAATTCTGTCCTAATATTTTTATAAGTAATTCTGTTAATTTGTATTGTAAACATAACATTGTAAGTTTATAATTATATTGGTATGATTAAATTGTAATTTATTATTTGTAGTTTTCGATGCTAATAGTCGTTTTAGATGTCGATTTATATGTCAAAGATTTTTTTAACATACATAACGCATAAATAAATGTTTAAATTTAACACACAAAGTTTAAAATTTACCTAGTATGAAATATGCATGTTCCAAAATTACAAACATTTAAATTCCATTTTGTGTACAATTAAATTAGGAAAATTATTTACAACTTAAAATTATGGCTTGTACTTAAATTATAAATGATATATCTAAAACTGATATTATATTTTTTGTAGAGTAATGAAATTACAGAAACTTTTCCATTTTATCTTATATTTGTAAAACTAAGGAAATTATACCACACGGCATCGTTGCAAGTATGTCAACGAACGATATGGTTCTAAATATGGCAGTAACTATACTCGTATGTATTTCCTCCTACTTTAGTGAAACTGGTAAAAGTTTAAGGAAATGAAGTCGTAGAAAGAAAGTAAGACGATATTTTCGGGCAAAAAAAACAACATGACGGTAATTTATAGCTTTCTAATTCAAAATAAATTGAGGTTCAGTGAACACATAAAAATCGAGTATTTATAGGTTGTTATTAATATGAGGTCAAGTTTCTACATTATGAACTTAACGCGGTTTTATCCAGATAATATTACCAGTACTTTCTAGAATTGGATCCACATGGTATTGTATACCTCGAAGGTATTTTTTTTCAGAAAAATTACTAGATATTCTTATTCTCTTTCATTCTAATCACGAGGATTATCCCAGAAGTCGAAACCTTATACGGGAGAGGGGGAGGAATATTATTATTAAACAGGCCACATTTGCGCCCAGGAACGACTTACGTTAGTAGGACCTAACCACCAACAATGCAGGAATCAGGAAAACCTGGAAAACCTCATTAATTAGGGGATTAGTCAAATGTCGACCGGTATCAATCTTTCACATTGACCCAAGCCAACATTCTTCCACCCTACCATACCCGCAGAA
Organism: Monochamus saltuarius; assembly: GCA_025584915.1. NCBI lineage: Eukaryota > Metazoa > Arthropoda > Insecta > Coleoptera > Cerambycidae > Monochamus > Monochamus saltuarius. Next base: position 20,873,052 of record CM046723.1, on the reverse strand, counting down.
AGGGTGCCAATCCTCTCCACGAATATAGCTGATATACGGTCAGCTGCGGAGCTCGAACCCACACCGGTTTAGCCACATCGACGCCTTAAACCGCGCGACCACTGACCGACCAATATTATTTCAGTTTTTTTTTAATCTATTTCTTAATAAATGCTAATATTCATTCAAAATGTTGGGGTTTAGGCTTGTTTGGTTTGAGGAATTGAAATATGTTAATTTTAGTTATAGTTCATAGAGGGTGCCAGTTAGGGTAGATTGAACGTGTTAAAAACGATAGAACTTTTCTAGATGAATTGTCACGTTGGTTTCGTAGATTTATTTAAAATCTCCTCCAAAATCTCCATAATATAAAAATATTATTAGCCAAGCAATTGCCATTTTTTTTGTAATTTTTATAATTATAACTTTTAAAAAAGGATTATAAAGACAGTATGAACTAAAATAAGGTCCTTACAGTCCCTTCCCACCGACAGTAAAACAACTTGTACTATAATAAGTCATCTACCGGCCTTACCTATAACGTAAATTAGTATAACCGAATTATTTTGTATATATATTTTCTTCCCTTCATCTCTGTTAGCTAAATTCAAAACAACATTTTTCCAATATTTTTTAGAGAAAATGTACCAATACTTCTTATTCTCATTCCTCTACGCTACTGTAACACATAAACAACCGACATACTGCTATAAATAAACCATAACAACAAAACGTTTCCAAGCGGATGAATCACTTGAATTAATTTATAATATTAATGAGAATGAGGTTCTAGAAGAACAGGGAACACCGTTGCCTGTCTATTGTGATCTAGATTGCTGACCAAAGTGATTACTCAATTCGAACCACATATTATTCACCTGCATTTATTTATTGCTTACAAACATGTTCTACATTTTTAAACCAATAAATTGGTTAATATCTTTTCTACATAATAATATAATTTCATACAGTAATACAATACGTTCTAAATTCATATTTTCTAACTCAATAATTTGCACAATTTATTGTATTGATAATATAAAATATGAATTCATAAAATAAGCTTTTCAGAATTGTTATTTTTTTCCTGTATTTTGAAATACTATTTTCTTTGTTATATTTAACAATAGATTGGTCATTATATTTATTGTACCTATACATGAAATCTACATTCTTCATATTCTATGAAAGGAAGTGAGTAAATGGAATAATTTCCGTTATTTTGAAATGTGAAACGTTATATTTTATTTTACAGGAACTTTCAATGTGGATAATGACCTGATTTAATGATTTAACAGTTTTACCACATAACTATAAAAAAGATGGCTGATTTTTTAAATTCTTATTAGTTTACAGAATAGTAGAACTAAACTAGGCTAATTCTTGGCTAAGAAAAGGAATTTTTTCTAAACAAAATTGATCATCATATAGTTGTTCAACCATCATACACAGGAGTTCCAATATATTGTTATTGAAAGCAGAAATACAAAACCTTGAATTAAAAATGTAGTAGGTATGTATCAAAAAAAAGAAGAAAAAAATCATTTTGGAACATACTGCAAAAAATTATTTAAAACTTAATATTTAGTTTATAACATTATATAGATAAATAAAAAAATTGGTCAATTTAACGTCCAAATATCATTTAAAAAACGCTGAATCCGTGGACTGGTCATAGCTAATCCGTAAATCTGTAAAGTGTTTGCGACGGTGGGGAAAGACTGAGTGGAAGTACTGCATATTTGTATACATATATTTTTACATATTTTTTTGTGTATTCTGTTTAGTCCAAAGAATTGTGTATAAAATAATAACAATTTATGGCTTTTATATTTTATTAATTGTAATTTTTCTTAATAAGGTGTAAAATTTTATGTAATATAGAATTTCAGACAAAAATTGTACCTGCACTAAAATTTTAAAAAAAAATTTAAATGAAAAATATAATTCTTTAAAAAATAGAGTTTTCTGTAAAGAATGATTCATATTTCAAGGCTAGTTTCCTTGGACAAAAATAGTATAAATTAAAACTAATCGAAGACTGTTTTACAATATCTAATCATTTTCCAAAAATCTAATATATAAAATTCTCGTGTCACAGTGTTAGACGCCATACTCCTCGGAAACGGCTTGACCGATTTTTATGAAATTTTATATGTATATTCGGTAGGTCTGAGAATCGGTCGTAATCTATTTTTCATACCCCTAAGTGATAAGGGTGGTCCACCCGAAACATTTTTTTAAAAATTTATTGGAAAAAAGTTTTTATTTTTATTTTTTTATGATGTGGCATTAAAAAATACATACAACCCTTAATTTTTACCCTTTTATGACAAACCCCTATTTTTTAATAGCCATTTTAGTAATTTAATCATTTTTAACCCTGGTCGATAACTGATCGATATTATTATCACTAGATCAGTTATCCCCGCCAGGCGTCTACTGGTGTCACTTCTCACCACAAACCTAGACAAAATATAGGTCACGTGACAGATGCCGCGTTTTCTAGGGATCTTAGGATATTTTATTTGCTTTATTTTGGCGGTTGTGCAAACATGATGGCTGCATTGCAATCTGAAATTAACTAACTTGTTGTCATTTTAAATGTCATTAAAGGATGTGACCAATCACAGTAAACAAATGAGATTCACGCTACAATACAACCAACGTAAATTGGCATAAAAACCAAGTTTTAGTGATTCTGGACCTTTTAGGGCAGCTATGACACTGGCACAGCCTATATTTTTTTTAGGTTTGTGCTTCTCACCAGTAAACAGCACGGAATAGGGATGAGAACAAAGCCGACTACCAAAATATTCACTAGAAATAATTCATATGGCAAAACAACGTTTGCCGGGTCGCCTAGTCTATATCTAAAAAAATCTTAAATGAATAATAAGTATAGCGGTACAGGCGCTCAGAACGCCTTGTACACATATAGCTCAAAAATCAATTAGATATGTGTGAATTCACAAATACACCTTCTTCTCCAAAATATTAGTACAATTACCCAACAAATAAATAATTAAATCGTAAAAAATGGAATAAAAAAAGTATTTTATGTGGCCTATAACTTCTTAAGTAAGCAGAATTGTGCTAAAGTATGTTGATTTGTTTTTATTTCATGACGAGACGTCAACAGCATGCGCTGGAATTCCTCCTCTTTATTTTTTGTGATGGTATGAAATCAGGTTACGAAGTATCACATGTTTATTTCTATAGATACCAAATCGTTTAAAAATTACTTCTGTCAAGCAATGAGTACCTACTTTTATATACTTTTAACTCGTATGGTCATATACCGGGTGGTCCACTTTCGAAAGCGGAAACTTTAGAGGCAGACAGAGAACCACAAGATAATATCAGTTTGTGTTATAAACTATATTCGAAAAATGCTTCGTTAAAGGTATGGATTCGCTGCTGCGACTGCGACTGCGACTCGTCACCGACCAATAGACAGTCTGAATGTTCCCATCAACTCGAGCATTTAGACTGCTTATTGGTCGGCAACGAGTCGCAGCCACAGTCGCACCAGCGAATCCGTACCTTTACAAAGATACGAATTTTTTTAATTAAGATTGGAGAGGTTTCCGCTAATGTAAATAATTACCAAAATATGATTTCTGGGTACATTTTCTCTGCACTACAGTTATACTTTTTTCAACAGCTTTTTCCACCCGCACGGTATGAAAATTACGAGCCCCACTGTCTAAGGGTTACAGGTAGTTATAGTAATAAAATTATGCAGATTGGACCCACTGTATATGTACATCAATTTAATAGTTACCTTGTTGATGTGAGTATTGGGATATGAAAGGCAACGAAATGGAAGGATATAACAAATTGTTTCGAAAAAGTGCTAAATCATCTAGCGTAGGAAGTATTGTGTAAACTAGTTAACCAGCACACGACTAAAACATAAAAAATGTATAACAAATCAATTTTACTACTGCGAACAGAGTAAAGTATACATACATTTACTTCTAAGATATTATTTTTCAGTTCAAAACAGCGTGTAATAATATGCCCTTAATTAGATTACCATCAGTTTGTAACTCTAAGTAGGTAGGTAATACAACTTAATACATAGTAATGCGACGCTTAGATTTTATGGTAGGTCAAATCTAGAAGGTACTGATTTCCCCAATTAGAAAGCATATGAAGATTATTACCATGTAAAATTAAGAGACATTTTTTATGAAAATGCGGGTATAAAATTAGATCTTCTGTCACATTATAATTGTATAGTTAAATACAGCAATGAAACTGTGCATGCTCAACCTACTTTTATATATCAAAAAAGAGGTTACCTTGATGATGTGGGTATCAGGGCGTAAAATACTAAAAAATGAATGAAATGGCAAATTGGTTTGTCACGAAAGATGCTAAATCATCGTCCGTAGCAACTATAGTAAATTAGTACGAATGGAAGAAGATATAGGGTGTCTCAAATACAGATCGATTGAAAGAAAATGGTATAGCATGTATAGTTGCGGCAAGAATTGCGGTTGACGTTACGCAATTGTTTTTATTGTCAACATAATTTTCGATAGTTTGACGCGATAAAAACACCATTTTTTGTAATTTTGTGCAATATACGAGTATAGTGCAATTTAGAATTATTATTCTTAGTTGCAGTTTCTTAACTATTTTGATAAAAATATAATGAATTATTCATTTATTCGTATCACGTAAGTCGTTTGAATTCTTGCTGCAACTATACATACTGTGCCTGCTAGTGATGTCTAAGATAAGAAATTTTGCAAAATTTTAAAAAGTCTTCTTACAAAACAAGATAAGAAATTCTTCAACACAACAATTCTTGTTGTAGCTTGATCTTTCAAGATCATGTCTTATCTTGTCTTGCGAGAGTCTTACAAATTTCTTGCTGAAGAAAGAGAAAGCATACTATTATATTTTTCCCTTTGCATAGTAAGAAAATATATACAATTCATATATATCATTTTGAAAAAATTTGATGTTAGTTTTCATTATAAAACTGATTACCCTTTCCACCACTGTGATCTTGCAAATCCTCCAAAAATATCCCCAAATCCAAAAGGCTTGGAATTTATACCAAACGATGAGGAAAAATCCAATTCAGGCCCAAAGGAACTTGTTAAAGTGGGAAAGCCTCCATTGGCATCTATGTCAATAACTCCTCCAGGAATAACAGGGTTTACAGGACTTTTCGTCGTCGTAGAGGGATTGCTGGGTTTCGGTTGGAGAACAGGTTTCTGATCTGAACTTGAGGTGACTGGGTCTCTGTAGTCCGGGGAAAGAGGCTCACGATCTTTCGTTGATTTGGGCCCTATGGTGTCTTTGGAATGGTAGTGCGGATTTGCCCACGTCCACGCGTGTGAAAAAGGATCATGGTTGTTGAAGAGATCACTGAAACAAGAAAAAAGACTTTTAAGTTTAAACTGAAGAACTCCGTTGAAGAGGAAATCTTTAAAATGCAAAAATAAGTAACGTTGGCCTTTGTCCAAAATGAAGTTATAGCGATTCCAACCGTTGCAGCCGTAATAATAAGACAACAAATAGAACAAAACAATAATATAAAATAATAGAGATAACAAAAAGTAGAAAAAAATAATAATAAGACATAATAAATTCATATTCACTAATTGCTTATCTGCTTGTCTGCTATTAAAAGACTGAGCTCCTAAAGTTAACAAATTACTCAGGCTGCAAACGTTAATATCAGCGTGTTCATTAATGTCCTTGAAATTATTGGACATTACAAATACAGGAGACTTCAAAGCAACATTTGTTTTAACATTATGACAATAAAATAAATCGTTAATTCGAGAACCTATATGTGGAACTCGAATAGCGAATAAACTTAACAAAGCAGTGGAGGCAACATTGTCATGAAATAATTTATGTAGAAATTTGCTAGTGCTAAATGAATGAATGTTAAAGCAAATTATAATCGTATCCCTTAATTGAATAAAAATGGTTAATTCAAATAATCGACGTTGAATATTTTCTACCTCTTACATATGTAAATTATAATGAGTGAGTGTATAAAAGCTTAGACCGTACTAACGAAAAATAAAGACACTTACTTAAGAGCGTTTATATCGTTAAATGATTTGTGTCTAATAAAAAGCCAAACACTTTAATGCACTATTAGCTACTTGAATAACATGATCAGATAAAGATAGTTTATTATTAAAAAGGACACACAGGTCTTTGACATTACCACAACGCCGAAAGGTCCTAAATTAACAGTATAATAAAACATGAATGGCTATAATTTTAAAGTAAAGACACATACCTTACATTTACTTATATTTAAAAGAAGGTTATTGTCTACACACTACTCCAATACAACGTTGATAATCTTTGAAGTATAGTACAATCGTCAATACATAAAATGCTTCGAAACGACTTTAAGTCGTCAGCAGAAATAAAGATAACAGGATCACAGACATAAAGATAAATTATTCGCAAATAAAACAAAAAGAAGTGGTCCTAAATATGATCCTTGTGGAACCTCGAAGACTGTTAAAAATGTATATACGGGTATATTAAATCAACTTGGCCTTCATTATCCAGGTGACTCGAAACAAACTAAGTAAATTCTGATAAATTAGAAACAGTTAAACGTTTAGACACAAAACCATGCTGATTCGGAATATAAAGTTTGATGTTATTGCAAATAAAAGTATACTTTGACAGAAGCAGAGGTATCGACGATACTTGACGTCTTTTATAATAACACCTGGAACTTGAAAATCATCTTGTTTTTCAGTTTATGTAGTGTGAAAAATACCTGCTTCAGTAAACTGATTCAAGTTAAAACCGTCTATATTAATGTTAGTATCAATATACACACTCGACAAATATGTAGTAAACCCGTTTATAACCTTAATGTTACTGTCTAAATTTTCATCGTCTAGGAACATATTTGCCGGTATGCGTGTATTACCTCTTTTACTTCGAATAAAGCACTAAAATTTTCTAGGATTAGTATTAAGATTTTCCTGAACGTATTTCAAATATTTTTGTGTATGCAGTTGCTAATGCATTATTGATTTTCAAATATTTAAACCCTTCAAGATGATAAACATTGTGAGTTTTTTATGTTTGTTATGCTTTAAGCTTTATATTTCTAATTATTTCTGTCTTGTACCATGATGGAAATTTTCTTTTAAATTTTTTTATATGTGGGTAAAAATTGATTAAATAAATTATACAATTACTGATAAAAAGCATAACAGGCAAGATTAACATCGGTAAAATTATTTAAGAATTCTTAATTTCCATGTTGCATTATATAACTCCGGAAAATTGGCATTCTTAAAAATACATGATTTATTAAAAATATTAGTAGGAATTATCGACGTAGGCACATCGCAACATTCAGGAATGATGAAAGTCTTCGTTAATTATTTTTGACTATCTCGAAAACGTTACTTCAAGGTTAGATCATGCAAAGGTTCAAAATTCTATCAATATAAACAGTAATACAAACAACAGGAATCCAAATCAATATATGGGCGGATTCAGCAGACTGATAGTAAGAACAACAAGAGCAGGTCAAACAATTCCAGAGATCAAAAACCATCGTAGATCATATAGGTAATTATTTATTTGTGGCATGTGATATATAAGTGGTCTGCTTACTTCCTGCTCGGCCTAAGCGGTTCGACTTACAGGTAGCGACCTACATTGCACATTGAACAAGTTATTGCTTGAACATACCTACCTATAGTTATTTAGTAGCAAAGTATACAATATACAACACTTTAATTGATGATAATGCAGACAAACTTTTTAGAATTAATCTGTACGTTTATTATGTACTTTCAAAATAAAGTGAAAGGACAAGATCTAAACAATTGTGAACAATTTTAAATCAACATTTGAATACTATAAGCACAGCATAAGCAACATGTTTTATTGAATCATCAGTTTCAAATGTAGATATTATTAACGTCATAACTTTTCCACATCAAAAATATAGATGATGAGATGTCAATGAATAGAAATTGTAGTCTTATGCATAAGCTAATTTCTCCAATGCTAAAAATAAATCAACTAAAAGACGACCTTTCCATTCTGTTAAACATTATTAATTTCCTGTCATACAGTTTATATGTGAATGTATGGACAATTTCTTTATAGTAACCAACATGGCCTCATTTTCACTTTTCTGTTTTTTACAAATTTCTCGTTTAAATTTAGGTCATTGACCATTTATGTTATCTTTTTAATCAATTTTTTATTAATAAAATAGTCCTTCCGATTTTTTCATTACATAAAGGTAACACTCCACACTTATTTTTTAATGGTATATATTATTTCTCAATTATAATATCAAAAATATTATTATAATGAATATAATTATCAACAATGAAGACGATAACTGACTGATATTGAACTATTTGTTCTAATTAAAATATTTATTTATAATAATCTTGAGGTCAGATCCGCGATGGAATGGCCTTAGTCTTGTAATTATTCTATTAGGATCTATTAATGAACTGCAGGTCATGTTTATTTAATTTTTGTCTATATTGTAGGCGAAAGATAGTCACAACATGTTCATTAATCTTATAGAATAGAGTTTTTCTTGAATTTCTTTATACGAAAAGAATGAAATATTACAATTTTGTAGTAGAAACAGAAGCTAGACTGATATTGGACGATGCGAAGTTAGTTTTGAAAATTTTATAAGAAAGAATTTTCTCAGTACTTATCAAAATTATATTATAAATTTATCAATATACAGAGCGTTACAAATTAGTAGGTTAAGCCGTTCATTGAACATTTTTTGGACCAAAATAATGGGACTTTTCTTATGCCACTTTTCATTTTGGTGCTCTATTTTCTAAATACAAATTTATAAAATGATTTTTATCTGCCTCATAATTTTCTTCCAAGTTGACACACTTTGTGTGTAATTTTGGTTTAAAATATCAAAGCACAAACGAAGCAAAGGAGGACCCTGTTCATTTTCTTAGTACGCCTTTGATTTCAGAATATTTTTTTTTAAATAGAGCGTGTTTTTATTCTATTTTTTTTATCTTGTAAGATTGATTTGAGGTTCGGCTTACGACATATTGCAACTTTTTTGGATGTGCTAGATTGGCACAAATTAAATATATAAAATATTAAAATATTAAATGGTAATTTCCATGTTATTCATTAAATTTAAATAAACAAAACGACACAATAAACAGTAAAAAAAAACAAAAAAGTTTAATTCAATTAAACGTCTATAATAATATATCTTACGGCTACAGTTATATTTCATGAAATTTATCTATACAAAATAATACATTTCAATTGTAGTTTTATGTCCGTTATGTCACGCATCAATTCAGCCTAACAGACAAAAGCTATTTTGTTAGTTCTGTAACATTATGATTCTAATCCATCTACAACTTGACAGTGGTTTTCTGCCTCGAAATATTTAATTTACAAAGCCGTAACGGGTATTAAAATTACGACGAAGTAATTTTGGCAAAATGGCAATGCAAATATATAATACATATATTTAAATGTATATAAAAATATATTAGACATATTGACAGTGCAACACTGATATATAGGGATAACTATTACTAGGTACAAAAAGTTTAAGTAGCTACCTATGTGCTCAGGGGGGCAAAAAGGCAATAAAACATTTATTTCGGATTTTTAGCTCTATGTTTTATAAAAACTAAAAATATCGGCGCCTATGATAACCGACGTTCGAGATGGCTTTGAACTGCGAACAGCTGTGCGACTACATTGGGCTCTTGTAAGAGGCAACAAATTTTGGTATTGAAAAATTTGGGATTCGGCACTGCTTGTTTAAGAAACAAAATCTGCCGTGATTTCAAATCCGTAAAATCTAGTAACCCTTCGAAATTATTTAAAAAACTTATTTTTTCACTAGTAAAGTGCTGTTTCTGGTATACGACAAAGTATTATTAAGAGAAGTGTCTCAGAATGAAAAACTGAGTATATGTGCGAAATTTCAATGTCCTAAGCCTACTTTGACTTATTGCTTGAATTTCAGATTTTTCAGAAAAAAGTGCCGTTTCTGTATGAGATACGATAAAATATTATTAAGAAATGTTTCTCAGAATGAAAAAGTGAGTATGTATGAAAAATTTCGATGTCCTTAGCCTACTTTGAATTTTTTGCTTGACTTCAGAGTTTTTTTTTCAAAGTAGACATAGGAAACTACATTCCTTAATTCTTCTTTCTGACAAACTGCTTAATAACATTTTATCGGATTTCATACAGAAACGGCACGTCTCTTACGAGAGTCGTTTCACCTATCCGGAGACACCATGTATATTGTACATATGCATACTTTATTTTCTTGTAAAATAATCAGTTATTTGTGATTGACAAACGAATTTTTGTTTATATTTTCAAAAAAAACTTTTATTTAAATTGCTATAAATAGATTTAGCATTATACTTATTATGGGAAGTATAGATCGTATGTACAATTGTTTGCAATAATAATGACACTTTAAAATTAATTTTGCGATTTCTATTCAACTGCTGACCTATCTTCAACTTTTAGCTTTAATTACACAGCCAAACAAAAACTTCTGTGCCCGAGCTCTGACCCATGGCTCCCCATGTATTTTTGGCTCCCGAAACCGATCCCGGGTGGGTATATCCCAGACATTCCATATTTGCGCGCTACGGTCAAAAATGACTAAATTTTGGCCATTACCTGGAAATAAGCGCAAAGCTTTATCTTCGTGCCATTGAAGGGTCCAAACATGAATTAGTTGTTGACGTAGGAATTATTGTAACTCCTTTCTTTCTTTTTTTAATTTTTTTTTTACTTTTTTTATTTTTTTTTATTTTTCTTTATTTTTTATTTTTTTGTCTATTCACTGTGCAATGCTACATGAAGACAATCCTCTTAAATCAATTCGATCCTGAATACGGTGAAATCATATGATTTTTTCTGGCAATTTGAAATTTTTTAGGACCAATTTTCTGCCAGTTCGTGGCCTTCAAGTGACAATTGGAATGTGCGAGGTCCTATCCAACAACTGATTCATGTTTGGCATGGAGATCAAGCTTTGCGCTTATTTCCAGATAATGGCCAAATGGTAATTTTTGACCGTAGCGCGCAAATATGGAACGTCTGGGCTATACTGACCCTGGGATCGGTTTCGGGAGACAAAAATACATGGGGAACCATAGGTCGGAGCTCGGGCACAGAACTTTTTTTTGTATGCCTGTGTAATTAGTTGTTTCTCTCGCCAATAGAGATTTAATGAAATGACTATTCATAACTTCCAAAAATTTAAAAACTGTTTTGAGAGAGTGTCATTATTATTGCAAAAGCATGTGACGCTTTTAGTACCTTCAGTAGCGTCGATTTTATATGTAATTAGCAGCTATAAATTTCAGACTGTTCTTATGCGTACGGAAATAATACAGATTACAATTATATTTCCCTTCCAGAATTCTACATACGCCAATTCTTATGCTCCAGTTATCAAAAAATTCGAGTAATAGAAGTTCAAGTAAAAATAACGTTGTAAATGCTGTTGCCAACCAATTTTGTTCAACTTATCAAAAATTCAAATTATCGATTCAAAGTTCGAGTTGTAGAAGTTTGGCTATATATCTATTTTAAAAATAATTATACGAAAAAAATCCCACAAAAAATTTGCCTGCGTTCAGTCCGAGTTTAGTTAATAGACGAACTAAAAATTTCGGGTGAAGGTTGTCCCAAGTTACACGTGTTAAACATACCATGGCGGTTAGTTAGTTCCACCTAGTAACATTTCCATTGAAAATTAAGTGTTCCATGGAAATAATTACGTATACCTCAGTGCCATTAAACGATCTAAATCATTCGGAACAATGCTTCTATTTTCGTAAACTGCAGTAATTACTCCAAAGGATAATTTGATTTGAATTCCTTGCAGTCATTTTTCTGGTGAATTACTCTGTAACCTTGAAAATGCAATGTCAAAGAATTTAATGATTAAGGTACCAGTTAAAAATTAGATTAAAGATTATTTTATAGTAAATAGTATCTAAACATAATATTCTCAAAATATTTGGACAGATATTAGTATGTATTTGGACTTAATTTTTTGCAAACATCCAATAATAGTTTTTTTTAATATATTTTTAGGTATTAACAATACTGTGTGAAACTAACTACTGTGAGGACTAATGCTCCGACCAGTAGTGTTGAATTACACCCACAATATCTACCCATAATAATAATAATATTTATTTGCAATGCATATACAATACTTGCATAAAGTCCAACCAATTTAGTTCTATTCATTTCAAAAGGGAGCAGGGATCAATTAAAAAAGATCATGGTCCAGCCCTTAAACAGTAGTAACTAACTATACATATGCATGTGAGGAAGGGAATGATTCTAAAGTGTTTACAAAATAGAATAAAGATGTTCCTCAATTTAATTCTTAAATAATGCAGTTTTCAATTTTTTTCAGCAATGGTGGAATATTGTTATATGGAAGATATATATTATAAGAAATGCTTCATTTAAAAAAGTTGTTCTATGAGGAGATCAAATAAGTCCTTAAATCTTAAATTTAATTAACATCTGTTCTAAATTTTATTTTATTATACAGATATGGAGGACACTCACTATAAATTATATTATCAAACAAAATCATGGAATAAAGTTTTCGTCTGTCCTGCATCTTACGCCATTTTTGAGATAATTGAGATAATAACTGACGATTAGGATATAACATTTGAAGATTACAGTAAGCTATTTGAATTCTTTCATTAACATCGTTTTACAACGTAGATCAGTAGGTATCTAATTCCATACCCAAATTTCTTGCATTCTGCGTACACTGTAAATTTGTATTCCCAATTTTAGTTGTAAAATTTTGTGCAATTTCTTGTCTCCGCTTACCAAATATCAAAATATTTAACTTTAGGGGATTTAAGTGAAGCTTATGACATTCAGAAAATGCAATCAAACGATCTAAATCTTGGTTAATAGTATTATTTGCTATAAATAAATCATTTAGAAAAAACGAATAGTATAGATGTGTGTCATCCGCATAAATGATGATGCTAAGACGTTCTTGTGAAAAATCAAACGGTCTCCCAGTTGTGTCCAAAATGTTTCGCCAATAAGTTTTGGACATCGCGCAATTTCAGAGGCTTAACCACAGTACCTGGAACCACGGCCAAAATGTTACTGGTTGTGATGCAGCACAGTGTGATTTTCAAACGCAGGTTTATCAAGGATTTGGCCCGTTTTGGCGAGGTTTCTTGCTTCCAATAGGTCAAACATGTATCTTAGGACTCAGAAAACAGAAAAAACGTATTTCTCAAAATTGAGGAGTTGGTCGGTTTTGCAACTCGACGACACATATATACTCTTTATTATTAGCTTTTGCAAATTTCTTTACTGTTTTGTAAGTTATTTAAGGTACGTAATATAAATTAATTCTCTTACAATTCCTATCAATCAAGTCATCTGTATTCTGTCTGCGGTTGAATTTTCGAATTTCCACAGTTTTAAAAGTGAGTATTTAGAAAATGTTTTCATTAAACCAGGTTAGTAAATTTAGGTCACTTTTGACTTTGTCGATATTTAATTTAAAATAATTTTAATTTATAGGTATAATAATTTTTATTATTAGATATTTGACTCAACTTAAAGGAAGAACCTGAAGAAACAATCCTAAAAATGCAGAAATAGATCAAATCTCATCTATTGTGGTTGAATTTGCAAGTTCCCACTGTTTCAAAAGTGAACTTAAATATTTATAGAATGTTTTCATTCAAGTAAGTTAGTAAATTTAGCTAGATTAATTTTTTATTTTAGATAATTATTAAATAAAGCTTTGTTTATGGAATTGATCATAAGCATACATAGATGTTTGGTATCAGAGTATGACTTTATTGATAGGAATTGCAGGAAAATTAATTTATATTAGCTTAAATACCTTTACGATACTGTCAGAAACATCCAATAAATTGATCAAATTATAGAATAAATATGTGTTGGAGAAACTCATCTTCAATAATTGAGATAAAATATCTAACATAACATAAATTGGCCAGGTATTATAACATCTTAAAACGTGTCCAAAATTGTTAGATGTATAATTTCGATGGTATAAAGATTTAGTTCTCTATTAATGAAAATTGAACTTTATTTTCCACTTGCCAACGATCTTTTGATAAAAATTACAACGTTTCATATTTTCGTTACCAGAAAGAAAAAACATAGTAAAAGTCACCAAACTCAACCTGTATTAAATCTACTAAAGAACTTCGAATTAACCAGGCACATATTTTAGGAATATAAGTTCTTTTAGAGATATTTTGAGCTTATTAACAATTAGTTATACCCGTATTAGGTACCTTGCTTTTAGTATAAATATTAGATTAGCGCAGCTTTTTGTATACCTAATCAATGGTAGAAGCTCCTCGCATTCAATTTATAGCACGAGAAAGATCAATCAGCAGTAACAGTTATTTAATGAATTCAAAGAACATTTTAGAAAGATGCAAATGTATATCCTTTCTTTTAACATTGTTTGCTGACACGCTTTCTGTAAAACAGTTAGAGTTCATTATATTGTAACTAATCTAGATTATTCCTTCCAATCCTTGACTGCATTAGAACCAGTTCCTGCCAACTGGTAACTAATAGAAACAAACCTTGAACGTTAGATTTGTTAAAGGATGACATTAGTCAATGAATTTAATATCAGTTTTTATACCATAACTGTTCTTGAAATATAGGTCGTTAAAGAGATAACATAAAAACATTATAACACTATTAGACAATTTTTGTACAATGAAGATAAGTAATTTAAGTTAAGTTTAGAAAATGCGTATATAATCTATCATTGTAGAAAATTTGTACCTGAAAAAGGGTAAAATGTAAGGAATGTTAAATGCTAATGCTTTCTGATAAAAGACCACTTTGCTTTCGAAATGCATTAAGATATTTTGATACAAGTTAAATGGATGTTTCTAGACAGTTTGGAAGAGAGTTATCTTTTAGAAATTTTGCTGGAAATATAAAAATATTTAAGTTATAAAAAACATAAGTAAGTGTTTTTCATTTTATTGAATTTTATTTTTCTATAATTTAGAATATTATAAGTATTAAACACCATCGTCCAAATATATTCTATTAAATTTGCTTGCTTTTTTATGAGAAGCAATTAAACTTTATTAACATTTCACAATTATAAATTTTGTAAAAAAATTTTTATTTTTTATCTACACCGGTACATTTCTTCTTCTTCTGTGAATAAATTTTAAGAATCAGAAGTTCGTCCTGTTTCAATTGACATAATATTATAGATTTTTTCTTTAAGGAAATTTCTTTAGTTATGGATAAATAAAATATCAGTCATTATCCTGCAAATTAGTTTTACAACCATTCACACAACACTTTGGACGATGTTAATACTACACGGTTTTTGTAGGAAGGTACATAGGATTAAATATAGGTAGCTTTATTTTTTAGTATCTTGTTATAAGTAACATATTGCTATTACTAATAGTATAGTTAGCAAAAAGTTTCACTTGCACTTCTATACATCGTAGAATGGTTTGTTTTTAGAGACAGTGTTGAAATTAAAAAAAATACTTATTCTGAAATATCTCTGAGGATGTTCAGTATAGACTAAAAAAAACCAGTTACGAAAATAGGCACCAACAGATATTTTATAAATTAAGTTAAAGCTTTCAATTCCTAGAGCACTTCTGTCTTCCATTAGATACATGAAGAAAGTGCTGTTATGTTTTGATGCTTCTTATTTTAAGCAAAGCCTATTGCATAAGTTAAATAATGGTCAGTTTACCAAAAGAAGTTGGAAAATAGATTCCACAAAATCTCTTAGTAAAAGCTGAAAGAATGTCTCTTACCGTAGCAACCAAAGTCGATTTAGTTAAATTTAATTTGAGAAATTATCCTTAAAATAAAAATAACTAAAACTAGGCGTTCCACAAAAAGAAAAATGTTAAAACTCGATTTTAATTACATATACAATATGTTAAAACTTAAAAATAAAAAGAAATTGGCATAGAAATGTTCAAGTTCGTAAACAAAATGAGAAGTGACATATTTTGTTATATTTAAAAAAGCACCTAATACTTTATAAAACGTGTTTTAAAGTTGTTGGCTGTATGGTAAACTCACTTCGCAATCTAAGAAGTCACAACTCTAACGAAAGGATTCTTTTCTTAGAAGTACCTACCACAGGAAATTTTAAACACAAATATTAATTTAATTTCTAAAATATCTAGTGGTATTAGCATTCTGATATTGCTGATGGTACTGACCTCAGTACCTCCATCATTGGTTGACGTATCTGTAAGCCAACTTAGTAAATGTTTACCTGCTAATTAGATATACCACTGGCCCAAATTTCATCCGTCTACGTCAAACATCCTCAGAGATATTTGAGAAGTTACGATTATTTTTAAATTTTGATACCGTATTTGAATATGAAGCGTTGTATCCTTGGTGTTCAATAAAATATTTTACTTTAGATCATTCGTCAGCTAGTTAATTTCCGAGCTAATATTTTTTACAAAGAATTTACTAGAAATTTGAAAAAGTCATGAAAATTCATCCTAGCTACTCGTGAACACAATAACTATTATTATTGTGTTAATGAGTTAGTAATTGGTATTTTTTTCTAAGCAATAAATTAGTACTCTGCTTAGGTATTATAATTACAAGCCATGGATAATTTTATCATAAATGTAGATCAATGCAAATGTTGTTATGTAATTTGTAAACAATTTGTTGTTAATTATTAGGTAAACAGAATGAATCATTTCTTATGTGGGTTCTCTTGACATTGTGGTATTGCATTTCATTACAAATTTGTTATTTTTTTTTATGTAAATATATAACCGCACTCATTCGTTACTCATTAATATTAAAATGATCATGGAATGTTTCTCTTTAGTTTAATATTATACTCCCAACATTTATCATTTCACCACTATCTCCAAATAAATTTGAATAAATGATAGAAAACTTTTCATATAATTTTATGAGATTTACTAAAACAAAACTAAGTACATCCAAAGTTATAAAGAAAAATTCAATTAATTAATTTAAATTAATTTTCAGTACCCCAAAAACATGCCTACAAAAAGATTTATATGCGAAAAAGTTTTACGTATTCTGAAATTTTCCGTAACTAAAAAGTATTCATCCTGTGTAATCTGTCTCTAAAATATGCATTCAATTAAAAGCTAAAAATTACACAAATTTTCATTCCAAAAAAGAAAAATCCTGAATCCAAAAATCGATAACGTCGTCCAATAACTATGCTTTCTGTTACCTTAAAAATCATGGAATCTATATTATGAACAACTTTCGTGTTATTGCGTAGAATTTTAAATAAATCCTCAAAATCAGTCAGGATTTCAGAAAGGGTTTAGTACATCAACATTGTTGGCTAATGTTACTGATGATATTTTTAGGGCAATGGATAACTCTCAAGTTTCATGTCTTACTTTATTAGATATGATTAAAGCTTTTGATTCGATTGACGTTAACTGTTTAATAGCTAAATTGCTTATCGTTGCATATATGGAAATATTCTTTGTTGGTTCTGCAACATAGGGAACAATATACCATGATAAATACATGTTCTTCTATAGTAACATCTAAATATAGTGCGTTCAGGTGTTCCTCAGGGTTCTGTTTTCGGGTATCTTTTGTTTGACATTGAAATCTAGACTAAGTATGTATGCTGATGATATCGAGCCTCTTTATAGTTTTCGGCGATCTAAAGCAAATTTTATAAACGATATTTTCGAGTGGTCTTAAAACAATACTTAATTAATCCCATTAAAAGTCAAAATATCGTTTTCGAGACTCCTTACCAATTAAGACATACAATTGTAGAGGAAATGAGCATTAAAATTAATAATGAAAACATCTCTTTTTGCGACGTAGTAAAAAATCTTGGTTTGTTTTTTATTCTACTTTGAACTTTTCTAATCATGTAACTAATATTTGCCTAAAACTATTATATTTATTTAAACAATATTTAGATTTGCAAACTAAGATTTTATTAAGGAGGAGAAAATTAACAAATTGTTTACTGAATTCTTTCTCTACAGCAGAAAATGTTTACTTAATTTCTGTTACTTTTTTGGTATTTGAGAAAAAAATAAAACTACTTTTTTAGCGCCATCTTTAAGGGGTTTTTCTCCACAGGGTATGTTTAAATAATATATTTTATGAAATAGTCACTTTATTTTGACATAAGAAATCACCCCCTGAATTTTGTCGCACTTATCTATTTACACGCTGTATATTACTTAATCTGTGAAATGGGGGTCATCTATACCCTTAACTAAACTTGGTGTCCCAATAGTTTCCAAATATATAAATACAAACATTAAGTACATAGTGTAAAATATTTCCTTTTAGGTACAAATGTTTACTAACAGCCGGGTGGTGTAAAATACTCTTGTAAAAAATACAACTTAAACGGTAGAACCTAAGTTAAACAATAATCCATGACTAACCTTTTTATTTGTTTATAAATGTTCAACGGAATGTAATTACTTTACTTAATCTAGAATCAAGGTGACTGTACAGTTTTCCTTATTTACAAGCTACAAGATTAAATTTAAAAGTATTATGTATCTGGTACTTTTTTGTAAATATAATTTTTTTCAACTTATTTCATTTCTTACCACAAATATTAAAACAATTTAAATTTATGCGAAATATTGTGTACATAATACACAGACTTTTCAGTGGAAATTTAAGGCTCTAAGCAGTAGATACTATAGAGGTCACAATAGACCTCATATTATAGTGTTGGCTGAGGCAAAAAGTCTTACAAAATTTGAGAATGTCTTGTCTCGACTTGAAAAATAGGACAAGAGTTTCTTTAAAGTCTTGTCTGTGCTTGTCTTAACAAGATCATGTCTCGTCTCGTCTTGCGAAAATCGCGCAAATTTTTTACCTCACAATTTAAAGATTCTAATATGATGCATGATTCTTGCGAGACTCTTGCAAAATGAGAAACATAGAACTTTATTACGAATATTTTTTATTTGATAACAGTGGTGGTTACTCTCGGTCGATTACGGTCCCGCTCGGAGCTCACTACTATCGATATGGTCGATCGTCAACAGGGGACGATTAGTAGACGTTATAAAGTATAGACACGACCAGTTTCACATAATAAGTTATAAATAATGGACGAAATAGGAGAAATAGAATCGGAGTTATATCAGTCAAGTGACAGTGAATTTATAATTACTTCTAGTGCAGCAGAACTGCACCTAAACTCAATAAACTTTGATTTTAAAAATAGTTTTATATACTGGATGTTCATTAAATAAAGTATATACCAACAATAGACATGCAATATATATTTTCCCCTAATGTTCGCTTAAATATTACCCCTTCTTATATTTGCAAGAATTCTTGATGAAGCAATATTTCTTGTTTTATATCGCAATTCAAGCTGTCGAGTCTTGTCTTGGCCTTGTCATGACTGGCGTAAGGTAAGTTCATGCACTAGCGATTTGCGAGTTGCGATTTGCGGACTTCAATTTGATTGGTTAACATAAAATATTTTTGACATCAATTCATTTATTTCAATTTATTGCGAGAATCGCAAAATTTAAATTTAGGGGGCGGGAAAATAGAAATAGTTTCAATTTTTAGCGATTATCGCAATAATTTTGACAAACTGCGCATGTCAATTCCGTCATATTTTTTCTGTTGACAGTTCGCTACACAAATGCCAAATGCCAATTAAGTATCCGAATCATTCACAATCTCGTCTCACTTGTAAAACGTTTATTTATTTCACAATTATAAGTATTTACAATATTAAATAAATATTAAAAAACGGAAAGAAGAACAAAATTAAGTAAGATTTTTAGGCAAATCGGTGGCAGCTACTTGAAATCATTTTAGTGTTCAACCTAAATTATAATTACTGTCGCATAGCAAGGGTGTGCTAGGTATCAAGAAATTTAAAGTAACTAGTTTTCGCGTGTGTGCATGAACGAATGTAAAATTTTCATCGCAAAAATCGTAAAATCGTTAATCGCAACTCGCAAATCGCTAGCGCATAAACTTACCTGTATACTCTCGAAGAATCTACATCGAACTAACCGTAAAACTAATTTTATTAAAAATACGCATTTTAACGTTACGATTAAAAATAAATAAAAAAATAATTGAAATAAGTATATAAATTGTAAAAAGTGTTTTAGAAAAGAGCAAAAAAGATAAAATATAAAAATTGCATACCGCAATCTACATACACAATAAATTTGTTTAACTTTTAACTAATTTTCTGTGTCTTGGTTTTTTAATATTAATATTATACCTATTCATAGTTCATAACGACGTAAATATAAAAAAAATGTATTTGTCTTTGATTAGATTATATTTGCTTAGATAATTTTATTGCATTGATGGAACAAGTTCACAGTAACTAAATACGGCTATGCTGGTAAAAGTTTAGTCGTTTAGTATTTCTTCTTTATCGATAAGATTTATGGATAATTCAAACTGTATTTTTGTAAATATTCCATAACACAGCTACATGAATATTTCAATTTTTAATTAATTAATCTATCTCTGGAGGTATATTTTTTAATAACCTTTAACATAGATAGCGAAATGATATTTTCAAAATACGGCACAGCCTCATAATTTTGAAGTATGAACAATTATAAAAGTTCTGGAGCACTTAAGGAATCTTTTGGAAATTAGAATAAAATACCTTTTATCTATAATAATCTGTTTGTTTCATGCTTCATCCCTCTGTATTTTAAATAGTTTCGTCCATTTTCGATGTGTCAGCAAAAAATACTGCAATGCAAACTAAAGCACTGACTGAATATATTGTAATACAAATACCATACTAAAACTGCAACTGTGGGTGTCACAATACATAGAATCATTTAACAAACTTTGCAAAAACTACAAAATATTCATTGAAAATAAAATGTATCAACAATCACTCTTTAGAGCCTTAAAAACCTACACTTTATTCAATAGAGAAATAAAATTGGCTTTATACCATTATTGAAATGCTGTTTTCTTATTAAACTCAACTAACATGAGTGTAACTGTGGATAAAACGTTCTATTGCATTTGTGTTTTGATCGCATTTTATACACTGAACAAAATTAAATCCTCGAATTACGTTCTCGTATTGAAACATTCTTCCCTGAAACAAATTCTGTCTAAAACACTTGCAATAAATAACTATTACGCCAAAAAAATATCAATAAATGTATAAAATATTGATGGTTTTATATGTCTTTAAAATCAAGCTTACTGTATTTTTTCTTTTGTTTTTTGTTTTTCCGATTTCGCATTTTTAGGGTTGTACCCTTTGAAATTGGGCCAAAAATAGTGTTGTTCGCGCAAATATCTTCAGAACACCTATGCTAATTTTAATGATATTTGATATGGAGTTGTAGGTAGTCTATCTAAACATTATTAAAAAAGTAGTTTTGTTAAATACCACAGAGGGCGCTAGTTATGCGTAATGCCACTCAGTTTTATTTTCAAAAGCTTTTGTTACCATTTGTTTATAAACTCGACATTGCATTCCAACCAATGTTTCATTCTAAAAAAAGTACTCTACTTGTTTTACATTTGAAGTTTAATTTTTCAAATTGGGCCAAAAATTGTGTTTTTTGCATATATCTTCAGAACACCTATGCCAATTTTAATGATATTTGATATGGAGTTGTAGGTAGTCTATAAAAACATTATTAAAACAGTAGTTTTGGTAAATACCACAGAGGGCGCTAGTTATGCGTATGCCACTCAGTTTTATTTTCAAAAGCTTTTGTTTCCATTTTTTTTCCTAAACTCTTTGACATTACATTAGAACCAACGTTTCAATCTAAAAAAAGTACTCTACTTTTTTTACATTTGAAGTTTAATTTTTCATAAAAAATTGCTAAAGTTATAGTGCGACCATTGGCAAATGCAACTGAAAAATCCGTAAACAAGATGTAGAGCCTATATAACAATATCACAAAACGAATAACAAATGTTTTCTGCATTTAAGGCTTGGTATTCTACAAAAAAATTTCAGGTTTATTGTACTATCTTTAACAAATAAACGAATAATTATTTTTTTTTAAATTATGGAATTATTTAAATCCTTGAATCTGTTTGAATTTTCTTCGCAGCCACAATTTTCAAGTGTAGTTTGTCAACGGTAGTACCACAGCTTTAGCAACTTTTTCTAGAAAAACAAGAAAGAGTACTTTTTGTGTAGAATTAAACGGTGCCTCTAAAGCACTCGCAAATAATTTAGAACAAGAAAAAAATTGAAAAATACTAAAAGGCATTACGCATAACTACTCTGTTGTACTTGACAAAACTACTTTAATAATGTCCTTATAGACTATCTACAACCCCATACGAAATTCCATTAAAATTGGCTTAGAAGTTCCAGAGATATTTGTAAAAAACTAAATTTTAGGCCTAATTTCAAGAGACTCCAAACCCTCAAAAATTAGAATACGGGAAAAAATACTGGTAAAAAAATTTCTCTTGCAGATTACATACCCAATTTTTTTTCTAGTATTTCTGAATCACCCTGTATACAAAAGTAGTAAGAAAATTGAGCAGCATAGGTATTTAACATTTCTTTAAAACTTCCTCAAGTTGGGTATTTAGAATATAAAAAATATATAAAATATGATATTACTTATTTTATTGTTAAGAAATTGAACATTTTTCTAGTGTTCAAATTGAGAATTTAGTATATAAAAAATTGAAGTAATAATGATAATAATGTGTATAAGAATTAAAGCACAATATGACCTAAGTGTGCAAAAAATATTTGATACTGGAAAATGTAGAAATTCAGAGAACAATTAATTAAAGATAAACTTTTATTATTTTGAATTTAAAAATATAATCAATTTAGTGCAAGTAGAAAAAAAATAAACTTATTAAAACTATATATATATACCTATATAATTTTTTTCTGTCAACGGTATGTTAATATTTCAAATATTATTTGTCTTTGCTAAAGTCGGTTTGAAATATAAAGCATATTTAGATATTTTTTACAATTCATCAAATTATCAAGTTTGCTTGACATTATTTCAAAGGTATTTTTGCTTCTAGAAAAATCTTCAGTAATCCTTAATCCTACTGCCAAGAAGGCCTGACTCCTACCTGTATATATCACAGTGCGCTCCCAAAATGAGGAAACCACCTAGAACAAATGCTTTTAGAAGCATCGTTGTACAAATTTTTCGCAGTGCACTAGTTTATCACTGTGTTACTCGCTGTGAACTTTTTTGCTGAACTACTCTACCATTCTTCGGGCTGCCTCAATATATAAACACCGGGTCTGGTGGGGTCGCTCCTGCACGGCTGAAGATAAAACCGTTAGGTCAGCATCGTCTGCTTTGTTTATCCTTTGGACGCTTATAGGGTGAATCCAAAAACCTGCCACCTCAACTTTTAATGAGTTATTCGATCTTCTGTATAACAAAGAAGAACGCATGTTCATCTTTAACTTACCCACCCAAATTTTGTGAAAAGAAACAACTAATAGGAAGTACCATTAAAAATAATTAGACATAAACCATAAAATTAATTAATCAGTAGTAATTTATGTCGCGTCAAAAAAATGTACTACATGTATCTAATAAATTCACATGATTAAATGGATACTGTAAAACAGTACTACAATTACTAAAAAGTACATTTGAGGGTACTCAAAGCAGAAAAAAACGTGGTATTAACAATATATTGCGAAACTAACTACTCTGCAGATTAAAGCCCTAACCAGCGTTGAATTACATCAGTAATACAATATAGCCATATATTCTTTATTATATTACCTTTTACAAATTTTTTACTGTATTCTAAAAACATTTAAGTTAATATAAATCAATTTTCCTACACTATGTATGTTCTTTGATTCCAAATATACATATACACAGGGTGTCCGGATTATGAGTGCCGTAATTTTAAAGGTTTATCTGACCAAAAGCAATCAAAAACTCTTATGAAAAAATGTCTAAAACGAATAGTTTGTCCACAAATTCATTTCAAAAATAAACATGCAACTGCAATAATATGCAAAATTATGTTACGAAATTACAAACTATGGTACAATTAAGGTTAACTAAAAGCGCCTGTAACGTAATTTGTTCGTAATTTGATTTTTGGACCAGTATTAATGAAGCAAACAATTGAAGTTTCCGAGAAACTCGTACTGTAACGTTTGATAACGTTGCAGTGTCAGGCTGCTGCTGATAATCTAAAAGTAATATTAGTCATAGTGGTGCGTATAGCTAAAGCGTTTCATTTTTCTCTAGTTTTTATTTCATGTTTGTGAGTGTACATAAACAAAAATGGTAATCATAGTCTAATATGTTTTGTTCAGTACAATTTATCATATGGCAAAATTGAGGTACTCATATTGCGGACACCCTGAATACTAAGGAACAATTTCATAGACAAGGTTGTAAGCAATAATTAACTAAAATAAAAATTAATCTAGCTAAATTCATCGGTTGGTGGTCAAACAGTTTAAGGTGTCAATTCTTGAATCGATGTGGCTACTCCACGCGGGAGTAGAGTAGATCAGTTATATTTGTGAGGATTGGCACTCTTTCTGTGAGTATGGTACTGTGGAAGAACATTGGCTTAGGTCAATGTACGAGATGGATTCCGGTCAATGTTTGACCATCCCTCTAATTAATGAAGTTTTCCAGGTTGCGGCCTGTTTAATAATAATATATCGCCCCTTCGCCCGCACAAGTGTCCGCCTTCTGGGCTAATCCTCGTGATTAGAGTGAGGAAAAACTTAATCTAAGCAATAATTGATAATATGTTTATTATTTATCCATCAATTTTCAAGGATGCTGTAGGTTTAATAAACTTATAGTTACATCCCAGGCACAAGCATAAACAAAGTTTTCAACCTTACGATCTATTTGTTTGTATCAAGTCTTCAAAGTTTAGTAGCTATTGTTCTATTGTATGTTTACATAGTTAATAATTATTTAACTACAAGGTTATGAAAGGTAGGTATCCTTTACAACTTCTTCTCCAGGTGCATACATCTCATAGAAATGAATAATATAATAAATTTAATTAATTTTCTATTTTTTATTAATTTAGAATTATCTTTAACAAATAGAAGTCTTCACTGGGGAAGGTATAATTTAGTCAGTAGTAGTTATTGATTACTCCCAGAGAAATCTTTGCATTAAATAGACTCCAAAAAAAGCGTTGTAAAGAGTTGTAGTCATAATAAAAACAATTTTGCTAAAGGCTAGTAGTGGTTACAAGTTGTTTTCTTATCTTTTGATGTATTACTGTTAGTTCACATTTTAATTACTGTAGTTTCTGTAATTTTTCACTCTAGTAAACATGTTTGTTAGGGCTGACTCCTAGTCTTTCATTCTAGGATGACTAGATCTATGGCAATGCCAGCATATATTTCTTCTTGTTTCAAATGAGTAACTTTTGTACTATGATTATATGATTTGACATTACTATATGCACTTAAATTATTACCTTTGCCTTCAAACTTTCTTTTTACAAGTTACAAGTAGAAGAAGATATCAACATTTAAACAGAATCTACCATCCTTCTTTTTTACTTTTTAACTTTATGAATATAAAATAAAAATGTGGAATTAACGTTGACAACTGGACAGGACTAACAATAATATTGACACTGACATTAAATACATTCTCTCATGCATCATGCGTTTATTATACTTCTAACCTTTTATACTTATTTTTTTACTTCACAAAGTGTCTACCGGAAGATCTTGTAGGATATAATTACCTGTATTTGATATTAGCATAGTATAGTCCTTGTTTATAATATTTTAATGTATACAAAACACGAGCAGCGCGTGTTTCTTAAGAGGTCAAAAAATCTACTGTCGTATTCTGTGGTCAAAAATAAAGGTTTTTTGTTATATAATTGTGGGGTCTTAGAACAGCCAGTGTTCAGCTGCAGCGTGCCAAAAATGAATATAAAATCCGTTTATAATTTCTAAACCGTTTTAGATAATTTAACCAAATTCGGTGTGCATATTTCCTATGATAGTAGGCATGAAACAAATAATTACCAGCTTTACAAACTTACCAGTGGTGGAGGTGTTGGTATCTTCGATCATTATTTGCCAAAAAAATATGTATAATATTACAAATAAAATAGGTCATCATACTTTTTGATTCTTTACACTTTTTTGTATTCCAAACCGATTAACAACAAAATTGATTTATTTGATCAAGTGTATTTTTACAATACTCATTACATTACGTAAAATAATAACAAAATAATGAATTAATGATAAAATTATTATAACAAATGTCGGAAATCGAAAACTTCAGCCAAATTATATGCTTGAGATCTTGAAATTGCAGTTCGAACACGTGCAAACATTCCAGGAATAGTTATTATCACATCACAACCAGCTATAATTTGTTAACGTAAGTGCTACTCAGATTCAATGTGAACCATGGAAACTAAAGTCTTGAGATGTCCCGAAACAAAAAAATCAATAGGGTTCAATCGGGTGATCTGGGTGGCCAAAGTTGATCTGATTCTTGCGGGTCTCGTCCAATTCCGTTATTACCGATTCTTTCAGTTAAAAATTCATGAGAAGTCAAAATAAAATGCGCATAAGGAACATTGTCAAGTAGTTCAGGTAAAATGCTTTAAAGAAAATGTCTGTAGGAGGCACCGCTTAAAGTTCTTCTTCGTAAAAAGTAAGGCCCAACAAGAAAATTTCCAATAATATCCACCCATACATTCAAATAAAACTGATGTTGAAATCAAGATTCCGTTGTGGCATAAGGGTTTTCATCAGACCAAACGTGTTTGTTGTAGAAGTTCATTATAACATCTCTGGAAAAATTAGCTTCGTCGATAAACAATATGCCAGCGGTAAAGTCAACATTTTGTTCAATTTTTTGCAAAATCCAGTGGCAAAATCCAGTGGCAAAACTGTAGGCGAGATGATAGTCTTGCGGCAATAAGGCTTGAACCATTTGTATGTGATACGGGTATAACTGTTGGTGCTTCAGAATGAACCAAACTAATTTATGATTCACATTAAGATTTGCAGCGATCTTCCTGGTAGTATTTGGGTCTTCTTCAATTTCGTGTAGAATAGTTTCTTCCAATTCAGGCATTCTAACACTTCTTTTCAAGCAATTTGACCTTTCTGAAATGAGCCTGACTCCGATTGAAAAACATTTCTGAACATTCTCGGATTTGGATAATTTGGTAATATTTCCATATAAATTTTCCTAGCTTCAGTACCATTTCCATCTGCATAAATATTGGCCATTTCAGCATTTAAATATGCATAAGCCATTATTAAATCGTAATATTTTAAAAAAAATAAGCCTAATTTGACAATATACAATATTAAATAAGATGGCGGCTTATTATTATTCTTTTGCATGGTCTCACTAAGATATGTTTAAGTAATTTAAGGGGTGATATATTTTTTTGGCAAATAATCGATGATACTCACACTTCCGCCACTGGTAAGTTTCTATAACTGGTAATTTTTTTGTTTCATACTACAGTCACGCACGCCTAATTTGGTTAAATTATCTCAAAAGGTTCAGAAATTAAAAACTGTTTTTTTTTTTAAATTTTTGACGCGCTGTAGCTGGACAATGCCTGTCCTAAGACCCCACATTTATATAACAGAAAACCCTTATTTTTGGGAACAGAATACGCCCCTGGATTTTTACCTCTACTTAAGAAACACCCTGTACAAACGTTGAAAAGTATTACCATCTGAAAAATATCGAAACGTACATTGTAGTTTTATAAAATATTTCAAATAACAAAGCAGTAAAAAGTAGATTATTATTCTCAGAAGACGACAGCAGTTTGCCAGCTTGCATCTTGTCTCACCATGTAGTGACTGGCCATGGAAACAACACCGGTCTCATCTCAATAAGAGATCAAGAACCGGAGAGATGAAAGTCGATGATTCACTGAATTCTACATAAATCTGTAAAAACTTTCATGTTATTATCGTAGTCTACCGAAGGAATAACAGAGACATTTGTACATATTATTATCAATTGATTATTTTCTAGAATAAATACACAAATGATCTTTGCAATAACTCGCTCTCATCAAAGCAAATCATGAATTATCTGATTTCAAGAAAACAATTCCGATTTAAAAATTGAACCGTTATTGTTCAAAGTGGGTGAAATTACACTGTAATTGCAGGTCATAGTTCGCCTGTAGTTGTGCGAGGGGGGATCGGAGCAAAATAAAATGTAAGACATTGAATGCATCAATATTGCTAATACTCTTTTATTCAGTGGCGTAAGTACACCCCCGCCAGTCCCCGTAATGCGGGGGAAGGAGTATCAGGTACAAGGGGTCCTGTGGAATATTAATAAAATTTATTTTCAATATGGCAGTGGAAAGATGACCTCGAAAAATTCTGTGGGGGGGGCGAAATTTCTAGTTACGCCACTGCTTTTATTGGTTTAAACCCACTTATTCTAACATTGATAATGTATAAAATTTCTGTGTTAATACATACCTACCTAATTTTGTTTCTCCTCGACTCGGTTGCACTAAGTTGAACTGGGTGCAGAAGGTAAGTAGTGTCTACATGAAACATAGAAGATATATTGGAACAGATCCGAACCATATCCGAATTTCTAAATGTACAGGGTGGTTCAAATTGATATTATTATTATTATATATTATAGTCGTTTATTTATACGTTTTACATAAAATGTGCCAAATTTACTTGTTATATAATTAAATAGAATGAATTTGTATAATATTTATCAACAATGTGTTAAGAATATCTCGTTCTGTGATACCATAACATGCCTCTGTGTTATATATCCTTATTCACAATTATTATTTATTTATGTATTTACTTTTAAAATATCCAACGGGTATAACCCACTTAAATGATATGTAAAACTAGAAAATTGCAATAAGAGAGAAAAAAAAAACTTTATTGTTAAATTGGCAATTAGACTATTAGATGTTTACGAAATTTCACTTTGAGTGTTTAGATTACTATATCTGTATATGTTTCTTAAGATTTTACAGAAAAACAATGATATGATCACATTAGTACGAGTTCATTTTCGTATATTATTATTATGTAGCACCTAAATACATATTAGATTAATGTTATTTATTGTTGTTTATTAGAATATGTTTGAAGCTAAAACCACAACATAAATATGCTGTGCTAAAACTATCTCTAAAACTGCAAACACGGAATTCCAGGAAACAACTACTCTGCGGGCTAATGCCCCGACCAGCATTGAATTACACCTGGAAAACCTATAGCAACAGCTAGAGTCATTCGTCAGACGCCCACCAGACATATACCGGTTTCGAGCTTATTAGCTCTCATCAGTATGCCATAGGTGAGGTATCTGACGAATAACTAACTGCTTTCGTCTGTCTAACCCGACAGAAGGGACCATGAGTACGCGGTGTAGAACTAACTACATCTATCGGCCGTTCGCTACTCCATGCCGGACTGAAAATGTCGCAGGCACGAAGCGTTCTACATGCAGTAGACACCATTGAAAGCTGTCGACCTTTATCGCGATCGGCGAGAAACGATATTTTGCAAACACGGAATTCCAGGAAACAACTACTCTGCGGGCTAATGCCCCGACCAGCATTGAATTACACCTGGAAAACCTATAGCAACAGCTAGAGTCATTCGTCAGACGCCCACCAGACATATACCGGTTTCGAGCTTATTAGCTCTCATCAAATTCAATGCTGGTCGGGGCATTAGCCCGCAGAGTAGTTGTTTCCTGGAATTCCGTGTTTGCAAAATATCGTTTCTCGCCGATCGCGATAAAGGTCGACAGCTTTCAATGGTGTCTACTGCATGTAGAACGCTTCGTGCCTGCGACATTTTCAGTCCGGCATGGAGTAGCGAACGGCCGATAGATGTAGTTAGTTCTACACCGCGTACTCATGGTCCCTTCTGTCGGGTTAGACAGACGAAAGCAGCTAGGATTATTCGTCAGATACCTCACCTATGGCATACTGATGAGAGCTAATAAGCTCGAAACCGGTATATGTCTGGTGGGCGTCTGACGAATGACTCTAGCTGTTGCTATAGGTTTTTCAGGTGTAATTCAATGCTGGTCGGGGCATTAGCCCGCAGAGTAGTTGTTTCCTGGAATTCCGTGTTTGCAAAATATCGTTTCTCGCCGATCGCGATAAAGGTCGACAGCTTTCAATGGTGTCTACTGCATGTAGAACGCTTCGTGCCTGCGACATTTTCAGTCCGGCATGGAGTAGCGAACGGCCGATAGATGTAGTTAGTTCTACACCGCGTATCTCTAAAACTGTTAAGAATTTTGTCAGAAAACTTAGTTCTTGTTTATGCAAGTAAAATGTATCTTATTAAGTATACTTTCATTTTAATACCTTATTATGTAAATACTATGCAGTCCGATTATTAAGGCCCCGAACTAGTATATATTTATTTTCAGATAGGATGTTATTTCCTTTATATACTCACGCACAATTTATTTTTTCGTCACACTGACTTTTCGCAGGTACAAACTAATCGTATTTTGACAGGAGGTAGCTTTTATTTTAAAATTTAAAACCTACTTGATGAAAAAAAATTACAATACATTTAGTAAAATAAAAATTTTATTTCAAAAAATTGACCATGTTTTTCAACATGAAAGTAGATTTTTCTCGAAAACCGTCAACTTTAGAGCTTATGACCAAGAGTATATTTTTTGTGTACGAAACATTGGCGGTTCAAATGGGTGTCTCAAAACCGTACTTTTTCCAGTGACGTAGAAGTTGGGGAGAAAAACACCCACTTCTCCTTCAAAATCTTCACCAATTATGACTTTGAAAAAAAAATTTTCTCGCACAGAACACAGCTTATTATGAGTAGTAAATGCTCTCAAAAGCTGTTTTCTGTACGATAAACGGTTCCGGAGATATTCGCAAAAAAACTAATTTTTTTTAACAATTTCATCACCCTCTATCTCAAAAATTGTGCATTTTAGAGGGTAAGTTAATACAAACTTTTTTTAATTTTTGGACGAGTTATCACATCCTGAAGTATTGCGCATATATTATGAAACACCCTGTATAATTAAAATCATTCATTTTGTTACAAATTAAACTTAAACAGTGACAATTACAGACAAACCGATATGTAACAAATAGCAGTATGCAAAATTGTTTTTCCAACGCCTTTTATTTGATATAATTTAGAGAGCGTGAACTACAAACAAAAGTCAAAGGCTGGAAGTTTTTTTTATTTTTTCTCAACAACCCTTTATGCAAAGACATACAAAATTTATATGGTTGGAAAGAGGGGAGTGGGTAATCATGTTATAGCTCGGGGCCTTTATATTCCAACAGACTGTACCTATAGTATTTACATAATTAATAAGGTATTAAAGTGAAAGTATAATAAAAACATTTTACTTTCATAAACAATAACCAAATCTTCTGACAAAGTATTTAACAAAGATAGTTTTAGCTTTAAAAATATTCTAATAAAGAACAAATAATTTTATAGTAAATTATAAACTACAAAACACATTAATCAAATATATTTAGGTACCACATAATAGTAGTTTACGAAAATGACCTCGTAGTAATCTGCATTGTCTTTCTATAAAATCGCAAGATCACAAGAAAAACATACAGAGATAGTAATATAAAAGTATATACTTTTCTAAATAATTGTTTGTACTATCTACTGGCATATTTCCTTAACTTCGTCATTTTCCCTTTATCTTCCGTACTAATGCTTGACTTGTATCTGGATTGTTCACTTAATTGGTATACAAAACAATGGAACATATAATTTTTCCGGTGTTTATGTAATTAGTCTATCATAAACCTTAATGGCAGTAAGCATTCGTCATAGAGTTTCGACAGTTTTCTAGATCCAGAAGCAGTTAATTGTTATGAAAAATATGTTGTGCAAGCTGTATCTTATCGATAATAATTTTAATAATATCATAAACAATGTTATATGAGTAAGAAAGATTAGCAGTAACCATCGACGAAAAATCGAGAACAAACGTGACTAAAAATATTATCAGCAATGCCAGTGCCATTGATAGTAATTTATTTATAACCCTAACAAACTCGTCGAAAATAAATCAAGAATTTAAATATATCAAACGAAAAATAATAATAATTAAGAGTAAACCTAGAGAGATATTACCCACCCACTTAAGAAAATGTGTATAGTGTGCATAGCACTATTATTTTCATGGATAATATAATAATAATATCTCATTCTAATCACGAGGATTAGCCCAGAAGTCAAAGGCTTGTGCGGGAGAGGGGGCGGCATATTATTATTAAGCAGGCCGCATTTGCGCCCAGGAACTTACGTTGGTAGGCCCTAACCACCATTCAGTGCAAGAATGAGGGAAACCTGGAAAACCTCATTAATTAGGGGGGTAGTCAAATGTCCACCAGTATCAATCTCTCACATTGACCCAAGCCAGCATTCTTCCACCCTACTATAACCGCAGAGAAGGTGCCAATCTCTCCACGAATATAGCTTATATACGGTCTACCGGCTGCGGGGGTCGAACCACACAGCGATCTAGTCACCTCGATTCAAGTACTGACGCCTTAAACCGTGCGCACACATTTTCAAAGATTCATGATACTTTCCCATGGTGGGTGGTATTAGCCGAAATCAATATATGTATTTATTTCTTGTAATAAATTTTCAGAAATAAAATAATAACCAATCATAATACTGAACTATGAAAATTCTAACATTTAAAAGTGTAGCAAGTTTCATTTAGTTCCAAATGTGTAAATCCTTGCCCTCATAGAGGCGAAACAGGAGTATTGTCGCTATTTTTATCATTATGTGGGGTTAGTAAGTTTAATTTTTTACTGTATTAGAAATGTATTTTATTATTTTAGTCCACAGAGTAGTTAGTTTCACACAATATTGTTAAAACCTGAAGATATATAGTAAGTTTACCATGAGCTTCTGACAATATACCATGACAGTTCTGTAATGAAACTTCGCTAAAAGTTGAGAATTTTCCCGCCATTAAATCATTCACGCAAACTTTTCGCGAATTTTGGCGTCCATGAGAACAAGGCTCAATACACAGCAATATTTGATATTAAAGAAACAGGAACTGTCTTATCAAATAAAAAATGATGAATGATGAAAATCTACTAGGTATGGATATGTAAATTAGAAGGTATTGGAAAGATAACTAAGTGCGTGTAGGGTCATGGACTTTTGTAAGGAAAAACATTCTAAATTCAACAGGCATTCTAAAAGTTTTTTTTTTCAATCGAAAAATTTAGTTCCAATTTTATGAATATACAGGGTGTTTTTAAATGAAACCAAGTCGCATAAAAAAAAAGATACAGGGTGTCAAAGGTAAAATTTTATTTTCGATATTTGTAAATAACTTCTTAATAAATCCAAATATATACATAAAATTTGTAAATCGGGAATTTTATTGGCGAGAATTTCAAATTTGCTTATAATTTTGACGTCTCTAGTAGAGGATGCCACTTGTGGCACACCATGTTTCTTTTAAATGGCAGTATTATTTTGCAGCTTAGTGTATCCATCTGACTATCGAAATAATCGATTCTCCTACCTATTTTATTTGAGAAAGGTATACCTTGCTTAAGTTGCTAGGAGTAACCATTTTTGAAATAATCCAATTTGAAATGCTCAGTGCACCGAGTAAAAACTGCTTTGGTTTCAGGTAAAGTACCTTTTCTGCTGAAAATACAGCAATGTTACAGCATATGTTACTTGAAAAAGTTGTTCATAACGGTAAATTATGGAGACGTGCAAAATTTTAAGAAGATCGGCGATGTTTGATGAAACCATTTTTCACAAAGCACAAAGATTTTATCAAAGTAGGCCTATCTTTTTGAAATTTTGTACGTCTCCATAATTTACCGTTCTGAACAACTTTTTCAAGTAATATTTTGCTGTATTTTTAGTAGAAAAAGCACATTTCCTGAAACGATAACAGTTTTCAATCGGTGCACTGAATATTTCAAATAGGATTATTTCGAAAACTGTTACTCTTAACGACTTCAACAAGGTATTTATCTTTTTCAGATATAACAGGTAGGAGAATCGATTGTTTCGATAGTCAGATGGATACACTAAGCTGCAAAAAAGTTCTGCCATTTATAAAATATATATGTAATGACGTCAAAATTAGAAACATATTTGAATTTCTCGCCCGCAAAAACCCTGATTTACAAATGTTATGTAAATACGAGTATTTGAATTTTTTAAGAAGTTATCTACAAATATCGAAAATAAAATTTTAACTTTGACACCCTGTATATTTTTTATGCGACTTGGGATATAGGTATGTTAGGTTAAATTGATTTATTTTCATCTGAAGAATCTGTGGTCTAATTTTTGCTACTTCATTTAAAACACTATATTTCTTTATTTCAACGTCTTATGACAGAACGACGAGAATAAAAAATACTCGTCCAGAAGAAGTTTCTTCAGCCTTTTTTACCTTTTTAAATTTCACTTCTTAATTTCAAAGCATTTGGAAGAGCTATATAAAACTCTAAATTTATCAGCTATTAAAATCCGTCGTAAAATCTACCTTTATTTTTTGCGCATTTTCAGGATCACCTTGTAGATCTTTTTTGATATATTAATAATTTTTAAATAAATTTATAAAACCATAAATTAATAGCTTCTGAGTCATAAAATTTAATTAAAAACATTAATAGAAAAGTTTTAATTTCCAATTCACTTACAGATACAGTTGATAGAAAATGTCATAAAGAAAAATATTGCCTTATAATTTGAAAGCAAATGAATATATCCCTTATATAGGGTATCCCAACGAAAATTTGACCCCCCCTATAATTGGAAAAACGAATAATATTTCAAAACTCGCCGAGACCCGTCGATTTTTGTTCTTGGGGGGAGCTTTTTTGACAGTCAAGCCAACTCGATATGTTCATCCCCCTAATGCCTAGCAACCCCAACTTAAAAATTTCAAATGCAACTACCCCACTTGTGGTACATCATTTTAAAGCCCTTTTCATTGCCAATACAGTGACGTACCGTTTTTAGAAATCGGTTGAGATTTGACAGAATTATTGGTTACAAACGAAAACATGACAAACCAACTTACGCGTAGTAATTTCTACACAAATGCCCACCACTAATAAGTTTTTCATCTACTACACATGACCGCATTACCTAATTGTTATTGATGTGTCTATCAGTTTACAAAAAAGTCAGAAAAGAAATAAAAAGCTGAAGCAAATAAAACTAGATACTAAAATAGTTATTAGTAGAAGATACTTGTTTATAGGAATTCAGACCTTTTCAAAATAACAAAATATCAGTACTACAAAAAAAGTCGGTGTTATTTGTTTGTGACCAAGAAATCGTTAGTTTCAGCCGTTATTGAAAGTATTAACGTATGTTCGAAATGGTTTATTCTATCGCGGAAAGAGTAGAAATTGTTGCAATTTATGAAATTACGATTGCGCTAAAGCTACAGCACGAATTTTTAATGCCAATCATCCTGAAAAAAATGTAAACCACCAGTACGTTAAACACCTGATTGTTGCAACAGGTTCGCTTTTAAACAAGAAACGTGAAGTAATTGGGCCAGTTCGAAATGAAGCAGTTGAAGTGGCAGTTTTGGGTCATGTACAGATGGATAATAAGCAATCGATTACAACTGTGTCTCAAGCTTCTGGCGTATCCTGTGTCAGTGTTCATCGAATTTTAAAAAAGCACAAGTTTAATCCATTTAAGATGACGCTGGTTCAAGAGTTACATGAAGATGACTTTGATCGCCGTAACCAATTTTGCGAATACTTTAGTGAACAACTTCGACTGAATCCAAATCTTCTCTACAATACATGTTTCTCCGACGAATGCACATTTATGTTGAATGGCGAAGTGAATAGACACAATTGTCGTTATTGGAGTGATACTAATCCGCATTTAATCAGGGAATTTCATACTCAGACACCTCAAAAATTGAATGTTTGGACAGGCATTTTGGGCGACCATCTTGTTGGATCATTTTTCATCCAAGGTAATCTCGATGGAAACACCTATCTAGAATTATTGGAAAGTACAATTGATCCTAGGATAACAGAGATTTTAGAAAGTGACGACAATTTACTAGAAAATGAAATAACCTTCCAACAAGATGGTGCGCCCCCGCACTATGCTGCTGCTGTGCGACAATTTTGGATGACCATTTCCCGGGGCATTGGATTGGCAGAAGAGGTCCCGTCGAATGGCCACCAAGATCTCCGGATTTGTCCCCTTTGGACTTTTTTCTGTGGGGTCATTTAAAATCACGAGTGTACGCCACTCAGCCGGAAACATTGCAAGTGCTACGTCAGAGAAGTGTAGAAGAATGCCGATTAATAACTGCGGATGTCTTTAATAATGTTCGAACAGAATTTGAAAACAGACTGTATTATTGTTTGGAAGTTAACGGGGTCATTTTGAGCAATTCATCAAATAAATCTGATTTATTATTTGCTTCAGCTTTTTTATTTCATTTGTGACTTTTTTGTAAACTGATAGACACATCAATAACAATTAAGTAATGCGGTCATGGGTAGTAGATGAAAAACTTATTAGTGGTGGGCATTTGTGTAGAAATTACTACGCGTAAGTTGGTTTGTCATCTTTTCGTTTGTAACCAATAATTCTGTCAAATCTCAACCGATTTCTAAAAACGGTACGTCACTGTATTCGCAATGAAAAGGGCTTTAAAATGATGTGCCACAAGTGGGGTAATTGCATTTGAAATTTTTAAGTTGGGGTTGCTAGGCATTAGGGGGATGAACATATCGAGTTGGCTTGACTGTCAAAAAAGCTCCCCCCAAGAACAAAAATCGACGGGTCTCGGCGAATTTTGAAATATTATTCGTTTTCCAATTATAGGGGGGGTCAAATTTTCGTTGGGATACCCTGTATGTATATCAAATGTCTGATTTGACCATTGAATTCGTCTTGGAAATTGGGCTGTAGGATGTATAATCAATTTTTTATTATTATCTTTTTTGACATACCCATCTAATTATTTTTCTACACTTGTAAGTACATTACGAAATTTTATATTTTAATATGCCAAATATTAACCTATACACAAGCATCTTAAATGTGTTAGGTATATTATGCAGTTGTAATTATTACAATACTATATCTTCATTACTTCTAAAGAACGTTGATAACGACGTATCTTTATTTAAAAGCCTTATTACTATACTTATCTTTCGAATCTAAATTTCCGGTACGAGAATAAATTAAAATGCATAACCGTTTCTTAACAAATAAGTATGATATCTTAAGTTTGAATAATTTTGTTGCGTCCTCTGAATGGTCACATTGGTTGAATCATTATTTACAAAGTAAAATTACTAATGGAAACCACTACACATATAATTCTTTGAAACGCTAATAATAGTACTGTATGGAAAGAAAACCGTCTACAAAGAAATATAATCTTTCTGGCAAAGTTCATATCTACAAAGTATTAGTTAATATAAAGTGGCAATAAGTCAGAAATTTATCAGTACTACCTAAGATTTTTGCATATGAATTTTAAACATTAATAAAATAAAACATTTGCATCTTCAGAAGTTTGCATTTGTGCAAGTCTGTAATTAACATTAATTGCATCAAGAAAAGCATTTTGCCAATATATTTTCATATATTTCATATATTTATTCATCATTATCAGTCAGCGGTTTAAAACGTCAGTACTTGAATCGATGTGGCCAGACCGCTGTGAGATCGAATCCCGCGGTCGGTAAACCGTATATCACCTATATTCGTGGAGAGGATTGGCATCCTCTCTGCGGGTATGGTCGACATTTGATCACCCCTCTAATTAATGAAGTTTTCACAAAATGCTTAACCTGCTTAACAATAATATGCCGCTCCTTCTGCCGCACAGGTCTCCAACTTCTGGGCTAATCCTCGCGATTAATAATGTAATTAGGGGTAGAGATATTATTATTACAGCAAGTTTCATTTTAATCGTTCAACGATTTTCCGTTTCATAAACGATTATTGAAATTATTTCAAAAAATTTTGCGCCTCCTAAAGGTGCATTTTTGCATATAGGTAATTTACAAATCGCAGTATTTTACATTTTAGGGACACCCTGTATATACAATACTTCATATGGAGATAAATAACTGAAAGAGAGAGGCAAGCATGTGCGAGGTTTACCTACATACTAAATAATTTCGTTTTAAAATAAGGCAATAAACTTGTTTGTTTCAGTTTATTCGGAATGAAAATATAGCATTTTAGGTTCTAAATAAAGCTAAGTTTTTTGAATCTCACTTTTTTAACATTTATTTTATTACCTAGTACACTTTATACATTTTTTATCAAGTAGGCACAATCGTTTGCAATAATAATGGCACTCTTTAAAATAAATTTTGCGATTTCTTTTAAAATGCTGACCTTTTTGTAATGAAATCTACTTTCAACTTTTAACATTGGCTCTTAATTGTGTCACTCACCATTAAAATTTAATAAAATTTCTACTTAAAACTTCCAGAAATTTAAAAACTGTTTTGAGGGAGTGTCATTATTATTGCAAAAGTACGTACCTTCTATACGATCATCAGCAACGACTGCACTAATTCTCATTTATTGATAAACAGTAGTTCTCCTGATACCAATATAGCTTTAGATATTACAGGCCTTTATACTTACTCCGCCTTTTTAATATAACTTTAAAATGAGTTTCTGTATAATTTCCATAAAAATCATAAAATATATAGATCAGAAGCCTTTACATTAGGCACTCAAAAGTAATCAGACTATGGAGGGGCTTAGCCAGCAATCTAGGGAGACCTTAATGTAAACAGTTGATTACACTGCATTTTAATCCCAGCATACAGTTGAATCCAAAACGCAATGTTTGTAATTGGACCATAGAAATCACAAATTGGACGTAAAATTTTCATATTTTGAAATTCCCGCCTATTAGTGTGAATCTACCCCGTTAGTGTAACCAACTCAGGAAAGATAAGCTACTGCAATATTACCAGACTCGCGTATTTTATGAGTTCTATGATAATTTCTAAATTATTAATTTATTAATGATATACGTAGTACCCCATCCCATGTCATAATACAATAAGACACTCGACTATCACTTTCTACTAAAGATTGATGGCAAATTTTGTTTTATACGGTAGTATAGTAATTCACTTAGTTTTATTTTGTATAAACGAATTTTTAATTTCTTTAATAACATAATTAATGTGGTGGACGGTACACACACTCATTTGTACGTATCTCTTTTTCTATTAAAATGTGTAAAAGTATTACAGTACTTTCGCAATCTAGGTATAAATAATACGTTTACCAAAAATGAAACTTTGTATTTTCATGGTGAATGGGTCTTTCATATAAAGTTTTTGTCTAGGACGCTTCATATATTTGCTATTTTTGATTTTTTTTATATTTTAAAAACAACTGAGTAAAATAATTTGAAATCGAACACATGAAGAACTTTCCTAAAATTTATATCATCCAGAGGCAGTATTGCTAGCATATTTTTCTAAATAAAATAGTACGCCACTGCTTTATTGTAAGACTCTTGACATTTCAATCATCATTAAATTTTTTACAAAATACTATTGTTTTTTCGAAAAAACTGATTCCGAATATAGACAGCAATCGTCATTTCAACGATTTTACTTGAGTGAATGCTCTAAAATACCTCCAGTCGCATTATTCCACCAATACCTCGTACCTCAGCCATTGGAGTATAAAAAAAGACTTCAGATGTTTGTATAAAGCCATGTATACAATTTCAAATTATTTCGCTTACTGGTTTTTAAAATATTACAAGAAAAAAATCAAAAATTGGTTTTGTTTAAGTTTAACACCCCGTAACTTTATAAAGAAGCCTCCTGGATAAAAACTTACATGACAGACTACTCTTAAAACTAATCAAAGAATACGAGGTTTAAATTTTGGTCACCGTTTATGAATCACCCTGTATATATAAATTTTACATGTTTTCTTTATCTTACAAAATAAAATAGGGGTGGGGATAAATATCTCTAAAAGTAATTAAACTATAAGTAAAAGCAGTCCTGTATAAAAAAAACTATTAAAATTATTTCCACATATATATTTTTCCATATGACATACTCTCTTGCGTTTAACTGAACAGTGTTATTAGCTTAATATTTATTTGCACATACAAATAATGAAATGGAAAACTCAAAACTTTCTATAAGAAATTTATTACAAAGTAGGTAAGCAAAACGACATTAAAATTATACAGGCAAACTTTTAGAAACTTATTTAAATTGCTATGTAATTGTGTATAGGTTTTTCTATGCTATAGGTATTTATGTTTTTAAATCTGTGTTTAGGCTTTACAAGGATTTTTTAAAACAAAATAAAAAATTTTGGTTTTTCATATCTTCTAGAATAATTTTAATACTATATTAAATACAACGTCAAAAGGCGAGTCCCCATTCCTGTTAAAGAAAAATAAAGTATATATTGAGTACTTAAAAAATTAAAAACCAGCAAATGTGTGACATTTTTGATAGAATTTATGAAATCAAAAAGAAGTAGCAAAGCAAGTTCTCTACTTGACTAATAGTCGGTATGACCTCCACCACGTTCCAATGGCATATTGACACGTCTGTGTTTTGAGATAATCAAGCGGTTAACGATGTCTTGCGGAATATTGTTCCATTCCTCTTCTGCCGCCACGACTAACTCATCTGCAGTCTGAGGTGGAGGAATATGATTATGAATGGCTCTAGCAACAAAATCCCACGTTTTCAATAGGATTCATGTCAGGAGAGTTGGCTGGTCAATTTAATCTATGGATATGTCCTGCTTCGAGTGTCTCTTGAACCCTTCTTGCGCGATGTGGTCGAGCGTTGTCGTCCATAAACACAAAATTGTCACCTAATTCATTACGTAGGGAGTAGAAAATGGGCGTAATAACTTGTTCGTAAATTTGACTGGTCATATTCTGTGGTATGCGAATTAATGGAGTGCGGCGGTTGAACATTATTCCACCCCCAAATATTACGGTATCCCCTTCATACGGAGCAACTTCACGGGGTTGCTGTTGACAACCTGGTTCATAAATTGTCTTATCTAGAATGTAAA
The DNA here is from genome assembly GCA_025584915.1 of Monochamus saltuarius. Lineage (NCBI taxonomy): Eukaryota > Metazoa > Arthropoda > Insecta > Coleoptera > Cerambycidae > Monochamus > Monochamus saltuarius. The sequence goes on along the minus strand of CM046723.1, from coordinate 20,831,909 downwards.
TTTGCGTTGTGGAGTCGTCTTCGAAGGGTAGATGTCGATATAACACGACGAAACGTACCTTGAAAGTGTGCCCTGAGAGCTGAAGTTGAACATGAGTGTGTACAAGCATATTGCACCAAATACCGATCTTCCCTTTCATTAGATACTCGAGGACGTCCAGTGCGTGGTTTGTTTTCCACTGTATGCAATTCTTCATATCTGTGTACAATTCGTACAACAGATGATCTAGGAATGTCCAACATGTTCGATATCTGATATGACTAGAATGTCCTGCATCATGTAAAGCAGTCATTCTTGCTCGGGTAAACGCAGAATTTCACGTCCTGGCATTATACTGTACAAAAATTCAAAGGAACACTTGGCTGAATACACTGCCAAACTAACCAAATTTGTAAAAACATTGGTAATAAAGTAAAGGTTCTTGGTCTGCAATTTGTTATTGTCTTTTAAGTTCTCTAACTGCATGTACTTTTTTACCACATTAAGAAGAACCACTAAGTTTAATAGAATCATTTTATATACAGGGGGTCCAAGACTTTTGAAGTTGTGTGTATATCATATGATTGAATATTGTTGTCCATATTTACTTTACAAGAACCTGATAAATTACTATAACAGTTACGGTTTTGTTACAGCACAGTATACTAAGCAATCAGTATGGAATCTTAGACAGTTTATGAATGAAATACGTCTGGCAGTTTTTAAATACCCACACTTTAGAAAAAGTAGCCAAAAATATGGCGGATTCCACAGAACATACGAAAAAATAGCTAATAATTTGGGGTAAACATAACCAAAGTTGTTTCGTAGTTATAATACTTTGCATTAATTCTTAATTAACTGTTGTAATCCAGTGTAGTTTCATATAAATTGAAGTATTGATTGAGAAATTATAGTAATAACTGTCAGTCGCCAACAACATGGCGGATTTTTGGAAGACGCGGGAAAGCTGAGTTTCCCTACTGATTGCTTAGTATACTGTGTGTTACAGTTACGGCTATAACATTTTTTTTTTAATTTAATGTGACTTGCATCTAGGATAGCCCCTCGATCAATTTATAGATAGTATATAAAACGTGCTCTAAGAGAACAATCATATCAGCAAATCTGCTCGGTTTCTAAGATTCATTAGTTTCCCGTTTTGCTTTTTTGACCCTAGAAATAAAAGTTATTGTATACCTGTCAGCTATTGTAGAAAATTAAAATTAGTTATCTCAATAGGATTAGAAGAATTTATTTTTTCACTAATTTAATAATTTTTATAACATTATTTCATCTTATTTTTATCATTCATTTACACGGTATTCTTAAAGTAGAAGTAAAAAATCCAGAGGCTTATACTGTGGCGAAAAATACGGGCTTTAATGTTATATAAATGTGCATATGGTCTTAGGATAGCCATTTTCCAGCTACAGTATGTCAAAAATTACAAAAAAAAAATAGTTTTTAATTTCTAAACCGCTTGAGATAATTTAATTTAATTCGGTGTGCATATTTAGTATGACAGTAGGTATGAAACAAAAAAAATCCAGCTTTAGAAACTTACCAGTGGCGGAGGTGTGCGTATCATCGATCATTATTTGTCAAAGGAAAACATATCGCCCCGTACAATATTACATATAAGATAGGACATCATTGGCGCCATTGTATTATCTTCATTTTTTGTTTCTTTGCACTTTTTTTGTATTCCAAACCGAATAACAACAAAATTGATCATCTTATTTAATATTGTGTATTTATTTTTTAAGATTAAGTTTTAATAATGGTTTATGCATATTAAAATGGTCAACATGGTTTACATTTATGCATGGCCTTGCACATGGAAATGGTGCAGGCTAGGCGAATTTATATGGAAAGATTTCCAGATCATTCAACTCCAAATCCAAGAATGTTCAGAAATGTCCAATTCCTAGAAGACCTTTGAGTGTTAGAACGCCTGAGTTGAAAGAAGCTATTCTACATGAAATACTAGTACCCAAATACTAGCACTAGAAAGTTGCAAATTTTAATGTGAATCATAAATTAGCTTGGTCCGTTCTGAAGCATTAAAAGTGATACTCGTATCACATACAAACAAAGGATTGAAGGCTTACTTCCGCAAGACTTTCCTGCTCGCCTACAATTTTGCCACTGGATTATGCAAAAAAATATTGTTTATGCACGATGGGACTCCCCTACAATTTAGTTTGACTGCTTTTGATTTTTTAAATGTAAGATTCAGTAAAAACGTGATTGGACGAGGCACTCAATAACCAGGTCAACGATGGCCACTCAGATCACCAGATTGAAACCATTGATATTTTTGTTTGGGAAAAAATTCTCAACAAACATCTCAAGCGGTTTAGAAACAGTGACGTTTGTGCGAGAATTCCACAACCTTTTTTAATATATTTTTTACACATTTATGTCAACTTTTTATTTCCAATGTTAAATTGCATTTTTACTTTGACCATAATAATAATAATATATCTACCCCTCATTCTAATCACGAGGATTAGCCCAGAAGTCGAAGACTTGTGTGGTAAATTAATAACACTAGTAAAAGATAAATTAACAAAACCTACAATAAAATACGTTTTATTTTTTCCCTCAAAAACGATGCATCTTAACGAAAAAAAATTGAAGAGACCAATTTCATTCAGAATTGATGGCGGATTTCTGAAAAACTGATGCAAGTAGAAATATTCGGATCACCCCAAAAAGTGCACATTTATCCCTCCAAAGCGTGTTTCAAATTTCGAGTCAATATCGTTAAAACTGTTTGAAGTAAATAATTAATAAAAATAAATAAATAATTAAAATTTAAACACTGTATCTCCGAAACGAAGCATATTACGACCTACTTTAAATGAACTTTTTTTCACAAAATTTAAAAACACCCTGTATACCAAGAACATGTATTTTTCCACTTATCTCGTATAAAGAAAGAAATTTCTCAAACTGTTGAAAACAGAAATAGAAAATGATACCTGTTTGATTCACAAAAATTACTGTTAGTGGAAATGTCTAATATTAATTTTTACCTATATAATTCACAATAACCAGTAGACACCGGGAAGTACATCAGTTCCCGTTTTACTGACGTCATAAGAGCAACTTACTCTTGTATTCCCCTATTACCGCTATTATTACGCGAAAATGGACTGGTAACTGATTTTTGTTACCGTTGATCAAACGGGAACTCGCGAAAAAATCCTAAAAAATATTTTGTTCCTAAATACACCACTGTGTATTACCCATTAAAATAATGATAAATATAACAATACATTTTCGAATATTTTTCCCTTATAAGATGACTTTTTAAAATAACGTGATTGGCAACAAAATAGAATTGTAAATTTTTTCCCTAAAAAGATTTTGCTGACCATCTGATATACAAAGTAAAAAAATAATAATAGAAAAAATTCTATATACTTATTTTCATATTGATTTGTGATTGGAGATTAGATTATTATGCATGCTTGGAAAACTACCAACAGCTATATGGGTTTCTCTCCCATTAAAAATCATCACGACTTCAAGAATGTTCTTACCCGTCGTCTATAAACAAGCTGAATGAAAAAATTGCTCTGTAAATTTATAATAAATAGTAATGGTAATACGTTTCTAGATTCACTAGTCGACTACGATTTATCTAGATAATACAATTAATAAACAACATTTATTTATATAATCGTACCTAATTGTTTTCTTAATTACAAAATTAATAAATATCGGAATTTTCCCTTGCTATTGGTTATTATATGTATGGTTCTCTAGAGATATTCCAGAACCATTGATATACAGGGTGTCTCCGTTTTTTCGTTCTTAACTTTGGGAAATGATAGAGCGTGATGAAATATTTTTTGTTGGAACTTGGTATAATGTAATCATAATAAAAGGTTAATATTTTGACGTGAATAACTTTTTCCAGCTATGGCCAGTGGCATAGATATGGGATTTCGTTCTGCTTTGAACCCCCTAAACTTCAACACCAGTGGTGAAAAGTATTTTTTCAATACAAATATTAACAACTTATTTTAATTTTATAAAAAAAACTGCTCTTGATAAAATTCGCTAGGAAGCTTCGTTCTTGAGATATTTAGTCTTTTTCTAATCAGGGTTATCTTAAGCATTACAAAAATTTTACGATTAAGCAGGCATTGCTTGTTTCTAAGTTTGTAACAATAGTATTGACAGATGTCATGTCAAATCAGTTTGTTTGCTGTGCGGTCAGAGTTTGTCGAAGTGTTAGTGTTAGTGATGCCTTTTAGATTTACGAGTCAATAATATACAAATATTCATCTGCGCCACTGGCCATAGCCGGAAAAAGTTATTCACGTCAAAATATTAACCTTTTATTACGATTACTGTATACCAAGTTTCAATAAACAATATTTATTTGTTCAGTAGATAATGAAAATAACAATTTTTTTGAGAGTTGAACGGAAAGATTCCTATTATTTCTTCACGCTCTATATCATTTCCCAAAGTTAAGAACGAAAAAACGGAGACACCCTGTATATCATATCATAAAATATTCAAGGGTGTTCGGAAAAATCATGTCAAAAATGTAAGGGTGTACAGGAGAGGTCAAAATAGTTGTAGTATTTCATAAAAAAATTCTTATCGGACTTTGTTATGAAGTTATTCGCCTTCACAGTAGGAAGACGGAAATCAAATTTCAGAATAACGATAATGGAATTTGGGCAATTGAAGTAACTCATACATACTAGTATCATTGTATAAATAAATAACAATGCTAGTATACTTATTTCCAAGTTTAAATTGATATTCAATACGCCTGCACTATACAGGGTGTCCGGAAATGTGGGAAATCTCTCACGGGTGCAGATAGAACATGAAAAAATAAGATGAAAATAAGTTCCTATATAAAATATTTTTCTACAGGCCCTCCCTACAGAGATATGTGTCCCTGAAGGACGCCGCTGGAAATCGTTTTTTTTTTTAATAACTTTTAAAATACTCAATATAATTTAATAAAAATTGAATGTGATGGAGACTAGTAACGACCTCTTAAAAGAGTGTCCTTGAAATATATTTAGCTTTTTAGTTTACCAGGGGCGGGCTAAGCTTTACAACTTAATGAATACATTTTTAACACCCTGTATGATAGACTTTAAAATAATAAATCTAGGTAGCTTCAACCTTAGACTAAAACTATTGTTTATTGTCGATAAAATGAACCGTTTACGAGATCAACTTTTAACATTAGTACCTACTTGTTGTTTCAGTAACCAATAAATATTTAATAAAATTTCTACTCAGAACTTCCAGAAGTTTAAAAACTGTTTTGAGGAAGTGTCATTATTATTGCAAACGCTTGTACATGCGCAGGCACAAGTACGACATCTTTTTTTAATCCAACTACAGTGATTTTTTGGCAAATTAATTGTATACATGCATGCAATAATCCCTCTAAAATGAGCTCAGGAATTCACTGTTTCATTTTTAAATAGTTGAGAAAAATGAAACAGTGAATTCCTGAGCTAATTTTAGAGGGGTTATTGCATGCAAAAAAAAATAATTTTAACATGGGACAGTTCAATTAAACTCCCCAATTTTTGCATGAATGCATTTATGTGAAAATGTCACTTTCCTGACCTATTCCACTCGTTGTCACCTCACAGTAAGGGGATGAAATAATACATCCCTTGTATGTTTGTTATGAGAAATAGTATGTATACTTTTTATTTATTTTTTTTTAATAGCTCTGTTCAAAACAGAGGCTGCTTTTGTCTCTACACAAATTCCAAAGCGTATTCTAGTTTTCGTACAAAATAAATAAAGGATTCTCTGAACAATACTGCCATTTTTGTTGTCAGCCGTTATTACCAGTTTATTTAATAGATTTTTATCATCCTTATGATAAGTTTAGCTGGTGTGTTGACACAAGTTTTAAAAAACCATGGAGACTTGATTTCAGCCGGATTGTAACGTCTTAGGGGATGCTAAATTATGTTTTGTTATATAAAGCACCCCCTCTAAAATTGGCTAAAGAATTCACTTTCATTTTCCTCAACAATTTTGAAAATGCCCTGTATAAGTTCTAGAAAGTCTAACATTACAATGATTGATTACTAAAAATTGAATAAATATATTATTATGTGCCAAATTTATTGATTGTTCTAATTATAACTTTTTAAGGAAGTATAAATATTTATTTTATGAATTTATACCTAATTACTTTTATCAATAAAAGATAAACTATTAACCTTGTAAATCTTTAACATAAACTATAAAATTATAATTGCCTAAAGTTCTTTGATCCCAGTTTGTCTATATAGGTGTGCGTGTTTATACAAAAGATATGAAATATTTTTTAATACATAAAATGTAAATCATTTCCTTAACTAGCAGTTCACACATTCAAAATTAAATGAAATTAAATGTGGTAACTACAAAGTTGAAGAAAAAAAAAATACAGAAAAAAATTCAAATTAGAACAGTCTGAAAAAATATATAGGGTGTCCCATAATGATGTGTGCGCTCCTTTGGAGGGTGTGTTTCTTGGGTCATTGTAGGAGGTTCTTTCTATAAATTTTTTTGATTTGGATCCTCGCTGCCTAATTTAACAAAAAAAAAAACAAAGGTTGGTGGTTGTCACCCTTTTAGACATTTGTTAAAAATAAAAATCGTACTCAGCAATGCCACTTAATTAGCTGAATGTATTCACCGATTTTCATATTTATAGGTTTAATCGTTTTTCATGAAAAATGTTAAAACGTAGAAGCCCTTATCTCGTCAGGGTGGTCTCGAAATTTTACACGTCTCCATAATTTACCATTCTGAACAACTTTTTCAAGTAACATTTTGCTATATTTTCAGCAGAAAAGGCACTTTACCTAAAACCAAAACAGTTTTTACTCGGTGCACTGAGCATTTCAAATAGGATTATTTAAAAAATGGTTACTCCTACCGACTTCAGCAAAGTATACCTTTTTCAAATAAAACAGGTAGGAGAATCGTAGAAGAATCGATTGTTTCGATAGTCAGATAGATACACTAAGCTGCAAAAAAGTTACACATGCAAAATACCAAGGCAAAATTTAGCTGTGTATACCAAATTTCTTTCATTTATCACAACGCGATAGAGAGATATTGCAAAAAAATGATTTCCATTCCTCCCTCATCAATGGGTTCCTGTGCCCTTAGGAAGCATTTCCGGACCCATGTTCATATGAACTTTTTTACTTAGTTTTGATCATAGAATCGGCCTGTTCAGGGTTGGCAGCTAATTATGAGACACCCTGTATACATAAGAACAAGAGTAACTTATTTGGAAGATATTTATCCGCTTAACAATATTGATTTGTTTTTCCAACTTTATCATAACCCAAAAAACATGTTTAATACATACTATTTTTAATTGGTTTTGATTGAAAATTGATGATTAAATAATTTTTTCTACCTTCATGCAAAAAACAAAACTTTATTGAACTATATTTAGTGGAAAAAGTGGTTTATTGCATTCATATGTCACTCTACAATAGTGACATAACCGGTCAGTGGTCGCGCGGTTTAAGGCGTTAGTACTTGAATCGAGGTGACTAGACTGAGTTGGTTCGAGCCCAGCTGCCGGTAGACCGTATATAAGCTATATTCGTGGAGAGGATTGGCACCCTCTCTGTGGGTATGGTAGGGTGGAATAATGTTAGCTTGGGTCAATGTGAGAGATTGATGCCGGTTGATATTTGACCACCCCCCTAATTAATGAGGTTTTCCAGGTTTTCCTCATTCCTGCACTGAATAGTGGTTAGGGCCTACCAACGTAAGTCGTTCCTGGGCGCAAATGCGGCCTGCTTAATAATAATATGCCGTCTCCTCTCCCGCACAAGTCTCCGACTTCTGGGCTAATCCCTGTGATTAGAATGAGGGGTAGAGATATTATTATATTATTATTATAAACGTTCAAATCGATGTCACATTTTCCTAGACTTAGTGTCATCTAAATAAACTTTTTTTGGTTTTTGCATCAACGTAGAAAAAATATTGTATAAATAACTAATATTCTATAACTTGTCATCCCTTATTTTAAAAATATATATTTCTTTACAACCGTTTTATGAATTCTAATTAATTTAGATAGGTACAATCGTTTACAATAATAATGGCACTCTTTAAAATGAGTTTTGCGATTTCTTTTGAACTGCTGACGTATTTATAGTAAAATCTGATTTCGACTTTTAATATTATATGTTAGTTGTTTCACTCAGAAATAGAGATTCAATAAAAATTCTTTTCAGAATTTCTAGAAGTACAAAAACTGTTTTGATGGAGTGTCATTATTATTGCAAAAGCATGTACCTACCATAAAATGTTCTTCCTTTTCTATATCAGCTCCAACTGTTTATAAAACGACATTGACTTTCACTAAAAAAAAAAAATAGAGTAAGTAAAAAAAAACTTGAAATAATTTAGATAGGGAAAATGTAAATAAAAACACATTTAAAATCAATAAATATTTTAATGTAAAGCAATATAAACATAAATTATATATTGTATACAAAACATAAAACATAAATGCGCTTAAAATTAAATTTAAATTAAAACGTATCAGCTTGCTTTTAACTTCATCTCCTGAAATTTCTGTCCCAATAATTTCATAACATCTCCGTGTTTAAGATTGGTTTGCTTGTATACACTATAATTTTCTTTCACAAATAAAGCAAAACCTGTTACTTCCTTTTTCGGTGTGGCAGGTACCGACTTTGTTTCCCCCTTTTTACTAACTTTGTTTAGTAAGACCTCAAATTTTCCCAAGCAATAGCCACACCTTTTCCTTTCTATGTCCAAAGATTTTGAATGGCGACCAATGCTGTAAATTGTATTTGTCTTAACTACTCAAGAAGGTCAATTTTAAGCTTTGAAAAACACACAATTTTAGATTATATGTTATACATTCTCTTATATGGGATATCCAGGAAATGTAAGCAATATTTCAGATTTGGATTTTAAAAATGTTTGTCAATTTCTGATAAAGTTATAATATTTGAACCTATTTCAACAAATGCGTACAGGGTAATTCAATTTTATTTCCACACAGTTTGAGGATGTTCATAGTTCATATAAATTTTTCCTCTTAGTACCCACCTCCAGTTTACAAATAATGAGCCAATTTTTTTTAAATATTTTCAATATAAAATATTTTCATGTTTATGACTGATAGAGCAACCCCACATTGCAATACTGCTGTGAAAGAACGTTTAAAACAACACTTATCTGAATCCATAATTAGATTTAAACTTTGATCACTTGAATTTTTTCGTTTGGGTTTATTAAAAAGTCTTGCATACAAGGACATCCTAAGCCGGCCACTCACGTTCCGGTATACCTGACAGGTATACCTGTTCAGGTCACCTGTACAGGTAAATACGTGCGTGTATGTGACAAAACTGACAGGTATTCTGGCCTGAACAGGCGACCTGCAAACAATCGAAATTTTATATATTTTACCTGTGGTAAAGTGCTACCTTCAGGCAAGCCTGCGCGTGTGTGGCGTTCTACACGTGTAGGTCTCAGTTATTTCCTGTCCGCTGGCCACGTTTGTTGTCGAAATAATGGCTTCTCGCAAGCGTACCGCAGTAGTGGAAGAATTTATAGAACTATATAAAGCCGAACCTTGCCTTTGGCTCGTAAAAAGCAAAGATTATCATAACAGAAATAAGAGAGCAGTCGCATATGAAAAGCTCAAGGAAAAACTTAGAGAGATCGAACCGAATGCTACGAAAGAAGATGTATTAAAAAAAATTAATAGTTTGCGTAGTAACGTAAGGAAAGAGAAAAAAAATATAAAGAATCGTTAAAGTCGGTGATTGAAAGCTCAACTGAGAATTTCTTTCAGGTACGCCGCTACGTATACATATGAACAATGTCAAGTTCAGGTTAACTTGTCATGTTTACATGAAAAGGTATACTTGTCAGGTATACCGGAACGTGAGTGGGCGGCTTTACAGTAATAGACACAGAGAGTTACATAAAAAAAGTTTGTATTACTTGAATGAAATTCGAAAAAACCAAGACTCATGAAAAATCAATTTCTTTGATTTGAACATGAAATTAAATCTGTTTTAATACAATTTTTTATATCTTATGTTTTTAAATATTAAGTTTATATTTACATTTAATTACTGCCAAATTTTCACTAATTTTATAAGTTTATGATAATATTTAACATACAGTAGAATTAGTAACGGCATTTGTCAGTTTGGATTTGATTTACTACATGAATGAACTCTTTTTTTCACATATTTATTACCATTGAACCTATTAGATTATAGTTACCTTATATTACAAAGACAACTTGATCTAGCACGTTATGTTTATTACTTTGAATATTTTGGAAATAAAGTAGAATCTACATAATTCTAGCGTAATGAATAATTTATTTTCAACTTCAAGAAAGGCGAGCTTAGATACAAAAATCTATATGAACTTATAACATCATACAATTTACTCAGATCGGAGAGATTGTGCGTTATTTTCTAAACACCCTGTACAAAATATAATAGCACGGGTATTTTGCACCCAAAACATTGTATTGTATTAGCATTTTCAATGTATAGAAACGTAATATTATTGATTATTTGATATGAATATGTCTATATATATAAAATTCTCGTGTCACAGTGTTAGACGCCATACTCCTCGGAAACGGCTTTACCAATTTTTATGAAATTTTGTATGTATATTCGGTAGGTCTGTGAATCGGTCGTAATCTATTTTTCATACCCCTAAGTGATAAGGGTGGTCCACCCCAAACATTTTTTTTTTAATATTTTGGACAAAATTTTTTATTTTTATTTTTTTATGATATGACATTAAAAAATACATACAACCCTTAATTTTCACCCTTCTATCACAAACCCCTATTTTTTAATAGCCATTTTAGTAATTTAATTTTTTTTTTTGGACATTTTTTATTTTTATTTTTTTATGATGTGGCATTAAAAATACATACAACCCTTAATTTTCACCCTTCTATCACAAACCCCTATTTTTTAATAGCCATTTTAGTAATTTAATCATTTTTAACCCTGGTAGATAACTGATCTAGTGATAATCGATAATCGCCAAGCGTCTACCGGTGTCACTTATCACCACAAACCTAGAAAAAATATAGACAGCGTTGGTTCATGATATAGGTATGTGAGACCTAAGGTCCAGAAAATTGATATTTTATTTGCTTCATGTTGGCGGTTGTGCAAATATGATGGCTGCATTGCAATATGAAATTAACTAACTTGCTGTCATTTTAAATGTCATTAAAGAATGTGGCATGAATGTGACCAATCACAGTAAACAAATGAGATTCACACTACAACACAACCAACCTAAATTGGCATAAAAATCAAGTTTTAGTGATTCTGGACCTTTTAGGGCAGCCATGAATTAGCAGTTGCCGGCAATATGACACTGGCACAGTTTCTATTTTGTCTAGGTTTGTGCTTTTCACCCAGTAAACAGCACGGAGTAGGGATGAGAATGAAGCCAACTACCAAAATATTCACTAGAAATAATTCATATGGCAAAACAACGTTTGCCGGGTCACCTAGTTTCTATATATAAATTCAAAATCATATTTCACACATACCTGTATCCGCAACCTGTACACTTATATGTATATTTGGTATTTATTACATAATCATGACATCTTTTTATTGGAGGTAATTCTGGAAACGTTTTCATAGCCTTGCTTGCCCTACAAATATCAAATAAATTTTATATTCAACATCACTTATAATTCATTAAAAAAAAAACACTATAATTAATTTCAGAACAAAATTATTACTTAAAATTATTAAGTAATAATAATTGTAATTCTATTAATTTATTATATAGAATATTTCAATATTAGCTTGCTAAACTTTCAACCTTAGACTCTACAAAGCATTTTTCAAACAGGAACTTATTTATTTTTAGTTGAAATTTAGCAGACTAATGTTGGGAAGTACTTATACATTTTTCTGTTATAAAATATTTACCATGACTTCCAATAAGGGCCGTGGCCATCTGAAATACAATTGACTATCCAAGTAGCAGCATGACACATTTCATGAATCAAAGTATCTCTCAGCCTATAAGCTGCGTCTATAACTTTTGTCGACAATACAATTCTGGCTGTTCTCTCCACAGCTCCTGTCCTCCTAGTAATTTTTTTGCAGTAGCAAAATCCCGCCGTACCCCTCATTCGATCATTCCACTCTAGCGCTGTATCTTGGGGAATGGCATTTTCAAAAACTTTTTCATTATACAGCTTAAATAATTTTGTAAGCAACTGCTCTTTGTATAATTTAAAATTGTTTCTGTATATTCGTGCCGACATGTCACACTGAAGAATTGGTATATTTGCTAAAAAAATAATTTCAACTTTGCAATTTTATTTTAAGGATAATCAAGATTTATTTCAAAAATTGGTAGACAATTTTATTCAATAACTCATGCTTAACAACGTATTGAAATACTTCAACAATGTGCATGCCATCTCTTGTTCTAACATGCAATCGAATTGGCAAGATTTAAGCGTACTCAATTTGCAACAAAACAATTCTCCAGGGTTTCAGATAATTCTGGACAATTACAAATACTTTTTTTAATTCCATAGATGTCCAATGGAGTGCAGACTATTATAAATGTTGAATAAGCATAAATCGCATATTTGAAACAATACTGTGTTTAAAGGGAATGCACTTTGTACTTGAAATCTTATCTTCCACAAAAATTCATACACAGGGTGTCCGGAAAAGACGTGTACAACGAAAGACCACAGACTCCTGGGTTCAAAATAAGCCGATTTAGTCCAATTTACTTATTTCCAAAATTTCTTCGTTTAGCCGTTAGGGAGCGCCAAAGTTCGCGAAAAATGTTTGTTTATTCCGAATATCTCAAAAACGACTTGATCGATTTTAATCATTTTTGGGCCACGCTGTTATAAGTCTAACCGACACTTTTTAACATTATATAAAATCTTTTGCAGTCATTAGAAATACAAGAAAAATCAAGTATCATGCAAATATAAGCACATTTTTTTTAACCCCCTGTACAATTACCCTCAGTTTTTTTCTATTAGTAGCTGACTTTATTTAGAAACTTTTTTTATACTTACATAATTTTGAACAGATTAGTAGTTTAGGCAGAAAAAATATTTTTTGTGTGTAAACAATATCAGCATTCGTTCTGCAACAAATAATGAAGTACCAGAAGTTGGCTCGGATATTTTAAGTATCAGTTGTGTGTCAAATTTAATCAGCCACTGAAGTTAGTCTCTCGATTTATTCTTCTTGCTCAATTACTTAGTTACTTTAGATCTTACTTTATTTGCTGTTGTTATTATTGTTGTGCTTGTTTCTGCTCCTCATTTTTCAATATTTCATCATGGATACGTATACATATCCCGAACAAGTAGATATGCTTTTGGTTTATGGATTTTGTCAAGGTAACGGCCGTGTTAAGGTCTACATGGACAGATTCCCTCATCGACGGGTGTCAAATAATCAAACTTTTGCCAACATTGAATGGCGACTTCGCAAATTTGGTTCCTTCCACCAAATGAATACTGTTCAAGGGCGTCAACGTACCACAAAAACTATAGAGTTGGAGGAACAAATCCTAGATAAGATAGAAGAGAGCCCAATAATTAGTGCAAGACGCATTGGACATGAAATAGGGATACCCAAAACCATAGTTCATGATGTTTTGAAGGAGCAGTTACTACATCCGTACCACATTCAATCGGTTCATGAATTGCTACCCATATAATGACATTTTCAATATGAATTCAGAGCGTTTAGCATCTTGTAATTTTATACAAGATCATATTTTTATTGGCTCGATTGTGCTTCCATATCGATTAAATGGGGTCAACTATTTAATTTTTTTACAGCAAGTATTACCTAATTTATTGGACGATTTACCATTACTACTTCGTCGTAACATGTGGTTTATGCACGATGGTGCACCCTTCATTGTACAATACCCGTTAGTCAGTATTTACATAATCTGTATCCTAACAGGCGGATTGGAAGAGGAAACAATGCTCCTATAAAATGGCCACCTCGAGCACCAGACTTACCCCCTTGCGATTATTTTTTGTAAAGTATATGTCTATGCAGTTAATAATCAAAAGGAATTTTTTAGGCTAATCCAAGACGCAGTTAACATTTTATGAGGTAATCCAGTAATCATGGAGAGGCTGCACTACAACTTAACGTAAAACGGATTACTTATTGCGTACGAGAAAACGGTGGTCACTGAGCATTTATTAAGAGATCATAACTTTTTTTATTTTTTATATTAATATCTTATTATCTCGTATTTATTAAATAAAATATAAATCAGAGTTTTGGAATTTTCGTTATTTGTTGCAGAACGAATGCTGATATTGTTGACATATGAAAAATATTTTTTCTGCCTAAACTACTCATCTATTCAAAATTCTGAAAGTATAAAAAAAGTTTCTAAATAAAGTCAGCTACTAATAGAAAAAAACTGACAGTAATTATACAGGGGGTTAAAAAAATACATGCTTATATTTGCATGATACATAATTTTTCTTATATTTCTAATGACTGAAAAAGATTTTATATAATGTCAAAAAGTGTCGGTTAGACTTATAACTGCGTAGCCAAAAATGGTTAAAATCGATCAAGTTGTTTTCGAGATATTCGGAATAAACAACAAATTTTCGCGAACTTTGGCGCTGTCTAGCGACTAAACGAAGCAATTTTGGAAATAAGTAAATTGGGCTAAATCGGCTTATTTTGAAGCCAGGAGTCTGTGGTCTTCCGTTGTACACGTCTTCTCCGGACACCCTGTATAAGGCTGAAGTAAAAAACAAAGGAATTTGATACTAAAAAAACTATTTCATTTAACTCGAGCTGTTAATGAAAGCGAAATTACTCCAGGTGCAGTATCAGAGGGAAAAAAATTATGTCTAGTTTTCTAAACGTAGATGTTGTGTTGAGATAGATATTTTTTTTATGGCAGTAATTAACTGTAGTGGGGAGTGATAATTTTCAATTTTAGAAAACGAAATTATATGATAAAAAACTAACAATCTTTCTTTGTGGGCCATAGAAAAGATCTTAATAATGTGAACCAATTAAGAAAAAGACAATCAATTACCCCAAAAAAAGTTTCTATAAACGATTCCTTTGTTTTCAATATACAGGGTGTTAAAAATATTTTTCACATTTTCTGAAATGTCCCTTGCAGATTTAATGGCACATACCAAAATGCAAATCATAAGCTGAAACTTTTTTACAGTTCTAATATGCAAACTTCCACAAACAGTTACAGTAAGTTGAGATGACATATTTTTGCACAAAACGACTGAATAAATTCTGAAATATGGGCTAAATATTGTTTTTTTATTTATTTATTTAATTTGAGGAAAAAAATAATTGGAATACATTTGCTTCTAAGTTTGCAATAAAAGAGAAAAAAATGTCACAATATAATTTATTACTACCTGATAGTGATGCCAGAAACCCGTATTTTCCATTGATGGGTTTACTTTCATGAATAATTTTACTAATTTCTTCTTCCCATGTATCATCACTAGAAATGCTAGAAAGAGATAATTTTCTATTGTCAGTCTTCTTTTCTTCTTTTTTGGTTACTTTATCTATTTTTTTATCAGTCTTATTAGAATTAGTATCACACCTTTTTGTCAAAGGCATTTTGTCATTTGAATTTTTCTTCTTATTTCTCTTACTTCCAGGTAGATCTTTAATCCCATTAATTTTCTTACGAATTCTGTCTTCCAGAGATTGTCCAAGAAATGAGAAGTTATTAAAATTTTCTTTGTCAGACTCATTTTCTTTTTTAGACTCAGGTTCAGGTGCAGTTTTCTTATTTAGTCCCAGGGTGTCTCTAAAGTATTTTGATGTGGTTTCGTCCTCGGAATCAGAATCATTGAAATTTAGTTTTCCTCTAGGTTTTATGGGAGCATCCGAATTAGAATCTGTGTCTGAATCACAAAAATCATTTAATCGTTTTATTGCTGGAGATTCTACATTATTTTTTAATCTGGACTTTTGAAGAGTTATTAACAAATTATAAGATTTTGTTTTTTCAGTCTCCAAATATGGATTCTTATATAAAACAGACAGTTTTGGTTTTCTATAAAAAAAAAATGAAATCGAAAACATATCATTTGAATGTATTTATTTTGTTATTATAAAAAAGAAACACTATTTTGTTCATTACACAGTGGCGTGCGGTGGAATATTTATATGGGAAACCGCTTACAAAAATAACTTAAAATATTTTATTAAGCATTGGATTTATACAGCATGTTGTTACAATGAGTTGATCGGTACCAAAAGATGAATTTTTTGATAAACATTTTCCACGTAAAAGATGAAAAATGTGAAATTCACTCTTTTATAAAGATAAGTAAACTTATTCATAGTATAATTTTATCTTCCAATCCAGGCTGGCAAACCTGTCTATACTCGCGGCAAGAATTCAGACGACTTGCGCCATACAAACAAATGAATATTATATTTTCATCAAAATATTTAAGTAACTGCAAGTGAGAGTAATAAAACTATATACTACACCAAAAGTTTGCATTATATATTGCAGTAAATTGAAAATTGTTTTTAACGCGACCAAATATCGAAAATTACGATCGTTAGTGTGAGAATAACATCTGAGAGGGAGACTGGTCCTAATCTAGCAGTGGTAGAAGAAATTCTAAATATGATAGAACGTAGCCTGGGTGTATAAGGTATATTGCAACACGTCTTCAAATTAATCAAACTATGGCATGGGAAGTCATTCACAAAAATGGTTTAAAACCTTTCCACATTCAGCACTTCCAGAATCTTCAGGACGGTGATAATGATTTGTGGTAGCATTTTTGCAATTGGATAAACGCAAACCATACACTTTACAAATACATTTTGTTCACTGATGAGACTCAATCCACTTATGATGGAGTAAATAACTGTCACAATGTACATCATTGGTCACACCACGCCACAGTGGAAAGTAACTTTCAGCATCGGTTCAGCATTAACGTGTGGTATGGTATGATTAATAATAAATTACTTAGCCCAGTTATGCTAGATAGTCGTCTTACTGGAGCTAGATATATAGAATTTTTTGAAAATAATTTGACAGATCTAAAGGACGATGTTCCATTGGATATTAGGCAAAAAATGTGACGCTGGATTGGCTGAGGTGGTTTCCAAAATTGGCCACCAAGATCACCAGATTTAAATCTCCTTGAATACTGCCTTTGGGAATGGTTTAAATCATTGATGTATGCAACAAAAGTGAACACAAGAGAGGCAACGGGTCTTTGCCAAAGCCAATGAGAAAAGGTCAAGTCGACGTAAGCCGTAAACAAATTTTAA
The DNA here is from genome assembly GCA_025584915.1 of Monochamus saltuarius. NCBI lineage: Eukaryota > Metazoa > Arthropoda > Insecta > Coleoptera > Cerambycidae > Monochamus > Monochamus saltuarius. Next base: position 20,814,543 of record CM046723.1, on the reverse strand, counting down.
ATTTAATTCTATATTTAATGGCATAGATTCAACAATATTGATCAATGACGTCAATTAATGAGAACTTGTCTCAACGACACAGCCAGATATGGTGTAGAAGTAGGTATCATTCAACTTAAAATGTACCTATGGATTAATGTTTTGACTTTGAATGCAGAAGCGGTGCTGTCATCGCTTCCACAGACCGCACACCACTGTCATTAAATATTCTAATAGTAGCAAAAACAATTGTTTCTTTTGACATTTCTCAAAGTAATCTAATAGAACTTCAGCAAAACCTACTTACCGTTCAGAGTTAGTAATGCAGACATTATTTAGCTTAGACACTTGTTTTCTAGGTTCTGTTTTAGGAGTTTTAAATAATACATGTTCTTCCTTTTCTCTCCACTTAGGGCCGTAAAGATCATCCAACATTGACGCTACCTCTTGTTCATCTGCACCTAATAAGAAAGACAAACTTAAATAGCCATTAATTTTGTTGTATGATTTATACCATTACTCTCAGTACCGCTTTGGAACTTACTCCCTGAATTTTCGTCTCTGTTGGAATTATCTGAAATTTGACTCTTGCTTGTACTGATATTTTTATTTTTACTTTTACAAAGTCTTGTATTCAAACTTTCATTGAGAGAAAAGGAATTATCATCACTTGCACCGACTTCAACTTGAATATGGTCCTTATTTGTGTTTCGCTTATATACATTTTTCACAGAATTTTTATGATTTAATCCTTTACTAGATTCTTTCCCTTTGAGAGCTTTTCTATTAAAATTTTTATTTAGAGAAAAAGAGTAGTGAGAATTATTCATACCTTCATCGCTTTCACCAACTTCAGTTTGCTCAATTGAATTATTTATATTTTTCTTTTTTCTGATTTTTATACTGCTCAAACTGTTTTTTCGATCCAATCCTCTGCTAGACGAAGATATAACAGATTTTTCAGAATTTGAAATAAAGTTAGTTTCATCAATCGTAGAAACTGTATCTTTTACAAAATCAATACTATTTCTTTGAATACTTTTTGTTAAGCTCGCGTCTTGTTTGATATAGGATTCATTGATAACAAGCTGCTCATCAATATTAGAACAAATTTTTCTTGGGGATAAAGACACATCAGTTTTTTTCTTAAATAATTCATCAAAATTTATAGGTGCTGGTTCAATACCTGTGGAGTTAACTGCTTGGCCAGTTCTCTCAGTAATAAAATTTTTCCTATTTTCTTCACCATAAATTGTTGATAACTCACTGTAAGCACTGCCAGTACTAACATTTTTCACCTCACTTTGATAATTTACATTGTCAACCCAATGTTTGATAATCTCAAATTTATCTTGAGAAAGTAAGAAGTTATTTTTAACCTTACATTCAGAATTTTTTTCTGATTTCGGCAATTCTATTGATATATTTTCACTTGGTGTGAATTTTAACTCTTTCTCGCTGTCACTGTCATGTATACTAATAGGAGTTGTATTTAACAGCTTCTCAGATGATTTGGTTGACTTACTATTACTAGATTGTGAAGTGGAACTACTAATAATTTCAGTTAGATTTATTTTGTCATTTTTCTCTGTATGTATGGACTTGTCGTAAATGGAGGATTTTTGTAAGGATTTTCTTAATGCTAGAACTGTTGTACCTAAAAACATAAAATAGTTAATATAATAGAATATTAAATAATTTAAATATTTGTTCTTCCTACCTTTTCTAAAGTGTTTCTGACAGTGCTTTACGTTTGGAGACATGGAACTCAATAATTGAAATGATTCTTCCTCCATCCTACTACCACCATCCTACAAATAGTAAATTATTTAATGATTATTTAGCACTTGGAAAGCTGGAAATTCATATCAAGCTGCTAAAATTTATATAAACACTAAACAGAAAAGTGACAAAATGAATGTAAATAACCCCATTATAATAACTTATTTTAAATTTTATAGCTGAAATGAGAACAATGGAGATAAACCTGCTTTTTAAATAGGAAAATTCTAATAAACTAATGATATATCAAACACGAAAGTAAACAAGAAATATTAATAACAATAATTAATTATAAACAAAGTAAAAACTCACAAGGAAAATGAAAATAACGACGAGCAACGGTATTTCCAACTTCGACCAATGAAAAATATTTAGTTATCAGGATAGCCAACAAAACCAATACTAAATTACCATTTCAAATTCTCATGCTGTGATTATAAATTTTAAAGAACAATATACAGGGTGGTCCAAATTTTTCTAATCGATAATATGATGTATGTATGTATGTATGTGGATTTATTTTTTACGGTTTTTTTGTTTTTGTTTTGTATTAAATATTAATTAAATGTATTTTTGATCTGATGTTTTGAGGCCTATCACATTTATATGCACAAATAAATTTATCTGCAATAAATCGAAAACAGCTTGTATGATCAATATTTCACAATGTATTTTTCTTCAGAATACAATAGAGAATTTGGTGGATTAATAATTTTTTGAAAAATAGCCAATGGCAGTTTTTGTAATTATTTTTGATTTTGTACTGTATATATGAGCATTAGGAAAGGTATAATTGTGCCAAATTTGAAAAGTATTGCTTTTACCTTTCCTTAGATATTAAACTATGTAAAACTTCTGTAACTTATACATTGAACATATGTCCCTTAAAAAATATTGGTATATATATATTATTAATTGTAATTATATTATGGATGTATCATATGACACCATAGTCAAAATATAATTTTTCTACGTACATGCAAAAAACAAAACTTTATTGAACTATATTTAGTGGAAAAAGTGGTTCTTTAATTGCACTAGTGCAATAAAATGTTTATTGCCTTCCTATGTCATTCTACTACAGGGTTTTATCATCATGACAAACATAATAACGTTCAAATTGACGTCATATTGTCCTAGACTTGTGTGATCTAAATAAAACATTTTTTGGTTTTTGCATGAACGTAGAAAAAATATTGTATGCAACTCGTACAAAAAGTGCTTATTGCACTCGACGTGTTGTCCTACTCGGCCTGACGCCCTCGTTGGACAATTTTACGTCGAGTGCAATAAAAACTTACTTTTTGTACTTGTTATTGCATAAATAACTATAAAATACAAAGCAATTATTCAGTATCTGTAATTAATTATTAAATTATGACATCTTTTTAAATCATGATATATGTTTATGATTGACTTTTTAATCAAATGGTTTCCTACCTCCTATTGTTATAATACTTAATTAAGCATAAAATAATAAAAAATATAAAACTTTGTCATATACCTACCTTTAAAATTAAATAAAAATATACCAGATAATATAGTAAGTAAAAAAGATGGCATAGCCGCACAGTTTCCAAAAACATTCCTTCAGATAGAAAAATATGTATATATAACTTCCAACATTTCCAGACAATGTAAATATCTGTTTATTTCATATCACATTATTTGTTCTATCTTCATTATTCACTTAAACAGAAATTAAATAAGATAGCTGTGAAATACAAATGAGAGTGTACTCGTTCACCGTCTAATGACAGTATATAATAACTAGGTTTACTCTCCCTTTCCACCTAAAGTTACCCTTCTAACGACTCTATTCTTCCTACCTACCCACTTTCAGTCACTGGCTTGCCGGTGGGGTGACTTATTGTTGCAGGTTGTGTGCCCCACAGTAGATATGAATCCTTCTACTACAAATGAACAGTTGTTATTAAGATCCTGTCGCACTGATGTCTGTTGACTTACTTTGTTACACAAAAGCAAATACTTAATCTTTCAGAATTTGTATATTTGGGTATTTTTCTACTTTATATGTTTGATAGACATTAATTATGGATACAGGATGTTTTGGAAATAAATACATTCCTTCAAGGAATCAATACTATGGTAGAGGTTTTTTTTTCAAAATAAAAATAATTGTTAAATCAAACAGAAAATTTTGAAATCATCTCTGTCTATAGGAAATAAATGGGCATATTCAGACAAGGTCAGCCGCTGAGATATCCAGGCCAATCAAATACACGCATTTACACAGATTTCTTAAATTAAACTTTAAGAAATCCGTGACGCATTTAGCTGAATTCTTACTCAGCGGCCAACCTCGTCTGAATACGCCCAATGGTAATGTCAAGGATGTCACCTCGGAACATTGCCAATCAGAATGTTTAATACAGGTTAGGTTTTTAGGTTAGAAAGTATGGAAACAGTAAAACGGAAATTGAACAACACACAACTCGATATTAGATAATTACCACAAATCAATATTAGATACTTCTACAAATAATGCTTGAAATTATTAGGAACTAGTAAGCATATACTACTGATGATCAGCTGTATCAACAACGGGTGTCTGGTACACAACACACACTTCAGACAATATCTGCTAATTGTTAATTTGAATATGGCATTTGGCAAACATCCATAAATGCGCCACTAACCACAATGAACTATGTATACTATGTCCCACATAAGAGGGCCACTTCCATGTATCTCGCTTAATATGCGAGACACGTCAAAAATCTTTAAATATTTTTTGTTGCATTTTTGTAGGCCTTTATGCTCGTAAAAACAAATTTGAGATCCATGGCCAACTTTATGAGTAATAACAAAAAAAACCTGTAAAGTACCCAAACTTTAAGGCTAACTTTTTTATTTTAAGAGTGGGCAATGGTAGACACATTCGTCAAACTTACGGTCGCGGAAGGGGGGCAGGTATCACCGGTAGGCATGTCCTTAGAAGCAATAAATTATCTGGGCAGCAGTAAAAAATGACACACGCTCGACAGAGTCGAACTCGGACTTAAGCAGACGGCGTTACAGTTTACAGTTAGGCAAAATAGGTATATCGGGTATATCACTGTATCATATTTTAGAATTACGAATAGGAACAGTCCGTGGCGTCGCGTGGACTGTTAAAATTAATAATGCTTAACATATTGTTCCAATTCATGACCATTTTAATATTAGCTCAGTTGTAACACTATATATTATTTGTTACTAACATCAAATAATTTGACAAATATAATGAAAATTATATACTTATAGTTGTTACTACTGTTACTCATAAAATACAGGGCGTCCCTGAAATGCATATACCAGTGAATCACACTATATTCTTAAGATCAAAATGCGACGAAAAAGGGACACTTACGTCTAAGTGCATGGCGTAAAAAACGTGGTTGCAAAAAAAAAAAGTAATCTGGGCAAAATAAATACTATAATATTGCTTTCGGATTTAGTAATATAATTAAATACGTATATTCAAAAGAAGTAGCACAAATGATACCAGTGAATCTACTGCTAAAAGAACACGTTTGCATAAAAATTACCATAGCACCTCTTAAAAGATAGGTAATTTGAATACTAAAAACTATACAATAAAAGTCAAATTTTCAATACTAATGCATGTAATAGTTTTTCGAAAATGTCTGCCCTTAAGGGGTTGATATAAGCTTCCCCTCATTTCTTTTTGCTACTTATCGTTATAAGGAGAATGATAATGAATTTAATTTTTCTGTTAAACGGTTAGTATTAAAGCGAAAAAAGAGAAATAAACGTTTTAAAATAAACCAATAAACCCAATGTATCTGATACATTAAGAGATTCTCATTTCAACATATTCCAAGGAGCAAAAATTTTCGAAAAAATTATTGAAAAGTTGCACATGCATTGGTAGAAAATTTGTGTAAAATTATACATACTATACATACTATTATACCTTTTTCGGTTTTCAAATTCCATATTTTTTTGGAAAATGAGGGCTCTGTCTCCTAAGGAGTGAACATTTGAAGGTCATTTTTATCCAAAACGTGTTCTTTTAGTTGAAGATTCACCGGTACCATTTGTGCTACTTATGTATATAATTCATTATAATAACATGTACTATCGTTTGCAATATTAATGACACTCACTAAAATGAATTTTGCAATTTATTTTGAACTTCTGACGTATTCATATTGAAATCTGCTTTACATTTTTAACATTAGTTATTAGTTGTTTCACTTACCAAGAGAGATTTAATGATATTTCTATTCAGAAGTTCCAGAAGTTCAAAAACTGTTTTAAGAGAGTGTCATTATTATTGCAAATGATTGTACATAATGTAAATGTATGTATCATGTACAATACATAGTAAATTTTAATCATAACTTCTACAGTTATTTTCAATTTAGTATAAATTCCCACCATCGTATTTATACAGAGTGTTACGCATAAGAACCAACACAGAGCAGGTGTATATAGGGGGTCACAAAATATTTCAATTTAACTAAATAGGCCTTCCAAGTGGGGTCAAATATTTTGAAAAACCTATTATTTCTAAATTACTTTAACTTGGAATAATCAAATTTGGTAGGTACGTGATTTAAGTTTATAATTGGTATTCTTTGACAATGAATTCAAGTAATTTGAAACACACAAGGTGTTCATTGATTTTACATTAATCGAATTTGAAAAGAAGAATGATAATATCTCACGAGAATTTTATTTGAAACACTTTTTTACTCTTGTTAAATTTAAAAAAACTTCAAGAAAAAATGCATTAATTAAAATAAGATTTTAATAGTGTTTATTAGAAGCAATCAAAAAATCAGTAGTAGACTGTCTTTTAAATTTGACAGTAATAAAACTATGCAACTTTATATATAGGTATGTTTGGTTAAATTTCAATTTTTTGGAACCCCTAGATCACGCCGTACATGCACCTACTCTATGTCTATTCTTATGCGGAACACTCTGTATACAAAGAATATTCTTTAGAAAAATTTGAACTATCAAGAAATAAATCAATAAAACAGCTATAAATTAATAATAATTATTCGTGCAAATTTGTATTGTCCACTTTTGTCAATTTAATTTTGAACCATCTCTATGATATTCAATATTACATGGCTAAATAATCAGTTATTAAATGACAATTATTACTATAGAATCTCCATACTTATTATTTTATTGGACTATTGAAATTTTTGTGAAAAGCTAAATACTAGAAAAATAAAAATGTGTATTTATAAACTTTTAAAATCAATCACTTCCTTATTCAATAATAATTGATTTCTGTAAGCAACAAAACAGTGATGAAGATAGTTATTTATTTTTGTGTGGCTGCTTCTTTTCAATTTATAAGTATATATTCTTGTAGAAAATATAAATTATGAAGCATTATAATTTATATTACATACAATATTAATTATTATATGTATAGACAAATAAAAGAAATAGTACATAAATACCGAATTATTGCCAAATTATTATTATTACCGAATTGCGAATTTTACCACAAACATGATATAATTGTAAAATTCACGTAAAATTCGCGAGATAAGCGTAAACAGGCGCCGCCGGCTCTGATACCACTAGATTCCAAGTCTGCAATCCAGAATAGTGGGAGAGCTAAACCGTTTAACAAGATTATTAGAGATATCTCTGGATTCATAGGATAAAAAATTAAACAACTCATGATTTAGAATCTGCAATATATTGCTGAAGTCCGATTTCACTGTTTTCCTGTATATGGTTTGTCTAATAGACTTAATTAAATAAAATAGTTTAAAACTGGTGCTCGGCGCCATCTATACGAATTTTGTTAAACTACATAGGTGCAAAATTATTTATTTGATTTTAAAAAAAACTCGTTGATATAAAGTAAATAAAAAAATAAAGGAATTAATCCTTGAATAGTAGTGCAAGTCCGAAATTTGTTAGATTTTCATTATTTATCTCCGGTGCATAAAAAAAATATTAAATTTGGCATCTATATCAGGTACCATTGCCCACTCTTAAGAGATAGAGAAAACTTATTGGTAATAAATTTTGATTGCAAAAGATACAGGGCCAGCCTAAGTTTCATATGTAATACCTAATTCTTAATATTTTGGAACCACAGGTTATTTAATGAAAATGGTTTATTTTCACGTCCTCTGTTAAACTTTGATGGAAAGCGCACACAAGGTTAGATTAATTTAGTTGTAAATATTTTCCATTTGTAACATACAATTCAAAACTGTGCAAAAAGTTTCAAGCTCAACATTTGTCGTTCATTCCATTTATAAAAGCAAATAAGACTTTAATTAGTAAACTTCAACCATCATTCAGAAAATTGTTAATATTGCCATAACTGGGTGCAATTGTTGTCACCGGAGAATTTCATTATTCACTAGTGAATTATTATTTAGGAATCACAAATATAATTAATATTTTATAGAATAGTCATGTAGAAACTTTTAAAATTATTAGTGCTAGGTTCACTCAACATCGAATTATTTGTGGGAATGTTGTACTCTTTGAACCCTTCTCAAGTGGCACACTTATGGAATCTTGTTTCCTGCAACCCTCATTTTCCGTACTCACTCTGTGAGTGAATCACTTATCACTCTCTACTATTTTAAAACTGAACTATACGTGATCTGTGACTCATTACTTGGAACGCTCTGTATTAAGGTTTCATAAAAATCGGATAATTTTAAATTAAGTACATTAGTTTCTTTGTAAACGAAGCTATAGCACTAGTGCACGACAGGTGGTTTTCAACAACGCATCATTGCCGAGTCGGTCCAACAGAGCTTTTATACAATAAAACGAGTAGTAAACTGTTGAATATACTAAAATTATCATGTCTGCATAAACAACCACAAAAAACTTTAAAAACCGAATGATGAATAAAAAAGCTATATTATAGTAAAAAAATTTATTATCATTATAACTGTAGGTAAAACTAGAGTTTACAATTAGAATTACTAAAGACTACGTCATTATATTGAAAAAAAATAATAAATAAGTTACACTAACTCCTACAGTTTTTAAGAATACGTAAAAGGGACTTAACATTTACAAATAAGGTAAATAATACACTATATATCTATCATACAATAAAACTGTCATACAAAATACGAATTTTTTGTTTCATCTTATTTACAAGTTACATAAATTTTAATCTCAAATTATTTACAAATACGATATATTGCCTGACGTTGAGCAATTTCACAAAATTTTGACAATTACTTTAAATTTTATCACAGAACACCATAATTAAATGGTAATATAGGCCATTTTGTCCACATGTTACACTAAAATGATCTGTTGTCGATGTTTTCGTTAAATAGCTATTACTGCTTACAAGTTTGGTAATCAGCCCGGAAACACTCTCCGAAAATAACACGAAATTTTCACAAAGGCTTTTAAATTTATTTTTAAACATATCGGAATCTTTATTTTCTTTGTGATATGTAAATTGGAATGGATCCTAAGACACTAATTTATTATCACATCACATGTGTATTGTTGCCGCTGTATATCTGGCCTCTCCCCTTCTCCATCTCCATTGAGTTGGTCGATACTAAAACACATAAAATAAGTTATAAAAAATTTACATAATTAATACCATGAAGTTTAATTTTTTTTATTTAACTGGGTATTTCTGCCACGCAGAAGAGAAAATCAAATTTGAAGTGTAAATAACCTTATACAAAAAGTTATTTTTTTTAATAAATTTTACCAATATGTATCTCCAAATGTAGATAATCTATTGTATTGAAATTGGTCAGATGTTTTAAGAGATCATAGATGGCTTTATCGTCGCGCTTGTCTACATTTTGTATTTCTGACTTTTTAACGATGTCTCCAAACTTAGTATAATTATGTCTGACCTAGTGTTAGAGTAAGTTTTTTTTTGTGTTTGTTGTTTTTCTCTTTTTTTTTTTGTTGTTGTTTATTTCTATAATATGTATTGCTTAAATGTATTCATGTATTGTATTGTCAGTGTCGGTCGTTCAGTGGTCGCGCGGTTTAAGGCGTTAGTACTTGAATCGAGGTGACTGGATCGCTGTGGGTTCGACCCCCGCAGCCGGTAGACCGTATATAAGCTATATTCGTTTAGGGATTGGCACCCTCTCTGCGGGTATGGTAGGGTGGAAGAATGTTGGCTTGGGTCAATGTGAGAGATTGACACCGGTTGACATTTGACTACCCCCCTAATTAATGAGGTTGTCCAGGTTTCCCTCATTCCTGCACTGAATGGTAGTTAGGGCCTACCAACGGCAGTCGTTCCTGGGCGCAAATGCGACCTGCTTAATAATAATATGCCGCCCCCTCTCCCGCACAAGTCTTCGACTTCTGGGCTAATCCTCGTGATTAGAATGAGGGGTAGAGATATTATTATTATTATTATTATTATTGTTGTTTGTATATATTAGGATTTTCCTATTCAATAAACTCATTCATTCATTCAGCTAGCGATTAGTCACTCTCTACAATTTTGGAAGTCTGGTATAGTTTGTTTATTGATCTATTATTGATGTTTTATTTATTATTTTATGTATGTTTTATACTTTATCTTGTCATGTAAAAGGGTTTATCCAGTAAGTAATAAGTAAAAATTAAACAATATAATTTAAATACAGTAGGGATAAAAATACAATTGACAATCTGAATACTTTAAGATATTGGTAAATTCATAACTTATTTTGCTAGAACACCCTGTATTGTTTGTATAAATAATCTTGGAATAGTTTTAGCAAAAACTAACATGTATATTTTTAAAACTTTTTTCAATAACTGACCTTTATTAAAATTTGACCACTTGTGGTATGTGGATTTCTGTAGGCATAGAACACCCAGAATGCAAGTCCGGCCACCATGGTAAGCAAAAAGATGATGGCTAATATTCCAGAAATTCCCACTTGTTCCGGTTTGTTGATGGCCTTAGCGTAAACCCGGGATGCGGTAGAAGAGTGGTCCAAGGAATCTACTGAACTGTAGTTGAAGTCCACGTTATCTGTACTGTTTACGTGTGAACACATAGTTTCGTTCTCAATTCGTTTTTTGTCACAGTCTTGAGCTAACCAGTCTTGTCGATTACGATCTATGCCAGTAGAGCATTTATTGACAGAAGAACACCACATGCACTAAAACATTATAACATGATAATTATGAAATTTATGAATGCGATGGATTAAATCTGATGAAAAATGTTAAATCAGAAGAGATTTAAAAAATATATTAAGGATACAATTTATGTAAAAATATAAAAGTATAAAAGAAAAAATTAATGTTTCTGCATTTTACATAAAACTTGTACTTCTTTAGTAACACTGAGATATATTACCGGGAATGATATGCTCCTACTTAAACATGTAACACAGTCAGTGCTGTCAAGGCAAGTTTGAAGAGGTGTCAAATGGATGACAGTCCAATTCCTGATGTCTTCCTTTTTAAAATCAACACGGTGGTATTCATATATTGTTTTCTTTCGTACAACTAAAAAATACATAAATTTGTAGTTATTAAATAGGGCATTTCTGCTACACTGAAATAAAGACGACATTTTAAAAAAGTAACCCTTAGGGCCGGTTGTATAAAAAGTACCTGAACTGCCATTCAATAGAACTTAGGTCAAATTCTGAACCTGGTTTATTTACATGTTGTGTGTTGTATAAACGAAACTAATGTATGTTATCGACTTATAGTTCAGCTAAACTATGCATTATCGAGGTTGGTAGAAGTGCGGCTTGCTGAATTTTGATTTTTAACCGAGACATTTGACAATTTAACCTAAGTTGGCGCAAAGTTTGTCCAATTTTGTAAGGTTATATTCTACCTGTTGAGTTTTATTTTACTGTAGATATCTTTAACATTCTCTTTAGGATATATATTACTTAAATAATAAATTATATAGTGATTTATCCATGTTTCATCTAACTTACAGTGATAGTGGTGGTGGGTATTTCTCTCCCATCTATCTTATTTCTCGCTATTGCAGTACAAATAAAGACAAAGTAGTGATACTTGTGGAGTTTTTTTAATAACATTTTTCATTAATATCTTATAATTAACTGTTATAATAAATAATTAAATACGAAATGGTTACCATTCTCAGTTTCTGCTTCAAGTGGAGTAAACTAAAAAGTCTTGGATTTTTGAGGATGCTTCCATAAATAAACTACAGATATAGGTAATAACTCTTTATAACAAACAAAATTGCTGCAAAAAATCGATTTCTCTTCACTTTACAAATTGATTTGATCATTCTATCAATTGACACTTCTAGGATGTAAGACAGCATTTACTAAAACCCTTCTTCATCTGTTACGGGTTAGTCTAGTTCATCGTAACAAAACGCAGGAAAATACTAAAAAATGTATAATTCAATATACGAATTTATAATCACTTGTCAAGTGTCAAACCGTTGAACTGCAGTTCACTTGGTTAAACGGTCGAGATCGGTCAGTCAGTTTAATCTACAATTTGATAGATGTTTAACGTTTATACAACTAGATTTTGCCTTTGATTTACAGTTTAACATTAAACTTGAGTTCAAAATCTTTATAAAACCGGCCCTTAGAAGTAATTATTCAAGGGGTTGATTTCATAAATTTAATTTTGCTTAACTAGAGATGTCACACTGAGAAAAGGACAAGATATGACCAAAAAGATTTTTTAAAAATTTCCAGGCAGATTTATCTCTTTCAAGTACATATAACAAATAAATTAAAATTATAATACAAATGTAATATTAAGTAGATACTTTTCTCAGAGTAAAATATTTTTGGTAAATCAAAAGTTTATAAAATCAATCCCTCGACTCAAGCTTTTCATGCAAAAGGTTATCTCTTTAAAATTTATTTTTCTTTTCAGTATGACACTCTTGTTAACTTGTTAATGAACTACATTTCAACTGCATCATTTACACTCATAATTTGGTTTTGCACCTTTCATACATGATTTGTATCATCGGATATTCGTCACTTGTTAGATTAGGTTGTTTATGATTTTAAGGAGAAGTTGTAGAGCTCGAATTATTCTCCATACTTAAGATCACAAAACAAAATCCAGAATAAGATATACTCGGGCTCAGCAATATTAATCATAGACTTGGAGCTGGAATATCTGGATCAGAATTAACACAGCCTAATTGATGTCATGCCATCATTACCAATAGAAGTATTAGGTCTTGAGAAACTAAACCAAAGCTATGCAATCAGGTATGCTCTACGAGGTATGTGGAACACACAATTTTATATGAAACATTTATAAACAGCTCGTATTTCTCTTTGTATTGACTGCTCTAAATTAATTACTTAGGCAGGTTAGGAATGAGTCACTCTCTACTATTAGGTTGTTTATGATTTTAAGGAGAAGTTGTAGAGCTCGAATTATTCTCCATACTTAAGATCACAAAACAAAATCCAGAATAAGATATACTCGGGCTCAGCAATATTAATCATAGACTTGGAGCTGGAATATCTGGATCAGAATTAACACAGCCTAATTGATGTCATGCCATCATTACCAATAGAAGTATTAGGTCTTGAGAAACTAAACCAAAGCTATGCAATCAGGTATGCTCTACGAGGTATGTGGAACACACAATTTTATATGAAACATTTATAAACAGCTCGTATTTCTCTTTGTATTGACTGCTCTAAATTATGAGCAGGATTATAGATGAAATGAGTCAATTTCTACTATTTTGAATCCTAACTATACAGGGTGTCCGGAAAAGACGTGTACAACGGAAGACCACAGACTCCTGGGTACAAAATAAGCCGATTTAGCCCAATTTACTTATTTCCAAAATTGCTTCGTTTCGCCGCTAGAGCGCCAAAGTTCGCAAAATTTTTGTTTATTCCGAATATCTCAAAACGACTTGATCGATGTTAACCATTTTTGGGCTACGCAGTTATAAGTCTAACCGACACTTTTTGACATTATTTAAAATCTTTTGCAGTCATTAGAAATATAAGAAAAATCATGTATCATGCAAATATAAGCACATATTTTTTTAACCCCCTGTACAATTACTCTCAGTTTGTTTCTATTAGTAGTTGACTTTATTTAGAAACTTTTTTTACACTTTCATAATTTTGAACAGATGAGTAGTTTAGGCAGAAAACTATTTTTCGTATGTCAACAATATCAGCATTCGTTCTGCAACAAATAACGGAGTACCAGAAGTACGCTCTGATATTTTAAGTATCAACTTCAATACATATTCTGAACAAGTAGATATGCTTTTGGTTTATGGAGTTTGTCAAGATAACGGCCGCAAAAGTGTTAGGGTCTACATGGACAGATTCCCTCATCGACGAGTGTCAAATCATCAAACTTTTGCCAACATCGAAAGGCGAATTTGGTTCTTCCACCAAATGAATACGGTTCAAGGGCGTCAACATACCACGAAAACTATAAAGGTAGAGGAACAAATCCTAGATAAGATAGAAGAGAACCCAAAAATTAGTGCAAGACGATTGGACAAGAAATAGGGATACCAAAACCATAGTTCATGATGTTTTGAAGGAGCAGTAACTACATCCGTACCACATTCAATCGGTTCATGACCGGTTCATCAACCCATTGACCCTGAAAAACGTTTAGCATTGTGTAATTTTATACAAGATCAAAGAGCCCATGATATCAATTTCAGCAAAAACATTTTATTTACAGATGAAGCATATTTTGCTAGGTCAGGAAATATTAATATCCATAACAAACACGTTTATACTAATGAAAATCCACACTGTACTGAAAATAAGACATTTTCAATATGAATTCAGAGTAAACGTGTGGACGGAAATTATAGACAACTTTATTATTGGCCCGGTTGTGTTTCCACATCGATTAAATGGGGTCAACTATTTAAATTTTTACTTAATTTATTGACGATTTACCGTTACATTACTTCGTAACATATGGTTTATGCTCGATGGTGCACCCCCCATTTTACAATACCCGTTAGTCAGTATTTACATAATCTGTATCCTAACAGGCGGATTGGAAGAGAAAACGATGCTCTATAAAATGGCCACCTCAAGCACCAGACTTACCTCCTAGCGATCATTTTTGTAAAGTATATGCCTCGCAGTTAATAATAAAGAGGATTTTTTTAGGTGAATCCAAGACGCAGTTAACATTTTACGAGGTAATCCATGGAGAGCACTACAACTTCGTAAAACCGTAAAACGGATTACTTATTGCGTACGAGAAAAGGTGGTCACTGAGCATTTATTGTAAAGAGATCATAACTTTTTTTATTTGCTATATTAATCTTATTATCTCGTATTTATTAAATAGAATATAAATGAATTTTGGAATTTTCGTTATTTGTTGCAGAACGAATGCTGATATTGTTGACATACGAAAAATATTTTTTCTGTCTAAACTACTCATCTATTCAAAATTCTAAAAGTATAAAAAAAGTTTATAAATAAAGTCAGCTACTAATAGAAAAAAACTGAGAGTAATTGTACAGGGGGTAAAAAATATGTGCTTATATTTGCATGATACATGATTTTTCTTATATTTCTAATGACTGCAAAAGATTTTAAATAATGTCAAAAAGTGTCGGTTAGACTTATAACTCATGTAGCCCAAAATAGTTAACATCGATCAAGTCGCTTTTAGATATTCGAATAAACAAAAATTTTCGCGAACTTTGGCGCTCTAGCGGCGAAACGAAGCAATTTTGGAAATAAGTAAATTGGGCTAAATCGGCTTATTTTGAACCCAGGAGTCTGTGGTCTTTCGTTGTACACGTCTTTTCCGGACACCCTGTATATACAAATAAGATTAACATATTGTTTTTACTTACAGAATACTGTACGATCCATAATATAGGCATCTGATAAACCAACTTTCACTGGATGATTGACATCTTGAATGTCCTTAACATACAATGGCACGTTTTTGTATACAAATATAATATCACCATTTCTGTGAAGGGTAACTTGAAATGTGAATTCTCCGTCACTTGGTTTTTCCTGCAAGTTTACTTTCTCCCATTCCACAGTAAAAGCAGTACCATTATCCACATATTTAATAAAACTGGTGTTGGATATACTAGTGTCAAAATTGGCCATTAAGGGTGCGATGTATTGAGTGGCAGCTAACCAAGAATGTACATAGTCACCAGTATACAAGAAACCTCCGGTGGCTATGGTAACATTTTTTATCAATTGTCCGTAGAATGGAAATTCGAAGGACAATTTGACGGTCTATAATAAAGATTCCATAAGAACAGACATATAAAGAATAGTTTCATTACTTACAGCAGCTCTTCTGTGAGACTGTGACAGAAGTTTATTGACAATAATGTCACTGCGATTAGCCATATCTACCCAGTAATGCTGGCCAACCTTAGGATTATTCTCTAGACTACTGTTGTAGTAAATGTGAGTGTCCTACAAAATAAATTGTTTCCAAAATTTTGAGCACGTTAAAACTATTTTAATTAATATAGACTGTCTTATGGTGACGGCTGATGCCATTAAAATATTTCAGACTAAGTTTTGAAAATTTAGACTTTGGGGTTTTCGGTAGTGCTCTCTTTAAATAAAATAATGCTAGACTTGTAGCACTCCCGGTTATACCGTAAGTTACCATCTATTTGCTTATGTTAAATGAAACACCTTGTATATTTTTTCATAGCTCGATTATATCTGTAATTTTGGTTGACTTTTATGTACTAATTTCTAATGATTTTTAAAAAATTTCAATTCAATAAAAAAATGTTGCCTTGTCGATTTTTTACATCATGCAAGCTGAAGTATTGATATTTAAATTAGAGATAGGGGGATGTCTTATCATTTACTTATTAGATATTTTAAAAACAGTTTAATTTTACTTAGGACGGTGAAAATTTAATGTCGAATTTGCTTAACTTCGAACTGTTAAAACCTGATTTTACAAAATTCTATAATAAACTATTGTAGTATCTCTTACTACTTCCCTACTCCTATTATCTTTTAATTTTTCTGTTATTGACAGTTTTGTGATAAGTAATTAAAATGAACAATCACAATTTAGTCATTATTTGCTTGGTTGTTTTGTTTTCAAGTTTTTAGCAAGTCTGTAGCAATTTCACAGCCATCCTCACAATAAATTGGATCATGTTAATTGTTTATAATAAAAACCATCACTAACAGAAAAATGAAAATAGATAGGTAGATGGAAGTGTAATATGGATAGATAGAAGGTATAATTCTACAAGTTTTTGATTAAATATACAGAAACTGTTTAGAAAAATTTTCACCACCCTGTGTAAAATTATACAATTTTTAAAATATCTATAACAAATAATAGACATTTCCCTATCTCTCTTTTAAACAATCAATTTTTAATTAGGCTGTAGAAAAGCAATTTTTTTATAGAATTGGAATATATCGAAGACCATTAAACATCGATATGAGGAAACTTGATTAAAGTGTCCCTAAAATTACGCGTAGGGTACAAATATAAAAAAATATATACAGGGTCTTTCATTTAAAATATGCAGGTAGATGACAACTTGCAGTATAGCTACAAGAATGGCATTATTTTATTTAAAGAGAGCACCCTCGGAAACCCCAAAGCTTAAATTTAAAATTGAAATCGAAGCAGTCTCTCAAATATGCTAATGGGCTGTCACTTCACTTTTTTTAAATTCATACATCGTAATATATGAGTCTAGTTGTCACTTAACTTTTAAAAAAATTTGATCTAATAAATAGTATCTGAAAACTTTTAAAATTTATTTACTTGCGGTTATATCATATTGCATGTTATTGTACCGTAACATATACAGCATGTTTATTTTATGTTTTAACTCCAATACATTACCCCTTGGATTTTACAGGGGGTCTAAAGCTACTAGTCTTCAAAGTCCAAAGTATTCACGCAAAAATTGCCTCCTTCCCTGCACCGTTATTATTCAACAAAGGAGAGATACAAATAAAAAGTGTAAGCATGAAATTTGTACCTAGGTACTTTTTATATGTATATTTTTTAAAGCATATATCATAAAACCAATTGAATAATTTTTGCATGATCACCTCATATACGGAGTTAAATTTAAACAACATTTATTCATACACCTCTAGATGTTTGACCAACACCACCTAAAGGAACTGTTTATTTTAGGTGGTGTTGGTTTCACATAGATTGATTAATTTGAAATTAACTAATTAAAAGGCAGAACTCATTATTATAGACGGTGTTTTTAAAATATGGTGTCAAATTGAAACGGAAGACAGAAAAAGTCATATTAAGCAACGTTTTCTATGAACATGGGTTTTAAAAATATTTAATAAAATTTACAGGACAATAAATGTGCACTGCCAAAATAAAATTTTCTTAAATAACTTCAAAATAGATTATTTTAAAATAAAACTTGGCACAGGTCTTTCGATTATCGATTGCAATTTTTTCGTAAGGTATAGTTTTATTCTCATGTGCACTGGTAGGAGGCAATAAGGGTACCCTTATCTAACAAAAATTGTGTATCAGTGAAATGTCAGTTTCCTCAAATAAGGTTTAGATTATACTCAATGGTTTCGAGGCTTTCATGGCTGGTGTTGTTATTTGGTCTATAGCGGTTTTCCAGACTGCTATTACATGACCTAGGTAACTAATCACTGTCAGTAACATAATAATTAATGTGCACATAGCTGGAATTATTTGACTTGTCCTTGTTGTTCTCGGGCTGGGCCCTCTGTAAGGATGGATTTGCTATCACTGCTAGTTATTATGGTTATTGTTATTGATATTACTGCTGTTATGGTCGGAACCTCTTCGGAGAATGGTAGTCTTCCAAGACATCCCATCCCAACTGATAGTATCGTATGCTTCCAATTTGCTTGGAAACATGGTTTCAACCGTAGCAGCCACAAACCAACAACACGAATCAAAATCAATATATGTATGAGCAAGTCCAGAGGTACTAATAGCTAGTTGATCCCACAAAGCCTAGCCTGAGAATAACATGGACAAGTCAAAAAATTCCAGCTACGACTAAATATGTTCATGTAAATTCTGTTAGTGGCAACAACCAATTACCTAAGTGAAGATATTAAATCCTGGAAAATCTACAGATCAAATAAAGATACAGATTATTGACAAAGTGTAGGTAGGTATCTTCTTTTTGTCTTATATAGTTAAAAAAACTCAGAAACATGGTTTATGCTACCAAAACAAAAAGCCAAGGAAATTGGTTTCAGTAAAAAGACCTCAATTACTATCTACATCTCCACCACTGTAAATAGGGAAAAACCATTCCTTTATTAAAAATCTTAGAATTTATTAAACAAATTTGTTACACAAGAAAAATGTGTGATTTTATATTCTCACCAAACTTAAAATATGTGGCATCAAAACAATGAAAGAAAATTGAATTGGGTATCATGGGTTAATTTTATATGACTTTATGTACAATTTAAACAAAATTCCTCTAATCAACAATTTACATAATTATTACTAATATTAACAACTTATCTTGTAGTTCACTTATGCAGAAACTACAAAGTAATAAATTCAAAGCTGTGAATAAAATTTAATAGAATTTTTAGTTATTAGAATAAAATTTTTGTGAAAATATATTGGACAAATAAAAAAGATATGATTACATAAAAAAATATTTCTCATTAAATACTAGGTAGACTCAGTAATACAACTGTGAATTATATATAAGATCGATTGCAAGCAAATACATTAGACATGTATGAACAAAAAATATAAAAAAATGCCTCGTACTACTTTTTGTGCAAATATTCTAGAATCTAGAATAATCAAGTTCTCTGAAACTGACTAAGACCAACAATTCCATAACTTATTGCCTTTGTCATGCTAGTGAACAGTGAATTTTCCCGTAACCTTTCTGGGGGTTTTGTGACAAATATTCTTAAATTGTGACATGGATTCAGAAAATCTCTTGTAATATTAAAATAAAGTAATAACCAATATAAATAAACACTTACAGTTTTCACTTGTGAAATGTTATGTTTAGCTGCCAATTTATCATAATCCTCCTCCGTGTCAGGATCGATATATTGTTCATTGTCATCTTCTTCATTATCTGACAATTTAGAGTTGGACAGCTCAGAATCGTTTTGTCCGTTTTTATTTTTTGTCATGTAAATAGTATGATTTAGAAGAACTGGAAATGTTAAATTTTTCTGGTCGGTTACATTAGCTATACTTCCGTTAGCAAATGAAATGTTGACTGTTGGTTGCATAGTACTCAGTGGGTATAATTTTTTTTGGATTTTCTCTGATTTCTGAAACAAAATTAACGTGCATTAAAATTTACATGAATAGGAATACATACTTGCAAATCTTAAACAAACTATGTTTTTTAATAGATTTAATTTTTTTTTCAACTCGAATATAAATTTTTTTTATCATAAATCAATTACATTATCTACATGGTGATTCACAACTTATGTAAAAAAAAATCCTTAGTTTCCCAGAAACAAAAAATATTGAAATTGTAGTGTTTTCACCCTTCACATTGCTGGGCTATCATAGCATCTCATAGCATATCTAGCCAGGCGATTCCGAATATTGAAATCTGATTACTTTTTGTATTAACGTTTTTGTGATGCGATTACATCAGTTTTTCAAGTGTCAAAAATGACTTACGTGTATAGCAACTCGGGAGTAGATGGATATCATTTTAATTTATAGTGAAGTGAAAATGCTTCAGCGGAACGATTTCCTGATAAACATGTGCCAAATGCAGCTACTGTCACCTCAATGTGTAGTGAGTGTAAGTGTAGTTCAACGTGGACGTGATACGGGAAATTTGCAACCGAATCGTGGAAGAGATGGAGGTCTAGGGCGTCAACGGCATATTGCAGCAGTGTGGTATATACACGACGCCCAATACCAAGGGATTACACGAGGAGGACCGGTATTATGGCCGCCACGATCTCCTGACTTTAAATCCTTTGAACTTCTTTTTGTTGGGATATTTAAAAAATGAAATGTATCGCACCGAAGTGGACACTATTGTTGATTTACGCAAACGTATCATAGCAGCTGCCAATAACTTACAAGGTCAAAACGGACAAGAAGCAGAAACGTGTAAGTTTATAGAAACTGGGTAAAACGGGTCCAAAATTTTTTTGTTGTAGCATCAGGTATGTCAAACTATTTTATTAGTTAAAACTACAAATTAATTATATTAATAATTAATAACAATAGCGGCAGAAGCAATTGAATTTGCTGTATAAAATAGGTGTTACAAAATGTTATTTATTTCTTTCAATTTTTTGTCCGGTCGCCGATTGCATCCTTTGCCTTGTTAGGTTTTACAATGGACCAGTTGCCAGCGCCGTGTAGAAGAGTATTTTTAAATAATTTTCTGTCCTTTTTGATTTTTTGTTTACAAAATTAATCATATTTTGAGGAGTCTCCTGTACATTCAAAAATTTTTATTTAAATAAGTTCTGAATCACTGTATACCTCTCAAAATGTTCATATATTAGGGTATATAAAGATGTATGTTTAAATTTCACATTCACATTTTATAATGTAACGGTTCTGGGGAATATACAAGTTTTTCGGGTTATTATATTATTTATTTAATTAATTTTTATAATATATGGGTTATATTGCAATTTTTCAAATCAAAATGTGTAGAATATTGTACTATATTTTTTTAAATTGGCACTTAAAAAAAAGTTGTGGTTGGTTGAAGTCAACATTAGCTCTTTTCCAACACGGCACCTGACTGGTTGGAAACCTGTCCCAAGTGGATAGCCAAATCGTTCACCGACTTACTGCAGCGGAGTTGTATCTAATATTAAACTGACTGACGGCTTCGGACAGGTTTCATACTAGTCAGGTGCCGTGTTGGAAAAGAACTATATGTAGCTATATCCAAAATTGCTTAATTTAGTAGCTATGATTTTTGGTGTAAAAAGTCGGTCAGTATACAACTAGAAAAAGGAATTTTATAGTGTACTTATACACTCTACACCAAAAATCATTAAAAATGTGCAAATTTTCAAAAAATTTAGAAAATACCACAAATAATATTAAGTATTCTTCAAGAAAATATACAAACAATTTTACGTGTCAGACTCTAATTTATTAATTGTAGTTTTAAGTGCGACAAAGTAATTTCCTACATTAAATTGATGCAATAACACTATTAATGGCACACAGATGAAAAATTGTGTCAACTCATTCTTAATTGCAATGAGATCATCTGGGTGGCAACAACACTATAGTGCTTATTATTATAAAAGATTAATTGCAATCACACAAATATGTATTATATTTGCCAATTAAACACATGGTTTGATGTGTTTTATACCAACAATTAAAATAGTAAAGACGCCATTCTACTTTCTTTATCTTAAATGAAAGTTATTTAATACATGGATTTATAGGTAAAACTAAATGAGTTTTTTCTTTAAAAAGTACCTATATATAAAACATCAGACAGAAAATTACTCGCTTCATCATCACATTTTGAATGAAAATGACCTTTTTGATTATAACATCTATTTTCAAGAAGAAAACTCATGCTCTAATTTAAACAAATAAAAGCATAGATAACTTTTTACATAAATATTTGTTTCCAAAGCGCAATGTTAACATAAGGGTTTCTTTCCAGTTACAGTTTTCTTAAATAGCAATTTATCACCACACACTAGCACAAAATGAAAAAAAGATTAACAGACAATATCACTAATTGTTATATTTCAGTTTAATTAAAAAATAATGTGCGGGGTCGGAAATTCAGGAACATTTCAGATGGTATCTAGTGTATCATTGCCCTACAATATATGTGTGTATTGAGATTGAGATAAAAACGATGGCCGTTCTTTGTCAAGAGATTTGCCTCGATCGACCCCACTACAATGTAACGGGATAAATTGAGTCTATTTCCTGGAATTGTGTACAAAATTTGAGGCATTGCAAACGTTTGGATTATGATTAACTGTGTTTAGCAATTCTGTAAGTTGTGAATGTATAAAGTTATTAATAAAACATTTAAAAATGTATGTTATATTGGTTCCAAATCATAAGTGTAGTAAATTAGTCACGTTTTCATACATTATATGAAAAATGAACAAAGCAACCTGTGACCTGTGTGCACCTGAAATGTTCCTGAAGTCTTGCCCCAAGTAATAATCCATGTAAAATAGATAACCTAATAGGTAGAGGTATTTAGTAAATTAATTATTACCTTTTTGGGAGGTGGTATAGAAGGTTCCTCGATGGTACCATTTTGTCCTGCCGTCACGTTTAATGAGGTAGGATGATCTACTTGCAATTCTGAGGTTTCCCTTTTTTGAAGTACGTGCTCGTTTTTATTTTCTAACGCTTTTAATTCTATGTGGTGTTCTGAGCTGTGATATGAGTCTGTTTCATAAAAATTGAAATCTGAAAAGCAAAAAAAAATACAAGTAAAAATATTGTTCGACTTAAAAGTTGAAAGATATGAAAAAATCAGAAAAGTGGATTAATGTTTCACACAGACAATTGTTATCAAATCGGTCGATAATATTTACAGCTTTTTGTGGTTTCTTAACATAATACCATTGGGTTCATAATGTGGTAGTTAGTATATAAACTCAATGCTAATACTAAATAAATATAAATACAAAATACCAACATGAATTTCTGATAAAATCTCATAACTCATAAAGATAATAGATCATTATACTTTTTTATAAATCTAAAGATACACAGAAAATCTGATAATATTTATTTAAATAACGAAATCTCATTTACACCAGATAATCGACAACTTGAATATATTCTGACATAAAATCAAATTTTCAGCAGGATAATGACTCGACAAAATCATAATACACCATTTAATTGATTTTTATTTCAAAACCAAACGGTTTTGGGTCAATTTTGTTTGACAAAAGTTTCACGTATTTCCCCAAAAAATAGGCAAAAAGTTATTACTATTTTCTAGCATTTCTAAAAGAAACACCTAACGTTATTTTAACAATTTGATAGGATTACTAGACAGATCAGCATTTTAATTCCATACACTTTTTAAATAAAATCCATCATTTATTCTTTTTGAAAATATAATTTACACAGTAGGTAGATGGTAGAAACTTATCTTATCCTATTACCATTATTACTTTGTATAGTGTGTCGAGAAACAATGCATAATATATTTCGGGATATATGAAAAATGAATGCCGCAAAGTTAATAACAATAATTTTTCGGAAATCAATATACACAGAGCTACAGGTGGCAAAGGATTTTTTTTAAATATTTTTTTTCGACAATGTGTTAAGGAAACTTGCGTAACATTATAATCCGTCAAAACTAATTTCATGTCGACTTGTTTCTAAGAAAACTAGAACGTTTCTTTTCAAGAAATAAGACGGCCTCTTTTAAAGATGTTTTGAAGTCTCTAATTTAGTGCTATTCAAATTCAGGAACGTTCTATCTCATTATTCTAAGACCAAGGCCAGTTTAGACTCTTTGGGATTAGAAGATATACTCAAATCAAGAACGTGAACGTGACCACTAGTAGGAAGTGTGCAAAATATGAAGAAAATCAGTGCACTTGCAAAAACGTTAATAAAAAATTAATCAAATAATATTTCTTTGACGCCTTGTCGCCTAATCTTGGGTTTTCTGTAAAAATCTTATACACTTAATGGCATTTATATTTTAGAAAAATGCCACAGACTTTTTTCAAAATATCACGAAAATTTAAACAGTGCCGAACAGATTCCGAATTCGAAGCTACATAAATAGAATAGAATTTTATTTCAAACAATATGTTACTAATTAAGACATAACGTATAAAGGGCTACTGAACTACTACCATTATCGAATCATTTGCATATTTGTTATTTATCAATTTATTATACAATATGATTGCGGTTTGAGTGTTTATGAATTATAAAAATCGCGTCAATTAACATTTAAACTTCAAATGCAGCAAATTAAATATAGTGGCGAGAATAATTCAGATGACTTACGTCACGGCTGACGTCAAGCAATTGTTTTTAATGTCAACATAATTTTCGATAGTTTGTCACATTAAAAACAATATTTTTTTATAATTTAGTGCAATATATAGTGCAAACATTTAGTGTAGTATATACTCGTAGTTTAATTATTCTCTGTTACACTTTCTTAAACATTTTGATGAAAATATAATAAATTATTAATTTGGAGAATGGGTCTCTCTGATAAGCTACTTTCAAAAAATTGCTCGAGTGATAACAAAACTGTATCTAGTGAAATGTTTAATTCTCTTCAAGATGAAGAGGCTCAAAATAGGTGCAAGGACTTTTATCGCTTTGAAAAAATCATTATCCGAACTAGACTTTGAAGATAAGAATGAAACTGAAGCCTAAAAAATACATACATCATCAGTGGAGGGAAAGATGCAGCAACTTCAATACAATTTTTTGTGAATGTCAGTTTTTTTGTAGAACCAACATAAAATATCCGTGGTAACTGTGCCATGCCAACGAAACCTGTGCCTTTTTTGATTTGCTAGTAAATATTAAGCACACCACAAGTACTTTATTTTAAGTTAATAATAGTTTCTACTGAAAAAGTTATACATTATATATAACCAGTTTAAATACCACCTCGATCAAAACATAGGTATTCATTTGTGGCCAAACCAGACAAGATGTCATTATACCAAATCGTTCCAGTCTAGTTCCGTTATATGTAAACCAAAACGAATTCATTATCAAATAGACCGCGCCGATTTTGTATGAATGAAAAATGGGTTAGATCATTTTTTCAATTCATCAGTGGTACCACTACCAACGTATCAACGCAAGTCGTTTAAGAATAAACAGGGTTTTACCCAAACAGTTCAACAAATTGGTAAAGAAACTTCTACAATTCCCTTACTTGCGGCGTAAATATTTGTTTAAATTATTTATAAAAAATAATTTTTACAAGTGCATGTATCCAAACTAAAATACAATAGTAAAATGCGATTTTTAACAAGATTCCTATGAACATGGTTCCAAAAACAATTAGTATAAAAGTTATAGTCAGTGGCGTAGCGTGGACTAATCTAGGCGTGGGCAAAGTCGCATCAGCGAGGCCCTTTTTTCCACCACTGGATGATGAATGAACTGAATATTGTGACACATAATAGCTACATGCAAGGTCACAGGCATCAATTTTGGTTCAAATATTTTCGTACAATCGGGAGATTAAAAAAAATAAAATTTTACAATTTTTTTTTAAATGTATCTTAAAACAAAAGGCGATCGGACATTAGTGTATATAACTTTTTTATTATTTTTTCGTTCTCTATGGCGTGATACTATGCATTGTAGTTTTTTCAATGTCACCCTGTATAATTTCAAGAAAAGAATGGTGAAAATTGTAACCTCGTCAATACTGAAAAATACGTCGATAATAGAGCACATGCATCAGGGTGAGCAAATTAATTATAGAACGTGTGATAAAGCTTATTTTTAGTAAGGTCTTTTAGGGTGCTATTCGTACTATTTAGAGTTCATGGCGATCGGTTTTAAATCACCCCCAAGGGGGCCTCGCGCGAGGCCCCCTTAAATGCGAGGCCGTGGGCGCGGGGCCGCTTCGCCCACGCCTAGCTACGCCACTGGTTATAGTGATAAAAGTGCATAATTAAAAACAGATTTTTAAACAAACGCCACAATTATTGATTAAATTCAAGTAGCATTCGATCTTGTCGGTCAGTGGTCACGCGGTTTAAGGCGTCAGTACTTGAATCAATGTGGCTAGAACGCTGTGGGTTCGATCCCCGCGGCCGGTAGACCGTATATCAGCTATATCCGTGGTGGTTTTCCAGGTTTTCCTCAATCCTGCACTTAATGGTGGTTAAGGCCTACCAACGTGTCGTTCCTAGACGCAAATACGACCTGCTTAATAATAATATGCGGCCCCCTCTCTCGCACAAGTCTCCAACTTCTCGGCTAATGCCCGTGAATAGAAGGTGGGGGTAGAGATATTATTATTATATAAATAAAAAAATAATATACTTTCCTCTGATTTGGTATTGTTTGGTGTATGTAGATTTTAATTGTTTTTTTTTCTGTTTACATTTTGTTTAATGTTTTTATTTGTTTTTAATCTACTCTTTTTGCTTCAGGAGGTGTTGTAAATCAATTTTGTTGATACACTGTCCTTTTGTATCCTTTTTTGGTAATAAATGTATTATTATTATTATACTCTTTAGATTCTTACAATATTTCTCTATATATTTTCTCCTGATGAAGTGAGAAATGGGGATGGATATGCAAATTCCTGTGATGGAACAGTAATAGGTTGGGTTTTGTAGGTTTTCTAGTTGTATTTTTATTTCCTAGACTCCTGTAAATGTCTGGTGAAATGAGTTTTGAGACTATACCTAATTTCCCAACGGATATCCCAGTAAAAGAATGATATGAATAGATATTTCTCGGAAGTTCTATGTGCAACTTATTTTTGACATCAGATTCCTGTACAGCAAAAAAAAAATTGGTGAGGAGAGTATAGTGGGACCTCCATCATCTCATGCAGAAATCGTTTTGTTACTTTTTCAACAGTAGTGAAGATGCCACGCGGGTAGGTATGAATTTTTTAACAATATACAGGCCTATAAGAGACAAATGAAATGAAAACTCTCATATACACGTATACATTATGTTTTACAAATAATATTGTTATAGTTCCGGTATGTCGATTATCATTAACAATAATAAACTAGCTGTTATTAAAACATGAGTCATTATAAATAACATAAAACAACTGCAACAGGTATGCAATAATCTGATTAAATCTTATAGAATTAAGAGAAAATAAGGCGAAATAACGCAGTTATTAAGTAGGTAGGTATACTATCTATTTTTGAGTTGCTTTATGATGATATTTATTTATTTTACAAAACTTAATTTCTACAAATCTGTACCTTCTACTTGTATTTCAGCAAATCAAGACAGTTTATGCAATATACAGGGTAATTCATGGGTACAGCCGAAATTAGTTTACTTCAAAACTTGATAGTTAAAGAGATACAGAGTGTTAAATGTAATGGGTATATTATTTTAACTATTTTTTTCATTTATTTCTTAATAAATGCTAATACTTATCCATAAAAAAAGTTTGAGGTTTGGGTTTCTTTGGATCGAGAAATCTGTTCATAGTTTGGTTATAGTTCATAGAGGGCGCCAGCAGCAGTAAACTCAGAACATTTTTAACCTTTAAAATATCTCATCTTTGGTATCAAATTCATATTTTCCAACTTTTTTACACAAAAAACGGTATACTGTATGAAAGTCCCTGTCTCGCATCATTTTCGATATATTTGGCTTTGAAAAAAAATATATGCCTTTTAACAATAATTGCTTACAAATAAAATTTTGTAATAAAGGCGTTGATAAATGTATCTAAATTAGAGGCAGACATTTTGACAATAATTATTGTCGAAAAAGCATATTTTTATTAATATTTACTATTTTACTGTTGTGACTGTTTATAACATTTCTAAATTATTTTAATTATTTCAACTATCGAAAGCTGTACGAAACAGCGACATTCATAAAGTATACCTTTTTTTGTGCGAAAAAAAAGTTGGAAAATACGAATTTCAATTATTCGACCTAAAGCAGCCCATACCCCAAAATTTTGTACGGATTTCTTAAGGAATAAAAAAAACTAAAGCAAACTTTTATATTTAACACAACGTATCTCTTCAAATATCCACTTTTGAACTAAACTAAGTTCGCCAAAATCGCAATACTTAGGAATCTACCCATGAATTTTGACCCATTACCTTGGGACGACCATGTAAAGGTGACAAACCTTGAAAAAATAAAAAGTTATAACAAAATTATTCGTTTCGGAACCACATTTTCTTTTTTAACTTTGGAAAGCTGTATGCGAATTGAATAATATTTGGTAAGATACTTCAGTTCAATGTTTGCAACACACTGGTACTGAAAACATCGTTTTGGACACCTTATGCGCATAGTTAAAAGGGTTGACATGATACCATTTTCTAAAAAGAACGTTTTAAATAGGCAAACCGATTAAAATATTAACATTTAATTAAACTTTATAAAGATAAAAAAGTAAGAGTATAATTGGCAAACAATGACTTTAAAGAAGGTGGTAAATATGACCCACCTTATCTGTAATACTCTGTACATAATAAAAAAGAACCTAATAGTCTGTTTATATTTAACTAACCGATTCATCAAAAGCGCTGAATTAAGTAACAAAGCTCTAGTTCAGCGGCGAAGCAATTTATTCATTGTACCTAGTCAATATTTATCCCTTTTACAATTATTGCTCATACTAACGGAAGTTCATCTCATCACAATTCCCTTGTCATATTCATGTGCGACGTTTTGGAGTAGTTTCCGGTCACGTGGACATTCATACATATTACAACATTTACATATTACGAAACTTATTTTATAAAGCTTAAATGTTTGGCCCCGTGTAGTTAACATAATTATCTACGTTACCATTAGTTTTTTATAGACTCTGTGTGGGGCCCGTCAAAGCGCTTTACAGTCCGCAATTATTTTTGCAATAGATTACAGCAAGCCCTTGCACCTGCAATACCGTTTCTAAAATTCTGACTTGCAGTTTGTTTTATGGTGAGTTTATAAAAAAGTCTTAACCCTAACTTAAGTTAAATGTACATACAATTTCCATGTACACGTTTATAAAAATCCTAACTTAGTCTTAGTCCTAATAAGGTCTTAAGACCTGACCTTGAAAGTTCTTTTAACTTCTTAGGACTAAGAGTTAAGACTGAGACCAAAAAGTACGCATGCGCGTTTAGTGTTTTACTATTAAATGAGACTAAATGATCCATAAATTAGTAAATTTCGCACATACATCATTAATATAAATTATAATTACTACCTACAGAGCCTAGCCCGAGAACAACAAAGGCAGGTCAAAGAATTTCAAGTAAGTCGAGGAATAAGCATGAAAACCTATGTAGATCAAATATAAAGTTTCTGCGGTTTAAAGTGCTTTATTAAAATATGTGACCGCGTGAACATTATTCTTTAAAATATTACAAAAAATAATGATTTTATTTTAAATACATTGGTGCCATGAATGGCCTGCCTGATCATTTTATACCTCAAAATTGGAGAGCAATTAATAATATTTTTCATTTTTGCAAAGTAATAATAAAATGTGCAGAGCTTATGAGATACCTACAGTAAATACTGAAGTGAATACTCAAGTTTACTGCGCATCCTAGTCTCAAGAGTTAGGCTTTTAAATGGTCGATCTATAATACTCTGTACCTACTATCACAGAAAATATAGCTACAAAAATTGCTATCAGAATAATAAATAAGATTCTTGATTTAAATTAAAATTAAATATGTACCTATATACTGTAGAAATATGTACCTATTGATTATATTAAATTTTTACATAAAGACTACCTTTCACTCAATAAAATAATTCGATCGTTTCTTTCCAAAAGTTTATAAATTACAAAAATCCAAGTTCACGATAGACCTGTTTAAATTAGTAACGTATGTAGAGATACAGGGGGGTCACTGTGGAATCTGGAGGCCATGTAATTTATTTTATAACGTCAAAAATAAAATATGCACACATGCTATCAATCAGAATATTCGTAAATGCAACGTTTTGAAATTATAAACGGATATACTTTGTCCTTATCTAGTTAGTCCCGGGACACTCTGTATATGTATATCTCAATATTGTTAATTCCCAATAAAATTAAATTACATTTCCTATAAGTAACATGAGTGATCCTAATGCGCAAATTTTCTATAGAAAAATATTGCTATTTATGGTTACTCCAAATTTGCTTGTATAAAATCATCGCGGCAGGCCTTGGAATCATATCCGAACGGCGGCAAATGATCAAAAGTGCAAAATTTCATGTCCTTTTTACTAACAACAAATACCGCTTTATATATATCTAAAATAGGACAGGCCGTATATGCAATTTCCGTGGTTTTCATAAATTTATCAGTTTTGAGTCTTCAACAGTAATCAGTTGTTCATTATGACTGCTTTCAAAGATCAACGGTAACAATATTCATTCTGAATATCAATAACGTCTGACGCAAATAGGTTCACTGAACCGTGCAGTTAAATTTATTACTCTTATTTTATTTATATACTATAGGGTTTTCATATGGAAAGCAATCGCTAATGTTGTATATTATAATATATCGAACTGCATTTTCACATCATTCCACGAGTTTCATAGAATAGAATTGTGCAGTTAAAGTTCTTAAATAGGAAGCAGAAATTCTTTGGGAGTATACTGTAAAATTTCAGGACATATTTATTTAATTATAATACATTAACACGATACGAAAAACATAACTATAAACATTTCAAAATTGCATTGAAATTTATTAATTTTGAATAAAATTCTTGCTATCAGATAAGCACAAAGTATAAACTATTATGTTTTGGGCGGATAAGTTAAACTTTAGTTTGACGACAAATTTTGACGTTTTTCGTCCAGATCCAGAGGGCATTGTGATTGACGCACTCAGATCTAACAAATTTGGCAATTATTATTTATCACATTTATTACTTTTACTACCCTATTATAACAGTTTAAGCAAAGTTTACAGAATAACTATTTCTGTAAATTTTGGTTTAAGGGTCAAATTGCATCTTTTTGTGGCAAAGGTGCTTAGATATCTGGCAGTGCCAATCGCAATGCGATCAATGGATCCTGACAGTCTAAAAACGTCAAAAGTTGTGAGCAATATCAATAATTAGACAGATCCTCTCGCTCCACTAAAGACATAACTTATCTAAAACACACACATACATGTAACCAATTTTTTAAGTAAAAAAACAAGTGTCAAAATGCAAATATAATAGGTATCTATTACTAAATAAACAAAACATTGATAGTTTATCACATTTTGGACAGCATTTTGGTTTTTTTATTATTAAATACCATAATCAGGTCTGTCTAAAGTTATTGTAAAAATTAATCAACTTCATTTTTGACCAGTACAATATCTATTACGTTAATTGTTTCACCACATTATTTACTAAAAACTCAATTGCGATCACATTGTAATTACTACTAAACTTTATCACATATTTACTGCCTTTTTGCAATAAATTTAGAGGGACCTGAAGATGGTTTTTAATAATAAAAAAACCGAAACGTTCTCCAATATGAGATAAACTATCACTGTTTTGATTTTAATTTAATCCCTTAAATGTGATACCCATTTTAAACAACAACATTTATGAATAATACTAACAGTACAAACAAAGAAGTTTTATTAAAAATTAAGTCATTAAAAATCACCAAATTTCTCATTATATTAGTGTGATTCACAACTTATCTAAAACAATTTGGGAACAGATGCGTCATGAAAAATGTAAGCAATATCGTAAAAATTTTTTTCGTAAAACTTTTAGTTTCCGAGAAAAAAATATTGAAATTGCAGTATTTTCAACCTTGACATCGCTGGACTACTGTAGTCTCTAGCAAGGTGTTCCTGAATAATATTAAAATCCCATTAATTATAGCAGGTATTAATATTTTTGTGGTGATGCGAGTAGCAACATGGAGTTGATGGATATCGTTTTAATTTATGGCGATATGAAAATGCTTTAGTAGAATAATTTCCCGGTAAACATCTGCCAAATGCAGCTATTTTTACCGCAGTGTGCAGTGAGTGCAAGTGCAGTTCCACGCGAGCGTAACGCTGGAAATTTGAAACTGAATCGTTGGAGAGATGGAGGTCCAGGGCATCCACGGTGTATTGCAGTAGTGTGTATTTGTGAATTGAAGTATGAAAACTTGGGTACTTCTAGCAGGTTTATTTTATGGGAGCTCACGTTTCTCTAGCACAGTGGTTCTTAACCTGGAGTGCTTCCACCCCTGGGAATGCGAAAATGCATTTTCAGGCATACAAATGAAATTTCTTCGATTGAAACAACCGTCTCTGAAAAATACGCGAATTACTAGCCTACTTAGCAGATATATTTAACCATCCGAATGAACTAAATTGATAGTTTGCATACGTTTCTGCTCATATTTGTTTGCAAGTGTTGTGAAGCTTGTTGCAAACGACATTTTGTTTTACAGCTGATTATGCTTAAAGTATGTAGATTTAGGCAGATTTCCCAGCTTAGTGACTTTGAGAGGGAGCGGATGGTTGGGTTGCGTGAAGCAGGTTAGTCGATGAGAGAAATTTCCAGAAGGACTAACAAGTCCTTATGTACCATAGTACAATGTTATCAGGCGTGGACTCGGGAAGACCGAAGACATAGAGCGAAAGTCACCGGACGTCATGGGGGAACCACCGAGTGTGAAGAAGATATGGAATGATATATCGCTTCACCACTTCTTGGATATATTGTTGGGCTGTAATGAAAACACAAGTGGAGATCTGCATCCCATAGCACAACGCCTACTATGTGATGGACATGGTGCTCTCTTATCAAATTGCGGATCGCGCCTTTTACCACGTAGACTTTTCATATCCGCACGGCTACCATTCGTCTCTAAAGATCACCTGATTCCATTTTTGAATCATCTTTCTACACCATTGTAAGCGGTTAGCTAGATGTCGACGAGTGAAAGGCAACAATGTGGACTATAACAAAGCAAGAGGCCGAAACTTATATATAGTGATATACTTTACGCATCCCGACCATCCCCCATGTTCTTCAAACCACTGATTTGCATCAGTCTGCTGCTAAATCGGTCTCTGAGAGCTAAAAGTCACAATCGACGATCTTTAAGCTCTGTGATTTCTCTACGACGACCGGCCTGTGTCCACGGCCTTCACGAATCCACGCCTGATAACACCGTACTATGGAACGTAAGGATATGTTAGTCCTTTTAGAAATGTCTCACAGACAAACCTGCTTCGCGCAACCCAAAATCCACCCCTTCTCAAAGTAATTAAGCCAAATCTACGTACTCTCAGCAGAATCAGCTATAAACAAATGTCGGTTGTAACAAGCTTCACAACACTTGGAACACAAATGTGAGCAGAAATTTGTAAAACAGAATGCTACATTATGAAAGTACGACCTATGGAAACTAAAAATGAGAGAAAAAATTATCAAAATAAAATTATATTCAATGGATGTTTACCTTTCTTTGTCACGTATACAGTATACAGGCTGGCTAGACGAGAACGAAACAGAGCCATTTTCAGGAACTGGGTCAAGATTGTAGAAAAACGCTCAGACCCGTCGATTTTAGATTAAAGGTAAACATTATTTGCTGGTATTTTTGACTCCGACACTTTCACCCCCAAGCAAGGGTAAGCATCAACTCAAAATATTTAAATGGCATTGGGGGTTGCGTAATATTTATTTTGAAAGCTCTTACAATTCTCTTTACAACAGACTTTAAATTTTATAATTCCGCCCAATACGTAAAAGTGTCACTCACTCAAGTTAAGTACGCCAATGGTATAAATTTAGTATTTCTTGCATTTCATTTGGCGATTTCTTCACTTTCGTAAAAAAAACAATTACAAAAAACAGAAATGAATACTATACAAACACAACGAACGTAAAATTAGTGGATTCCAAATTTATTTTCTAGTATTATTTGGAAGCGTTGGTTGGTAGTTTATTTAATTGTGTTTTTATAAATTACTATGGTTTATTCCATTGCGGACAGGGTAGATATCATTTCGCTTTACTTTATGAACAATAAATGTGCGAATAGAACAGCTCAGCTATTTAATGCACAACTGTCAGAACATGTCAGGAGGAAGTATGCTCTAGAGTTAGTAAAACAATTTGACAGGGAACGTAGCCGATTGAAAACGAGAAATTGAAAAACATATAGTTAATGAAGCTAGTGGGTTACAGTTTTGGGACAAGTTTTCTTTACATCTTTAAGCATAGAACGCTACGCATTGACGCTATACTATAGCTTTGTCTTAGCAGTATTAAGGACTGGTTTCAAACTATCAGAGATTGTTTGACCAAGTGAATCTTGTATTCATATCGCTAAAGATATAGTAGCAACTTAAATGACTGACTACATTTGACAGTTTGAGACAGTCCCAAACTGTCTGCTAAAACAAACCTTATATATTTATATCTATGCGGTTTACTTGTCCATAGGAATACATATATCTCATTGCAAAGATATATATTATCGCTCACCGTTCGTTACCGGCTTTATCCTATATTAAGAACGAGGCAGCTGGCCTCTGTGTCTGGGATCAATCGAACTAGCATACAAACCATTTTGAAGAAGAATAAATTCCATCCATACAAAATGCATTTAGTTCAGGAACCTCATGAGCATGATTATGACCGCCCTTTGCAATTTTGCGAAATAATGAGTGAGCGAGCATAGAACGATCCACAGTCCCTTTTTAACATCTGTTTTTCTGATGAATGCAGTTTTTTCTCGAACAGGGCGGTAAATCGTCACATCAAACCCAAGAGTTTTTCATGAGGTGTATACACAACAACTGGAAAAATTAAATGTATGGGTTAGAATTGTCGGTGACCAGCTGGTGGGTCCTTTATTTCTACCTGGTAATTTGACTGGCTAAATGGATTTGCAATTACTGGAAGAAGCTATTGACCCTGCCTTGACTGATATTATTGAAAATGTTCCAGAGTATGATCATTTGATTTTTCAACAGGACGGTGCTCCTCCGCATTATGCGTTAGTTGTCCGTCAGTATTTGGACCAACGTTTTCCACGGAATTGGATTGCGACAAGAGGCATCATTGAGTGGCCTCCACGATCATCAGATTTATCGCCCTTTTTTGTGTATACCTAAAAATTAAAATCTATAAAAGACAGCCAGCGTTGCTCCAAGGTTTGCGTCGAAGAATCGTCGACGAGTGCCGTCGACTTACTCCGCAAATGCTTCAGAATGTGCAGGAACGTTTCGAACAAAATCTTTATTCTTGTATGAAAGCGGGCGGTCATCAGGTTGAACATTTAATCAACGAAGTAATAAGTAAGCAACTAAACATAATTTAAATTCTAAAATGTAATTTTTTTTTCAAAGTATTGTGTGGAATTATAAAATTTAAAGCCTGTTGTAAAAAGAATTGTAAGAGCTATCAAAATAAATATTACTCAACCCCCAATGTCATTTAAATATTTTGGGATGATGCTTACTCTTGCTTGGGGGTGACAGTGGCGGAGTCAAAAATACCAGCAAACAATGTCCCCCTTTAATCTAAAACCGACGGGTCTGAGCGTTTTTCAACAATCTTGACGCAGTTTCTGAAAATGGTTCTGTTTCGTTTTCATTTGGCCGCCCTGTATATTTCCTAAATCTAACTTATGAAACACATTCTTCAAGGAGGTACAAATATTTATTTTTGTATTCAAGGGATGGCGATCATTAAAATGGCTAAGAACCACTGTTCTGGTACCTCTGGAAGCGCTTCTATTAGTTTGTACGTTATATCATTAAACAAAGGCTTATGTTATTAGTAGGATACTAACTATAATTTAAATAATTGAGTGTATTGAAAAATAATAATTAGAGAAAATAAAAAATATGTGCTCATCATTGAATTTGTTGACCTCAAAACAGTATATTTTATAGATAACAAGTACAACTTTTTTATATAACAAAGTCTAACAAAATGACGTCAAATATTTAAAAAGAATATAACTTTTATGCAATAGGAAGAAAATAGTTATAATAAAAAATATCGATTTTTGACTCTCATCTTCAACAATAATTAGGTAATAACTGTGCAGGATGGATCCGAATAAGAAAATACGGCTTATCATTTTTGGGACACATTATATTCTAGAAAAATATACATTTTGCAGACTATTTCTACTTTATTTTAATATTAAAAAAATCTGGATAAGAAATATCAAAAGTGTACAGTACTGTTGAATAAGGCCTCCTTAAAACAACTGTCATATGCTTTAATCATCACTCTGAAGTGGTATTCGGCTAACCCAAAAAAATATTTTGATTTCTGAAGTTATGACCAAAAGTAATTATAATTTAACGCTAAGTAATTCAGATAGCGTGCGGAATAATAATTGTTTTATAACACTTTCAGTTATATTTTGATTGAATCTACATACATGTAACTTTTTGTACACTAAGTCAAGAACACCTCGTATATACATTTGTATATTTAGTACTAAGTATATTTTAACCTCCGATTGATTTTTGGTAGAGGTTCTAATTTTAAAACAAAACCATGCATTATCGGACCAAAACCATAAACAAAGGAAACATACATGATTAAAAAATATGTTTATAAAATTGTTTGCGGCTAACCAAACATTTCCATCCGCAGATAAAAAATTTGCTGTTAAATATTTATTTCATAAATTCATAAATTATACATTTTGTGACGGAAAAATTAATTCAAAACGTTTTATCACTCTAATCTAGCGATAAATAATAATCTAATAGCAAAAATATACAGGTTAACTATGACTAAATACAAATATCTTAAGAGGGTATAGATAAAAATAACACATTTAACCTTTTTAACTATATTATATTAAACCAAACCCTTATTTATCGACGACTAAGAGCACCCGTCCGCCGCGAAGTTATTTATTTGGCACGTTTGACGTTTGGAAAGTATGACAACCAGCAACACAACAACGGCGGCCGGGATACTAAATGGTAAAATTCGTTGTTATCTGGACAAAATTTTATAATTAAAGACTACCGTGGGGGTTCTCTATTATCTATTAGTAATAAATAGGCATTTTATTTAACTGCAGTGTGTGTTTTGTTGTCAGTGTTGACAGATCTAAGCTATACTCGCGACAAGAATTCAGACGACTTACGTCATACGAACAAATTTTCAGGACAATTACCAAGATATTTAAGAAACTGCAACTGATAATAATAAAACTATATACTACACTAAAAGTTTGCATTATATTTTGCACTAAATTGCAAAAAATGATTGTTTTTAACGCGACCAAATATTGAAAATTACGTTGACAATAAAAACAAATGTGTAACGTCAGTCGTGACGTAAGACGTCTGAATTGTTGACGCGGGTTTATCTGGGATGATGGTTAACATAGGCGCCGATTTTCCGAAGGATCGGTCAGTGGTCGCGCGGTTTAAGGCGTCAGTACTTGAATCGAGGTGACTAGATCGCTGTGGGTTCGACCCCCGCAGCCGGTAGACCGTATATAAGCTATATTCGTGGAGAGATTGGCACCCTCTCTGCGGGTATGGTAGAGTGGAAGAATGTTGGCTTGGGTCAATGTGAGAGATTTATACTGGTTGACATTTGACTACCCCCCGAATTAATGAGGTTTTCCAGGTTTCCCTCATGACTGCACTGAATGGTGGTTAGGGCCTACCAACGTAAGTCGTTCCTGGGTGCAAATGCGGCCTGCTTAATAATAATATGCCGCCCCCTCTCCCGCACAAGTCTTCGACTTCTGGGCTAATCCTCGTGATTAGAATGAGGGGTAGAGATATTATTATTATTAAAAGAGGGAATTGCTCCATATATAATTCTTATTAATTTAATAAACAAGGTCAACAAACACTTTGTGAAAATGTTGGAAAATTGATTACCGTAACAAATAAAAGTAAAATATCTAAAGAATAACTCATTTTATGAAAGTCAACTCTTGATTTCTTATTCTATGAAGGCGGATCAATTATAAACCGGAGTTTCAATTGAAACACTCACTAGCTAAAGCGAGTAGCGCGATGTCTTGTATTACGTGGGGTTGTGAGAAGACCAAATCACCGTCAGTAGTACCATGTCTGAGCTAGAGGTACACGCGTCCGTTGAACAACGCATTACTATTAAATTTTGCCACGGAAGGATATAAAATTAACCGAAATTTTGCGACGATAGTATGCCAACAAAACATTTTCAGTTTCCAATCTATGATTAGTATATTTAAGTGGCCGATAATCAGTGGAAAACGAGTCATGTACTTCGACCCCGGACAAGCATCAATTAGGCGAATATTCGTGCGTGGAAAAAATGTATTAATAAAATTATAGACTATGTAGAAAATAAAATTCATGTCACGAGCGATACGATAATAACGATCTGAACAATCGTGTGTAGTTATTTAAAAAATATACTATTACATGTTTGTTAACAGTGCATTTGTCATAACATTTCAAAACTATGTTTATTCTGCTAAAATGATATTTTCTTTTTCCCTGTAACACAACACTTTAGCACTGTATAATTATCTAATTTAATAGATGGCTTATACATCTATTGGAAATAACACAGTAATTAACAACTATAATAATTATAAATAATTCATCTGATGCCAATAGAATTATTACTTTATCTATCTACGTCCTGGTCTGCAGGGTTTCAGTATCTTAGTGTTGAAATTATTTGTTATAAAAAGTAAAGTCCATATACATTTTGGAAAAAAAATTTTCAGATACGAGGGCGGATCAAATATAGACTGGAATTTGTTTTTATTAAATTTATTGTCGTAGTAAAAGATTGGGCACATTATGCCTGGACAAACCAGCACAGTGCGGACTTACAAACTTGCGCACTTATTCAGCACAAACCAGCAACTTTTTGAACAGGTTATTTGTGTCGGACGCGTTTTAAAGTGGTAATTTAGTATAACCCAGAAGATTTTTTTTTATTTTAGCGATGTTGTACGCAGAGGGAGAGGGAAAAGCCAGTAAAATGAGAAAATTGTATGGCAAATTTCATCATTTATTTCCTGCATTGGAGAGAGATCAAGATAATTTTTGTTCAGTTATCAGTATTTTCGAATGTTAATTTTTTTTAACTCTTGAATCGTTCTTGTTTACTGCACCAAAACACAAGATTTCGCAGAGCAGTGCCATCTGACAAAAGACTTGCAGTTTTTAGGTAAGTAAATAGGGGTTGTTGATAAGCGAGGCTGCCCAACAGTTCACACACATTCACAACTTAACTGGTAAAATATTTCTTACAGTTTGAAACCAATCCCTGATATTTGTGGGAACAGAACTTAGTCGGACTCGTGCGGCCTGGCATAGAAATTACAGGCCACCGACATGACCCGCAGTGACGGTACATAGGTGCTGGTCTAGTGTGCGATGTTCCATTAAATATCATGGGAACTTCCATAACAAGCTTTGCAGGTCCGTGCTGGCATAATGAGTGCATGCTTAAGAAGAAAATTAAGAATGAGCACCAAAATTCGTGCAACATACTGTTTAAACCAATAAGAAGGAGGTTTTAGCATTTTTCGCAAATATTTTCGTATTAATTTTTAAAAAAATATATAGAATAGAAAAATCTTCTTCTTCAGTTTTATTGGGTTTTTGCCTAAAAATAATAAAGATTAATTAAATAAGCCCTTGCGCCAAACGGAACAGTCAAGGGTTATTTTTGAAACTAAGTTTGCCTAACCAAAAAATCTCACACGGAAAAAAGCAGATAAGTAAAAAATAACAAAAATCACATCACTATCGCGCACTTCCGTATTATTGGCGTTTCGAAAAACTCTCTGTTTTCATTCTCAAAATCGTAGTAAAAATATTAAACGTATGTGACGCACTACACCAATACAAGAGAATACCTCGATAGTTTAGAATCAATGACTAGATATGATCACCGGATAATGTTTACTGTGAAAAAATTTGATAGATGCAGAAATCTTTGTTTCGTATCTCAACACTGAGTGAATGACTTCTTTTTCGATGAAAGAAGTAATAGATTTATACAATTTCAATTGGTGATGGGCGAATTCCAAATTAACCTTTAATCAGATTATTGAAATCACCTCTAGAACCTGATTATTGCTTTATGTAATTCGAATTATGTGATGTCACAGCAGTATGCAACCCGCGGTACTTTAGCCTTATTAGGGTTGCAGCAGTGAACGGTTCTACGACGATCCAATACAGTTGTTGAAAATATATTTGCGACTGCTTTACTATTTTGAACTTTGAACCCACCCGGATGGAACTGTCCACTGTCGAAATCCGAATGCCTTTTGTCATAAAAAATTACATTCCAATCATATGTCATTATAATGATCCTTATGTACCCTATATTTAAGGGATGGGATAAGGTGAGTTTATCAGCTGAGCTTTTACGTGCTTTATGTTATGGCATTAAATATATAGTTTTGCAATCGTCAGTTATGTCTTCAGTGCAAATAAAGTTAATATTATAGGTATTCATAATCAAATTAGTGAAACTGTTGTTCAAGTTTTATCTGATTTAATTAAATTACTTGTTTATTAAAAAAGAGTGGTGCTTAACTGAATAAAACAATATTACTTTTAATAATGTCACGGAATTTGCCCCACTCACTCCCAAACCGACGACTGTGGCACCGCGAATTGCCTAAGATTGCTCCGATCGCTACGCCATTCTGGTAAACAAACAACATGCGTGAATCGAGGCGTTACCAGAAAGTTGTGGAAACGACGAGAAGCGTTCTAGTCGTACGAGAAAATGGATCTAGAAATACTGGAATATACCTGGAATATTCGTTGGGTCTATAAAAGAAGAATAAACGACCGAGTTAGTTAGTCTTGTATAAGTCTTGTATAAGTCTTGTGTATTACAGTTTGAATTAAAGTGTTTAGTTGGAGATATCAAAGTGATTTAGATAGCGATTAATTAAATAAGTGTTTAGTTGACCTGTAATTAGTAGTGTTCAGTAGTTAATAAAGAAGTGACTAATTAACGGATTGTTTTTCTGGAAGTGAAAGAAAAGACGAATTGGGAATCCGTGACAATTTGGTGTCGGAAGTGGATTTAAGTGGAAGTTTGAAGAACTTTCTGGAACCCTGTGCGCGGGTGGAATAAAGACCCAAGTGTGGCATATCACCGCACTCGTCGTGACTCAAGGAAGTGAACGGTGGTATTCGCGAAGGACAATCTCGAACATTCTAGAACTTTGTATAGGAGTGAGACAAATACCCAAGTGTGATATATCACCGCACTCGTCTTGACTAAAGGAAGTGAACGGTGTTATTCGCGAAGGACAATCTCGAACATTCTAGAACTTTGTACGGGAGTGCGACAAAGACCCAAGTGTGACATATCACTGCACTCGTCGTGACTCAAGGAAGTGAACGGTGGTATTTTTGAAAGACATTCTCGAACATTCTAGAACTTTGTACGGAGTAAGACAAAGACCTGTGATATATCACCGCACTCGTCTTGTCGAAAGGAAGTGAACGGTGGTATTTGCGAAGGAGATTCTCGAACATTCTAGAACTTTGTACGGGAGTGAGACAAAGACCCAAGTGTGACATATCGCCGCACTCGTCGTGACTCAAGGAAGTGAACGGTGGTATTTCCGAAAGACATTCTCGAACATTCTAGAACTTTGTAACGGAGTGAGACAAAGACCCAAGTGTGACATATCGCCGCACTCGTCGTGACTTAAGGAAGTGAACAGTGTTATTTGCGAAGGACATTCTCGAACATTCTAGAACTTTATACCGGAGTGAGACAAATACCCAAGTGTGGCATATCACTGCACTCGTTTCATTGTAAGGAAGTCAACGGTGACATTTACAAACATATTCCTGGACATTCTAGAACATTTCAAATAGAGTGGATGCCTGTAACTAGAAGCCAAGTCAACATGGATGCACAACTGGCGAAACTGTTAGAAATGATGCAAACGATGCAAAATAAAATGGAAGACCAAGCGAAAACGATGCAAGAGAAATTAGAAGAACAGGGACAAACAATGCAAAAGAAATTTGAAGAACAAGGACATAAAATTGAAGACCAGTCCCAGACAATGCAAGAAAAATTTGAAGAACAAGGGCATACAATGAAAGATCAGATACAGACAATACAACAGGAAATGAGAAACCAGACGAAAGATATGCAGGAGAGATTAGAAAATAAACTAAAAGAGCAAGGGTATATAATGAAAGAACAGATACAGACAATACAACAGGAAATGGAAAACCAGACGAAGGATATGCAGACAAAGTTAGAAAAATTGGAGAATACACTAGAAGAAAAACTAGAGGAGCAGTCACATAAGGTAGAAACACAAGTAGAAGAGAAAATGGCTGCACAAAAACAAGAAATAGACGAAGAAATAAACTTGGTTAGAGAAACCTGCGAAGAGCTTCGACATAAATTAGACAAGATAGCAAAGGAGGGCGTAATCAAATCAGAAGGGCCTGTTATCCGAACTCAGAAGACGAGTCCCCCTGAATTCGACGGCAAGGTTTCCTGGAATGTATATCTGCGTCAGTTCGAAGCAGCAGCTGCAGCAAACGAATGGTCTGACTATGAAAAGGCTACAGCTCTGATAGTTTCTCTACGAGGGGAAGCTCTTGACGTCTTACAAGGAGTTCCTGCTGGGCAACAGAATAGCTACGATATTCTAAAACAGCATATGGAAATGAGATATGGGGATAAACACCTGCAGCAAGTATACCAGGCACAATTGAAAATCGTCACCAACAAAGTGGAGAGAATTTACAACATTTTGAGACCGATGTTGCCAGACTGGTTCGATTGGCTTATCCAACAGCCCCGTCCGAATTTGTAGATCAGCTCTCCATCCAAGTTTTTATCGACGGCCTAAGAGATTGCGAAACTCAGCAGGCACTACGGCTCGCTAGACCTAAAACGTTGAATGACGCTTTTTCACATGCACTGGAATTCAAGGCAGCAAAGATGGCATCCGGTAGACATGTTAAAGTTCGGGCCATCAGTGATAACAGCGATAGTATGGCAAATGGAGACCTAATAAAGACGCTAAAAGAGATTATTGATAAATTCAGTTCATCTACTGGGCCAAAGAAAGAACAATCTGATAGTCGAAGGGATCGCCTTGTTCAATGCTGGAACTGTGGACAGATGGGACATCTGAAGAGACAGTGTAGGGCCCCAGTCGCAGATCAGCAAAGGCGCGACTCCCAAGCGGCAGCCTTCAGGGAACATGTTAAAGTGCGGACTATCAGTGATAACAGCTATAGTATGGGAAATGGAGAGATAGTCAAAACACTGAAGAAGGCCATTGATAAACTTAGCCTAACTACCAGACCAAACAGAGGACAACCTGACAGCCGAAGAGATCGCCCACTTCAATGTTGGAACTGTGGGCGGGCGGGTCACCTAAAGGGACAGTGTAGGGCGCCAGACGCGGATCGGCAATGGCGCGACTCCCAGGCAGGCAACGAACATGGAAACACAGATGCTCTTTCTAGACTTTGTCCGACCAGC
Source organism: Monochamus saltuarius (assembly GCA_025584915.1). NCBI lineage: Eukaryota > Metazoa > Arthropoda > Insecta > Coleoptera > Cerambycidae > Monochamus > Monochamus saltuarius. The sequence goes on along the minus strand of CM046723.1, from coordinate 20,770,692 downwards.
AACAAACACTGTGGTAGTCTCGAAAGAAAAGAGGACATATCATTTGTTCCTTGCAAGATAGTAGTAGCCCAACCTGAAGACAGATGGAGTTCAGCGGCGATTCGGGAAGACCAGCAAGCTGACTGTGACATCAAGCCCTTACTAGACTGGAAAGAAGCCAACAACCGACCCTCATGGGCTGAAGTCAGCAGTAAAAGCCCAACATTAAAGAGTTATTGGGCTCAATGGAATTCCTTGGTGTTGGAAGACGGTGTCCTAAAAAGAGCATGGGAGAACAATGACGGAACGGAGGTCAAGAAACAAGTACTACTCCTGAGGTCCCGGGTCAAGGAAGTGCTGCAGGAAGTACATGGAGGTACTGGGGTGGACATTTCGGTATCAATAGGACTCTACAGAAGATTAGGAGCGTTTCTACTGGTTGAGCTGTAGGACGGATGTAGAAGATTGGTGCCGAAAATGTGACGTATGTGCAGCCAGCAAGGAACCGAAGACCCGTTCCAGAGGCAAAATGCGCCAGTACATCGTAGGAGCACCGTTCGAAAGGATTGCCATTGATATCGCTGGCCCATTTCCGAAAACCCAAAGTGGGAACCGATATCTGCTAGTAGCCATGGACTACTTCATCAAATGTCCGGAGTTATACCCCTTTCTCAATCAAGAGACCACAACCGTAGTAGAAGCGCTAGTCAACAACCTGTTCTGCAGATTTGGTGTACCCATAGAACTACATTCAAATCAGGGCAGAAATTTCGAATGTGTTCCGAAAGGTCTGCGAGCTTATGGGAATCCGGAAAACCAGGACCACCCCACTGCATCCCCAGTCAGATGGTATGGTGGAACGCTTCAACGCCACGCTAGAAACCAATCTGAGGATGTTTGTGAACGAAAACCAGACAGACTGGGACAAGCTCATTCCACTCTTCCTGTTAGCTTACCGCTCAGCTGTCCATGAAACTACTGGGAAGACTCCGCAAGGATCATCTTTGGAAGAGAGCTTCGCCTTCCAGCAGATTTGGTATTTGGTCGTCCTGCGGAACAGCCCACAGAGCCAGATACTTACACCCATGAGCTAGAACGAAGACTAGCAGCCGTACACGATCAAGTCAGATCTCGAATGCGACTAGAGAGCGATCGCATGAAGACTCGATACGACGTCCGGGCCAATACAGTCGGATTCCAACAAGGTGACCTGGTGTGGCTGTACAACCCCACGCGGAAGAAAGGAAAATCGCCTAAACTACAGAACCGTTGGGAGGACCCCTATACCGTTATTAAAAGAATCAATGACGTCGTCTACCGGATACAAAGGACTCCCAGGAGTAAAATGAAGGTCGTCCATCTGGAGCGTCTGTCCCCGTATAGAGGTGTATCCGATCGGGACGATCGGTCCTAAGGAGGGGGCAGTGTCACGGAATTTGCCCCACTCACTCCCAAACCGACGACTGTGGCACCGCGAATTGCCTAAGATTGCTCCGATCGCCCCTACGCCATTCTGGTAAACAAACAACATGCGTGAATCGAGGCGTTACCAGAAAGTTGTGGAAACGACGAGAAGCGTTCTAGTCGTACGAGAAAATGGATCTAGAAATACTGGAATATACCTGGAATATTCGTTGGGTCTATAAAAGAAGAATAAACGGCCGAGTTAGTTAGTCTTGTATAAGTCTTGTATAAGTCTTGTACTACAGTCTGAATTAAAGTGTTTAGTTGGAGATATCAAAGTGATTTAGATAGCGATTAATTAAATAAGTGTTTAGTTGACCTGTAATTAGTAGTGTGTAGTAGTTAATAAAGAAGTAATTAATTAACGGATTGTTTTTCTGGAAATAAGAAAAAGACGGATTGGGAAATCCGTGACAATAATATTGTCTCTACTTGGTACTTACTCCATAGATATGACCAATAATTAAACTGTCACCATTCAAAATTGTTAGATATCAGGTCAACCTTTACAAGTGAATTAAAACAAATTTAATGTATATAAAACGATTATATTCCTAACCTGACTTTTGCCTTTTTTTTATTTTACATTTTTATATTATTCATATAATTAACGCTTTGTATATAGTACTGGTTGCATAAGTCTTTACATGTTCGATTATTCATATGGTTATTAAAATAATTGAATCGGTAGAACCTGATTCTGAAATTTGCCGATTACGCCCATCACTAATTTGAAGATACAATATACATATATAGAGATGTCAAAGAATAGAATATGGAAATAAATTATAACTGAACTAAATCAAGTGAATCGATTGCAATGGTCTTGACGTTTGTGTCAATGTCGATTTTGGCTGCTTTTGATGGGTTGGGTAGGCTCAGGCCTTGCTTTATTCTTCATGCTGTCGTACTTACTGGCTCATCCCAATTTATCTTAGTTTTGTTACATTCTGTAGTCTTTAAAAACATTAGGAAAAATGTTTTACGTTCACAATCTGTGCATGCAGCATCGTCCTTTGATGTGATGGAATAGTACATTATACTATAAGGGAGAGAAATGCGTTATTTTGGCAGAGGTGCAATTTGAATGCACTGAGGACAAAATAGCATCTCTCCCGAATGGTATATACTATTTTTTCCACGGTCTCATTAACTTAAAAACACATATTTTGTCATTATGAAGTAAGTAGCACCAGAATTATTGTATTCGGATTTGAGCATTTATTTAGTAGTCGTTAAGTTATTGTCATAACTACAAAATAAACAAACAAAAAGAATTGTCAAATTAAGGTGCCAGTTTGGTTTAGTTTAAAGTTTGTTTAGTGCACAATGAATAATTGAGTCGAAGAGATTGTGAAAGCTGCAAATATTGCAATAAGCAATTTGCTGCTTACGAAGTCAAGATTTTATATAATATAGCCTACAATCGGTTCAAAAAGTGGTGCGTTGTTGTTCAAGTATACAGCGAGAATGTTTTGTTGGCATACTTCAGTGAAAATGCAAAGAATTACAAGTCTTCCACATTATGGACGCAATATTCTATGGTTAAGTCATGCTTGATAATTTACGACAACATAGATATAAGCAAATTCCTCAAGCTGATCGCATTTTTGAAAAGAACCGGTGACGGATATCAAGCGAAAAAATCGAAAATATTGACAAAGGTGAAATCGACCGTTTTCTATCAAGTGCAGATGACAAAAAATTCTTAACGATTAAGGTAAGATTACTTTTGTTGTTAGGTATTTCAATTATTAAGTATTTTGATTTTTTATAGGTTGGATTAAATCTGGGGATTGCCGGAGCTTGTCGAACTGATGAACTAGTCAATTTAACTGTAGATGATATTGAGGATGTCGGCTCTTCCTTGATTGTAAAAATTCCAAACACTAAGACAAAGATTCCACGAACCTTTCTGGTTACCGATGTGGGAAATATGCTTGAATTGTTTCGAAAATATCTGCCCCTTCGTCCTCCCCACGTCAAGCATAAGCGCCTTTTTGTACTACAAAACAGGAAAATCGAGGTAGCAGCCAGTTGGCAAGAAAACCATAGGAAAAAGTGCGTGTGTCGGAGCTTCGTATTTCAAATTACCTAATGCTGCATGTTATACCGGTCACTGCTTACGAAGATCTTCAGCGACATTACTGGCAGATGCTGGTGTGGATATCACGACAATAAAGCGTCATGCTGGTTGGAAATCAACGACAGTCACTGAGGGTTATGTCGAGAACTCCATTGAAAATAAGACCAAAATTGCTAATCAGGTTTTAATAGGTACCACTACTAGCACAATCACAAAAACTGTAAATGTAAGCGAAAGTAATATTCCTTCTAGTATTAATTTTGAAAATTGTACAAATGTAACATTTAATTTAAATGTCAATAAATAATTTCACTGTTAGGTATCTGTTTTTTGCATGAAAAACGTTCTCCATAATGTAAACTCCCTTGGGAGCATAAAGGTAAGTTCATGCACTAGCGATTTGCGAGTTGCGATTTGCGGACTTCAATTTGATTGGTCAACATAAAATATTTTTGACATCAATTCATTCATTTCAATTTATTGCGAGAATCGCAAAATTTAAATTTAGGGGGCGGGAAAATAGAAATAGTTTCAATTTTTAGCGATTATCGCAATAATTTTGACAAACTGCACATGTACAATCCCGTCATATGTTTTCTGTTGACAGTTCGCTACACAAATGCCAATTAAGTAACCAAATCAATCACAATCTCGTCTGCAAAACGTTTATTTTTTTCACAATTCTAAGTATTTACAATATTAAATAAATATTAAAAAACGGAAAATGACGTAGAAGAACAAAATCAAGGAAGATTTTTAAGCAAATCGGTGGCAGCTACTTGAAATCATTTTAGTGTTCAACCTAAATTAAATTACTGTCACATAGTAAGTGTGTGCTAGAGGTAACAAGAAAATTTAAAGTAACTAGTTTTCGCGTGTGTGCATGAACGAATGTAAAATTTTCATCGCAAAAATCGTAAAATCGTTAATCGCAACTCGCAAATCGCTAGTGCATGAACTTACCTTTTACTCCCTTGGGAATAATCGACTACTTCTGTTTGAATTTTGATGTCATAGAAACTGATTTCTACTCCCGACCGTGGAAAAAAATATCTATAAGTGTTGAGAACACTGCAAACCTCGATGTTCGAGACGAGGTTCTGATACAAATGAGTACGCGACTTAAGAATATAACAATGAAATATAGACAGAAACAAGAAAGAAGAACTGAAAGTTAACCTTCAAAATGTTATGCTTTATTTTATTTTTAACACGAATACATTTTTTATTAATATTAGTTGTGTAGCTCAGTCTTGCTCGTCTTTAATTATTTTTTTGTGTTAACCTGTAAAATTCTTTCAAAACACTGTAGTTTCCATTGAAAAACAAAAAGTGCATTGGTTATGTAATTTACTCCAAAATACAGACAAGTTCTTTTTGTAAAATATATTTTAAAAGTATTTAAAGATATGTATTTCAGAAAACATCAAAGGCGTAAGTAGAAGATATGATGATAAAAGGAGGTGACCATAAGCGCAACTTGGGGAGCGGACTGGAAGGTTTTAAAGATCGCGCATATTATGCTTGCAAGGACCTGCAAAGCCTGCTGATAAAGGTTCCCATGTTATTTAATGGAGCATCGCACACTAGATTAGCACCTGCATTGACTTGCTCACTTGCAACGACCGTCACTGCACATCGTGTCCATGACCTGTTTCTATGTTCGGCCGCGCTAATACAACGTGAGTTCTGTTCACACAAAAAAAAAACTAATAGAAATATTTAGTTTACTAAACTAATCACTGACTAAACTAATAGAAATATGCGACCAGTTACGTAGTGAATGCGTCGCTGAACTATCGGACACCATCGCTTATCAACAACCTATCGTCTTTCGTCAGATGATACTGTTCTGCGAAATCTTGTATATTGGTTCTGTAGACGAAGACGATCCAAAAGCTCGATTAACCGGAAATACTGAAAAAATGTTTGTTGATCTCTCTCCAGTTCAGAAATAGAGAGCATGAGAGTATAATCCATTTCTAATACAACGAAACATTGATTTTTATTTATAAAATAAAAATTATATTTTCTACGATGTTTTTAAACAATAAATATGACTTTTCTGCATAGTCTAATGTGAAAGTGTAATGACTGATTTTATTTCTATTTCAGAAATGTTGCAGAAAAATTCTTAACATTTAATCAGTAACCAAAGAAGCATTGAATTGTAATATTTTTGATAAACTTCTTCTAAAAATTTGGCACCTATCACACAAGCTACCATACAGAACAATATTTAAATGAAACACATTACGAGTTCGCCAGAAGAGCAAGTGTTCCTCCAATTTGATAATGCGTTTAGTTGGCGCGAATGCACATGATAAGAGCCAGTTTTTAAATTCAACAATTCGGTGTGGTGAATTTCATCTAACCAATCAGAAATATTAATTTTTTTAAAACAAACCAATAAGAATGCATTGGTGGCTTCCACTACACCAAACTGCCGAACTTAAAAAAAGGCCTATGCCTAAACTTCATATTTCGCAAAAACAGCATGCCATTTTTGCTGATTATCTGTTCAACAGCTCATCGTCTGCAGCTAAAGTGAATAGGGGACATAATATGCTATTTATTCAAAATATGATGCGATGACCTATGTGGACAAATTTTCTGCAATAATCCGTTTTTAAGCAAAAATAAGCATGTGTCCCTTCTGCTTATACCAATTCGTGTTCAAATTTGTTTAGAGGAATCTACGTTTTCAGCGCGTCCTTGGTTTTATTCATGTCATCAACAACTGTCTCGAATTGATCTGGGACACTTCATTGACACAATGTATATCGCATACATAAACAGTGAATTATAATAATGACGTAAAAGTTTTAGTATGGAAATTTGCGGATATACAAAAATACGGAGCAACTTATAAATTTGCACTAAAATTTATTTTGCTATAGCATTTGTGCGAATTCCTTTGCTTTTGGTGTATACGAGGTGTTTCACAAGAACTTTTAGCCATATACAGGATGTCCCTGAAAGCATGCATAGTGGGCCACCCTAGATAAAGTAATTCCTCGTAATAAATGGTAGCTTTGTATAAAATATTATCAACTTATTTAGAAGCATTTTCGAGATATTGTAATAAAATTGAGTCTTAATGGCTTTAAAGGAGCGTGGCGCCACAGGGAGGTGTTTTCGAACACATGTCGATATTATGTTTTTTGCTTAGAATTACTTTCTCTATCATCTGTGTTCGTTTGGCACATCGGAAATAAAACACCCTGTATATCGATAGGTCGATGGTCGAGCGGTTTAAGACGTCAATACTTGTTTGCCACCTACCGCAGATGGAATCTTGCGGCCAGTAGACCGTAGATCAGCTATTTGTGGAGAGGATTGGCACCCTCTCTGCGGGTATGATAGGGTGCAAGAACATTAGCTTGGATCAATGTGAGAGTTTGATACTGGTTGACATTTCACCATCCCAATGAGATTTTCCAGGTTTTCTCATGTGCAGAGGAAATTTGTTAAATATTTATATTAGAATTGTTATGGTGTTTAACCTGAACAGGGTAAATCATACTACTCTTTTATCCCAATTTGATATGTATACCCTCGAATTTAGAAGAATAGTAGCTGCGTTAGTATTACCGTACAAATTATTTCAGAACCAGATTGATTGTTTGCAACTTCATTCCAGAGCAACATTCAGAATTCCATCTATTAATGTTAGAAACACACTTTTCTACCTTCCATAGGCAAGAACAAATGCTATGTTGAAGTCACCTATATATTCCATGTGCACAAATTTTTTAATTTGATTAATAATTTAGTAGATATGTTTTGTGTTTCACAGAATTCATATGTTGATACGATTTATCAGAATGTACCCTTATTAAAATTATCTCTTAATATATTGTCATACTTGATCTGAATAATGTTGACACTTTTATTAATTTTTATCTCTTGTATAATTACTTACTATCTGCCTGTTTTTATTCTATCTTGTTATATTTGTATCGCATCTATTTGTATCGCTCTTATTTTATAGGTCATTTTTGTTTCCTTTTGTTATTTGTCGTTATCATTCAGCCCTATTATTGGACTTGTCTGTTGGGCCCTGTAATTAAATAAGTAAATAATAAGCTTATTGAAATATCTTAAAAGAAAAGACTTATCCTTTTTAGAAAGCGATATATAGTTTTTGAATGATAGTATATATCTATATTTTCATTTTTCAACAAAATGTCCGAGTTTTTCTACTGTCATGTCCTGGTTTGAAAAATAAGGACCAATTCTCATTATCAAAATATCACATCAAACGAGAATTGTGTGGCTATGTAGAGGTTGTTAAATTTAATAGTTTCTAAACCACATTACCTGATGTTTTATTTATTTCCTCTACCATCTAGGTAGAAATAAACTTCGTCGATCATGACAATCACATTCAATACATTTTCTGGTCATAAAATATCAGTAAAGTGTGCTCCCTTATCCTCTTATCATAGGTACTTTTTGGCTATACGCATTGGACTCTGCTAAAAATAGTGTAAATATGTGCGGTTTTATCTTTACTGATAATATTTCAATTGTCAGTTTACTTTACGATGCTACCAAATCATCACCATATTTTTATCTTTCTAATATCACCAGCATAACTATTGTTATTGATTTAATTATTTATACAGGATGATTCAGACCTTATCCAAAAAAATTTGAGAATAGATGCATCATGAAAAATGGAGTCAATATCGTAAAAATTTTTTTGTAAAATCCTTATAGTTTCCGAGTAAAAAATTATTGAATTTGTAGTATTTCATTTATGGGCTACTGTAGTCTATAGCCAGGCGATTCCGAATATTGAAATTTGAAATCCGATTAATTTTCGTAGGTATTAATGTTTTTGTGATGCGAGTCTTTACATTAGTTTTTCAAGTGTCAAAAATGGTTTACGTGTATAGCAACTCGGAGTTGATGGATATCGTTTTAATTTATGGCGATGTGAAAATGCTTTAGCAGAACGATTTCCCGGTAAACATGTGCCAATACAGCTACTTTTAGCGCGGAGTACAGTGAGTGCAAGTGTAGTGCAACACGAGGGAAATTTGAAACCGAATCGTGAAAGAGATGTAGGTAAAGGACGTCCACGGCGTATTGCAGCAGTGTGGCGTATCATACACAAGGCTCAATTATATCCAGACCATGCTGTACATGTCCAAGCATTAAGGCTTACGGTGAGCGCTCTATCAAACGATATATAAGATCTGTTCCAAAAACCGTTAAGAACTGGTTCAGAACCGTGAGAAATGTTTGACCAACACCGTCTTACGCCGCATTCGCCGAGAGTACATTAACAACTGAACTGACTGACTAATTCTGGACGGTTCGGAATCGATTCTTGCTGTGTTGGAACACACCCGTAGTTTTCGCTCAGTAGGTCCTTAACGGTACCATGGCCGCTACGATCTTTTAACTTTATATAATTTAGGTTTTTTTTGTGGGAATATTTAAAAAATGAAGTGTATCGCACCGAAGTAGATACATACTATTTGATGATTAACGCAAACGTATCATAGTTGCTGCCGATAACTTACGAGTTCAAAACGGACAAGAAGCAGAAACATTTGTGTTAGTTTGTAAAAACTTGTAAACACGGGTCCAAAATTTTGTTGTAACATCAGGTATGTCAAACTATTTTATTAATTAAAATCACTAATTAATTCTATTAACAATTAATAACAATAGCAGCAAAAGCAGTTGAATGTGTATAAAATAGGTGTTCTAAAATGTTATTTATTTCTTTCCTTGGGAATTTATTTCCATTTTTATCCGGTCGCCGATTGCATGCTTTGCCGCTTTATCAGGTTTTACCGGGGATCAGTTGCCAGTGCCATGCAGAAGTGTATTTTTAAATCATTTTCGAACTAAACTTTTAGATTTTTTTTGCAAACTTGTATTTGTAAGTCATAAGCATACATTAAATTTTTTTAAGATAAGTTCTGAATCACCCTGTATAACGATCCGATTAATGTAGGTATACTGTAGAGAAGGTTAACGATTAAATCAATATCAAATATCACAATGATATAAATGCAAATATTATTGTGCCATTATTTAGAACTGACCTGTTTTTTCATTTCCATTAACCCTCAAAGGTCAAATTGGAACTAACTGCTAATCATATCTTTATTGAACATTATTTGGCACAATGAAAATCATATCATATTAAATAATATGCATACCTACTTCTAAAGGGTGTCTGACGAATGAGCCATATTTTAAGAGAAGCTTCATTGACTGCAAATCAACGGAGAACGATTTTGATTTCGTAAAAAGTCGCGCACTACCAAAAAAATTGTTTTTGTTTAGATTTTCCCCGTCACTTTTATTATGTTTTGCTGAAAATTCATACAGAGAGGTTTTTCGGAAGCACGGAATATTGTCGTGAAAATTCGCACAATTTAACATGTTACTTGAAGATTATATTTAAAAGTTATAAAAAGATAATATTTAATTAGAGAAGCATATTAGTTGAAAACAACTGTTGTCATAAATGTAATGGTCATGTCCATTACAACTGTAATAATTCTATCTGAAGGTCATTGATCGTAAATGTAACCTGACGAATATACTCGTTAGAAGCATTAGTTTAAAAAGGTCTAAAGTATAAAAATAGAGAAGCTATACAATATATGTACTGTCAACATGTATGTAGTTTTGAAATGAATCTAAAGAATAAACAACATATTGTCACGGAATTTGCCCCACTCACTCCCAAACCGACGACTGTGGCACCGCGAATTACCTAAGATTGCCCCGATCGCCCCTACGCCATTCTGGTAAACAAACAACATGCGTGAATCGAGGCCTTACTAGAAAATCGTGGAAACGACGAGAAGCGTTCCAGTCGTACTAGAAAATGGATCTAGAGATACTGGAATATACCTGGAATATTCGTTAGGTCTATAAAAGAAGAATAAACGGCCGAGTTAGTTAGTCTTGTATAAGTCTTATATTACAGTCTGAATTAAAGTGTTTAGTTGGAGATATCAAAGTGATTTAGATAGCGATTAATTAAATAAGTGTTTAGTTGACCTGTAATTAGTAGTGTTCAGTAGTTAATAAAGAAGTAATTTATTAACGGATCGTTTTTCTGGAAGTAAGAGAAAAGACGGATTGGGAAATCCGTGACAATTTGGTGTCGGAAGTGGATTTAACTGGAGGTTTTAAAGAGCTTTCTGGAACCCTGTCCACAAAGTGGGATTTAAGTGGAAGTTTGAAGAACTTTCTGGAACCCTGTGCGCGGGTGGAATAAATACCTAAGTGTGGCATATCACCGCACTTGTCGTGACTCAAGGAAGTGAACGGTGGTATTCGCGAAGGACAATCTCGAACATTCTAGAACTTTGTACAGGAGTGAGACAAATACCCAAGTGTGATATATCACCGCACTCGTCGTGACTCAAGGAAGTGAACGGTGGTATTCGCGAAGGACAATCTCGAACATTCTAGAACTTTGTACAGGAGTGAGACAAATACCCAAGTGTGATATATCACCGCACTCGTCGTGACTCAAGGAAGTGAACGGTGGTATTTGCGAAGGACAATCTCGAACATTCTAGAACTTTGTACGGGAGTGCGACAAAGACCCAAGTGTGGCATATCACCGCACTCGTCGTGACTTAAGGAAGTGAACGGTGGTATTTGCGAAGGACAATCTCGAACATTCTAGAACTTTCTACCGAAGTGAGACAAAGACCCAAGTGTGACATATCACCGCACTCGTCGTGACTTAAGGAAGTGAACGGTGTTATTCGCGAAGGATATTCTCGAACATTCTAGAACTTTCTACCGAAGTGAGACAAAGACCCAAGTGTGATATATCACCGCACTCGTCGTGACTTAAGGAAGTGAACGGTGTTATTCGCGAAGGACATTCTCGAACATTCTAGAACTTTCTACCGAAGTGAGACAAAGACCCAAGTGTGGCATATCAGTGCACTCGTATCATTGTAAGGAAGTCAACGGTGACATTTACAAACACATTCCTGGACATTCTAGAACTTTCCAAATAGAGTGAATGCCTGTAACTAGAAGTCAAGGCAACATGGATGCGCAACTAGCAAAGCTGTTAGAAATGATGCAAACGATGCAGGAACAGGGACGTATGATGCAAGAAAAGTTGGAAGAACAAGGACGAACAACACAAGAAAAATTAGAAGAACAGGGACAAACAATAGAAAAGAAATTTGAAGAACAAGGGCATAAAATCGAAGATCAGTCCCAAACGATGCAGGAAAAATTAGAAAAGAAATTGGAGGAGCAGGGACAGACGATGCAAAAGAAATTAGAAGAACAAGGACAAACGATGCAAAATAAATTAGAAGAACAGGGACGGACTATGCAAGAGAAATTAGAAGAACAAGGGCGTAAAATGAAAAACCAGACGAAAGAAATGCAGACAAAGTTAGAAAATTGGAGAATACACTAGAAGAAAAACTAGAGGAGCAGTCACATAAAGTAGAAACACAAGTAGAAGAGAAACTATTGGCACAAAAAGGAAATAGACGAAGAAATAAACTTGGTTAGAGAAACCTGTGAAGAACTCCGACATAAGCTAGACAACATAAGAAAGGAAGGAGTAATAAAATCAGAAGGATCTGTTATCCGACCGCAGAAAACAAAGCCTCCTGAATTCGACGGCAAGGTCTCTTGGAATGTCTATCTGCGTCAGTTTGAAGCAGCAGCTGCAGCAAACGAATGGTCTGATTGTGAAAAGGCTACTGCTTTAATAGTTGCTCTACGAGGGGAAGCTCTTGACGTTTTACAGGGAGTTCCTGCTGGGCAGCAGAATAACTACGACATTTTAAAACAGCATATGGAAATGAGATATGGGGATAAGCACCTGCAGCAAGTGTACCAGGCACAATTGAAAAATCGTCACCAACAAAGTGGAGAGAATTTACAACATTTTGAGACAGACGTTGCTCGACTGGTTCGATTGGCATATCCAACAGCCCCGTCCGAATTTGTAGACCAGCTCTCCATCCAAGTGTTTATCGACGGCCTAAGAGATTGCGAAACACAGCAGGCACTACGGCTCGCTAGACCTAAAACGTTGAATGACGCTCTTTCACATGCACTGGAATTCGAGGCAGCAAAAATGGCGTCCGGTAGACATGTTAAAGTGCGATCCATCAATAATAGCAGCGATAGTATGGCAAATGGAGAGATAATAAGGACGCTGAAGGAGATTGTTGATAAGTTCAGCCCAACTACTATGACAAAGAAAGAACAATCTGATAGTCGAAGAGATCGCCTTGTTCAATGTTGGAACTGTGGACAGATGGGACATCTGAAGAGACAGTGTAGGGCCCCAGTCGCAGATCAGCAAAGGCGCGACTCCCAAGCGGTAGCCTCCAGGGAACATGTTAAAGTGCGGACTATCAGTGATAATAGCGATAGTATGGGAAATGGAGAGATAATCAAAACACTGAAAGAGGCCATTGATAAACTCAGCCTAACTACCAGGCCAAAAGAGGACATATCATTTGTTCCTTGCAAGATAGTAGTAGCCCAAACTGAAGACAGATGGAGTTCAGCGGCGATTCGGGAAGACCAGCAAGCTGACTGTGACATCAAACCTTTATTGGACTGGAAACAAGCCAACAACCGACCCTCTTGGGCTGAAGTCAGTAGTAAAAGCCCAGCATTAAAGAGCTATTAGGCTAAATGGAATTTCCAGGTGTTGGAAGATGGTGTCCTAAAAAGAGGATAGGAAAACAATGACGGAATGGAGGTCAAAAAACAACTACTACTCCCAAGGTCCCGGGTCAAGGACGTGCTGCAGGAAGTACATGGAGGTACTGGGGGTGGACATTTCGGTATCAATAGGACTCTACAGAAGATTAGGGAGCGTTTCTACTGGTTGAGCTGTAGGACGGATGTAGAAGATTGGTGCCGAAAATGTGACGTATGTGCAGCCAGCAAGGGACCGAAGACCCGTTCCAGAGGCAAAATGCGCCAGTACATCGTAGGAGCACCGTTCGAGAGGATTGCCATTGATATCGCTGGCCCATTTCCGAAAACCCAAAGTGGGAACCGATATCTGCTAGTAGCCATGGACTACTTCAGTAAATGGCCGGAAGTATACCCCCTTCCCAATCAAGAGACCACAACCGTAGCAGAAGCGCTAGTCAACAACCTGTTCTGCAGATTTGGTGTGCCCATGGAACTGCATTCAGATCAGGGCAGAAATTTCGAATCAGGTGTGTTCCGAAAGGTCTGCGAGCTTATGGGAATCCGGAAAACCAGGACCACCCCACTGCATCCCCAGTCAGATGGTATGGTGGAACGCTTCAACGCCACACTAGAAACCAATCTGAGGATGTTTGTGAACGAGAACCAAACAGACTGGGACAAGCTCATTCCACTCTTCCTGTTAGCTTACCGCTCAGCTGTCCATGAAACTACTGGGAAGACTCCCGCAAGGATCATCTTTGGAAGAGAGCTTCGCCTTCCCGCAGATTTGGTATTTGGTCGTCCTGCGGAACAGCCCACAGAGCCAGACACTTATACCCATGAGCTAGAACGAAGACTAGCAGCCGTACACGATCAAGTCAGATCTCGAATGCGACTAGAGAGCGATCGCATGAAGACTCGATACGACGTCCGGGCCAATACAGTCGGATTCCAACAAGGTGACCTGGTGTGGCTGTACAACCCCACGCGGAAGAAAGGAAGATCGCCTAAACTACAGAACCGTTGGGAGGGCCCTACACCGTCATTAAAAGAATCAATGATGTCGTCTACCGGATACAGAAGACTCCCAGGAGTAAGATGAAGGTCGTCCATCTGGAGCGTCTGTCCCCGTATAGAGGTGTAGCCGATCGGGACGATCGGTCCTAAGGAGGGGCAGTGTCACGGAATTTGCCCCACTCACTCCCAAACCGACGACTGTGGCACCGCGAATTACCTAAGATTGCCCCGATCGCCCCTACGCCATTCTGGTAAACAAACAACATGCGTGAATCTAGGCCTTACTTGAAAATGTTGGAAACGACGATACGCGTTCCAGTCGTACTAGAAAATGGATCTAGAGATACTGAAATATACCTGGAATATTCGTTGGGTCTATAAAAGAAGAATAAACGGCCGAGTTAGTTAGTCTTGTATAAGTCTTATATTACAGTCTGAATTAAAGTGTTTAGTTGGAGATATCAAAGTGATTTAGATAGCGATTAATTAAATAAGTGTTTAGTTGACCTGTAATTAGTAGTGTTCAGTAGTTAATAAAGAAGTAATTTATTAACGGATCGTTTTTCTGGAAGTAAGAAAAAGACGGATTGGGAAATCCGTGACAATATTTCAAGAAATGCATGCGTCCTCTAGAGAATAGCTCTGACCACACCTTCAGAGTCTAATCGACGGTTTTTGACTGTGCCAGGCTTTGCCGTTCAGTAATACTGGCAGTGTGTGGACTGTGGAGTATAACGAGGTACGTCATTTACCTACAGATAAAGCCTGTTTTATCTGATGCACGGCATAAACTAACAAGAGTTTTCAGCGTGTTAGAACTAGGGCTGTGAATCCCGGGATCCCGAAAATTCGGGATCCTTAGATTCTGCTAATTTTCAGTCCCAAAAATCCCGGGATGCCGCCAGCTTGGCCAAGATTTTCGAGTTCGATCTTGTCAATTATATAGATATGTTCCGTCTAATGTGAAATACGAGGCCAATGAATAATTAATTAATGCACATATATTTAATTTATTGACCAGGTCTAAAAAATTGAACATTGATCACATTTTTGCAAAGTAATAACTGATTTACAGTTTAGCAGGGTTCTCAGCAATTTTTCAGAACCAAATTCCCTGACATTTCCAGGTTTTTCCTGACATACTTTTTTAAAATTCCCTGACAAAAAGCATACAAAATATGTTTTTTAAAACTTAAACCAAAGTAAAAAGCAGTCAAATGATAAGGCATAAATGAGCCCATTTGATGACAAATAAGTGACATGGATATTTAATTTTATTAGAAATATTTATTTCAGTCATTGCAACAAATATAAATATTTAAGGAATCTAATAATATATATTTAAGAGATTTAATAGAAATATATATAAACAAACACAACAAAACCAATAAAAATATATTTTACTACTGAGCAAACAGCTATACAAAAAACAGCTTTAGCTGTTTTATGTCATTAAATGTATTCAAATCGGTTCAAAACACTATATTTTTGCATTGAAACAGTAACGTCACACAGGTCGCTTTTAAACCGTGTTTAAAACGTCCACAGAGCGCTGTTTGAACTCTTTAGATGCTTTGCTAAGGTCTATCCAGCAGTTGCTAGATAGAAATTTCAAAATCGGTGTGATTTAAATTTTCAGATTTAATGGTTGATACTTTTATATTTCTTATCTTGTTTATTTAAAAAGTAATTGGTTGTGGATTATTGTATGTACCTCTACAAATTTACGTATTCTTAGACATCTTGAATTACATTACAAACGCATATTCCAATTACTTTTCTCCTCAAATTTCATTAAACCTGTCACTCACATGAACATGTAGGTAATTATTTGTTTTTGGTTTACAGTTGCTAAAATCAATTCCATATTTTTGTTACAGATCTCACACATTTTCCAAATATTATAATGTTATAAATAAATTGTATAAACAATAATCAAAAAGTGAGTGTGATGTTAAAGAGAAACAAATATTTAATGATGTTACGTTTTGAAACTATACATTTTCTTGGTGCATTACATAAGTAACGTCACCATTGAATATGTCTTGAAACAGGCGATGAATATGTATAAAAAAAACAGCTATACACTCCAGATATATCTGTTTCTTTATATCAATCTGCAGTACGTGTGATTAAAACAAACAGAAATAGGCAACTGGGTGCGTTCATTAAATAAAGAATTTAGACACGGCATGAGTAGCATTCAGAAATTTTCCCTGACGACAATAAAAATTCCCTGATTTTTGACAATTATTGGCACTTTCCCTGACGTTTCCCTGACAAAATTCAAATTCCCTGACATTTCCAGGTTTTTCAGGTTTTCCCTGACGCTGAGAACCCTGTTTAGTATATATTTTTAATACGGCTTTATTCAGTACATAAAAGCAAGGCCTGAAAGAGTCTATGTAGCCAGGTTCAAGTACAAATAAGAAAGTTACGTTATTTTCTATTTTAACCAATGAAGCGGAATTATAAAAAGATGGTGTATCTTACGACTTTTTATTATCAACCAACCTATCTCCTACAACTGTAAAATCGGAGAGAACCTTCTCGACGGTTGGAAAGTAGTCCACCAAAATTTGTTCGAGTTTGAATTCGAATGTGCTGGATGAATTACCTAGTTTTTCTTATATATTTTTTCCAATATTTGAATAAAAAATAAATTGTATATACATATATATGAATATTCATATTAATTATAATATAACGTTTTTTATATTTACCATTCTGTTCTTTTTATATAATAAAACTAAACATAATTTTACATATTATGTCATCATTAAACCAATATCTTCTGATTCACATAAATAAAATCTATGTTTTTTCTTGATGTTGAAAAATCTTGGCAAAAACATTTACACATTCTCAAATTATAACAGGCCGCATCGCTAAGACAGACCGATATACACAACAATTTAACAATTACTCTAAATGTGTTTAACTAATATGTTTCTTAAATACTGGTTATTTGTTTCTTAGTAAATTAAATTACATAGTTAACAAACATTTGTTTGCGGAAATATGGGAAAGCTGGCTAGCCCTACGTTCAGAAACACTCTGTATAAAATCAGTTATCAGATACTTAAAAACTCGGTAAATTATCTACAATTTTGTTTCTTGGGTGTTAAATCTAAAAATGTTATTAAGTGCAACCCAATACTCTTTTGAAGTTTTATGAAAAATTATCAAGTTTGATAAAATAATCCAAATTTGAGGATTTCGTTAATCACAAGGAGTATACCACTAACACCAACCAATAACAGTTATATGATGAAAATAAAAGAAAATGTTACAGTTGGCAAAAATGGCTAAAAGAAGGAATTTTTCTCGCCATTAAATAATTATCGCAAATATCTACGAATTTCGCGTCCATGAGGTCAAGACTTTTAAGTCTCTTACATAATTTTTGCCAGACGAATGTATTTGTATTAAGCATGCATTCAAAAACAATTATACTCGCGGCAAGAATTCAGACGAATTCAGATTTATATCCCATGTGAATGCAACCCAACTTAATTATTAAGTTCAGAAAATTTATCATAATTTTCGAACTATATTAGGAAATTCAGTATGCCATAATGGCGCATCGCCCGGGGCGAGAGGTCTGCGGTTAAGTACCTACGATATTGTAGGTCGCTTTCTGCAAGTCGAGCCGCTTAGGCCCAGCAGGAAGTAGCAGACCAGTTACATCTCACCTATATTAGGAAATTATTAAATTTATTGATAAAGTTATTAGGTCAGAAACTGGAAAATATAAAACAACTTTTAAACAAATGCTCAACTATAAGCAAGAAATTGCTGAATTGTTGGACAATTTGAGGCAAAATTATTTCGGTGTTTAAAATCAAAATAATTGGTAAAATAACTAGGTAATTTATTTTTTTATTATTTCAAATTTATTTGATTTCAAATTCATAGCAAAGGAATTAATTTTTATTTTAGTGGTGCTTTCGCTACATTGAATTTTTTTTTTAATAATAATATAAAAATTACTCACATAATATGAAACAGAAATTTATTTAACATTTCTTTTTAGAAAAACAGTGTAGCATATTTAAAAATATGGAGAACATCATAATATATTATAATTGTGTATTTAATGCTGTACAATAAACCGTTATTAAACAAAAAAGTAATAACTTTTAAAAAAACTGAATCCTACGCAGCATAACGGTTCCTCATTCGAATTTCACAAATAATTAGAATTTTTCAAGCACAACCGAGCACTTGAAGTTACTTTTGATAGAGCGAAAGCTGTTTTCATCAAGAATAGAATTTCGGACGAATTCGACAGAAACCTGAAAGGAATAATTGGAAATATTGAAAAATTACTGGTGACATGGTGTCCCATTTCGTGTAAATGGAACTGTTATTTGGGTTGAGCTTATGACAAACTGGCATGACAGTTTTATAGTGAATATGAAAGAAAATATTGAATATTGCTTCGTTTACTAAGCGGCGTAAAATCTAGAAAACATTTGTTACTTTTTTTTTCAAATAAAACTTTATATTCAATTTAAATAAAATTTGTATTATTAGATGCCAAAGTAATTACACTTTTACAGATATGTTGTTGATCCTATTACTGCTGTTTTTTTTTATAGTTATCCAAGGTGCCCCACTGGGAACTACGTCGATCATTATGTGAGAAAATAGTGATATTATGGAAAACTGAAAATTTAGCAGTCCCTGGAGTCAACACAACTAAAATATCTAAAACTTTTCAGCACTTCGTTATTTTAAATGGGACACACTGTGTATATTATTACACGGTGTGGTTACTAATTATACAGGGTGTGTAAACAAACCTTCAAATTTATTCTTGACTGTAAATATTTAAAATTTTATATGAACATATAAAATTTTAAACAAATTATTATATTTAAGCTCTTCACGACAAAGCTACGGAGACAATGCAGTGCAGCCTATACAGGGTGATTCAGTCATAATGTCATTAATTTTAAGAGAAGATAGGGAAAGGGAGTATACAGGGTGAGTCAGTCATAATGTCATTAATTTTAAGAGGAGATAGGGAATAATGAGTATAATGCGAATACTCAATTAAAAAAAATCTAAATGCATATTTACGACGAGAACAAATATTTTCAAATAATTATTTATACCCCCTTTTCAGACTGTCACTGACCGCTCACAGCCTTGGTCGTCCTGATGCAATGTTGCCAAGTTGAAATATTTTTCTAGTACCTACCTAGGTTTTAGACATCACAAATAAACGGTTGTACTGACTATTTTAGAATATCATTTTTTCTTGCTCAGTTCAACTTCAGCCAATAATAATTTAAAGTGTTAATATACAATGAAATCAAATAATAATAATCAAATAATTCTATTAAAAATTGCAAGTAACGCGGTCTACTCAGGCTTTCCGGTAGAAAATACGGTCCAATCAAACGATGCCCGTACACTCCTGCCCATACGTTGACAACACAGGTTGACAACAAATCGCCTCTGAAAGCTAAACCGACAAGTAGCATGTGGATTTTCCTCTGAGCAAATGTAGCTGTTATGACTACAAATAAATTAGCTTAGTTACATTGAAATCACAAAACTCCAACGTATCTAATAGTAAACCGAGTAATAAACCATTTACGTACATTACATAAAAAACCTATACCCAATAGGTAAATTATTAAGAGAAGCTGAAAAGTGTTTCGTGTTTAAATACTAAGTAATAAAAAAAACATCGTGTTGTCGACAGAAAATTGCCCAAGACCGAAATGGCACGCCTCTGATCTAATGCTCAAAAAAGTTATCGAGAGTGAATCTTGACCTACAGTATTATTAGATCAATAACCTAGTTACCTAGTTTTTGTACTGTTATTTAACGACAAGGAGTAAAACTATTTTTTTAAATCTAGATACATGAATGAATTTTCCTTAAATATTGATTTATTTGTTAATAAAAACAAATGTAGATAATAAATAAATGTTTTAGAATGTTAGGTGATTACAGTTTAATAATTTTGATATTACGTTTTTACTACGTTTTACAAATAAATATGAACTTTTAGTATTACTCGTAAGTACCTACAATTAATTATACAGTTTGTAGTTACGTACATCTAGCCTAGATTTGTTGTTTTTAAGTAGTATGGTACTAACCTGTTTAAAATGCCAGTTCGAGTAAAACTGCACTCATCCGTCCATAGCACTTAATATTAATAAAATTAGGGTCAGCCGCAATTTGATTTTGATGCTCTCAACTAAATTTAAAACAGTCTATCACCCGATGCAGTTTCACAGAACCCGTATCGTATGTTAGGTTAGGTAGACATCTCCGATATTCCGTAACAGCGGCATTCGCATTTCGTAAACATTCTCCGTATAACACTACCATTTCCGCATATTCGGAATTTGTAAAATTATGCATTGTGAATTTACGACGAATACGCGAGACGGAAATAAACAAAGTACTGCTTGCTGCTTGTATTCTCTCTACCCTCCCTCCAAATGCGTGGCGTGATCTACAAATTTAAGGGGAAAGAAATGCGGGAAATGCAGAAAGTGCTAAATGGGGGTAAATTTGAATAACACGCTGAAGTGTTAGACGATATTATGTATGTAAACATGATGTGGCAACGATGTTTAATCCGGCATTCGATTGTCGTATGGGTGCGTCATCAGAAAGTTTGTAGCGCACCAGGAGCGTCGTGTTACTGATTTTTATAGGGTTATTTGTTTATTTTTTTAAAAGGTCGATTAAAACAAAATTTGTTTTCGATGTTCTGCCTTTATTAGGCCTCCCGAATAAGTGGTTAAAATTAATGACATTATGCTGACTCACCCTGTATATATTTAAAATATTTGAAATGCAATTTACGCTGGAAAAAAATATTTTCAAATCATTATTTAAACTCCCTTTTCAGACTGTCATTGACCGCCGACGGCATTTCAACTCGGTGTCGGCCTGACACGACGTTGCCAAATTTAAACATTTTCCTATAATACCTACTTATTAATTAATTAATGCTATAAATTGTTTTTTAAAAATATGCAATTAACACAGTGAGTTTCAACATAAAAAATAATATTTAATACTGAAATCAAAACTCCAACGGATCAAAATAATCATTCACATTTCATTACATAAATATTGAAATAAAATCCAATACTCACTAGGTTGCCGACTTCAGATATGCTGTAATTTGCAAACTCGGTATAGCTAAAAAGTTCGCAGTTCAAATTCCCGTTTAATATGTTACCGGCGGAATAAGTCGAACATCGTTCGAGTCCGTTTCCCTAATAGGCAAACCCACCTTCAATATGGAATAGATGCACACGACCCGACTTCTCTATCTTGTTTATCCACCAGTCATTAATTTCGCGCGGTAGAGGTTTGTGAATTTCGTGTATTTGTGTCGCCAGTGTAGTTTATAATTATTAATAAAATTTGCTATTTGCCTAAGTGCAATTCAAGTTCTGCTGAACAGAGCCGTGAAAACATTTATAAAGACATTTTAATAGACATGTGAATATGAGTTTTCCGTGTACGTCTATGTTATTCGATGATCATGAGTAATGGATTTGATTCCGATTCATATTCATAATCAAATGCGATTTGCATTATTTGGCTATATCCACGCACGAGCTTAACTTGATTCTGCTCTCAAGAACATAACGAAAAGGTGAAACAAAATAATCCAAAATTATTTACTGTATAAAACTTTGCGGAGCTTTCGAACTTGCATTGCGAGGGCATGATAAATAAATTTTACGTTAGAACTTGACAACACGCTTAAGGAATACCTTAAGAATATACAAAATGTATACATTTTATATTTCAAACAAGTTTGTTATTAGAAAAAATATCTATCACTCCACTCACAAAGATGTTATTATATGCATGTGGTCCTGGCAATGCTGCTGGACTTCTATATAGCTTCAATACTCGTACACGTCATCAGAAAATTTGTAGCGTACCAGGAGTGTCGCGTTACTGATTGTTATAAGGTGATTCGTTTATCTTTTGAGTAGTCGAGTAAAAATTATTTAATATAATAATTTAACTGGTTAAAATTAATGACATTATGACTGAAACACCCTGTATATGTTTAAAAAAAGAGAAATTGATAAGTGTCTTCTAACTAAAAGAAACCCCAATTTAACAAAATAACTATAAAAGTAATTAAGTAGATGTTTCGTAAATTTAAAACGCATACTAATTTCAGCAGCTTTCTTATAACTTATTAGTTTGATTTTTTTTATTAGGCCACCTTGTAAACCCATAACAAACCAAAAACTAACATATGTCGCGCTTCATTGCTTTTTGTCACAATAAATACTACTGGGACATTTCGCTACAATACAATATCCATTGATTGTTTTAGTTTAGTGTCTCTAATAACATCTTCAATATTTGAATTTTTCATAATCACATCATAACATCCTAACACCGACGGCCTCCTTGCGAGCGCAACCCGGCATATAATTTTTTCAGATCTCACTAAAATTACAAATTCATTCTGAAAACCAAGAATGGTAAATGACCCCAATATGGTACCTATATCGGTAAATTTAAAATTATACCAAGTGACTTCAAACAGCTATAACTTCTTATTTTAAATGGAACACTATTTTTTTACTGTCTTGTGCACATTGAAACTAGGTTTTTAAATCCGGCATAAAATAAATATACCTACGTATTTAATATTATTTATATTGTTTGGCGCTGAACAAACCCGTGTACCGATGCTTTATTCATTTTTGTTTGATTATAAAAAATTCAATTTCAAAATTGTATACAATTTTATCCATTAAATCTTGCAATTAATCTAAGTGATCAACCAGCCCAAATTAAAGTATGAAACTCTTCCATCGGACTTATAAATCAATTACATGTGTATAAAAAGTTTCGCAGTGGTGTTACGTTGCTTCCAAATATACATATTATTACCATGTCCGACGAGACAAGACGGTCCCCAGTTATATTTAGACTCAACAGTCGACCAACAAGTTTCGAAACCGCCCAAGAAATAATTTTATCAAAGTTGAGGTGCGTACTGTGGCGCCTATTCCCAAATTCAAGATACTTTTAAAATGCATTTTGATAATGGATACTGCGTTTAGGAAACGCCAATGATTGTTAATATTAATATTTTTACTAGAAACCCTGGACAAAATTAAATAAAGGTTGCACGTTACTGTTGCCTTAATTTATAACATTCATAAGAAATATCGAAGATAATTTGTATTTTTACACCATCACCAGCAGCAAATTACAGGGTGACAAAGTATTAAACTAGGTTCTATCCTTTTATGATGCTTGGTGTGATCATTATTATTTAATTTCTAAAAAGTAAAATTTCCATTATTTATTCGTAAAACATTTTCTTTATGTGATCATTTGTATATTTGATTCTGAAACTATGCAAATATGTGCCAAGTTCATTCAAGTACTTTTTAAATGTGTATAAAACAACATATAACATGTACAGGGTCCCAAATTCCAGGGTAATCATTGGAATCTTGGGAACTATAAGACAATGCTTAAATGTTGCACAATTTGGTGTTCAATCATAGATTTAAAAAATAAAGGAAGATGTACCTAATTGTTTACATTCTATAGCAATCAGAGATCATTCTATTTTATCCATCTGAACCGCTGAATGTTGCTTCCTGTTCTACACGCGTATCGTGTCCATTAATATGGTCGTTCTACTACTACACAAAATACATAGTAAGTCTTGGTGTACAGTGTTGCTGTTAGTCGGAAGCCGGAATAACACTTTGTAATCGGAATTTGTGTTTCTTGTGGTTTCTCGGTGTTTTTTCTTAAAACTTTTATTCGAATTGTTAAAAAAATGATGCGTCGGTGTCAGGTGTATGGAAAAATCAGTTTTTCTCATAATAAATTGTCTTTTCATAGATAACGAATAGAATTGTCAACACGCGCTAGTAAATTACTTCACCATAAATTAAAACGATACCCATCAACTCCGAGTAAACACTCGCATTACAAAAACGTTAATACCTACTATAGTTGCGACAAGAATTCAAATGATTTACGTCACGGCTGGAGTTATGCCATTGTGTTAAAAACAATCATTTTCTAAATTTAGTGCAATATTTAGTGCAAACATTTAGTGTAGTATATAGTTTTATTAATCTCAGTTGCATTTTATTAAATACACTCACGGGCAAAAAAACCGGCCACTAAAAACTAGGAACAATTTAAAGTTGGCTTCCTCGCGAACCGCTCATTTGATTTTGATAATCTTTTTTTTAAATTGTACATTGATTTTGATTTCTCAGGAACGGATGCTATGTCGGAAATTTTTATTCGGAATTTAATTTGAGTATATACCCTGTGGGGTGCAGCAGCTACTGTCGCTGGAGTCACACTGTAGCCTCATCTTTTGTGAACATTTTGTTATTTTAATCACGACATTATATCTGTTTTTGTTGGAGATGTTTGACTGCTTTAAAACGAACGCCTCGAAAAAAGGCTTCGCAAGTAGAAATTTCTTCGTGTAAGTAATCAAGGCGGCATATGCGGAAACGGATTGATTGTTTGAAATATGACAATTAAGAGTTTGTCAACGTTTTTCAAATTAAAAAAACTCCATTATCTGTGACGGATGTTGTTGATCTGCGAATTGCACTTCAGGAAGAATTTCATGCAATTCCACAAGGATTTGTTGCAAACCTTATTGATTCGAGGCCACGTCGATTGAGGCGTTCGTTTTAAAACAGTATATCTCCAATAAAAAAAAGAGATAATGTCGTGATTAAAAAAACAAAATGTTCACAAAAGATGAGGCTACAGTGTGACTCCAGTTAGCAACATAGACTGTAGCTGCTCCACCCCACAGGGTGTTTCAAATTTCGGGGAAAAAACTTCGACTTTTTGTTGCGCCCCGTATATACTCAAATTAAATTCCGAAAAAAAAATTCCGACACAGCATCCGTTCCTGAGATATCAATGTACAATTTAAAAATAAGATCATCAAAATCAAATGAGCAGTTCGCGAGGAAGCCAACTTCAAAATTGGGGCTAGTTTTTTGTGGCCGTTTTGTTTTTGCCGGTGAGTATATTTTAATGAAAATTTATTCGTATGACGGAAAAGTCGTCTGCATTCTTGCCGCAACGATATGTACATATAAGTAATCGGATTTCAATATTCGGATTCGCCTGGCTATACAGTAGCCAGCGATGTAAAGGTTGGAAATACTACAACTTCAATAATTTTTTACTCGAAAACTATAAGGAATTTTTTTTTTTTTACAATATTGACTCCATTTTTCATGACGCATCTATTTCTAATTTTATTTTAGATAAGTTATGAATTACCCTGTACAAACGGTTCATATATTTATTGTAAATTTAAAACGTCGCAAGATGTCATACACATATCCTGGACACATTATTTATAGCAATTTATCAGCAATCAGAATGGAATCAGTCACTACTGATGTGTCTGACACTTGTCATATATGTACTGGTATAAGTGTCAGATGTAAATGTACGAGACAAGTTTTTTCGAAATCTGAAATAATACATGCAGGTCCGTATTTATAAAAATGGAGTTAATGATGGACTCGAAGAATCGAAACGTTGAAGCCAAAAGCTGATAATGTCACTTTGTAGAAGAGAAAACGGCACAATTAGTTTTAAAAATATATTCAGAAAGAAATTCAAATTGGTAACAGGAATGTGGAAATCTTGTACACCAAAACATATACATTTGTCTTAGTGTTCAATTCAATTTTGAATGTCCTAAAATAAACAAAAAGAAATTACTAAATTTACCTCTCAAACTACAACTCTACAAATAAAAAAAACGTAAAACTGCGTGTCAAAATTTAGAAAATCGCTCAACTGATTTTTTATTATAAAATTATTTTTATCAAATATATTTTTTTTTAACGAAGATCCCATATGTGTATCAAACACGAAAGTTTTTCGGAGAATGTATAGGAAGTTTTTTCCCCATAAGTATTTTTGTTACACCCTATATACATAATATGTCTGTAAATCAAATCAAGTGCTGATAGTCAAAATAAATTACCGACTAATTTAATTTACAAATCTAATCCACCTTCAAGGTCGATTAATAGATATAAATGATAATATGATTTTTACATTAATACATCTGTGTACTGAATTTATTTAATATCTACTTGTTAATACAATAATTATTGTTCCAAAATATTTTCGACACTCCAACTAAGAAATACATTCAAATTACTCTATTTTGGAAAGATGCTAGCACATAATAGTTGAATTTATGAATGGGTACTACTCTTCTTCTTCTTCTTTTTAATGAAATATATACAGGGTGGTCAGCACAGGTATCTCGGTAATGTATACAGGGTTAAATTAGAAAAAAATTGTGCATTTTTAAGCCTTTCAATTTTCATAACTTTTTTATTGTTAAAGTAAATGTTATGGAATTTTGTACCCTTAAATTATTCGACATAAGCTTTCCATTGGAAACAACATTCTATGCCTACTAGATTGATTTTCTTATGGCCGCCATATTTGATTAACATTAACAATGTCAAAATAAAATAGAATTTTTAAACCTAATTTATTTCTTACATAAAAATTGAACATGGCATTTTTTTCGTGTTAAGAAAAATGTGTACAAAAGATTAACTTTTTGGACTTTTACACGATTTGTGAGAGTTGGTGACTTTATAAGTAATGGCATTTCTGTAGGACTTCAAATATTATAGGAAATGTCCAGATATACATGTGTTATACATATATATTTTTTGCTCTATTCGGTGGTACCAAAATCATGACAGCCATAAAAAAATTAAATTTTGGCTATGAAAATTTGGGCATCTAGCAGATAGAATTTTGTTGTCATCTTCATTGAAAAGTTTATGGCGGACAATATAACGGTACCAAATTTCATAATAATAAAAAAAAAGTTATGAAAAATACACTTTAGTTTTCAACCGGTGTTTCAGGAACTACACAAAATACTAT
Organism: Monochamus saltuarius; assembly: GCA_025584915.1. Taxonomy (NCBI): domain Eukaryota; kingdom Metazoa; phylum Arthropoda; class Insecta; order Coleoptera; family Cerambycidae; genus Monochamus; species Monochamus saltuarius. Next base: position 20,743,504 of record CM046723.1, on the reverse strand, counting down.
TTTTTTCAGAAAATTGAAAAGCATAAAAACGCGCAACTCTTTCCTAATTTAAGTCACCCTGTATATATTACCGTTTCCGAGAACCCTGTACTGGGCGTCGTAAAAGTGACCACCATGTATATTTTTTATTAAAAAAAAAAGTAGTACACATTCACAAATCCAACTGTTATGTGCTAGTATATCTTTCCAAAATAGAATATTCAAAGTATAGAGTAAGACCCTGTATATCGAAAAGAAAATAACAGTAAAATTAGCACACATTTTACAACAAATTCTGTTTACTGAATAATATTCGATATACAGATATGTAGAGAAATGTAACTACATAAAAATACTAGTTAGTGCAATATAGACAAAAATAAATAAATAAATACAACAGTAGGTAATTTAATTTAAGAGTAATAAATAATATAAAAAGGAAAATATAAATATTCGAGATCTGGATCAAAATTGTAAATTTTAAGATTGAAAATAACAACATACATATAAATCATGTCGAAACAATAAATAGCAAACATCTATATATAACTTGAGATATAAATACAATGTTTTTCAAATCTTTTTTAATTCAAGACGTAGAACTTTATGATGATGATTTTATTATTCAGTGGACCTGGTGGCCCCACAACTTAATTTAGAATAAGTAAATGATTTAATTACATATTATTAGAGAAACATTACATGCTATTTATTTCACACGTAATATCACACAAATTTAAATTAAAGCAATATTTTATGTTTTGTCATATATAACTTTTCCCTTAGAGGTAACCAATAAAATCCCAGATGTATTATTGCTGACAAATTGTCTGATTGCATTTACCCAATACAGGGTAATTCAGCACTTACCTAAAGGAATTTGGGAATAGATGCGTCATGAAAAATGGAGGCAATATCGTAAAACATTTTTTGTAAAATCCTTACAGTTTCCGAGTAAAATATTATTGAGGTTGTAGTATTTTCAGCCTTTACATCGCTGGGCTACTGTAGTCTCTCGACAGGCGATTCCGAATATTTAAATCCAATTACTTTTTGTAGGCACTAAGTTTTTGTGACGCCAGTCTTTACATTAGTTTTTCAAGTGTCAAAAACGGCTTACGTGAATAGTAGCAACTCGGAGTTGATGGATATCGTTTTAATTTATGGCGATGTGAAAATGCTTTAACAGAACGATTTCCCGGTAAACATGTGCCAAATGCAGTAGTTACTTTTACCGCGTCGTGCAGTGAGTGCAAGTGTAGTGCAACGCGAGGGAAATTTGAAACCGAATCGTGAAAGAAATGCAGGTCCAGGACTTCCACGGTGTATTGCAGCATTGTGGCGTGCCATACACGAGGCTCAATTATATCCGTACCATGTACAGCGTCTCCAAGGGACTGGACGAGGAGGACCGGTACCATGGCCGCCACGATCTCCTGATTTTATATCATTTGAACTTAATTTTGTGGAAGTATTTCTGCCATAACTTACGAGTTCAAAACGGACAAGAAGCAGAAACATTTATGTTAGTTTGTAGAAACTGGGTAAGACGAGCCCAAAATGTTGTTCTAACATCAGGTATGTCAAACTATTTTATTAATTAAAACTACAAATTAAATCTATTAGTAGTAGTAGTATAGTAGTATAATCTTTATTCATAAAACCTAAGCAGGACATGATGCGTCAATACAACTCGTGTACATAAAAAATATAACAGTGATGTGAAATCCCAATATTACATTACATAATAATACATATTTTTTAATCTAGATATAAAATTACGGAAATACGTCATACAGATATTAAATCTAATTTTACGTTAAGTATTTATAGGTGAAACCGAGGGTGAAACACAAGAATAGAATTCCTGTAGAGAGTAAAAAGCATGTTTACACAAAAAATTACGTAGTTCTGTTTTGAATTTCTTTAAGGTACAAATGTTTTTAATATTTAAAGGTAAATTATTGTAAACATTGGCACATAGAAAGAACGGACCTCTTCTGAAAGTGCTTAAATTATAGTTTTGGATGATAACAAGACTCGCATTTCTTGTACTGTGAGTATGCAAAGTGTCTCGTAAAGGGAATTTGTCAGAGTTAAGTTTCACAAAAAGCGCCGCTTCATAAAAAGTTAGTATATTGTTGTTTTTAAATATTGTTCTGCAAGAATCTAATGGATTTAAGGAAAAAATCAATCTAAGAATTCTCTTCTGTAAAATAAATATTCGGTGTGCATGCGTTAATGAACCCCAGTATATAATATATTAGAGATATTTAATATGTGAATATGCTAAGGCATAGTAAACATTTAGTAAATATTGTTTGCTCACAATGTATTTTAGGTTCCTTATTGCAAAATAAGCTGAATTTAATTTACTAGCAATGCAGTCTACATGAACCAACCATGAGAGATTTTCGTCTACATGTAGGCCCAAAAATTTGGTATTTGTGACATTCTCCAGTGGTATGTTATTCTAAACTAGATCAATTTTTTGTTTGCATTTTCGTAAATGGAATACTACATATTTTGTTTTAGTTGCATTTATTATTAGTCTATTTCTATCGCACCAGTTGTAAAATTGTTGGAGAACTATATTTGCTTGATTTTGCAACTCACTAAAATTATTACCTACAATGCCAATAGTATCGTCTGCAAACATCACCAGTGTTATGATATCGGTCAAATGTTATTTTAGATCATTTACGAAAAGTAAAAATAGAAGTGGAGAGATCACACTTCCTTGCGGAACTCCAATATTTAATTTATGTTGTTTTGACTGAGTACCAGCTAGCTTAACACTGAGTGCTCTATTAGATAAGAATGAACTAATCCATTTATCTAATGGCTCCCTAATCCCTAAACTATTTAATTTTTGTTTTAAAAAACTTGCCTTGACACAATCAAAAGCCCTTGTTAAATCGAAAAAGAGCATAACTACAATTAATACTTAATAAATAATAATTGCGGCAAAATCAGTTAAATTTGCCGTATAAAATCGGCTTTATAAAATGTTATTTATTTCTTTCCTTGAGCATTTCTTTTCATTTTTTGTCCGGTCGCAGATTGCCTCCTTATCAGATTGTACAGTGAACCAGTTTCCAGTGCCGTGCAGAAATATATTTTTCGAACTGCTCTTTTTGTTTTTTTTTTACAAAATTGTATTTGCAAGAGTTCCCTGTACACTCAAAAATTGTTTTTAGATAAGTTCTGAATCACGCTGTATATTGATATTTCATGGTATCACTACACAATTAATAAAAACAATTGACAAATGATGAATGATACATATATTGTAATAAATTTATTATATTCAATAAATCAAATACTGCACACACACAAAAATAGTTCTAACTCATCATATCATAGTCCAGGGAAGTTAGGAAAAATAGCGGAAATTTGTAGGCATAGCAGATATCGAGATGCGGTTTTCTGCATTATGTTCAGGAAGATCCCAGGAAAAAAGTCTATATCGTCTGGTTTAGCCATTTTTTGAAAAATGCCTTCTGGGCCGGAAAATGCATTACACCATTATAGGAACAACTGGAAACTCGGGAAAATCGCTCGGAAATCGTTACTCGGGAGTTTTCGGGGCTACCGAACTCGATTCTTTGGGGAGAAATGGCAGCGTTCATAAAATCGCTCCAAACTCGTTACTCAGGGGTTTTCGGGGAGCCACCCCCGAGCGCCCCCGGCAAAATCTAATGCTAGAATTGAATTCGGAATCCGCGAAAACCCCCGAGTAACAAGTTTGAAGCGATTTTCATGAACGCTGCCATTTCTCCCCCAATTCACCCCCAGCGCACCCCCACAGAACCACCCCCGTGCATCCCCGGGTAATTATAATACCAGAATCGAATTCGGCAGCACCGAAAACCCCCGAGTAACGATTTCCGAGCGATTTTTCCGAGTTTCCAGTCGTTCCTATAATGGTGTAATGCATTTTCCGGCCCAGAAGGCATTTTTCAAAAAATGGCTAAACCAGACGATATAGACTATTTTCCTGGGACCTTCCTGAACACAATGCAGAAAACCGCATCTCGATATCTGCTGTACCTAAAAATGTCCGCTATTCGGTCGATTTTGTTCTAATTGCCCTGGACTATTACGAAGATGTCATGTATGAAGCGGTAGGTAGCGGTAGAAGGAAGTTTCAATCAAGACAACACTTTTTACAATTAATTTTAATAAGATTGAAAAAAAATATATGAGAAACATCTATGTATTTTGAACACCAATTGTCAGCTTAACCCGGCGAGCCGCCAATTGGAAAACACGTACAAAATAATGTGATAATCGAACCTAGTTTGCAAATAAACATCGATCGATTGCAAACCAGTAATCGAGCAAACATATTGGCTCGTTGTAATATACACCTAAATGTATACAACTCAATTTGCAAGTCAATTTGTTATTTACGACCAGTGAAAATTCTATAAACGCGTATTTCCATTAGTTTATTTTTTCAGAAGTATTTAGAATATCAATTAATAACCTTAATAGCTTTCGTCAGTTTATTTTCACAATTGAGTAAAAATTTCATTAAACTTTTTCATAAAGAGAGATTATCAGTATAAATTTCTTCATTACTACCAGCTCACCTGAAAACGCCTTTTAACCTTGTTTGTGCCAGAATCTGTTGAGAGCAAATCGGAAAATATATTTAACGTTTTGATATTCTGCTATCCCCACTTTTACTATTTAAATTATCTTCAAATAAAGTATGTAATACCTAGCTTTTAAAATGAGTCTGAAAGATACATACACATTACTTATTTTATGTTTTTATTATTTTCACATACTTAAGTTTACGTTATAACAATATTTACATCTAGTTAAATTTAAAAAAACACGTATTTTGAAATATTTCTGTACCTAAAAATTTGTTGGTTAGACCGCTTTCTGTCGTTATATATTTATTTTACTTCGGTACCCTTGAATATTCGTAGGTGACATTCCTGTTATTTGCTAAGCTCTATATTATTCAGCTTTTAAATGTCTAAAATTATTTGTATTTGTAGAAAACACTATTTCAAAAAAACGGCACCTTTAAGGTGTAAAATTGTCAAACTGATTTAAATTGTATTTTATAATTTAAAACACGAGTTGGAGCTCAAATACAGGATATCCCCGGTATTTCGTTATTTACTTAGGGAAAAGATAAAACATGAAACAAAATAATAGTTGTCTTTTCCGTAACATTTTTCTCATTTAAAAAAATATTTAATTTTATTTTGTATCTACTAAACTAATAAATCATTTCTCTTCAAATTTGCTATACCTAATTATAATAAAAGGTTAATATTATGACGTGAATAACTTTTTTGAAATAAAGCCAGTGGCTCTGTTAACTTATTCCTTTCTTTTTTATTGTAGACGAGAGGACACGTTTGAATCTGTATATTGGCAGTTTATTAATCAAAGAATTTTAGAATGACAATGTGTAAAACGTCAGTTAGTTGAAAAATGAGAGCAACATGTAATGAAATTTGTAATTATTAATATTTATTAACAATGGAGACTAGATTTTGTTATTTAAATAACTGTTTTTATTTACAGTTTATGAAATTTTTTTATATGTATTTATTATCCACATTTTTCTGTATGTGAGTGTGTAATATAGTAAGAGATAAAAGTATAAGAGCCCCCGCGCACTAGCGGCCAAGTCGCGCGGCCAGGTCGCGACGACCAAATCATTACATTGTCTTCAAATGTACACCGCGCACTTGACTGCCAATGGCCGCGACGGCCAGAGAGTCGCGACGGCCAACGAGATCTGTGGCGGTGCACACGCGGCCCAGCAGCAGCGCTGCCAACTATTTTCATTACGTTCATTGAATGAGCGCGAACTTGAGAGCGACTAGACAGCGGCCAGTACATTAGCCCTGCTGCCTTATTGAATATGCTTGATCTGAATTCATTTCACAACTACACTGAGTGACTATTTTTGATAAATGTGCTTGACAGTCGCGCTCGATTGGCCGCCTTGAATTTTCGTGGCGCGACCTGGTCGTCGCGACCTGGCCGCGCGACTTGGCCGCTAGTGCGCGGGGGCTCTAAGTATCAAGTCAGTGTAAACCTCGGTGTAAACATCTTTTACGACTTTAGTAATTCACATTTTGTATTTTACTACAACTGTAAAAATCATTATAATTATACAATGCGCCTTGAAAATAAAATCACAATTTTAAATACTAGGTACTTATATATTTTTATTCATATTTTCTTTCTACCACTGTTAGTAAAGCAATAGAATACACAAAGACCAAAACCGGCTATTCTGATTATCATTGGAATTTTATTTACTAATTTTGCATAATATATACGCATTTAATATAACATTCTACCACATCTATAAAGTAGTTCGAACATACTGTCACGGATTTCCTAACCCGTCTTTTTCTCTTCACCAGAAAAACAAACGGTAATTAATCACTTATCTTTATTAACTACTCTGTACACTACTGAATTCTAATTACAGCTCAACTATTTCATTTTTAATATAAATCGCTCTAAACACTCCAATTCAAGACTGTAATACAAGACTGACTGACTCGGCCGTTTATTCTTCTTTTATAGACCAAACGAATATTCCAGATATTTTCTAGTATCTCTAGATCCATTTTCTCGAACGACTCGAACGCTTCTCGTCGATTCCCCATTTTTCCAGTCCCGCGTCGATACAAGGCATGGTGTTTGTTTAGCAGAATCGCGTAGAGGCGATCGGGGCAATCTTAGCATTTTGCGGTACCACAGTCGTCGAATTGGGCGTGAGTGGGGCTAATTCTGAGACAATACCAATAAATACCTCCTTAAACATTACAATTAAACCTTTACACGCTCTATTTGCAAAATTTTTAATTCCTCTGAAATGAAAAAATAAGGGATCATGAAAAGAAGAAAATTTTAGGGCAAAGCCAATCCAAATCCTGGACAATAGAAACTAATAGAAAGTAGAAATGTGATGAGATCACCATTATTCTAATTTCTTTAAATCAAGAATATGAAAAAATTTATTAGGTATCATCACAAAAGCAAAGAGACGAATCGCGGTACAAAGCGCATTTATTTTTGTTAATTATTAAAAAGGGTAGGAATAGGGAAGTTAAGATATACTGCTCTACTACGAATATATGCGTGATATCTACATACTGAAAATTTCTAATGTATGTACAGGGTGACGCAAATTGGTATGTTTTTGAGGGGGGTTACAAGTGGTTCTGTGATAGATATAACAAATCTGAAGAACAAGTTCTGGGCTATTTTTTCATGAAAATAACATTGGCAAAAACCGCATTTCTCTATTTCTAGATGTATTCAAGCTACAGGGTGTTTGCAAAATCGAGTGATGCCTAAATACACCTTGTAGCTCGAAAACAGTAAAATCCGTTTTACAGAACAAAAGTTTTTCTTGAGTCAATTTTCTTGTGAAATCGCTTTACAGTTCACAATTTTCTTGAATTTAGTGCAATGCAGTCAACGTTTGAAACCGAAAGTATTCTAAGGATTTTAGATCACCATTTGTTTCCCAAATTTTAGGTCCAAAATTATTGTAATCATCCATATTCACCTGTTTAAGCTTTCCACTCGGTTTTCCATAATTTACACTTTTTAAATAAACACAATTCTACCCAGAGATTTTTGGTTTGGTTGGCATTACCGAATTCACCAGGCTGAAAACACCGAACTGAAAAGTTTCTTGAACTTGAAAACAATCAGCTGATCGCGATTTCATCTGGTTTTGTCTTCACTGCACATGATTAAGACAAGCTTACGAATCGAGCTCGGAATTGAGCCAACACTTTTGAGCGATTTTTATGATAATAATTTGACATGTTTGTAAAACTATTTCTCAGAAACAGTTGAAGATAGGTATAGGATATGCTTATTAAAATATGCTTGGAATTTTGAGTAGAATCCAAATATCCAATAATATACAGGGCGTTCCATTTAAAAAAATATAAGTTAGGTTAAGATCTCTCAAAATCGTTGGTCTTTTGTTTTGTTTTTCAAATAAGATAAAACTTGCTAGTCCAGTATGCAATATGGTGTTTGCTTCATTCCGATATCTTTAAAAACAGAAAAGTTACAGCTGATCAAAATGTTATCAAAGTTATTGAAACGCACTGTACATGCTTTTGTAATAATAACACTCTCTCATAACAGTTTTTGAACTTCTGGAAGTTATGTGTAAAAATGTCATTCAATTTCTAATGATAAGTGAAAGAATTAATTATTAATGTTACAAGTTAAAAGTAGATTTCATTACAAATACGTCAGCAGTTCAAAAGAAATCGCAAAATTCATTTTAAAAAGTGTCATTGTTTTTGCAAACGATTGTATCTATATAAAATATAATATACATCAATTGTACTTATTTTTGTTTTAAATATTTATAATAGGTTACATATACGTACATACCCATTTTGTTTGAAGGTTGTTATCATAATTGAGCCACTTTAAGTTTGACCAACAAATTCGCCAATTGATTGCTTTATTATCACAAAAATAGTGAATTGTCACAATTTCTTTAACAATCATAATACATATATGTAAGTATTTTATATATATGAAATCTACTCAAGAGTGAAAACTATGGCCCAGATGATGAATAGTAAATAAAACAGCAAACCCATAAAGTAACATCCAACCCCCAACCACGGATCAATTGTTTGTTGTAAAATAAATATTGTTTACAAAGAAAATAACTTTCTTAGCTATTCACTACTGTATGTTTTATTTAAATTGGCACGATTTGCCACCAAAAAAATGGAAAGTAAAAATTAACAATTAACCTCAAGCTCCTCAAACTATATAAAAAATATAAACTTTCATACTCGCTTACGTCTAATCGAAAAATTGTAGCAAATTTCCTAGCATTTTTCCAAGAAATTGAAATTAGTATTCTGCAATATCTGTACTTATTATTATATTTATCCAAGATCTAAGTTAATCTCACTTAATTGACCAATTAGCATTAACCGAGATAATTGCAAAAACAGACACTTAATTGTTTTAAATAAGTATATAAAAAATTGGTTGCACATACATATTATGTGCTGCGTTATAGAAGTTTTGTTTAAAATAAAAGTTAGTGTACTGAAATTTAGAAATTCTTAAGGTAAATGTAGGTACGTTCAATTTACAAAAGAACATGCAAATACACCAGACCAAGAATCCAAATAAGATTAAAAAAATGTCCGGACATCAATCTCGAAAATCCGGGGTTTTGAACTTATCCCTGATTTAATAATTTCGCAGATGGCAGCCTTTATCTGAGTGAAATAATCATAAATATGTCTAAAAGATATATTTACTTTGATTAATTAACCTACATCCAAGAACGATAATTATCATTCTTGACCACAGTATCTTAGTATACTGTGTTCTTGACTCTTAAGGTAAGTTCATGCACTAGCGATTTGCGAGTTGCGATTTGCGGACTTCAATTTGATTGGTCAACATAAAATATTTTTGACATCAATTCATTCATTTCAATTTATTGCGAGAATCGCAAAATTTAAATTTAGGGGGCGGGAAAATAGAAATAGTTTCAATTTTTAGCGATTATCGCAATAATTTTGACAAACTGCACATGTACAATCCCGTCATATGTTTTCTGTTGACAGTTCGCTACACAAATGCCAATTAAGTAACCAAATCAATCACAATCTCGTCTGCAAAACGTTTATTTTTTTCACAATTCTAAGTATTTACAATATTAAATAAATATTAAAAAACGGAAAATGACGTAGAAGAACAAAATCAAGGAAGATTTTTAAGCAAATCGGTGGCAGCTACTTGAAATCATTTTAGTGTTCAACCTAAATTAAATTACTGTCACATAGTAAGTGTGTGCTAGAAATAACAAGAAAATTTAAAGTAACTAGTTTTCGCGTGTGTGCATGAACCAATGTAAAATTTTCATCGCAAAAATCGTAAAATCGTTAATCGCAACTCGCAAATCGCTAGTGCATGAACTTACCTTTAAGCCGTCCCTTTCAAAGTTGTCAATTTTATTTTTGGTTTTGCTGGCACAGAAAACCTACTAAATGTAAAATAAAACCAATGAATATGTTTAATTCAATTTCGATTAGGTACTTTTCTGTCAGTTTGGCAAAACAAGAATTATGTAGGTATAAACAGTAAGTAGGTATAATATATTAGTTTCCACATCGCTGTAAATTTAAAAAACACTAGACAATAGATAAACTGAAAACTATAATTCTTGACAGATATAGTTAGATATCAATAAATATTAGATTTTATTTAAAAACTTTGGCAAAATGTATCAATTGCGTTAATCCATAAATAAATGACACATTTGCCTTTAAAATGTGTCTGAGTCTGATCACTTTTCTCGGGTTCGCAACAAAGCACAATACTTTTTAATTGGTACTATTGGTAGATACATTTTCGATTCAATATTCAATCAAGATAATATAAATTTAACATCTTTGTTGCATTCTAGACTTAATTCTAAAACACCGTTACTTGAATCTTTTTATTTACAAAGCAACTGAATATAAATCATTAAAACTGTATAAAAAAAGAAATAAAACAAGCAACAGGTGAGCAAACTGTGGCCAAATGAACAATTTTATCATTTTTCTTAAGTAGAAAGGTGCAGTTTACCGACATATTCTACATTAAGTAAACAAAATACAATAAGACTTACCGTTAGAAGGTAACACCAACGATATTCTAAAAAATATAATTAGTAAATATAAGCACAAACTACAACACGCCATTTTTGTTTTGATGTTAAAACTAAACTAGAAGAAAAATTGAGAACTGTCTGACCGGCTGACGTCAGAAATTATCTCAGGTTGGTTAATTGCAACAGTGCCAAACTTCCTATAATGTCATAAAAAATTCTGCAAAATAATATGCCGCTGCTTATTAAATTTGCACATTTAGGCAGAATTTATTTTTTTTAATTGTTTATAAAAGAAGAAATAATTATTTACTACAGCGTAAAACTTTCCAATCTTAAATAAAAAATTCCTATTTTCGAGGGTGCTAATCACGAATGTGAATTCAGATTTCGGCAGTAGCATGTAGTTTTTGAAAATGATATATAATTATAACGTCTATGAATACATATTACATTAAGTTGAAATTGCAATATAACAGCTTTGTCCTCTTAATTTCATGACGTTACAGTATTATCACAATAAATAGGCATTATATTGCAACTTATTCAATCTAATGTGATGTATACATAGAGGTTACAATTTTGATTTTTCTTTCGAGGACCGCCAAAATCTGACTTCAGATTCTTAATCTTAATTAAGATTAGAGAGTTTTACCCTTGACTATATATACTCAAGGGTTTTACGCTGTAATAAATAATGCCAAAGAGAATGCAAGTTATTGTAGATGAAGCATAAACTAAAATTAATAGCAACTTTTTAAAGGTATTCTAAGTTTAGACGTTAGTAGTATTTACCAGATTCCTAATGTAACATATTTTTGTGTAAATTGAAAAATTGTGGATGTAGCTGCGGAAGAATGTGATTACTGTTTTATTATTACTTTTAATGATTTCTTTAATATTTTTATACGTAGTAGTTTAATTAAGCAAATAATGTTTATCCTTATCCATCTGTACTTTTAACAAATCAAAAAAGTTTTAAGTGACACCTAGATGTAAGACAAAGGACCCTTTTGATTTAAATTTACTTTTACGACAAACCAATTAATAAGTTAACATAAAACTTCGTTGTTCGTTAGATATGGCTTTGTAATAACCTACATATTTATATTACCGCCACCTAAGTAACCCTAATTTTCAAGTGACCTTTACAAATTTCGTTAATAATATATAGGTATTTTGCTCATGTATGTAGTTAATTATGTTGCAGTAGAAATATTAGAAAACAAAGCATCTTTATTGTTTAGGGTATAAAAACGCAGTGAAAGCAGGTTTCCCGGTCTGAGTTTGCCCGCAGCAGTCAGAAAATGCAAAATTTGTATATAACTCGCGTCAAGAATTCAGACGACTTACGTCATGGTTGACATTAGGCAATTGTCTTTATTGTCAACGTAATTTTCGATATTTGGTCGCGTTAAAAACAACAATTTTTTTGCAATTTAGTACAATACATAATGCAAACATTTAGTGTAGTATATATAGTTTTATTACTCTCAGTTGTAGTTAAATATTTTGATAAAAATATAATGAATATTAATTTGTTCGTATGACGTAAGTCGTCTGAATTCTTGACGTGAGTATAGTTTCATTTATACAGTAAAGTAGGTTTAGAAATACAGCTGCAACAGATGTCTTTAAAATAATTAAGTTAATGTAAATAATATTTTTTAACTTTATCTACATGTTGCATGTTTTATAAACGTTTCTTAAAGAGTGAAATGGGTTGAAACACTTGACTCAAACAGATAATACAATATTACCAATAAAATAATTGTATTACTTACTTTAGCACTAATAATAGCAAACCTCAATTAAATCACCAAATTATACATTCATTTAGCGATTTAAAACATAATGAACTAAACTTAATAAAAATGTGCTTAAAAAACTGATGTTTTATCAATTATTGAATAAGATTAAATATATTCATAAAAATTGTTGATTACAATTTTTCTTTATAATTCAATATAAACAGATAAAGCGGCAACGTAGCATTAAATATATTCAGTAACCCTGTACCTGTTTAATACCTGAGCTGCGCATGCGCTCCTGTTCGTCTGTCAACTGTCGAAATACAAAGGACAAAGGACCTGATATATGTCAATATTTTGTGGTCGCGGGATGTATTTTTATTGAATGAAAATGTAATCTTTTACAAAGTTTATTAAAAAGATTGTAAAATGAATGCGAATGAATATGTCATGTTAAGTCCTATCGAAGACTTTTTCTACTTGGTAACAAATGTTGTGCGGGGAGAACCGGTAATAATTTGAGAGAACACTATTTAATTTTTATTATATTGCAATAAGTACATACCTAATTTTGAGTAATAATGTGTCCATTTGGTTGATGCCGTAATATAATTTATTTATATTTCTCATATAAGTACTGTCAAAATTTGTATGTTTTAATATAAATGATAATTTAAATGTAATTTCATAAATGATTAGATTCATAAAATTAAAGAGATACATAATAGGTAACTGTATATTTGAATTGCCTTTAGTTGAAATTTTCTGTTATTGAATTAATTGTGCAATATTGTATTCTATAGCTATATTTTTGGAACGAGATTCCTTATCCAAAAGTTCGTCCTTAATAATTCCTATGGTTACAAGAGTATTAGCATGACACTAAAAGTAAAAGTTCTGATACATTTTTATATAATTAAAATTTTTTTGAAATAACTAGATTTTATATTTGTAGACAGTAGAAGATTTAATTCTACTTCTTGGAACTTTAGTTGCATTTATAGCATTCATATTATGGTCTTGCTTTCCTGTTCATCATAAAGATGCTCTTCTGCCTGTTCTGCAAGGTCCAGATAAGAATGGTAAGGATGAAGAAAAATACAATCAGATATCAGCAGACTATGATTTAGACGATAATATGTGAAAGTATTGTACAAAACTATCTGGTACTGTATTATAGATATTCTACCTATATCTAGTAAGTAACCTTTTTATCTTTCTAATTGTTTATAATCAATACAGATATATTACTGTTTACTTACTATTTGAAAATACGATATATATTTTTAATGATCAGGCTGTACTTATTGTATAGTTTAATAATTCCTGCTGACTAATTTTGGTAGATATATATATAATATTGCTAGTCTTACTGATTCCATTTTATATCATACATGTAACAATGCAAGAAATTGATTTTATTCTTGTTTTTATGATTTAAAATTTATTTCAAGTAAGTTGGAAATAAGACAGGTACTTACCTAAGTTAATAATGTTACTTACTCATATTATCACAACGAAAATTATTTAAAGCTAATGTTTCATCAAGCGTTTAAGTTGAAGGAAAATGCCTTAATTTATTTAAAATGAAGTAATTTGGAATGAATGAAGAAGATTTAGAATTCTGGATTTTTCTATTTATAAGATGATTTTAAAATGTTACTGTTATGAATTTCGATTTCTTCTTGTGTAATATTTATTAACAACAAATTTGAAACTGTAGGTGAACCACTGCAGAAAGTCGTAGAAACATATAAATACTTATAACAAATCATTTTTATCACAGGGTACCTATTTAACTATCTTTTGCTTAAAAAATCTGTCTTTTATGGTTATATTCATTCAAAATAATAGTAGGGTAGTATAGTTGATCATAGAACTGAAACATTTTTTAATTTACCTATACATTAAATAAATACTATACTAAATAAAAAAATATTTGAGTATGATACAAAAATAAAATGTATTTTAATAATATCCTGAAAGTATTAATGGAACTATACTGACTAGCAAGAAAACCGGGTAACCCAAATGTTTAAATTTAATGCAGAAGTTGCCTATTGTAAACTCAACGAGAATACCTCCAATTTTACGAAAGAATCATCTAAATTGATGGAGAAATAAAAAAAATATAAACTTTTGCAAAATTTTAGGTGGCCTAGTTTTTTTGCTAGTCAGTGTATTTGAGGATAAATTATTAGTGTTATACTCATTTAAATATTTTTCAATATTATTCTGCATGAAACAATCATATAATATGTATACCTATTTGTAAAAGATTAAAAATAATAATAAACCTCTAAATGTTTTTCACACTCTGGTGGCTTCCATTGTTGTAAATATAGTTTACATGATGTGTAAACTCAAAAATATATTGTCAAAGTAAGTATTTTTCCACACAATTAAAATGAAAAAAAAAAAATAGAAGCATATTGTAAAAGGTACTCTATTACTTGATATACAATGTATTTATTTATATAAATAAAATATTTTTATTCTTTATAGACCAATTTATTCTTATGGTTACTGTAATAGGTCCTCTGGATCGTCTATGTCACATTCGATTTTAGACTCTATTGGAGAAATGGGAACCAAATCGGTCTCCTCTGCGCTTACTATTTTTGTTAAATTTACCGTTTGATTGAATACAGGCTGAAATACAGTGCAAGTTGTTAGACATTATTAACATCTAATTTTAGTTTGGTACTTTTTACAGTTCTTAAAATTGCTCTGTTAAATATTTAAGTAAATAACTTACTGTTGCACGTATGGTGGCAAAATAGGTTCTATGACTTTGAATATTGTGAGATTTTACAGCATCATCAATTTGTTTATTCTGTTTAAATTTTTCGGATATCCGAAACATGTGTTCTGAGGACCTTGCAATAGTTTTTAATTCACTTAATGCCTCCAAAGCGTCAGTCAGTTTCCCATTTGCTAAATGTTTATATAGCTTATACTCTTTGAATAGTTCCTTAAATTAAATTTTAATAAGTCATTATGGTAAACAATGCTTAAGTATTAACCTTTTCATTGGTGTTTTGTATAATCTCATTTTGTACACTCTGTAAGTATTGTGCCAATTTATGACTTCGTTCCGTAAGAGAACAAAGAAGTTTATTATCATTAGAAGTAAGGGTAATAGACGATCTCTCGAATTCTTCATTTAATTCAACCCATGCTTCTCCCAATTTTAATGCTAGGAAATTTTCTGCAACCAATCGGGTTACCTAAAAATTTAACTCGATTACATCAGAGTTTTACAAAATTGAAATTATGTGATGTTGAGTTTCAATTTTACTTGATCGATAGGTTGTAACTCTTCACAGTATGATTTGTAATGTTCATCAGCAATTTCCACTGTTTCTGCATGCCTCATATGAAGCATTTGTAAGAGAGCATAAATTTTAGGTCTGTAGCTTATGAATAAATCAGAAATACATGCATCACCAGGTGTCATTGGTTTACATGTGCAGAAAGTCAAAAACCACTGGTCTTTTCCCATTAGAGGATATCTTGTGTCTAATAATTAATTAGAAATGTTTTCAGCGATTAGTGAATATTTCATTACATTTCAAAAACATTACCTGAAATTTGTCCATGTGAACCAGTTTTTACTTTTAATTTCTTATTTTCTGCTCTGAACAGTCTCATTAACATTGGAAGAATCTTTTCTCCATTTCGCTTCCATGTTATTAGATACGGTATACAGTAATCAAACTCGCAAAGGTCTACTAAAGCCCCAAGAGTAACTACTTTCACAACAAATGGAAATTTCTAAGGAAAAGTGAAAATTAACAAATTAAAAAGGTAACATTAGTAAAGGTGATATACATTAAAATTTTCATACACTTACAGCGATAGAAAATACTTTTCTATACAGAATAATCATATTTATTGTATAGTTTGATACATTTGATCTTTATGTTTTTGAACAACTAAATTAGATCTATTTTAATACAAATATTATTTTCACTTATAATATTTCCTCCATCCTCTGCTCTATTAAGAGATAGAGCAGAGGATGGAAGGATGGAACCCTGTTTTGCAGAAAAAGTTCGAAAACTCCCGACTACATTAACCGATTTTAGTGAACTTTGTTTTGTTTCAAAGCTGTTTGATAACTGAATCATTATATGTACAACACTTTTTTAAGCCTAAACCACCAGATGAAGTAGAACTTTAGAAGTTATAAAATATTACCGGTTACAACTGAAGTTTGGAAAATGATAGCTGCTTCCGGTTTGTCATTTTTAAACAATTTTACAAGTAATAAGATAAAAGAGTAAAATAAAAATATAGTCTTTGGTTTAACTTTTCATCTGAAAATTGAGTAAACTTCTAGATATCAAATAATGTCATCTGGCAGTACATATTTAAACAGAAACTTGAGTATCATTACACATTATGATTCGGCTATTAAACATCTTTAAAACAAACTTGATTTTATAGAGAAACTCGCACTTTTCGATTTGGATTTAAAAGTGCCATCTAGCAATAAAATTTTAAAGTTGAAAATAATTTTAATAGACTTCTTGAGATTACTTTTATTATCAATTTTTATTTACGAAAGCTGTAGGACATGTAGTTTCTGAGAGAGGTACAGCCGCTGGCCGACACCGGGTACAATGTATCACTCCCTATTTTATTTATTATTTTTTTTTTTCATTAAACCCTTTCTTCTTTTTCTTCTCTTTCTGAACAAATAAAAAATAATAGAAAAGTATTCAATCAATGATGCCCAGTGAAAATTTCTCTTATTTTGATGTTTTTAAGGAACGATTTCTAGATCCACATAACTTTCGTGGCAAAAATTTGTAAAATGAAAAATTAAAATGAGTGTTTCTGACCCTAAGATTTCAAAAAGAGATACACATACATTTAAAAATTAAATAAACAGTCCCTTGTTTAAAAAAACAACACAGGCTTTTTTTATAAATTGGTTTTTGCCTAACAATAAATAAGTATCATTAATTGAAATTGTGATAAATGTTTTTAATTATTCATTGAAATTTACAAACACTAGATATCCTCAATCATTGTTCAATTGCTGCAAAACACAAGTTTTAACTACCCAAAGTAAGAGAATACATTATCTGTTTTTGTTTGAAGGGACTAACCAACGTTAGGATCCAACTATTTAGATACGTGATAAAACGGCGAAAGGAGAATAATCAATGTGATAATTTTTAGGCAGATAACTATAAACTGATAAAATAATATACTTTGTCTACGTTCATGCAAAAAACAATACTTTATTGAACTATATTTAGTGGAAAAAGTGGTTCTTTATTGCACTAGTGCAATAAAATGTTTATTGCATTCATCTGTCATTCTACTACAGTGTTTTGTCATCATGACAAACATAAACGTTCAAATCGACGTCACATTTTTCTAGACTTAGTGTCATCTAAATAACATTTTTCGGTTTTTGCATGAACGTAGAAAAAATATTGTATGCAACTTGTACAAAAAGTGCTTATTGCACTCAACGTGTTGTCCTACTCGGCCTGACGGCCTCGTTGGACAATTTCACGTCGCGTGCAATAAACACTTACTTTTTGCACTTGTTGCATAAATAACTATAAACATGGAGCACACTTTAAATAGAATGTATAATATTGAAAAAACACAATCAGATAAATTATGGTAAGCCTATTACTTTTATTACACTATTATAACAAATATCAAACTGCCTCTCCTGGTTCCTGATGCCCACAAAGCTATAGTTTATACCTACTTTGTACCAATGCCCTACACACGTTAAAATGTTTAAGCAATGCCGATAGCTAAGCAGATTCTCTATCTCGTGTTTTCAACAAAGTATGTCAGGTAAGTAATAACAATAGTAATTTACGTTATATATCCAACAGGTCACTTATTATTACAAGTGAGTAGTTTTATGGAAAAGGTGACCGAGGAGCACGAATCCAAAATATAAACAGGTACTGTAACAAGATCTGAGGGATGTGTTTAATATATCTTTTTTCATACTATCTTTATAATCCTTTTAAAAATGAATAAAAAATTATAATTATTAAAATTGAAGCCTGCTTCAGAGAACATCATAGTGTTGCTGACAACATCCGCACCACCACTTTAATTTCAGTGTAATAACGATTTTATGAAGTTGTTTTTGGTAGTTATATACAAATGTTACTTCTCCGAATAGTTGAAGTTGGAAATTTTGAAATTCATTCGACTTCAACAACGAATACAATTAATTTCATTGGTTGAAAGTCGTTGCTAGCAACACTACGTCGTTCTTTGAATCTGGCTAAAAAAAGGCAATATTTTGTTTGTCAATGTCAAATTGAATAATAACATCATTCTTGCATTGTTTTGTATTATGGAAATTTCAGAAGAGATTTCTGCGGAAGCAGTGTGACAATTAACTCAGAAAAAAATCCTATTACATAATATAGAGATACATACATACATTCCAATTTAAATGAAATTAAGCAAAATATTAAATAGTGCTGCTAGGCAACACACATTTCGATATTATACTGTAATGTTCCATTTACCGACCGCAAATGATTGAATTAATGAACAGTATTTTTATATACAAGTACAATAATTTCAAATAACATAGAAGGCAATTTTATACTGAAAAATGTCTCTAGATTAATGTGACTTGAATTGTCACATGTAATAAATAATATTTATCTTCAATTCAAAAACCTGTATCATGTCCAGCATTAAAAAAGCGCCATCATTTTTTACGAATTCTTTGGCAAATACTGCATCCTGAACAATGTGTTCCCAAATAAAATTTATAACACATATAATTTCACGAATGTCCCGTACAAAGAATTCTTGACGTGGTGTTACAAGTTTCTTCATATATGTGGTGGTAACTGCAATAACTTTCTTCATAAATTTTTGTGTGGAATGCCCGTATAGCATGTTTAAGAGGAGAAAAGCTAAAGTTAAACATTTTTTTCCAAAATTATCCTCAAATGAATTGAACACAATATCTTCACATAAACCTAAAATACGATTTAGAAAAAGAAAATATACTATTTCACGTAACTCATTTACCTAGAATCAAGTTGATGCCATCATTAAATAGAACGGAATCCAGCACCATAAGTGTATTTTTTAATATATGAAGTAAAGCTTCCAGACACTTTCCTAATATGAGTATGTCAATTTCCTTTGTCTTATACATACGAATGATGTTCAAAAATCTGAAATTGTTTATTGAAGTAACTAATTTATTAATTAAAAGATTAATCAACTTTATAAGTATAGTCCTCATTTTTACTAAATTTGGCATAAAAAATATGTATACAGGGTGTCCCTAAAAATTAACTGGATTCTATGATCAAAAATAAGAAAAAAGTTGTATAATAATAAGTCCGTAGACGCCCTCTAACGGAGATATGGCCCCTTAAATGGGGACCTCAAAATTTGATTTTTCCCAAATATTTCCAAAAGAGATCAATATAAAGTAATCAAATTTGAAATTGAGAATCACAATTAGATTGTGAATCTAATAATCTGAAAATAATTCCTCATAATTGGTCATAGGCATGCCAAACTGGGAGATCAGTGGGTAAATATTGCACCAACTTTCTTGTATCTCGAGATGTTTGTCGTCAGATCAAAAAATTAAAAATTCTGTGACATACCACAAAAGTTTAAGATGGAAGCTATAAATAGGTAAAATATCCCTAGTAGGTTCTGAGGAAATACTGTCGACATATTAACCACATGTTAAATGTGTTAGTCGAGCGTTTTAACATATTAAAATACTTTTAAAACGCATATCAGTAATGTAATTATTTGTAAATTTTTTAATTTTAATATAGCCTATTAATACTCCAAAAATTGTTAAAAACATTATGTAATATGTGTCAAATAAGCTGACAAATAACTTCAAAGCCTACTAGATACAATATTTGACTGCTTGCATATCATATCTATTATTTTTGTGGTATGGCACAAAATTTTTAAATTAATATTACTCGTAAACAGAATAATTTATCGAAGTAAAACAGGAGTAGGTAGGAGTACCTTTTTTGTAAAATTGTTCAACATTTTTAATTTTTTTGATCTGACGGCAAAAATCTCGAGACATGAAAAAGTTAGAGCAGTATTTATCCAAGAACCCCCCCAGTTTGGCACGCCTATGACTAATTATGGTATAGTTTTTAGAACATTAAATTTGCAATCTAATTGCGATTGTCAATTTTAAATTTGAGTACTTTATTTTGGGGGTTCCCCTTTAAAGAGCAATAGCTCCGTTATTTGGCGTTTACGGACCAATGTTTATATAACTTTTTTTCTTATTTTTGATCGTAAAATCCACAGTCAATTTTAGCAGGTTTAGGACACCCTGTGTACTATTATAGATATAGGTACTATTTTATACATATGATACAAGTTATAACATGGATTTCTAGGTCACAAATGGATTCATATACATAATTGGTAAAAATGAAAAACAGCCACTTTTATCATAAAGTAATTTCTCAAATTTTGTATTGTCACGGATTTCCCAATCCGTCTTTTCTTACTTACAGAAAAGCACAATTCGTTAATTAATCACTTCTTTATTAACTGCTCAGTACACTACTAATTACAGCTCAACTAAACACTTATTTAAATAATCGCTATCTAAATCGCTTTGATCTCTCTAACTAAACACTTCACTTCAGACTGTAATACAAGACTAACTAACTCGGCCGTTTATTCTTCTTTTATAGACCAAGCGAATGTTCCAGGTATTTTCTAGTATCACTAGACCCATTTTCTCGAATGACTGGAACGCTTCTCGTCGTTTCCCCAATTTTCCAGTAACGCCTCGAATCACGGCATGTTGTTTGTTTACCAGAATCCGTAGGGGCGATCGGGGCAATTTCAGCATTTCGCGATACCACAGTCGTCGGTTTGGGAGTGAGTGGGGCAAATTCCGTGACAGTATGTATTACCTAGCACTACGCTTCTCCACAATTGAACTGGATATTACGAGATTATTTAAGTTATTAGGTCAATTTTTAAAATAAAAAAAATTCTTACAACAAATAAAAGATGTTTATTGATTTTTGTTCTGACAAAGAAACCAAAAAAACGGTCTTTGAGTGAAAAAATTAGCATGGGTTAAAAAAGTTATAATACGACAAAGAAAAACATACATATAGATATTTTATGGTAAAATTACCATCCTACATATACATGTAATATCATGTAGGACCTCCCCTCACTTGTAACAGTGCTGTTACTCCAATTGGAAGACTATTCATAAAATCCTGAGGTTTGGCTTACCAAATTGCCTACAGTGAATTGGCTAATTGTTGTAATTTTCAAGGAGGCAGTTTAGTTGCCTAAACATTTCTGCCCAAACATGCTCAATATAATTTATGTCTGACGAACAGGGCGGTCACTCCATTCTTGTAATCCCATGATATTGTATCTGATAATTTACAATTCTCGCATGGTGAGAATTTTTCATATATTGCACCAAGAAATGGCACAATTATCGACTCTATAATTATCCCGATATATCACCTCTCATTCTCATATATAGTTTCATTAATTAATATTAGTTGTTCAGTGGAACCATTAAAACATATACCTTCCCATACACAAACTAATCTATCGCCAAAATGAATGGTTGGGACCACTATCCTCTCTTCTTTCAAACCAATGTTCGATCATCAAACGAAATCTAGATTCATCGGCAAAAAGGCAATGGCTCCAATTTAAAAAAATTCAGACCACAAGGATCTGTAGCATACAGCATACTCCCCCCATTAACTGTGGATGTGTAGCACGTCTTGTAGCCCTCAAGATAGAAACATGCAACTTTCTTCTGATAGTTCGACTAGAAACCACTCTTCCAGTAGCCTGTCCGAAGAGGCTATTAATACTTAAACCCGTGAATGTTCAGTTTCTTCTTGCAATTTAGGCAATGTACCAGTCTTGAGTAAGAGTTGGTCTCATCCTCCTCCATGGGTGTATTCTGAAGACCCAGTTACTACATACCTATTCCATGCTCGACTTACGACACATTCAGGCGTGTAGCGACTTCTTGAGACAAGCCTTCACGCATTCAAAGCACTAATTGCTTAATATGCATTGTTTCTAATCGAATTGCCATAGTAACATAATGCGATTAAACAGATGGCTAACAGTGGCATCACTAAAGGCAATACAAGCACTTCTATACAACTAAAACGTTATCTTTTAGAAATCACATATCTATATTTTTCTATCAAAGAGATAACAGCACAGAAAATGGAAAAAATATATGCAAAAAATATTGACAGTATACATCAGTACATTTTCCAATATTTATAAATTAAAATTTTAAGATAAGTAATAGAAGATATCCAGTTCAATTGTCAAGTGTATATTGTTATTTACTTTATTAAATAGAGAATGAATACTTCGATTGGAATTACCGTATATAAATTTTAATAAACTATTACATTTTATAAGATTTTCTCTTTCCCAAATTAAAATGCAAGGCTAATGAATCCAAAACCAAAAAAATAAAATATGAACAGCGCTACAACTATAATTAACGGTATACAGAATCGGAAATTGCGGATCTTTACAGAGAAACTAGAAATTGCCTCTTCATCCCAGGGAAGGTACGAAGTATAAGCTGCGCGGTAGTATAATAGAAAACTAAATTTTATATGTATATCTGCCCTATTCTTCTCAAAGACCTTTTATTGCATTTAAAATGCTGACGTATATTAATTTATTTGGAAAGAGCAATGAATAAAACACGACATGAATAAGATCTTTAAATTTTGAATGTCCATTTAGCGCGTCTACAATCTCCGATAACGGCCGATGGTAGGCGAAAGCTAACGAGAGCCGCACATCAAAAACGGTATCCTCAGATTACAGACCTCACCTGTTGCCAGGACTCATGCTTTTGCATGAGATCTCATGCATTCCGAGGAAATCTCATGCTCTCATATTTTGATTACAAAATCTCATGCTTTTTAATAGACACAAAAAGAAATAATAAAATTATTAAAATTTCTCTTTGAAATCTACCAAAACAAAGATCTAACGAGAAATAAAGGCAAAATTGAATAGATATAGAGGTAGGTATCTACAATATTTTAGTACTTGAAATGTCCTTTATTGTGGACTGCTCTATTAATAATTAGCAATGAATACATAAACGGGTATGACAGTCGACGGATATGCGGTGTGTGTGATGTATTCACGCTGTATTGCAGTGATTCTTAACTCTATTCCATAAGGGTACCTACATTTTCTGGAAACAACAGATTTTACGACCCGTGAGTTACCCTGCGTCAGGTCAACTGCGCCTCAACGTTCGTCCGGCCTAACAATAAAATAAATTAGAAAGGTTACGTGGTTAATACCTTTTAAGTAAGTATCTACTTACAATGTAATATTATGAGAAAATAGCATAACATAATGCTTTTTAATGAAATAAAAATGGCATTACAAAAGTAATTAAAAATTAAGCTGTGTCAAGAGGTGTTTTTTGATAAATTAAGCCATCTCATGTTTTTTTCTCCAAACCTCATGCTATTTTGAAATTATTCTCATGCACTGAATTTTTCCCACCTGGCAACACTGCCTTATGCGAACAGTGGAAGCACGCTGTGGTGGAAGTATGCGTGTAGCATGACACAAATACACGCAAGCGGCAAAACACAATTCACCATCAAGATCCTCACTTTCCAAATGTGTATATGAATTTTGTATTAACCGTCTACCATATAAATGAACACTGTACATTTGTTCCTATTGTATCCATGCTAAAAAATGCAAGTAGAAATTTTTCATATAAACTATTGTCACGGAATTTGCCCCACTCACACCCAAATCGACGACTGTGGTACCGCGAAATGCTAAGATTGCGCCGATCGCCCCTACACGATCCTGTTAAACAAACAAAATGCCGTGGATCGAGACGGGACTGGAAAAATGGGGAATCGACGAGAAGCATTCGAGTCGTTTGGGAAAATTGATCTAGACATACTAGAATATACCTGGAATGTTCGTTGGGTCTATAAAAGAAGAATAAACGGCCGAGTTAGTTAGTCTTGTATTACAGTCTGAATTGAAGTGTTTAGTTGGAGAGATCAAAGTGATTTAGATAGCGATTAATTAAATAAGTGTTTAGTTGAGTTGTAATTAGTGTTCAGTAGTGTACTGAGTAGTTAAAAAAGAAGTGATTAATTAACGGATTGTTTTTCTGGCAGTAAGAAAAAGACGAATTAGGAAATCCGTGACACTATTTTGAATAAGCTAAAAAAATGTTTACTATAGAGACAGTATTGCAGTTTTCATGTTAACATTTTGTAATGTTTGATAACGTTACATTAATAAAATCTGAAAGGTCTATTATACAGGGTGTTTTAATCGGCATCCTCTTAGGATCTAATTCCTTGAATTAAAAGAAGACAAAAAGTTTCTATAAGCATGGGTTAGCAAATGTTTCATTATCAAGTTAAGAAATATTTCAAGAAAAATTTTAAAAATTGGTGCACATTTGGAAGTTTTAACGGTTATTATGTAAACGTAAAAATCGTTTGTTTTTCTTTTTCACTGATGTAGTTACAGGCCTTGTAATTGAAAATGTGAAAAAAAGGTGATACACCACTGACGTTTCACATTTTGACATAAATTTCAAATAATTCTAATTTTTATTCAACCTGTATATTAAATATGCTTTTATGCTTCTTCAGAAGGCGTAATTTAAATTTCAGATTAGTTAGCAATATTTTAGAAAGTATATATCAGAAATCAGATTAAATTCTATAATAAATTATTATTTTATGATTAGGTAATAAAACAAAAACAAAATCTCTGTCTCTGTCACTTTAGAACAACAGTGGCGTAGCTAGGCGGGAGCGAAGCGCCATGAACTCTAAATAGTACTATAATTAACTTGCACATCCTGCTGGGTGAATAATTTTGCAAACACACTTTCTGATTTTTCACCATTCTTTTCTTGAAAATATACAGGGTGATTTTTCCGATTGTAGGAAAATATTTGAACCAAAATTGATGCTGTGTCTCAATATTCAGTTCATTCAGCATCCAATGGCGGAGGAAAAGGACTTCGCCCACGTCTAGATTAGTACACGCTACGCCACTGTAGAACAGTCAGACATAAGTACTAGCTGCCATTTTATGTTTTCTGAAATCACATTGATGAATTCTGAAGAAAAATCTGAAATGATGTTTTCTGAAATTAAATTGAAGCTTTCAGAAGTTCATATGAAATATAAGTAGTACATAATAGCGCCACTGTTCTCAATAAATTCCTCTTCCATAAATGGTACAATTTTCATTAAAGTATCCAGAGCTAAGTGGCTAAGTACACAAACTTGTTGCGGGTTCCATTTTATAGCAGATTTATTTCTTGAAATAGAAAGAAGGTGATAAACGATTCTTTGTTCCTCTAATACCTGAAAGTTTGTAAATAATATTTTGAGAAATTAAAATTCAACAACTGTATATATTATAAAAATATATATATATATATTTTTTATAGCTTTTCTTTTATTAGTAACTCATAAATATGCAAGTTAAGATTCTTTTATCACCTTTAAGGACTTGTGCTTACCCTTATTCCCCCAAAGAAATTCATATACAATGGCATCGCTGATATTAATAGTTCTAAATATATGCGATCTTGATCATCTGAAGAAAATTTGACATCTTTTGCCCACGATTTAGTATTTCCAAAATTCAAACCTACAATGACTAAATCTAAAAATAAAGTAATCCGTTATTTATACTTCAGAAATAAAGTTTACTAATACATATATACCTTTTGCTAAACCACTTACAACAAAGTCCAGAATTGGGAATATATTAATCATTTTTATTATAATTAGTAATATGTTGTTTCGATTCAATGCATGACTTGTTCTTGTAAACAAACGAAATGCGTATTGAAGGTTCCTATAACAGAATACTATATCAATTATAATAATTATACACACAACGCCAA
This sequence comes from Monochamus saltuarius, assembly GCA_025584915.1. Taxonomy (NCBI): domain Eukaryota; kingdom Metazoa; phylum Arthropoda; class Insecta; order Coleoptera; family Cerambycidae; genus Monochamus; species Monochamus saltuarius. Next base: position 20,717,151 of record CM046723.1, on the reverse strand, counting down.
AAGTCTTGCCCCCCCTCATTCTTGTTAAAGAAATCTTTTTGTCAGAAAAACCAAATACATTTATAAAAGTATATTGTTTTCTGAAAATTTTTTTTTGTGAAAAGAATATGTTCGAGTACTTACAAAATTAAAAACCAGCAAATGTGTGACATTTTTGACAAAATTTATTAAATCAAAAAGAAGTAACAAAGCAAGTTCTCTACTTGACTAATAGTCAGTATGACCTACACCACGTTCTAATAGCATATTAACACGTCTGTGCATTGAGATAATCAAGCGGTTAGCGATCTTGAATATTGTTCCATTCCTCTTCTGCCGTCACGACTAACTTATCTGCAGTCTGAGGTGGAGAAATATGATTATGAATGGCTCTAGAAATATGATTATGAATGGCTCTAGCAACAAAATCCTACATGTTTTCAATAGGATTCATGTCAGGAGAGTTGGCTGGCCAATCTAATCTATTGATATGTCCTGCTTCGAGTGTCTCTTGTCCCCCTTCTTGCGCGATGTGGTCGAGCGTTGTCGTCCATAAACACAAAATTTTCACCTAATTCATTACGTAGGAGGTAGATCATGGGCATAATAACTTGTTTGTTGTAAATTTGAGTGGTGATATTCTGTGGTATGCAAATTAATGGGGTGCGGCGGTTGGACATTATTCCACCCCAAAACATTATAGTACCCCCTTCATACGGAGCAACTTCAAGGGGAAAATGAGGTCCCTGTCGATGACCTGGTTCTCTCCAGACTTTTTGTCGATTGTCATCAGTAACCAGCCCAATTCTGGTTTCGTCTGTAAATAAGACCCACCGCCACCGGCGTAAAAGCCAACTCCTATGCTTTCGCGCCCACTGGAGACGGGCAGCGCGATGCCTTGGAAGTATAGTGGGCACCCGTAATGGTCTCCTATAGAGTCGTCTTCGAATAGTAGATGTCGATACAACACGGCAAAACGTACCTTGACAGTGGGTTCTGAGAGTTGAAGCTGAAGATGTGCGGTGTCTACGAGCATATTGCACCATATCCAAGACTTTTGACGTTGTGTGTGTATATATATAATTTATAAATATAAAGGGTGTTTTTAATGCCGTACCATTTCAACTCAACTAAATTATTTTTTTATGGTAAATTTGACAAAATAAAAGGAGCTTCTCTCTACTGAGATAAGTTCATTGTTGTGCCGTCATAGTTTTTAAGAAATGAAAGCAATATTTATTTTCTTTGATAAAACACCCTGTATATATTATTTCTTGTTGAGATAGTTTACTTACCATAAAGAAAATAATTGAATTTTTTTAATATCGTTTAATTTTGTTTTATTATTTATCATATAATTTAGTAAAATTAATATAATTATTTCTACTTTGTCATAGTGTAAAACGTTTTCTACAGGCAATGCTGGTGGACGTTTATTGGGGAATCTTTCTTTCCATGTTGGTTCTAATCGCATTAACAAATAATTCAGTGAATCTTGTTCTACAAATCTCTTGCCTAATAAAATATTATTTTAATGCTTATTTATGAGCAAATGTAGGGATAAAATATGAATTTTTGTATAGAATTAAAGAGGTACATTCAACACAAATATAAAACATAAGATAAGGATGTAATATATTATATTGGATATTGAACAAATTTTCAGGACTGATTCCACTCGACAAATTAAAGAAAATATAACAACATGACTCTTTCAGAGCTATTCATTCAGTTCTTCAGGTACTTAGTGAGAAATATTTGCTCGTCTAATACTCAAAATGATGAAGAAGTTCAGTTGAAAGGTTTCAAGTCAAAAAATCTTGTTTAATGTTAGTCATTATTAGTTTACAGATTTGGATAGGCCATTTCTATTGAAAGCTTTTATATATGCTCGTTGATTTTTTTTATAAATACATAAAGGCTTTTGCTAGAAATTAAATTTTTCCAAGATGCAAAGTTCAAATATTTTTTTCCTGACTGTTAAAATGAAATTCTTCAAATTCCTGTTAATTTCGGTGTTAATTATGAATGAATATCAATGGGTAAAAACCATAAATCGACTCTAATCTTGGCACCATTCCCAAGGATGAGCATATGTAGAGGTACCCCTTGGGAATATTTTTGAAACTATAATATTGTCACGGAATTTGCCCCACTCACTCCCAAACCGACGACTGTGGCACCGCGAATTGCCTAAGATTGCCCCGATCGCCCTACACGATTCTGTTAAACAAACAAAATGCCGCAAATCGAGATGGGACTGGAAAAATCGGGAATCGACGAGAAGCATTCGAGTCGTACGGGAAAATGGATCTAGAGATACTGGAATATACCTGGAATATTCGTTGGGTCTATAAAAGAAGAATAAACGGCCGAGTTAGTTAGTCTTGTAGTAGTCTTGTATTACAGTCTGAAGTTAAGTGTTTAGTTAGAGAGATCAAAGCGAATTACATAGCGATTAATTAAATAAGTGTTTAGTTGACCTGTAATTAGTAGTCAGTAGTGTACTGAGCAGTTAATAAAGAAGTGATTAATTAACGGATTGTTTTTCTGGCAGTAAGAAAAAGACGAATTAGGAAATCCGTGACAATATTAAAATGTTGTTCGAGTTTAGCAAGATTTTTTTAACCTAGGAAACTAGTAATTTTCGGTTAGAAAAGTTAAAATATTTATTTTCAACTAAAAAATTCTGAAAATATTCTAGACCAATATTTGAGTTCAAATTAGATTTTGTTAACGTTTAGTAAACTGTTTCTTTTCTGTTTTTTTTTTCAGCATGTACTACTTTAGTTAAGAAACGTTTTAGGAAAACATATTACTTGTTTGTATTGACGAGGGATATCAGTTTTCTCTCATATTTCTTATTCAGCCATTGTATAATACCTAATTACATAAATATTTGGTGACTTACAAGCTTCGTCTGCTGCTTTGGCCAGCACCTTTATTATATCTAAAACATTTGGATAAATTTTCTCATCCGCAAGTTGTATTAACTGTGGTAGTATGTTTAATAATTGACTTTGTATAGCACATTCTATTCGTGCTTCTAAAGAAACGTAATGACGAGATTCATGATTTTTTTTTGTGAACAAGCTTAGTAATGCATCAGCTGTGAGAACTTGAAGATTGTCATTTTTCACGAATGCTAGTGTATATCCTACAAAACATAAAATAGTTATTTATGTAACAAGTACAAAAAGTAAGTGTTTATTGCACACGACGTGAAATTGTCCAACGAGGCCGTCAGGCCGAGTAGGACAACCCGTCGAGTGCAATAAGCACTTTTTGTACGAGTTGCATACAATATTTTTTCTACGTTCATGCAAAAACCAAAAAATGTTATTTAGATGACACTAAGTCTAGGAAACTGTGACATCGATTTGAACGTTTATGTTTGTCATGATGACAAAACGCTATTGTAGAGTGACAGAAGAATGCAATAAACACTTTATTGCACTAGTGCAATAAAGAACACTTTTTCCACTAAATATAGTTCAATAAAGTTTTGTTTTTTGCATGAACGTAGAAAATAGTTATTTATGCAACAAGTGCAAAAGGTAAGTGTTTATTGCACACGATGTGAAATTGTCCAATGAGTCAGGCCGAGTTGAACAACACGTCAAGGGCAATAAACACTTTTTGTATGAGTTGCATACAATATTTTTTCTATGTTCATGCAGAAACATTTTATTTAGGGACACTTAAGTGTAGGAAAATAAAAAGCGTAATTTAATATCAACATATTTAATAATTAATTAGCACTATCAATTTGCATTGAGAAAGTTAGGAAGTAATATGTTAGGAACAATTTAACTCAAACTAAATATATTTTTACCATTCTCATAAAACGCTGTAGTAAAATGACAGATGAGTGCAATAAAAATTTCATTGCGCTAGAGCGATAAAGAACCAGTTTTTCCACTAAATATAGTTCAATAAAGTTTTGTTTTTTTGCATGAACGTAGAAAAGAGTATATTTATTTTCTACCTTTTTTGTAGGTAGGTACACAGTTGATAAAAATTTTTTTATAGGTATACTTTCTTAATACAATATGTTATTAACATTCATACAAAAATATACAGGATATATAAATAACCTGTAGAGAAATTACAAGTACACCACTGAATTATACTTTAAAAAAGCCTATTAAATGCAATTTTCACCATTTCGATATCTCAGCTATTGTCTGAGATACCTACGAAGAATCCCTTAAAAGTAATTTTTAACTTATGCCCAGTATATCTTATAAACGAAAAGGTCTATGAAAATTATGTTTGCGCCATCTTATACGTTTCTTGAAAAACTAGTCCAGTGCTGCGAAAACCGCATCCTTCTATCTCGTAGTTTCCGATATACCCTGCAATTACAACGAAATTGGGACACCCTGTAGTGGTCATAAAAGTATTTCTATTCTACGGGAAAACAATGCGTCTGAATTCTTGACGCGAGTATAGACCCCGGCGCGTTGTGTGTATGAGCACAGAATATAGCTTGCTATATTTTCTGTGGTATGAGTGTATGAACCTGCCAGTCGTAGCGGAATTCTGCTATTGAATTTGGCAAAAATTATAATCGCAGACGACGCAAAGAGGACGCAACGTGTATTGGTACCTTTATTTGGATGCGCAAATGGACTAAACGCATTCCATATCGTACATTTCAGTGAGTTTATACCACAGGCAACGAGAATATACAATATACTCTTTGCCACAGGTTTATACTTTGTGAGTTCGCGCCTGCATTTTGTATTTGTTTTTATTTATGTCGCTGTAGACTGATGATTGCACACGAGTTCGTAACTAGTCTGTAGACATTATTGTGCGATTGCAATAATTCTAGTCAAGACTCAAATTTATAGAGAGTGATTCATGTTATAAACGCGCAGTTATTTTAACCAGTCAACACGAAGATTAATACACGCAGCTCATTCATATATTTACATGGGCGTCGTTTGACCTTGCAAAAAGCTTCTGTCTTATCAAAAAAATAAAATTAGCTAAGGTAAACAACACTCGTGCGCTGTACGTTTTGTCACAGTCTATTATACAGTCCAGCGTCTTCACGTCGGCTCCTTTGATGTCAAGGTCCCAGATTTCGTTTTTTTAGACGACCAAATAACGACTGCGCATTTAGCCGCGCACATTCGCGCGCTCAAGTGGCACGGTGATTTGTCAAAAAATAGAATTTCTCCCACTTCGTCGTGTACATATGAATTTCATTGGTGTTCATTGCGCATTTAGCCGCGATTTAGCCACACCCTCTGGAACCTTCACTCGACGAACTGTATAATAAACTGTGGTTTTGTTTTATTTTTTTCTAATACGTAATCGTAATAGGCATTATGAGTGAGCGTCGAATGCAAAAAATGGTAACTAAGCCTGTAGGCACAAAATATATAACTAGCCTGCAGGTTGCAGGCATAAGCCCTAGATAAATCAATACATAAGCCTCTCGTAACCTCGAGCCGTTCTCAATGTACACACAATGTCAAAAGTCTTGGACCCTCTGTATATAAAATGATTCGATTAAACATATAGTGGTTTTTCTTAATGTGGTAAAAAAGTTGTACGTAGGGAACAAAAAAGACAATAAAAAAATTGCAGACCACTTTATTAGATACCAACGTTTTTACAAATCTGTTGAGTTTGGCAATGTATTCAGCCAAGTGCTCTTTTGAATTTTTGTACATTATAATGCCAAGACGTGAAATTTCTGCGTTTACCTGAGCAAGAACATTGAAATCATCAGATATAGAACATGTTGGGCATTCCTAGATCATCTGTTTAATGAATAGTACACAGATATGAAGAATTTGATACAGTGGTCACAGTGGAAAACAGACCACGTTAGTGGACGTCCTCGAGTATCTAATGAAAGAGAGGATCGGTATTTGGTGCAATATGCCCGTAGACACCGCACATATTCAGCTTCAGCTCTCAGGGCCCACTTTCAAGTTATGTTTCGCCGTGTTGTATCGACACCTACTATTCGAATTTCGAAGACGACTCGACAACACACATTTACGTGCTATAAGACCATTACAGGTCCGCACTCTACTTCCAAGGCATCGTGCTACCCCCTACGTAATGAATGGAATGGACGACAACGCTCGACCAAATCGAGCAAGAAGGGTTCAATGAGACACTCGAAGCATGACATATATCAATAGATTAGGTTGGCCAGTCAACTCTCCTGCCATGAATCCTATTGAAAACGTGGGATTTCGTTGCTAGAGCCATTCATAATCACATTCCTCCAGATCAGGACTGCAGATGAGTTAGTCGTGGCTGCAGAAGAGTAATGGAATAATATTCTGCAAGAGATCGCTCGATTATCTCAATGACGTGTCAATATGGTGGAGGTCATACCGACTATTAGTCAAGTAGAGAACTTGCTTTGTTACTTTTTTTTAATTTAATAAATTTTATCAAAAATGTCATTTGCTGGTTCTGCTGGGTTCTTTAACAAGAATGAGGGGAGTCCAAGACTTTTGACGTTGTGTGTAGTATGTTGCCCACAGCGTTGCTATTCAAATTGACTATTTAGAGCAGAAACAGGACTTTTGACATCATATCCAGCTGAGTGTTTTATTTTTTATTGTATTTTATTTTATTAAGTTATAGTACCTATATATAACATTTTGTTGTTACGTTTTTGAAGATATATGCTAAGAATTATATGGACCTTATATATCCTTTTAAAATTTTGTTGTTTCGAGTTTAACATATTTCGGCATTTGCCCCTCCTTGCAAATTTTTGTAACGACGCCCATGTATATTTATCCTATAAAATTTAAGTGCCGTATATTTCGCACAGCATATCCGATTACACCATTTCTCCTGCAGCAAATACGGATGCGTATTTATTAACACTTCAAATTCATTTTTCCAAAAATCATAGCAATTCTTTTATCGTAAATCTGACAATGTAGCCATTAAATTAATCCATTAAAACGCAGTAAATCCGATATTCGTAAAATTATATAGGTATTTTCGCGGAGCTGATCCATCGAAATGTAATTTTATATTATGATGACTGGAATGCGCTAAAAGCTGCGCGAATGGATTATTCATGATCAGCGCCATATTTTGTTTTGTGCCTCTAACAATGGCGGAGCAGTAGGGGCTTAGCTGATTCTGAATTGAAATGAAATTGAATTCTGGATATGAAGAATTATTTTGTGCTATATGCTGGTTAATTTTACAGTCCCTTTATAAAACATGACATGTTCCAACAATAACACCCACAAAAATACACAAAGAATAACACTAACGAGATACAAGATAAAAGAAGAAACCACACTGTACGCCAATGACGGGTTTACAAACAAAATAATGGGAAATTAAGAACACAATTCATATCGTACGTGCAGATGGTTGTCTCTCTCGCACCCACATACATAACCAATGAAGTATGTCTTTGCATTGCGCATCTCCATATCGTCCATTTCAGTGAGCTGATCCCGGACACATTCAGATCAAAGAGTTATCGCATGCTCACTTTGTATTGGGCTGTTCTCGGTGGAAACAATTAATTATTATTCTAGGTTAAAATGTCCGTGTTCATGGAAAGTACTTTTTTATCTTTGACCTTGTTCGTCGAAAAATTTTCGGATCTAAGCAGGGATATCTAATTCAAAACGAATCCTAAGCTAATCTTATAGACTAAAAATGTAATTATTTCAAATTTCAGAACGTTGAAATGAAGGAACTAGGAAATAGATAATAGTAATTAGCGGTTATGTTTACATAATGTAGCAATAAAAATATTCAAATATATTATTAAAATTTTTTAGATATAACTGGTCGCTGGCAGAAACAGAGTTCGAATGCACATCCCTAACATTAGCCAAGATTATTTTAGCTGCCTGGTTGTTCTCGGGCTAGGCTCTGTGGAGACAGACCCGCTATCGGTGGCCACGTCTTCGCAGCTCTTCAACCGTGACGGGACGTGCGTTATTGCTGGTATTGGGCTTGAGGCCCTCCCACTACCCGTTTGCGCAGATGCTTTTGCACCACTGAAGATGCCGATAGTGAAGAGCGGCGAAACGTTTGGAAGCATGGGATGCGACCAGTTATAGCGGCGGCTACGGAACGCCTCGGAGGGCCAGCATTGTTCGAGGAACGGTTCCGGCGGTAACAGTCGTAATACAATATATAGGAACCGAAATCAATATATCGGCGTGCCCAGAGACACCTATAGCGGGTCGCTGTCCCCACTGAGTCTAGCCCGAGAACAACCAAGGCAGGTAAAATAATCCCGGCTAATGCTAGGAATGTGCATTTTAACTCAGTTTCTGGCACCGACTATACATATATAGTTACCGAAATCTCGGCATAACAACCCGGAAAATCACCATGTATCAAACCTAACTTATTTTTTTTAGGGAAGCGAAATATAAACGAACGTCCATAAACGTGTTCACGGAATTAAAATATCCTAAACAAATTCAAAGAAGCGCTTGTGCATTGATAAAATCACTAACATATTATTCAGTTTATACTCAATGTATTCAGATTTGTCTCCGCGAAGATACCTATTAGTGAAGATAATTTAATTAAATTCAAACTTAGGGTTTTAAAGTTTCGTTATTAAATTTGCATATTTAAAAAAATCGATATTGTTATGATATCATAAGTGTAATACATCAATGAGTATTATGAGAGTCTTACATGTAAAAATAAATCACTAAAATCGTACAATCCACCTGGGGTTTTAGCCGCCCCCTCATACTCACCTAGCATTGCAAAATATTCTTGAAATGATCTAGAAAATGTTAATATGTCTGATGAGAGAGTCATTACTGGGGGAATAGCACAAATTTGCAGTATTTTTTTTAAGAAGTGTGAGTATTCATCAACTTCTTCTACTCTGTTAATTAGGAGTTCTATCAGGGACATCAGGTCGTGTAAATCATTCATTAACTATATTATGAATTAAAGTTATATACGAGAAAACAATATAAAAAATAAGAATGTGAAAAGGATACAAAACCTGTCTTACAGATATTTGTGAGTCTGTCAATATACTCCCTTTGCCTTTGAATATCATTTTTTGTTATTTGTTCTGTAATCAATGAAATAATTTTTTGGATCACCACAGTAGGATTTTTATGTTTGAGGTAGTCACAGTCTTTATTATTTTTGTCGCCTCGTTCCATTTCATAAATTTTTTTTGTTAATATTGTGATTTATTGTCAAGATCTATCACAATTTTTCAAAAACTGATGGGCCATGACCTCACGTGCTTATTCCACGACGGCCTACTGCCATCCATTTTTAGACAATTATACATAATACGTGGCGATTCAAAATGAGCGCGAGTCCTGAGTTTATTTTATGAAGAAAATTTTATAAACAAGCGTTTTATTCTGAATTGAACATCTCGTGATCTATCTCATGAACGTGCTAATTTTAGTTTATCTAATTTTTTCAAGTTCCTATCAAAGGTTCCATAAAAGCATATACGATTAAAATAAATTAAAATTTTATTTGCCATGCCAGTGGTATGTGGGTTCAACCGTGTTATTCAAACAAAAGTGCTGCAGTTGAGACGCGTATCATTTTTCTGCCAAGCACTAACCTGCATTGAACCACGCGGTTTTACTGCAATGATACCGTCTTTAGGATATGTACAAATGTATTGTTGATATTGCCATAAATTAGAGTGGAATTCATAGATCACACTTAAGGGTGAGTGTGCACTTATTTCATATTACCTTTGCAATATACAAGATAAAAATGCAGGGTTACAACTTACTAATAGTTTTATACCACATTTTAATAGGTTTGCATTAACTTTAGGTAATGAAAAAAATATTAAAGGGCTTCTTAAGTGGAAAATCACACTTCAGTGAATTCCACCCTTAATAGTACAGAAGTAGAGACAGCACTGCGCAATGGGTACCAATGAAATTCATTTGTATACGACCAAGTGGGGGACCTTCTACCCTTGAGCACTTGAAATGCGCAGCCACAAACCTAGGTTTGTGTGCGCAGCGGTCCCAAAAAAACAGAATATAGGACATAGAAGGCATAGAAGAAGTATTTTTTTATTTATGAATCCTAGGACGGTGAAATTATAAAGTTTTACCTACCTTCCGATAAATATGAATACATTTTTAAAAAATGTATGCGACTAATTGATAATTATTTGTAAATTCTGCCGTACTCGCGTTCTGCCGCGCAGCATTACCATCGCAAAAGCCATAAACAAATCATCATATTATAATTGTTCTACATCAATAATGTGTATTACTGATGACGTATTAAATTATTGTTATTATTTTTTGTTTAAATTACTATGAAATTGCCCAAAGTGGGATTAATTCAAGAGCGATTTTCTCAGAAACCGTTGAAGATAACAATTTGAAACAAGAGTACCTTTTTAACGTAAAACAGTTCGGGAAAACGGAATTTGCTGTCCAATTTGTTAAAAAGTTAAAGATGAAAAAGTTACACACGCAAAAAGTTTTGATCATAGAATCGGCCCATAGAAATCACAAAATATATAGAACGCCAGAAACCTTTACACTAGGCACTCAAAAATAGTCAGACTATGGACTATGGAGGGGCTTAGAAATCATCCATCTAGGAAAAACTTAATGTAAGCATTTGGTTACACTGCATTTTAAGCCTAGCATACAATTGAATTCAAAACGGAAGGATCATAGAAATCACAAATTGGACGTAAAATTGTCATATTTTGAAATTCCCGCCTATGAGTGTGAAGCTGCCTCGTTAGTGTAACCAACTCATGAAAGCTAAGTTACTGCAATATTACCAGACTCGCGTTTTCTCCATAGGTTGACTATTTTGGATATCTCTTTTGGCGTTCTTTATATTTTATGATTTCTATGAATCGGCCTGTTCAGGGTTGGCAGCTAATTATGAGATATTATTATGGTAATAGTATATTTTCTATGGTAACCAGTACTATATTTTCTATGTAATCTTTATTATTTTGCTCTGCAAAATAGAACAATTACATTTTCATTAATTTGAGTTTTATTGTCATAGAATGATGTGAGCCTAACCACCCATCCTACCTGCTGTGCTTTGCTTTGATATGCTGTCCACGGTTTGTCAAAATTGTGTTATAAGAACTGTTTGACAAGACAGATGAGATTTGCGTAATTTTTTCATAACTTAAAAATAGTCATGAGCTAATTTGTTTAATATTTTTTTTTATTAACATACCGCTTTCAGGCGTAGTGGTAGTGGCTGAAAAGTGGTATCTACTAAATTTTTACACTATCAAATAAGTAAAAGAGCGATAGATTTTTTTTTATACAAATTGCATATAAATTGTTAAAAAACAGTTTAACTTTCAAGCTAAAGGAGGTTTTTCTTATAATTAATATTAATATTACAAAAAAATCATTTTCAAAATAATCCAATTTTTAAAATATAAGTTTTTTTACTTCAACATCAATTGCAGAATAGCTACAAAAATAGTTTTATTTTTTAACAATTTTTTTATACGATTTGGCGCGTCAAACAATGTCGAGATAACTGTAAACAGCCCCGGTAAGTATAAAATATTGATCACTCCCTGTAGAAAATTTGACAGTTGGGTTAGATGATGTCAGCGCGCTTCATTAGGAAGTTAAATAACCATAACCCTCAAAATAACCGAGTTGGCTCCCCTGCCCTGGACGAGGTCATGATAGAAAATATATTATATTTTCTATGGAGGCCATAAAAAGAAGAAGAAGAAGATAACCTATACTATATGTAGTATGTACATGTAGAAGATAAATTATGGCTAATTTTCACAATGTTAAAGTTATTTGTAAATGTTTAGCTAATTTTACTATTAATACTTCAAAAATATTAAATACTGCATCGTATAACAGGTAGGTATTGATATGACGAAAAGTCACCTTACAATCAAACAAGTATTTCGGAATGTACTAGCAAGCAGTCTGTTATTAGTTTAATTAAGTCAAGAGTACCATCATTGTTTTAGAAATATATCAACTACTAACATAAAATATGGCTTGATGGAATTTTTCGATGATAAAAAAAATTGGGGAGTGCAGGAAGTTAAAAGTGGCCGCTCATGGAAAAAAGAAGAGCTAAGGCTTAAATCCAATGGTGATTTACATAAGCTGTGGTTAGTGGTTGAATTAAAATTTAAAGTTTATCGGTGTTTAATACGTTTTTTCAGGTATGTTCTTCTCAAAGAACGCAATATGTTGTTAACGATGGAACAAGAAGCAAAAGATAAAGTGAAATTATTTCCAAGTCCAGAACGCATTGACAAAGTTGAGGAATCTATGGAAAATTTGGAATCTGTCGTAAGGGAGCGAAATGTAGCTTATCATCAACTAGAAACTGGAGAGACAGGTGAAAGACCAGGAAAAGTTGAAACAAATGCATTTGGGCTTACATATTTCCACAAGTAAATATAATGAAAAATGGAATAATATAATCATTTTGCGAGTCCTTTTGAATTATTTTTTTTAGAATGTGTGAATATGTGGTACCAAAACATATGAATACAAAATGGCACGAAAAATTTAAGTCTTATAAAAATACCCATGATCGTTACACTGAACAGTTCCTGTTGAAATATAGAGAAAAAAGATATCTAGATAAAAGAAAAAAGCGAACGTAAGAAAATTAATACATTTTTAATATAAAAACTTACAATTTTATTTTTCAGGAGGGATTTTAATCATGTTATTGGATTATTAAATAGATTCCCCGATATGGATATGGAGGCTTTAAAAGAACAATATCCTGATGTAGATATTGAAAAAGCCAAGGCTAGTCGTAAATATGGTGGACATTTTGTACCAAAATGAATATACCTAAAGTAATTAAATTTCTTTTTAATGTTCTCACTAGTTTATTTTAAACAATTCGTATTAAAGGAATTTGAATTCACAGAACATCCTTATAGGTCGGCTTAATTATTTTTCTGTTTGACAAAAATTGATATAAACAGTCACTAATCTGAATGATTTCGAATTACAGTGTATTTGGATTAACAATTTTAACTACCTAAAACTTAATAAAAAAAATATATATTATAGAATAAATGTCTTTAATTATGTTGCTTTCATTTTGTATTATCAAGGAACAAAATTGATTTGATTTCTTAGAATTTCGGAACACATCGGGTTACTCTACGTGACATTTTTTATTGAATTGACCAAAAATCTTGAATCTGTATGCAAAATTTAATTACATAAACTATTTACAGTTTTATTTTTGACCCTTTTGAATTTAAAAGATAGTTATTTGATGACTTTTGGTAATTATTAGGGTATCACAGACTTTATTTATTTATTAGATGGGCAATGTTCAATTTAGGTATAATTATAATAAATATATAAAAAAGAAGAAATACAAAATATATTACAATACAATGTGAACCAGTACACATGAAAGTGCAAAAGTTCAGTAATATTAAAAAAAAAAGTATACAATTTTCAAGACATCAGTGAATTTATAAAATAAAGAAAGACGATATATACACATGTAAACAGATTCACCTATTGTATTGTATATAAACTAACAAAGAGACATAACATTCACCTATCAAAAGATAAGAGTGCAATAATCATATGTAATTGATTAAGAATTATAATTTTTGAGACTAATATACAAAAGTATCTGAAATGTGAATGTCCGAGTGTTATTACTGAAACGGCTCATAAAAGATGTTTAAAAAAGGTTACAAACTTTGAGACATGGGAGAGGAGGATAAGACATGAAAATATGTGGTAGGAATTACTCTCCGAAAATGCACCATTTTGGCACAAGAGTCTTATAAGCGCTAAAAATGTGTTGTTTGCTATACTACTACATCCTTAAAAAGCTTTACGATGTAATTTTTCTTATGCAAAACTAGAAAGAAAACGAAGGTTCATTTTTTAATGATGACCTTGACCTTCATTATACCTATGGTCGAGTAAGCATTGTGCCATAAATTTTTTTAAGGATGCATAACAGGTATTAAACACAAAACAATTTTTGGTATTTATAAGGCTCCGATGCCAAATTAGCACATTTTCGGACAGAGCTTGTATTTTATCCTCTATTATGTCTCAATGTTTGTAATCTTTTTTTAAACACTTTGTACATATAGTGGTTTTTAGGTATTCACGGCCGGTGCTATCATTTGATACATAGTCATTTTCCGGGTTGTTATAGCGAGGTAACCCTGCATATCTGACCAGTGACCAAACAAAAAAAAAAGAAAAGAAACTTCTAAAACAAATAGTTTTTCTACAAATACCTACATTTAAAATGAATAACTCCATAAAATGCCAAACTGTGTTACGAAATTACAAACTAAACTACAGTTAAGAGTAAGCTAAATAAAAACCTTTTGAATGTAATTTGTTAAATTTAAGTTTTTTGTATCAGTAGTAATGAAGTAAATGGTAGCTTTTCTAAAAAATCCTTTAGTGTAATGTGGGACAAGATTACAATCCATAATTACCCTGGTGTTAACCCCAAACTAGACATCTAAAATAGTTGTGCATTGTACATACTTACTTTGTATTGTGACTGCTTTTCAGTTTTTTTAACTTAGTATTTTCTTCATGTTTGCTAGCGTATGTAGACCAAAATGATATGACATGTTAATATAAGGTGAAGCAGGGTTACAACAAGATGTTTGTATGGTGAGCGTTTCCCACAAGCAGCAGCAGTTATTTTGAATACTTATTTTAACCATTCTGTGTTGTGAGAAAAACTTTAAAGAAAACTATTCACAGTAAGTATGTTTAGGGGTACTTCTGATTATTATGTAGAAACACATGACATGCCAGGTCTGCGACATCATATAATCAAAATATGTTTGCTGTCGTAACTCTAATAGTTTAAGAGTCAGTGGCTGACAGACTTATGGCATTTTAACAAACCTTATATTTTCTTAATTTGCTCTCCATTCATGAGATGGAAATTCTTTAGTCTAATCGGCAGTTCCTATAGTCAGACACAAAAGGTGTAAAAATTTAACTGTAACAAGGCCAGCCCCGGATCTACGATTTCTTCGAACCGGGGCAAAACCTTGATGGTGGCGCCCCCTCCCTTCAGTGTTTGAGAAAATCTATTAAAACAACCAATGAGTAGCATTTTTTGTGACCATTTGTGAAAATAACAATCCTTTAATTTAATCTTTACACAAGGCTGACGTAGAAGTGCTGTCGAATAGCTTGCAGGCAGTGCAGTAGATTTAGTTTAATATTTTCGTTATTCGCCATTGTTCCACATCCACATACTATGTGTTAAATGCCTACCATTGCGTTCAGTGGACTTAAACTCTATGTTGTTTGGATGTTAACTAACTGATTTCTATAGTCATAAAACTTACGTAAGAAACGTAGAATTTATTGAATTACAAATTTCAATGTAAATGTATTATTTCTTACCTGTAATTCTTGCAAATCGTTGATTTCCACTACAATAATATATTTTTCACGAATAAATTACTTATTATATTAACGCTGATTAGTCGCAAACGCAATCAACCACATAAACAAACAGTGTTTGTCACTTGACGTTCAACTGTTTGAATTTGTTCGGCTCGGCTTGTATAGATGTGACGGGGATTTCCCTGGCAGAAAGATCACGCACACGTTCAAAAAAAATTTACTTGATCGATTAAGATGCGTTCATAAATCACTGTATGTGTTCAAAAACTAACTGCGTGTATGGAAATAGAAAAGTTTGATTTTCAAACATATTTAAGATTCGATTATTTGATACAAACCTATGAGATTGTAGGAAAAGAGGCTTCATTTGGTTGATATTTCGAATTCTTGTCTCAAGGATTTGGCGCCCCCATAAAACTGCCGCCCGGGGCAAGTGCCCCGGTTTGCCCGCCCTTAGATCTGGGGCTGAACAAGGCTGCTGCTTGGCTATTTTAAAATATATTATTAAAAATTAAAGGCAGATAGTTATGATGGTTCCAAGGTCATGGCAAACACTTGAAAATTCAGGAGTATGGTATCTCCCCCAATTACAGGATTTCAAATAAATTTTTTACAAGATTTTTTCCAAATAAGTAAAACATATTTCTGCACAATTTTCAATTTTTTTACATTTATATCCTGTATCTCGGATATTGTTTCCTGACCCATATTTATAAGAACTTGTTTTCTTTAAATTGTTCTACCACTTGTTTTAGTCTCGGTAATTCAGGACTTTCTGTATAATAGTACTTAATCATGTAGGTATTTCTAAACAATTGCTTTAAACACATTAAAGAAGTTCAAGAGTAAATTAATATTTTAATTCTAATTCCACATTGAAATATTAATTCTTAAAGCAGTTGCAATATAAGTAGGTACCTATCTAATAGAGCCTCTATTGATTGGTTGACAAAACTATTTTTTGGAAAACTGCTGCGTTTTCATCCATTTATAGTGTTGTCTATATCTTTTTATTTACTAAAAAGGTCAAATTGTATCTGGTGAAAGAAATTCCAGTAAATGTGAACTGAATGGTTTGTAATATCATTTAATATTAAACTGAAACTCCTGAATTTCACAATATATATAAAAAGCCTAAAAGTAAGCAACTAAAAATATACAAAATCACTTAACGTTTTTCCTTTTTTTATATATATTATAAAACGGCAATTGCTCAAATCCGGAATCAGGAAATCTAAGTAAAATTGTACCTCAGTTTTGTTTCAAAAAAATATCAATTTTTTTTAAATGCCTAAGCAACAATTAGATAATTTTCTTTGGTTGATTTTGTTTTTTTTCCTGATTAGTTCTTGTACATACAATAGGTACTGTTTGAGGACATGAAGTTTTAAGGATTAAAAACAGAAAAATCAATGTTCATTACTTTATTATTTTTGGTAGCTACAACACTGTGTTTGTTATAATAAATTAGATATTGATTGATATATAGTTTTGGTACATTTCTAACTAGACTGATTACATGTCTAATTTATGAGTGATCGAAATACATTAAAAAAACTGAAATACCATTACTGTTAATACATATTCAATAACAAAATCATATATCACAATATATTATATAAACATTAATTATTGTTGCATAATAAGTTGTTTCTACTTGAGAATTTTAAACAAGAGGATTGTTCGATTACTACACATCCTGAACAGACAAATTTTTTTTTCAAGTATATTTATTTTTCTGTTTTTATTTTCACACGGTAAATTACATTTAGGATTTAGAATCGAGCATTCCTCTACAATTTGCAATTCTATTTAACATAATATTTTTAAATAGTTTCTGAAACTTTGAGTCAAAACTACTATTCAATTTTGTAGTCAGTTTTTATCACCCGAGTAACAAACAAATTGATAAAAACTGCTAGGGTGCCTTGAATATCCAAACATTTATTATTATATAAACACTCCTAAGGAGTTTTATATCTAATTTTGGTATAATCTTAAAATTAAAATATGAAAATATTATATACTTCTGTTTGGTGAAATTGCTACAGATTTAAAAATATAAAGGTTAGTTACAAATTACATGGCAAGAAACATTTTCATGACACCCTTTATCCTTCAAGTATATGAGTATTTCCCATTTCGCAAAATTAGCTGAAGCTGAAGTTTATTTTGATTTTTAAATATGCATAGTTATTTCACACCTGTTCAACAGCAGTCTCAAACCAGTTTTAACCACAATTATGCAGTTGCATGCAATTAAAGTGATAGATTAAATATTTTTGAAAGGTCAAACCAAGAGAGAAGGCATTTTAAATTTTGTACACTAAAAATTTCTATACTATAAAAAATCGAATCTTGTCGAAATTCTTTTTAAAAGTTGGAGAAATAAAATTATATATTTCTTGTATTTAAAATATTTGGAGAGGAATTTCTAGGTCTGAGAAGTAAAACATGAGATTGTCAGCTTAGTTCAATTTTATCCTTTTTACAATTACAATGCACCAGATCCGATCGTTTCTCATTTAGAAAATTGTAAAAAAAATTTTTTTTTGTCTAGGGGTAGTTTCTCCATCTCAGAATTGAGAGCAAGATATTGCCGCATTAGAAGTTCAATAATAATAATATCTCTATTCCTCATTCTAATCATGAGGATTAGCCCAGACGTCAGGTGACTTGTCCGGAAGGGGACGGGAATTATTACACAGGCCGCATTTTTTACCATTTGTGTACATTGATGTTGTTTCAAATGTGTATCTAATAAAGGCTAAATTGGCTGATAACTCCACACCGGTTTTATCAAGTGAGTAGGGTCTATAAATTTATGGCATGGCGTTGCCTAAATTACCTTTGCCACGAATATGATAATGTGTTGTCTACACCCAAATTTGTGCCCGCGTTAAAGTAAATTATTCATATTTAAATAATGTAATTTTATGTAATTCCTTAAAATTTCATGGAATTCTCTGAAATTCCACGGAATTCCTGGCTTGTGAACACCAAAATTCTTGAGTGTCTTCCCCCTTGGGTCAAACTAATCTGACTGCTTGTAAATTTGAAATAAATTAGTTCCATAATATATTTAACAATAAAAATTTAAAAAATGGTGCATATTGTATGTTGTCACAATTATTCATTTACAATCTATGAGAACATGCAAGACGTTTTCATTTTGTAAAGTAGAGAAATACTGCAAGTGCTACAAAATAAAATCATAAATTTTGTCAGAAGCTTTCAGCTTAGCACAGTATACATATATGTTATTTTTTATGAAATATAATAATTGAATATAAAATGTTGAATCTTGATTTAAAGGATTATTTATACTTGAGCTATGTTTTGACTAGATATTAATGAAAATTAATAATTCATATCACTATTCAAATATGCACATAATATAATTAAGAAACCACATTTCTTCGAGTATTTATGTAATTAGAGATTTGAGTAACTGTTTTGGATATTATTCCAACAAGAAGAAATATTTAGTTAAATGGCACAGTGAATTTATTAAGTATATGACATTTTATTTATTGCATTTTCGACCTAGATCGAATTCTGAGTGTGACGTTCATTGTGCACAAGAAATTACGTGAAATGAAATAATTAATACTAATTACAACTTTAGAGTAGAGAACTTGCATTGAACAGTTTATTATACCTTAAGTAATGTCAGATTATCTGAAATATTAGACGTGTTCAGCCAGTACATCTATGTTAAATCAATCACAATCCAATTTCCGTAGTAAACAGGTTTTATCAAAATAAATTAAAAAAGTGTTTTAAGTGTGTAGAGTAAAAGGCATATTTCTTTAAATTCATTGTAAGAAAATATTGCACACATTATTTCTAAAAAAATGTATCTCTGAGTAAACTAAAAATTATAGTATTTTAATATTAATTAGAGTTTAGAAATTCTTAAATAATATCAACATTTCCAAAACACATATACTTTAAAAAAAAAAATGAAAATTGAAAACAATACCTGTAATTTGGTTTTTCACTATTTTCAAACATTAATTAAAACACACACATTTTTCCAATTTTGCTGAAAAAAAAAAACAAAACAAATTGGAGTCCTAACAAAGGACGGTTTTTCAAAACACCTGAGCCCCTACTATAGTACCATATATCAACAATGCGGTTTCATCACATTTTTATAAAGTAGGTTAATTACTATTCTTTCTATTTATTAATTAAATAAAAAGTTATTAAATAACGCCCCAAATAAATAGTTACAAACAATAGATTAATTATATAATTATTAACAAAATTATAGACATCAAACTTAGCAAAGTTTATCAATTTCATATTATTATAATTTGAGAGCTAATTTAATTACATCAAAGTTTAACTTGCACCCCTAACACGATTAAAGGACTATTTATTATTTTAATTAATATCCGTAACTATATATTAATGTGCCTTGTCTACATGTGCATATCATAGTTTTTGTATTTAATTCACAAAGCGTATTACAGTTAATGTTATTATTCAATACCATCATTATATTATTATAGTAACTATCACAATATCTTATTAAATATAGACTAGATAACAAAAAATAAGGACCCTACTTATAAAATTATTTTAAAATATTTTAAGAGAAAGTTAATAAATTAGTAAAAATAACAATTATATACAAACTGCCTATCAAACTGTCTTCCATAGAAAAATATAGCTAAAAGTAATTAATATCGACTACACAATCTGAAGCTGAAATTAATCTAAAATAAATTTTAAGCTTACACAAACTGCAGTAATACAGTATTAGATGGCCATGTTCCAATAAGAGATGTATAAACATCAACGCATTTCTTACTAAGCGGATCAGTTTCTGGAATTGTAGTTAAAGGAAAACTGTCCCCCTATAAAAGATTAACAGGAAATAACAATTTTTCATTATCTCTATTTCTTCGA
Source organism: Monochamus saltuarius (assembly GCA_025584915.1). Lineage (NCBI taxonomy): Eukaryota > Metazoa > Arthropoda > Insecta > Coleoptera > Cerambycidae > Monochamus > Monochamus saltuarius. The sequence continues at coordinate 20,696,857 of CM046723.1, read as the reverse complement.
GTTCTACAAGTTCTAACAATTAATTCTGAGAACTCATGAAAGTAGAAGTCGTTGAATATTATACCCGCGTCAATAATTCAGACAACTTACGTCATACGAACAAATGAATAATTCATTATATTTTTATCAAAATATTTTAGGAACTGCAACTGAGAGTAATAAAACTATATACTACACTAAATGTTTGCATTATATATTGCACCAAATTGCAAAAAATTGTTGAATTTAACGCGACCAAATATCGAAAATTACGTTGACAATAAAGACAATTGCCTAATGTTAACCATAACGTAAGACGTCTGAATTCTTGTCACGAGTATACATTAGTTCTATTCAAAATGTAAGTATTTACCGGAGGTCATCCACTAGGTGGATTAGTGGTATATATACAATACATTTCAGAGCATTATCTTAAATTATGTTGAATTATGTGATATTCCAACATATTGTATTGCATTACATAATCCTGTGGTCAAACTGAAAATTTTTCAATTTTTGAAGAAAGAAACACTAGAAAGTAAACTTCAAGACTACCTACTTATCTTTTTAATAATAATAATAATAAATTGTCTTTATTTCCAATAATAATACAAGTGCAAATATAAAAATATTAATAGACAGGGCAAAGGTCAGTAAAACTGCTTTTCAACTTAGCCCTGTTAAAGTGTACAAGAAAATTATATAATAAATACAATAATTAAATAAGACGAGAAGTAAATGTGGTATTAAGAATAAATTTACAAACCAATTAAAGAGTAACAAAACGAAACGTAGATTGAGTTACATAGAAACATACAAAATTAATTATTAATTTGACTGAGAATACAATAAAAGCTTTAATTTCTTTTTAAAATTAAGTAATGAAAAATGTTTATATTCGGCAGGCAAATCATTATACAGCTTAGGAGCATTATAAGAGAAGTTTAGTACCTAAGTGGGAATATCGAGATTTAATATTTGTAGATTTGTGAAGTTTGTTTAATTTAGCGTATAAATGTGATAGTGTACCAGTTTTTGTTATCCTATAGGCAATGCATAAAAGATGCAATTATCTTAATTTGCCAAGATTTAAATTTCTAAAATCATTAATATATTTGCTATTCCCACTGTCATATTTCCTTATACTATAAGCAAAACAGAAATTCTGAATTCTCCGAAGTCTGTCTGAATCATTTTTTGTAAGAGCAGGTCCATAGACACACAAAATTTCTTTTCTTAAATGAATATAAACCAATTTGTTGAAGTTAACCAGTACTATATTCCTATACTACTATATCTTTAAAAAGTTACCGAGCTTTAAACATTTTTTTTGTGAAGAAATTTAATATCAGACTTTTTGGAACCGAAAATGAGTGTAAGCATGTTGGGATGTTATATTTTAAAATAGTACTAAATATTTTAAGCAAACATCATCAATTACTGTTAATATTGTTGCTATTATTAATATTAACAGAATTTAATTCCCCAACAACACAAGAAGTTTCAAAAAAATTTATTGGCGTGAAGTGCAGCCTACAGATGGCATTTGCATCAGATGTCAAAAATATTGCATATGGTACTATGATTAGTTTGAAATAATTTTTCTTGTTTACTCGTACTTGCAAATTTAATTTTTTGTGTATTTTTCGTGTATTTACAAACATGTCGTATTCAAATGCCTAGATGACGAATAAGGTGCTGATTTATGGGAATGTGGCAAGTGCATATTATTGTGTGGCAGCGTAATACCAAAGACGTTTTCCAAGTACACAAAATACTGTGCTGAATACTTTTTGAACCACATTGAACAACTGTTGTAATCCCTTGGCGGTAAACGTGTGGCAGTGTTTTTATGTATTTGTGTACATTTGCGTGTACTTTTTTATCCTTTGTGGTTTTTCTCGATGTAGGTAATCCACCTGGTCATGACCGCTGAACCAAGTAGGTACCTCACTTTAAACAAAATGAAGGATCGAGGGAAGGAGAAGTCTCCAGCAAGTACAAAAATCTTTGCAATGACAGGTTTTAATTTAAACAAGAAAATAAAAAATGATACAACATTCTTAAAATCTCCATATATAAATCCTGGAAATAAATATTAGTAAGGTAGGTGCTGCCTCCCTGTGCCACCATATTGTGTTTCTAATTAAAAAATAATCTACATTTTGTAAATAAATATTTTTCTTTCAAAGCGGCAGAAACAGATACACCTGTCAACGCGGTGACCTTTCACTACCTTTAATACAATTAAAAAAAAATCCCTTCATAAATAAGTTTGGAAATTTTTTGATAGATGAATCCGTTTATTCTTATTTTTCCCTATCCCCTCTTAAAATATTTGTACTAGTTAACCCTGTATATAGAGTAAATCTAAAAGAAGAAAAAACTGAAAACATGTGGATGAAAAAAATAGGAATCATGGATGACATAAAATACTATTCGTGGGACAATTCAAGCTGCAATAGCTGAACATTAGGATATGTCTGAATTATCTGAAACAATTTGTAGAAAAACAATGCATTACACGAATTTTCTGTATTTGAAACAAAATCATAAAAGCATGCTTGTTGAAAAAGTTGAAATTGTAGTATGGCGAAGAGAATATTGAGAAAAACCATACAAATTTTGTGCATATGGCAAAAAGATACATTGCATAGATACATCATCGGTAAACAAAGACCATACTGTATCAAAAGTTTTGTAGGATAACGTTCGGAGTAAGAGAGAAGCATAGATAGATTTTCTACAGGAACCTTCTGGAAAAGGACAAAGATTAATAATAAGGAATTGGAAGCGATATGGAATTTTTAGAAAATGGTTTGCATGTGTTTGAATCACGTAGGATGGGAGATTACCATGAAGATATTAATAGAGATGTATTTGAAAAATGATTTGAATCTGTTTTATTGTACATAGAATCAGGAGGAGTTGTTGCGATGAATAACCTTACCATCGCAGAAGGGTCGAAAAGTTACCGATACCAGCACGGAGGAAAAAATCATTATGTAGTGGATGAGATGGCTAAAGCTCGAGGAATTCATATACTCCGTTTATCATTGTGAATCCAATAGAGTTAGTTTGGGCACAAGTATAAAATGAAGTAGCACGAAAACATACCTTTTAATTAAAAGATATATTATTATTACAGAAGGCTGAAATTATCGATCAAATGGCAACGCCCAAGATAGCATCGTTTTATAGGAAACATTTTTACATTTAAAATTTTGCTAAGAATCTTTTTGAACTCTGCAAGATAAAAGCTTTAAATTTGGAAAGAACTATAACTTTTATTATCTAATGTCAAAATGACCAAAATTTGTTATATCAATAGGCTTGTTTTTGCAGCAGTTGAAAACGGTTTGGAAACTGTCAGAAATATTCGACCAGTTAAGTTGAGAACGCGTTACCATTGAATTTGACGCAATAAATAGTTGGACGGACATTTCTGATAGTTTCCAAACCGTTTTCAACGCTGCTAAAACAAACCTATTGTTTCTACAGAAAACAATAGGTATTACGTAACACGATTATTTCTTTGGTCTTTTTTTGTATATTTTTTATATCTAGGCGCCTTCTAAACTGGAATGTCTATGGATTGCTATTCTCCGCACGCTTTGCTTTTTGCGAAAATCTAGAAGCTAGCTATGAGTCACTCATATTATTATTATATTATTATTAAATATGACTTATAAATAGTTCCCTACGGCACGCCCACAATGGCACATGCACCTACCATCAACAGGCAGCATCAGGTTGGTGTCACTGAAAGGTGCAATGCGCACTCAAGTAAGAAATTTTATAGCACCTAGGTTAAAAAGGCATTTATTTGGACAAATATATTTTTTTTGAACATTTTTTCCAATTAGTGTAAACTTTTAAGGAATTGACATGGGTACATTTTTATATCCCATATGTTAATTAAAGTAGGGCTTAAATCATAAGAGAAATTGAAAATTGTAATAATATGTATGCAGGGTGCTTCATTAAAAAATGAAGTTCCTAATGTCCACAAGATATGACCCTGTACAATAGGAAATAATTTTAAAATAACAAGAAATTGAATTGCTCAAACATTCATTTGAGGTAACTAAATTTTAAGAAATTTTAATGGAATATCAGCAATAACACAATAAAAAAAAATCACTTACATTTTCATTGTTATACTCCCACAGATTTTCCAAAGTAGATAGAAAGTTTTCCAGTTCTGCATTAGATGAGAAATATAATATCCAGTCTCCGGTATATTCATGAACCTCTCTGCATGCAAATTCCTGAAAATGTAATATTTGACGAAAAAAATAATAAAAAATTTGAGAAAAGTTTTATACCATAATACACCAGCTTTGCTCTGCCGAAGGCAGTCGAAAAGATGTTAAATCTATTATAGAGGCACAAGACAAGGCTTGAGTTCCCTTAATAGGATCGTGCTGACTCTTAGCCGGTAACAGAGAGGATACCATATATGGGAACGCCTCTCTCACTGTAAGTATGTGATCGCTCGTCATTAATAGGGAGCATGACTGAGTTGGATTTTTATCACGAGGACTGTACGTCTGAAACCACAAATAAAACAACAATCACGTTCTATTCTGTAAAATTCGGTTATTGCTTTGCAACACAAAGTTTATATGTAAGAAATTCCAGGAATAAAAGTGGACAAATAATTGTTATTGTTAACTACTTACGCCACTAGCCGCATGGACTAATTCCTGAAGCCATTCGCTGGCTACATATTCATCTGGAGCTGCCAATAATAAACTTTTTTCTTCTACTATTAACTGAAAAGTATGTGGCCTGTGGCTATTGAAAATCCTTCTAGCTCCTTGGCAGGAACCATTTATTAAAGGAAAAACACTTAAGGGCACTCTTTGAGATGCCGAAGATAGCATATACAAAACACCAGCTCTGCAAACGAGAAATTATTACAATCTTTAACAATAAATTCTGTGAGGTAAATATTGATGTTATTTATATATTCATATCATTAAACGCAAAAGGTAGAAGAAAATTACATTCAATATTTCCAGCGACTTCTGTTGAGGGGCAGTAGTTTGTATAGATTTTAAAAACAAGATTTCATATATTCAATTAAAATATTTACTTACTTCAAGATAAAGTAAGCAGTTTCCCAGCGAGATGATTCAGACTCAGATGTCTTAAACATTAAAGGACCTTCTTTAGTTGGTCCTAAAGGAGTAGGTTCCATATCGGAAATAAAATCTTGTATATTGACGATACTGTAATAGAAATACTCTTCATCCTGAAATGATAGACAAAATGTTATTGAGATTAGAATTTGAGAAACTGAACAGTGAAAATTGTTGTCAATTGTCAATATTTTTTCTTTCCTTTGAAGTTACATTTTTGGCTGTTTTTTGAGGCATCAAATAATTTTTCAATTTGCGAGAATCAATTCGGTTCAAATCGGTCAGTGGTCGCGCGGTTTAAGGCGTCAGTACTTGAATCGAGGTGACTAGATCGGAGTTGGTTCGTGCGCAGCTGTCGGTAGACCGTATATAAGCTATATTCGTGGAGTGGATTGGCACCCTCTCTGCGGGTATGGTAGGGTGGAATAATGTTAGCTTGGGTCAATGTGAGAGATTGATACCGGTTGATATTTGACTACCCCCCTAATTAATGAGGTTTTCCAGGTTTCCCTCATTCCTGCACTGAATAGTGGTTAGGGCCTACCAACGTAAGTCGTTCCTGGGCGCAAATGCGGCTTGCTTAATAATAATATGCCGCCCCCTCTTCTGCACAAGTCTCTGACTTCTGGGCTAATCCCTGTGATTAGAATGAGGGGTAGAGATATTATTATTATATAATTATTATTGTAAGGACATCATTTGGATCTTTCTTTTTTCAATTGTCAGATAGTTTGTGGCTGTCGATTGAGGGAATAGTAACCATTTCATTTGTATACAGTTTGTCATGATACCGACTATTTTGAATAAAATACAGCATTACAAGTAATTGTTGTCTCATGAGATGATAAAAAAAGTTTTCTTCTTAAAACTTGCAAAGTTGTGTTTGCGTTTATTTCATTTATTTTTCTTTAGTTTTTTGGGTTTTGCCACACTTCTGAAAAATAATGAGATTAATTAAATAAGCCCTTGTAAGCGGAACAGTCAAGGGTTATTTTGAAACTATGTTTGCCTAACCAAAAAATCTCACACTGAAAAACAGATAAGTAAAAAAATAACAAAAATCACATCACTATCGCGCACTTCCGTATTATTGACGTTTCTAAAACCTCTCTGTATGCGTTCTCAAAATAGTTTTAAAAATGATAAACGTATGTAAAGTTTGACAGTTTAAAATTTATTTATCTGCTTCCATAGAGATGTTAAATGATTTTATTTTATTGTTACTTACTTCTTCTTGATACAACTGTAGCCAACAAGGATCGATGTTCACTGAACAGTTTGACACACACTTATCTCCGTTCAACAAAATAATCGCGGTCTCTTTTAATTTTCTTTTTGTTGTGTTATCTTCCTTCTCTAAAATTTTTGCCGAACCCCATTGAATTAAATGACCGTTTTCCCAAGCGTGTTCGCAAATTTTGGATTTTCAAATTCCGTCTTTTATATAATTTTATGTTCCTCAACTCTAATATTCATAGGCCGAGATGTTTCTCAACATAGTGTTTATTGCATTCACAAGGTATGCTGTAGATGCAATTTTTGAATTTGTATATCATTTTTTGAATGGCGTTTTAGACAAAAATGATCGCAAAGTATTAGTTGTCTGAAAAACTGTTCGAATATTAAATTTATTACCGATTCTTTTTAACTTTTCTGATAATAAAAGAAATTAATCATACAATAAAAATTCCATACATTCCTATATTATCAGAAAAGTTAAAAAGAATCGGTAATAAATTTAATATTCGAACAGTTTTTCAGACAACTAATACTTGCGATCATTTTTGTCTAAAACGTCAAAAATGATATACAAAATTCAAAATTGCATCTACAGCATACCTTGTGAATGCAATAAACACTATGTTGGAGAAACATCTCGGCCTATGAATATTAGAGTTGAGGAACATAAAAATTATATAAAAGACGGAATTTGAAAATCCAAAATTTGCAACACGCTTGGGAAAACGGTCAATTGATTCAATCGGGGTTCAGCAAAAATTTTAGAGAAGGAAGATAACACAACAAAAGAAAATTAAAAGAGACGCGATTATTTTGTTGAACGGAGATAAGTGTGTGTCAAACTGTTCAGTTAACATCGATCCTTGTTGGCTACAGTTGTATCAAGAAGAAGTAAGTAACAATAAAATAAAAATCATTTAACATCTCTATGGAAGCAGATAAACAAATTTTAAACTGTCAAACTTGACATACGTCTAACATTTTAATACGATTTTGAGAACAAAAACAGAGAGGTTTTCGAAACGTCAATAATACGGAAGTGCGATAGTGATGTGATTTTTGTTATTTTTTTACTTATCTGTTTTTTCAGTGTGAGATTTTTGGTTAGGCAAACATAGTTTCAAAATAACCCTTGACTGTTCCGTTTGGCGCAAACTTATTTAATTAATCTCTATTATTTTTCAGAAGTGTGGCAAAACCCAAAAACTAAAGAAAACTAAAACTATGCCACAAATAAATAGCTTTAGACAATATTTTATTTCATTTAATTATGATTCTTTTTTAATAATTGTTTGATTCTCACAAACATGCATGTTTACAATAAATTAGTTGTCACCAATTGACGGCTGAATTTGTACAATAAATGTTTACTGGTTAAATTTCCATGCAATCCAATAGTATCGTACGACTTATTGAACGATAAGGCCACAGACTATGCAATTAATGTATCAATAGAATCGACCTGTTATACTACTTGTCTTACAACAAGTTACATAGTGTGGGGGCCGTTTAAGTCGGAAATTTGGCCATTTTTTTTGCCGCCTACCAAACTATTGGCATAACTATCACAGCAGGCGCTCACCTAAGGTAAGTGCATATTATTCACATTCCACGGAACGAATTTTATTTGGCAACAGACTGCATTTGCGGAATTGTATGTGGTGTTGGCAAATGAAATCCATTCTGTGCAATGTAAATAGTATGCGCTTACCTCTAAATTCAATGTCAGGGGTAATGGAAAATAAAACTTTAAAATAACAAGTCGTAAAGTGATAAAAAAGCAAAATGCTTTTATAAAATTATTTTCCATTGCAGTTATGCCCTCTGCCAATCACTGTCAATTTCATACAGTTAATTTAATAAGGAAACACTGATAAGTGCATCGATAAACCAGAGTTTAAGAATAGTTTAAAAATGAATTATAACGACTATTTACTTGGTTAAACCAAAAAATAATTTCAGATTAGTATTCTGGGAAACTCATACGATTATTCCTGGAACAAATAAATCCTGCTGCTTAAAAATTAACTGATTGAAATTACTCGTGATAAATTGTACTAAAAATTTTAGAACGACCAAATTAAATTTTAATAGAAATTTTCAGACATGAGCTGACAGGCTGAAATCAAATATCCCTGCCTCTAGTTTCCTTTGAAACTTGATATTATTCACTCATATGACTTTTTACTTATGTATTTTTTATACTAAGGTTGGTTTGAATATATTTAAAAAACTTTAACAACCTCTGTCTCAAAAACAAAGAACTTTGGGACCTATATTTATATAAACTGTTCTCATTAAAATAAGATTCTCCAGAAACTGCCAACACCAAACTGCGACACCATATTAAATTCAACCGTTTACCTTTTCAACAGAAGTTTGTTTACATATGGCACGTCTCAAATTGACCATATCTCTCATACTAAGCTGTTTGACTGCTGGTAGTCTGGGTTTATTCATGTCCCTCCTCATAGCAATTTCCAACTGTCCCACAAGATCGCCTGTTAAATTCGAACACCCTGTACTAATAATACATTGCATATCTTTATCATAATTCGACAAATGAATCGTCTGTGCGTTAGGACCAATCAAAACTGTGTTGAGTTCCGTGTACGGTAAAACAAAGTGATTACAGTAAGTACTGTTGGGTTTCATTCCTGCTATGTACAGGGTGCTGTCTGTTAAAATGACAAGAAGGGGCTTGGTTTCTCCGTTGGTAGTATATGCACTTCGAACTGGAAATACCTAAAAATTAAATAAAAAATATTCATATCCACTTTAGTATTTATTGGCTAACTGCACTGAGAAAATTTTAATATGTTTTCATTTTCCAACAAAGAGTTACATCATAAAAATTACTTTTGTAGTTAGATATTTTATGGTCTATAACTGGGAAAAGTGCATTTAAGAAGTTATGTTTATTAGAGTTCACCACCCAAAGTTTGTGACCTTTTACGGGACACCCTATACAGGGTGTCCCAAAATTATCCTGCCAAAAATTAACAGTGGATTTATGGATTCTACAATCAAAAATAAGAAAAATAAATTATATAAACATAGGTCCGTAAACGCCCCCTAACGGAGCTATTGCTATTTAAAGGGGGGCCCCAAAATTTGATTTTCTCCAAATATTTTCAAAACGGATTGAGATAAAGTAATCAAATTTAAAATTGAGAATCAAAATTAGATTGTGAATCTAATGTTCTAATAACAATACCATAATTAATCATAGGCGTGCCAAACTGGGGGGATTATTGAATAAATATTGCTCTAATTTTTTCATGTTTCAAGGTGTTTGCCGTCAGGTCACAAAATTAAAAATGTTTAACAATTTTACAAAAAAAGGTACTCTAGTTTTACTTCGATAAATTATTCCGTTTACAAGTAATATTAATTTAAAAATTTTGTGACACCACAAAAATATTAGATATATGATATGCAAGCGATCAAATTCTCTATAGTAAGCTTTGAAAAATTATTTGTCAGTTTATTTGACACATATTACATGTTATATATATAGCTATATTAAAATTTAAAAATTTACAAATAATTACATTACTGATATGCATTTTAAAAGTATTTTAATATGTTACAACGCTAGAATAACACTTTTAATATGTGTTAAATAAGTCGACAGTATTATCTCAGAGCCTACTACGGATATTTTGCCTATTTATAGTTTCCATCTTAAACTTTTGTGGTATGTCACAAAATTTTTAAATTAAGATTACTCAAAAACAGAGCAGTTTACCGGATTGAAATAGGAGTACCTCTTTCATGTAAAATAAACCAAAATTTTTAATTTTTTGATCTGACAAAAATCTCGAGATAGAAGAAAGTTAGAGCAATATTTACCCACTGACCCCTATGACCAATTATGAGGAATTATTTTCAGAATATTAGATTTGCAATCTAATTGTGATATTCAATTTCAAATTTGATTACTTTATCTCGATCCTTTTTGAAAATATTTGGAGAAAATCAAATTTTAGGCTCCCCCTTTAAAGAGCAATAGCTCCGTTAGGGGGCGTTTATGGATCTATAATTATATAACTTTATTTCTTATTTTTGGTCATAGTATTTTTGGCAGACTAATTTTGAGACACCCTGTATATTGTGCGAATGATTCAAAACAGTTTATGTAATGCCACCTTTCATATAAATCATCATTTAGATTTGAGTTTTAGTGCCCAAATCATGGACGGTTGAACAAAAACAGTGCATTGCGATAGACCGAGAGATGTGATTTTCACTATTGTTATTTTATCAAAAAAGAGCCCAGGACTGATCCATCAGCATTTGCTGTATATCTGACAGGATCACTCGTGACCCTCAAAAACATACCCATGTGAAACCCTAAGGTGCGTGCCAGTACGCCCCTTTCGAAATATCTGATTAACTCCAGGCAAATCGTTTAAATTTAAAGGAAACTGGGTCCTTTGGCAACGATATTACATATTCAAAACTTAATATGAACATTTCAAGAGACTTGTTTACATTTCTGTTGAACTGCACGAGGTGGTCAGTGGTTCAATTCTCGGGCGGGTTAACTTTTTTCTATTTTTTCTTTTCTAATGAAGAAATACATATTTACGTAAAAGTTGATTTTACTTTATTTATTGAAGCCTCTTAAATATGTATATTTAATAAGTAATAAGAGCTTAACAAAATTAGACAGATACCATCGGTAGGTAAATGAATAAAGTTTTCATTCGCGTAGCGACCTTGCTGTACCTGTCTAGTTTCGTTTATGTAACATATAATTTTATTTATTTATTTAATTTTTATTTTCTATAGGTAACTGAAAAAATTTTGTGGTTGATATCAGTAATTGTTACATATTACACCATTCTCAGTTGGAAAACAAAATTACCCTGCTCAGTACGTTGTGATATTTTTTTTAACAGTGTGACCAGGGGTAAGGAAGCCTTTTCAGAACTAATAAAAAAATGACTACTTTTCATTAAAAAAATTATGATATTGTACCTCTGACCTTGTATAGTTGTGAATTCAAACGACTTACGCAATTGTTTTTATTGTCAACATCTTTTTTATAGTTTGTCACGTTAAAAAACAATATTTTTCTTGTAATTTAGTGTAATATATAGTGCAAACATTTAGTATATATATAGTTTTATTATTTTCAGTTGCAATTTGTTAAATAATTTAATGAAAATATAATGAATTACATATTCATTTGTCATATGACGTGAGTAGTTTGAATTCTTGCCGCAACTATACAGGGTGAGTCAGAAAGAATGGGTCAACGCTAAGCTGGAGATACTATACACCAAAATATTATGCTTGAGGTCATCATGCCTTATACAAATGTCGCTGGTTTAAGAAATACAAAGTAGTCAATGTGTAAAGCCTACTAAGAAAAGAAAAAGCAATATCAATACCTGAAGTGAAATCATCACAAAATGCTCGGAAACTGATAAAGTTAAACTCAATAAATAAGCGTACATTTTTTATGTACAATTGAATGCTCTTTTATATTTTTACTTTTTTAAGCATAGCTCAACAGATAAAAAAATATGTTTTGATTTACCTAAATAATAAGGTAAAACTAGTGCCCTCTAAGAGAAACGTCAAAATAAACTTCCAATTTGTAATTGTCACACCAAAAAAACTCAACACGACCAATCATTCTACCAAAACTTTCTAAATTATTACGAAATTTCAGAATAAAATTTTTAATGAACCTATTTTATTTTGCTCACGCTGTACTTTAATTGTTTGGCGCACAGCGATTTTGCACACAACACTACCCACTGTTCTGTATAAAATTCGGCAAAATCGCCTTCACTAGCAGTGCTTAGCAGGCTCCCTCTGCGGCACTCAACCTTGCTCTCCCCAGAGTGCTTAGCAGGCTCTCTTAGCGGCACTCAACCTTCCTCTCCCTAGAGTGTTTAGCAGGTAATTTTCGCGGCGCTCGAGGTCTTGTCCGTATTCGGCCGACTCCGAGTACTTAGCAGGTGTTACTCCACGGTACTCGACGTCATCCTCGTGTCTTCGACACCGGGTGTTTAGCAGGCTCTTTCCGCAACACTCGGCGTCTGTACCGTATATTCCTTACCACCCTATTTGTTATTTTCGTGATATTATTTCAGGATTTATTTTATTTACGTAGATTGGGGAATTATTATTGTTAGTATCATTTGTTTGCAGGGTGACATTTTATTTTATGAAATAAATATTTTATTTTGGATACTGAGTCTTATAATATTCCTGAACCTTGGACATAACTTCTCCATCAAGCAAACCTGGACTAATTAAAGTGGCTGTACTAGTTTGGCATCTGCAACCGAACACCGAAAGTATGTCACATAATTTAAACCTTAAACACCCTGTATTTCTTAAACCAGCGACATTCGTATAGGCACGATGAGCACAAACGTAATATTTTGGTGTCTAGTATCTCCAGCTTAGTGTTGACCCATTCTTTCTGACTCACTGTATACATATTTTTTTTATATGAAAAGCAAATAGAGAGCTTGGACATTTAAAAAAAACATGACAGTTATAATTACCTTTATAAGTTTTTCAAGCCTACTTCTAAACAGCTCTTTTCTAAACTGAATGATCATCTTTTTATCCAATAAATTTTCGCCGTTTTGTCTCTTTTCCTGTCCCAAAGCAATTTCTTTTTCTAATTCTTTATCCAAATCATCATTGACCTTATTAGACTTTATGCCTTTTATGTACAAACTCATTAGCCTCCTTGAACTCTTTTGCTTGTTTTGAACTTTGACGTCTATCATTTTTTTCAAAGTTACATTTCTCAAAAATCTGCTAATCAATGACGTTTTCGAAGTTGATGGCCTTAAAGAAGGTAAAGATCTAGATGTATCTGTATCGTTTGTATCTTCGCCTCTATTTTCTGACAGCGGCACTTTGAACGACTGACTCACTGAGTAGTGGTTATTTCTCGTCACTTTTCTTTTGGGAGAACTCAAATGTCTAGGATTCTGCGGCTCAGAGAAATCGGATATAGTTTCGTTATCAGACCAATCCATTTTGGTTGTAGAGGAATATTTATTTGAATTATTTTTTGTTAAGGGCCTCGACTCCTTAAATTCTGGCTCTTGAACTTCCTCGATCTTATTATCATTTTTAGTTGGAGTGGATGTATTGTTTATGACTTCAAAATCCTCCTCACCCTCTACTTCGGGCTCATCTTTAGCCCTTCTGCGAAAAAAATTGAGCTCCTTTAAAATCATCTGGTAAACTGTTGAGCTTTTTGGTTTATTTTCTCTTTCAAAATTTTTTTGGAAATTGTCATACTCGTATGAGTAACTAATTCCTGAAATATAATATTCTATTAGAAACAAAATTTTACATAGGAGCAACAAAAAAATAACAATTTTTGGCAAATCCTACTATTAATTTAAAAACTGCAAGACATAAAAAATGTGATATATAGTTGAAAATAAATGATCTAAACAAAATTTAACTGAGAATTGTTACTTTTTAGACAAGTTAAAAAAGTTTCAATATGATTAATTATATTCTAATATTAAAGAAATGAATGTTTAATGAAAATTTCACACCCTGTATTTTATTTTAATGGGCTATATATGAATGTAAAACAAACAAAAACAATAAGTTATTATTATTTATTAAGTATATTCTACATGCAATTATTTTCAATAATTATTATGTTCAAATGTTCCTCGTGATCTTCATTTTTATCTTCAACTTAATAGACAGTTTGGTGTGATATTTTCTTTCAAATACGAGTTTAAATAAATAATGAGAATGAAAAGAAAGAAAGAAAGAAAGAAAAGTTTCGGAAATAGTTTAAACACTACCGATATTATATGTAATAATCAAGTAAATAGAATAAACAAATTTATTTAACATTAAAGTGTAATTTTCAATAATTTAGAAAACGTAGCACTTTAGTAACTAGTTCAGATCGGATGAAAAAAATTTGATACAATTAAGTATTGTTTCAAATTTATATTGATCGTTTATGTAAATGCTAACCTAACTTAGATAATATTTAGAAAAATTAAAAAGTTAAATAAGCAAGTAACTAATGTAAGAAGGATATACGAATAGTGGAATTGAAAACTGTGGTGCAATACCTAAACCTGTTTCATGAAGTAATGTACAATATCTTCAAAGTTTTTATTTTAATTAATATATTACATCTATACATTTTCTATTATACCCAAGGCAAAAAAATAAAAGAGAGTGATTCATTCACAGCACTTGGATGATTACAGGAGGTGAGGGATGCACGAGACAAGATTCCATAGGCATGCCACTTGAGAAGGGTTCAAAGAACACAAAATTACTAAAAATAAGTTGACAAGTGAATCTTGTAGTGTAACCTACTTGATGCGTACTCCGCAGATATCACACTTTAATACATAATACACTGCACCACTTATATACACACTACTATACGAGTACACTACCGGTTACTAGCACAGCCACTATAATGGTCACACGTTAACACTTATCGTTGGCTATTAACCCTGTTTATAGAACAGTTGGAAACAGTTTTCAACCATCAGACGCACACGCATTGTTTTTATAATGCGCACATAGCGTTCAAAATGATTAGTTTTAGATGCAGTGCCTATGCTTCTGATGGTTAGAAACTGATTCTGGTGTACTACAAACAAAACTATTATAGGGTGCATTATTATCATACAACCACGACAGCACCTGGTTCCATATATTTGTTATTGTATTCATTTATTCATGTTCTGTTAGTGTTTTTTAATATATAAGTATATTAAACATATTCTTCGATTCAGACTTCAATCTTCTAATATAGTTTCTTCACCATATCACTATTTTGCCTTTTTCTATTAGAATTCTTGTTCTATGTCATTTTATAAAACAAAAATTCATGTCACGCATAATTGGCAAAAGCACCCTTCTAAATATGATAGGCAGTTTCATTCTGTGAGATAGCAACCTGATTTTTTTATTGTCAGAAGCTCATTCCTAAAGTACAAGCCATGAATTGTTCGCATGTTTTGTATCATCAACCTCTCTTCTTCCATCTGTGAGTTTTCAGTATTTTCCGTTTCACAGTTGTATATCCATCTTTGACATGCCATTCTTTATTACATGATATACGCTACTCACAGACAATCTTGTTAATGATTTATTTCAACTGCATCACTTACACTCACATTTTAGTCTCGAAACCTAATGCCTACATAAACATTTTTTATCATTCGATGTTCCTCACTTTTTATATTAGGGCATGCCCGATTTTGAAAACACGCAGTAGATCTTAAATTATTATCCATTCTTAAAAACATAAAAACACAATCACTAATAAATTTATTAAATTCACAATTAAATTAGCGGAAAAATATATCGAAATTTTCCTACGCACACACTCATGGTAATGCGTAAGATGGAACAGCTGGCTCCGTCAAGGCATCTCGACCATTAGAAATTAAACATTCTGATATGGTGCTTGCGTATTTGCTATGGCGCATGCATATCTGCTGCGGCAGAAGCTATGTAATCGGATATCCTGTGAGAGATATGCGGCATTTAACTTTTATACGATAAATATATGGGCTGCATGTATTTATCTTTGTGTCGACTACTTTAAATGGTGAGCGGGTTTATAATATGAATCACTCTCTATTATTATGGACCTCAACTATAAGTATTAATAATATCGTGTGAAATGTATTTCAGAAATCAATTTTGTTGATGGACTTCTGTGGCCTAAATTAGAGAGGACCCCCTGAGCAATGCCACCACCTTTTCTCTTTATTAGGCTGGTAGCAGCTCAGGTGGATAATCTCCTAATGGGATCAAATACAAGGGGCCCAGTGGGGCCTATGTGCTGTAGCCTCTAAACTACCATTTACTACATAAATAAATTTAAATACATATTTATATAAGATATACAAGGTTTCTGTCAGATTTAACATCAGGAATGAAACTATTTAAAAGTACATTACAAACAAACAAAAAATAAATGTTATGTACATAATTCGAGTCCAATGTTAAATCAAAGATGCCCTATAAGAGTAGTTAGTGTTTGACATCTTACCTTTATGCTCGTAAACATTACTATCACAAAGTATAATATTTGCAGGTAAATTCTGGGGAATGTTTGGGTAATTCGGGTAAAACCCTTCGCTTTTAGTCAATTTCAAATTAGTTTTCGCCTCAAGAACTTTGTTGACTGGGGCAGGTTTTATTTCAATTGTTTCAAAGTTTTTCAAGGAGAGGCTTCCAAAGGAACGTCGTCTATTGGTAACATCAACCGAAGAAGAGTAAACTGTAACGTCTTCTTGGCCTTCAGGAACTCCTCGTTCCGCCAGCGGAACTGAAGTCGAAAAATTTAAAATATTTTTTAAGCTGCCTAAAATATTGGTATCCAACAAATTGGTTTCAGATTTTTTCTTCTTCAAGTTGTTTTCTTCTTGGACGATATTGGTGTCAATATACTTTCTTGTACTCCTCTTTTTCAAACAACTAGATTTAGGTTTGGATTTAAGACTGGGTTCCTTTCTAACGTAATTTTCATCCGAATTGGAATTATCCTCTTCATCTATGGAACTAGAAACACTAGCTGTTGAGCTGGAAGAAGTAGACGAATATCTTGGATGATGTATATAAATATCAGATTTAATTTCTCGTTCTGGTACATTTTTTTCATAATATGGAGCGTCACCTTCAGCTGCCCAACTATATCTGCCTTTAACTACATCTGGTTTTCTTATAAAACCCCTTTGGAAGAAACTCAATGACACATCAGGTTCATGTGTGATAAAGCCATGATTAATATGTATATCATCTATTTTCGTACTATTTAATATATCTTCATGGAAAGATACACGTTTCTTGGGTGTGTCTGATTTAGACTTTTTCTTTCTTTGACGACGAAATACTATTTGTTCCTCAAGAGGTTTTGTGTCTTTGTTTTCAACTGCCGGAATAGTTTCTGGAATGGACAAGGGCGGAACAGCTTCTACAGGGCAATTTAAATTAATTTTTAAATTCTCATTGACTTCTTCTGAAAGACTAACATGCATGTCAGTATTTGCTGTATTTAGCTTCACATTTTGTAAAGTATAGTCTAGCAATTCATAACTGTTTAATGAAACATTCATTAAGTCACTTTCTGTATTTTTTATTGGGTGTTCCATTTCAAAAACATCGTCACTGATATTTTTGGATTCCAGTTTGTGTCCATCCGAAGGATTTGATGAAACTTCAAATATATCAAATTTGTCAAAGTAATTTGGTACAGATGTGGATATATTTTTATAGTCATATTTGATAATTTGATTAACACAATCATCCTTAACCATCAAGTCTTTATTTTCTTCAAGTGACTGAATATTAGGTTTCTTGGCACTTGAATGTAGATACTTATCAATTGCTTCTTTACTAATGTTTTTTTCTGAACATAAATCATATACACCGTGTCCACAATTGCTATGTTTACTTGCCAGCTCTCTATTTATTTTATCATGAGAACTTTTTCCTTCTTTTCCACTATCTTCTTTTTCACAAATTGTATCAGTGTAATAATCATTAATTTCAATATTCTTGTGATCTTCTTTGTCAGCCAGTAGGTTTAGTTTTATATCACTGTTAACGTTGTCTGAAAGATTCTCAACATTTTTTATTATCACATCACTCTCTGGTAACACATCTGTATCACAACCCAATCCGCTCACTGACATAACAGATGTTAACTCACTTTCACTATCCAACATTTGTACTCCAGAGTCTACCGGAGAAGAAAGACTTGATACTGTGCTTGAAGTCATCTGCGCATCTTGGTAATTTTGACCTTTCTTAAAAATATCTTCGCATATTTTGAATCTAGTTTCAATATCATTATAAATTGTCTCCATATTTCTGAAATACGAAATGTCATCCACTATAGAAATATAGTCTACAAGGCCTAGTAGTACAAAAATTTAATGCTTTTCAGTACAATGCAATGTGATAGTTTTATGAGTATTTTAATAAAAAGTGGTTGTCACTAAAACTTATATAAACATTGTTCTTGAATAGCAATAATTTAATAAATTATAGAAATATAAAAAAATAAACACTGTGCATATGAATCACGATTAAGAAAATAAAATAGTACTAACTTAAATCTTTACCTTGTTTTTCTCCTACTTATTAATTCAAAAATTATATAAATCCGAACCAGTAAAATCAAATAATTAAAGATGTATAATTATCACACACATTCATTGTCATTATTACATATTTTTGTCCTTCACTTCAAGACGAGCTGGGAGCTGGGCATGCGTTTATCATTTTGACGTTTAAAATTACATATCATTGATTTTTAAGAGTAGTCAGACAGGTAACCTAAAAAAAATATAGAAATTTTGAAGGTAATAAAAAAAGTAATATAAATACATACACTGTTTAAGAAATTAGTAGTACTACTCAAATTATAACCATAAACGATAATGGAAAGGAAAGCTTTTTTGTAGTAGCATAAAATTTAAAACGACAGAATACTTATACTACACTTTAGTTATTAGTCTGTGACTGCGCTTCAGTGTTGCCAGGTCAATTTTATTTTTTTCAGTAGATTGCTATCTAAAAATTCAGTAGAAATCAGTAGACAGAGAAAGAGATACAGCTAAATAATTCTCCAACAAACTAAAAAGACTAAAAACTATTCAAAAAATAAATATCTACATAATAAATGTGGCAAAATTAGCATGTTGAATACAAAATTGATAGTGATAATAGCTTTTAGGTAAGTTCTCGAAAAGCTAATGTTCATAAATTGATACCTGGAGAATGTAGAAACATAGTGGTATCATCAGAATAACGAATTTTTCGATATAATTCCAGAATTTTTCAATGGACACATCTGGTCTATACTCTAATTGAGTATTTCTGAGTAGGGATCACTCCTTATCTAAATCCTATAATTCATTTTGAGCTACTAAATTAGGAAATAAATGCATAGCAAGAAGAACAATACTATCTCCTTTCCTATCTAAAATGTCTTTTTGATTTATTAAATTCATGTTGATGAAAATTTCGTTATTAAAATCAAACCTTTGGTTGATTCGATTTGAAGCTTCATTGAAAAATTGTAAACATCTTTTCCTTAAAGTTAGTTCTTCATCCCAGTCAAAGAATTTATTGAGATCAAAAGTTTTGCACTCAAATAAATTTCATGTACAGAAAGAAAATTAGCTGAGTTCTTATAGTTTATTCTAGAAAGTGAAATATTTAAAATAACATCCCTTTTATAAAACATTCTAGAAAACATTTGTAAATGGCACTAACTGAGCTGTGCAATTCTGCAATTCAGATATTTTTGGCACTTCAGACTGCATTTGTTTATTAAGATTATTGAAAAATGCTAAAATACAAACTCTAAAAATTGAAAATACAGTTTTGTAATCCAGTATCAGAAGAATATCTTGAGTATGTTGTAATATTTAAAATCTAATTTTGTTCAACTATCTATCTGGCCAAAATGTTAAAGATTAAAATGTTCATTAATTCAGTAGATTTGTAGGTGATTTCAGTATATCAGTAGACTGAGAGGTAAATCAGTAGATCTACTGAAAAATCAGTAGACCTGGTAACACTGCTGCGCTTGCGCGCGCATCACCCACCATCACGATCACGGTCACAAACCTAGAAAAAATATAGACAGCGTTGGTTCATGATATACGTCACGTGACAGGTGCCCATAGAAATCATAAAATATATAGAACGCCAAAAGAGGTATCGAAAATAGTCAACCTATGGAGAAAACGCGAGTCTGGTAATATTGCAGTAACTTAGCTTTCATGAGCTGGTTACACTAACGAGGCAACTTCACACTAATAGGCGGTAATTTCAAAATATGAAAATTTTACGTCCAATTTGTGATTTCTATGGTTCTTCCTTTTTTAATTCAATTGTATGCTAAGCTTAAAATGCAGCGTAACCAACTGCTTACATTAAGTTTTCCCTAGATGGCTGATTTCTAAGCCCCTCCATAGTCTGACTATTTTTGAGTGCCTAATGTAAAGGCTTCTGGCGTTCTATATATTTTATGATTTCTATGCAGGTGCCGCATTTTCTAGGGACCTAAGGTCCAGAAAATGGATATTTTATTTGCTTTATGTTCGCAGTTGTGGCAAATATTATGGTTGCATTGCAATATGAAATTAACTAAGTTGCTGTCATTTTAAATGTCATTAAAGAATGTGACATGAGCTGTCGGTTAGAGTAGTGAAAATTATATGAACTAGTATAAATTGTAACCTTGGAACTTGCTTCGAACCATTCGAACTGTACAAACTTTCTGCCAAACACAAACACAAAGTATAAACTAGATAGAGGGGTATCTTGATTACTATAACATATGAAAATTGTTTAGGGACAAGTCCACTGCAAGCGCTGCTGTAGAACTTTAAGTAAATGTAGTGTATATTTATTGGTTACTTACTGAGGTTCAACTTACTTGTAGCTTAGCAACGTTTTAATTATGAAATTATGAATATGCTGTGACTGTTTTTGGTTTTGACAAGTCTATTTATTTAAGATATTAACTTATTATACATAATTCTGTGGAGCTTATTACTGAAATGAATTCTGAAGAACATTAGAAGAACCAAGAAAATGAAGATTATTATTAAATATTTGTATTATTAAATAAGATGATACTATACTATAAGTACCAATATTGTGTACCATATTATGTAAGTTCTTGTTTAAAAATAAATAATTTATTAAATATTTTATAATTATTGTTAGGTAGGTAGTACGTATAGTATGTACAAAACATTATATCTTACTGATAATGTATATTATTCTATTAAATGAAATATCCTCAAATGAAGAGCTAAAATATAAATAATAGTTTACAGTCCATCCACCAGGAGCGCTGAAACTTTTATACAAACTCGATCCTAGAGATTCAACTCTATCTAGTTTATACTTTGTGAACACAAACACAGTAGAACAGAATCATATGTTCCAAAACGTAATTACAACAGCGTAAAACTCTTAAATCTCCACAAAAAGAATTCCTACCCCTATTTTCGAGGGTGCTGATCACGAATCTGAAGTCAAATTTCGGCAGTTGCTTGTAGTTTTCAAAAAAAAAAATTTAATTATAACCTCTATTACATTACGTTAAAGTCACAGATTAAATAGATTACTCTGTGTTAAAGTTGCAATATAACTGTATTTTGATAACAGTGTGATGACGTCATGAAATGACGAAGGCAGAAGTGTTATATTGCAATTTCAACCTAATGTAGTGTAACTATGTAAGTTTACAATTTTGAAATTTTTTTTTGGAAAACTACATGCGAGCGCCGAAATCTAACTTCAGATTCGTGATCAGAATATAGAGGGGTAGGAATTATTCTGTTAAGAGTGCGGATTTTTACGCTGTTGTAAATAATTGCCCATTCCATTTGCATTAAAAAATCACGTTAAAATTGTCAAAAAATTTTATTTTCAAATGGAGGAGGTAGAGTGGGGGTAAATAGTCCCACGAGAATACTACCTCAAGAGGAGGAACTCTTAGAACTAGTTCATTTAGTCCCGGAATTGTAAAAACTGGTACACCAAACACCCAGTTCATATAATTCATCGAATCCTAAATTAGAACAAACAACTTTTACATGCAACTTTTGGTTCAGGAGATTCTGAACTGACCCACCAAACACAGCTATGAATGTGACCAATCACAGTAAACAAATGAGCTTCACGCTACAATACAACCAACGTAAATTGGTATAAAAACCAAGTTTTAGCGATTTTGGACCTTTTAGGGCAGCCATGAATTTGCGGTCGCCGGCAATATGACACTGCCACGGTCTATATTTTTTCTAGGTTTGTGATCACGGTATGATGACGACAGTCAGTGTTGCCAGATGGCATTAAAAAATCCCATACGAAGTTTGAAAAATCCCTTTTATTCCCATATTCTACAAAGGCAGAAAAGACGAAAGCCGTGTACCTGTCATTGGCTTACCCGTATTATTCAGATTGAAAACCAAAAAAGTGTGTTTTTCAGATCTGTTAAATTAAAAGATAATTTACCAACCTTCGCTGTATATCATAGTTGTTTCTTTGGTTTTTAATTTTATTAAAATTGACATGAAAAATTATCTCCAAAAAAAGAGAAAATTTCCGGTATCTAGCAACACTGATGATGACGGTTTCAATGATCGTGATCCGTTTTTCCCTTTCCGAATCATTTTCTTTGATTATTTTTATACTTTCTCAAGATCCGACTATCGACTAACATTTTGATGTTATGCAGGTCATTTAAATTTGAATAAAATATAACAATAACCAAGAAATCGTCAGTAGTATAATTTAAACAATGTCGAACACAATTTTGTGTAAATTGAAGAACATTCCTATATATTTCAAACATTTTGTAATATAATATGTGTAAATATGTAATACATACAGGATCAGAACACAATATGTATATAAGTATATGTATTATAATATTATTTATTTATATAATTTTATAGATTAGAAATAGAGGATTAGGTATTAGTATAAATCGGTTATCTTAAATTACATATGCTTTTTGAGTCACAGATCGGATTATAAGATTTGGATCGGATATCAATTATGATTGGAAATCATTGTGCGAAAAAACAGCTCTATATGTATTCTGTGGTCATGGTAACAGAGTCACAAAACATATAACTAGAGTAACAGTAGTAAATGTTTGCATTAGTGGTCTGTAGGCACCATCTTTTTGGTCTGTAGGTACAGTGCAGTTTGCCGCGTTATATGTTTTGTGCACAGTATACTTAAGCAATCAGTACGGAATCTTAGACAATTTATGAATGAAATACGTCTGGCAGTTTTAAATACCCCACTCTAGAAAAAGTCGCCTAGAATATGGCGGATTCCACAGAACATACGAAAAATATCTAATAATTTGGCGTAAACATAACCAAAGTTATTTCGTAGTTATAATATTTTGCATTAATTCTTAATTAACTGTTGTAATCCAGTGTAGTTTCATATAAATTGAAGTACTGATTGAGAAATTATAGTAATAACTGTCAGTCGCCAACAACATGGCGGATTTTTGGAAGACGCGGGAAAGCTGAGTTTCCCTACTGATTGCTATACTGTGGTTTTGTGGTTTGCCGTGTGCAGTCAAGTGAGTAATCTTAGTAATCTGTGGTCAAGTAGTCTGTGAGTTCTGTGATGCCTGACGCAGCACTCAGCACTATATATGGGGATATGAGAACAATAAACTAGACAAGACTCTTCAATTTCAATCCTTGTGTTCCGTATTCCTTATGCACTCCTTATGTTTCGCTTGTGCGTCCGCGGCTATGACGTCACAACTTGGCTTCGATGGATTACATTAAATATAATTGCAAATTGCAAATTTTGTGCAAATTTTGTTGTGGTATACTTTCATAAATTTGTGTTTTTATAGAGTTGAACTGACGTCAGTAATGTTTCTCATTGAATTTAATTCGATTTTATTATTTATTTTTTTAGTAATTTTGAACGAAACCTTCAAATCAGATACAACAAAATTGAATATAGTATATAATTAGTATGAAACTGTTACTATTGAATGCATTTTTATTTTACGAGTGCCTTTAAAAAGGACAATGTACTAATGAATTTTAGGGTACGTCCACTTTCTCGTCTTGATGGGTTGTGGAGCAGAAAGTTGAAATTGGAAGACATCATAAATCGTCTAGAAATAGACGTGATGGTCGTCCAGGAAACCAAACTTAGCGACACCTCTCACTCAAATTTCCATTCCTGATTATGACATTTACATATATGACAGAGACCCTAGCGAGGGTGGCGTTTCACTCATAATCAAGAGATGCATCGGCCACTATCCACTGCAGCGTCTCCAAATTGGAAAATATCAAGGCCGTGGCGATAATGTTGAGATCGCTACGGCATGGAGACGCTGCAGAGGTGGCCAGACTGCTAAACACTCGACGCCGACCTAGACACGATACTTTCCTGGCCCCAGACGATTGCCATAGGTAACTTCAATGCGAAGTCACCCGCGTGGCACAGCAGGTCGTACCCTGTTGAACTACCAAGACACACACAATTACATAACTATATTAGGGCTTACAGGATCGACTTTTTGAAGACCCACTGGTCCCCCTAACGTACTAGACATTGCCATCCCAAAATCTATCCCGCTAATTGCTGAGATTTCCGTCGAAGAAGGGTCTATACTGCCCATAATTCGGTCACGCTGAATTTAGGGCAGAGACAAGGAAACGAGAGCACTTTGACTAGGAGGTTCACTGATTGGAGGCGCTTCCGAACAGAAATGCAAAAAAGCACTGCGCTACAAATTATTGAAATTTCCTAAGACCTGGAGGCGGCTGTCCTTACATAGAAACAGATATCAAAAACGCACTGATTTTAACCACGACAGAGACAATGGCCCACCGTCAAATCCTAGGACATTAGACAACAAATACGAGAAAAAAGGGATTGCCATCCGTACCCGTCTCCCCAACACAGACTTACTTAAAGGTACTAAACAGATGGGTAAAGGCGGCCCTGAGCGAGCTGGCCCAGGAAAGATGGGGCAGACACTTGGAGTCGCTGGACCGGAGACTCCCAACATACATCGGCAATATGACTATAACAACAAAAGGTATTGACATAAGATGCACGACTACACTTTTACAAAACTGTTTTACAGCTTGACATCTGGTCCAACAGGTGGAAAGTCAAAATTAACCCCGACAAAAGCTTAGTTATCCTTTTTACGAGGCCAGAATTCTCTAAGATTTCAATCTCGACAAACTTACACTATCTCAGGAGCCGACAGGCACAATACCTGGGCGTGACAATGGACCAGTGACTCACTTGGAAACCGCACATCGTGGGACGGTGATGTAGGTGAGAATCACCAGAACTACGTTCTATCCCTTACTCAAAGGTGGCAACACCTATAGTCAAAAGAATAAGCGAACGTTTACCAAGTACTTCAATCGCAGCTAATCTATGTCTGCGGCATGGTTATACGCAGTAAAAAGTCATATAAAGTCACTCCAGGCTTACGCACAGCCACCACTGCACCCTGGTATGGTATACAAACGCGACTCAGACTATACGAACGATACCTAAACAATGACGACACGGAGACACGACAATCTCCTCTTGAGACAAGCCGTCGACTATAAACCAAAAGCGTGAGACAACCACAAAATTCCTAGACACTAACTTTTTGACTTGAGGTGACCACTCCGACAGGTACAAACTCCCCCACCCCCACGCTAACCCTTTAAGTTTTAGGAAGTCAGGATCAAGAACGCCAAGAAGAGACAATTACAAAAAACCCCGACCTTACCCCAACCCACCCTGCCCTGCACCAGTTTACCGAGTCATTTGGCTCGATGGCTGCGTGCATCTCTAGCTACAACGTTAATCCCAAAATACCACCCCCAGGATGCTAGTGGCCCGCCACTCACGCCCGCAACGACGACTACCCTCCGGGGGGTTAGACTAGCCGACAGGAGAGGCCCCCTATCAGTGGGGGTCAGTCAGGACAAGAGGAGGTCCCACAAAGCGCCTATACCAGCCACACTTGTGGTCAGGGTTGACGACGTATGGGGCCCACTTTGATGAAGCTGTCCAGGCCTACAGTGATGAGGTAGGACAAAGAGGGATAACCCCTCTCGGTTCCAAATAATTAAGGCCACAAATAACAACAAAATTAACCGCGTGGTTAGCACGGACCAAGACACAGAACTACAAATTTACCAAAAAGGAAGTCATTTTTCATTTGACATTTGTGAAGTCAATCACTGAATAATAATCAGATCTAAAACTGATCTAAAGTTGGAAACCTATTGAGTAGCTGAGTAATCTATTTAATAATAATAATATCAACATCATCATCACTCATCATCGTCGTCATCATAACTAATTATCGTCATCCTCATCGTTATCAACGTCATCAAGATTCATCGTTGTCACCATTATCATCATCATCACGAGTCATTATCACCATAATCATTTTTATATCTTATCATCATCATCACTCGTTATCAACATCATCATCATATTCATCCCTAATCATCATCATCATCCTCGTCGTTCCACAACAGTAAAAAGTTAGCAGTTGTGAATGTGGTAATGATTGAATCGATATACATACATATATAAAATCAAAATTCTAGTGAGAGGGATTTTGTCCAAGACTCTACAACTGAAATCTATGGAATTGTTCAACTGCTAAATACTATGGGAGCTTATTGCAGCTGAAGGGTTATTATTTAATTTGAATAATGTATCACCTGAGAAATCATCATATAGTTGTTTTAACTTACCGTTCTTTAGCTCTGTAATCCACGAATGCGTGGTTCTGTGCTCACTCAACTGGTACACGTAACATCTATATCTAACTTATTAAGAGAAATGTCACATTTCTAAAAAAAGGTTTTTAATAACAAAGAATAGATGACATGCTAACAAAGTAATTGAAATAATTGTCCACAAACAAATATTAAACTTAGGGTAAACTTTAATAGATACAAATCTGTTAAACCTTAAAAGATGTAACTGCAGTAGCTTTTATAAAGTAACTTTTTGTTGGAAAAAGTGTCATTCCTATCAGCTTATTTTATATTTATTATCTTTCTGTATCTTGCCTGGTACTGCAACTTGACTATATAATTTTAAAATGCTTCATCACTTTATTCCTTATTTGGAATTCATATGTCTTTTTCCTAGTTGTTGCTAGTACATAGTGTCGAAATATCGATTATTCTTTCTTTGGTGGGGTCACAGATGCTGACCAGATGGCCCAAGTGTCTTTCAAAGTACAGATTCCTAGACATTATACTTTACAGATAACCCACAATTAAGTAAGAACTACATATTACTAATTAAAAGAAAGCATTAACTTTTTGTTTGAATACCTCTACTGGCACGGTCACTCTTTACTCAAGAATGTTACTTAAAAACTTTGTTTAATTTAATATTTATTAGTTTCCCCTCTCTGAGAATATAGATACTGACAATGCGTTTACCTTTTCTTACAATCAAGATATTTTAAACTCTATTACCAAAGTTTACAAAATAACTATCAGTTGTCGCACGGGCATTCGCCGTTATTTTATTGGCGAACGGTGGCCTTGTATGGATTAGGATCGAGCGGTATTATCGCTCTTTATCCTTCACCATCTCTGTAGACCTGGGCGGCCTCGTAGAGGTGGGTTCCCTTCTCCGGTCAGCCTCGACCGCTGTTGCGGCTGATGCTGGCGGCTCGAGGAACCTCCTCCTGCTCTGGCTGACCCCCGCCGGCAGGGGGGCCTCTTCTGGCGCTCTTCGTGTCTTCTAGGTTCTTTCTTCGCCGGCCGTCCTAAACCCCCGGGGGTGGTCTTTGTTGGGAGTGGGTTTTTGTGAGTGGCTTGTAGCCATAGGATGCTCTTCTTCCCGAGTCTGTTACGGTTCGGGAGATGCGAGCGCTAGGTAAGGATAGGGTTTGGGTTGTCTATGTTCTCGTCTTCTTCTTGGTGGTCTTCTTGGTCTTGGTTTCTTCTTGTCCTGAAACGAAAGAAAAGATTAACGGGGGAAGGGGTTGATGTTTTGTCAGGAGGAAGGTCAAGAAATTGGTGTTTTGGACGTTTGTGTTTGTCTGTCGGGGCGGGGGCGTAGTCGACGGCTTGCCTAAGCAGGGGGTTGTCGTGGTCTGTGGCTTTGTTAATGGTTTTTTGTGCGTGTGTGTGTGTATGGTATGTGTTAGGTCGGTGTAGTCTAGGTCTCGTTTTATGTCTGTGTTTCTGAAATACCAAGGCGCAGCGACGGCTGTGCGTAAGGCTATGTTTTCCACGGCCTGTAGTTTTTATGTGGCTTTTTGCCGCGTAACTCCATGCCGCGGAGCCGTACGTTAGCTGCGCTTAAAGCACCACCTTGATTAGCGTGCGCTTATTCCTTAGACTAAGGGTGTTACCACCCTTGAGTAAGGGATAAAGCCTCGCCCTGGTGGCTTTCAAGTAAGTCGCTGGTCCATCGTCACGCCTAGGTATCTCGTTTGTCTTTGCCACGGGATGGGTTCTTGGAAGAGGGTAGGATTGTCAAGGACGTGGTTTCGGGGAGGCGTCTTTGGGTGAAAAGGACAGCCGAACTTTTATCGGGATTAATTTTGACTTTCCACCTGTTGCACCAGGTTTCGAGTTGGTCGAGGAGGACTGGAGTGTGTTTAGGGTGTGGTTAAGGTTTGTGGCTTGTGTGGTCAGTGTAATGTCGTCGGCGTAAAGGTAAGTGGCCACCCCGAGCGCCCCCCGGGAAAATCTAATGCTAGAATTGAATTCGGCATCCTCGAAAACCCCGAGTAACGAGTTTGGAGCGCTTCCCATGGACTATGCAATTTCCCCCAGAATGAACCCGGATACCCCGCAAAGCCGCCCCGGGTAATTCCAATGCCACAATTGAACTCGGTATCCCCAAAACCCCCAAGTAACAAGTTTGGAGCGATTTTTATGGACGCTGCCATTTCCCCCCAATTCACCCCCCGCGCACCCCCACAGAGCCGCATCCCCGGGTAATTCTAATGCCAGAATCGAGTTCGGCAGCCCCGAAAACCTCCGAGTAACGATTTCCGAGCGATTTTTCCGAGTTTCCAGTCGTTCCTATAACGGTGTAATGCATTTTCCGGCCCAGAAGGCATTTTTCAAAAAATGGCTAAACCAGACGATATAGACTTTTTTCCTGTGACCTTCCTGAACACAATGCAGAAAACCGCATCTCGATATCTGCTGTGCCTAAAAATTGCTAAAAATCAGGAGAATAATAAAAAAAACCCTATTGGGTTCATCTTCTCAGGAAAAAAAATAAATTTTTTTAAAGAAAGTGACATTTTGCAGGTTACTGACAAAACTACGACCTATGCTTCAAAAAAGGATACAAACTTCAAGAATTTATGTTAAATTCGTGACCGTCTCGCATGTTTTTAGTTTTAAAATTCACAATAAAAATGCAGTTGCAATGCACAATGCCACGTCGTCACCGGCCGCTTGCCACTCGAAAATTAAACTTGTTCGAGATTAGTGGCACCAGACTGGCATCACACCACCTGCAAAATACCACGCCACCACTACTCTGTTCTTATACTCGCGTCTTCATATGTTTACATAGACCAGTGTTGCCAATAGTGTTGCCATAAAGTACACGCGGATTCTGTCCAAATTCCACAATTTTGCCAACGAATCCACACATTAGGGATTTTGATTTTGGTAGATTTATGTGGGGCTTATTTATATATAAGATTTATTTAATTTTTAAATTATTTAAATAATACAAGTTTATATGTAAATAAGTTATATAAAACAGTTGAATAATAATCTAATATAATAAATAATAATTTTATTTTGTTGACTTGACTTGACAGCTTGACACCCAACCCATAGTCCACAGAAAACACAGAATAGCAATTCGAGATACTATGGAATAATTCTTACATAGATGGCAGCTAGTTTCGACAAACCTTTCAACTTGAAAATAACCAACACTGTCAATTTACATTTACAAGTCCATTTTAAGACGTTTATACGCAAATTCCACACATATATGCATTACACACAAAAAAAAGTAAATTCCACGCAATGCGTGGAATTCCACGGACATTGGCAACACTGACATAGACTTTAATAGGCTTGTTTTTGCAGCTGTTCAAAACGGTTTGGAAGCTGTGAGAAATATTCGACCAGTTAAGTTGAGAATGCGTTACCATTGAATTT
Source organism: Monochamus saltuarius (assembly GCA_025584915.1). NCBI lineage: Eukaryota > Metazoa > Arthropoda > Insecta > Coleoptera > Cerambycidae > Monochamus > Monochamus saltuarius. The sequence goes on along the minus strand of CM046723.1, from coordinate 20,666,781 downwards.
GACGCAATAAATAGTTGGACGGACATTTCTGATAGTGCTGCTGCTAAAACAAACCTAATGATTCCACCTGCCACTTGGTCACCACGTCACTGCCACGCCACTTGCTGACCACTTCAGTGCGCGCCTTGCCTTAGGTTTAGGGATAAGGATGACGTGAGCGGTTTTCCAGCACTTTGGAAAATGCCTCAGTCTTAGGATGGTGTTTGTGATATTTAGGAGGGCTGTGAAGGGTTTGCGGGGTAGGTGTTTTAGTGTGTGGTTTTGAATGTGGTCTGGTCCAGGAGCCTTTTGGTTTCGGAGGTGTTTAATGATATGTCGTAGTTCGTCAGGGGTGGCGGGTGGTATTGTGTCATTGTCTAGCGCTCCGTCGATGCGTCGGGCCGCACGCTCGACCTCACGTTCGAATTCCTCGTCCTCGTCAGGCAACTGGGGTGGTCTACACTGCAGTTCTAGGCTGTCGGCAAAAGCCTCGGCCTTTTCCTGGTTCGTGTATACCACCCCCCTGTTGCCGTGGATTGGAGGAATTTCCCGGCGGGGCGGTAGGCGTAGGGCCCTCTGCACTTTCCAGAGGCTATTGTCTTGCGGGTCCAGCGACTCCAAGTGTCTAGCCCATCTGTCCTGGGCCAGCTCACTTAGAGCCGCTTTCACGCGTCTGTTCTGTATGTTGTAGTCGTGTCTGTGTTGGGGGTCCTCGGGCACTGCGTGCCGCTTCTGCGTTCCCCTTACTCGCAGACCCGCTCTTGGGGAGCGAGGAACCCAGCACATACACAGTGCGTCAAGTTGTCGATGCGAACAGTAAGTGGCGATTTGTACAGAGTAGACAAAAAACGCGAAGGGTGATTAGATTGTATTAACATGTCTGTGGTATATTGTTTGGGAGATGGTTGCACAACAGAGCTTGGAAGTGATGAACCAATCTGTCACGAACATGTTGGATATCAACTTAAAATGGAATTTTTAAAAGTACCCTTCAATAATAATGACACTTCCTCAATACAACAGTTTTTGAACTTGTGGTAGTTCCGAGTAGAAATCTCAATTAAATGTTAAAAGATGATAGCAGATTTCATTACAAATACGTCATCAGTTTAAAAGAAACCGCAAAATTAATTTTAAAGATTGCCATCATTATAGCAAACCATTGTACTTTGTTTACGATCACATAAAGGCCCGTATTTATTCTAAGAAAATCGGACGAAAGTAATATTAACAGATACCTAAGTCCTAGAATACTTTTTACGGCGGCAGTCTTTAGTTATTAATAACTTAGTAGTAGTAGAAGTAGTAGACAAACAAACCCGCAAACTTTTGAATAAACTACATATTATAGTTTGTACTTGTTAGTAGGTTAGTTTAAAATATTCTGTAATAAATTGTAATAACTTTCTAAAAATTCCCTTTTTATTGTGGGCTTCTGGAACAACCCGTCTATGGAGACCGAAGGTCATACCATAACAATTGCCCCGTAAACGTTGCCTATTGGCCGATCCTATGATTTATGAGTCGGCATCGCTTAGATGTGCGAAAGTCAAAGAAAGTTTAAAGAATTGACCGCCCGTGCGCCAACTGATATTTATCTGTAAACTTTGCTATTACTAGCTCCATAGACAATGAGTCAAAAGACCTGAGTGTTGCAGGTAACGGAGTCACATTTCACAACAAAAACTGCTGACAACAATTTGCAAATGTAACTTTTTTTATGGGTTCATAAAATTTTGTATGTTGAAATAAAACTAGGAAATCGTAATATATAAATATAATTTGTCACCGACTAATAACTACGATACAAAAATGTGATATAGAAAAATGGGCAATGAAAATATAATGTTCACTAATATTTTATGCAAGTAAAACGAAAGCACAGGTTTGGGTTGTACTGCCTAATATTACATCAATATCTTCTCTACCGTATATATTCTATTCTGTATTATTTCACTATGGATATGGTATACCTTACTCGACAAAAGAAATGTGGCTAGAATGTTACACAGATTAGGAAAACGTTTGGTAGGTAATAATGAATTGTTGTTACATGTGATATAAATGTAAGTGAAAACGATTATATCTATCTATTTTAATAAGAGACTATAAAAATACTGAATGTATTGGACAAAAGAAAATAGAATTACGGCATGAATATCACATCTACATAGTTTATCCTAAAATTAACAACCTGTTACATTTATATTGCTTTCTATTTAGAAATGTGTATTTGGTTTTTATATCTATACATATAAAATACTAATTACCAAGGGTCTGATCAAAATAATGGCATCCAAATTACAAGAAAAATAAAATAGTTGATTGCATCATACAAATAGCAATTCTACGTCAGTCAAATAGTATACTTTTATAGAGGAACTTAATTTTTTTACAATAATATATCTTTTTCAATTCTGAATATTTTTACACAATATAACAAATAATAAAATCATCATCCTAGAGAGATGTTACATGTCAGTAATCCATGTTTTCTTATTTGTTAACGAGTAATGCTAATATAACTTATACGTTTTGCGTAGACAAGTAGAAAACTTGTTTGAATTTGATGTGATAAACACAATCAAAAATCTATTTTTGTCAGTTCTTGTGTAAACTTTCCACACATACCTATTAAAAGCCACAGCCTTCATCTATTTTAAAAACATGTCAAAAATGTGATTATTAACTATTAAACCCTGTTATCAAGGAGATTTAATACTGAACTCATTAACTTATTAAATATCCCTGTTAAATAAAATGAATATCATCTTTGGAAGTAATACAGGCTATAACTAAAATATACATATTTTTTTCAGAATGCCCAATTTCTAATAAAAGAAATACAAAAATATATTATGTTAACTAACATTATTCCGAGTTACAACAAACTAATTTTAATTTAATAACTAATTTTACTTAACTTAAAAATTATATAATACCTTAAATATATTTTTATTTTAGCTTTTTTTATCTATCATTCGACACACATTCGTTTAAAAATAGTTCTCAACTTTCAATATAATTTAAATAAAGTACCTAACAGTCTTAAATTGCTGTAACTCGAATACCATGCAGTATATTTTGGCTTTGAAACAGCAAATAAATAATGTAAAAGTCGCTTAAGTTAAAACACTGTCAATTTTTTAAATGTCATTAGTGGAGGATATGCACAATAAATTATTTCAGTTACTTCCTCCTGATGAGCTATTTCCGCCACTAGAAGTGTTGGCTGGTTGGTCCTGCGTTGGTACAACAGTATTACCATTTTGAACTACATAATGCGTAAGTCTTGTTGGTAGACAACCTGCATTTAACTGATAAAATTCAATGAGTTGTAAAATATCATAAAACTTCGTAACTCCATTATCCAACGAGTAAACTGTACGCTCCGCCAGAGGGTCTAAGATTGGACTGATTTGTGCGTGCATGACTTTGGAACCACATTTGTAGGTTAATACGAAGGAACCTGGGTTCGACCTGCTCTCTCGTACTAGAAATACCCTGAAAAAAAAAAAAATAATAAAATTACACCAAACGCATAGTAACAATTTGCATTTATTTTAGAGTTATTTATTGTATAAGTGTTTTAAGTAGCATTTTATATAGGTTTAATATTCTTAAGTGAATAAAAGGCAATTAAAACACAAATGCAATACAACGTTTCATTTATAATCACATCACAATTATATTTGTGGTCAGAATTATTGGAATTTAATAAAAAAAATTCACATGACTTGATATTTCTTAGTACTCAATGAATCGTGGTAGATTATTATCAATTATTTAACACGTTGAGCGCCACATGCCTACCGGTGGACATTTTAATTTTTCAACAGAGGACCAAGTGACACCGTGTGCTCACTGGTGGTAACGTTGTCCAGGTACATATTTAGCATTGAGAAATATTAAGTTTGGCCCCAGGATGTAAACTTATTTTATTATTTTACTTGGACTTGGTAGTTTGGTCTCGAAATGAAACACGTAGTGTGACCACGGGTGGTCACGTTGTCCAGGCAACGGGATTCAATAATGACCACCGGTGGTCACTTGGTCCTCTGTTGAAAAATTAAAATGTCCACCGGTGGGCATGTGGCGCTCAACGTGTTAATAAATAATTCTATATAAATTTGGTAAAAATGTAAGACAGTAATTGTGTTCCTGTGGCTGTTTTTGAAGAAGCTCAAGAAGCAATTTTACTAGTATTGCCAGAAAGATCCAGGCAACATTACGAAAGAATGTTTGCCGAATTTAACAAATGGAGGGAAAAACGGATAGTAATGACAATAAATGGAGAAGTCATGCTATCGTATTTCTTAAAGTTGAAGAAAAAATATGCAATTTCATACTATGTGGACGAAATATTGGATGTTGAAGGCAATTACAAAGGTCTACAAAAATATAGATATTGGAAAATATAACAAGTTTGAGCTTCTGATAAAGAATATTTGATGATTAAGGTAATATCTTTACCTTCTACATGTTGTTCGGTAAGTGAACTTTGAAATATTTTAGATTGCACCAATAATGAGGGTTTCTGGTGCCTGTCGATGCTGTGAATTTGAAAATTCTGACGTACAGGACGTTGGCAGTTACCCACTTGTTTCAATACCTAACACCAAGACGGGCATCTCAAGAAAATTTACAATTATAGAAGAAGGATTTTGCGTGAATCCTGTTGAAATATGCATAAAATATATTTCTTTGCGTCCAATTCGCTTAACACAAAACAGATTCTCCTTAAGATACATCAATCAAAAATGTACTTGTCAGCCTGTTGGAGTCAACACATTAGCGAAGGTACCCTTAATAGTTGCTTCATACCTGAATATCGCAAATCCAGAAGCATATACTGGCCATTGTATGAGGCGCACTTCAATAATTTTATTGGCCAATAAAGTAGCTAATCTTACAATCATTAAACAGCATGGTGGAGCTCCTCTGTAGCAGAAAGGTATGTTGAGGAGTCCATATCTAACAAACTTGATATTGCAAGGATGCAAGGAAAATACAAAGAAAATATAGCTGTTCTTTACAAGAAGAGACATTCGCAACTTATGCAAATTCTTCAGAACCTTCAGCAGATGTTATGCATTCCGAAAATGATGGCAACAATGCTACAAGGGTTGTTATTAACGGAAAGGAAGTTAAATCTGATAAAATAAAAAACGAAATATCTATTACTATAAATGTAAATGTTAATAAATAAATAAATTAAATTTCTATAGTGAAATAAAGTTACTTTATTTCACTATTGGATGAAGTATCACTGTAGATGGTTCAAATGTGTGGTAGACGATTTTTAATAAGCATGAAACATTTCAGAAATGAGTGTAAAAGTCCACTTTATAAAAGTGTAAAAGAAAAAAGTTTTTCGACAACTAAATGCCATTTTATTGCTTGTAAACTCTATGGTCTACCACTGGTCTGCTGCTTTATAATTATTGTTTTTATTTTTCTGCTGAAAGTGAATAAATACAATCTAATAATATATAGTGAACGGTGAAAGTATGATTAAATTAAACGTTGACAATGACATCCATGATTTCTTGACAATACACAAACCTATGTACAAAATCATCTTGATTATTATTTAATATATTTCCGTCAATTTTCCTCATCTCTTTCCTTATGGTTTACTCAACTCTTCGATGTTTTGAAGCCTTGCACAAACCTTGTATTTTAAATAATTCCATGAAAAGTAATGCATAGGTGTAAGATCGGATAATTTTGGAGGCTCTATTGGCCCGCATCTTCCAATCCAACTGCTATTAAAACATTCATGTCGATTTTTATCTCCAATTTTTCGAAAACGGTTAAAGATGTTACATAAAAAATACTTCATTTCATGGCAAATTAAATAAAACTACAATATATTTTTTTAGCTTCACCTTGTATACATAAAAATTACGGTCGTTTAAAAAATAGGCAATTAAAAATAAAAATTGACGGACCCGAGTGATTTTCCAAAAAACGAACACCTGATTTTTAAATAAATTGATTCCATACTTCTGCCACTCTCTGTATTTTTATATTATTATAAGATACGTAGTTGTATGCTGATGTTTTCGTAATTTGGAATTTTTCTCCTAAACACTTCAAAGGATGAAACACTTTTAATAATTATGAAACGTAATATGACGGGGAACAAAAGTACATTTTATGAGATCGAGAATATTATCCGACTGCTACGTGCCATTTTATTTCCCGAGAACTGTGGTCTATCACAGACGATAATGTTACATTATAACATTTCTAAACACTTCACACAATTATTATTAATAACAAGCATGAAAGTTTTATTGGCCAGGCGTAAAAGTGAACACGTTTACCGAGCGATACGTGTGTCACTTTATCGCCCGTGAATTAAGTTCTGTAACTGGCGATAATGATACATCTTGACTTGTTTTATTCATCTGTTGATACAAGTGACAATGCAATTATGAGACAATTATAACTAGCTGTACCCTCTGATATTAGCAGAATAACGAATACCTTTTTGTAAACACTTTAAGGGATTTTTAATCAACAAAAATATTTATATACCAGGTGTAAAAGCGCAATTTATGAACTATGGTCTGCCACGGGCGATAATGTTCTATCATAACTTTCCTGAACACTTCAAGGCTCATTTTTAATGAACATGTTTTTCGATCACCGCGTGCTACAATGTTACATTTTAGCAATACAATCATATAATTATAAGAGAATTACGTCAAGAAAGTGTCACTTTATGGCCCGGGTACTTTATGCTCACATATTTATTTATTTTAAATTCACTGGTCAACAGGTACAAATTTACCCAATTATGGACCAGGTACAAAAAGAAGCATTAAAAGAAATACAATAATCGAAATACATACAAGAAAACAAAACTGCTACAAAACAACAACTATACAGTCTACAACCCAGCTAGCAAAGTAGTTCTATAAATTTAGAGTAATAGGAGTTTTATATTCTGTTAATATTTTATAGTTGTATTTAGAATACTAAATTGTTGCATTAATGTGGCACATGAGACTATTTTGCCTTCAGAAATTGAATTGTTTTTTAAATTTGTTGCAAGAACGTTCTTAGAGCATAATTTATAGAGCATTTATAACATAACTGCTAATGTAGCCCTATAAGTGTGTACAATAACACAATTTTACAGCAACGGTGCTTATAGAACGAAATTACTGTAAAACCGATGCAAAATACTGCTTTATGGAATTATACCATCTCCTGTGACACTCTTATAAAATTATTCCGTAATGTCGCTTATAGTTTAGTTATAGAACTATTGTATAAGGCGTTGTTAAGTCACAAATCTGCTGCGGAAAACAAATTACAAATATGGAAGCTGCTATCGAACTTAAGAGAAAAAGCTCTTTAAATCAGTTGTAGAGAATAATAATACAGTTGTTATAAAATCATTATAGAGTAAATAAGTAACAAAAGCCTTTTGTTCCATAGAGAAATGCTATAGAACTATCATTTTTTTATATATGTAGGTTTCCCATAGCCCCATCTGACAAGACCTGCCTGTAATAGTACGAAATATTTTGATCAAAGTATAATGGGGAAATTTGTATAACATAGTCGTGACTTGTAAAAATTATTATGTGCTTGCAGAAAGAAAATTCCATTACGATACATATAAGATTTATTTGATTGCTAAGAGAAATTGATTTTCTTATAGAAATTTAGTAACATATTTAATTTAGACTATTCCAAACCTTAAACATTTTCACTTTTAGATGTTGAAGTTAAAGAATTTTAATAGATTTATTAAATAAGATTGAAATAAGTGAAATTACCACAATAAAATATGACAACACTGTGAATATTAAGTAGTTGCTTACGAAGCATATTTGCTCTATAATCATTGCAATCGACACAAAAATGTCATATTAGTGAGAATCCATTGGAAGTACAAGATGAAGCCTTTCTTTCTGTCGCCATATTGTGAAGAAGGAAAAAAAATCTTAATTAAAAATATGTACAATATAAATAGGTAAAATGATATCAATAATATGGATATACTTACTTTCTGACTATTTTATGTACAGTTGGTTGTTAAATTCATCAATTTAAAAAAAAAAATTTAATAAATTTCCACTATCATAGGAAATATAAGGTTAACTGAGGGCGCGTCAAAAAATTACCATTATGTACCACATATTTCACGATAAAACTTTTTCCGCATTAAAATGTACTGCTCCCTGATGGACAAACAAACTAAGCAATTCGTAATAATGTAAGTAAGTACCTACTCCTATGCAGGCTGATTAGGCCCATCTTATTGGTTCTTATTGGCCCGTCCATATTATTTCTAACATGTGCGATACAGAAACATTTTGTTTTTAAAAGATACAATTAAACGATTTTAAAGTTCTTTAAATATAACACCATGCAACACAAAATTGTATAGCGAAGTGCTATAGAATTTTTATGAGATTGCTTTGTAACTGTGTTATAAAAATTCTTTAAGACTTCTATAATTATTTCCTGCAAGCTTTACAGAACCGCTTAAAGAACTAAAAGGTTCTATAGAACGGTGCCCATTTTTATGGTATAAGTGTTGTAAGAACGTTTTGAAAATGTTCTTAGAACAAACATTGCTCTATAAAATTTGCTCTGGAAACGTTCTTACAATTTTTACAGAACAAGAAATTGTTAGCTGGGAAGTATATCAAGAAAAATAAAACGTTCTCAACTCATTTACGCTGCAATTAAAAATATCAACAAATCTAGTATTACAGCCGTTACAAATTATGTGTAGTGGAGAATACATCAGTATATTCGTTCGAGGCGTCTGCAAATAAAAAATTGAATTTGCTCTCGAGTTAAATATAGGGACAGAAAAATGTAAGTTTGTCAATATTTGCTGACAGTCGGTCTTATTATGTAAAATATTGAAAAGGAATATTTGGGAAAAATATTTTCGTGTGGTTACAAGACTAGCAAGTGAATGTCTACTGAGGAGGTTCTCATGTGGATAACCAATGTGTGGATAGTAACCGTCTGATTTGAAACTTAAAAATTTTAGGAAACGATTCTAACTTATTAATTTGAGCCATGCTGTGCGGGAACCATACAAGTGACGCATATTCCAGTTTTGACCTAACAAAACTGAAATAAAGTAACCTCATGACTTTTAAATTTGTAAAATAGCGACAATTACGAACTATAAAACCGTATGCTCTATTTGCCTCGGAAACAACAGCATCTACGTGGTCATTGAACGATAGTTCATCATCAAACACAACACCAAGATCACGAAACGTTTTTGGTCTTGACAGAATATTACCATCGATACTGTAATCAAATACAACGCTAGACAATCTATTAGAAAAAGACATGACATTACATTTACCGATGTTCAACATTAATCCATTATTCATGCACCACGATTTGACCGCATCGAGATTATTTTAAAGATTAATGCAATGCAAATGTCGCGTATGTAACTATATATCTTTAAGTCATCGTCGTAAAGAAAATAGTTTACAATCAAATCACCAACCAGATCGTTAATGAATATATTACACAGAAGGGGCCCAAGGATGGAACCTTGGGGAACTCCAGATGTAGCTACATATTCCACTAACTCAATACCATTATAGACTACGTGTTGTTTTCTGTTGTGGAAATATGACTTAAAGAAACTTAATAATGAATCAGATAAACCAAACGTGCCAAGCTTTTGAAGTAAAATCGAGTGGTCTAGCCGATCGAACGCCTTGCTGAAATCAGTATATATGACATCAGTTTGCAAGCCACTTTCCATAGTTTCGGCTATAAATTGTGTGATACTGATCAAATTGGTCACTGTAGAACGACCTTTCATAAAACCATGCTGATACGGTGTAATTAAATTAGAAACGTTGCAGTAAATGCCAAATGGAGTCATGAAGTAAAATCTCCAGCACCTTACAGAAATTGCATATAATAGAAATGGGACGAAAATTATAAATATTAAACTTATCGCCTTTTTTAAAAATTGGACATACTTTTGAACGCTTCCGGAGATTAGGTAATCGACACTCAGTAATACATAAAGTAAATAACGTCAATAAGGGACGAGAGAAAACATAGGCACATTCCCTAATAAGAAATGCAGGTATACCATCTAGACCGGTAGTCATCTTTGGCTTAATTCTTTTTAAGGCAGAAATAATTTCAGATTCCGTGACATTACGAATATGTAAAAAATTATTAGTGCAGCTGTTTGTATTATGCAATAAATTACTGTTACTAGAAGATGTAGGTAGGTAAGAGTAAAAAATAATCAGCAAAAGCATTAATGATATCATTAGGAATTTATAAACGCTGTCCGTTAAAATGCATAGATTGTGATATATTTGTGGTGCCCTTCTTAGAATTAATAAATGACCAAAATTTATTAGGATTGCTCTCTATGGAAGTTTATGCAGTTTGAACAAACAACAGATAAGACCTATGAATCTCACTTTTAATTCTAGTCCTTTTAAAACTGTCAAACGCCTATAAATCACCAGTAGTCCTATATTTATGCCAGAATTTAGCCTTCGCCTTAATATCATTTATATCATATTTCCGTTGTATACTGTAGAGGGCGCAACCTGCAGTACTTTGCACATATTTCGAAAGCCATATTTTTTCTGCTCCAGTATATTAAAGTTCTTGTAAAATATTCTTAGTCTACATCTTTTACCAAAAAAGTTGTGGCAATCGTTTCTGAGACATTTTCGATTTGAAGTGTCTAATTGCATGCCCAAATTTAGAACTGATGCAAACTATGAATGAGACTTGTTTAAAGTAAACGAGGCAACAGCAATAAGTATGTAAAATCAGCAAGTCAACAAAGGTCACAATAAGAGTAACACAAAAGTGATACAAATAAAGAGGCGTTAATAATGCTTAACTAAAAAATTTAAAAAATCTAAAAAAATCAAATCGCTTTTGTAGAAAAGATGTTATGATGTTTTAAATAAATGCAAACTTAAAGTAGATAATGATCAATATACAGCAGCAGTGTGAACGAATTTAAATTTCTCTTCCCAAAAAACGCCTCTTAAAGGTATTGAAGATTATGATTCCAAAATTGTAATTTTGGAATCATATTTGATAATATACGAGTATGATGTGATGTGTAATTGATTACACTGGAGTAGGGGTGGGCGATAACGGTTTGGAACTATCGATTATAGATAAATAAAATAAACCATATTATCGAATTATCGATACTATCAATATTCCCAACCCTACACTGGAGTAAAACAAGTCGGGATAGATCATATTTTGACTCCAGGAAGATTTGGCTCTGCATGAAGGCAAAATTAAAATTTTTTTATTTTTTTTTTATTAACAAATCAATAATTTCTAGAATAGATAAAAATTAATATGTAATAACTACTACCACAAATGTTGTGGTTTCTCAGAAAGAAGTAATTCTCCGGTCATAAGTTTGGAAGCAATTAAGTGATGAATACAACAGAGCATGCCAACATGGTACACGCCAGTTACAAACTAACACCGGTAAAAAAAACTGCGGTAAGTGGTTTAACCTTGGGCCTTCATTTCAGAACTGACCTACCATATTAGTTAATGTTGCCAAGGAGACCATTTCATGCATCTAATGGTTATATGTTGTGTAACATTAATTTGTAGGACTGTGTATTGTAAAATGTAGATGGTATGGTTATATTCACTCATACCTCATACAGGGTGGACCATACCTAAGTAATGGTCCACAGAGCAAGAGTTGATTTCTTTTATAAAAATAATGCTATTTAGCTAAATTTACGTTATATCTAACCTACATACAGGGTGTCAAATTTAAAATTATTTTCTTCATTTCTGCACATGGTTATACCGGGCAAACCGGTAAAATTGACCAGAAAAAGGAAGGCAACTTAACTTTTACATGTTCCAAATACTTTGTACTTTCGATTGGTATTAAATTTGTTTTATAAGCAAGTGAACACAACATTCAAAAAATAATAATTACAATATTCTTAAGGGTAGCCATGAACATATTTCATTAGGCAACATCCTAGCGATATATTTATTTACAAATTATGTTATCCGGTAAGCAGATGGGTGCAGTACGCCCTTAGTTTGGATCTTAGACTATTAGTTCCTTTAATGTTCCTTTGGGTTGGTCAGTGGTCGCGCGGTTTAAGGCGTCAGTATTTGAATCGAGTGACTAGATCGGAGTTGGTTCACGCCCAGCTGCCGGTAGACCGTATATAAGCTATAATCGTGGAGAGGATTGGCACCCTCTCTGCGGGTATGGTAGGGTGGAATAATGTTAGCTTGGATCAATGTGAGATATTGATACCGGTTAAGTATCACATAAATCAAATACAAATTTAAGGTCAATACATCATTTTATATATCTATGCGAAATAGTATGTTTTAAGAATATCAAGGTTTTTTTAAAATTTTATTGTTATTCCTAGGAGGATTTTAAATTAATCGTCAGTAATCCACAAATGGGTACATCTAATCAGGGCCGTAGCCAGAGGGGGCGCCAGGTGGGACTGCGCTCTCCTGGAGAAAAAATATGAACATATTTGGAATATAAAAATCAGATCAACTAATATTCGAAATATAATCACTAAAATTATTGTAATGTAAAATATTCACTACATGAATAAATGAAAAGAAGTGTAAAATAGATAAATTAACTACCGTATTAGTTCATTCAAATAATTCCAATTTTGTCACGTTGTATTATATGACCTGTCGCGTCACGCACGTAACTGGGTAATTTAAAAAACTAGGAAAACATTGAATAGATAAGGTTCTAGGCCCCTTGAAATTTAATCCAAATTTGTTATATTTGCGAATACATATCTATTGAACGCTAGGCTAATTTTAAAGTATAAGTAAAATAGTATCTACCTGAATCTGTCGGTTGTTTGGATACTCTAAGGTGATTGAATTTGTAAGGCTACCAAAATAAAATATTTATTTATTGTTCCAATAGAATATGTTATGTGATTGTAGATAATCTATCTGAATATGACTAACATAATAATTTTACTAAGTGATAGGGCGTTAATTATGCGTAATGCTAATTAATTTTACGAACTTTATTTTCAACATTTTTTTTCTTGCAGACTCGAAACACAATTTTACTATGCACAAAAAAGGAGGCTCTCTACTTTTTCTGGTGGGGATTAATTTACTAAACAATGTTATTAAAATGCACTATTACCATTGGCAGACTCCAAAATTCATGAAATAGAAAAGGTTGTCTGTGACAATAATATACAGGGTGTCCGGAAAAGACGTGTACAACGGAAGACCACAGACTCCTGGGTTCAAATTAAGCCGATTTAGCCCAATTTACTTATTTCCAAAATTGCTTCGTTTAGCCGCTAGAGAGCGCCAAAGTTTGAGAAAATTTTTGTTTATTCCGAATATCTCGAAAACGACTTGATCGATTTTAACCATTTTTGGGCTACGCAGTTATAAGTCTAACCGACACTTTTTGACGTTATTTAGAATCTTTTGCAGTTATTAGAAATGTAAGAAAAATCATGTATCATGCAAATATAAGCACATATTTTTTTAACCCCCTGTACAATTACTCTCAGTTTTTTTCTATTAGTAGCTGACTTTATTTATAAACTTTTTTTATACTTTCAGAATTTTGAATAGATGAGTAGTTTAGGCAGAAAAAATATTTTTCGTATGTCAACAATATCAGCATTCGTTCTGAAACAAATAACGAAAATTCCAAAACTCATTGATATTTTATTTAATAAATACGAGATAATATAGCAAATAAAAAAGTTATGATCTCTTTACAATAAATGCTCAGTGACTACCGTTTTCTCGTACGCAATAAGTAATCCATTTTACGGTTTTACGAAGTTGTAGTGCTCTCCATGGATGACCTCGTAAAATGTTAAAGGCGTATTGGATTCACCTAAAAAAATCCTCTTTATTATTAACTGCGTAGGCATATACTTTACAAAAAATGATCGCTAGGAGGTAAGTCTGGTGCTCGAGGTGGCCATTTTATAGGAGCATCGTTTTCTCTTCAATCCGCCTGTTAGGATACAGATTATGTAAATACTGACTAACGGGTATTGTAAAATGGGGTGCACCATCGAGCATAAACCATATGTTACGACGAAGTAGTAACGGTAATAAATTAAGTAAAAATTTAAATAGTTGACCCCATTTAATCGATGTGGAAACACAACCGGGCCAATAATAAAGTTGTCTATAATTTACGTCCACACGTTTACTCTGAATTCATATTGAAAATGTCTTATCTTCAGTAAAGTGTGGATTTTCATCAGTATAAACGTGTTTGTTATGGATATTAATAATTCCTGACCTAGCAAAATATGCTTCATCTGTAAATAAAATGTTTTTGCTGAAATTAATATCATGGACTCTTTGATCTTGTATAAAATTACACAATGCTAAACGTTTTTCAGGGTCAATTGGTTGATGAACCGGTCATAAACCGATTGTGGTACGGATGTAGTTACTGCTCCTTCAAAACATCATGAACTCCCTATCCCTATTTCTTGTCCAATGCGCCTTGCACCAATTTTTGGGTTCTCTTCTATCTTATCTACGATTTGTTCCTCCACCTTTATAGTTTTCGTGGTACGTTGACGCCCTTGAACCGTATTCATTTGGTTGAAGAACCAAATTCGCGAAGTCGCCTTTCGATGTTGGCAAAAGTTTGATGATTTGACACTCGTCGATGAGGGAATCTGTCCATGTAGACCCTAACACTTTTGCGGCTGTTATCTTGACAAACTCCATAAACCAAAAGCATATCTACATCGATTAAATGGGGTCAACTATTTAAATTTTTACTTAATTTATTGGACGATTTACCGTTACTACTTCGTCGTAACATATGGTTTATGCTCGATGGTGCACCCCCCATTTTACAATACCCGTTAGTCAGTATTTACATAATCTGTATCCTAACAGGCGGATTGGAAGAGAAAACGATGCTCCTATAAAATGGCCACCTCGAGCACCAGACTTACCTCCTAGCGATCATTTTTTGTAAAGTATATGCCTACGCAGTTAATAATAAAGAGGATTTTTTTAGGTGAATCCAAGACGCAGTTAACATTTTACGAGGTAATCCATGGAGAGCACTACAACTTCGTAAAACCGTAAAACGGATTACTTATTGCGTACGAGAAAAGGTGGTCACTGAGCATTTATTGTAAAGAGATCATAACTTTTTTTATTTGCTATATTAATCTTATTATCTCGTATTTATTAAATAGAATATAAATGAATTTTGGAATTTTCGTTATTTGTTGCAGAACGAATGCTGATATTGTTGACATACGAAAAATATTTTTTCTGCCTAAACTACTCATCTATTCAAAATTCTGAAAGTGTAAAAAAAGTTTCTAAATAAAGTCAACTACTAATAGAAAAAACTGAGAGCAATTGTACAGGGGTTAAAAATATGTGCTTATATTTGCATGATACATGATTTTTCTTACATTTCTAATAACTGCAAAAGATTCTAAATAACGTCAAAAAGTGTCGGTTAGACTTATAACTGCGTAGCCCAAAAATGGTTAAAATCGATCAAGTCGTTTTCGAGATATTCGGAATAAACACAAATTTTCTCAAACTTTGGCGCTCTCTAGCGGCTAAACGAAGCAATTTTGGAAATAAGTAAATTGGGCTAAATCGGCTTAATTTGAACCCAGGAGTCTGTGGTCTTCCGTTGTACACGTCTTTTCCGGACACCCTGTATATAAAATTCTCGTGTCACAGTGTTAGATGCCATACTCCTCGGAAACGGCTTGACCGATTTTTATGAAATTTTATATGTATATTCGGTAGGTCTGAGAATCGGTCGTAATCTATTTTTCATACCCCTAAGTGGGTGGGTGCACCCAAAACATTTTTTTTATTTTTTTGAACAAAATTTATTATTTTTAATTTTTTTACGATGTGGCATTAAAAAATACATACAACCCTTAATTTTCACCCTTCTATCACAAACCTCTATTTTTTAATAGCAATTTTAGTAATTTAATCATTTTTAACTCTGGTCGATAAATGATCGATTATCACTAGATCAGATATCCCCGCCAGGCGTCTACCGGTGTCACTTCTCACCGAGTAAACAGCACGGAGTAGGGATGAGAACAAAGCGGGTCTTCTGTCTCTCTCACACAATTAGCCTTCTCTCACTCCCTAGTCCTTACACAGTTTTCGGTTATTATTATTGTGTATGCATCAAGCGTAGTAGTGACGTTTAAAATTATCATTTTACCTTCTAAGTGTAATTCTCAAGTAAATTTATTATTTTTTATTTGACAACCAAAATATTCACTAGAAATAATTCATATGGCAAAACAACGTTTGCCGGGTCATCTAGTAATACATATTATTTTAATAAATTATGAAAAAAATGAATTAGATAAACTTATAATTTTTGTAAAATAAAAAGTAGGAACTGAAGAATACATTTGGTTCGTGCGTTTTGGAAAATATTTGTATGGTTCTCATCAATGGCAGTCCTAGCTTTAACAAGTTTTTCTAGAAAATTAAGTCTTAAATAAGAAAACGTAATATAGGTATACTCTTTTGTGCAGAATGCACGCTGGAAAAAAATTGAAATATAAATATTTAAAAATGGCTAAATAGCATTACGTGTAAGTAGTGCCTTCTGTATCACTTGATAAAACTACGGTTAAATAATACTATTTACAAGTGCTACAAATTCAGGAGATATTTGCAAAAAAACAAAATTTTAGGTCCAATTCCAAAGAGCTAGTTCTAGGGACGCTAGAGATCGTAAAAATTATAATTCGTGAAAATAAAAAAATATGTGTCAAACGATTTCTCAAGTCGACTGTATGTGTTCATTTTTTCTAATATTTCTAAATCACTGTATAAGAACGCAACATTTTGTTTTAAGGCCCCACAAAGCTTTCATTTAGTCCCCTTGGAAAAGTTGGCTGGCTACGGCTCTGCATCTAGTGACATCCTTCGGGAATTTATTGAAAAAAAAAACTAACTATATGAAAAAACTTACCCATCGCTAGTTCCATATCTAGTAACTATTGCAGTCGCATGATCTCTGGTCATCCCGCTATGGAACCAAGGTTGTGTCATGTGGACTCCAGCATCTAGAGTTTGAATGTGGGCTGACGCTAGGGCAGCTGCGGAAGGAGCGGACAACCTGGTGGAAGGTCGCCACCTCCTCTTCCAGGAGTAACCTTCGGCTATGGCGATCGCGTTGGCTTCTTGTGGGTCCTCCACTATTCTGCCGACTGCGCCTGTGAAGTCCATGGCCACACGGGATCGAACAGATTCCTAGAACAAGAATGACTTGATATAATCTCCGTCATCACCATTTGCTAGATACTTTAGAGGATTATTTCTATAGCGAAGCGATATAATATAACAATTCATATTTTATAAGTAAAACCAGTGTTTATACACAAAACAAATAGGTAAAAGTGATTTTTTAAAACAATAAATAGAAAAAGTGAGAGTAACGTTTTTTATCCATTACTTGAGAACCACCAAAAATATTATAGGTCTCAAACTTGGTATCATGCAAAATTTCGACAAAAAATAACCAGTGGGTTTGCCACAATCTTTGAAGGAAAAAATGTCTTATCTTTCGTTTATTTTGACGAGAGCTAAGAGATTGCGATATACCCGAAAACTTATAAAAGTTCTTTCGTTCTATTTGTAATATTACACAGCGTAATACGACTTATAAATTATTAATATCTAATTTATACGCTTGTTAATCATTAAATTAAGAATTTAATTGCATAATATCTGTTTTATTGTGCAACTGCGTTTTGTATTTAATTTAGATTTATATTCTCAACTGACATTTACGAGGTGAATACGACGATCAAATTGATTGTAAGTAGTTGAAATCGAATGTAATTTGTAATAGAAAAGTTAATAGTAATTTAATGGTAAAGTCTGCAGTATAACATAATAGTATAACTTTTAATTTGATAACGTTTCCTCTATAAAACAAAATTTATTTTTTGTAACAGAATCAAATTTTAAATCCATAGAAATGCTAGATTTAGAAATACTGGGAAATCTTGGAAACATCAGAGAATTTTTTGTTAAGAACTTTGTATACACCACGAACAAAATAACTTGAAACATACCTTTATTCTTAGAAATAACAGTAGTAATCAAAGTACTCAGTTCAGTTGTGATTGACAAATTTGTATACCAATTCAGTAGTTTTATGTCTTTAAAATTGTATACCTCGTTAGGCCCGCTACAGACTATGCGTGAATTCGCGATGCGTGGTTTGTAAGGAATTTTTGCATCGTATGTAGGGTTTTTATGAATGGATTTTTAACGAACAAGATCCTACACACTATGCACGAATTCCATACGAATCGCGCATAACGAATTCACGCATAGTATGTAGCGGGCATTACATACTTATGCGATATATTTTTTAAACAACATTCTGTATCTCGAAAACCAGTAGCTTTCGATCTCCGGTTCATTAGGGCTTATTCTGATGTGCTGAACTGAAATATTAACTGAGTTTGTCATAGATACTCGGATTTCTTTTATGTACTTATAGTGTTTCTCTACTACTCTTGGCATCTTGTCTTACTCTTTCATGACTTGTCTTGGTTTTGCAGGTCAAGACAAGACAATACTTGACAAGATTCAAAAAAAGTCTTTTGAGAAATCACAAGAAATATTGCTACGGCAAAAAGTCTTGCAAATACAGGGTGATTCAGAACTTATCTAAAAAAAAATTCTGAGTATACAGGGGACGCTTACAAATACAACTTTGTAATGAAAAAATGAAAAAGGGTCATCCGAAAATGATTTAAAAATACACTTCTGCACGGTACTGGAAAGTGGTCCAGTGTATTATTTATTTATTTAATGAGTACATCCAGAAGGCAAAGCCCATTTATAGGAGTACATAGGTATACAAGTGTATAAAAAACTTAAAGGTAGCGACACTATACAATGACTTCGCAAACCTATAGACATAAAATAACAAACTATTAAATTATTACTTAACTTATTATTTAAGTACTAACTTTTCTATTTAACTATTTAATTAGGGAGCAGGTTTGAAATCAGAGATTTAAATTTATTTAAGCTGCAATGAAATATATTTAATTCAGACACTTTCTGTACAGACAAGTTTCTGCACATAGTTGTTATTGGAGAATTAAAATTGTGCTGTGAATTAGGGAAGGGAAAATAAAACGTTTGATGACTTGATAAGGCAGCAATCTTCGACCGGACAAAAAATGGAAAGATATGCTCAAGGAAAGAAATAAATAACATTTTATAACGCCGATTTTATATAGCAAATTTAACTGCTTTGGTCGCTATTGTTATTAATTATTAATAGATTTAATTTACAATTTTAATTAATAAAACAGTTTGACCTGATGTCACAACAACATTTTGGGCCCGTCTTACCCATTTTCTACAAAATAACACAAATGTTTCTGCTTGTCCGTTTTGAACTCGTAAGTTATTGGCGGCAACTATGATACGTTTCCGTAAATCATCAATAGTATCTTCGGTGTGACACACTTCATTTTATAAATATCCCCACTAAAAGAAGTCCAGATGATTTAAAATCAGTAGATCGTGGCGGCCATGCTACAGGTCATCCAATCCCTTGGTGTTAATACATGGTACGGATATAATTGAGCCTGCACCTCCATCTCTTCCACGATTCGGTTTCAAATTTCCCTCGCGTTGCACTGCACTTACAACTCACTGCACATTGCGATAAAAGTAGTTGTTGCATTTAGCACATGTTTACCATTAAATCGTTCTGCTAAAGCATCGTCACAGCGTAATCAATTAAAATGATATCCATCAACTCCGAGTTCCTACTATACACGTAAGCTATTTTTGACACTTGAAAAACTAATGTAGACACTGGCCTCACAAAAAATTTAGTGCCTACAAAAAGTAATCGGAATTCAATATGCGGAATCACCTGTCTAGAGACTATAGTGGCCCGGCGATGTAAAGGTTGAAAATACAGTGCCTTCATAAATGATTACAAGCCACGTGATCAGGGTCGAGATTCTCAAATTAATCGCAGAGCAATTCATATGCGAATATTCTTTTCGTCAATACGGTAATTGAGAGACATGAAATCTATTTGCATACGAGTTGTTCTTCGAGAATCACAGTCCTGGTCACGTGGCTTGTAATTATTTATGAAGGCACCGTACTACAACTTCAATAAAGTTTTACTAGGAAACTATAAGGATTTTATATATTTTTTTACTATATCGACTCCATTTTTCATGACGCATCTATTTCCAAATTCTCTTAGATAAGTTCTGAATCACCCTGTATGAGAAAGGATAATTTAAGTGAACATTAGCTGAGAAAAAAAATTGCATTTCTATTGTAGGTATATACTTTATTTAAAGGATATTCTGCATACGGTAATTGAGAGAGACAAGAAATCTATTTGCATACGAGTTGTTCTTCGAGAATCACATATATAATAATTTTTAAAATTAAAGTTTTTGAGTATAGGTACCGAATTATAAATGAAAGAGCTCCGATTCTGTTTCGCCTATTTCATCCATTACTTATACTTATTATGTAAAACTGGAATTTTCTATAGTTACTTGTTACTTCATAACATCTACCAATCGACCACTTCAATCAGCCATGTCGATAATTACGTGTGAGCTCCGAGTGGGACCGTAGCCAACCGAGATTAACCACCACTTCCTAAATTACATGTTTCTCATTTATTTCTTTACTTATTTCTTGCAAAATTGCGAAACAATACATTTGCCCCGTAAGACAATACAAGACATGATCTTGTAAAATCGAGCAAGAACAAGACTTTAAAGAATATCTTGTCTTGTTTTGCAAGACAGGACAAGACAAGACTTCAAATTTGCAAAATATGATGTTTATTGTCTCAGCCAACACTATTCTATACTACTTTATCTTACGAAACAAAGACATCTTACGTGTTGTCATAAAAATCACCCAAGAAACAACTTCTTTAAGTTACGACATGAATTTAAAAAATACCTTGTATGTATGTATATACGAATCGATTAAGTTCAAAATATTCTAACAGTCTCCAACACCGACCCACACAAATTCTAAAGTACGATTACAAGTTTAAAGAAAATATAAACATTCGTCCATCTCTTTTTAGTAAACATCACCCTGTTGTGCACAGATGACTAAAGTTTCTTAATCGTTATTTTCAGATGCACAGAAACCTATTTATCTGCATACCTAGTCAATTTATATTCTACATACTAATTGATATGATGTAATATTACGAAAAATTGTGTGTATAAAAAAATAGATTATTATTTCCAGTTACCCTGAATGTTTGCTTGTGTCTTCTAGAACAGCTTTTACGTCTCAGATTTCTTAAACCACTAGTGAAACTAACCACCACCCTCGCGATTGTCTTAAATCTGGGCGTAACAGCCTCTCTCACTTTTTTTAAAATACGGTCGTACCAAGACATGGTACCGAAATATAACACGCATCCGATTGGAAATAAAAATAACACCAGGCACCAGAAAACGCTGCACTGTTACTCGAGGAACTTCCAAAGACATTATGAGGAAATGAGGAGTGTCAGTTAGTTCTCAGTTCACTAAAAAGGTCTGGTTATAGATGATAGTGGGGGTGCATAGCCTAAAAGTGTACTGAAGGAACAAAGTAAACCATAGAATAGAACGAATTCGTGCACGAGATACACAGACTTCTGGCTATGCTTTTACGATAGTAAATAATACAGGGGATTCGAAAAAAAATTCCCGATGTTTTCTAGGTAGAAGTGCGAAAACATAAGCTCTTCAATTGTCGGTTTTTCAATAACTACCACTTTCCAATTTTTTGTCAGAAGGAAGTATGATTAATTCGAACATGATACGTAAATTTTAGTAGGATGGATTTTTTTATAATTTGGATTGTATAGACACAAATACAAAATTAGGAAAATGGAGATTTTTCCTCAGTAACACTGTATGGTGTTACCATTTGAAAGGTTTCAACCCAAAATATTAAAAAGTGGTCAAATGACTAACATTTTAAATCTCAAAAAGCAAAACATGTACAATAAATTAAACACAAAGGTAAAATTCTTGACGTTTTGATTATTCAGTTACTATTTTAATTTTCCTCAAATAAAATAATACCTTTTAAAAATAGTTTTCGAGACACGTCATCCTTGCTATAATACTCATACCACAGTTTAACAATTATTTTGACATTTATGCGTAAAAACAAACAATTTTATATACAGTGTGTCCCGTTTTCAGGTTAATACTTCTGGAAATGTAAGAAGGCTGTGGACAATCCATTTTTTACAATTAATACCCTTATGGGAGGTTATATTCTACTAACCATTTTATTGATTTGACAAAAGTCTGGCCTACTACGATTGATATTTGTTTTCACGTTCATGGCAATCTTTGACCTTCTTGTAATTTTTCGTCTGATTTTTCGAAGTTTGGTACCTCATCAAAAAAACATACAATATATATTTTTCGATTAAATTTGGTATATGTGTATTTTGATGGGTGCTGGATAGGGTTCCCAACCGTCCCGGTTTGGCCGGGATTAACCAGGAATGAGAAAGATTGTCCCGGCAAGGTAAAAGTTTTGCATTGGCCGGGACATAAAAAATCCCGGAAATCCTTAACTAATATTTTAACAATATTCAGAAATTTTCGTGTATACGGCAACGCTGCGAACTTTGACGACCAACCGCCGCGCCGTGCCCCGGTAGTCTGAGGTATATTTTTGTGCGTATACTTATATACCGATTATATATTAGTTAATAATATTATTGAAAATTTCGTGGGATCAGATATTTAGTGTTGATGTTGCTAGTGATAACTTGTAAATGAAATGTTTAAATTAGTGTCCTAGTGTTCCTGTCGGCAATGATTTTTGCGAACGTGTTTTCGGCATTATGGAAGCATTGTGGATTAAGGAAAGAAATCGACAGAGTATATCTCAAGTAAAATCGAAAAAATACAAGTGAGACTAAATTTTGATTTAAAATGTGAGGACTTTTTGGCTCTAGTTAAATCAGACCAAAAACTGCTTCAAGCTGCTCGATCTCAACAAAAATATAGATTTAAGTAGCAATGGAAAGTAAAAAGAGTTTATTTTGTAGTTTATCTTGTCAATAATTTTTTTAGTATTGTTAAGTAGGTACTTACTTACCATTTGCCTACTTCCTAGTCCTAGTTACCAAAGTTATGTTTTATGTTTATGAATTTGTTGTTTTTTCCTTTTACCAAAAGCCAAAGGTAACTGGTCTATTTTATGATCGATTTTATGTTTAAAAATAAAAAAAAGTGTGTGCAATATATATTTCTGTTTGATGTTTTTTTTCAATTATTTGGAAACGTAAAAACAATTTTCCCGGAATGACCGATGCTCAAGTTGGGAACCCTGCAGCAGTGCTGGGTAGTCTGGTAATATTATCTTCTTGATAAAAAAAATGCTTAATACACTTTCCGGAAAAACGACCCTCTTAAAAAATCATAGTGGGTGAGGCTTTTGTCACATCAATAAAATGACTGTGTAGTAGAATATAACCTCCTTTCTGGAAACTAGTTGTAAAAAAAATTGGCTTGTGAAAACTCCACAGCCTTCTCACATTTTTAGAGATGTTAACCTGAAAACAGGAAAACACCCAGGTGGCATAAAATAACATGTCCGTTATTTGTTAATCCTTATTGTATAGACGAGTTGTTAAATGTTTATAAACATGTGTCTGTAGAAAATACTTATTTAAGAATACATCTCTTAAACAATTAAACACAATAAATAAATATCTTAGGTCTCATTATTAAGGTGGTACATACTTAGAAAAAGAAAAAAAATATATAAAAACACACAGTTTTAAAATATAAAAATGAAAAATAAAAAAAATTGGTGACCATTCTCGGAACTGAAATCAAATATGTACCTCATTTAGAATTATCTAAAAACTATAAACCTATACCAATATTATCTCGAGAAAAAATTGGAATAGTAAAATAAATTATTACCTTAACGATTTTCCGTTGCTTTTTCAGATTCGTCTTTCGTCCCATTTTTATTACTTGACAGCAAAACACGTCACTACTACTATTGATATATGTTTTCAGTTCTCTATTCTTGAAGTATCAAAGATAAACTATCACAAAGTCTTAATATCCGTACTAGAAGAATACACGATAAGACAGGAAATACTAAAAGAATGCTCCCTTCGAGTTTAACAGAGAAATATTATCTAGGTAAGACAATATTTAACTGCTTTAAGACGTGAGGACCATGGAGGGGCAAATGACCTGTCTGATTATCCGTTACAAAAGGGCATTAGGCATAACCATTCTAAGAACGTCGAGCAGGTAGTTTTTATTTAGTACAGTAAATATAAATTTATATTTAAGTAGGATTTATGGTTTATTGCTTTGAATGCATTTATCTACAACACTGGGTTATGACAAACATGCAAGTCCTAAAATACCGAAAATTGTTATATTCATAGCTTTTATGCAGCATAAAATCAAAACATCCCTTATTTTTAAAATACCTACGTAAATTCATTGTATTTGGGCACATTATATTGTAAGGGCCCAGAACAAATCTATTTAAAACTATTGATTTTTCGACAACTGAAGACAAGTCATATTATTTTTTACAGTCATTAGCATCGACTGAAGACAAAGCCCACTAAGGTTAGTGCCGGAATAAAGTAAATTAGGAAATTGGTATTAGTCGGAAACCACGCGGCGGCATCGAATGGTTAAGGTACTTCGAATCCAGAGAAACCCTTAAAAATAATAAGTTTATAGCATTACTTATTGAAAATCCAGCTAATTGAATAAGGCATGTTGGGCTCAGTCGCTTTATTTTAACGTTAACAATCTGCCCTTAAGCTATGTACCATTATTAATGACTCACCCTGTATAATGTGTTTACAATTTTCTTAAATTTAAATTTCAAGCTTATTTAATGTATAGCAATCTACTTGTTGTTATCAATATATACCTACCTATTGCACATAAGTTGAACATAATTTGGTTCATTTTCACGTTATCATTTTTGAAAATATTCAGCATTGTGGTAAAATATCAATTGGAATAGAATTGCAATTATGGTCGACATTACAAAAATTGCTTTAGATAATACGAAACATGGCTTACACTATCTTGAACAGAAATGCAACGAAGCTGCTAAATAAATTCCAGTATGGGATATGCGACTTTACCAGTTATTAAATTTCCATGTGTGAAATAGTACATATAAAACTCCTGTTTTTTGGCACATAATTGTATAAGACGTATATACAGAATTCTTGTAAGGTAACAATTATTCTGAGAAAAACACCAAAATATTGATTTTATACAAATTTGGAAACATAATTAACGGCCCTATAGAGTTTTCTGGATTTATCCTATTTTGTCAATAAACAATGAGGTGTAGATGGTTGTTTATTTTGGTATAGAATGGTGTGCTCAAAATTAAAATGGTGAAAATGCCAACCAGACCATTTTATTTAAAAACGATATTGTAGACGATGGCGTAAAATTATTGCTTAAGGTCGTCATATTTCTCGCCGTAAAATGTACACATTTGTGATGTTTTTTAGGTACCTACAGAAATTTCGGAAAATAAAACACGTAGAACAAAACTAATATTAAAAATAAAATGCATGACGTTTTGTTTATCCACTTTGACTATTTAAATTCTCCTCAAATAACGTAATAATTTTTAAAAAGTGATTGTAAGACACACTATTTTGCTATTCTAACACTACTTTTTAACAACTATTTTCACATACTTATAAACAAAAGTGAACAATTTTATATGCAGTTTATGTTACAACAATATTTACATCTACAGTTAAATTTAAAAAATACGTGTTTTGAAAGATTTCTACCTAAAAATTTGTTGGTTAGACCGCTTTCTGTCGTTATAGATGAGATAAGCTCTATATTATTGAGGTCATAAATGTCTAAAATTATTTCTATTTGCAGAAAGCACTATTTCGAAAATACGGCGTCTTTAAGTAATCTAGAAACATAATAGTTATGAAAAAATCACCCTTAAATACATGCAGCATTTTATCAGTTTAGGTTCACAAAATATACTCAAAATACATACATACATACTTTTTTTAGCTATATATACAGACGGAGAGAAAATTCTGATACGAAAAATTTCGCACTATGGTACAGTCTCTATACATGCCAAGCCCATTTGGTTGTTTTTGAAATGTTTATACCTATGGCAAATGTGACAATATTTCAGATATAGTAATAAAAGAGACCGCGATTATTTTGTTGAACGGAGATAAGTGTGTGTCAAACTGTTCAGTAAACATTGATCATTGTTGGCTACAGTTGTAACAAGAAGTAACAATAAAATAAAAATCATTTAACATCTCTATGGAAGCAGATAAACAAATTTTAAACTGTTAAACTTGACATACGTTTAATATTTTTACTACTATTTTGAGAACGAAAACAGAGAGTTTTTCGAAACGACAATAATATGGAAGTGAGCGATAGTGATTTTTATTATTTTTTACTTATCTGCTTTTTTCAGTGTGAGATTATTTGGTTAGGCAAACTTAGATTCAAAAATAACCCTTGACTGATCCGTTTGGCGCAAGGGATTATTTAATTAATCTTTATTTTTTCAGAAGTGTGGCAAAAACCCAATAAAACTAAAGACAAAAAAATTACTATATCGTGAGTAGTAAACGATAGAGTCCCCGTTTTTTTAAAACGTTTCTAATCTGTTATCTACATTTCATTCAATATATGTATATAAAAAAAATAATATTTCATATAGCATGTCGCATTTTCAATATATATTTTCATGAGTTTTCAATTTAGAATTAACTGTTGGTTAATTTGGAAAAATATATATATTTTTTTAAACCTACTATGCACTGTCGGAAGCGCTGTAGTATTTTGTATGTTGATGCAAAAATCAGATTATAGGTAAAAAGGTACTTTTTTGTTACCCCAGATTGATAAAATTTTGTGTACATATAAGGGAATTTATGATTTTTTATTGATAACTTTTCTGGGTAACTTTACTCAAGAAACATACTGACCAATTTAACGTTGTCAATTTAATTTCTCTTCCAACGTCGGTCTTCACTTTTACAGACAGTTTAATTGTAGGTTTAATTTCTTACTGTAATTAAACTCGTAAAGAAAGCCGCTAGATGTTCGGAACACTTAACAGTAATTAAAAAAAAAAAAATGCATTAAATTTTATAAAACCCAACATTATCTTTGCAATTTATGTTTAACCGGTGGTTTTTCAATGACGATATAGCTATAGCTACATCTCTTTATAAAGACATGTTTAGAGTTTGACATTTGCGTGCAAAGTCAATAGTGTTCCGCAAACTCAAGTTTTCGAGCGCTTATTAGTCTCATTTTCTAATTTTTTCCGCGATGCTTTTTGATGATATAATACATTCGACGGTTTCGGACTCAATCACTTAGGTATATTGAATTTTTTTCCCACAAAATGAACGTATTATTACGTTATACAAAATATGACCTATGAATGAAATAATTTGGAGTTTGACACACACACGTGATAAATAAGTACTATTAAAGAAATTTCCTTATTTACTTTACCACAGTCTTTTTTGCATTTTCCTTGAAAACGGTGCATTTTTAACAAATTTACTAAAAGCACCTATTTTTGTGTAAAATTAAATTCTACATAATTTTATGAATAAGACTCAAAATGGGAACAACCCAACATAAAAAAATTTAGAGATAAAATATCCACGAAAATGTTAGCAACTATGAAAGCCCTGCTAGGATGCCCTGGTTGTTAACACAATTAAAAAAAAATGCATTAAATTTTATAAAACCCAACATTATCTTTTGGTTATTTTATTTTAACTGGTTTTTTTCAACGACGATATAGCTATAGCTACATCTCTTTATAAAGACATGTTTAGAGTTTGACATTTGCGTGCAAAGTCAATAGTGTTCCGCAAACTCAAGTTTTCGAACGCTTATTAGTCTCATTTTCAAATTTTTCTGCGATGCTTTTGATGATATAATACATTCGACGGTTTCGACTCAATCACTTAGGTATATTGAATTTTTTTCCACAAAATGAACGTATTATTACGTTATACAAAATATGACCTATGAATGAAATAATTTGAGTTTGACACACACGTGATAAATAAGTACTATTAAAGAAATTTCCTATTTACTTTACCACAGCCTTTTGTATTTTTCCTTGAAAACGGTGCATTTTTAACAAATTTACTAAAAGCACCTATTTTTGTGTAAAATTAAATTCTACATAATATTATGAATAAGACTCAAAATGGGAACAACCCAACATAAAAAAATTTAGAGATAAAATATCAACGAAAATGCTAGCAACTATGAAAACGATGGAAAAGCTGTATGAACAATACATGAGGAACAATATTCTGACAAATAGATAGTCACACCCCAATCAATATGCATACACTCAAGGGCGATCCACCGATACTGCCCTCCACCAACTGGTGGGCAGAATCGAAAAATTATTGGACAATAAAGAGTCCACTCTGGGTTTATTGATAGATATAGAAAGGGCATTTGATAAAACCACCTTCCCCAAAACTAATTTAGCTATTATGGAGAGGGGAGTTCCACCTACCATCTGTACCAAATATGCTCACCAAAAGAGCTATACAAATCAGCGTGGTAGAATTGTTGCAAGGGGCTGCCCGCAGGGAGGCATCACCACTGCTATGGAACTTGGTTCTAGACAGTCTCCTGTGCCACCTCAACTCGGAAATTGGCATCTATGTTGATGATCTCACTATGCTGATTAATGGAAACTTTGAAGAGATCCTTGTCAAAGAATGCAAACAACCCTAAGAAACATTGAAAAGTGGTGTGAGGACCATGCTGTCAACCCCAGGAAGACACAAATGATTATCTTGACGAGGAAGAGAAAAATGGGGCCAATAAAGGCACCAACTGTCCTAAACACTACGTTAAGCTTCGCATCGGATTGGATATTCATCTAAAAGAAGTGGCTGCGATAACTCGTCTCAAAAATATTGGTATTATACCAGATGTAGGAAGAAGCGAAGTTAGGAGTCGCTGTGGAATGGAGTCGTTAGGAAGATACCCCTTCTGCAGGCAGACACTGGCAGTATTTCTCCCAAGTCTACATTTGACAGACCCTACACAGTACTTATCAGGAATGAGGAAACCACCAGTAAGAATGTAATCAATATCTTCAATGACGTGTTTAAAAGAAACGAAGGTGCAGGATGTGGAATCTATTCCAGATCCCTACACATCCAATATCAGTGGGCAATGGATAGACATGTTACCGTAGTACAAACGGAATTAGCAGGTATAACCATAGTCGACATACAACGGGCCAAACCATCAGAATCTACACAGATAGAAGACAATCACTACTGATCTTACGTAATCTAAGATAACTAGATCAGCATGGGAATGCCATCAGGCACTGGTAGTGGCCTCAACCGATAGCACATCTACATGCTGGGTGAAGGAACACGGGCGGTGTAATGGCAATAAAGTAGTTGATAAGCTAGCCAGGGGTGCATTGGGTGTCCATATTTTAGGACCTGGTCCCTCCAGTATGCTTCCGCTGGCAGCTTTTGTTGGAATTATCAAGGAGGACATCCACAAAGAACGTAGAAAACGGTGGGATAAAACAAATAGCTGTCAATTTGCTAAGAAGTTCTTAGAGTAGTCCTGCAAGGATACAGCGAAATTAGCGAAAAAGTACCTGGCCATGTTTAGAACGAATCTTCGCCTGGTGACAGGTATTCAAACTGGACACTGTTGGTTAAGGAAGCACCTTTATTATATGAAGTGTCAAACACCTCTTTGTAGAGGTTGCAAACAGGAAGACGAAACAGTACTCCATGTACTTTGTGAATGCACTGCCATTTCGTCAATAAGAGAATTCGTGTTGGGAGAACGATGGTCTTTTATGACCTACATTAGTGAGATTCCCTGAGCAACGTCATCACCTTCTCATTATTAGACTGGTTAGCGGCTCAGGTGGATTGATCTTCTAATGGAAGTACAAAGTGACCAATGGCATGTACCTGTGTAAAATTGTAATATTGTTCTTACAAAAATTACATCCAAAATTTTTTTAAATTATTTTACACGCTCTGTACGCCTCCCCCCCCCAAAATGGGTGGCTCTAGAGCATATGTTTATCAAACAACCACTTATTTTTCAAAGCTCTACCAGCTCAGCTTAAACACTGTATTTAAACTGTGACCATAGTGAGTACCCTCAGACGACTAATTTCTATTTTGTGTACCAGTGTAATCGGAAGCAGCAGACAAAATTATATCTAAGCATTAGTCTAAAAATGATAAATATAAGAGTTGAAAAGATGAAAATCTTTAAATCACAGTTTCATTAATTCAGTAGAGAGTAGATATAAATTAGAATTAATTATATCTACATATCTATAAATACAACACACGTATTTTATCCGAATTTAAATAAACGAAATGTTATTTTAAGTTAAATCATGTAAAACGTTTTCAATGCTGCTAATAAACTACTACTGTATGACAAGATTTATTCATATTATGTTAGATATTTTATCATTATATTAATTAACAGAGCTGCATTCACAATAATTATGGAGAAATATTTTAGGTTAAATCATATAAAATGATTTCTGTACCGCTAATAAACTACTATATTAATCAATATAGGTGTGCATTCACAAAAATCAAGGAATAGATAATAAAATATATTTTTATAGTATATGCATATCCATTATAAAGGAAGGGTATGCATCTGTTACAGATTTTTTTTACAGCTGTAAAATAGCAATACTGGAATGTGGTATGTATAATTAATTTCTTATTAAATAGTTTTGTGTAATGTGTTTCGTACTGCTTAAGTTGTAGTTGGTTGAACTTTTTTAAACTTCTATGATTGGTTAGATATGAGCAAGACTGTATTAAAATGAAAATGTCGACAAAGAGTCAAATGATTATTAACAGATTCATATACTGAAATTAGTAATATTTTCATTGCTACTAATTGCTTAAATTGAACTCCATAGGCTTTTCAACATAAACTGGTCGACTTAAGGGCGCCGTATTCTTAAAATAGTGTTTTCTACAAATACAAGTAATTTTAGACATTTAAGAACTGAATAATATAGAGTTTAGCAAATAACTAGAATGTTATCTCATGGCACCTGCGAATATTCAAAGGTGCCGAACTAATATCAATATGATGGTCACATATTTTACCAGTGTGTTCCACAAGCCATTTCAGGGGGGATCTTCATATACATTTTTTCAATTTGGGTCGTCCCTGTTGAGATATTCGAGTCTCAAAATGGCGGAAAAAGTTAGTTTTTTTATTTTTCCTCAAAAACGGTTGCACTTAGAAATTTCAATTTTGGTACACATTATCAGCTAGTCAAAGGCTATTTTGTGGTGGTGTCTATTCCTTAGCTTATGTTTCTGGAGGGCGGGAATAAGCAACCCCTAGATTTATTCTTTTCAGAACTTTTTCCTGCAATGGCTGATTTCAACAAAGTTTTTTTTTAATACTATACCTAATTTGACTACTTTTTTCCCTCTTGTAATTTTCTCATACAACAAACTGTTTGCGCAGAAAAAATAAAAATAGTTTTCCCTACTCTAAACATCTTTTTGTCACCGGTTACTGATAACCGCAGTAGGAGGTTGCTGTGTTGCTGTTTCTCTGTTGTCTTGTCAAACAAATCGCGATTAGGTCTACAACTGACCGTTTTGCAAATATTTCTAAACAAAGGTGTTCCTATAACTGTTGCCAATCCTGCCGTATGCATATTCCATCAATTTCTTCGCTAATATTTGTACGGAAGAGTCAGTTGTTTACAAATATTTGCAAAAACTGTCAAGACTGATTTGTTTCATAAGACAATAGAGAAACATCATCATAGCAACCGCCTACTGCGGTTATCAGTAACCGGTGACGAAACGATGTTTAGAGTAAGGAAAATTATTTTTATTTTTTTCCGCGCAAACTGTTGGTTGTATAAAAAAATTACAAGAGGGAAAAAAGTAGTAAAATTAGGTGAAGTATTTAAAAAAAAAATTGTTGAAATCGGCCATTGCAGGAAAAAGTTCTGAAAGAAATAAATCTAGGGGTTGCTTATTCCCGCCCTCCAGAAACATAAGCTAAGGAATAGACACCACAACAAAATAGCCTTTGACTAGCTGATAATGTGTACCAAAATTGAAATTTCTAAGTGCAATCGTTTTTAAGGAAAAATAAAAAAACAATTTTTTTCCGCCATTTTAAGACTCGAATATCTCAACAGGGAGGACCAAAATTGAAAAATTTTATATGAAGATCCCCCCCTGAAATGGTTTGTGGAACACACTGCTAAAATATTTGACCACCATTCTGGAACACCCTGTATAACTTCAGAAAGCGATCTATACAGCAAATTTTTAGGTACTGAAATCTTTCAAAATACAAATATATTTTTAAATTTTACTATAGATGTAAACATTGTTATAACATATACTTACCTATATAGTTCCACATATAAGATTGTTCACTTTTGTTTACAAGTATGTGAAAATTGTTAAAATTTAGGGTTAGAATAGCGAAATAATGTGTGTAGTACAAATGCATTTTAAAAGTTATTATATTATTTGAGGAGCGTTAGTAAAAATGGATAAACAAAACATCAGTAATTTTATTTTTGATATTACTTTTGCTCTACGTGTTTTATTTTTCGAGATTCCAGCACCTAAAAAACACCACAAATTTGATCATTTTAAGGCGAGAAATACGGCGACCTTAAACAACAGTGCTAATAAATCTACATATAAATGGCAACAAGCAATGATAATGTTACGTTTTTTTATTGCTTCTTTTGACAAAGTAATTAATCCTATCCTATAAAATTTATGTAGTGTTGTTTGCCGTACCTTCTGTATTTATAATAAATTATACATATATTTTATTTAACTATACAATAATTAAAGACAGATAAGAGAAATGCTACACTCGTAATAAATGTTCTACAACTACTTTCAAGGTATAGTCATTTTGTTAAGCTTTCTAGTAATTCTGGGAATGAAATTTCTGTATTGTGCATCTGCTTATACTTGAACTGACAGTCTATACAAGTAGTGTAAAAATATAATACAACTGACATTTTTACATTAAGCATGAAATAATTTAAAAAAACTTATTACAAAAAGAAAAATATGCTATATTATCTAGGGTTAACTAGAGCGTACAAAAATGTATACAGGGTGAGTCAAATTCAAATAGCCGAACTTCAGGAATAGATTGCTCTCAAAATTTTATGAGAAAAATGTAAATAAATATACCTTTCGTCTCGCTATTCAACAGAGGTACAGGGTGATAAAAAAAAATAAAATTATTCCAGTTAAGAACTCAAAAATGATAAAAGTCACTTTGCTAAAATTTTGTAGGTTCTTATTACTTATAGTGGATCAACTCACCGGAACTAAAAACCGGAAGCATATTATAACTAGTGGTGTAGATATGAGGAATATACCTTTGAGAAAAATATTTCGTACGCCACTAAACAGGATAAAAAACATACAGATTTTGGAATGCCCAGCCCAGTCTCATTACTACATACATAAAAAGACTTGGTAAAAAATACGTCAGAGTACTTTTATGGCAACTAAACATTAAATGAAGAATTAAACAAATACTTAAAATATCCAGGCAGGGTTTAAAATACCTACTGCCTAATGTCAAAGTACAATTGTTGTTATTATTATTATTATTATTTAATCCGCAGAGTAGTTAGTTTTACACAATATTGTTAATACCTAAAAAATATAAAAAACGATTGCATAAAGGGTAAATATTATTTAAGTAGGTATTTGTCATGTTTAATATAAAATTCATTGACAGGTTAATCACTTTTGACGATATTTAATTTCAAATAATTTTAATTTATTGGTATAATAATTTTTATAGTCAGATATTTGACTCAACTTAAAGGAGGCAACCTGAAGAAGCAATCCTAAAAATGCAGAAATAGGTCAGATCTCATCTATTGTGGTTGAATTTTCGAGTTCTCACAGTTTCAAAAGTGAACTTAGATATTTATAGAGTGATTTCATTAAATCAGGTTAATAAATTTAGCAAGATTATTTTTTTAGATAATTATTAAATAGAGCAATTCTAGGAGATTTGATTTATATTAGCTTAATATATCTTTCTAATACAGTAAAAAATATTTCTGTGTGTTGTGTTTCATGCTGTTTTACAAGAATGCCATTAATAACTGTAACAACTCTTTGATTTAAGAATTCGTTATTCATTATGTATTGATTTACACGCTTAATAAATATGTTAAACGCAGTTTTCTCTAAAATGGTGCATTTTAGTGACATGCAACAAATACTTTTTCTAAAACTAATCTGTTTCAAATTAACTACCTAATCATTTTCCAAAAATTGATATCTTTAAAAAAATGCACATGAGCTCAGAACGCCAGATATTAATAATAATAATAATAAAATGACTTTATTACAAAAGAAGAAAAGATACAACAAAAATAATATTATGGATGGCGAGGTTCAACGAAGTTGCTCTTCCACCTAACCACCCAAAGGATTGCATCAAATTAACAAAATATATAATATTTATATTAAATATTCAGGCACAGACAGACATTAGTGAGGGCGTTTTGCAAATAGACTGGCTTTGACCTGCGCTCTAAAGGCATGTACAGTTTTGGATGATTTAATACTGGAAGGTATTTCATTATAAAGTACAGCAGCATTATAAGAGAAAGATCTTTGAAATATCTTTGAAATAAAGCGGTGCGGTGTTTAGGAACTACGTATAAAATTCGTGTTTATCTTACAAAAAAACTTATTTTCCAAAATTTGATTACAGTTACCCAACAAAAAAGGAAATTATCGTAAGAAAATGAAATAAAAAAAGTGGTTTCTCAGGCCTCTAACTTTATAAGGAAGCAAAATTGTAAGTTGATTTAAATCACATTATTTTTGTCCAACAAAGCTAGCCTTATAGTATAGCCTATTCTTTAGTGAACACCCTGTATATATCTATGTATAAACCATTTCAATAATAGCATTCAGATTCCGGACATCTCTTATACGTATTTTTTTTATATTTTTATAAAACAAATTTAACAAACATTACATAACCCACCAACCAACACCCCAACATCTGTTCACGAGGAATAAATGCAGTTTATTGTTTTTTTTTTAAGTATAAACAAGACATCATTATATTTATTTTAGAAGTATGTGGTCCCAGATATGATATTCACTAATAGGGCTTAATGTCACTGCATTGCAAATTACTACAATATGAAATTATATTAACTTGCTGTTTACTGTTTCTAATATCGCGTACGCCGCTGACTGAAATCTTCGTAAATGGTAGGAAATCGTAAAGTGAACCGTAGATAAATTACAAATTGCAAGCGCACGGGGGCACACATTAAGTAATTAATCAAATGAGGCAAAGTATTTTAAATTTGCATTTAACTTACGTAATAAATTGCATGCATTATCCCGTCATAAAATATGTGCTCGTGCGAACGTACACCAAATAATTATGCATGTGCATTTGCACTGTGTGCAACATTTTCCAGTTTTAAATAAAACCAACGGGCCGGGCATGATAAATGTTCGTTACAACAACGTTTCAATTTCCGCAACGGAAAACGTATTCATGCCGGCTGCATATTTTCACTTTTCCTGTTCTGCTCCCTGCTCTCCGCCTTTAGATTTCTAAGAATTTTACACATTCACGATGTTTGTGACAGTTTGATAAACGGCTGATGTTTTCTCCAGTAGCTTTTTGCGGGGCTTCGTCAGAAAATCGTTCCTATGTCATATTTTCGGCTGGTTTGTCATTTGTCTGCATTATCAACTTTTTATATAAGAATTCCGTTTCTCTCCCAACATGATGAGATTTTATAACAGCGGTGCAATGGTTATTTATAATATGCCGCCTCCCTGTGCTTCTTATTCGCAGACCAAGCCCTTTTTATAAAAAGAAATCATTGTTTCTTTGTCTTAGACATTCTCCAGCGCCTACGTTTTACTGACAAAACTACAAATTAATAGTCTTACACGATAAATCTTTTGTCAAATTTTATTCACAATTTAAAATCGTTTTTTTATTATTTTACTAAAGCTTGCATCTTTTTTTTAATATTTGACTGGATTCTTAGTACTTCATTGTATACGAATGCGGTATCTCAATATTCCATATACATGAAACTATCAAAGTTATTATTAACCTCCAGAGGACGTCATAATAAAAAAAATAACATAGACTCATGATATCTAACAATATTTGGATGTATTTGATAATGAATGTACAGTAGAACCTCGATTATCCGGGCCAGCCGAGACCGAACCGTTGCTGGATAATAGAAAACACGGTTAATCGAAATAACACTCAAACACACAAACTTTGCAAAACATATGAACTTTATTACACGTATCTATTAAATACATACCTACATATGTACATTATGTAAAACAAAAATTAACATATTTAAGTTTGCACAAACAAGTAGACTCGTCTTTGTTTTTGTTTCTGAGCGTTTTTTTCGGCCCGCTACGGATAATCGAGGTTCTACTGTAATTGATTAATTTGAATTCATCTATTTCCTGGATACTGATTTTTGCTTTTCTGACGTTATTTGTGTTGTCGATGCCATTTCAGGAGTTATTAATTAATTTTAAGATTATTTAAAATTCAATTTGAACAAACTACAACATACAGCGTGTTTTAAAAGTCATGTGCATTTCGGAAACTGACAGTTTTTCGAAAAATCGATCGGATAAATCAATTTTGTTTTTTGAGGCATGAACTCTGGTGAAGTTCAACTCTCAAAAAGAGCATTAAATACAGCAGTATACGATTTCCATGCTTTTGGACAACGCAATACCTACCTATGTTTAGAAAAATTAATCTGTCATCTGTGATATTATTAGGTGTTATTGTATTCAATCAGGGTTGCCACCCGTCCCTTATTTCAAGTGACAGTCCCGTATTTCAGTAACATGTCCCGCGTCCCGCCTTTACTTCATACGGGGCGCTAAAAGTATCGTATTTTGGTATTCAGAAAAATAAAATTTCAATCCACACCCAAGCAATCATTTGAATAAATTATTATTGGCCAAAAATATAATGATAATAACATTTAAGTGTCGGACAACAGCACTGACATATTTAGTGCAAAGTTGTTTGCTTATGGATTGCCATCTGGCGCCAAGAGGAAAAGTGTCAAAAGTTTCTATTCTTGCCAAACGCCTTGTTTTGTTGTCTTTGCCACTTGTATGGTGATTGATGATTCCTCATTTATGTGTCATTCTATCTAACAGTTGAGTTTTCCAGTGTCTTGATCTATTTGGTACTTATCCAACAGCATTATCGCCGTAATTGTCACGAGCGGATCTATAGCGATAGTATATGGCAAACAAATGAATAAGTTGCGTTTAACAATACTGTAAGTTCACCATTTAACCATTAATAATTATGGCATTACCTACACAGTATTTACACTATGTATCTATGACTCACAAATATGCGCTTTCTTGTACATTTTGAAGAAGATTTGTTATATTTTTTGAAATGCCTACACTTAATATTCTGAAATACAGTTTCTTTATTTTTGTTGTTCTGGATACCAGCTAGCAAAGTAGTTCTATAAATTTAGAGAAATAAGAGTTTTATATTCTGTTAATATTTTATAGTTGTATCTAGAATACTAAATTGTTGCATTAACGTAGCACATGAGACTATTTTGCCTTCAGAAACTGAATTGTTTTTTTTTTAATTTGTTACAAGAACGTTCTTAGAGCATAATTTATAGAGCATTTATAAGATAACTGCTAATGTAGCCCTATAAGTGTGCACAATAACACAATTTTATAGCAACGGTGCTTATAGAATCAAATTACTGTAAAACTGATGCAAAATAGTGCTTTATAGAATTATACCATCGCCTGTGACATTTTTATGAAATTATTCCGTAATGTTGCTTATAGTTTAATTATAGAAATATTTAGTAAGGGGTTGTTAAGGTACAATTCTGCTGCGGAAAACAAATTACAAATATGGAAGCTGCTATTGAACTTAAGAGAAAAAGTTTTTTAAAGCAGTTATAGAGAATAATAGTGCAGTTGTTATATATTCATTACAGAGTAAATAAGTAACAAAAGCCTTTTTGTGCGATACAGAAACATTTTGTTTTTAACAAGTACAATTAAACAACGACTTTAAAGTTCTCTAAATAGAACACCATGCAACAGAAAAATTGTATAACGAAATGCTATAGAATTTTTATGAGATTGCTTTGATAACTGTGTTATAAAAATTCTTTAAGACCTGTGAGAACGTTTATTCAACAATTTTGTAAGTATTTCCTGCAGACCTTACAGATCACCTTATAGAACTAAAAAGTTCTACAGAACGGTGCATTTTTATGGTATAAGTGTTGTAAGAAGGTTTTAAAAATGTTCTTAGAGAAAACATTGGTCTATAAAGTTTGCTCTGGAAACGTTCTTACGATTTGTATAGAACAGGAAATTGTTAGCTGGGATGTATACCAAATCTGTTTTATGTTGTTTCTAAATTCATATTGTGCAGTTAACATACGACGTATAATTTATTTATCTAATTCCGCAATTACTATTGCTCATCAGAACGAGGCAAAAAGAACGCGCCAGTCATCAATCTTTTAGCGCATTCCTACAGAAAAAAAAAAATACAAATTGTGAATTGTTCGCTGCCAAGTGAAATCGCACAATAATTATACGAGTAGTTGGCCTTGAACGTACTGGTTCTTAATATGTGGGTTGGACCGTTGGAACATGGAACTCTTCTTACATAATCATTATAATCTGGGATCTGATATTGGTGAGGTCACGGTACACGGGTTTCTTCGAACAACAGCGTCTAATTTTGGCTGCGCGCACGTGATGATCAAAGGCCCGTAATTTTCTTACAATGTGCCTTCTATCCGGGGTTTGGAACCAGGCAGATGGTGTCAAGCACGTATATTGGATTATATTTCGTTTCGGAATGAGAATAATAAAGGCTTATAATATTCTGCAAATCCCTTTAAAAACTTAGTCAAGGTGCCTTATTTCTAATTTTCGTTATCTTTCATATTTTATCTAGAATTTAAAAAGAGTTTAGTGAAAATACTCAGTTTTAAGCGACCATAGGCGCCCCCAGGATTACTTTCAGGGGGGTCTTTCATCTACACATTATACTAATAAGATTCATGCATATTTAGGTATGTACAATTTGGACAACTACCTAGACGTCTCAAGTTTTTATTCACAGTGACTTTAATAATACAATTTTTATTTCTTAATCTTTTTCTGTGAATTTTCTTTCATGGCAGGGGGAAGGGGGGTCAAATGAAATCGTTGTAATTCTATCAATAAATAAAATAGATTTCTCCGATGTTGAGAGAATACTGTTACGGGAAATTTTGAAAATGCATATAAGTTGATTGAATACAAGGTTATTAAAAAGGATTAGGTTACCTGATAACTGTGCGGGAGTGGGAGTGATCCCATTACTATGCGTCACTCGGAGGAAATTGTCTATGTAGTGCTTATACAGGGTGTTCCTAAATAAGTGCCACAACGGAAAACTCTAAA
The DNA here is from genome assembly GCA_025584915.1 of Monochamus saltuarius. Lineage (NCBI taxonomy): Eukaryota > Metazoa > Arthropoda > Insecta > Coleoptera > Cerambycidae > Monochamus > Monochamus saltuarius. The sequence continues at coordinate 20,627,117 of CM046723.1, read as the reverse complement.
TTCCCCTCGAAAAAAGAAACATTTTTTTCCTCTTCCATTTTTCTCTCCGCGCTTTTGTTTTCAAGATACACGGTGTCAAAACTTTAATTTCTTTTTTAGTTTTTTTTTCAATATCTTAGGAACCGTTTGAACTACAGGACTGAGATTTTGTAAACACATTATCACTATTAATAGCTACTTTTTCGCACCCTTCTCGAATTTATTGGACGTGCCAGTGGTGGAGATTTTAAGGCATCGGAAGGGGTTTTTCCCACATAACTTTTACGCCACTGGAAAAATTAACATTTGACAGCAAATTCTGAAGCGCTAATGAATTTTACACAAAAATAGATCTCTTGGTTCATTGCTCTAAAGTCAACGGTTTTCAATGAAAATGACTTTCTATGAACAAAAACAAACATTTTGCTAACGTTTCGAAAATCTTTTGTACCTATTTCAAAAAATTAAAGTTTTGACACCGTGTATCTCCAAAAACGAAAGCCCGGAGAGAAAAATGGGAGAGGAAAAAATGTTTCTTTTTTCAAGAGGAATTGACAGTTTTCCGTTGTGACACTTATTTAGGAACACCCTGTATGTCAAAGTCAAAATTGTCGAAACGGTTCTACAATTTTAGTATTCGGTAGACTTTTAGTACCTCTTTATACTTGCAATTATATTTGATATTATATTAATTGTATGTTTGCTTTGGCTGCGCAATTGAAAAAAAAAACAAAGTTGATATCAAAATCTCTATAGTGCGATGCTTGTTTGTTTTTTTTTGATAAAAAATCAAATCCTTGCGAAAAATTAGTCAATAAATGCATGTTTAAATTTTCTGCTATCTTTTAAAATACCAAAATTACAGTCAAATCTAATATTAAAATAACCTGTAATATTTTAAATTCCTTAGCAGTCAATGCTAACAAATTTCGAATAGAAACAATTTTGCTTTTATCTTCCACTACTTATTTAAAAACAATTTATATTTAGATTAGTTGCATATGTACTTAAATGAATAATTATAATTCGGACCATAATCTATTTCATCTATTTGCCGTCTTGCAATAAACTTCTCAACCTTACTTCCAATCCCATTTTTAAATACAGATATATATTTATCGGGTCAAATATAGGACATGTAATTCTGCATACATAATACATATATGATCGTCATAATATGTGGAATTATTTGCAATAAGTAATATATAAATTGTAAATAATATAAATTTTATTAATTCAATACCCACATTTGTATGTATATTCCGTCATCTGTTTCAATTATGTATCTCCTACTTTGATATTTATCAGTACTGTAAAAAATATTGTGTAATAATTTTTATTATTACGAATACTATTGTAGTAGAGGTGATGATGATGAAATAACGAATTGTTTTAAAACATTCCATCGTGCACGTATGTGCTTATCCGTCTAATAAACGGCGTTATATTTTACTAAAACATTCAAAGTTTTACTACCTCGGTCCACCCTTGTTAAATTCCAACTTCATACAATAAATACGGTAACACAAAGTGCTCTAAATCCGCTGCCAGAAGCGCTAATATAAAAGCGGGAGTTTTTGTAAAATCATAAATTCATGGTGTAACGCGGCATAGATAAAACGTTAATTCGCAAATTTATAAATTTATATCCTGCCTCGTGAGTACGTAGGTGGTAATATTATTAATATGTTTATCGGCTGGTTAAGGAGTAAATTAATCTTTATTGTTGCATAGATTCGCTTTGCGATACACCTACCGGTTACTAGGAATGTTATTTTCAATTTTCTAATGGATACAAACGCATTTATCTTTAGTTAATCATAAGGTAAGATTTTCAAGTAGTTATTGAAGATTATAGTTAATTTATCGATTCGAATCGATTAGTAGAATAAATCGAATCAGAACATCGAATCTGAACATTTAAGTTCGTTTTATTGCACAGGATTAATCGATTCGAATCAACTTAAATAAAATTATGATTCGCTTAATCGATACGAAACGATCTGTTGACGAATAGAAATTCGATGTTATTTTGCGAATCGCACAGCTAATAATATTTTGAAGTATGCTTGTAGGGCGACTCAAAGAGGGTAACCATTGGCATCTCGAAAACTATAAGATACAGAAACGCTTAAAAAGCAATATTGGCTCAGTGATGCTTTTTTAAAATTGAAGATTGAAATACTTTTGAAAATAAGCGAATGTTACACGAAACATTAATGCCACAAAGATCTGTAACATTTTTTCGAAACCTCAAAATTACAAGGATTACAGAGCGTAACAAATTTTTTTTACGTATTTCTTCGAATAACTTTATTATGAGTCTACCGATTTTTTTTCTATTTTGTACACGTATCACTAGTGTTCCTCAACGTTCTTAATTTGACGTATATCCTTCAACGCCAAAAGGTTAACCTGTTTTTAGCCCTTAAATGACTTCGAACGTTTTTCTTTCAACATTTTTATAAATTAAGATAGTAATTAAAGATCGTCAAAAAATCCTTAAAAAGGTTTATTGTTACATCACGTTAAAATTAGTCGTTTTTGAGAAAAACGACTTTAGATGAGTAGATACTCACTCGAACTCATTTCCAAAATTAACAAAGCAAGTCTGGGAAACAAGAATGTGGATACAAAGGAACACTAGTGATACGTCTATAAAATTAGAAAAAAACCAGTAGATTTATAAAAAAAGTTTTTTTTGACACCCTATAACTAATTTTGAGTTTAAAAAAAAAATTCGTGTAGTATCATCCCAAATAGTAAGTAACACATCACTTCCGGATACCCTATATCTGCAACAATTTTCTTAACTTCACAGCTAACAAAAAATGGGCACCGTTCTATAGAACTCTTTATATTAGTTCTTTAAGCTATTCTGTAAGGTCTGCAGGAAATACTTATAGAATTGTTGAAATCTATACCATTTAATATCCAGTGTTGTCATATTTTATGATATCCTGAACTATAAGGAATATAGGGTTGACTATATTCGAAAATAAGTTCTATTTATAATTTATTTGAGGCGTATTCATATTGGTTTTATTGAGGTTTTCGTCTTATCTTGAAACTATTCTAACAGCAGGTTGAAAAAATTAATGTATTGTAGTAATTATGTGTGGTATATTATCAATTGTTTTAATCTTGTTTAATAAAGCTAATACAATTCTTTAACTTCAACATCTAGAATTATAAAAAAATAAAGTTTGGAATGGTCTAAATTATTAAATTTCTATTCTAATAAGTCTTATCTATCGTAATGAAATTTTCTTTCTGCAGGCAGATAATATTTTGTATAAGTCATGACCATGTTATACCAAGTTCCCCGTTATACTTTGACGTATATATTTCGTCGTTTTATAGGCAGCTCTCGTCAGATGGGAGCCTAGTACCTATATACCTACATATACCTATAAATGGTAGTTCTATAAAGTTTTTTTATGGAACAAAAAGGCTTGTGTTACTTATTAACTCTATAATGATTTTATAACAACTGTATTATTATTATCTATAACTACCTTAAAGAGCTTTTTTCTTTTAAGTTCGATAGCAACTTCCATATTTGTAATTTGTTGTTCTCAGCAGAATTGTAACTTAATAACCCCCTTACACAATAGTTCTATAATTAAACTATAAGCGACATTACAAAATAATTTTATAGTGTCACAGGAGATGGTATAATTATATAAGGCACTATATTGAACCAGTTTTACAGTAATTTGATTCTATAACCACCGTTGCTGTAAAATTGTGTTATTGTACACACTTATATAGCTACATTAGCCGTTATTTTATAAATGCTCTATAAATTATGCTATAAGAACGTTCCTGCAACAAATTTAAAAAACAATTCAGTTTCTGAAGGCAAAATAGTCTCATGTGCCATAATAATGCATTAATGCACAATTCAATGTTCTAGATACAACTATAAAACATTAACAGAATATAAAACTCTTATTATTTTATATATGTGGCTTTATTGGCATTCATACAAATAAGTGACGTCATCGAAGTACGCTTCAATATATCAGATGGTGAAATTACGCTTTAAATTTTTTTTTATTTTTACGAAAATTATTTGAAAATATGTTAATTACATTTAAGGCCTACTATACTAACTCCTTTCCAAGTACACCATTTTTCAAAAAATTATAAACAGTACCTTCCAATGAATAATTATTGTGTATTATATATCTGTGAAGAATTTAAAAAAACGTGTTAAACCGAACATTTCCGTTAACTAAATTTTTTACAGCAAATGGGTGTGCTAAGTAGATTAGTTAAGGAAGGTATGAATCATTATTTAAAACAAAAGATGCCTATGACATGGTAAAGGCTGTGAGCGTTTTAGAATGTTGGATGTTAAAAAAGATAATAATCGTACGCCGCAATTATACACTTTCCTGAGGTATTAATTAAGAATAATTAATTTATCCTTAACACTTATAACGCTCTTCAGACAAGAGAACGAACTAGGGAAATGGAATACATGTTAGGCTAAATATATACTTAAAATTATTTACATAAGAATATTTATTTTGTTTTTGGAGAGCTCGTGTTGAATTTAAATATTATGAAAATGTTACCTGTTACCCTGAATATTCTAAAGTGTTTGATCGGTTTCATTTATAATTTTTTCTTGCATAGAATACTTTTGTATACCTATGTAAATTATGTTTAAATTCGCAATTTTCTATTTGCTTATCTGGCCAATTTGGCCACAGAAATTAATTCTACACATTGTACAAACGTTAACCTAAAACTTTAAATTTTCCTAAAAGTTCAAAGTATAAAGTTTAAGCCACAACTATGTAAGATACCACATTTTTCGGAATTTTGTTCCATAAAAGTAGTACCTAAACACTGTATATGTTACGGCTAAATTGTAAACTTGGTTAGTTTGTAAACTAGCTAGCTGGTATACAAAGTAACTGAACTACTGGTTATTTTGATAGAAAACTCATATTCTACTATATTAGCTGATACTTTGTCAACCCATTGAAATAATTGGAGATACCAAAATAACATTTTTCGTTTGGTTAACTTATAATAATAATAATATTTATTTACACACAATATAAATTACAGTAACAAAAAATTGATTTTAGTTAAATGCGATAAATCTACTAATGCCTCAACAGAAATAATTTTTTAAATCCAATAATCCATTAAGGAACAAGATTTGCTTAAAATGTACAGTAGGAATTAATTTTCGCATTTATAAATACCTGTGCAAATAAAAATATCACAAAGACAAAAAGATTAGTGACATAACTGTCCAATACTTCTAACTGGAATGAAAAGAATCATTCTGTTAACACAAAATAGTCAGTTTTTTGGGTAGTATATAAACAAGCTACCCATTTCTCTATTTTCTCCGGTTAATTTCATAGACATGATTTGGAAACTATTAAATAAAATAACTTTAACGAAAGTTTTCTGTTTTATTAAAAATAAAAAAAAGTTTAACAAAATACAAATAATATATCAATTTTTATAGAAACATTTGTACAAGTATAGATAATCGTAAAAAAGTAATGAACACTTTAGAAAAAGCACATATAAATAATTGTTTATTTATTGTTGCATAATTTGCTATTCTGACACTTGCTATTGATCGTGTACCCCATAGAGATACGTGCACTTGAATGATGAGTGAAACCACTCTAGCAAGACCAAATTGGATAATTTATAAACTGGCCAAAGAAAATATCTATTTTCGATTAAGTGCCTAAAACACCTATTTCGCAACATGTATCGAACAAGATTTTTCGTAAAATCGTCAAATAAATATTCAAAATAGTTCGATATTTTATTTAAACAACTGTTGCAAGGTTGTTGCAATGGTACGATTTTACAAACTGTACAAACATTGTATTTTATTAAACTCCAATAATTAACCTCGGTATTAATTCTTCATAAAACTTCAGTATGTGTGACAGAGATTCTAGTAATACTGAAATAGGAAATGAGGCGAAAGTTGCCTTATGTACATTGATTCCTCAGAAATCGAAGAAAACTTATGCAAAATTTGATAGTAGTTGATCTCTAATGGTAATTTCATTAATAACTTGACGAGGTTGAATTTGTACGAGAAGAGTGCCGCGAGACAGACACACAATCGCAAGATAATCGCTTGTTCGTCGCATACAGACAGTCCGTAAATCTTTATCGAGAGTTAAATTCACCACCGTGGTCGGTAAGTGCATTTTCAACGCCTCCAACTATTTTTGTATTGGCTTCGCTTTTTACGCAACAGTTATAGACCCAGAAAATCCAGAATATTTTCCAAGGAACTGGTTGAAAGGTTTATCAAAGAGGCAAATGATGAAAAGTACTTATTCTGAAAAGTTGTCTTGATTGCTGGTATATCTGATGCCTGTAGGAGAGAAGAATTAATTTATTTACGTACAGAGAACATTGAAGATGCTAAGTCGTTCATTAAAGTGACTATTCTCAATACCAAAACTAATGTTCCTAGATTATTAGATATAGAAGGAGTCAAGTCTACGTCCTTCTACCATTGATCACATCCGGATCACGTACAGGAATTCAAAATGTAATACACAAGCAGTGGGTATAAATAACAAAGGTTCAATTCCTAAAATTGCTGAATTTATTAGATTACCCAATGTTACTGAGTACCTATACTGGGCACTGCTTTAGACAATGTTCTGCAACCTTCCTCGCAGATGCAGGAATCAACATATAAATGCTCAAGAGACACGGAACTTGGCGTTCGACTTCTGTGGCAGAGAGGTACATAGGAAATTCCATAGAAAATAATAGCAAGGAAAGTTCTCAGGGAGAAACGAAATAAGTTTCATTCCAAAAACTCCAGCAGCACCAGGATGCCGGTGTTATCTTCTTCCAATATCGAAGTTAAACGAAGTGAAGAAAAATATATATGTTCACCTAATGTCCAATTTATCCGATGAAAGATTGCGTTATTAATATTTATAATAAATTGGAATTCTGGAATTGAGGGGAGGACGAAGATTTGTCCTAGACATAGCCACGTACTTTTTGGCTGTATCCTTGCAAGGGTATTCTAGGAACTTCTTAGCAAATTGACAGCCATTTGTTTCATCGTTTCCTAAACTCTTTGTGGTGTCCTCTTTGATAATTTTAACAAATGCTGCCAACGGAAGCATACTGGAGATGCAGGAATCAACATCAGAGTGTTCAGATTGGGCGATAAATAGCCATTTGGGCTATCTTGGCATACGTTTTGCCGACCAAATTTTCTTGTGGCGATTCATGCGATTTTTCAAGAATCTAATAATATTTAATGTTGATAAATAAGTTTATGGTGTTTCTGGTGCCGAATAACGGAGTGTATCATATTACTTTCTCGTTGAGGAGAGTTGGTACTATAAAACGTGAACGTACTACAATCCCCTGGGCCCAGACCTCTGAGCACTGAAATGTACGATGTGAAATGCTCTTAGTTCCATTGCGCATCCAAATAAAGGTACCACACCTAGGAGCAGACAAAAGGTGGCACATGAAACTCAGCTGGAAATACTTCATTGGTTATATATGTGCAGAGAGACAATCACCAGCATATAGCCCAAATAATTCTTCATATCTAGAATTTTGAATTATACCAAAATATTTTGTGAACAGGTTTAAGAAGTATATTTTTGGGCTGGTTGAAAGAGCACTGTTCCATAATATAATAAGAATGACCTCAATGAGGCTTATTGTATGTATTTCAATACTCATACTTCGCTAAGGGCACACTATTCAGACATAAAGAAACAGGCCCTAACAAAAACACTTAATTAATATATATTTAAAGTTAAAAATATCCTGAACTATTTTTACTAAAAAAAAAAAAACAAAAATTAAATATCCGTTTAAAAATTGTTTGTAGATTATTTGGGATCACCCTGTTTCCTCCACAGAAAATATAATTTTATTTCTTGCAATGCGGAATACCACTAAATGTGGCTTTTGCATTTTATAACAATTGACACATATATTAGGATTTTATTAAATATGCAGTTTTATGAGAGATATTAATTATTTAAAACAATATGACATCACATGCACATTTTTAACATCTGACAACAATGCATGACAATAACACCATATATAATGCTAAAAGCGTAAAATCCAGCTAAATCCATGCCATAGATCGTGATTATGAGCCCATGCATTCTCTACTGTCTATGGTCCATGACAATTCAATACAATAGACACTATATTTGTCTCTATTTATTCAGTCGTTCATTGGTCTCTCTTCTCTCTTTCAGAGAGAGTTTCAAATAGGTACATTTATTTCCTGTGTTCTTTGCACATGTATTTTGGATTGCGTTCACTTTGTTGGCGATTTGGGTGATTTTATGTTCTAATTTGGCTACAACCAAGAAATTTTATCTGGACACCCTGATCAACATATAAATGCTCAAGAGACACGGAACTTGGCGTTCGACTTCTGTGGCAGAGAGGTACATAGAGAATTCCATACAAAATAAGCAGGCGATAGCAAGGAAAGTTCTCAGGGAGAAAGGAAATAACTTTCATTCCAAAAAGGATGCCGGTGTTGTTTTCTACCAATATTGAAGTTATACAAAATGAAGAAAAATATATATGTTCACCTAATGTCCAATTATCCGATTTAAAAGATTGCGTTATTAATTATATTTATTAGTATTTATAATAAATAAATAATTTAAAATTCATATTATCTTATTTTACTTTTACGCACATATGCGTAAAAAAGATTGGTTTAAGCAGAAGTGTTTCGATACTGAAATGACAATCAAAATGTCATTATTATGCAACGATTTTACAAAAAAATGTTTTCATTGCATATGGTTTCCAAAATATCAATGGTGGTATTCATAAATAAATCAGGCTAACTAAACGGAAACTAAATTTTATCAAAATTAAATTTAACTGGATGTAATAATGTTACAGTAAAAACTAGTGGTTGAACTGTAACCTCCGGGTAAATGTTTGCCTACATTTGGGATTTTAATAAATTCGAATATGTGACTGTTTTCTTATAGATGTTTTTTGGATATAACAAACTTATGGAAGGCAATAGGGGTGCTCGGAAATACTAATAACATTAATGCTTCCAGAATAGAAATAGGGACGCCGAGTTTCTTTACCTTAGCAGAGAAAATGATAATTTAAGTGCCTCTTAAATCACAGTTAAACATAAATTAAGCCAGCCTTTTAAAGATAATTGGTAATAGATTACGTTTAGGACTTAGCAGTACCCCGCAAGAGTTGTTTGTGCCAAATGCGCCTGTCATACTATAGAACCTGTGTTAATTAAGGAAGATTTAGTAGTGATTTACAAATCTTTTCGGATTAGGGATACCTCTGGAGCAGCATGTTTGGTTTATGGAGAGGGCTTGTAACGAATTGATAAAATTCCATTATACAGAATCGGGGTGAATCCCTGTTTAACCTTTTTCCACCAACCTGCTAGTTTAATAAATTCCTTATGCATAAATTCCGTCCCTTGACCCTTACTACATTATGGGTACAGTTTCAGTTTGAACTACGAGCATACCCGAGGCACCAGTGAAATTGAAAATATACGTATAGCAATAATCAATCAATATCTAATACAATATAAAACTGAGGAAAATAAACATAACTTATCTCTCTCTCTGTCTCTTTAAATTCTCAATGATATTAATTAATTTTTAAAAGCATTATATAAAGTATGATTTGTTACTGAAGATGACGATAATTTCCAATCATTTTTACAAAAAAAAAAAACATTCAAAACTTCACAAAACATTACACATTTCGTCTTTAACACCAAATAAATTAAATTCTTGCGTGTTTAAAATAATTATGTGAAAACAAATGAAATAATACGACTAACTTGAGCTGATATCTGTGATGTTTCGGTTATTATATAGGGTGATTCATTAATTTTAACCAAGTAATCGAAAGGCCTAAGAAACAGATAATAATAAAAAATTAATAATAAAAATTACTTGACCTTTTAAATTGAAGCAAATCCACCGATAATCCCCGGTCAGAGTGTCATGCGGTGAAACAAGCAACGTCACACCTGCGTTGCCACATCACGGCTAAATGTTTGTGTTCTTTCATAAACTAGTATCCGCTAATACATATACAGGGTGTTAATTAAGTATGTGCACAAAGTTTAAAGGGTTAATCTATGATTGATTTTAAGACAAAACGTTCATATAAACATGGGTTCGCGTTGCACTTAAAAATGTTTTTAATTGCGTCATCATATTATACTAATTTTTCACTAGATTTTCTTAAAATTAATGACATGACTGAATCACCTGGTATACAGGGTATCTGGAAATTATGAGCAAATATTTCAGGGGGTGATTCCTATAGAAAAAAATAAGACCAGATGTTCATATAAACAAAGATCAACAAATGAACCCTAAGAAAGGTTGAGTTTTTTCAAGGTTTGGTATTCAAGATGATTTTTATTCAATATTCTCGAAATGGTTCCAGATAAAAGTAATGACATTTTGAACATCTAATCGTTTTTTTTATGAATTACAAAATTTATATGAAATTTAAGCATTTTGTTCCGAAGTGTATTAAACAGGGTCGGTATAGAATATTTTTAACCCTAACTTTGTTGTTACAAATGTTTTTTACAATTGATCAGGATATTTTATAGACATTTCACACAGTATCATTAAAGTATTTTTACCCTGTGTTTTAATTGTTGGTACTTTTGATTTTCAGAAACTGTATAAAATACATGAATTTCCTGGAAAATAAAGCAGCTTGTCGATGTTGTAGAAAAGTTATCGGTCAGTGGTCGCGCGGTTTAAGGCGTCAGTACTTGAATCGAGGTGACTAGATCGCTGTGTGGTTCGACCCCCGCAGCCGGTAGACCGTATATAAGCTATATTCGTGGAGAGATTGGCACCCTCTCTGCGGGTATGGTAGGGTGGAAGAATGTTGGCTTGGGTCAATGTGAGAGATTGATACCGGTTGACATTTGACTACCCCCCTAATTAATGAGGTTTTCCAGGTTTCCCTCATTCCTACACTGAATGGTAGTTAGGGCCTACCAACGTTAAGTCGTTCCTGGGCGCAAATGCGGCCTGCTTAATAATATGCCGCCCCCTCTCCCTCACAAGTCTTCGACTTCTGGGCTAATCCTCGTGATTAGAATGAGGGGTAGAGATATGATTATTATTATTATTAGTACATGTTTTATGCCCCTTGATTTTTTTTAGGAAAAATGAATGATTACCTACAATATTTTCTATTCCATAACTTTATTGCGCAGTTAATAATTTAAAGAATTTAATTTGATTCAAATCAGTTGAAATAATATAAAAAATGCGCTGCTGGTAGTTCACGTGTAACACCTACCTTTTTTAATAATTTTACTAATTGTTCTCAGACCTAAGATAAAATGTTTGCATGTTCCATTTCTTGGTTTCATATTTAGTATAATGAATGTCATAGTTCTGCCGTTAAGTAAATAATCAATAAAATCATAATATTTATACCCACGGTAAAAGCACATTTCAATTTACCTGTACTTACATTTGAACAGTGTATACATATAGAAATAATAACAGTCATTACACTTTATTGGAATACTTGGGAAAGCGACAAATAAAACAAAAAACTCAAATCTTTTTCTATTCATATCTGTCAGTTCTGAAAAATGGTTGCGTTTGTCAGGAAAAATGACATAAAAAAACTTACTTTGTTGATAAGTAAAATATACTTAGGATAACGTTTTCGATTGTTTACAAAGGAGTACAACTATTATCAATTCTAACGTTGCGAAAACAATGCAAACCACGAAATGGTAAGGATTTCCGGTACAAACCTACAGTATTAGATAAGTCACTCGCGTGTTTGTATATTTGCTTATACAGGGTGAGTCAGTCATAATGTCATTAATTTTAAGAGGAGATAGGGAATAATGAGTATAATGCGAATACGTGATTAAAAAAAATCTAAATGCATATTTACGCCGAAAAAAAATATTTTCAAATCATTATTTAAACCCCCTTTTCAGACTGTCACTGACCGCTGACAGCCTTGATCGTTTACAGCTCACAGTTCAATTCGATGTCGACCTGACGCAATGTTGTCAAGTTGTAATATTTTTCTATAGAGTACCTACCTACCTAGGTTTTAGACATTACAAATAAACGGTTGTACTGACTATTTTAGAATATCATTTTTTCTTGCTCAGTTCAACTTCAGCCAATAATAATTTAAAATGATAATATCCAATAAAATCAAATAATAATAATCAAATAATGTAGATGTTATGACTGCAACAACACTCCAACATGTCTAATAATAAACCGAGTAATAAACCATTTACGTACATTACATAAAAAAACCTGTACCCAACGGGTAAATTATTAAGAGAAGCTGAAAAGTGTTTCGTGTTTAAATACTAAGTAATAAAAAACCATCGCGTTGTCGACAGAAAACTGTCCAAGACCGAAATGACACGCCGCTTATCTTGACCTACCGTATTATTAGGTCAATAACCTAGTTACCTACTTTTTGTACTGTTATTTAATGACAAGGAGTAAAACAATTTTTTTAAATTTAGATACATGAATGAATTTTTCTTAAATATTGATTTATTTGTTAATAAAAACAAATGTAGATAATAAATAAATGTTTTCGAATGTTAGGTTATTACAGTTTAATAATTTTGATATTACGTTTTCACTACGTTTTATAAATAAATATGAATTTTTAGTATTACTCGTAAGTGCAATTAATTATTCAGTTTGTAGTCCTAGAAATTTATTGTTTTTTAAGTAGTATGGCACTAACCTGTTTACAGCTCACAGTTCAAGTAAAACTGCATTTATCCGTCCATAGCACTTTATTAATAAAATTAGGGTTAGTCGCATTTCGTAAACATTCTCCGTATAACACTACCATTTCCACATATTCGGAACTCGTAAAATTATGCGTTGTGAATTTACGCCAAATACGTGAGGTGAGACTGAAATAAACAAACTACTGCTTACTGCTTGTATTCTCTCCATCCCCCCTCCAAATGTGTGGCATAATCTACAAATTTGGGGGGAAAGAAATGCGGGAAATGCAGAGTGCTAAATGGAGGTAAATTTGAATAACACGCTGATGTGTAAGACGATATTATGTATGTAAACGTGGCATCGATGGTTTCATACGGTATTCGATTCTCGTATGGGTGGGTGCGTCATCAGAAAGTTCGTAGCGCACCAGGAGCGTCGTGTTACTGATTTTTATAGGGTGATTTGTTTATTTTTTTAAAGGTCGAGTACAATTTTTTTTTCGATTTTCTGCCTTTACTAGGCCTCCCGAATACGTGGTTAAAATTAATGACATTATGACTGACTCACCCTGTATAAAACCGCACTACAGTCACAAAACGTTTTACACAGTGTGATCCTCACAACTCTCGCATCCTGCACCACCTGGAAAACATTTTAAAAAAATAGAAAATACGCCAGTTGAACAGTATAGTACTTACAATATAAGAGGAATTGCAAATACTACGGTTGTTGTTTGAAGCGGCGTGAATTACCAGCACCACTCAGGTCTGAAGACCCATGGTGCATGCCGCTGACTATGGAGTTCAAAACAGAATTACAAAGAGATTTAAAAAGAGGCTTTTATAGAACTTTTTGTAACGATAGGCCTACTTCTCAAGGTTATGTCATAAGCTATATTTTCAATAACAACTACTAAAACACCATTAATAATATTAATGCAGAGATGGTACTGATGACATTTTTTGTGGGTTACTCTGTATATCATTAAAGAAAAATTGAGTTTTATTTCAAGTACATACCCACCTAGTTAAAAAGGAATTTATTAATTTTTACTAAAACTATGAATACTTTACGGGGGATAGAGACAATTAAGAATTAATGAAATCGCCCTTCAAAAAAATTCCAAAATTAATAAAGCGAAAATAAAAAATTTTTCGAAACTATATTCAACTCTTATTTACCGACGACAATGGGCATCCGTCCGCCGCGAGGTTATTTATTTGGCACGTTTGATGTTTGGACAGGCAACCAACAATACAACTCGGTGGACGGAAGACTTAAATAACTAAATTCATTGTTATCGGACAAGATCACTATTATATATTTGGTAAAAATTACTGGTGACTTTCGCTCCCATACGCGGGTGCATTAGGAGTCTTCTATAATCTATTAGTATTTCTTTCATTTGATTTTTAATAAATGGACATTTTATTTAACTGTACGCGGAGCGTGTTGTTAGTGGGTAATTCCTGACGAACCTGTAATAAGTGCAAATAAGAAGTGCTTTGTTCAAAAAGTCCAGCAAGAAGTAAGATATAAATTATTGTTAAAGTGTATTTTCTATTTATTTCTACAAAAACTAGTGCCATCCACTTGCAAGCACATTTGGGCGTATCGTTTTGTTAAATAGCCCCATACAAAGAAATCTATGTGATTTAGATTTGGAGATCACGAATGATAAAGTACTGGTCCACACAGAGAGATCCAATGTATTATTATTTGATAAAAAAAATCGGTGGGCATACAAACGGGAAATCGCCCGTGAGTTGTGTCTTGCTTCTCTGTCCATTAACTCCCGTGACTAGACACTAGGGTGACCGCAAAAAATCGATGTCGGAATTTTGCTCGTCTGGACCCCACAAAACGATTCCCCTTTCCAGATATTGAGATAGCCGAAATTTGAGCTCGATTAAACGACGTTAACCCGTGCCGCTCGTCGCTCAAAGTTTGAAAAAATCCAAATTTTTTACCAAAAAGCTTACATATGGAGCCATAACTCCAGAACGGTAAATAATAGAAACACGCTTAATATATCAAAAGAAAGCTAATGTTTTTCTTCAAAATTTATATATCTATACATAATTGTTGTTATTTTAAGTCAAACCGAGTTAGAAGAGCCTTTAGTCCCAAAAACGTGACCTGGTACCACTAGGAGCAACCTTCGTATATTTTGTTATTAAGTGATCAATTTTGCTTTCTTCTGGTATATTTTTGACTTTAAAGTAGAAATATAATAAAAAAACAGGATTACTGATAAGTCTAATGACATTTTTATTTTAAAATATAAAAATCAGGTATACATATAATACATACAAAACAGACACAGAAAAGATACAGACGTAGTACCTACATAATAGCTTGGTTTATCATTTGAAATCAGAGTTGTGAATTCTCACGATCAGTTATCCTTAGATGCTACGTACCTCACCTGAGTTGATAATTTTACATAGTTATCTAATCTATTCTAAAGCTTTTGTTAAAGTAGTTTTTGAAACGTCAGGATATAATGCTCGGTATTTGCTTAAAACTTGCAGGACATATTGCTTTTGGTCTTCATCTTTTGTCAGAAGGTCGTTAAAGTCGGTTATTAATTTAATACCACGCTCAGCCATATCATTAACTACTTTTAATGTTTTGACAATTTTCAATCCTTCTTGGAAGTCATTATTTTAAGGCCAGGTGTTTGGATGTTGTCTTAGGAAATCTGTTTTTATATTAAATCGGTCAAAGAATGTAACCGTTTCTATGGTAAGTAATGTTACTGCTGAATTCGAGACCAAATTAACTGAGAGCCACCCCAGAAATGACTACAAGGAGCTATTGTAGTTGGTTCTCGTATTTGTTGGATCACTAGACGGCAATGTTGTGGGTTTTAGAACTCCAGGAGCCATTCATCACGCTAGGATGGATGGCAAAGGCTATTTACTGCTTAAAAATGTTCATTTTTCGTCGTCAATTTAAGATGTCTAAAGAAGAAGAAAGTTCTGTGCGTGCCATTTCTGTTTTCCTAGTTAACATTTATCGTAAAGCTTGGTTCAGTGCTCCAAAAGCTCATCTTGCACCAAAGCAAGATTTAGGTATTTTGCATAGTCTGTTAGACTATAAAGAATGTGACAACGATATTGCAGAAATAGCCCTGACCAAATTTTCGAACCATTTGTGGTATTTGAATGCAAAGTTGGTGGGATTATCGTTTTTTATCCCACCATTACAGACGATGAAAAGTGATTGTTAATGGCTAATAAATTGCTCAGTAGCACAGATGAACCATCAAAGCACGCTAGGGTTCTAAATCCAAAAGTTAGGAAAGAAAAATTAAAAGAGGTAGTTGATGGAGGATTGGTAAATTTACTTACCAAAGAAACGTTTACATTCTTGACCGATTTAATATCAAAACAGATTTCCTAAGACAACATCCAAACACCTGGCCTCAAAATAATGACTTCCATGAAGGACTGAAAATTGTCAAAACATTAAAAGTAGTTAATGATATGGTTGAGCGTGGTGTTAAATTAATAACCGACTTTAACGACCTTCTGACAAAAGATGAAGACCAAAAGCAATATGTCCTGCAAGTTGTAAGCAAATGCCGAGCATTATATCCTGACGTTTCAAAAACTACTTTAACAAAAGCTCTAGAATAGATTAGATAACTATGTAAAATTATCAACTCATGTAGGTACTACGCCTCTATCTTTTATGTGTCTGTTTTGTATGTATTATATACCTGATTTTTATATTTTAAAATAAAAAATGTCATTAGACTTATTAGTATTCCTGTTTTTTTTTTATTGTATTTCTACTTTAAACTCAAAAATATACTAGAAAAAAGCAAAATCACGAAATATGTTCCTAGTGGTACCAGGTCACGTTTTTGGGACTAAAGGCTGTTGTAACTCGGTTTGACTTAAAATAACAACAATTATGTATAGAGTATAAATTTTGAAGAACAACATTAGCTTTCTTTTGAGATATTAAGCGTGTTTTTATTATTTACCGTTCTGGAGTTATGGCTCCATATGTCAGCTTTTTGGCAAAAAAATTGGATTTTTTCAAACTTTGAGCGACAAGCGGCATGGTTTAACGTCGTTTAATCAAGCTCAAATTTCGTCTATCTCAATATCTGGAAAGTGGAATCGTTTTGTGGGGTCCAGACAAACAAGATTCCGACATTTTTTTCCCCCTCTATGAGATCCGGTCACCCTAATGGACACATGTATGGTATGGTTTTTCATTGTTTTTTTCTAGTTCTATTTTGGCAACGTCGTGAAGCCCGTAAGAAATATTCAAGGAAAAAAACAACGTTTACCGTAACGTCGCTGTTTCACACTGTATAGCGGCTATAAAAAAGGAAGTAACGCTATTCTAATTTTAAAAGCGATAAACGCCATACATATAATTGAATGAAATATGAAATTGACGATGAGAAAACGCAAATGTTTGTCAGCTAACAGGAAAATCGCATAAAGCCGAATCTCGTTGGTAATTTAAATTAAATCACACACGCGGCTCAAACAGACAGCTATTTGGCAGTTGCGCTTATTGGTGAAATTTAACAAGTTGGCTTAGGAATATAAATAGTCCGAGTATTAATGTACGTTACGTCAATTAAACAGAAGATCTAGATGGAAGCCGACGGAAGAAACTTTTCATTAAAACTAAGTTATTGGCATTGCCTAGAAATCCATTTGATTGTCTAATGTAGGTATATGTTAACAGAAAAATACAAATAAAATGTGAACGTAGTATTAGTTTATGTACATATGTAAGCATGTATTTGCTTTAATTTCAATCTAAGTAAAAATGTAGTATGTGTGTGTGTAGTGTATACGAAATCTATAACTGAAGTATTTCTTCTAATCCAATATATTTCACAACAAACTGTCACAATTATTGTTAACGCTTCTTTGTATGTTACAATTAGTTATCCAAATTATTGGTCGGGCTACCAACATCTAAAATAAAAATTAACAAACCATATTTAGATATAACTAAATAAGATATGAATAAATATTTAAAATAAGACCATGTATCAAAATTATAGAAAGTAACTAAAACTGCGTCTATTGATTATAGGTGGATACAAAAATTCAATAAAAACATCAAAATTGGACAACAAATTATAGTTAGGTTCATTGTTCTCAATTTCTCAGCTAATTCAGCGAAGTAATGGTGGAGTAACATTGGCTTTTTGGAGACAAACTTCATAATCATGACATTCCCGATAACATTTAAAACATATGGATACTATATCCTTTTTCAAAAATATTTTGTTAAAATCGTTACAAACTTTACTTTTTTAACAGTACTATTAATAACTGTCACAGTACGCTTCATTATTGTATTAAAAAAATCTCCTGAAATCTATGTGATGTGTAACCGGTTTAACTAACAAAATGTCAATCAATAATAATTCATTTTCATGTAACTTTACTGAATTAATGTAAAAATTGCGAAATTTATTAATCAACAGAGTAATTTCGAGTCCCCAAAATCTGCCTAAATTTGCACAATAATGAAACTTTCATTTACATTTTAATTCGTGATTTTAATCAAATCGCTTTAATTCAAATTATAAATTTTGCACGTTTATTCAATCGATTTTCTTTCCGCCTCCCGCTTAAACATTTCTATGAACTGTATTTTACAAAAGAAAATGATTTTGCTACAGATATAGATTTTAATAAGCATTTTCAAAAATTCTATTGCTTATACCCTTGATTATACAGTATGCGCCAAAAGTATGGAATACATTCAATAAAAACGAAACAATTATTTTTTGGGAAAAATCCTCGAACAGGTCGAGTTTTAATTTAAAAAATACATATTTTAGCGTAAAATGCGATTTTCAAATGTCATTTGTTTTCGAGTAATGACGTCATCGATTTTTTTTAAATGGCAACACCATATTTTTTTCCTTGATTCTGAAAGATCGTTTAATTCTCTATCAGACAGTACTAAAATGTTGCCCTCTTACATAGGAAAGTTTTCGAGTATTTGGTAACAGTGGTGGTTACTCTCGGTCGGCTACGGTCCCGCTCAGAGTTTACGCGTAACTATCGTCGATTGGTAGCGACCACTGCACGAGGCAAAGTATAGAAACGGCCAGTTTTACATAAATAGTAATAGGACGTAATAGGCGAAACAGAATCGCAGCTCGTTCAATCAAGTGGCAGTGAATTAATTTATAATTAGTTCTAGCTCAGCAGAACTGGATTTGCACTCCATAAACTAATAATTTTATATACTGGATGTCCTTTAAATAAAGCATATACCTACGACAGAAATGCAATATTTATTTTTTCAGGAAATGTTCACTTAAATATTAATATTACAAAGTTACAGAAGATGTTCAAAGTGCCCTCCGTCCATTTCCAAGCAGGCATGACATCTTCGTCTCAACGATATTCGAACTCTTTCGAAAATACCCTCCTTGGATTGGATTTTTTGACACTTTTGATTCATCCGTAGCTGCAGCTCTTCCAAACAAAGAAATGTAGAGGGTTCAGATCAGGCGATATTGGAGGCCATAAAACAGGTAGATTTATTTGTTTTGGGGATATTTGAAGACATTAGTGTATGATACTCCTGTAAATAGCCTAGAAGGGCTGCAGCTACGGATTAATCAAAAGTGTCAAGAAATCCAAACCAAGGAGGGTTTTTTCGACGGCACTTTGAACATCTTCTGTAACTTTGTTCTTTGTTTGTTAAAAGCTTCCTTTGTCAGTTTATTCCTAATAAAATAAAATAGTGGTCCATGTCTCGGCAACCGTTAGTTTGCGGACCCATGTTTATTAAGAAGTAGGGTAGTTAGGCCGATCCTGGATCACCCCCACCACTTTGTGGAGGTAATTAGCATTTACAATTGATATAGTAATTAGCAATTACAATTGTTATGGTAATTATAATGTGTGTACCTATGTATGTGTGTATTAGCATTCATTAGCCTATGTGTAATTGTACAGTACATGTATGTGTAATTGTACAGTACATGTATGATGTAATGTATACAATTGCGCTTAAATGGTGTTGCATTGGAGTTGTTTTGGAGTTGAATTGGAGTTGTATTGCAGCTGTAATGTATGTATGTATTATCATGCATTACCCCTATATACAATTGTAAAGTACGCGTATGGTGTAGTGCATGCAATTGCGCTTAAATGCTGTTACAATTGCAGTCATATATGTGATATGTATATATTTTATATTGCGCAGGTGGGGCGATAATAAACTTCTAATTACAATTGTATATATAGGTAATTAGATGTGTGTACATATTAATGCAGTTAGCATTGTGGGATTATTGTTGCTCCTGGTTATACCTTTAGAAGTTGAATGTTAAAACAGCGTGGTGATGGTCAGACTATATGCATGCAGCAGCGGCACAAACCCCCGTAAGGATAGTATAGCCGATCCTCAGTCACCCCTACCACTTTGTGGTGGCGATTAGCATAATATGTGTGTATATAACAACAGAGATTTTTTTATTCGATGGCCAGAGCCCACTTCAGCAGCCAACCGAGGAGTTAGTGTATAGTATTGTGAAATTACATGTGGTGTGATCGTAATTATTTCAAGTGAGCATAATAGATATATTCAAGTGAGCATACAACAACTACCGACTGGATATTTAAATTCCGTGCAATGTCTTTAACAGTGGATGATTTAAATAAAATTAATAGTATGATTAATGGTGACTTTGATAATATTATTGTAAAGTCAATTTCATCCCTAGATGTTAATAGTCCTTATCCAATAAATAAATTGTTGGTTGTGAATACGAGGTATGGGCGAAGTATTTTGGCTGTATTGTTTGATAAAAAGTCTAACAGTCACTTTAAATGCTTTTGCCACAGGGGGTTCTGCGCATTTATCTGAAGAAACATTGAATAAAATGACTACACCGAACAATATGTATTCATTAACTTATTTAGGTCAAAGTGTGTCAGCTTTTAAAAATGCTAAATCTAGGGCATTGTTGAAATTTGGAATTATCGAATAATTTATATAAAAAGTATCTAGTCGTAGTTATTAGGTATTTATAATTATTATTATTTTGATCACATACAACGTAATTTATACATGCTATTTTAGACTAGCTCATATAAGGTTGTTGTTTGTAGTCGACAGCGATGGTAGTTATTTAATAAACATATTGAAAATATTTGTTATAGAAAAATTATTTCACGATGTGGATGCACTATTCTAGAGAAAATTGGACCGAAGCTAGCGATATTCACTCAGCCGTTGATAGACTTGGAAGTGAATTAAGCATGGCATTTGATCGTCTCCATGCATCCAACTACGATATGAATTACTGTTTTTCGATGATAGGGTAAAAGAACTAGAAGATGAATGTGGGAAGTTTGAAATGGGTTCAACACTGTGTGGTAAATATTGTGATGGTGATTTACAATTAGATCAATTCTGTGAGACCATGATAAAACAGAACTTAAACAATTCCTTGTTTCCAATCTTGGGATTATTTACCAGAGGAGATAATTGAAAATATCAATTGGTGCGAAAAATCCACACAGTGAGTGTGATGATGATGATGAAGTGGATTACTAGTTATTTGAATTATTTTATTTTTTCATATATGTACATATATAGTGATAAAATAAATGTTAAAAATAAATATTGTTGTTTTTTTATTTATTTGTTAGTTGGTATTACAAGAATAAAACAAATCAGTGAGCACAATACTTTATTTTTAAATCACTAAGTATAAAGTTTACAAAATTTATATACATAACGAAGTTGAACATATTAAATGTGTATTATCTAAATGTGCATTCTATCATTAATAATATATACTACAAACTATGTATTAATGCACATCGTGAAAGAACTATAATAACGCTAGTTCTCCACAGATAGTAAAGATACATAGGTACTTAAAATATTATCAAAAATATGGCTTGTGTGCGGTAGGATATGTACATATTACATAGAAAACAGATGTCCTGATAGTTGTTTTATTGTCACATTGTCAGGAATTTTGGGTAAACCATGTGCTGGTTTTCTTCATTCATCCATGCACACCATCTGGGAACGATAGTGTTATCTGTTGTTTTTGTAGCGTATTTTATTATATTAATCAACTAAATCACAGTTAAACCAAACTCGCAAATGGTTGATTGTTTGGGGGTATTAAAAATACCCATTATTCAAGAGTGTGTACTGTATTATCATTAACCTATACCGCAAACTATGAATTAAAATACATTGTGAAAGACTTGTAAAATAATATTTGTCCACAATATATATACAAAAAGTGTGGTTTGAATGTGGTGCTATATGAAAACGATCATCTTGATAATCATTTTATTACTACATAGATGCTTTTTTAATTATGTTCTATTGTTATATTTTAGAAATTGAAACATAAAATTTGTTAGCGTATATGGTCTCAAATAAGCAACCATCTTTAGCACATACATTTACAAAGCATATATTTAGCGATCATTTATATTATGAATTTCTGAAATATGATGTTTTAAGATTGATATTTATGCGCATATATGTGGTTTAAATAATAAAATTTGAAACTCATGGTATATGGTGTAGATATATGGGGTTATTATCTATGTATATATGTATAATTTAAATGATTTAATTATTATTTTATTAAATTAATCAACTAATTACAACTAAGCCAAATGGCTGATTGTCTGGGGTGTTAAAATGTCCTGTTCACCACAAATACCCATTATTCAGGTGTGTGTACTGTATTATCATTAGCATATAGGTACTGCAAACAAAGAATTAAAATACACTGTGAAAGTCTTGTAAAATAATATTAGTTCACCATACAAAACAAAATATACATTTTTATTTGTTTTCATTGTGCTTGTTATGTCAGGTGTCCTAACAATGGCTATGTGATTTATAATTATATGTATAAAGTTTAAGATTGTGAAAAAGCGTACATAATTTTAAAGAGGTAAAAACTATAATGAATGTCGTCAATCAGTCATTGATAGTATGATTAATGGTGACTTTGATAATATTATTGTAAAGTCCATTTCAACACTGTTGATAGTATACGTTTTAGCTGAATTTTTATAACCTAATGAGAATAATGACCACTCGAAGAGCCATATTAATAGTTGAAGTATACAATTATAACATTTTAGTATAATATTTATCCTTCTCAAGCAAGAACATCAGTTTTATTAATTATGTAAGTACTAAAACATTTATTCTATAAATGTAATTCATAAAGATAAATACAGCAGAATATTTTTTACTTATATTTTGTGGAATGCGAACCTAATTTTATTTTATAATAGTTTACTCGTTGTAACACCATCTTTATAAAAGTGCTGTGATATTATCAAAATTGTAAAAGTAAGTACGTTAACGAAATATATAACAAGATCATCCAATATACGAGTACATTATGAAGTTCAATTATATTAAATACTCTTAAATAACCAGAGCTTAATATATTTGCTACATTGTATCATAGGTACATTGTTATTAGGCGCATGTCATTAGTTTATATACATCATATTTGCTATAAAGCTAATTATATGGTAGCTGGCGTAAGGAGTGGGATGTAATCTACCTGTGTATGATGGGGTTAAGAGTTAACGTGGCCACTATCTGCTTCTTTAAAACCGCACTCCATTGGGTCAAAATTTTTAAGACAGGTACCAGTGTTTTTTCAAATTGTCATACTATATAGTTGGCAGACATGGCAACTACCATGACATTTTTCCAAAGGAAAATAATAATAAAACAATATATCCAAAGAGAATATTTTTAATTTCAATTATTATAGCGTATACAAGAGCATGTTTGATCGGTTATGCATTGTGATGGTGAAACCATCATATTTCCTACCAATTACAATATTTCACAAAATATCACTAAATTACTTTATTTTTGTTTCATATTACAATAATTAATATATTACCACCATATTTCGTAATACATTTTCATATATTTGATAATCCATGCCTAAACAAACTATAAATCTTATAGCTTCAACGTCACTATTTAAAACATTGCATTCTCTTCTCTGTTATTGGTAATGTGCAACATATTGTCTGCAACTGCTGGGTGTGTTACATCTAATTTATTATCCGTTTCTGCTGGTTTCCACCAGAGCATTTATCCTAGATAGCCATAATTTACGGTTTTCCATGGACAGCTCATCTTTATCATTATTTTCTAACCAACCCTTTGCTCATAGATGATGCGTTTTTTGTCATACTTCTGTGTAACTTTTCCGATGTGAACTCTTCTTCCGTGATCTCTTAATTTATCCATCCTTTTAAAGGTTTTACTGCATAAAACACATTGGATAGAATGGTTTTGTGTATATTTAAATGTCTACTTAATCCGCTCGGCCAGGCGAATATTTGATTGCAAACATAGCATTGGTACATATCGTCGGATGCAAAGTTTAAACTGAAGTGAAGTCATACGAGATAGAAAAATGATTTTCATAAATTATCCTAACCATCTATATGCTGTTGATCATTATTTAGAAGTTTTAGTTATTATGTACATAGTAAACTAAGTATGGATGTAGTATTTAAACATTTTATCTACTAGCACATATATTTCTTGTTTATTTTGTGAAATACGGTTGCAAATATTGTGATAACAATCATATTAAATATGATGATTAGTAATTTGTACTGATAACCTTGTACATAATTGGAAAATTTGCATGACTTGATAATATAAGTAAGAAATTCACGTATTTTGTATATTTCTATTCTACGTCAATATATTAGCTTACAAATCATCAAACACAATATGGGTTTAGGATTTAGGATCTACAGTGGGGTTAGTCTGTTGTAATATTAGACTACTTTGTGAGACATGATTCACAGAATCATCCGCATCAGCATAAGTTTTATGCAAAAAAAGTTGTAAATTATAGTAATAGCTGAAAAGTATGTATAATACATCAATATATTCAATAAAATATGTATAACAAGTAGTTGGAAATATATTATAGATACACAAATAAGGGTAGCTAACGAATAACGAAATAGCAATAAATGGATATGTAGGTACTTATAGCAGTAACAGGTACTGAGAACTGATCTACAATTAACCATATATGATGTAATGAATAGCGAATGGTGATAATAGTTATGTTTGCTATATATGCAAACAAAGGGGTAATTTTGCTATATATATGAACAGCAAAATTAATATGTTTGCATATATAGCAAAATTACCCTTATGTTTGCATATTTTGCAAAATTTACCCTTATGTTTGCATATATAGCAAAATTATGGGTATTTTTTGCTGTTCGATACCCCCATATATAGCAAAAATTACCCTTATGTTTGCATATATATGCAAACATAAGGGTAATTTTTGCTATATATGCAAACATAAGGGTAATTTTTGCTGTTCGATACCCCATATATAGCAAAAATTACCCTTATGTTTGCATATATAGCAAAAATTACCCTTATGTTTGCATATATAGCAAACATAGGGGTAATTTTTGCTATATATGGGGGTATCGAACAGCAAAAATTACCCTTATGTTTGCTATATATGCAAACATAAGGGTAATTTTTGCTATATATGCAAACATAAGGGTAATTTTTGCTATATATGCAAACATAAGGGTAATTTTTGCTGTTCGATACCCCCATATATAGCAAAAATTACCCTTATGTTTGCATATATAGCAAACATAGGGTAATTTTTGCTGTTCGATACCCCCATTTCATACTATTATCACCATTCGCTATTCATTACATCATATATGGTTAATTGTAGATCAGTTCTCAGTACCTGTTACTGCTATAAGTACCTACATATCCATTTATTGCTATTTCGTTATTCGTTAGCTACCCTTATTTGTGTATCTATAATATATTTCCAACTACTTGTTATACATATTTTATTGAATATATTGATGTATTATACATACTTTTCAGCTATTACTATAATTTACAACTTTTTTTGCATAAAACTTATGCTGATGCGGATGATTCTGTGAATTATGTCTCACAAAGTAGTCTAATATTACAACAGACTAACCCCACTGTAGATCCTAAATCCTAAACCCATATTGTGTTTGATGATTTGTAAGCTAATATATTGACGTAGAATAGAAATATACAAAATACGTGAATTTCTTACTTATATTATCAAGTCATGCAAATTTTCCAATTATGTACAAGGTTATCAGTACAAATTACTAATCATCATATTTAATATGATTGTTATCACAATATTTGCAACCGTATTTCACAAAATAAACAAGAAATATATGTGCTAGTAGATAAAATGTTTAAATACTACATCCATACTTAGTTTACTATGTACATAATAACTAAAACTTCTAAATAATGATCAACAGCATATAGATGGTTAGGATAATTTATGAAAATCATTTTTCTATCTCGTATGACTTCACTTCAGTTTAAACTTTGCATCCGACGATATGTACCAATGCTATGTTTGCAATCAAATATTCGCCTGGCCGAGCGGATTAAGTAGACATTTAAATATACACAAAACCATTCTATCCAATGTGTTTTATGCAGTAAAACCTTTAAAAGGATGGATAAATTAAGAGATCACGGAAGAAGAGTTCACATCGGAAAAGTTACACAGAAGTATGACAAAAAACGCATCATCTATGAGCAAAGGGTTGGTTAGAAAATAATGATAAAGATGAGCTGTCCATGGAAAACCGTAAATTATGGCTATCTAGGATAAATGCTCTGGTGGAAACCAGCAGAAACGGATAATAAATTAGATGTAACACACCCAGCAGTTGCAGACAATATGTTGCACATTACCAATAACAGAGAAGAGAATGCAATGTTTTTAAATAGTGACGTTGAAGCTATAAGATTTATAGTTTGTTTAGGCATGGATTATCAAATATATGAAAATGTATTACGAAATATGGTGGTAATATATTAATTATTGTAATATGAAACAAAAATAAAGTAATTTAGTGATATTTTGTGAAATATTGTAATTGGTAGGAAATATGATGGTTTCACCATCACAATGCATAACCGATCAAACATGCTCTTGTATACGCTATAAGTATTGAAATTAAAAATATTCTCTTTGGATATATTGTTTTATTATTATTTTCCTTTGGAAAAATGTCATGGTAGTTGCCATGTCTGCCAACTATATAGTATGACAATTTGAAAAAACACTGGTACCTGTCTTAAAAATTTTGACCCAATGGAGTGCGGTTTTAAAGAAGCAGATAGTGGCCACGTTAACTCTTAACCTCATACACAGGTAGATTACATCCCACCCTCCTTACGCCAGCTACCATATAATTAGCTTTATAGCAAATATGATGTATATAAACTAATGACATGCGCCTAATAACAATGTACCTATGATACAATGTAGCAAATATATTAAGCTCTGGTTATTTAAGAGTATTTAATATAATTGAACTTCATAATGTACTCGTATATTGTATGATCTTGTTATATATTTCGTTAACGTACTTACTTTTACAATTTTGATAATATCACAGCACTTTTATAAAGATGGTGTTACAACGAGTAAACTATTATAAAATAAAATTAGGTTCGCATTCCACAAAATATAAGTAAAAAATATTCTGCTGTATTTATCTTTATGAATTACATTTATAGAATAAATGTTTTAGTACTTACATAATTAATAAAACTGATGTTCTTGCTTGAGAAGGATAAATATTATACTAAAATGTTATAATTGTATACTTCAACTATTAATATGGCTCTTCGAGTGGTCATTATTCTCATTAGGTTATAAAAATTCAGCTAAAACGTATACTATCAACAGTGTTGAAATGGACTTTACAATAATATTATCAAAGTCACCATTAATCATACTATCAATGACTGATTGACGGTACATTCATTATAGTTTTTACCTCTTTAAAATTATGTACGCTTTTTCACAATCTTAAACTTTATACATATAATTATAAATCACATAGCCATTGTTAGGACACCTGACATAACAAGCACAATGAAAACAAATAAAAATGTATATTTTGTTTTGTATGGTGAACTAATATTATTTTACAAGACTTTCACAGTGTATTTTAATTCTTTGTTTGCAGTACCTATATGCTAATGATAATACAGTACACACACCTGAATAATGGGTATTTGTGGTGAACAGGACATTTTTAACACCCCAGACAATCAGCCATTTGGCTTAGTTGTAATTAGTTGATTAATTTAATAAAATAATAATTAAATCATTTAAATTATACATATATACATAGATAATAACCCCATATATCTACACCATATACCATGAGTTTCAAATTTTTATTATTTAAACCACATATATGCGCATAAATATCAATCTTAAAACATCATATTTCAGAAATTCATAATATAAATGATCGCTAAATATATGCTTTGTAAATGTATGTGCTAAAGATGGTTGCTTATTTGAGACCATATACGCTAACAAATTTTATGTTTCAATTTCCTAAAATATAACAATAGAACATAATTTAAAAAAAAGCATCTATGTAGTAATAAAATGATTATCAAGATGATCGTTTTCATATAGCACCACATTCAAACCACACTTTTTGTATATATATTTGTGGACAAATATTATTTTACAAGTCTTTCACAATGTATTTTAATTCATAGTTTGCGGTATAGGTTAATGATAATACAGTACACACTCTTGAATAATGGGTATTTTTAATACCCCCAAACAATCAACCATTTGCGAGTTTGGTTTAACTGTGATTTAGTTGATTAATATAATAAAATACGCTACAAAAACAACAGATAACACTATCGTTCCCAGATGGTGTGCATGGATGAATGAAGAAAACCAGCACATGGTTTACCCAAAATTCCTGACAATGTGACAATAAAACAACTATCAGGACATCTGTTTTCTATGTAATATGTACATATCCTACCACACACAAGCCATATTTTTGATAATATTTTAAGTACCTATGTATCTTTACTATCTGTGGAGAACTAGCGTTATTATAGTTCTTTCACGATGTGCATTAATACATAGTTTGTAGTATATATTATTAATGATAGAATGCACATTTAGATAATACACATTTAATATGTTCAACTTCGTTATGTGGTATATAAATTTTGTAAACTTTATACTTAGTGATTTAAAAATAAAGTATTGTGCTCACTGATTTGTTTTATTCTTGTAATACCAACTAACAAATAAATAAAAAAAAAACAACAATATTTATTTTTTAACATTTATTTTATCACTATATATGTACATATATGAAAAAAAATAAAATAATTCAAATAACTAGTAATCCACTTCATCATCATCATCACACTCACTGTGTGGATTTTTTCGCACCAATTGATATTTTTCAATTATCTCCTCTGGTAAATAATCCCAAAGATTGGAAACAAGGAATTGTTTAAGTTCTGTTTTTATCATGGTCTCACAGAATTGATCTAATTGTAAATCACCATCACAATATTTACCACACAGTGTTGAACCCATTTCAAACTTCCCACATTCATCTTCTAGTTCTTTTACCCTATCATCGAAAAACAGTAATTCATATCGTAGTTGGATGCATGGAGACGATCAAATGCCATGCAACTTAATTCACTTCCAAGTCTATCAACGGCTGAGTGAATATCGCTAGCTTCGGTCCAATTTTCTAGAATAGTGCATCCACATCGTGAAATAATTTTTCTATAACAAATATTTTCAATATGTTTATTAAATAACTACCATCGCTGTCGACTACAAACAACAACCTTATATGAGCTAGTCTAAAATAGCATGTATAAATTACGTTGTATGTGATCAAAATAATAAGAATTATAAATACATAATAACTACGACTAGATACTTTTATATAAATTATTCGATAATTCCAAATTTCAACAATGCCCTAGATTTGGTATTTTTAAAAGCTGACACACTTTGACCTAAATAAGTTAATGAATACATATTGTGCGGTGTAGTCATTTTATTCAATGTTTCTTCAGATAAATGCCGCAGAACCCCCTGTGGCAAAAAGCATTTAAAGTGACTGTTAGACTTTTTATCAAACAATACAGCCAAAATACTTCGCCCATACCTCGTATTCACAACCAACAATTTATTTATTGGATAAGGACTATTAACATCTAGGGATGAAATTGACTTTACAATAATATTATCAAAGTCACCATTAATCATACTATTAATTTTATTTAAATCATCCACTGTTAAAGACATTGCACGGAATTTAAATATCCAGTCGGTAGTTGTTGTATGCTCACTTGAAATAATTACGCACATGTAATTTCACAATACTATACACTAGCTCCTCGGTTGGCTGCTGAAGTGGGCTCTGGCCATCGAATAAAAAAATCTCTGTTGTTATATACACACATATTATGCTAATCGCCACCACAAAGTGGTAGGGGAGACTGAGGATCGGCTATACTATCCCTACGGGGTTTGTGCTGCTGCATGCATATAGTCTGACCATCACCATGCTGTTTTAACATTCAACTTCTAAAGGTATAACCAGGAGCAACAATAATCCCACAATGCTAACTGCATTAATATGTACACACATCTAATTACCTATATATACAGTTGTAATTAGAAGTTTATTATCGCACCACCTGCGCAATAAAAAATATATACATATCATATTTATGACTGCAATTGTAACAGCATTTATGCGCAATTGCATGCACTACACCATACGCGTACTTTACAATTGTATATAGGGGTAATGCACGATAATACATACATACATTACAGCTGCAATACAACTCCAATTCAACTCCAATTCAACTCCAAAACAACTCCAATGCAACACCATTTAAGCGCAATTGTATACATTACATCATACATGTACTGTACAATTACACATACATGTACTGTACAATTACACATAGGGTAATGAATGCTAATACACACATACATACGTACACACATTATAATTACCATAACAATTGTAATTGCTAATTACCATATCAATTGTAAATGCTAATTACCTCCACAAAGTGGTGGGGGGTGATCCAGGATCGGCCTAACTACCCTACTTTAAGACTTTTCTGCTTATTTTGGTCCATACTATAACCTCCTGAAATATTTTACACTCTTTTTTTAACACATGTACAGAGTGATTGAAAAATTACAAAAAGAAAATGGGAACAGATGCGTCATTAAAAATGAAGTCAATATAGTAAAAAATATTTTTGTAAAATGCTTATAGTTTCCGAGTAAAACATTATTGAAGTTCTAGTATCTTCAACATTTACATCGCTGGGCTACTTTAGTCTAACCAGGCGACTCCAAATATATTGAAATCCGATTACTTATAGTAGGTAATAACGTTTTTGTGATGCGAGTTTTTACATTAATTTTCAAATGTCAAAAATGGATTACGTGTACCTATAGCAACTCGGATGGATATCGGTTTAATTCATGGTGAAGTGTAAATGCTTTAGCAGAACGATTTCCCGGTAAACATATGCCAAATGCAGCTACTTTTACCGCGATGTGCAGTGAGTGCAAGTGTAGGCAACACGAACGTAACACGGGAAATTTGATACCGAATCATAGAAGTGATGGAGGTCCACGGCGTATTGCAGTATTGTAGCGTATCATACACGAGGCTCAAATATATCCGTACAGCGTGTCGAAGCATTAATACCAAGGGATAGAACGATGAGGACCGGTACCATGGTCGCCACGATCCAGCCTTTAAATCATTTGGATTTCTTTTTGTAGAGATATTTAAAAAATAAGTGTATCATACCGAAGTGGATAGTACCTATTGATGATTTAGACAAACGTATCATAGTTGCTGCCAATAACTTACGAGTTCAAAGTGGACTAGAAGCAGAAACATTTGTGTTAGTTTGTAGAAACTGGGTAAAACGGACCCATAATTTTGTTGTTGTAACATCAGGTGTGTCAAACGATCTTATTAATTAAGACCACAAATTAATTCTATTAATAATTGTCAACAATAGCGGCTAAAAAGTAGTTGAATTTACTGTATCAAATAGGTGTTATAAAAATTATATTTCTTTCCTTGGGAATTTCTTTTGTTTGTCCGGTCGCCGACTGCATGCTTTGCTTTATCAGGTTTTACATTGGACCAGTTTCCAGAAGTGTATTTTTAAATCATTTTCGAACTACTATTTTTGATTTGTTTTTTACAAAAGTGTATTTGTAATAGTCTCCTGCATTTTCAATTTTTTTCTTAGATGTTCTTTAAATAACACTTCTTGCCGCAGCAATATGTCTTGTGTCGCAAAACCTTGCTTGTCTGAACTTGCAATTCGAGCTGACAAGGCTTGTTTTGTGAAACCAAGACGAAATCAAGAAAAAGCAAGACAAGCAATCAACCTGATTTTTCGATATTTTTGAACTAAAATAATTCACGTTTTATCATTTACTTTACAACTTGTACTAAAACTATAAAAAATATAATTTTCTATAATAACGTAAGTAAAAGTGATAATAAGCGAATTTGATGATCTGTAGTCTTTACCTTAAATTTCTCGAGAATTGATCATCCAAAATTTAAAAAAATAGATGGTGTTG
Source organism: Monochamus saltuarius (assembly GCA_025584915.1). Lineage (NCBI taxonomy): Eukaryota > Metazoa > Arthropoda > Insecta > Coleoptera > Cerambycidae > Monochamus > Monochamus saltuarius. The sequence continues at coordinate 20,594,807 of CM046723.1, read as the reverse complement.
AGAAGATAATTGAATGCCCGTTAAAGCAATAATACTTTTCATTTAAGATTTTTATAGACTTAACGGAGAAATGAGAACATCTATAAAATATGCCTCTCGAAACAAAAGTTAGAGGATCCGAGAGTTTTTGTTCAAGTTTTCGCATTAAAACGATGAAAATCTGAGTGACAATTTTTTAAGTGGTTCACACTGTTCAGTTCACGGGTTCAATATAATGTGTTAATTAATTACCACTGAATTGTTTGATTGTGACAAAGGCGCCTTTACTTTTTATACAATGCTACAAAGTGTGTGTGCACTAAGTTATTCTACGGTTATGATTATGAATAATTGATTTTGATATGTAAATATTTAAAAGATCGCCAGCCGTGAAATCTGCAGTTGATATTATATGTGAATAATGTAGGAAAATCCAGCGAGGCGGCTTACTCACTAAATTTTGTTTAATGTTGCTTACATAATTAAATCCTGCGTTAAACGCTTGGCTTTTGACGTTGCTTTCTGGCAATAAAACAACTTTTATTCACTATTTCATTAAACTAAATTCACAAATATGTCTTAAAAATGCACATTTCAGGACGAAAGACATGGAATTGATACTTAAGTTTGCATGCAGTATGTCTCAATATTCAATGTACACATAATTAGCGCACAATCTTGGGATCCAAATAACATGATCTTAATTGTTACATCGAAATATACCTATAAAAAAATTGTCTAAAAAATGCGCTTATGTGATTAATCAAAAATTAGTTACTTATTACATAATTTAAAAAAATATTAGTAGGTAAAAATATTTACAGTGACATTAAAAATTCTACCTATAAAAATCTTGTCTTATACATATCTCTAAATAAAAGTTAAAAGTAGCGACACATTTTCTTCATAATTTATTTTGAATGTAACTGGATTTGTTTGTGTTACAAAATAAAACGAGTATTTTGCTATTAATTTCATACTTTTACAATTGATTTTACTCTTTTTTTTGACTTTGTAATTATACAGAGTGTTTTGAAAAGAAGTAGTATAAATGGTACCAGTGAATCTACAGCTAAAACGAACACGTTTTGCATAAAAATAACCTTAGTAAAATGTTCACCACTTAAAAGATAGTTTTAGATCAAATTTTCCAGAAAAATATGAAATATCGGCTGAAATTTGAAAATCAAAAAGGTATCGGTCAAATTTTCTACTAATGCATGTGCTCATTCAATTTTTCAAAAATTTCTGTCCATTTGGTGATTGAAATAAGCATCTCCTAAATTATTTTTTGTTAACTTATTTGTTATATAAAAATCGAGTACTTATTCAGAAATGCGTTTCAGATAGGTTATTCTTATTTGAAAACTTTTACTTCTCTTATTTTTGTTGCTTTAAAACTAATCGTTTCACAAAAAAAAAAGAAAAAATTCATTATCAGTCATAACACTTCACACGATTGCAACTAAGAAATATTGAAGTAGGCGGTTGTAATGCAAACTTCTGTCATTAAGATCTTTGGTAACTTTTGCGATTGGTACTTTAGATTTGCTCACAAAAGATCTAATGACAGAAATTAGGATGATAACCGCCGCCTTAAATATTTTTTAGTTGCAATCGTGTTGTAATACGAATAATAACGATTTAATTTTTTTTGTCAATAAATAGTTTTAAAGGAAAAAAAGTAAGAGGTAAAAGTATGTAAATAAACCAAGCTATTTTATACATATTTTTGAATAGGTACTCAATTTTTGTCAAATAAATAAGTTGTAGCAAAAAATAACTTTTAAAAAAAATTACTATTCTACCTTTTCTGGTTTTCAAATTACAGTCGCTATTTCACTTTTTTTTTTTGAAATTTTGAAAGGTTGTATCTCCTAAGAGGTCAACATTTACGAAGATCATTTTTATGTTCTTTCTAGCTGGAGATTCACTGGTACCATTTGTGCTACTTCTTTTAAAAACACCCTGCAAAGCAACGATATTCTTTGTTTACCAAAAAATCTAATATGCAGGGTGATTCGGATATTCTAAAAAAAAAAAATTTAATGTACAGGTGACTCTTTCAAATACAATTTTGTAAAAATAAAATCAAAAAGAGCAGTTCAACAATGATTTTAAAAAATCCTTCCGCACGGAACTACAAACTGGTGCACTGTAACACGAAGATCATTTTTATGTTCTTTCTAGCTGGAGATTCACTGGTACCATTTGTGCTACTTCTTTTAAAAACACCCTGCAAAGCAACGATATTCTTTGTTTACCAAAAAATCTAATATGCAGGGGCAGGATATTCTAAAAAAAAATTTAATGTACAGGTGACTCTTTCAAATACAATTTTGTAAAAATAAAATCAAAAAGAGCAGTTCAACAATGATTTTAAAAGATCCTTCCGCACGGAACTACAAACTGGTGCACTGTAACACCTGATAAGGCTTATAATCGGTGACTGGAAAAAAAATTGAAAAAAATTCCCTAAGAAACAAATAAATTACATTTTACAACACATATTTTAATGCAGCAAATTCAACTGCTTTTGTTGCTATTGTTATTAATTACTAATAGAAATATTTTGTGGCTTTAATTAATCAAATAGTTTGAGATACCTGATGCTACAACAAAATTTTGAGCCCATCTTACCGAGTTTCTAACACAAATGTTTCGGCTTCTTGTCCGTTTTGAACTTGTAAGTTATTGGCAGCAGCTATGATACGTTTCCGTAAATCATCAATAGTGTTCACTTCGGTGCAATATATTTTATTTTTTCAAATATGTCCACAAAAATAAGTCCAAATGATTTAAAGTCAGCAGATCGTGGCGGCCATGGTACAAGTCCTCCTTGTTCGATCCCCTGGTATTAATGCTTGGACACGCTGTACATGGTAGGGATATAATCCTGTATGATACGCCACACCGCTGCAATACGCCGTGGACACCCTGGCCCTCTAGCTCTTCCACGATTCGGTTGCAAATTTCCCGCGTAATGCTTGCGTTTGCACTACACTTGCATTCACTGCACACCGTTGTACAAGTAGCTGCATTTGGCACATATTGGCATTTTTTATTAGCTCCGCATCACCGTAACACTCGGCATCTTTATACTTTTAGGACTCCACAGCACAGAACTGCAGCTTTTCAAAAATCTTTTTCATTCAATGCAATTAATTTATGGAATAAACAATGATAATATTAAAAAAATGAGCAAGCAGACTTTCAGTGTTCATGTAAAAAAATGCTTTTAGAGAATCAGATTTCGCTTGCTTAGAATGTGTGATTTTCCGCCTGCCTGTTGCATATTTTTTTTCTTTTTTCATCCTTATATATTCTGTAAGCATGCCGCGGATTTTTAAAAAAAGTTGTAATATCAATTCCAGTATTTGTTTTTCTCTTCACCTAAAATTGTTCTTTTTAATTTTAGTTTTACTTAGTTTAATTAAAGGTCCATAGGAAGAGCACCATTAGGTGAATTTATGGTTCCTTTTTACCAATTTACTGTAAATACTCACATTATTATATGTATGTACTACATGATTTCATTATTTTTTGGTAAGTAAATGTGTATTATTATTATTATATTTAGGTACCAGGAAATCGTTCTATTAAAACACTTTTTCACTTCACCATAAATAAAAACGACGCCCAACACGTGAGAGTCTATACGTAAGCCATTTTTGATAGGCAAAACTAATGTAAATACTTGCACCACAAAAAAGTACGATAAGTAATTGAATATTTGAAATTGCTTGGCTAGAGACTGTACAGTAATTCAGATATAAAGGTTGAAACTACTAGAATTTCAATATTTTTTTTCTCGAGAACTATAAGGACTTTACAATTTTATTCTTATAATATTGACTCCATTTTTCATGACGTATCTATTCCCAATTTTGTTTAGATAAATTCTGAATCACCCTGTATAAATAAAATGATAGCATTTGTTCAATAAAATTATTTTGAAATGTATTACCTAAAAAATATTTAACAACTGTAACTTTAGACCATGAATTATTATTATTACGTGTGTTCTGCCTTCATATTCATAAACATTTCTTTTCGTTAGAACTAAATCTTGTATCACCTATATTCCAGCTTGTCATGTTAAAACCGAGCATCCGGTATATAGTCGACAAGATGGTTTGAGTAACAGTCTATTACCTTCATCAAATATGCTCGCTGTAAATCATTCGTAATCGATCGGAAATAATTAACCGCCGATAATGGAACTGGATGATGGAACTATTTATGCCATGGCAGTCTATCCTAACTTTACCGCATAATGTTTGATGCACAGGATGCAAAATGCAATTGCCAATTGCGTCCGCTGACGGTGTGGTTACTTTTACATCTAGTAATTACAATATTATAGAAGGAGAAAACATTCGTTACTAGTCGTTTCCAAAAGTGAATTTGAGTTTTGAAAAGTTATTGAATGATTTCATTAAGTATGTCTTTATTTGTTAGTAAGTTTAGCTAGATTTTTATTTTAAGTAATTATTGAATCCAATATTGTCTATAGAATTGCCCCTTAGCGTATGGCTGTAGTAGAATAGAGGATTTAATCTAGCTTAGATTATAATTGTAATAATCAAAGTATTCATAATCTCAGATGTATTAGATTAAATGCATTTGCTTTATATCATTGGTATATTGTTAATAGATACAAGCTCCATGAATGTAATTATATTTTTAATTATTAATGAAGTGTAATATTATTAAGTTCAATACGTTTCATTTCTTTGGGTTGGATAATGAAATGGGTGAGGAGAGGGGCATTTGGTGTCGAAGAACATACATATGACTTCATTAATGGGAAAATTTATATTATATATTAGCTTAAATAGTTTTACAATAAACTAAAAAATTTACAAAACCTAATAATAGAGAATATATGGGTAGATATTTAGGGTGTAATACAACACTGGTGGGGGCTTCAGTCTGCAGAGTAGTTAGTTTCACACTATTATTAATCCCTAATGAATAAATATGTAGTATACACTGCAAAACATGTCTGTCATTTTTAAAATACATATTTTATTTTACGGTTTTGGTGAAAATAAGCAAATTCGAGTAATTCTTGCAGAATTATCTAATATAAACTTATGGTAAGTTGTTTATTCCGTAGCAACCGTTACATCACCAACAGGAGCCGGAAATCTCACATGGGCGGGCCCAGAGGTATTTATAATTAACGCTAGCCTGAGAACAACAAGGGCAGATTAAAGAATCCCGGCTAAGGCTGGATAGGTGCACTTTAATTATGTAACTGCCGGCGACCAGTTAGCCAGAGCGCCTAAAAAAATCTCTACACAACAGGGTCGGCTTCAAAATTTTTGTTTTTTTATTTGACAACAATTTTTATCTGAAATATCCTGTATAGAAACAAATTTAAACCAATTGTACTTGGTGAATATTGTTCTAATTAGTTAAGTGACGTGTTTTACGTCTTGACTTTTTATTTAAATTATTCTATTTTTTATTTTATGAATTATTCTTCAAATAAAATAGTATAGGTTTGTTTTAGTTCTGCATTTGAATGGTTCTACAACGGTTCTAAATAGTTACCCAGTTCAATTTTCAACCTATTGTCGCTTGGTAATTCTTATGAATGAAATAATGGTCAGTTATTTTGAACAGCTCTAGAATTGTTCGCTATCGAAACCAAAACAAGCCTTACATATTAATGTGTTTGAAATTTATTCTACATCTGGTACTGTTAAGATTTAATATGGCACCTATAAGAAAAAAACAACAATTGAATGCTGTATAACCGACACTAGTGGCCGTAGAAATTTTCTTTCGACGAAAATCAATTTCCTGTATACTCTTATCCCCTCGAACTAAATATCAGCTCTTTCTGTTGAGAAATAATGACGCTAGATGGCATTTTCTAATATCGTCATTTTCAGTTTTTTCATAATATTTCAGTAACCGCAGCAGATATCGTGGATCTGTTTGGTTTATCTCAATGGCTATCACAAGGCGCAACTTTTTTATAATTTGAGCCACCCTGTATATTTTACGGTTTCCAATATGCCAATGACGACCCAGGAAAACACACCCTGTAGGTATGTCTGGTGGCATCGCTGACGACTGACCGTGCTCGCAGAGGAGTTGTTTCCCGAGATTCCGCTTTTACAAGTTCCCCGATCTTTTCCTGAAATTTCCCGATTTATGAAATCCTCTGACAATTTCAGATTTTCCCTGTTTTACAAAATTTGCAACCCTGCAAATAAATCAAACAATAATAAATAAATTGCTATCTTTATTGAAATTATGTGCCTAACATATTGAAATTTACTTTCTGCGGAAGCGACATTAAAATATGCGAAATACAGATTTTACAAATTACGTACATCAACGACAGGATGATGGAAAAATAAATGGAGCATCGAGCAAATTGCGCCTTCAACTCTCCTTTTTAAAGCTGATTTTCGCAAGGTGGCGGGACACCCCGCGGACGAGAACGAAGTAAAGCCCTTAATATACCGACCCAGGAAATGAAACGAGATCACAATTTCCCGCCTGACGGGGTACACGGGCGAGGTCGATGGAACTACATTTGACTACAATCTCTTTAATCAATTGACATGTCCACGCGGTAGACGCCCAGAAAGGGAAGGAATCCTCACAACTCGATACCCAGAATAGCGGTGGATTCCCAACTCATTTGGCCATGAAATCATGGAGCTTCAAATCCTAATTAAATTTCGTCCCTATTATCACGATTGCGGGCCTGTTATGAAATCGATTTCCTTATAGGAAACTTTTTCCCTTCCCTCACTCAATCCCGCAGAGCTGGCATATGGCTGCAGAAATCTTGAAGTTATACCGTCAGTTCGTGGAGGATGTCGACATACAAAGTGTTTCATTGTTTCTATAATATATTAATCTCCGTAACATTATACAAGAAGTTTATCATAACAAAACGATTTGCTCAACCCTCTGAATAATCCTGTATTATTTTTGCTATGATGACAATTATGTTCTTCGAAATCATGAAACTATACGGTATTCCATTAACTGTAGATTGATTTAGGTTCATATTTTAAAATGCCTTATCCAAATCAAGAATATATTAAATATGATATTAATGTACGGGGCGTGCAAATATGATTTAAACATGACTTGTCGTTTGCTGGAATAAGGGCCCTTGTCTTAGTCTGAGCGACTGAAATTTTCTTTGGAATCCAAAACAATAAGTTATTTATAAGTAAGTCCTAAATCTGCAGACACTATTAACTATGAAATGAAATGAATGAATACAGGTGTTCTGTAAAGATCAATACTAGTTTTTATTGCATATGAATGACCCTGATACATCTTTATGCGCTCGATTCACTATGCATGCTGATGATGTATCTACAACTCTATCAAATAGTAAGAAGATGTATTGAAACCGATGTGTAATAAATACAATGAATAACTTAAGGACATGGTTCCAAACGAACAGTTTTCGTTTCAATATAGGCAAAACATTTACAATGAGGTTTCATAATACAGATAAATTATACAGTGATATTGACATTTGATGAAAAAAAAAATACAAATGACATTGATCTCATGAAAACTCGTTGTGAAAATACAGTAAGTAAATTAAATTATATTTCAATTAAAAATATCGGAATGGTTTTGACTAATTATTCAGTTTATATTATGCAGGTTGAATCTCGGATCCGATATGATCCGGTAACTTTAGTCTGTCACATAAAGTGTTGGTATCACAAAAAAGTCATTAGGACAATGGATGGAGTACCAGATACTACAAGTTGTAAAGATATTTTTAAATCATATACAATTTTAACATTCGATTACCTTTTTTCTAATGACAAACTTCTATAATGCGACTTAAATATCATTTTGCATATTTTTTGACATGACTTTAAAATTGTTGCATTTTTTAAAGCTTTTCGTTAAGTTCTGTTGTAAAATTTACTAAACCAGAAAAATTCCAGAATTTTGAGAATTTTTTAATTCATCATGTCTTTCTAGTTCAAAAGCTCCGCAAAATTTTATGCAGTAGGTAAATGAGTTTGGATAAAATATACCAATTTTTTATCACCTCTTCGTTATATGTAGAGGAATCAAGTTGAACTTGTACGTTGACATTTCCAAATAATACAAATCGCATTTGATTATGAATTTGAATTTTACCATTTTCATGTATTTATTTTATTTTCTCACGTAAGTGCATCAGAATCAGATCCGTTGTTCTTGTTTCCATCCAGGCTGTCGCGTCGTGATCAGTGCCGAATAACACACACGAAAAACTTGTCTATTTAAATAAAAATATTTAAATTTGGCAACCTCGCGTCAAGCTGACATCCAGTTGAACTGGAAGCTGCGTCAGTAACAGTCTGAAAAGGAGGGTTTAAATAATGCTTTGAAAATTTAAAAAAGTTTTTAATCGCGTATTAGTGTTACACTCACTTTTCCCCTCTCTTAAAATTAATGACACTATGACTGAAACACCGCCTATATTAGAGAACTTGAAACTGTATTTTCTTTCAAGAAATACTTAAAAGAGTACCTAATAAATTTTGAGCCGAATGTAGCGGGACATGTAGCATACGCTATACCTAAACGCAACTGTTCTTTGCCATTTTTTAAAAAAATACAGCTACCGAGGGTATGCAAGAATTTCTATAAATTTGTCTGAGTTACATTTACCTAGGTGTCCAATTTTTAATACACCACGAAATCTTAAAGAGTTGCACCTTGAATAGCGGTTCTCTGAAATATTACACCAAGCTGAAATACTCTACACAGAAATTTTTAAATCTACATGTCACTTCATTTTCTATATACCTTTGGTCTAAGCTAAGCTCATCTTGAATGACCGTGTATAAAGACAAACTCCTTCCAACGAGCAAGTACTTTGTATTTAATGAAACCATGGACTGGACTGAACGCAAGTTAAATTGATGAATAAATCATAATTAGAAGTCACTTTGACGGAATTTTTCAGGATGAAATTAATAGGCATACTTGCAAACCGGTAGAAGAATGTAAGATTAAAAAGTGAATCGATCCAGCTGTAGTTAGTTACATTGTACACATACGTTTCTGGTTTGACAGGTATTCCGTTGCACGACGTGGTAACTGAATTGAGGCATAGAGTGTGCAAAACTGCACATATTGCGCACACCTGATATCCTACATGGGGCGTAATTTATACTTAATTGCCTGTATAATGTTCCGCAGAATAATAATAGAAAATGCCCATTTAATTTTTTTCACACGAGAACAATCAATCGACTGAGATCGCTCGCTGTAACAGTGGAAGATAATTACTCACATTTTATGAATACTAATTAACATGAACCCATTTAATTTGCATTGCAAATGTAGGGTACCTTGCATAGCTGCTCCTCTACACGTGTGGATTATTTTCGTTTCGCCAACCACAAATCATTTTATATAATTATGGTCGGCTCGAGTGGGAGCGGTTTTAAAAACGCATTTGTTTAATAAATGGGAAGAATAATTAAAAGCATGAATTACGTGCTGCTTGTGTCTTACTTGGCCCACAATTTATGAAATTGCCGTTTCGATGATATCGCGCCTCATCGCCAACATCGGTATTAAAAATTTCGTGCATAAAATTGGCACAAAGCCCTGGCAGGATGAATTTCACGGTAGTCACAGGCCGCTACAATGTAACCGGACCATAATTGTATTCACAAAGCATTAATTGACGGAAACCCGCTCATCGCTAAAGACACAGACATAAACAGTCTATGTATTTTTTAATAAATAAATAACATATTCCATTTAAAGTGTGAGTATTAAAGAGTAAATAAATATAATGTGACAAGACTACAACACATTTAATATACAGGGTGGTCCGTAATGGCACTTCAAAGTATTACGATTTAAGCCAATACGCCTTAATAAAACGTTGATAAAAAAAAGATACACTACCAAAGATGGATTTAAAAAAAATATTTGTAATAATTACACTGTATCAATTTATAAAATTGGGAACAAATATTTTTGGATATGAGAAATCATAATCTGTTGCCTATTTCGACATTCCCTAGGGGGCGCCATATGTGACGTAAATGTGAGCGTAACTTTTTTGGCCCTAACGTTATCATGTTTTTTGTTAAAAATCGTAAACCTACATTGTTTTTGAGAAAAAAGGTATACTTATCAATAATCTTACAAATTGACTGTTTTGAATTAATAGCTTATCAACAATCAGCTGCGTAGTTTCTTCTACATTATTTTAACGTAGTAGTCACCAAAAGGAAACTTTTAACAATTATTAGACAAAATTTATGTTAAAGTTAATAAGTATTTCTAAATGTAAGGTATTTATCCAGTTTTGGTTAAAATCAATTATGTACTCTACAAAATCGAAAAATTCTGAGACACAACAATTATTCATATTCAGATATGAGAGATGACTGTTATTTTTTGGCAATTAAATTACAAGGGACGTGCAGAACAACGAGAATATTTGGGAGGATTTCGAAATAGATTACAACCTAATAAACAACAATTTAAAAAATCTGTTTAGGAATTTAGAGAAAAAAGGAGAAAAATATGTTCATATTGCGGATTATCCACAAACTAATTCAGTACGACTACCTGGAGCTGCAAGAATCAGTATGACTTCCATTTTAAAAACGTTGCATGTTAAAAATTCTATCCGTAGCATTTTACATCAGTGCAAATTTTATTGCTTGTCAATCTACCCTACCTTCAACATATTCAATTTGCAAGGGAATTTTGGTGCCTACTACGTTACAATATTGTACAACGCAGCTGATTGTTGAAAAGGTACTTTACCGAAGATGGTCAATTTTTGCGACTAACAACAAGCATCCGTTTTTTCCTTAAAAATAATGTAACGTTACAAATATGGCAGATTTGGCGTCTTCTAGGAAATACGTTGAAATAGAAAACAGATTATGAGTTCTTCTATCCAAAAACATCTAGGTAATCCCAAATTTTTAAGTAGATACATTCAAAGATAGTGTAATTATAACAAAAAATCACTTTTTAAATTCCATCTTTGACACTGTATCTTTTTTATTATCAACATTTTATTAAGGCAAGTTGGCTTAATCGTAATATTTTGAAGCGAAAAATCTAGTGTATCTATGGATCACACCGTATATAGGGTGCTCAAAAATTAGCATGCCAAACGTCAATATTAGAATCTGTTCAAAAATAAGAAGAAAAATTTTAATAAACATGCATCGTAAAATGTCCCCTAAGGGAAATATGGCCCCTTAAACGGGAACCTTTAATACGATTTTGTTTTAAATATTTTTGCAACGATTTCAAATAATTTGATAAAATGTCGAAGCCTGTATCACTAACACATTATAAATCTGGCAGTATTGAAATACCTTCAAAATATCAGTCAAGGGCGTACTAGACAGAGGGGAAGGTGAGGGGCAAAATGTATATAACATTTTTTGTGAGAAGGAATTTTTAAAATTTATTACCAAATCTAAAAAATTTCTACATGGAAGTAGTACACTTGTTACATTTTGTCAAAATACTCCGTTTTCAAGTATCTAATCCTTACTTCAAAATTTCATTGTATACTGTAGGTAATCTGTCACCAAAATTTCGCCCTTGATTGAAAGGAACAATTCAAAATTACCACTGGAATGTTTTATACATTTTAAGAAAAATCGCTTGGACAGTATGTAACAAATTAACTCTATTTTTGGCACAGGTTCTGAGATCTGGTAGTGTCGATTGTAATGTTCTGACATTTCTGACGGTGTTTGAATGCCAATCTTAATTAGAGTGCATGTTATGAAGTATCCATTTTTCTTTAAAATATAATGAAAAAATAAAAAATGCAATGCGATTATAAATAAACGAAGTACAAAAACGTTACTACGGACTGTTAAATTAAGACCTAAAAATCCTCTTTACGATATACCAAAAATACAGCTTATTCGATTTTCTCATCTCAAAAAACCTAATAGGGTCATTTTATCAAATCTCAAATTACACGCCATCATTTCATGAGGCACTTATGGTGCATGGCCAACTTAGAAAATTTGAAGTTGGCCTGATAAGTAGCTTTCGAAATATACGAAATCGAATTGGATCGCGAGATGTGACGTCTTTGCCTCCTATAGCTTCTCGACACTCGTCCACTTCGAACTCAGGCAAGGGTATTTTCTGTGTTAAATTAAAACAGATTAGCAAAAGCTAACTACTTTTAAAATCCACCAAATGCTATTTAAAAGCATATTAGTCTAATGTACCGATGATTTAATTATGAGGACGGGCTATTTTAATACATACCACCAGTTTGTAAGTGCTGAAATGAAAAGTGTAAAAATGCAACGGTAAGATAGTTCTAAAAAACGAACTCGTTAATAGCAGCTACGTTTTCACATAATGTATATAGGTATTTAAGTATCTAGAAAATATGTATTGTGCTTCATTGCTTTTAGCCACAACTTTCGGGTATTGGGATTCCGGAGTAAAACAGTAAATAATTTATATGAGCATCTTCTATGCTTCGTATTCTAAATGCAAGTAAACGATAGGGATCGCAACCCGGCACGCTATAGGAGACAGTGACGTCACAGCGGTTTAAGCGAGTACTTGTTGCCAAGTACATTATTATACCTATATATATACGTTTATGTGCGAAAAAACAACTGAAATATAACATTACTAAATTAGTTTTATAACTTTAATACCCCTGTACCATGTAAGCATTAATATTTGACCACAAGTTATTAAGCAAAAAAATAATATGCTATAAAACCTGCAGGTAATCTATTACCCATTACTTGTAAATCACCCTGTATGTCATTATAATAATGATTGATATGTAGTATGGAAATCTATGCGATATCAATGCAGCATAGTTGTGTGTGCAAGTGTGGGAAGAATTTTTAAATTTGCACAAAAAAGTCCATTTACATGAAATAAATGTACACGGATAAGCAAATATGTAATTTGCAAATGTACTTATATGTATAAATATTGAAAACTTGTCTAACATTATCTGATATTGCAGTGTAAATAGTGCATATACATGAGGACATATTTTAAATTTATTCATGTTTATTTAATCTGTCACTTGAGATATGAAGTCTATTTGTGTACATACTGGTGTAGTCAACGCAAACCATTAGTAAATTCAAATGCGTTTTATACAATTTAAAGCGTAGCTGTCATCACCTCATGATATTAGAATAAATGAATAACAATTATAAATTTGTTAAATCTGTATGAGCAATGAGTTTCAAAAAATTTCGAATGTCGCAATCATTTTGAAATGATCGTCTTGTTCAAGCTATGTCAATTGTAGCGGGACTAGTGACTTTTTTAGATGAGATCTGACCTATTCCTGATAGCATAAAAGGCATATGTTTGAATGAAGTAGCTGAATGTTTTTAATTTTTAAAAGCAACTAATTCTAATTTGGCTTGCGTGACACAATAGTAACGTTTGGATATTTCATCACAGGTAGACGTCGTTTAAACTGATTTTTCCAAGACTTTTGACAGGGTTGACCATGGTTTGTTTTTTGATGAACTTGGCTTATCTAACAACTTGGTTTTATTTTTTCAAATGTATCTTTTCAATAGGTCATTATTTGTTCAGTATTATGGTATGCAGTTTTATTGTTAAATCAGGAGTTCCGCAAGGATATATCCCAAGTCCCCTTCTTTTTAATTAGTGCGTGAATGATGTTTGCCTCGAAATGGAATGCCTATCTAAATAACAGTTGAATCCTTCAAGACCATATTAATAATTTGCTTCATTGATGTGACATTAATTTGTTAAACATCTGCAAATAAAATATTTTATTTTTTACCCGCAAAAAATCATACAAAATTTTGCCTAACTAATTAATCTGAATAAATGTTCTTAATGTATGACCTTAGGATAGTATAATATGATAGTAAATTAACGTTCTCTTATCATATCAATAAGATCGTTTCAGAATCTTTTAGAACTTTAGGGGAACTCCAAATGGCTATTACGGACTTATCAATTAAATTCGTTTTTAACATTTTTTTTATGCCTAAGTTAGAGTATACACTAGTGTTGTTTTTAACACTTGTTATATTTTGTATGTAAACAATATTGGGTCCGTCCGAAGATGCTTTGTGAGATATTTGTGGTTTTTTGCCGATGATATATTTCCACGTCGTGGTGTTTTGCAGGAAGTGCTAAACAATAAGTTTAATGTGCGGTTGGCCGAAAATATTTTGGAATTTTGTCTAATATATAAAATTCTCGTGTCACAGTTTTAGACGCCATACTCCTCGGAAACGGCTTGACCGATTTTTATGAAATTTTATATGTATATTCGGTAGGTCTGAGAATCGGTCGCAATCTATTTTTCATACCCCTAAGTGATAAGGGTGGTCCACCCCAAACATTTTTTTTATTTATTGGACAAGTTATTTTTATTTTTTTATGATGTGGCATTAAAAAATACATACAACCCTTAATTTTCACCCTTCTATGACAAACCCCTATTTTTCAATAGCCATTTTAGTAATTTAATCATTTTTAACCTTATAACTAATCGATTATCACTAGATCAGTTATCCTCGCCAGACGTCTACCGGTGTCACTTTTCACTACAAACCTAGAAAAAATATAGACAGCGTCGGTTCATGATATAGGTCACGTGACAGGTGCTTAATGGCGGTTGTGCAAATATGATGGCTGCATTGCAATATGAAATTAACTACCTTGCTGTCATTTTAAATGTCATTAAATAATGTGACATGAATGTGACCAATCACAGTAAACAAATGAGATTCACGCTACAATGCAACCAACGTAAATTGGCATCAAAACCAAGTTTTAGTGATTCTGGACCTTTTAGGGCAGCCATGAATTAGCGGTCGCCGGCAATATGACACTGGCACAGTCTATATTTTTTCTAGGTTTGTGCTTCTCACCCAGTAAACAGCACGGAGTAGAGATAAGAACGAAGCCGACTACCAAAATATTCACTAGAAATAATTCATATGGCAAAACAACGTTTGCTGGGTCACCTAGTTTTTATATAAAATTTTAAATAATGTAACTGATTCTCCCCATCTACTACCACTATTAATTTGTATATACCGAGACTACCACGCAGGAAGTTAAATGTTTTTTATTCTCCGTTGGCACATATTAACAATTTAGATTTTTTATCAATGCATAAGATTTTACACGATTTTAGTTTTGTACAAGCTGTGATTGGCAGCTTTAATTGTACAGACCTGGTGATATTAAGAAGGCTCATTGGCTGTTCAATATATTAATTATGTTAATTCAACATATTTATTTGTTGGTTGATTTTGTAGATCATTAATTTTGGTATGTAGTAGGTTTTTGCAATTCATTCAGTATTTAATATTTGTTGTATTTTCAATGCTATTTTGATTTTTCTTTATGAACTAGTTACTGTAATCTTCTGTGTTTAGAATGTATGTATTTTTGCACTACATCTTCCCACCCTAAATTAACAAATAATTTTGATTTTGCTTTGCTAACTTAAGAATAACTCACTTGTTTGAGAAAATATAAAAAATAAAAATTGGCGTCAGGTATAGTTACGTAATATAATGTAATGTAGGGTTACAACGTTTTCCTATTCTCAAGTAAGAACATTCTTTTTAATGTTTAAGAAAGGTATTTTAAGCTAATATGTATCAAATCTCCTACAATTCCTATCAGGAGATTTGATACATATTATCTTAAAATACCTTTCTTAAACATTAAAAAAAATGTTACAAAAGCTAATAATAAGGAATATATGGGTAGATATTGTGGGTGTAATTCAACGCAGGTTGGGGCTTTTGTCCACTGAGTAGTTAGTTTCACACAATATTGTTAATACCTGAAAATGTAAGAACATTCTTTGTTGCAATGCATCAATTGAATTGTGATTTAAATATATACTTAACAATTTCCACTAAGTAAGGATATTTATAGTAAGTAAGAGGAGAAGGACTATCTTTCCCAAATAAGGTTGGGTGATAACCCTACGTAAACATTTATTTCCTTAATAAGAGTTTAAATTTGTTTGAAAAATTGCGGAAGAAATTTATGAATTAATTTAAAACAGCGACTGAAACAACATATTTAAGTATGAATAATAACGATTCTATAAAGAAATGTTGAATCATGAATCATAAGCACTGTGAATAAGCACTTAATATGACAAAGTAACAAATGTAATTTCTCCTGGGGATATTATTTCTTTGCTAATTTGCATTTTTATTGCTGTTTTCCTTCAAAACAAAATTAAATTTCACCCATTTAAGATGGTGCAATACAGCGAAATTGTAGCGATAGGTTACATAACATGTTGCAAGTAATAAATTATGGAGAAAAAAAATCAGACGAAAGATATGATATTGGTGTATTTTATTTTATGGTTATATACATTTTGAATAGCCCTGTCTTTTTCTTGTTACAGTATTCTGGATTTAATCTTCATTTAACCTTGGAGAAAATATATGTGTACTTTTGCAGTGGCGCACCATTTTTCATTTGTAATGTGCAGGGGACTTCAAAACACAAGGCCAATTTGGCAACCACAAACTCCAAGGTGATTTATGGAGATTTTTGCACTTCCAAAAAAAAAACTCTCTTTAACTTCCTTGTAGGTATGACTACGGTACAACAATTACAATTCACATTAACTTTACCTACAGCTCCCGGTTCGAACACTGAACAAACAAAATTGAAAATTTTACATTTTGCCATTGACGTAAATTTCTATAAAGAAAGAATACCTCATTCATCCTGATATCTACGCCTATGCGACTCTTTAAGAATGTTTCACATAATTTTATAGTACTTCTTGAAATAAAACTACGAATAATTTATTCAACCGTGTGACAGCGAACATTTTGAAAAAAGAATTAACTTGAACTTCCCGTATCTTAAAAATTATGCACGAAAAAGATGGTAGGTTAAAGATTTAAATGTGCCAAATTTTGCCAATCTACCTTAAACTTTTTTTTCTAATTATAATATATTAGTTTCAAAAGTTGACATATGCGACCGTAAAAAAACTTAATTTCCACTTCACAGTGTCAAAATAGTTACTTTATAAGTATGTATAAGCTTTAAAAAATCAGAACAATTAAATAACAGTCAGCGAGTCCCAAAAACAATATAATATCGCATTTCTGAGGTGCAAAATTTTGTTATTTTTAATGGAATACCCTGTATATTTTTGGGAAATTGGAACGACCGTCAACTGAGCTTTCCAAAAATACAGGGAGATTCACAACTTAGCTAAAAAAAAATTGGGAATAGATGCGTCATGATATTAGAGTTAATATCGTACTATTTTCAACCTTCACATCGATGGGCTACAGTAGTTTCTAGCCAGGCGATTCCGAATATTAAAGTACGATTACTTATAATAGGTATTAACGTTTTTGTGATGCGAGTACTTACAATAGTTTTTTAAAGTGCCAAAAATTACTTACGTGTAAAGCAACTCTGAGTTGATGAATATCGTTTTAATTTATGGTAATGTGAAAAAGCTTTAACATGTACCAAATGCAGCTATTTTTACCGCGGTGTGCAGGAAATGCAAGTGTAGTGCAACTGGAGCGTGACATGGGAAATTTGAAACCAAATTGTGGAAGAGATGGAGGTCCAGGGCGTCCACGGCGTATTGCAGAAGTGTGGCGTATCATACAGGAAGCTCAATTACATCCGTTCCATGTACAGCGTGTCCACGCATTAATACCAAGGGATTGGACGAGGAGGACTAATACCACGGCCGCCACGATCTCCTGACTTTAAATCACTTGAACTTCTCTTTGTGAGGATAAAAAATGAAGAGTATCGCACCGAAGTATACAATACTGATAATTTACGCAAACGTATCATAGCTGCCGCTAATAACTTACGAGTTCAAAACGGACAAAAAGCAGAAACATTAGTGTTAGTGAGAAACTGGGTAAGACGAGCTTAAAACTTTGTATGTCGAACTATTTTAATAATTAAAAACTCAAATTTATTCTATTAATAATTAATAACAATAGCAACAAAAGCAGTTGAATTTGCTGTATCAAATATGTGTTCCTTGGGATTTTTTTTCAATATTTTATCGGATCGCTGATAGCACGCTTTGCCTTGACAGATTTTACAGTGGACCAGTTTCCAGTGCCGTGCAGAAGTGTATAACATTTTTGAACTGCTCTTTTTGATTTTTTTTTTTACAAAATTGTATTTGTAAGAGTCCCATGTACAATAAAAAATTGTTTTTAGATATGTTCTGAATCACCATGTATATTATACAGGATGCTAATCCTTCAATAACGAAGAAAAAAGGAGTGGACCACACTGTACATAAGAAGTCTTCTTTAAGAAATATTTTTTTATATAAAAAATGGTCTACTATTACTTTCATTTATTTAAAATTGGCTAATTGCTTTAGTAATCACATTTATATGTTTATATACCAAATTTCAATTCGTTTTAAAAATTATTTTAACATAACGTATCTAATATATAAATAATTAATGTTTGTTAGTGCAAAAGTAAAATATCCTTCAACTAACGGTCCTCACCCTCTGTCATTTGCATGCGACGTGGGCAAATTGCATCAATAATTAATAGCTGCATGGATTATCGCTTTGGCAGTGAGCAGTCCAGTAAGCGACAAGCTTAGAGACGCTCCGGACTACTGCTGTTGCTATGTACTTTTCCAGTGGCGGGCATAAACTGCATGTGGGGTAATTTTAAATAGTGGTACATGATACTTAAACATATTACTGTTTCTTTTTCGAGAACAATATTTTGCATTTCTAAATTAAATGTTGACTTCATTTAATTTTGCGTATTGCTTTTCGTGTTAGGACTTCCAGGTTATCTTCTACTTGGGTATAAAATTATATATAATTTGACATTTCAACCATAATTTGACGTTTTAATTATACATTTTATCACACTGGACTAATGAACTCATTATTAGATATACTTATTACTAATACTTAGAACCTATCTAGGCTTTGTACTTTAGAGATAAATAGACGTAACTCCATTTTTTATTTTATGTCCAGACGATGATTGTGTGCAATATTATAATCTTTTTTATTATTGTTTTTTATATAAGGTGACCGCATATGGTACGTCAATATTCCGAGGGGTGATTCTACACAAAAAATTAATGCCACAAAGCCGTATAACATTTTTTCGAAAGCTCAAAATTAGCGGGATTATAGAGCGTAAATAAATGGTTTTTTGAATTTCCTAATAACTTTTTTTGAGTCTTTATGGCATTAAATCTTCATGTAGAATCACCCCTCGGAATATTGACGCATCATTTCCGGACACTCTGTATATTTAAATGTATAACCGCAAAAATACGAAAAAAAATATGTTTGAAACAGTTTGCGCTAACTGAAACTATCACAATGTTGTCAACAACGGGACACAAAATATTTTCGGATATAGGAAGAGCCAAGTAATTCGCAAATCATAAAACGCTTGACATATTTACAGTAATAAAATATAGTTCTAGATACTTTCCATTTGTTTTCCATGGCAACTACGATTATATTTAATACATTCTGAAACCAACTTTTTTTGATCATTAATAAAATGGGTCGATCAAAGTTGACACATCGTTAAATTGGTAATTTAATGCTTCATCTGATCTGATTCAATATGACGCCCATAAGAAAATCAAAAGTTAGTTATAAAATATGATTTAATATAAACTTTTGTTATATTACTTTTGGTATTAAAAAATGTACAAGGTGTTGCAAAGCGTTGTTCAGATAATTCTGCAGCAGATTCTACAACTAAATAAAAAACAACAAATTTTTATATAAACCTAAGTCCGCAAATGCTTAGTTTTTGAGATATAAGCTATCAAAAAAAAAAAGAAATATATTCTCTTGATAATTTTTAAACTTTTCATTGGAAATCGTTAAAATTTGGGTCAATACATTTATGTAGATTATAAACTATTTCTACTATAAACAAATGAACTTGATATTTTTATGTCCAACGTTTTTCTTGTTATGTATGCTGATGATACGTCTATGCTTATTTCAGATCCCAATGATAAACTGTTGGAATCGAAATGCAATGCTGCGTTGAACGCCGTTGGAAACTGGTGCGTCACTAACACTTTATATCTAAATAGTCATAGTTCAGGACTCAAAATAAAAACGAACAACAGCAAAGATTATATGAAATTTAATACCGGTGTAAAAATATTGGGAATCACTTTAGATTAATGTTTAACATGGCATAAACACTGTGGTCAATTAATTTCAAAATTAAAATCGCTTTGTTACCTGTTTAGAAACCTGCGTACTGTTTTGACTGCAGATCAGTTGGTAATAGATCTTTTCCAACACGGCACCTGACTAGTTTGAAACCTGTCCGAAGCCGTCAGTCAGTTTAATATTAGATACAACTCCGCTGCAGTAAGTCGGTGAACGATTTGTCTATCCACTTGAGACAGGTTTCCAACCAGTCAGGTGACGTGTTGGAAAAGAGCTATTAGTGTATCATGCCCAGGTTTCCTCTAGGTTGACATACGGCATATGTTTATGGGGTAATTCCACTCAATCATCGGACGTATTCATTGCGCAGAAACAAATTCTAAGGTGCATAGCTGGAGTTTCTTCAAGGTACTCCTGTCGAGAACTTTTTAAAAAATATAATAAATTACCCCTTCCATGTTTGTTAAATTTCGAGCTGTGTATGTTTATTTTTAAAAATAAAAGCAATCTGGTTTTAAATGAGCGACTGTACGGTCTAAATATGAGACAGAGATCATTACTTTATTCCGAGTTGTAAATATAATGTAACAATTAATTCACCTAACTTTTTAAGCAAAAAAGTTTTTAATAAATTACCAGTATGTATTAAAAATATAAACAGTTTGATCTTGTTTAAAAAACAATTAAAACTGTATCTATTAGATACATGCTTCTATAGCTTGAGTGAATTTGTGTGATCTCTGCCGATACGTTCTTTTGTATTTTTTTGTATTTTGTTTCTGTTTTTCTTTTCCTCTTTCTTCTACTCGTTCTTTTCAATTTGTGACTATTCCTATACAATGGAAGTTGTATTTTTTGATGTAGAATCTGCCCTAGAACTATCTAAACAATATTTTGCAACACCCTGCATGTAAGTAACAAACAAGAAAAACTGATTTCTTAGATTTTCGGCTTATCTCAACTATTTTTTTGTCATTTTAAATGGCGAGAAAATAATGCAACTTTTTATAATTTAATCAGTTCTGTCTGTCATCTAGTGTAGGAGATTCGTGTAAGGAGACCACATGGATGTCTAATATTATTAATTATTTGTTTATATGTGTTCGTGGGCTTTTATAGACAAATTATAATTCTAGGGAAAATCTGCCTTTAAATTTAATATACAGGATGTCCGGAAACTCCGCGCAGAAAATTTAGGGGGTGATACTACTTTTCTGGAAAGTCAATATTAACGGAGTTACGTAACCTCTAAGTTATTTTTTTTAATTTGTTTTTTGGATATAACTTTATTAATACTGGAACGATTTTTTCAAATTTGGCACATTTGTCACTTTTATAGAAATGCAATTTCAGGTAAAATATTTAAAAAGTTGCAGCGCCATAAAGAGTACAAAGAGTACGTGCGTGAATAAGTTACGCTAACTTTTATTGAAATTTTGATAGCATTTCCTTAAAAACTGATGATTTATCTAAATATTTGATACTCTTGTTTGAAGTTGGAAAAACCAACCATTTATGAGAAAATAGACATTTAATTTTTTTTGGATGTAATGGTGACTCATTTCCTTTACGTAAGCAAAATGTACTTTAAACATAATTCAATGATAGCTGTCATAGTATAGCTTTGACGATAATTTCAAACTTTAGGCTTCGTTCATACAAAGTAGAAGGAGAAACGCAGCCTTTTGAAACAGTATACATTTAACTAATTTATTTTAATCATAGTAGAACAATTTTGCGAATTATGCGCAAAATATGAATATGAACAGTAGGTGCAGAATTCGAAAATATTTGCGCGATTTATTTAATGTTGGGAAAATATCTACTTGTAACATATTTTGTCAACTATAACATTTTCTATCATTTTCATCATGAAACTGCCATAGTAGATTATCAGAAGCTCAAATAAATTGCAATAGCAATAATATTTGTCCTGTTTTACTGTCTTGCAAAATTTGTCAAAAGTTGAGATTTGCAAAATTCGTGCAAAAATCCGTGAATTTTTCACATCCATGAGAATAAGGCTTAAGTGTGATATCCGTGAAGTGCGCATCAGGTGGCACATTTAAAGTAAATTGTTAATGTGCTAGGTTCAGTAGACCTCAACTTATTTTTGACAATTTTGTGTGCTTTGAATTCTTCTCATCTCTGTGTTGTCACTCTCTATTATTTTCGACCTTGGGTAAAAAATTTGGAAATAACTCTTATCATTTTTATTTTCTAACACCTCGAAATTGGCATAAACTGTTATATCATTGTTTCTATGAAAAATAATGGATGTTATGGTATGCAATTATTTTTGTCATTTTTGTATATTTGTTATATCCGATCGCCCTCAAATTTAGTACGCCTCTGAAATGTTACTCATCGCACGCTACGCCCGTCGCGCTTGTCCACAATCTAGTGATTAGTCACTCTCTAGATTTTCGGCGGTCTAGTATAGTATTTAAAATTAAGACAAAAATAGAGTAAGTAATTTAAACATTGCCCGTATTTGGATCACTTACTTTATTTAAAATATATATAAAACCAATTTTTTTTAATAACTACTCGGGATTATGTAATAGGTTTATGCGAAATGAAAATGAAAAAACTAATGACTGTTGCAATAAAGTGAAGGCCCGCCGAAAGCGGAGCATCGACCAAATTCGTTATGTACACAAAAGTTCACACATGGCTCTGCATAGCAACAACTTGGATTTATTGTTAGTATACGTACGGCAGGGGCCCCCTATTCTGATGCAGTTTTACTGACTTTCGCTTGGCGCTGTTTTAAAATAATGCAAACGTTTTATTTCCGTTTATAAATGGAATTGGCAATGGCTAAGGGAGCTAAAATTCGACCACGCAAAAAGGCACATCGGGAGAACAAAACTGCACCAAAATATATATTCGTGGAGAATCGGAATAGGCAAATTTTGAATTGTACTATAGTATTT
Organism: Monochamus saltuarius; assembly: GCA_025584915.1. NCBI lineage: Eukaryota > Metazoa > Arthropoda > Insecta > Coleoptera > Cerambycidae > Monochamus > Monochamus saltuarius. The sequence goes on along the minus strand of CM046723.1, from coordinate 20,571,682 downwards.
TTCTTCTGACAATTTCTTTTTATATTTTTGTACCATTTATTAACATTGCGTATGCATTAACTTCAAAATTAACTGATTTCTGCCTTGCGAAAATATATGAATTAAAAAAATAATCCTAAATAAAATGCAGAAATAAATTAATTTAAATTACCAAGTTTCTCGATAATCTTTGTTCAAAGTAATCAGTAACAGTTAGAAATAACATTAAAGTTAGTTATAGTTTGCTCGAAACACTATTTAATGATTTCAATATCAGTATGTATACAGTGATTCAGAACTTGTCTAAAAGAATTTGAGAATAGATGCGTGTTGAAAAATAGAGACAATATCGTATAATTTCCAAGTAAAACATTATTGAATTTGTAGTATTTTCAACAACACGTATTAAACATTTTGTTTTAATTTATGGCGATGTGAAAATGCTTTACCAACGATTTCCCGATAAACATGTGACAAATGCAGCTACTTTTACCGCGGTGTGCAATGAATGCAAGTGTAGTGCAACGCGAGGGAAATTTGAAACTGAATCGTGGAAAAGATGGAGGTCCAGGACTTCCACAATGTATTGCAGCAGTGTGGCGCATCATCTCAAGGCTCAATTATATCCGTACCATGTACAGCGTGTCCAAGCATTAATACCAAGAGATTGGAAATTAAATATATCACATTGAAGTAGATACATACGATGATTTACGCAAACGTATCATAGTTGTTGCCAATAACAAGAGCAGAATCATTTATGTTAGTTCAAAATGTTGTAACATTAGGAATGTCAAACTATTTTATTAGTTAAAACCACAAGCCCTCATTGCACGTCCAAATTTTTTTTAGTTAAGTTCTTTTTTCATACAATTTAGATAGAATATTATTGTTTTTTAAAAATTAGTTAGCTTATAAGAAGTTCTATTTCAATTTTCTCGAATGGTTTGGAAATAAGCTTTCATTATTTCTTTAGTTAGTTAATCATTGATGTTTTGTTTTATACAAATAGTCAAAAACATTAGAGAGCCATTGCATTACTGTCAAACAACTACTTTTTCAGATATAACAGAAAATTTAACTATTTTTTTATATTATATTGACATATTTAAAGATAAAAGTTTTTTCATTTACATATTTTCACTATCATTAGAAACAGAGTATATACTATATGACTCCAAACCTAGAAGTGTTATATCCAATAAAATACTGGGTGCTCAACTTAAAATCGGGTTTTCTGTTAAATAGGTGTATCGAGAGACTAGTAAACTGGTAAATTGTTGGCTCAAAATGGTCATATGCCTTTATCCACGGATATCAGGTTTAACATCTATCAGAAAATTCAAGTTATGTTGGATACTTCTAAACCCTGTACCCCTATTATTATAAACTTGTTGCATGGAAAGTATATTTTACATACTAGAGATTTTGCTCCCACTGACCCATCATTGATATAATATATAAATATTTTTTGTTCAATGTCACTTTATCATCAGATATTCGCTATCCGGATTGTGGCCAAAATGATAAAATCGAGGCCATAATGTTACTGTTTTTTGTATTTGAAAGTAATGTCAACGTCCATAAAAGGAACAGTATAACGATTTGTCCGAATATTTCGTTTTGTTGAAATCGTGGTTGTGGAAAGTTTGTATACATATTTTGAAGATATCGTAGAAGAAATACCAGGAAAAATTTTTAAGAGAGTAATTTCGAAATAAAGTTAATACAGAGGATTTGAATATCTACAAGACTTTCTGCTTATATTCCATTGATTGGCAATAATATAGATTGTGAATCATTTGCTATAACATAGATAAACTAATGAGTACCCGCAGGAGGAAGGAGAGCAGTGGCCGTGGCCCTCCTTAGATTTTACATCTTTGACATTTTTTGTAGATATTTCCATGAATTATACATATATTTTATTTGCGGTGCTGCTAAACATTTTATCTCAAAATATTACTCAAAACATAGGCACTTTTTCCATTTTGCCCCCCTAAGGATTTTTATTCAAAATAGATACACTTAGTGATGCTTGTTTAAAGTAAGATTTTAAACTGTAATCAGTTGCAAGTTTTGGCGATTTAGAACTAAATTGAATCTTTTTTATTTAATTTATCATGATTTTTATAATTAGCGTAAATTACTATTACCCAATACTCATACTAGACATTAAAATCTACCTACAATTATTATCATATACTTCTCGTAGTAACGGACAATTCCTAACAATTCTGATTCTAAACCATATTTTTTGACAAAATAAATCGACATCCTACAGCAGAAGATTTATATACACTCTGCTTCTGAAAATAATTGATAATAACTTTGCAAATTTGGAACCAAGAAAGTGCTGAGTAACCGCTTATGTTCAAGCAGAATCAGGCTATGAGAGATACGAGGCATATTAAATGTGGAAGATGTAAGAGGTCATAAGGTTATAGTGCGCTTAGCTGTACGAGTTTGTTTGATTACATCTGGCGTAATCTATTAACAACACAACCGTGACACCAAAATGCAACTTTGCAAAAGGTAAAACAAAACAGTAAAAAATCTAAAAGATGTTTTTGTGTAATTTTCATTAAACATGTTTTATCTGTAATATTAAATGTTTGGGCCGGATTCAGATATTACAAGGTCTTAATCTTTTAACACTTTTTAATTTTTTGTGTAACATTTACTGTATTTTTTTAATAACTGTCAAATAATGTTATACTATTTCCCGCGCACCCAGTATAATAAATTAAAAAGATTTTACCCAATCTGGAAAAACTGACTTCGGATGTATAAATAAAAATTTGTGGTTTCATCAAACGTGAGTCATTTAAAATCGATCGCATAAATAGAGAGACAAGCAATGTTATAGTAATGTATATGTCGGATATTTGGTTATAAAATCGAGAATTGTGATGTCGTAAAAGTAAAAAAATCGTGACTAGTGTAATTTTATACAGTTTTAAGTGGCAATGTTGTTATATCAAGGCTAATGATAGATCCAAATGGATCTTAAGATTTCTATCCAAATGACTTCTAGATGGTCTTTTATTACTGTTAGTCCTAATGTTTTAACAGCACAATATGTCGTTAGTGAGATGATATTAATCCCCAAGGGTCTATTATTGCTCGTTTCGAGTACTTACGATTAAAATTTATTGCAACATTCATTAGAACAGGTTCTCAGAACTATTGAATTTTCTAATAAATAAGTAATATTTAGAGTAATCATTCAAATTACTCATGTGTAACAATTGCACAATACTGTTGCAGTAGGTAAGTACTATAATGCATGATTTACATAGGAACAAATAATTTTGGTTCGAATTATTTCAGTGGTGCATTTAAAAATTCACAGGGTGAGTTAACTTTTATGTTCAGAGGGGCTTGACGTGTTGCTTTTAACCCCTACTCCTCCCACCTTCTGGGAAGGTTAGGTAAATATGACAATGGCTAGTAGATGTTTTCAATATCTTTAGGGCACAGGTCTGGTTTAAGAGAAGGTTTTCCTCAAGTAAGACTTTAAGTTTTACACAAGCATGTTGAAAATTCGGTCATTACATAATATCATTTAAAATTGAAAATGATAAACAATACCCTGTAGAATTGCAAAACATGACAAATTTGTAACGTACGGACATCAACTTGTGATAACATTTTATGATGTAACGTTGGAATAGCGAGAAATAAGAGGTGGTTAGATAACTAAAACTAAAAGCCAAGTACACGTGTGGATATAAATATGTACATGTTTTTGCAATAATAATGTCACTCCCTCAAAACTGTTTTTGAACTTCTGGAAGTTGTGAGTAAAAATTTCCTTACATCTCTATTGCTAAGTGAAACAACTAAGAACGTTAGTTTAAAGTTGAAAGTGAATTTCATTACGAATACGTCAGCAGTTCAAAAGAAATAACGAAATTCATTTTTAAAACTGCCACTATTATTGCAAACGATTGTACATCATCATTAAACAAAGTAACACAGACTTTAAATACTTAATTATATTTTGAAGTTATTTCAATTTTTCCTGTCAAGTCAGAAAGAGATCATTTAACATCAAGTAAATTTAGTAAATTTAAAAAAATAATAAATACACCGTCTTATCAAATTGTATATATACTAATTAATTTTTTAGTTGATATCAGTGATGATATACCGTTTGAAGCTTTGTTTGACGATTGATTTCTATTTTACGCCATCGTCTAATGCCGTTGTAATATTTTATTTACTTGTATTTATTAATGTTAATTTGCAATTTAAAAAAATACAATGAATATTAATAAAACTCCATCCATTTTTATTGAGGCACAGCCGCACCTGCATCATTGTACTGACCACCACTGGTCGTAGTAGTAGTAGTAGTAGTAGAAGAAGCAAATATTTTGTTCTGCTAGATTTATTGAAATAATAAAGACGCTTTTGTTATTCACGTAAAGCTTTTGCAGGATGTTTTGGGTAAAACTTGAATATTTGTTTTCTTTTCTCAAATTACTGAAATTCTGTGGAATTATAAAGCCGGCAACGGACGGCGAGCGATAATATATATTTTTGCAATGAGATATATTCCTACGGACAAGTAAACCGCATAGATACGAATATAAATATATAGTATAACGTCCATGCGTAGCGTTCTATGTATTTTAATCACAAGTGATATTTTTGTAATATATCAGATATATATTATAGCTCACCGTCCGTTACCGGCTTTAACTAATTCTGAAACACTTACATTGTCACTCAATTATTGATGCACTTATTAAACTGAAATACTTACCCAAACGCATCCAAAATTTCGTCGAGTATTACATAATCACAATTTTAAAAATTCTACCAGACTTATAAAAAAATGTAATAAAAATACTGATTATAATATGTATATCCAACAATGTATGAATTCATCAATTTTGATGCACCTAATCTTAAGATTTCGTTTACTATTATTATTTGGCAATTATTGACTGCATATTTAAAAAATTATATACTCTACTTACATAAGCTCCTAATTTGAACATGGGGCCATTAAGTGGTTTTGATCGGATTAGTTGGACCTGTTCAAAAAAAGTGTCTGAAGTTTAGTATTATGTATTTAAAAAAAAAACTATGTTAATATAGACAGCGAGGAATGAGTTCTATGTTATTAGAACATGGTGGATTTCATACTAAAACGATACGTATGCTACGATAATACCGATATGACACACAATGGTGGTATGATGAAAATAAGATTTATTTGACTAATTCTACTATTATTGTCAGCAGTAACAATAAGTTTGCCAATGAAAAATGGAGTTGTAAATCGGATGTTGTATATATGGTGAGTCAGAAAGAATAGGTCAACACTAAGCTGGAGATACTAGACAACAAAATATTATGTTGTGTTCAATGTTAGAATTTTATTCTGAAATATCTTAATAATTGATAAAGTTTTGATAGCAAGACTTTGAAAAGTGTTAGGTATTCTCGTGTGAAAATTACGAAATGTGAACCTTATTTTGGCGTTGCTTATAGGGGACACAGTTTCACCGTATTATTTAGGTAAATCAAAGCATATTTTTTAGCTTACTGTTGACCTATTCCTTCTGACTCATCCTGTATATCGCATCTTACGAATCGAATCATCTGGTATGAACTCCACCTTAATTTAACAAGCGTTATTAATTTATGTAAAAATTAATAATAACATTAACCTGTTCATCCCTTGCTGTATTTTTTTATTTGTTTGATTACATTCTTAAAAAATCATTTTTTAGTATTTTACATATTATTTCATCTCGAATAAAGGTTTTTAAATTATTCAAATTCTAATTCACATTATATTAACTCTTGATATACTGAATATCTAACATATAATTAACGATGGATGCTTTTTACATGCATGTAATTATATTGGCTATCCAGTCTACAAATTCTCATAATCTCATTCTTCCTTCTTTGTGAACATCAAAGTATAGTTTCTTCTTAATAATATTAATACTATTAGAATAGATTATTTAATAATTTATAGTAACGGTATGTTCGTCTCTATATAATAGGTATAGATAAGTAGGTAAATCATGGTTTGTATTGTAAAAAATTATTTCATTGTTCTGTTTTTAGTTCATGTATTTGGCAACAATTTGATCATTCCTTGCATAAAAAAGATTCGTAATCAAAAATTTGACACTGAAAACGAAAAAATATACGAATCTATTCGCTATCAAAACTGACATCTGTGTTAAGTGAATTGGTGATATATGATTTTCATTTATGCTCTTTTCAGTGTCAATAATAATACTTCAGGACTGGTATGCAAATTTGCTTATACCTAATAATAAAGCTTTGTGAAAGCATACACATGCTATGTTTATTTACAATCCAGCAAAAAATCTAAACATATAATTAATGCTAATTAAACTATCTCCATTAATACCTATTTTTACGTATATTTACTGATCCTTTGTAACCTTTTCAGAACGCCTATTCCTATGAGACTTATACTTTTTAGATAGAGTGTAGTAACAGAAATCCAGTTTGGAAAAAAGTTACAAGGCTGTAAAGATGCGCTGTCAAATACACATTTTTTAAAAATAACTCCGGCATGTCTGATCTGGATCAAATGAAATTCGGTATAGCCCTTATGTTATCGATTGCAATAGTCTTAAGGGAACTCACAGTGCCGGAGACAACTGAGGGTTTTTGTAACTAAAAAAATGAACGTGGTTTTTGGATAATATGACTCTTCTTTATTAAGAAAAATGTCTCTTAGTTATCTGCCACTTCGTAGAATGAAGTAGCTGACGCTGCATAAGATTATTATAATCGATAAAAAACCTGTCTCATATTTTGGAGTTACCTATTTGAAAAAGTGCACATTTATCATTTTTTATTATGGGCGCCGTATTCCTCAAACTGTGTTTTCTACAAATACAAATAATTTTAGACATTTAAGAACTGAATAATATAGAACTTAGCAAATGACAGCCGTCTGCAAATATTCAAAGGTAAGTAAGACTAATATACATATAACTACAGCTAACCAACAAATTTTTAGGTACCGAAATCTTTCAAAATACACATTTACCTTAACTGTGGATGTAAATATTGTACAACATAAACTTACATAGTTCTGCATATAAGATGGTTCACTTTTGTTTATAAGTATGTGAAAATAATTGTTAAAATATAGGGTTAGAATAGTAAAATAATGGATGTCTGACTAACGCTTTTTAAAACTTATTATTTTATTTGAGAAGAATTTATATAGTAAAAGTGGATAAACAAAACGTCAAGAATTTTATTCTTGTTCTTACTTTTGTTCTACGTGTTTTCTTTTTCAAGATTTCTGCACCTAAAAACACCACAAATTTGACCATTTTACGGCGTTTTCGGAAATATGTTGATAGGAAATGTTTGCTTCTTTTAGTCACACCATGTATATTTACATACTGGATTATAACAAAAATATATTGTTGAATGTACTTGAGAATAATATATAGGGTATTTCAAAAACATGACAATGTGCTCTGCTGCAATAAAACATTGAATATAAGTGAGGCTTGTTTCAAAAGAATAACAGAATAAAGAATTAGCGAAAGAGCTAGCAACTAGCTAACTAATGACACCATCGTGTGTGACACCACCGCAGCTATATCAAATTAGTTTTCTTGCTCTAAAAAAATTTACATAAGAAACTTGATTTTCGAAAATAATCTTGCACGCCCTATATGAAGAAAATGAGTGGCTCTAAGACACACGTTTATTAAACAAACACCACTTATTTTTCAATGTTTTATCAGCCCCAGTAATACTGCCATGCCTTTCTAGAACACACTGCATATTGCATACATAATAAACTAAACAAATAAGTAAATAAATATGTACATCCATTATAATTTATATTGTTACGGAAGCTCACCTACCTTTTTAGTATGCTAATTATGCTCCTATTTACATTGTAATTTTTGTAATACCTTTATTTTGACGTTTTCTAGAATAATCTAGGTTATATTCTATTTGATTCTCGACACGTTCTCGATGTCACCGAAACTTCGAGAATCCCAAAAACATATATAAGCGGTTCGGTTTCGCCGCTGAGTTGAGTATATATTGAGAACCCGAACGCGCGTGACAAACGTCAAAGTAAAGCGTTGACAGTTATTAAATTTGTTTGAAAGATATTTCATGTGTAATCAAGAGTGACAATAAAGTTAATTTGTCTACGTGACGTGTTTCCACGCTAACCCAACATAGAAGTTACAATATTAATTCTGATGTCCGCGATTACTTCTGAATACCGACTATCATTGGGCAATAATTATGTCACAGTTAATATTATTTTATATATAGCCTCAATATCCCACAGGAATGCGTAGGCAATTGCAATAGTCATAAATGATTAAGTTATTTTTTTTTATTATATCCTACCAATTTCAAGTTTAATAAACCTATTTAGATATTTAGCAAATGGATCCGATGATAGTGATGATTTATTGGAGGGTATATATTTACGTTAAGCCAGCGAGCACGGTCTTGAAAGCGTATCGTTCATATGCAATTTTTTTGATATTTTATAGAGCACCCGATGCATTCATAATCGATATGTTTGGATTACGAAGGCAACACGAAGGCAAATATTTGCTTATCTTATCGCCCCGTGTGCCAATTTTTTTTAGAATGTGCAGCTCTCCATCCGTATAATTAAAAAGTAAGCCCTGCAAATGCCACATAAATTCGATTATATCTATTAATAACGAACATGAGTAACTGTAAAATTGCCGCTACATGTTTTGATGAGTTTTTGATTGATCATATTACCTCTATTTTAAGAAAACGAATCTCTGTAATGTACCTATAGAATCTTAGGTAGCTTATCTTATTTTGAACAAACTAGCATATGTTTCAGCGTTGAGTGAGAAATTATAGATAGAGGCGCAACCTTAATGGCAAAATGTGTATACGATCTACAAGTTTAACATCCTGTATCTTGAAAACAAAGGCCCTAATAGGAAATATCTATAGGGCAAAATGTTTTTAAAGCCGGACAAGAAATAAAGGCCTTCATGTTTGACGTTTCGTTATGTTACACCCTGTTTTACAGTAGGGGTTTTCTGGGCCCGAGATTTGTCCATCTATCGAGAACTGTTGTTAACGACAGTCAATTTTGAGTGTTCTGTGCGATTCAATGGTTTATCAAGCAAAGAAAACCTCCTTGGACAATATTGACGAATCTTAGAACCAAACAGCTGCTATTATCTAATACTATCTCGGGCCCAAATAAAAATTTCCCGACGGTTGTTGGTAAATGACCACACATCAAAAAAGCCAAATATTTGAGTAACAAATATATTATTACCTACATAGGCGCAACTAAATTTGGTGGGAGGGGCAAGGTTTAAATTGCCACAAGAACAAAGTGTCTTCCGAAAAAAGGTCTTCAATACAGTATTCCCATAAAAGAATAAAAATATTTTAGACAGGACTTTCTTACAGTCTTCCAGTTTGTTTTCTAATTTACGGAATGAAAATGATTTTAATTTGGGAGATGCTACTTTTTATTTTGGGAGTGCTATTTTTTATTTTGAGGTGTTTAGCATCCCCAAAAACCCCTTATTGTGCCTATGATTACTTATAAGAAGACAAGCAGCAGCTGCATATTTTTACATATACTTTGCCAAATCGACATATGTGTGTAGATGTAAGTTTGAAACTTTACGAATAGCTGGACAAATAGTTTGTCAATAGCCAGACATTCTGCATTTGCCAAACTTCACATGTCTGTAACCGCCTCCAATATTTAACAAACAGAATATTTCTGTTTTTCGTTTCTGATTTGAATAAAGGACATAATATAAGAAAATAATACAGGAGTCTTACTTTTTGTTTTTCTCTATAACATCTATATTTTTGTGATACAGAGCGTTCGAGTTAAAATTAGTGATTTTTGTTTTAAATGCGCGAAATAAGTGTTTTTTAATAGAACGTGAGAACATCAACTTTTCAAAACTGTCAAAATTAGCTCAAATGAAAATTAAAAGTTACCGAATGTCAGGTGTATATTAATTACAATGTTATTAAGTAATATTATTAGTTGTGTGTTGTGTAATAAAAAAGTCAAAGTTCAACAACTTACAATCAATATCAAATGTTTAGTTTTGTTGAGTTTTTCTGTAGAAGTAAAAAAATTATATTTTTCACCAGGAAACAAAAAATACGGTGAAGCAAATATTCTATCATGATGAAAAAATGAGACGTTTTGCGCATCTACAGTAACACACAAATGTCAGGTATTTTGAAAGTTATATACAGGGTGTCCCAAAATAGAAGGCCATACCATTAACCACATATTCTTTGGACAAAAATAATGCGACTTTTCTTATGTCATTTTTTATTTGGGAGTCCCCTAAGATACACATTGTTTTGTAAGAAATTTTGCACGTACTTTTATCTTATTTCGGCATACTTATGTAATTTTGGTGAAAAAAATCAAACGGAAAATGGAGGTAATTCTGGGATGCAGTACCCTTTATCCCCTCCAATTATTTCCCTCCTAATAATACAGTCTTTAGAGAATGCATTCAAACCTATAAGTTGCACTGTGCATTTTTCATTTTATAAGTTAAAAATAATCATTTCTCGACATCAGTTCCATATATTTTCGAAATACATCAATTACATCGATAACATTAATTCCATTGACAACAGTAAAACAGGGGCCTTAATTAAGAATTTTTCTTGGTCTTCTCTGGTAAACATAATGTGAATAATAAGATTATAAAAATGAAGAATTCACACTTTTTGATTTTTTAGACGTATAAGCCATAATGAATTTGTCATTTACATCCCTTGCTTGCTTTTTGTTGACAATGGCAGTCTATGAGAAGCGCTTCTAACTCGTTACTGGGGGGTTTTCGGGGATGCCGAATTCAATTCTAGCATTAGATTTCCCCGGGCGCTCTGTGAGGTTGTCTGGGGGGGTGGGAATGAATATTTGTTATTTATTAAGTATTATTTTCATAATTTGTGATTTGTCACTTTCTCCTTTACCATTTCCCACAGAGCCACCCCCGAGCGCCCCCGGAGAAGTCTAATGCCAGAATTGTATTCGGCATCCCCGAAAAACCCCGAGTAACGAATTTAGAGCGATTTTTATGCACGTTGCCATTTCTCCCCCAATTCACCACCCGCGCACCCCCACAGAGCCATCCCCGTGCAATTCTAATGCCAGAATCGAGTTCGGCAGCCCCGAAAACCCTCGAGTAACCATTTCCGAGCGATTTTTCCGAGTTTCCAGTCGTTCCTATAATGGTGCAAGTGATGATGCAATTGGAAAATGCATTTTGCGGTCCAGAAGGCATTTATCAAAAAATGGCTTAACCAGACGATATAGACTTTGGGACCTTTCTGAACACAATGCAGAAAACCGCATCTCGATATCTGCTGTGCCTAAAAATTTCCGCAATTCCGGTCGATTTTGATAGAAATGCCCTGGACTAACGTTTACTTTACCTGCTGTGCATATGCTGTGTTTGTTAGTATTAAAAAGACATGGTGGATGGCGCTTTGATTCTGTTGCGGAAGGCTATATAGAGCAGTCAATTAAAAATAAAATTGAAATTTCAGAAAAAATATTAGACGAAGGGGCTGCATTTGATACATTTAGACGTCCTGCGGTGGTAAGAGCTAATCAAATATCAGAAGATAAGTTACAAGTTTCTTCTACTGAAAATGAAATTGTTAAAAATATGGTTTAAAGAATTGCAATATCAATATTAATTATAAAGATTAATTATCTTGTTGGCGTATTCTGATAGCAAAAGCTTCCTAACCAAATTGCGGTGATGTAATAGACTTAAAAAAAATCACACGTGAATAAAATTTTATTTGTTGCAGTTGTAATGTAAAGTCGTTTTAGTCTCACAATTGGATACAAAAAAATTATTTTAATTTTGCTATTTGTTTTGCAAAACCAATAATGGAATTTGTAGGAACGTAAAGGTTACTCAAGGTCATGTCCGTATAGCTAAATTTTCCTATGTTAACGTGATCCCTGTGATGCATATTCTCTACAGGATACGTTCGCTAAACATACAAATATACATTAGGATAGATTAAATAAACATCCACCTCTAAAACATATTACGGTTTGTAAACGCCACGCCGGTGGGACTAACTTTGAATAAAACAACTAAATGCCTTTCCTTATTTCAGAAAATAGATAGAATTGTATATGGTACATTCAAACTAGACAAAAATTATTTTTGTACACAAACAGAGTAAACTCAAATGGTATCTTCTTTGGGACCATTATAATATGGCCTAATTGACAAGGAAATTCTACAAAAAAAAAGTTAGAGAGGTAGGAGACCTAATAAATACTATTTCTACGTAGACATGAATAGAGAATCCTTAGAACATATTTCAATGTTTACAACATTTATTGTTAGGTAATATTATGTATGCAGATAATATAATTAAATTGTGAACAACCTCTATAATAATAATTCTGGAAAGGACAATAGAGGCAATTGTTTGCAATAAACAATGGTATGCTATTGCTAGAGAAAATTGAAACAGTTAGATTAGTTAACGTGGAAGTGAAATTAGCAATACGTAGCAATTAAATCAATTAGAAATCTAAAACTACATGGGCCAAAGTCAAATAAAGGCTAAATCAAAAATATATGTTGCAAAATTGTATTTACGTTCTCACCAACTGCAGTCGAATAATTCTGGTCCATGTGCGATGAATAACGCACCTTAAGCTTCGTACACACTACAAATGCAACGTGTAATGCATTAGATAATGCAACATGTAATGACAAACGTTGGTGACGTAGAAAGTCCTTATGTCCTTACATAGTTTATTGCTACTAACGTCAGCGGCAACCAAAAAAAAGTGATGGATATTTTGTTGCTAATTTCTACCACCAATTTCAATTATGCAGCTTGTGACTAGCGCTACCATTGAATTACTTAACTCAGAACGATAGCAAACCGATTTTTACACTATATTTTGTTGCTCAACGAGTACTTTCAGAAAGTGTATAGTTTTTTTGTTTATCAAAAATAAAAAAATGGCCATTCAACTCATCCAGTTAGTTAAAAATTTATTGCTCTCTTCCGTTTGTCTAGAAATTAAGAATCAAATAGTCATTAGCCATATTTCAATGATGTACAGTCATTTTTTGCATCATTAAAATGAATTGGAAACTGTTCTCTAAAATAAATAATTTTTTTTTTTGTTTTCATATTGCGGAGCAATTCGATGAAATGATAGCGTAATATTATGCCATTTTTCTCGAAAAAGGCACATGCTACAAAATTGAAATTGATACAAACGGACGACAAAATAATCAAAACTATTTTTGGCGGCCATATTTGCATATTTATAGACAAACGTATAAGGCAGCAAGAAATTTATGGTGCAAAAATCGCTTTGTTATCGTTCTTACTCGCAGAGCAAATCAATGATTTGCTAGCAAATTACAATTTCTCGAAAACGACATGCTATAAAATTGAATATGTTGGTACAAATTAGCAACAAAATATCTACACGTATTTTCAGCAGTCGTATTTGATTTTCTGCTGTCAGACAAATGCACAAAGCAGCAACAGATTTTTAACTGATTATGAGTTGAATAGCCTATTATCTATACGAGTACATTTGGAAAAACTATACATCTGAAAGTACTCGAAGAGCAACAAAATATGGCACAAAAATCGCTTTGCCATTGTTCTTAGTTCTACTAGTACCTATATTACGCTAACAGTCACCATTTTTCTCGAAAACGGTATCACAATAAACTACAAAGTTGAAACTGTTTTAAGCTTACTTTGATTTTTTGCTCGAAGTACCCTTTGTGTACGAGATACAGCAAAATCTAATTAAGAAACATTTCTCAGAATGAAGAATTGAGGATGTGTGCAAAATTGTAGTGCCCTATGCCTATACCTTGAGAAAATCAATTTTTCAATCTAAGAAACTTTTGTGATAGGTATCTCATACAGAAATAACACTTTACTAGTGAAAAAAATCAGTTATTTGCACATTACCAAGGCTTAAGGTCGCTCTAAAGTTATTAAAATTGTGATGTCTTAGGTACAGAAATCTTAAAAAATAAAACATGTAGAACAAAAAGTAGGTAATATAAAAATTACTATTCTTGATGTATTATTTATCCACTCTTTGAAATTTAAATTCACCAGAAATAAAATAATAACGTTTAAGGCTTACGGTGAGCGCTCTATAAAACGATATAAAGTTTTCGCTCACTAACTCCTCAAGGGATAAAGATAAAAATATGCGGTTTTTTTTAATGGACTACAAATATTATTTTACATCGGCGCTGTGTTTTGAAATTTTGAAAAAGTGTAAAATATTTTTTTTTAAATAAATTTTGCTTTTTTCCGAAATTTAAAAACACAGCGTCGATGTAAAATATAATATATGTAGTCTATTAAAAAACGCATATTTTTATCTTTATTCCTTGAGGAGTTAGTGAGCGAAAACTAAAAAAATATTTCTTAGCAATAAAATGCTGCCACCTTGCGGTAGCCTTGATAAAAGAGACGATCACATTAGATTCTGAATGTCCAACACTGAGAGAAGTGATTCAGGCTAACGGTAAATGCTCTATCAAACGGGATATAGTTTTCGCTCAATAACTGCTCAACGGAAAATGATAAAAATATGCGATTCTTTCTAATAGACTAGAAATATTATTTTACATCAACGCTGTTTTTTAAAATTTTGAAATAATGTAAAATTATTTTTTTATTTAAAACTTTTCACTCGATGTAAAATAATATTTACGTATTCATTAAAATATAATTAATATTTTTAATAAATATTAAAAATGTGGAATGCAAACGGGTAGTTGAATTTTATGGAATATATAAAAATGTTATTAAAATGGTTTTGTTTATCTAATTTTATTTTTGTCGCATAGTATTTTTACATGGCATCGATGGTTTGCTTCTCAGCAATTCAATAAATAATAATAATTATACCTACTATTTGTTGCAAATCCAAACTTAGTAGAGATACACATAGAAAGAAAAATTGTGCCAAACGCATTTTATTCTACAAATGAAATTATCTATTTATTTCATATTTTGTGATATAAGTTGAGCCCTATGTCACGTGAAAGTATTTATATTTTTATTATAAAAGGAAAAAACAAAAATTAAGCATCGCAATTAGTGGAACTATTTTGGATCCTACCGTTAAAAGTGATATTTTTGTTAGAAAGTGTTATGTGTTCCAGATGGAGTAACACATTCTGGTCAACTATTTTATTGTCGATTATTTAATAAAACATCATTCTTGATTAAAAAAATGTTGCTTGTCTTGAGATATTACAAACTGTAGTCCAACTTATGATAAAATATGGTGTTCGAAAGTAAAAAATGTTAAAATTTTTCATCTTTATTTTTTTGTGAAAAATGTCAATCAACGGTTATCCCGAAAAAAAAATAAAAAACACTGTTTATAAGCATATACAAAGCATTCTGTTCATTTTTCTATTTTATGAATTTTTATAAATAATTAACTATCAGGAATTATGTTTTCCAACAATAAAAATATGTCTGGAATGCCTTATGTACCAAAATATCATTACCTACTTCTATTTTTCGAAAACTACAAAAGAGTTTAATAAAATAAATACCACAAAAAATATTTTTTTCAGTAAAAACATTTAACATTTTATTAATTAATTTCTATAGTATAGTTGATAAAATTGTAAATATAAATTAACTACTTGAGTATTTATGGGAAAAGTAGCATAACAATTAAAAATGGATTTTGTTTGTTCCTTTGAAACTACATGTTTAAGTAGTTGTACTTCGATAAAAATTAAGAACCGCTTACTTACATCGCCCTAATCCCGCAGTGAAAATTGTGTTTTTAACTATTGAAATCTCGAAAAATATAACAAAGGTAACTTATTAATGTTGTGTTTATTCACAGTTACTGTTTAAATTTTACTCAAATAAAATAATAATTTTGAAAAGCGTCTGTAAGACACGCATTTGTAGCTATCCTAACTCCACATTTAACAATTATTTTCATACACTTAATTATAAATATTTAACAACTTTTATTATCAAGTAAATTTTTGTTATAAGAATATTTATATCTACAGATATATTTAAAATAAGTCGGTAAGTATTTTGGTAGATCTATGTATCTAAAATCTTAGACAGCTGTTTGTCTGTTTTACTTCGGTGTCTTTGAAAATACCCAGGTGTCATTCCTATTTTTTGCTAACACCTACATTATCCAGTTATTAAATATTTAAAATTATATGTCTTTAGAAGATATTCTTTCAAGAAAACGTCAATCTTAAGCCAGTGTTATATCTTTATAATTAAGAACAATGTACGCCACATATGTATTTTGGAAAGTTCAAATGTTAACAAAACAAAGGTATATGTTTTCAATATTTGATCTAATCTAATTGGCCTGTTTACACTTTAATTTCTCATATTTCTCTTCAATAATCCATACATAGTCTTTATATTTTACATTTTGGACATGTTAATATCTTTTATGAATTTTCTATGACCTACGATAAGTTTTCTGTATTAAAAAAATACGAGAATAAAAAACTAAAATTTAATCTTATTCAACATAAAAATTATGGAAAATATAGATGTTTCTGACTTTCCAAATTAATGCATTGTCCTATTCTGAAAACGTATACTGCACCGCAATTATAAACTTAGCTTGCATACGTAACACGAGCATATGTAAAATTCAATTTCTTGAGAACCGTAAAACGTAGTGAAGTAAACTTTTTTTTTAAACTTTTTCATACTTTCGATTACATTTGTCTCGATATAACTATAGTTCTATTTTCAATAATTAATATAGCTCTCCGCATAGTAAAGTTTTTAATGCACAAATTTGCTGGTATCGACTTTGGAACAATTTTGTTCGAAAAGGCTTTAAGTAATCAAAAATTGGTGTGTACCATTAGAAGCGCTGTAGTTTTTATATATGTTGTGAACAAATTATGAAAATAACTTGAATCGTTGATTTACAAACGCAATATATGTTTCGTAAAACATAATTGTCAAATAACGTCCGACGCACCGACAATTTGATTTTATAAAGTTAGACCCTACTGAAAAATGTTGTAGAAGTCCATTTCAGAAGCCCAAATTGTCCTTCTACAAGATGGTAAATGTTTAATTTAGTTATATCTTTATTTTAAAATAACAGAATAATTGAGAACCGATTTTACTCCACTAATAGAGTTGTGATACCTTTATTTCAGTGTATCTTTCGTTTTGTCTCCATCCCAAATGAATTAGCCTCTAGGCAGCACATATTTCAGCGTTTTGTCACAACACGTCAACATAGTCTTGCTCTGCGCAGCGATATATCTGGTTTTAACAAAACTTGATCACGTGTTTCACAGTTAGCCTTAAAAGCGTTTGAAGACGCACATTATTTTGATATTCTTCCACATTTTAAGAATTATTTTCACATAGCTATAAAAAAAAGTGAACAATCTTATATGCGAAGCCTATGTAATTATGTTATAGCAATATTTACATCTACAGTTAAATTTTAAAAAAATACGTATTTTGAAAGAAAGATTTCTGCACCAAAAAATTTGTTGGTTAGATTGCTTCTGTCGTTATTCGTTTTACTTCGGTACCTTTGAATATTCCAAGTGGCATGAGACAACTTCCCTGTTATTTGCTAAGCTCTATATTATTCAATGCTAACAGTTTAAAATTATTTGTAGAAAACATCAAGAATATGGATAATATGGATTGATAGATTTTAGGAATTTGAAATCATAGCAGATTTTGTCTCTTACAAGCAGAGCTGAATCCCAGAATTCCATTTTTCAGGACCAATTTTTTTTCTAGTACAAGAGTTCATCATTTGAAACTCTCCTAAATCCAGTTGTGCACATTTTTGAATTAAAAAAATCGCTAATCGTTTTCCTGGATTTTTGTGGTTGAAAAAAATTCTAAGTGGGCCTGAAATTTGGCAAAAGAGTAGAGTTTTAGCTCATTGAAAAAAAAATTAAATCGGCTACAAATAAAACGTTTAGATATAGTAATTTTTTATGCAAATTATGAATTTTTTTTTTTCGGGAGTATAACCAAATGAGACCAATATAGTTTTATTAAGTACCTATATTATTTTGCATCAGAAATGGCGATTTACGACATTTTTCATTAGGGCTGACTTTTTTTATTAAGGCTTACGGTGAGTGCTCGATCCAAAGGGATATAGTTTTCGCTCAGTAACTCCTCAACGAAAATTGATAAAAATATGCGGTTTTTTTTATTAGACTACAAATATTATTTTACGTTGACGCTGTGTTTTGAAATTTTGAAAATATGCAAAATTCATTAAAAAAAAATTAATTTTACACTTTTTCAAAATTTCAAAACACAGCGTCGACGTAAAATAATATTTATAGTCTATTAAAAAAAACATATTTTTATCATTATCCGTTAAGGAGTTACTGAGCGAAAACTATGGGTTTGTTCCAACACAGCAAGAAGCGATTCCGAACCGTCCAGAATTAGTCAGTCAGTTCAGTTGTTAATGTAGTCTCGGCGAATGCGACGTAAGACGGTGTTGGTCAAACATTTTTCACGGTTCTGAACCAGTTCTCGACGGTTGTTGGAACAGATCTTATATGTATATCGTTTGATAGAGCGCTCACCGTAAGCCTTAAAGAAAAATACGTATAATTCAAGAAATCCCTGTACATTGTTTTTGTATAAATACCATTCGATATCTGGATAACCACTTGGCAGATCGAAATAATTTTTTTTTGTTTAAAAGTGGACACTTAAGCGACATTGAAAATAGTATATTTGCTTTAAAAAAATATTAAACTTTTATATAAAAAAATGAAATACGGTAAAGGCAAATGCATAATCTAGGTCAATTTTTGTTAATAAAAAAAATCTGCACATTAAAAAAATGTAATTGGCCATTCCGCATAGACAATACCCTATAGAATAAGACTATGCTGGTCTGATTTGGTTATACTCCAAAAAAAAATTTTTTTTTTGAGAACGGAGCGACTTTTCTCAAGTTTGTTACTCCACTAATAGGTGTTTCGCTTTCAAATGGGTCACTCTGTATATGAGATGTAAGTTTGTAAAAAATATATTACTCTCCAAATAATCTGCTGCGTTTGTAAATGAGCTTGCTTTGAATTAGGCGACGAAATAAATGCAATATCGCCGTATTATTATCATAAAACAGATTTTTAATAAAGTTCGTCCTTGTAGTAGGAAAACAGCAGAGGTTACGGTTTTTGTCAAGGGTGCAATGTTGTTATTAGCTGCAATTTGTATGTATTAAATTAACACCATAAAAACCATTAAATTTATAATTGACTAGCTCATGTAACCTTCTAATGGAATAATTAAGTGCAACTGCATTTCCGGATTAAGGTGCCCGTATCTCTCGCCGTAAAATGATCAAATTTGTGGTGTTTTTAGGTACTGAAATCTCAAAAATAAAACTCGTAGAGCAAAAGTAATATCAAAAATAGAATTATTGATGTTTTGTTTATCCACTTTTACTATTTAAACTTTCCTCAAATAATGTAATAACTTTTAAAATGCATTTATATGACACACATAATTTCGCTATTCTAACCCCACATTTTAACAATTATTTTCACATACTTATAAACAAAAGTGAACAATCTTATATGCAGAACTATGTAAGTTTATGTTATAACAATGTTTACATCTATAGTTGAATTTAACAAAATACGTATTTTGAAAGATTTCAGTACCTAAAAATTCATTGGATAGATCGCTTTCTGATGTTAAATATTGATTTTACTTCGGTACCTTTGAATATTTGCAGGTGGCATGAAATAACATCCTTGTTATTTGCTAAACTCTATATTATTCAGTTCTTAAATGTCTAAAATTATTTATATTTGTAGAAAACACTTTTTCAGGAATACGGCGCCCTTAACGGATCCGCGAGGCGACGGCAATTTTAGTGCTGCGCAAAATCGGAGGTTCTCAAGGGGACCCTTTCGAGGGAGTCCGTGTTCCACCCATCACTGTTACCAGACACAGACAACGATTACTATTTCAATGTCAAGGCTATCACGGCCATAACCACAGTGGCGTACAAAACTCAAACGCAGATAATGATGTGAACAGATAAACACGGTAAGAACATAATTTGCAAAAAGATAATATTTATTTTCCTCTAAGACAATATAACAGTTATTGTATAGGAATAGCCTAAATTACACATAGAAAACAACGCTAGGTACATATAATTTACAAGTAAATATAACCATTTTTCAAATATAACATTAACGAACAATATATAAAAATATGTAGGTATATGTATTACATATAGTCAAATAAAGTGTAAAAAGACTTATCCAGTAAATACTGTTTTAAACAAATTTTGAATTGTTTTATATTTTGGCAAGACTATATTCAGGAAGCCTGTTAGACAGGGTGTTAAAAAGAGTGTAACATAATTCAGGAGGTAACAGTATGAACCAAAATAAGCAGAAAAGTCTTAATAAACAGGGGTCCGCAAAGTAACGGTTGCGGAGATATGGACCACTATTCGTTTTTCAAACATTTTATTTTATTAGGAATAAACCGACAAAGGAAGCTTTTAACAAACAAAGTTACAGAAGATGTTCAAAGTGCCCTCCGTCCATTTCCAAGCAGGCACGACATCTTCGTCTCAACGATATTCGAACTCTTTCTCCTCCTGCTTGGTTTGGATTTCTTGACACTTTTGATTAATCCGTAGCTGCTTCCAGACTATTTACAGGAGTGCCATGCTACTATTAAGATAATTATTTACAAAGAAAGTTTTAAAAGATAACCTCGACACTTTGTATTTCGGAAACTATCAACTTTTGGACTAAGACAAATTGAACCTAGACCCTCATCCCAACTAGCAAAATGGAACTTTTAAAAGAAGCGAATTATTTTATATCGAATTGCGTTGTTTAACGAACAGTTTGATTTTATAGAGCAAATAATTGCCATAACTTTGCAACACAACTAATTCTGTAAAATTGTTTTATAATAGTTTTTACAACGTGTTTTATAGGACAAATAATTTTTAGTTCTTTAAAATTTTTATAAAAGTATTATAATACGTTATACAACATTTCAAAAATTGTATATAAGGATTGTAAATATATTGTGAAAGAGTTGTATACTTAGGCAAATGACATTTCATTATAATCTTATAAAATAGTTGTTTTATTAAGAATATTAAGGAAATTAATAAAATTATTTTTTAGCCTCGAAATGCGCTTATTATTAAATAGTTTTATAGTTGTGTTTAATCTATAAAAATATTTCCTGTTTTATAAATATGTTATAGAACAAAATTGTGGCTTGAGAAAACAAAATTATTGTATATACCGCGTAATAAAATTCCAAACCTAACCTTAATTTTTGAACTCCTAAGGTATAGTGTATTACCAAGCACTAATCAAGAAATAATACAAACAAATTCTAACAAGTAACGTTTCTAGTCAAACGTGTCGACGTTCAACTTTCGTTATAGGTTTTATTATATAAATAATGATGGTGTCCATGTTCGAGAAGTCACATTAAAAAAGCTTCATGGCTGCAAAAAAATACGAAAAACCAGTACGAGAAAGTAACTTTGACTTAATTTATTGGTAATGCAATAATTAGGTTATTTTTAAATTAAATACCTATTATTATTATAATTAACTAATAATACTTAGCTAATACCTAACAATATTAATATAGATAATGATAATATTTTAAATTTCTAAATTTTTTATAAAACTTGGCAACTTTTTTCGATGCAAACATTATCTATAAAAACATTTTATCGTAGAAAGTTCTAATTTACACTAAAATATTTTGTTGTGCTCTTATGTGGAATAAAATCATTGTATTATACCTATCTACCATTTACACAAATGATCGCCATTGAGTAACCCGTTTTGAAATATAAGTACAGTGCGTTTCAATAACTTTGATAACATTTTGATCAGCTGTAACTTTTCTGTTTTTAAAGATATCGGAATGAAGCAAAAACCATAATGCATAGTAGACTAGCAAGTTTTTTCTTATTTGAAAAACAAAACAAAAGACCAACGATTATGAGAGATCTTAACCTAACTTATATTTTTTCAAATGGAACGCCCTGTATATTATTGGATATTTGGATTCTACTCAAAATTCGAAGCATATTTTAATAAGCATATCCTATACCTATCTTCAACTGTTTCTGAGAAATAGTTTTACAAACATGTCAAATTATCATAAAAATTGCTCTTGTTGTTCATGGCACACTTTGCACTAAGCTAAGGCTGAATCTCAGCATTGCTTGAGCTGTGCTGGTAGCAACCGAGCCTTAGTGTTTTGTTCTGTTGAGGAAAATGGCAGCCAAGTAGAGCAATTTTTATGATAATTTGACATGTTTGTAAAACTATTTCTCAGAAACAGTTGAAGATAGGTATAGGATATGCTTATTAAAATATGCTCGGAATTTTGAGTAGAATCCAAATATCCAATAATATACAGGGCGTTCCATTTAAAAAAATATAAGTTAGGTTAAGATCTCTCAAAATAGTTGATTTTTGTTTTTTTTTTTCAAATAATAAAAAACTTGCTAGTCCACTATGCAATATGGTTTTTGCTTCATTCCGATATCTTTAAAAACAGAAATGTTACAGCTGATCAAAATGTTATCAAAGTTATTGAAACGCACTGTACAAATAATTATGAATCTGCGTTGTACACCAATCTTAAAACGATTTGGTTCTAATATGCTTCATTAAGAAATATAATGTTTATTTAAATGATACCAAAATACAGACTAGAAAACGTTTTTATAGTTGCTGTATAAAATTGTTTTAAAAGTGTTGTATACATTTTTATAGAACTGTTACATTATCAGTGTTTTATAAAATCGGACCCTTTTCGATTCTATAAGTATCGTATAACCATTTAACCATGTTATATGAATTTGAAGCTCCTATAAGATTCATTTTATCGTAATTTATACAACCTGCTAGTTGGGATATATTAATTAGCCTCAGGTTTATTTTATTATTTATTTTATTTACAAATTTATTCTCTTGATCTCTTAAAAACCAAGGACAATAGGCCAGCATATAGTTCATGAAACCATGCATGCATGCCATGTTCCTGAATGAAATAACTTTTCTTCTGTCAAGAAAACAGTTACAAATTTATTTATCTAAGTGAAGAAATTCACTTTAGTTTAAGATTATATCATGCTCATAAATACGTAAATAAATGTATACTTGAATCGAGATACTATTTTTTTCTGTGTAGGCACCCAGCCAAGTAATAAATAAAATTATCTGACATTGACAAGGCCTCGCGTTAAGGTGTCTTCTGATGGTCGTTTTTCCTAATAGCAGACGTCTCGTCTGTAGTCGATTATATCTATGAGAAAACAGCAGTTGCCGCAATTTATTTTCTGTCCGTTTTTATACGAAATATTTAACGATGTCCATCAAACGATTCGTTCAATTTGCTTGCACGCCTCCATTTGAGGACGTTTAGTTCGGGATTTTTTGGGAACGCTGCCAAATGATACCCTTAAGGGTAATGTCAAATTTAATTGCAAGTAAATAATGGCAAAAAATTAAAACAATATTGGACGACATTGGAAACGTTGAAAAGCGTGAAACCAGGAATCATATAAAGGGTTATTTGGCAAATAAATAACATTTCTACAATAATTTTGCGCGCAAATGCTTATTCAATCTATGCTATTATATAAATGAACAACAGAGAGGTGTAAGGTATTAAAAAAGCAGGAAATATTCATATTATTAATGAATGCGAATGATGACGAATTTCTGCTCATAAAGGTAACTATAATATAAATATGTTTTTAGTAAAAACATAACTCAGATTTTGGTTTGGAAGGCGCATTATGGCGGAAAGAACTCATAAACATGTTAAAGATGAAGGACTGTGCTTCCAAGTTATTATACCCAATACCAAAACAGAAGTGTCTAGAAAGTTTTTTTGCAACATTGATGGCTTGAATTTAGTAGAACTGGTAAAAAATTACGTCAAATTAAGAACTGAAAACTGTGAACATGTTTCGCTTCTTTCGTCAATATAAAGCTGGTAATATCCCAAAACTGATTCCACGATTTTGCCTAGTCCAAATGCGTAAACTGGGCACTGTTTTCGGCGATATTCAACCTCCCTTTGAACCGATTATGGGTGGCAGGAAGTCTAATTCTGTCGCAGAAAACTACATCGAAATTCCTACTGAAAACAAAAAACGAACGACTAGCGAGAAAACTCCATTGGAAGCTGAAAATATTCCCTCAGCATCAAAAGTTATTTCATTATCATCTAAAAATTATGTTCACACTCAAAATATTTCCACCTGTTAAAGCAAATCTTTAGACATTTCAGCATCGTATTAATTTGTCCAATTGTAAAGATTTTAATAAATGAGTAATAATTAATTATTCTCTTATATATTTTGTTTATTTAATAAATGTGTAATTTAATTTTTGTCATTATAGCACTGAGTGCGTTAATAAATTTGAAAAAGCAGTTATTCTTTAAACATATCATGTTTCAACACTTCTTGCGGTGATATTGGTGGGTCAGTGGTCGCGCGGTTTAAGGCGTCAGTACTTGAATTGAGGTGACTAGATCGGTGTTGGTTCGCGCCCAGCTGCCGGTAGACCGTATATAATATATTTTTGAAAAGCTCCTTACATGACAGACAATTTTCACGTTACCAGCCTGTATGTGCATATTTATTTGGGACAAATAATTTTTATGGCTTTGGACGAACAATGATTTAAACGCATGAGTTTTACTTTTCATTTTCATTTCATTTTACAGGCATCTATACCCACTGTCACTGTAGAATTGTAAATGTTATGGAAATGCTATTTCAATTGTATTTGAAATTACTTTATTCGTGGCTCTGATCAGATTCTTGTAGTGGAGTATCTACATAGTATAACAAAAATGCAAAGTCATTTGTTCTCAATTTTAGTCATCGATGTGTGAAATGTATTATACTAGCACACAAAAAAATAAAAAACGAATAAAGAATGTCTTTGCTAGGTTAAATTGTTGCGAAATATTAACAGATCAGCTGTATTCTATATCGTATGGCTTAAGTTAAGGGCGCCGTATTCCTGAAAAAGTGTTTTCTACAAATATAAATAATTTTAGACATTTAAGAACTGAATAATATAGAGTTTAGCAAATAACAAGGATGTTATTTCATGCCACCTGCAAATATTCAAAGGTACCAAAGTAAAATCAATATTTAACATCAGAAAGCGATCTATCCAATGAATTTTTAGGTACTGAAATCTTTCAAAAGACGTATTTTTTAAATTCAACTGTAGATGTAATTATCGTTATAACATAAACTTACATAGTTCTGCATATAAGATTGTTCACTTTTGTTTATAAGTATGTGAAAATAATTGTTAAAATGTGGGGTTAGAATAGCGAAATTATGTGTGTCATATAAAAGCATTTTAAAAGTTATTACATTATTTGAGGAAAGTTTAAATAGTAAAAGTGGATAAACAAAACATCAATAATTCTATTTTTGATATTACTTTTGCTCTATGAGTTTTATTTTTC
Organism: Monochamus saltuarius; assembly: GCA_025584915.1. Lineage (NCBI taxonomy): Eukaryota > Metazoa > Arthropoda > Insecta > Coleoptera > Cerambycidae > Monochamus > Monochamus saltuarius. Next base: position 20,546,083 of record CM046723.1, on the reverse strand, counting down.
GAGATTTCAGTACCTAAAAACACCACAAATTTGATCATTTTACGGCGAGAGATACGGGCACCTTAACAGCTCGGTTAAATAGATTTTACTAGCCCTTGCGTTGATTTTTCAGTAGTAAGTAATGAGTAAAAGACAATGGGGAAGTTGCATGAATTTTATATTGGTCTGAAATGTATTACAGGGTAATCTCTCAAACATATTGGAAGGTCAGAACATGTGACTGGCGGTGAATAATCACATAATAATTAAAATATCAACATTAATAAATTGTAAACAAAACCATGTGGCCGAAAACGCGATATCACTGGTGTGACGTCACACGTCGTTCAGCGCTGTTTGTTTCTGTAGATACAGGTGCAGATTGCGGTGGTGATAAACTCGTTTGTTTCTGGTTTTTGCGTTTTTATGGCATATTTGGGTCACTGATAGTGTAAATACTGTATAGGTAATGCTATAATTATTAGTGGCGATGTGGTGAAACGAAACCTATTTCTTTCTTTACAATACAAATCCGCTTGTAAAAATTACGATGCTTTTGGGTACGTCCAGATAGATGGTTTTACTCGAGATATTTATAAAATTACATAATCTGATTTCACATTAAAATACTTGTTTTAATTTGAAAAATAATAAATAAAAGTAATGAATAATGATATTTAACATTTATTTTTATTGCTATTTACTAGGTATTGATTTCATTTATCCTTAAACATTTTTAAAATATTATTTATTTCTTTTGTTTTTTATGTTTTCAAAATAAAACAGGTAATTTAATGTAAAATTTTATAAATGCCTCAAATAACATTGTACATTTCTTAAATTGTAGGATCAAATACAGAACATGTTATTTAGGATTCGGAATAAAGCGCTGAATACAATAAATGAAAAAAAGTATATTTGCTTTACCTTTGATTTTATAAACGCCTTTCTTGCAACTTAATGGAAAAGTTTAATTAATTTTTTACAACTACATTTAATTTTTCTTCGATGAACTTACCTACCTACCTATTTATGTTTTTTCAATTAAACTTAAAATGGTCTTCACAAACAAACAATCCTGCAATGCTTCCTTTCGTCGCGCTTCATCGCCACATCACATTTTTGGTGACATTTTTTGTATTAGGCATTGAGATGCACTTTCTGTGCCCGTTTTATGAGTATTTTGCAACTTTATTCAGTACCAATGTCTATTTAACACAGTAACACCAAATAATATCACAAATGACAAATTAACAGTTCTAAACATATGTACCTACTGCGTTGTCGGAAAATGAAACTCGTATACAGATATAAGGTAAAGCACACTGCTGTATTTCGAAACTTGTCTGACGTCGCAGGTCTTCGCTGTGGTGGCGCCCGTTTTGTGGGGGCGTGGCTAGACTAAATTTTTAAATACCGTTTCTAGGTTTTTTTTCACGAAATTGTCTAGGACAAACGCCATTTCGACTAAGATAATATATTTTTTCTATTGCAACAAAATATAATTATTCTGAAGTATTATTATAAGGTCTACTCAATAGTGCCATCAAATATGTCATTTGTTAAGACATGATAAATTTTATTTAATAGCACTTAATTTGGTCCCGCTATATTTTAATATTCTTGGTTAAAATTAATTTTTACAGGAGTACAGAGTGGGGTTAAGGCTGGTGTTTCAAGGACACAGAATCGTATCTAAAGATGAATAAATGAAAACCTAGCCAGTAGGTGGAGGTTCTTATTAGCGTAGTACTATAATATAATGTTGAAATTGAATCATTAACTTTTGGGGGAAAATGAGCTAGAGAACAAGAAAAACCGTGAATGTACAATTCACGTAAATTGTATACTGTAATTGTATATAATGTATATAATTTTCTCAATGTGTAGATGTCGTGCGTTTTTTCTTATTCTAAATGGCTTGTCAGCCTGTTATACACCCAGAAGAACACTTGTATGATTGACGAACTGAAGAGGTATTATTTCTAACTAAGTCAGATTTTATGTACTGTCTCAACGAATAGCTATGACTTGGTTGAACATTTTGCGTATAAAAACGGAACCGCTTAAGTAGTAAGGAGTAGAAGTTTCAACTGTGACCTTAACCAAAAGCTTTACAGAATAGACGTATATGTTTGTCTTCTCCTAATTACTGTTTTAACGGCAGCAGATGGCGCTTGTAAATGTTACATCTTAAAATTATTAATAATAAATTAAACGGTTTCTTATATATGACGTTATAAATGGACATTCTTAACGTCTTCTTTAATATTTATAGAAGTTGGAACCTGTTCTTGAGTACTCTCTTTATATTTGTCTCCGTATATACGGGATGATACATAGGGACAAGAAAAACCTATCTGACACTAATACTGGTATGTACATTCAAATGCCAGAATATTATGCAAAATAACGGAATACGATGTTATCATATCATGAGATATGAGAAACCAGTTTTTGTAGTAATTATCTTACGTTATGCAAATGAAGAAGTTTTAGTTATTCTTATTGTTTCTCGCATTATCAAGAAATACCTTAAGTCTATTTTTGTAAGTATGAGTCAACTTCAGGGATTGTTCCAGAGAAACGTTGATATCTGTTTCTATCAAACAAACAATAACAAAGGAACTTCTTCCGATATCGATGCCTATTATAATGAATATTTAAATTTATTTATAAATGTTAAAGGGATTCTTATTGGTCAGAGGCCATGGGTTATGAGTTCATAATTCACAATAAAAAAATGTTTCTAATTGGTGCTATTGAAACCACAACCTTGAAACGCAGCAATATCTATCAATATGAAATCTAATCTGAAAACCACAGGAAACATTACTGTATGTATGTATGAGAACTATAACAGACAAACAAACCATTAAATGTAGGAAATTTTAAACTGAGTTTTCTATTATTAACTTAGGTAATGGCAATCGGCTCTATTTGGGATTTTGAAATGTAAAAAAACCTGTTGCATTTTCCAAAATCTGCTGCAACTTTTCATATTTGATTCATTAAATCAGTATTAATATACTAACTAGAATACATTCTAAATATCGCGTTCAAATAGGTATTTGATATTTCATTTCGTACCGCAAGACAAACTATAATAAAAATTTATATGTTTTTGAATAAATCTAAAATAATTGTTTTTTGGAAAAATTATTATGAAAATTTAAATTTCTTATACGATGTTAGCATAAGAATTTATATATTTTCTGAAGATGGGTATTATGATATAAACCCAAAACGTACGTAAAATTCAAGTTTTTGTTGTTTTTTTTTTCTCAAATGACCTACTACCCAAGAATGTTAAATCTATAACTAACTTTTATAATTAAATTTTAGTTTCAATGCTTCGGTGTCATCAACCTATAGTTTATGGACACCATATATGCTGAATGAAAAATACATTTTTATAGTTTTTCAATCATGCAGGTATAAGTTAAAAAATTGTTGATGAACGATAACTTCGATAATAGAAATACCCACAGTGAAAATCTTTGTAAAATGCTCCGTTTCGAAGACTTTATTTTTACAGATTTTAAAATTTAAAAAGTTATAGAATATTTTCGAAACTGTATCTTTCTTTAAATTATCTCAAAAACACCTATAGATCGAGTGCCATTAAGTTAACAATATAATAATTATACAAGGTGTCTGAAATATGAGTGCCTTTGTTTTGCTGTATGATAAATTGTACCAAACAAAATATATTTATTTGCCCTAACAAATTTTTTTTCTCTGACCAACGGTAACAAAATTATGTCAGCAAGCAGATCTTGAATATGTGACAACGTCGCTCACAAACCATGTCAGGTGTTTGTACATAATAATTACAAATAAACATACTTACTCTTACGATTTTTTTAAAGCTCTTTTACAACACAAGATAAAATGTTACAACTATTCAAAATGACTTATGTTGTTTGCGAAAAGCGTTTCGTCTCGTAGCCAAAGAGTTTTGCCATAAATTAACATGCCATGCAGCTGGTCATGGCTACTATAAATTGTTCTACTTGTTTTATTTAGACTTAGAAATCATATCAAGCAAACACTAGATAGCATTTTTATGAAAAATGTAAAATACTTAGACACAAAAATTTTGTGTGAAGTATAGGGATAGGAATAGTATCAGTGTTTTTTATCTACTATTTTAAAATAGTCGATAAAAAATACGCATATTTTTTCAAACAAAATGAGATACTTATCTCAAAAATAAGCTATTTCAGTCAAATAAAATGTCAAATTTGGCCTGACATGTATATTTTCAAATACTAACATTGGAGTCGCCACCCTGTATATTACAGAATTCTAGATTGAAATTTAGCTGATTTGACAGACAAATGTTACAAAGGCGACGCAATTTAGCAGACAATGATTTCATTGAAGTAAGCCTATAATAAAAATAAATATCCATACCACGGAAAAAATCTGCTTGGAGCATATACTAAAATATTGTGAAAGGAAAATAATATCTAAAACTAATATTAGATCATAATGTTAAAATATGTTTGTCACGAGTAATAATAAATACATTTCTGCCGATGGTGACAATTTTGACAGCACAAAAAACAAAAATATTTCATTACTACAATGGACAAGGCAAATATAGCATTATTGTGTTGTTAAATACCCAATCGACATTTTTTGTGGTTTAAGTAGTGCGTTTGATTGTGTTAATCATGATATTTTAATTAACAAACTTTATGATTATCGCATAAGAGGTGTTGCATTAAACTGGTTAACTAATTTTATGAAATTTCGAAAAAATATGTTTTTACAATATACCATATCAAATGCTATGAATGTAATCGATTCCGATGTTTGTTTAGTTGAAATGGGAGTACAACGATCATCTTTGAGTCCTGTACTTTTATTTTTCATATTAATTCTAGAAAACGTATTGGATGAAAAAACAGCTCGACGATTTATCTCCAACTATTGCAAGTAACTTGTTTGACAATAATTGTAATACTGACATTGATGGAACTATACAAAATATCTGTGATTGGTTTAATTAAAACTGTTTATACTTAAATTCCGATAAAACACAAATGATTAGATTTCTCAATAGACAAAAAAAATGTGATGATATAACAGTAAACATTAATAAATGTGCCATTGAGAGCGTTAGTTAGTAGTGTAAAATTTTTGGGATTTATTTTGAAACCCTTAATTGGAAAGTTTATTGTAATTATCTAGTTTCTACTATGAGTTCTTTCAATTTCTAATTAGAAATATGAAAACGATTTTAGCTAGAAAAGAGTTAATAAATTTTTACTATGCACAGGTTGAATATCGCCTTCGTTATGGTGTCTGTTTCTGTGGTGATTCCACCTTGTCACATAATAATAATAATTGCATTTAAGTTGTCAACTGTCCTTAAATCACCAAATTATTTGGGACCAAAAATATTTAACCATTTACCTGCTGACTGACTGTAAGCCAAGCATGCATTAATTTAAGAAAAAATTGAAATTGTTTTTAGTGACCATATGCTTTTATCCCCTATGCGAATTTTTTGCTTTTTAAGTTATATTGCTTTTGTCTCATGTATTTTTTTAAATGGCTATTGTTATACACTTTTATAATTATCTCGAAACAAAATACATTAATTGAATTGTTGGTTCCATAGTTAAGATAGCGAAATTTAAACTCGTGTCTGTGAGCAGCTATGAGCGTCCATCAATAGGGGTTTAATACACTTTAGCAGCACCTATTCACGAAACATGCGTTGCTAGAGGTAGGCTGCTTATTTACGTCCATATTTGCGCCAAAAGTTAGACCCAGTATTGTACCTGTCTAAAAATCGCGTAACTTCTGCCTCTAGTTCCTTGCGTTTCCCATTGTATATTTAGTATTTATATTCAAAAACAGTAGTTTTCAGTGCTACGGATTAGTTAACATATCATAAAGTAAGTATTATACATAGTAGTGAATAGGAGTATGCCTTTTATTTAAATTGGTGCAACAGATGCGTAAATTTTTCGCGTAACCTCCGCTAGTCTGACTAACGTTACGCCTTGTCGATGAATCTGTATGTAAGAGTATTTGTATTTAGATATATATAACCCTTTAATGTAGTTTCATTTTAAATAAAGTTGACGACCACTTCCGGTATTTCTGAAAGTAGGCAAAAGTCGTCGTGACCCAACAAATACAGGATGTATCAGGAGATGTACATACTTCAGTATGTTATTCTAGGTTAAAAGGATATACATCCTGTATATCATTTTAACCTAGAAATTCAAAAAATTTAATTACATTTTCTTTAATAACTCTCGACCACTTTGAGTTAAATTCATGAAATTTTAGAATAACATACAGAAGTATGTACATCTTCTCCTGAAACACCCTGTATATAACATCCTAAGAAGAGTTTTATTACGAATGGCCTGTGTGTAGATATACTTAGTGAGAGATTATGAGTACTACGTAAAATCCGAAGTTGAAATAAATAATTCCAGGAATATTTCTTATGTAAATTCGTGAATTCGAATGTGTAAAGCATGCAGAAAAGGGAGAACTTTCAGGTTCTTCAGCACCGTGAAAATATTTACACTTCTGAAAAATTAATATCAAAAGTTCTGCAAAGGTGAAAGAGCGAGGAAAGTAATTATTTAGATGATAGGAGGAAGAGCGATGTAAGCGAGTTTTTGCCTGAAGGGACTTGTATAATTCTCTAGTCTTTTTAGTCTTTATAATTGTCCTCTTTTGAGTACAAATATGAGTCTTACGAGGTATTATGTAAAGGAAATTTTTCTAAAGCCTTTCGCGCTGCAAAATGTTTTGTTTTTACCCTTCTTACGAGACGTTTACTTGCCTCTCGCAGCCAGTTCCTGCAAATATGAAAACCTCGTAGAAACAACACAAAAGAAATGTTTTTCTTTGTAAATGTTCAAACCAAAATGAAACTGGCAGCTTAAATCTTTATCATTTACATCTGTCGAAAGCAATCTGCACCCAGAGAAATCCTTTGGATATTCACACAACGATGTGTAATGGAATTTGTAACATCCTTTTAAACAATTGCGTTGAGTGAGAAATTATAGATAGAGGCGCAACCTTATGGCGAAATGCGTATACACTTTTGGCCCGAGATAGTATTAGATAATAGCAGCTCTTTGGTTCTAAGATTCGTCAATTGATCGACAACTTATTGTTCACGGAAGTTTTCTTTGCTTGTTAAACCATGAATCACATAGAACAGTCAAAATTGACTGCCGTTAACAACAGTTCTCGACAGACGGACAAATCTCGGGCCCAAAAAACCCCTACTGTAAAACACGGTGTAACATAACGGAACGTCAAACATGAAGGCCTTTATTTCTTGTCCGACTTTAAAAACATTTTGCCCTATAGATATTTTCTATTAGGGCCTTTGTTTTCAAGATACAGGGTGTTAAACTTGTAGATCGTATACGCATTTCGCCATTAAGGTTGCACCTCTATCTATAATTTCTCACTCAACGACAATTGGACAATTTGAAAATACATCATTGCGCAGTTATCTAAAGGGTGTCACAATTTCGTTGTAACTGCAGGATATCTGAACACATTCAACAAACTTTCTATTTCTTTAAAGCGTTTGGGATTTGATAAGGCAGGGTCGTGTCATGTTATAAACCTGCTCCCAATTTATAGCAGTCGACAGACAGAAACATACATGCAGTATTTTTTCTATAAAATCTTATGCCGTATATCTCTGAAAGCATACTTGATTACACAGCTTCTGCTGCAGTAAACACGCATGCACAACAGTTTTCTATTGGCTGTAGCGAATTGACGGATCCACCTCTTCCATTTCCAGTGCTATCATGGGTACATCGTTCGGGCGGGCAAAATTTTGGGTATATCTTTTCGCTAATTTAATTATGAATGCAATTACATAATTTTATTAGTGATGTGTTCTTAAGAATGAAGAATAATTCAAGCTCTACAGCGTATTCTCAAAATCGTCCTAATTTAACAAGTGAGGAATATTGAATGATGACATGTATAGAGTTTAGGGCGCGAGGTCAAAATATGAGTGTAAGTGATGTTGAAATATGTATTTCATTACCATTTAGGTACGTGAGTATGTATTGTGCAAATAAAAAAGGGGTAAAGAAGTACAACTGCAAAACGGAAAATAATGGAAAGTCCCGGAAGGAAGATGGTATTTTTAAAATGAGTAGACAAAAAATGATTTGATTGCTATATCTTACAAGATGAAACTGAATATATACAAGGGTACATTTGCGAATTGTGCGTGACATATGAATTATAGTAAGTAAATTTCCATATAAATGTAATAGAAGAGTATACTGATAGCAAAAGACGAAATAGTAATATGGCGAAGAAACTATTTAAAATAAATATTAAAAGATCAGAATCTGGATCGAATATATTAAATTTTGACGAAACATGGATGCCTGAAGGTTATACGGAAAGCAGTACGATATGATATAATAAGTGTAAATGAGTGATCATTATAGTGCCAGTGCTACTAACCAATAAGAGTAGTGTGTATTATAAAGCCTTTTGTCCTTTTGAAAGCGGAATTCGCAAATATCAGTCCGAACGGACGGCATTCTAATTTGTAGAGAGGATGGCACAGGGAGCACATTTAAAGTAAATTGTTAATGTGCTAGTTTCAGTCGACGTCAACTCATTTTTCATCATTTTGTGTGCTTTGAACTCTTCTTAAGTGACAAGCTTAGGTAATCATACCACCCTCACCTTCCGTACTCATCCGTTATGAATTAGTCACTCTCCAGTATTTTCGACTTTGGGTAATTAATTGATAATAGAAGATAACATTTTTAAATTTTTAAACATTTTTTATATCTGATCGCCTTCAAATTAAGTACGCCAATGAAATGTTGCTGCTCGCATGCTTAGCCCGTTGCGCTTATCTGCAAGCTAGCGATTAGTCACTCTCTAGATTTTTGGCCGCTGACTATAGCAAAATTGTTCTGCACGTTTGTTCGATCCAAACTTGAGTATTGCCCTCTAATTTGGTATCCCTACTACAATCACTATGTTAAATTGGTTAAATCTGTTCAAAAAAGATTTCTGAAATATCTAGCTTTTCGTGTCGACAGGGATAACAAGTATCCCAACATAGAATGTGATTAAACTAATTATTAACTCGTTTCGGCTTCAATTCTCTGCAATTTAGAAGGAATTTTTACAGATTGAAGTTTTTACATGCACTTCTAAATAACGATATCGACTGTACTCAAATTTTAAATTTTTTACAATTTTCAACTAATAGAATGGCTAGTCGTATTCCACGATCTTTTTATTGTCCCATCGTCATCAATACTAACGTTTTGTACCATTGATTAATCAAATATAAGTATTTGCGCTCGTGTTAGTTATTTTTATTAATTTTTATTTTGTATTTTCATTGCTTTTTTCTTATTTTTATTCTTTTGTAAAGTTTGTCCTGTAATTGGTGTGTACTGTTAGACACATACATGTATTATTATTATTATTATCTATGTTTTTCCTTCATCACAATATTATAACAGTTCTCAATAATTTCAGAATTGGAAGGGTGAATAATATCATGAATTAAAATCTGGAATCAAATCATAACCAGTGCCGTAGATATGAGTCTACAACATCCTTCAAGAAAAATATTTCGTACGCCATACAACAAGGTAAAGAAACATACAGTTTTTGGAATGCCCAATCTCTTTACTACATAAAAGGACTCTGGTAAAAAATTCATCAGACGCACCGTTTTCCTGTAGAAACAGTTTTATGTACATTAAATGTAAAATTAAACTAATGCATAAAATATCCAGGCAAGCTGGCTTTAAAATAACTACTGCCTAATGTCAAAGTACGAGTACAATTATTGTTAAATGTCATAAATAATACTGTTTGCAGTAGCTGGTTCTAATATTTTCCTTGAACTTAATTACCCTGTATATCTGTTGTTGGCTGTTAGAAGGCGATATAAAATGTATGTTGTATTAACATTTTTAACTTGAAATTTCGTAAGAAATCTATTCCTGAAGTTTGACTATTTAAACTTGATTCACTCTATACTTTTTTGCAACAACAACAACAACAAATGCGCTTATTTATTTTAGGTAATTCTGAAATATTAAGTACAAAATGCACAATGATACTTCTTCAAATACTTATTTAGAAAAACTGTTCTCTTCACGATGAAATTTACAGTAAGTATGTGCATATGCACAATTGGAGTAACATTTTTCATACATTTATCTCTGTGTGGGCACAGCTTGTACAAAGCGACCTTACAGGCCATGTTTTTAAATTTTTACTTTGCCCGTCATTTTTGTTTCTGACAACCAGTCCCAAATTCATATGCACAGAAATGGTCACGTAACTCATACATAAAATCTTTCAGAGAATCAGGTTTGTGTTGTAACATTAATTGACGGATGTTTCAAAGAAATTATCATCTTTTTTGTTCATTAAGGATACATATTCAGTCAAGTTCTATAATGATATGTTTTACTCACTAATTATTACACATAAATCATGGTAATGGTTGAAACACAATTGACTCTTTCTACGGAAACAGGTTTGAATGCACGCAATATGTCAGCAATGCGTAAATACACCTACCTATTAACTATATCGGCTTCATTTATCACTAACTACAAAATTATATAACTTGTTGATTTCCAATAAATCGGAAACGTTCTTGCGTACTACCAATGTCCGCTTTGTATCTAATAAAATGTGTTTAATTCATACAGGATATGAGCTCGAATTAAAACAGAAAAGTATTCATGTCATCCGCTTAAGGGTCTCTTATTTTTCACAGTGAAATGATTAAATTTCTGGTATCTATAAGTACCGAAACCACGAAAAATAAAACTACTATTTTGGATGTTTTGTTTATTCACCTTATACAGGGTCAATATCAATGGTATCGGAGCTACGTACTTCAAAGTTATTTTTAAAATTTGTATTTTGACTATAACTTCTTTTATGCGGCAACAATTGTTTTCAAATTTAGCACACTTTTTATTATTAAAAAAAAAATGATCATAACTCCTTTGCCTTTAATTTTATTGAAACTTTGATGGCATTTCCTTAAAGACTAACGATTTTATCATAAAATTTGCTGTGCGACCCCCCATTTTGACTTCAGATTCGTGTTCAGCGGGAAAAAATACATGGAAAAAATGTAATGGGACCCTCAGCATACACCACTTTTTTTTTGTAAACCTGTGTAATTTATAATTATTTTCAATATTTTTAAAGTTTGTAAACTAGGTGACATAAATAACAGTCCCTACTGCCGTTAGTTAATTTTTTCAAATGAAATAATTTACTTTTCTCAGAAGGTAACATTACCTATACCTAGAAGTAAGGAGTAGAAAACATATATGTATGCTTCGTTCATCTGCAGGCTATTCAAAATTGATCCGAATTTTCCGTACAATACAGCCTGCACAAATTGAAATTTTGTGATGCACGACAAATCTAGTTATGTCCGCATGAGTAATGTCACGCGTCCAACTGAAGTGCTACGCCTATCCGACATTAATATCATGACGTGACACATCAATCTTCCCCATAACATGCAATTTTTTCATCGATTATAAGTTCAAATGAAATTACTAGATGCAAGATTAAATAAAATCCATCCCCAAAATAATATCAAGGCAACGTATTTTAGTAAGTCAGCGAGTATACAGTATGTTGGGTTACTTAGTATTTGGCGCGCCTACCCTACAGTAATAGTGGGGGGCAACTGTACATACAGGGGGTGGAATATGGTTCCTCATCCCTATTTTTGATCATTTTTAAGATTAGTGTGTTTATGTATCTGGATAAGTATACTCCATACATCCGCCAACAATTAGTATGTAGTAAATTGTATATAGAAAGTATTAAATTAATATTGTCAGCACTAATAAAACTGAAGTGAATTTGGTTATTAAATAGTAAAGCTAAACAGTTGTTTTACTACAAATTGGATTGACACTTCTAAGAAAGTTTTAAGAGAAAAATTAAAGGTTGTATAAACCAGTAGTAATTCAAATACAACCACGGATTACAGCCCAGTAAGGAAAAACTTATTTAATATATTTTTTAAAGAAGTTATTTAAAAAATATTGATTGTTGCAACAATGGGCTTGTTCAGCATTTTTTTATTTCATAAATCGAAAGCATAAGTGAAAATAATAAATCTGCAAAATATTAGAATTTTATTCGAATTAGTACCTTAAAATTAATTGAGGCATGGCCAAACATTATCGCGTCACGCATAAGCTCAGCGATTGCGCTCAACTTAATGCTAGTTACATGTATTTTCTGAGTATTGTTCCTGTTGCGTACTGTTTGATTCAGTATTGCATAAGTTTAGAATGCACAAATATAAGTACAAATGAGTCGGAAAAATTGTTTATTTGTTTTTAACAAATGGGCCAGAAGCAAAGAAGAGCATGGTAACGTGCGTACAAAATTATTTTTGTTTAAAACCCATGAAATGTGGGAGAATATAATTGAAAGTAGAAATGTTTCCTGTTACACACTTTTAAGTCTTGATTATTAACACAGAAAAAAGAAGTCATCATAGAAGAATTATTAAGTGAAATTTTGGCAAGTTTCGAATAGCGATTTTCAAGCTTCTACGACCGATGCTGTAATTTAATCTATAGTGATTTTCCGGGTTGTTAAGCTGTGACCTAGGTAACTGGTCGCTGTCGGTAACAGAATTAACTTGCACATTTCTAGCCTTAGCTGAGATTCTTTGATCTCTTGTTGTTCTCGGGCTAGGCTTCGTGGAGAGCGGATCCCCTCATTTAATAATGTCTGGTTGTCGGTTTCTCTATTCCTATTGTTGTATTACGGCTGCTACGGCCGGCACTGCGTCCCCGATAATGGTGATTTTGCTAGACGTCATTTTGCAGCCTTCGTATTTTGATAAATTAAATATTTTACAGAAAACTGTAAATTCTGTGAAAACATGTTTTTAAAATTTTTCATATCTAAACACTATACATATAAATTATTAATCAATGATCGATGTTTTTAATCCAAAAATAAGTAGTAGGTACCTATACTTTTTTTATTTTGGGAAAAAGTCAATTTTAACTTTGTCATTTTAAACGATTACTTTTTTGCGTAATTAATCAATTATAAGTAAAATATAGAGTAATCATAATAATACAATTAAATAATAGTATTTGTTTTAAAGGCGAAATAAGAAATAAGTGTATCATGTATACAAGAACGCTCAAAAACCATACAAAATAAATTTGACGGAACAAGCCTATTACGTTATCATAAATAAATTTAGATATACAGGGTATCCAAGTGGTTTTGAAATGTTTTTGTATAAAAAATGGAATAATTAAAAATTCGTCCTTTGTATTAATAATTCTAAATATCCTCATAAATAAAGAACAAAGTACATGGTCAAATTGGCAGTTAAAGGTTAGATCCATATCTACCTACCCATCTATTAATTCTCAAAAGTATGACGTAACTAATTTTACGAATTTAGATTCAAATGTTTTGTAGTATGAAGATGAAAATTTGGTATAACTGTAATTCTTATACATTTATAATTTGGTTAAGAGCCAAATTTTGACCAACTTATAAAGAAAAATAAAAAAAAGTGTTCTTAATTTTAAATTTAAATTTTGATAAAATTTGCTTATATTTAAATTTTAAGCACATGGCCGTGTTAGAAATGTGCTGGAAAGGACAATAAATATGAAGCATAATTTTATCATATCTCTTTTTAATTTTACTGTTGCTTCAAATTGTAAAACGAACCATTTCACTGTCGAATGTTGAACACTTTTCGTACATCGGTATAATAATTTTGATCATTTGTTTATAAAGTTTTACCCTATTATAGTTGGAGTTGCCAGATTAGGAAATACCGAACCTGGGAAAATATTTAAATTTTCCGAGAATTAACAATTCATTCCGGGAATTAACAAGTAATCTCAATTTTATTTTGAAAAATATACAACTTTGTAATATGACATTTTGTTTGTCACATTATTATTTTAAATTGACAACATGTATTTTTTGATATACCATAGACGGATATTAAAGTGGTTCAATAAGAACTGTATTTCATGAGACCATCTAAAATTACGTTTATTATGAGCATATAAACAATAAAACAAATTTCAAATGATAGAAACAGCATATACATGTTTAGTAGTAATCACAGATTAAATATATATAAATAAATAAAAATATTAATAATCAGATTAGAATTACTAATGTTCTCAGAATATTAACGTGGAGCAAATTGATGATAAAGAATAATTAACGTAATATATCGAACCATCTCAAACCCATCGGTTATTCTTATCGACATGTATATTCATTACTTCTCACTTCTCTATAATAAATAACCATATGTTCAAAAAAATTCAAAATTTTATTAGTTTCATAGTAATTGTTTGAAATTAAATACCACATCGTATTTTGTTTAAATTAAATTAACAGCTCCAAAGTTGTAAATTTCGAGTTGCACATGTATTCAGTAACTTTTTATCATGTTTTTGAAAAAAAAAAACGCTTTTGAAAGAATCTCGTTTAACTGATTCACTCTATATTTCCATTTTCCTATTAAACCAAAACATCATAAACTGGTGTATAATAAAGTTGTCAAAGACACGTTTGAAACGATATTTATTTCTAAAACCGGCTTCATAGAACATTGACTGACGCTGATGAAGTTTCCCTTTCCCTTAACATTAAAACACTGCATATTTGTATTTTTCTCAGTACGTTGTTAGGGAATTACAGAAGTGATTCACAGTAAAATGTAAATGTCAAAAAATTGAATCCCAAATGATCATCTATCAAGATCACGTTTTTAAAATTAGCATTAGGCGCAGACCAAATCATTTGTACATTCTAAAAAATATAGATATTAACAATGATTTACTTTAGTGGGAAATACCTTAAAAATTGCAAAGGCACAAAGTAACAGTGACGTCAAATATATTTAATATTCGCATTTTTAATAAAATCCATCGAAATCGTTTTATACTAGATAACTGTCCCACGCAGTTATCGCTAATAGAATACTTTTCTATGGATTTATAAAATGTCACTACACTACAATTTGGCATAAATCATTAGTGATAAATGTTATTCTTGGCAGCTGATCTCGTGTAATAATAAGAAAAAGTCAGATCGTCTACCAAGAATAATATTAAGAAAGAAAAATAGCTAAAAAATTATTCCAATTACTCAATCTCTCAATTTTAACAAATTATCTTGCCAAATGTTCAGATAGTAAATGATATATGTGTTACTAGTTGTTAAAATAAAGTAAAGAAACCCCTGGGATTATTATTTTAACTATGCATATTCCTATTACTATGGAAAATTGGTATCTCTATTCTGGAAATAATGTATAATTTACAATACACAAATAAATTAACATTTAGCGGAGTTACAGGGCGTCAATTTTTTTTTATGAATTTCTTCTACTAACTTTTTTCTAATTTTTTACACGTATCACTAGTGTTCCTTTGTATCCACGTTCTTAATTTGATGCATATCCTCTAATGTCAAAGGGTCTTCAAATAATGACAAAATTGTTTTGTTTGAACTTTTTTATAATATTGAATAAAACGTATTTAAAGATGGTAACAAATTTTCAAAAAAGTCATCTTATTATATCACGTTAAAATAAACAGAAATGTATTTAATACCTATTGTTTAAGTTGGCCATATTATTTTTGTTATTACATATAATAATTGACGGTTAGGTACCTAATACGTTTATAAAAAATGTTGCAAATGCTGTCCTGCCACTTCAATGAATAAATTAATTATTTTTTGGAAATTCGGACGAACCCTAGCAAATATGCCCGTAATTTTGAAAATTTATTCGAGTGGGATTTAACGCACGTGAATGTTTAAAGTCGTTTCTCGCAGAAACGGTTAATTTTAACGTGATATAACAAGAAAACCTGTTTTAAAGATTTTTTGCCGATCTTTAATTACGTTCTATATAAATTTATAAAAATGTTCACAAAAACATCGTCGCCTATAGCACCAAAATACAAGATTTCACAGAGCAGTCATCTGACAAGACTTGCAGAAGAGAGTGACCTACAGTCCAGCGACACATCCACAATTTAACTGGTCGAATATTTCTAACAGTTTGAAAGCAATCCTTGATTTTTGTGGGAACAGACATTACGTAGGAGTAGTGCGGCCAAGCATAGACAATGCAGGCCACAAACACGACCTGCATTGACGGTCGTTGCAGATGATGTTACGTGTTGGTGCAGGTCTAGTGTGCAAGTGCAATGCATTATGGGTATCTTCATGAACAGACTTTGCAGAACCGTACTGATTCGTGCAGGCATAATGTGTGCGATCTTTTATACCTGCACGGACCAGTACAGCACGGACCTGCAACCTGAACGACTTTGCACAGTTGTCCAACACGGACGAACATGTAAGCAGGAATATACAATTTATTAACTATGTTAGAAGTATTATTTGAAAGTTAACAAAAATGCAAAGCAAAAATACTTTCCGGGCACATGCTGCTAGTAATAAAATTAAAACCACATGGAACAACATCCCCAATACTAATATCATACTGAGCCAGCATGAAAAAATATTACGAATTAGCAAGAAGTGGCAAATGAATTTTGCACATTTTTATAGTAAATATAATATACTATAAGATACTGACGCAGATGGATCCAACAAAAAATTTCTTAAAATACTTGCAAAATATTAAAATTATTGAATAACCAGAATTCACTATTTTTTGTGCCACAACCGAGGATGATATAAAGACAGCTATCAAAACATTGCTTAAAAATAAATTCTAATGATTTTGATGACATTTCTATTTGCTTAATCAAGCCGTATATTAATTTATTTGTAAAACATCTCAATTATTTATTTAATCTATCACTCTCTGCGGGAATAAAAAGGGAGACCAACATCTACCTACTAATTATCGTTCAGTATCTTTGCTAATAACATTTACTTGTCTTAAGACACCTAAATCTCAATTAATAAAATATTAGGCAAAAAATAACATAAGATCAAAAAGTCAATTTGAATTTCAAGCAAACATTTGCGTGCCTTATTATCCTTAAAAAATAAAATAAGCAGAATATTGGAGGATAAAGAGTATGCTATAGCAATATTACGCGATTTATAAAATACTTTTAACTGTGTCAATTTTGTTCATAAACTGAAATATTACTCTATGCATGGTATTCCTCTCAATTGGTTCAACCCATACTGGACGGATCGTAAGACTATGGTTGAATTGATGGGTTATAAAACTACATTTAATGAGAGAGTGCATTCCGAATTTATGCCATTACATTCAGGTGTGCCCCAGGGATCAGTACTGGAACCAGTTCCCTTCTTACGTTATATCAACGACTTGGTAACAAACATTCCATCTGCGTACTTTATACTCTTCGCTGAAGATACCAGTATTATAAATAAAAACAGCAATTTTAAAAAAATTATTTCAAACACAAACGATTTATTCTATTCTGTTTATAAATGGTTTCAAGTTAACAGGTTCTCATTAAAATTCGAAAAGACTAATAATATCACATTTTAAATATCAAATGCTGTTCCACAAATTACACTTTATTCTCAATATGGTAAAATAAAACCGGCAAAACATACAATTTTTTTGGAGTAGATATAAGCCTAACGTGGAAGGTACATATTGCTTGAATAAAAAATTTAATATGGCTGTATACGTAATAAGTGCAGTAAAATGGAAGTTGGAGTTCATCCCTCAGTTTACTTTTCTTACTTTCACAGCATACTCCAATATGGAATTGAATATTTCGGTGGATCTGAATTTAAGTCAGCCATTATTTATTACTCAATAAAAGCAATTCGTATATTATGAACAAACCTACAGAATCTTGTCGTCTCTATTTTAGTAACCTAATATATTTTCTGTAACTAATTTTTATATTTATAAGATTTCATAGATTAACTCTCTCTGAAAACAAAAATATCATCAGGGGCTCCTTCAGATATTCACGATCATACTATTAGAGGTAACAATAGATTTATAACATCTTTTATGTATACAAAAATTTATAGAAATAGTGCTCTGTATAAAGGTATCAATATTTATAATCATCTTCCCTGAAATACAGTCTTAAAATCCAAAAAACAATTAAAGATTTTCCTTCACGCTAATACATTTTACACTTTTATAATTTGTAATTTTATATACCAAATTCTAATCTACTTCACTTATGCTTTGGTAAGCAACTATTTATACAGGATGAACCTTCAACAAGTACAAATATTTTAACCAGCAGTACAGTTCACTGTGTAAGCACATAATTAAGTTTTTTTTAAATCAAATTTTAAATAAATTTCGTGATTTTTCAACAGAAAACTTGTTAAGGATCGCTGGCCCACTTCAATATTAAGGCTTTTATGAGTCATTATATGGTGGAGATTGGATGTGTGTTCCACAGCGCTGCCAGTGTTACAGCATGTCAAAGAATGATTGAAATATGTCCACCTCTTTGCCAATCCTATAGCTCACCAAAAGAGTATGTACAATCGTTCGCAATAATAATGACACTTTTAAATGAATGTTGCGATTTATTTTGAACTGCTGACGTATCTGTAATGGAATCTACTTTTAACTTTTAACATTAGTCCTTAGTTATTTCATTCAGCAATAGAGATTTAATGAAATTTCTACTCAGAACTTCCATTAGTTCAAGAATTGGTTTGGAGGAGTGTCATAATTATTGCAAAAGCATGTGCATGAAATTGAATTGAGACCAGTCTCTACTCACATAATTTGATTTAATTACACTGTATTTCACCAAAAATATTAATTAAATACACATGACACTTAAAAAAAAACAATGTTCGTGAAAATAATAAAATTATTTAAATACGTTTTATACGTTAGTGCCACAACTCTGAAAACAGTTACGTTAGATATCGCCTTACCACAAATATTACATGTTTTATTTTCACTTGTATCTTGCTATGCAATCCCTGCATTGGTATCCCTACGGGACATTGTGCCTACTGCCCACCGCTCGGCCCGTGACACCTGTTCCTAAGACACTACAGTCCTGCGCAGAATCTTTAATAATCTGTGACCGGATCGTGATGTCCAAGATTAAGCCGTCTTTGTTTACCACTGCGTTTTAGTGCAGAAAATTATTTTCAATTTCTATATCTTTTACAGAAAAACTATTAGTTGCAAATATAACATTTAGGATGAATTTAATAAGAGAATACTAAAAAATGTGCAACTTCCAATATTGTTTGAGGTTGTGTGAGAGGACGGCATAGAAAAAATAATTGAGGCAGAAAATTAACATTAATGTGTTGTGTAAAAATCATAGTTTTTCGTTTTCATAAAACAACTTAATGGTGCCTCCTTCTAACAGTGTATAATGGTATTAACTTGTGAAATCTGGCTGTTTAAATACTTGGTTTTTTAGCAAAGATATTATATTAGCATTTATAAACGCTTCTTTAAAATTTTTTGTAATCATTGACCAAAATAACTTCTTAAATATCTTAATTGATAGTATCAAACTTGAAGAAATTCATTTTTTAATAGCATATGGTAGTAAGGTCAATTAAGAAGTTAAAATTTGGGCTAATATTACAGCGTAGCGTAGTACCTACGCAATTTACTTAACTTTCCCTTAAAACAAGTAGGTAGTTGTAAGTGTAAGTAGATTGTATAAACAATCTTAAATATTTAATTTACGTTAAAGTAAAAAAATATATACATTTATTTTAGAGACGATATGGCAATCTCGCCTTCAGCAGATCATATGGTGTATTAGGGTCGTCAGCGCTCTATCTGGTCAGCAGTTCTCTAAATGTGGGAATTTTTAATAATAGATTAATTAATACCTCCAAAAATATTTCAAATTCTTAAAAACGACTTTCACTGGACTCATCTATATGACGAATTACACCCGCTGTGAAAATATTTGTACTTATTTAAGGTTCAACCTGTATATTAGAATTTGTATTGTTTATTTGTGTAATTTGTTTTCCTTTAATTATTATTGTATTTTTGGGAAGTCAATAAATATCTTATATCTATCTAATTTTGTCACTTGTTCTTTTCGCTTCTAACCCCTTCAATTATGAACACGATTACGCTATCTTGAATAATTTTTGCAGGCGCATGCTGAAAGAACGGCCAAACTAACACGTTTACTCACGAACCATTAATTATTTCAAGTAACTTGGCAACGTACAGATTACTTGCAACAAAGTATGTAATTGTATGGTTTCAGTAAGCCTGTCACACCCTCGGGCCGTTCGAACGTCATACCTGGTATAATTTACACGCAGACCTGTTTTCTCGTCGAGACGCTTGAATTTAAAAGTCTTATAAATTTTTCGCTGCAATTATTCACGTGTAACAGTCGCTAATTGCCGAACATGTTTCTTGTACGACAGTCGGCACAAAATATTTACTATATTGTCTAGCTGGACATAAAATTATCATTTGATTTAATCGCATGTACTTAAAGGTAAGTTGAATTACCGTTAGAAACTGTTTATTTTCCGTTTCTATAAGTTATCTTGTTTTGTAAATTCAATATTGAGCGGATTTTTAAAGATTTATATAATGTGCAATTAAAGTTATTGGTCAAGCTTTGATAGTGGCAAATTAATAAAACAATGTTCAAGTAAATGCTCTTGCGCCCGTTGGGGTACAACTAAAACACTGAAATTGATGAGTAATCAAATTTAAAGATTGCGTTTCACAGTAAACATTTTAAAACCTTCATTACCTTCACAAATCCTCTTTACTACTCAAACAGCACACAGTTAGCTATTTTTTTTTAATGTGTGAAGTCACACTAATCGAGTCTATTATCAGCAATATGTGTTATCTACTGTTCTCTTAAAACTAGTTTTAAAAGCAACTAACAGAAATGTCTTATGACTCATAGCACAGGGTGTCTTAAACTCGATATTATGGACCTACTGCAAGTAGTCGCGTCAAATTATCATAAAAAATGTGAAAATAGTCAACTTTTTGCAGAGAAGTCCGATTGAGATGCGGTTTTCTGCAAAATGTTCAGGGAATTATTTATAACAAAACGTACATCTAACCTCTGTACGCTCGCAACTTTTTAATTGTTTATTTAACAAATGACCCATTTTTGTTGAACATATGGTAAATGTCACACACGATTCAACGAAAATGTCTGGAAAATGTTCTCCCAGAATTATTGCAAAAAATCGATTTTCTAACGATTCCGGGAGTAGAGTTATTAATTTGTTAATTAGCCAGGTTGTAACAATTGAACAATGAACAATTATATTTGCAAACTCTTGTGCCGATGGTTTGCCTTAATAAGCCAGAAATCCTGGAAAAAATTCCGGTTCTCTAGTGATTTCGGGGGTGGAGTTTTAATTTGTTAATTAGCCCAGTTACAACAATTTAGCAATAAATAATAAAGCTAACACCAAAGTGATAAAGAGGGACCTCGACAACCCCCGAGAGAACATTTTCCAGACATTTTCGTTGAATCGTGTGTGACATTTACCATATGTTCAACAAAAATGGGTCATTTGTTAAATAAACAATTAAAAAGTTGCGAGCGTACAGAGGTTAGATGTACGTTTTGTTATAAATAATTCCCTGAACATTTTGCAGAAAACCGAATCTCAATCGGACTTCTCCGCAAAAAGTTGTAAATGAAATGCTAATTTGACGCGACTAAAGGACAAAAAATTTAAATAAAATTTGGAACAGGTGGTGTTAAATGAGATGAGGTAAGCTCAATTTTCAACCAAAAACATTATCTTTGGGATTTGACAGAAAATACTAATGACGTTTATATTTTGTCCAGAAACATGCCTAATTTTTTTTCCTGTTAAAAAGCTCTTTTTTTCTAAAAAATTATTGTTACAGACATTTTTCTGTATTACTTGCTGTTTAAAAGTTATACGTAATATCGTATTAAAGAGTCTCAAAAGAAATACCACCTAAAAATCACATTAGGGGTGGAAGGATCAAGTAGTCGTTGGAAAATAATAGAATGTTCGTTAATTAAAGTGCATAAATGTCACAAAAGACTTGTTATTACTCAATACGAACGTCAAACGTATAAGTTTTGTGCTTACAATTTTTTCTACTTTTTCTCATTCAGAAAAAGTTGATATGTTGCTAATTTACGGCGGGTCACAAACAAAATCAAGAACTCGAGAAAGGTATCCAGAGCGCCTCATTCCTGATCGTAGAACCTTTAAAAGATTGGGGAATGAAGATGAATTTTCTATTCGGAAGAATCAAATAATTGACCGAAAAGTAAGAAATAATGTTAATACCGCTAGACAGTATTTCTAATAAAATCCACAAAAATATATACGGCAGGCTAGTTGGGAATTGAATTTCGAGAAGTCAACCGTTCAATGAATTTTAAAGACCATTGGGTATCAGGACTACAAATTCACAATTTAGAATATTTGCCTGAGCATCATATTGAAAACAGATATAATTTTATAGCTCAAATTGTGGTAAAAGTAGAAACTAGAAGCCATTTTGAAGTAAATATATGGTGCGGCATTATCGGTAGGCATTTAATAGAGCCTTATCTTTATGAACACACAATGAACAGCGTGAGTTACTTAAATTTCCTACAAGAAGAACTTCCAGTACTTCTGAAAAATGTGCCTTTGCAGCTAAGGAGAAACCTATGCATTGTGCAGCAATATTTAGATAACACTGTTCCAGAAAAATGGATTGGAATTAATGGACTTATTCAATGGCATGGAAATTCACCAAATCTAACACTTTTCGATTTTTTAAAGGGGTTTTTGAAAAGTGAGGTTTACAAAACACCTTCGCGAGATATTAACCAGTTGAAAGAAAACATTACAAACGCTTGTAACCTATCCCTATTTGCAGTTTTGTGTCACACAGGTTTCGGAAGCTGCAAATACGGATATGTTGCTTCTTTTCATTCTCCTGTGATTATGTAATTTGTCTTTCCTTATTTTTTCTTCTTGTTTAAGCTGCAGTGCGCTGATGAACGGAAATAATCCAGAAACAACGTCGTTCGCAGTTGCTTCGTTATACGTTTTCCGCCTTTTTCCCGGATCCTATAGCCGCTAAATTTCACATTTTCTTGTATGTTTTTGATCCGCTAAGTTTCCTTTTCTTCATAGATTTTATTATAAAAGATTATTTTATTGTGAAAAAACAAAAAACAAAGGCAAAATTTCATTCCATATTTTGCCGGTTTTCCTCTAGTTTTTCTTATAATAAAAGAAAATAGATTTTCTCTACAGTAAAACCACATATCACAAGATGGGGCTTCTAAACGCATGTTCAAAAAAATTTAAAACTAGAATCCATAATTAGATTTGGGCAAACATTTCATTGACACCTTGTATATACGAAACGCTTTTGCCAAACCTAAAAATAAACCTAATGAAGATTTAGTTCTGCATCCTTTAGTATGACTTGCAAAGACTTCATTGTTTGATAAATAAGTATCAAAAATCGTTGCCAAGACGATAAATATTCATAATGGAGGTTTAGTGTTGTCTACCGTTTTTATCTAATAAGTTATTGACAGATAATGACTAACACAGGCTATATTCATTGTTTAAATAGTTTTAAATGTCTACATATTCCACTTCCCTCTTTTTAATTTGAGACGTTGTTTTAATTTATTAACGAACCTTTTGTAAAGTGATAAGATTAAAACCATTTAAAAAATGTTATTTACCTAATTAAAATTATGAATCTTGCTGCACTCTTTTGAGATGCGTCTGAGAAAAGGTAATTCCATTTAATTTCAGTATATATAATTTCAGATTGCATTTAGAAGCTATTTTAGTTAATTCTATTTCAGAAAGCATGATATGTACGATCACCATTTTAATAGTTATTGTACTGATTTAAATCATAAGGAAATATTGAAATTCAATTTAACTTGTGCCATTATTGCCGATACTCACTTTTACTAATTGTGACTTTGCTAGAGCTATTCTGTATGTAATTGTATTGTTTTATATGTAATCTTAAAATATATTTGTTAATCTTTGGGTTGTTTACTAAAAAATAGGAAATAACAAAATTGTATTTGCAGATTCCTGAAGATGTTAGAATAAAAATATTTTTTGTTTGTTTCCTGATTTTGGTCCAAATCCAGCAAAACAAAATTAATAATATATAGGTAACAAAATCTCAAAAAGTATTAAAAAAGTTACAAATTGTGTTGATTGTTAAAACATCAATAGTGTAGTGATAGCGTCAACTTATTTTAAAATGTCAAGATTTAATCGGGGATATTTCACAAGAAACAGGTTTTTCAAATTACGAACAATACAACAATAACAGTGTTTATATACATTTATTGTTGTTATTTTGTTATCTGTGGAAAATATTTTGAAATCTCTGAGTAGGATACTATCAACTAATATGATATATAAAATTCGCTATTGCAATGGAAAGTATATATTCAGGATAATTTATTATAAATTCAAAATATGTGATATGCCATTGATTCACATTATCAAAGTTCATAATTACGAAATTTGAACATTATACAGGGTGTTTCTAAAAGATCTGTAAAATGCTTTCCCAGATATAGTACGGCTTAAAATAAGTCGGTCTAATCAAACTTGCCTTAATCCAGAAGTTGATAATAAGGGAGCTACAGGGTGGTGAAGGTGAAAAAATAAATAACATTTATTTTTAAATATCGTTCGACTACTTCTAGCCAATACCATACCGGACGTTTTTTAGGATGAGAAATTCGAAATTTATCAACGATTGTATCTTCTAGAGGGTGCATTAAGCGACCATTGGGGCGCATTTAAACTGCCAAAACTGTTTTGTGCTATGGTGTATTTCACTTTTTTAGTCAAAAAAGATATAGCGTGCTAATATCTCTAAAGCCAACCGTTTTCAACAACAAGACATAAATAAATTTAAAAAATACATACTTTCTAAAATCAATCTAAACAAACTAAACAATATAACCGATTTAAATGTTTCGTCTATCAGTGGAGTTAAACTTTTAAACATTTTTTTATGCATTTACAAGTTTAAATGCCTTTTTATTGAAACGGCTTGGGATATATTAGCAAGGCATACATTTTAAAAGCAAGTTGGATGAAAAATTGTTTTCAGCACAAAGTGAAATATACCGTGGCACAAAAAAGTTGTGGCAGTTTAAATGCGTCCTAATCGCTTATAGTGTTCTCTAGAAGATACAACAAAATGTTCGATAAATTCAAATTTCTCATCCCAAAAAACCCCTACAAAATTAGCTCGAAGTAACTGAAGATATTTAACACCCTGTAGCTCCGTTATTATCAGTTTTTGGACCAAAGCAAATTTAGTTAAATCGACTCATTTTGAGCCGTATCTGGTGAAGAGTTGTACAGACCTTTTAGAACCCTGTAACCCTGCCTCAAAATTATAAGGTTCAAGTTGCCAAACAATTAGTACCTACATGACACACAATTATTACAGTATGCTAAGGGAAAGATTGTAAAACTAAATGTAATTAGAAATAATTACATTTTAAATGTAGAATTTTTGTAGATCTTGCATATACTATGTACATGATTTTGTAATAAAAAATAATGACAGTCTCTCAAAACAGTTTTTGAACTTCTGGATTTTATGAGTAGAAATTTCATTAAATCTCTATTTGTGAGTGAAACAACTAATGTTAAAAATGTAACGTTAGA
This sequence comes from Monochamus saltuarius, assembly GCA_025584915.1. Lineage (NCBI taxonomy): Eukaryota > Metazoa > Arthropoda > Insecta > Coleoptera > Cerambycidae > Monochamus > Monochamus saltuarius. The sequence goes on along the minus strand of CM046723.1, from coordinate 20,520,409 downwards.
TTTCATTATGAATACATCAGCAGTTCAAAAGATATCGCAAAATTCATTTTAATAAGTGTCATTATTATTGTAAACGATTGTACCTAATTTACATTTCTTCGTCTTATATTCTAGGTTCTATGTTATAAATTTGACACTATGTGAGCTATTATCGTTGCGAGGTTCTGTGTCGCTATCGAATTCTAAATAAACGTTCTATGAACAGAAAACGCACAGAACGTTCCTTGAAACCATAATATTCCAAAATTTTAAACCCGTTTTTTTTTCAGACAGTGTCTTATCATTTCACGGCAGCGATTTGTACAAGATATTGCACATATTCTTACACGGAAAGTATAAATTTATATGTACAAACCGTTCATTTATATTAAACTTACACATAGTGCTAAAATTGTACATTTAAAATTTTAAGGCAGCGATATGCACGTTTCTAAACCATTTGTTAAAGTATAGTTTGTTGGCCAAAAACATATTTTATTTATAATTTGCCAAAATATTAAAGTATTGTTCTTTTCATATATATAGTAGGAATGAAAAACTCTTTTATTTGTCGACAACGGAATAACAGCCCAATTGTGTTGCCAAATGTTTCAACGAGACAGTATCGTACTAAAAATGGACAACATAAATTTCAAGACTGAAGTGAATAATGCAAATTATTATTCTATAAATAAATTTGTGCAAATTCAGCACATTCTTATATTTTAAACGTTAAGTACCTGAACAAATTAGTTTTATTCAATTTTGCAGTAATTCAATTGGGGCATATTTTTATATATCGACAACACAGGGCTCAATCCAGGCAATCGAGACTTCGCCCATCTGGGATAAATCGAAGCAACCTTTAAATTGCATACCTGACAAGATATGTAATTACTCATTAATACCATTCTATTTACCATTATGTATGTATTCAATTTGTCTCGAGGAGTGTATTTGATAAGAGCATTATGATTTGTGAAACAAAATAACTGTTACGTCATCTATTTTTACAGACATTTAAAAATTGTGTTCCCCTCACCCCGTATGATAATTATGGATAGGCTTTGACATTTTCTATGTTATTATACAGGGTGATTCAGTCATTAATTTTAAGAGAAGAATATAATACGAAGAGGCGATTAAAAAAAAATTCCGTGTCATCTGTGTTATACGGCACCTACTGATCAGGAGTAATGGATTTGATTCTCAATCATATTCATAATCAAATGCGATTTGCATTATTTGGGAATATTAACGTACGAGCTCGACTTGATCTTGCTTTCAAGAATATAACGAGTGACAAAAAATAGGTATGTTTTTAATGTTTTATCACAAAATTATCTGTATAAAATTTTGCGGAGCTTTTGAACTTGCATTACGAGGGCATGATTAATGAATTTTACGTCAGAACTTGATAAGATGCTCAATGAATACCTTAAAATGCAACCATTTATAAAGATAGCTCGTATATACAAAATGCATACATTTTAGATTGCACACAAAAAGTTTTTCACATCAGTACCGAACATGATATTATTAAATATATGTGATCATGAGTGACAACGCTGCCGGACTACTATACAGGGTGTTCCGAAATTAGCGCGTAATATGTCTGCCATGTATCATACATGTGAAAATAAGTCAAAAAGTTCCTATAAATATGACCCGAAAAATGCTTCATAAGAGGACTAGAACCGCCCAAAAGGGGAATCTTGAAGATGGGTTTTCCAGAATATCTTTCGAACTATTCAAAATAAAATCACGAAATTTGGTGGGTAGCATCCATTTCGCATGCTACAAAATTTGCTGTTCTTACAACTTAAAACATTTGCTCAGAGGCGTCTCATGCTGAGGTGGACAGGATGCGCCGTTTTCGAGCAAAAGCGATTTAAAAAAAAACATTGCTCATCATAAAATACCCTGTATAGTTTCAACACTCGAACGCTTGTAGCGCACCAGGAGTGTCATGTTACTGATTGTTATGGGGTTTATCTTCTGAACAATCGAGGTTTTTTTCGATTTTCTGTCTTTATCGGACCTTCTCAATACGTGGTTAAAATTAATGACATTATGACTGAATCACCTTGTATTTACAATATCATGCAAAAGGTAGGTACCTACTTATCGTATATTCAAAATCACCTTTTTAAATTTTAGAGAAAAATCTTAACACACAAATTATACATAACGAACATACACAAACATCTATGTAGTAATATAATTGAAAACTTACGCTTACATTAGGTACTGAGTAGCTGTTATAGTCTTTTGGATTGATGGTTTCTGCCTGTTTGTTCCTAAACGCTCTGTAGTTCTCCCGCAGCTGTTTTCCATACTGAAAAGAAAAGAGAATTTCAAAATATAAACAAATAAAATTTAATCTAGAAATTAATTAGAAAATGTTCGAAACAATATCTATCCATATTATAATCTTAACGTAAATACTTAAATATTATTAAAAATGTATCGATGATTAAAAAGAAAAGAGATATTGGCAGTAAATATTTTCTATTAAACTGACATGTGTGCATTTATTATTAATAAAATATCCTTTTATGGCTTGCATCTCATTATGCATGCAATAATACTACGTTTATGAGTTCCCGCATTTCAGATTTTAGGTTAATGGCCGCTAATATATACAACGAAAAAACTTCCGTAGGTGAAACTGGGTAAAAAGACTATGTAGTAGAAAATACATAATTTCTTTTTTGCTGCAAGAGAAATCTAATGAAATTATACTGGTTCTGAATTTATTTAACCTGGAATAGAAGTGTATAAAATGGGGTGTTTTAAAATTATATATCGACCTAGCTATAATTCTTTTGATATGACAGTAAATGTAGAAAATGTACCAAGTAAATGTTAACTCATAAAATTGCACTAAAAGTAATTAAAGTCAGTCAATGTTAACACCTCGGTTAACGATATCTAATTATGTGGCATTTACAATAAAGACAAAAGACCAACTAAAATAACAGTAATAACAAATGGCGAATAAGTTTTATTAAGTTTAACTAGACAAATAAAAAAGAGTGCATGCACTAATTACTTAATTAGAATGGAAATTGCCTTGTACAGAAGGTATCTATTTAATCATTTTTAATATACATTTTTCAAAAGGGGTAACAGACAATGTGAAAATAACAATTTTCATTAAGTATACCTTATTAAAATTAAGAATTGGCCAATATGATGTAAATGTGTACCAAACGTTGTATTTTTGTTGCAGGCGATGAGACTATACAGATTTTGGAGAAAACTCACGCAAATGTTGTAGAATTTTAAACGCGCTCGATTTTTGTTACATTTCGCACACGTAGGGTCATTTTGAAAATTATTTATAAATGTTATAAAACAGACAGTTTTTCACTTTTATTTTATTCCCTTAATTCCTCTTACTTAAGACAAGGCTGTTAATCTTCGTATTATTTATGGAATTAGATGATATTCTCCACAACTTTATTACGTAGGTACCTCATCTGGAAGCAGTAGCAAAAAAATTTATAATTATTATCATGATTAATTGTACTGGGCAGGGATTTGTTAAAAAAGCACACAAATTAAAATTACACGAAACCTACTGTAATTTGGATAGACGTATACAGCGTTAAAATAACTGCAGAAGTCTCTCTTTCTCTATCTTCCTCTCCCTCGATTCACCATTCGACGTTTCATTCTGCACGTAGCCTTAGGGTACGTGCAGAATGCCATTTTTTTATTCAATATATTAACATCTCGGTAACGGCTGATGTTTGGCATAGTACGAAAAAGTTGCATCATTTCATGTGAAATATAAATATCCATTCAAATTGTTTCTTTGAACTAAATACAACGTTGATATGTGCTCCGAAAACGAATCACCCTGTATAAGTCAAACTATTTGGAAAATGTTCATTTCTTGTACGTCCCCCTCAAAACTATTTTGATTTTTTTTATATATTAACAACAAATCAACTTTGACACAGCGTTAACTCATATTGTACAAAAGTTTCTAGAAATGAATTTGCAGATATATTAGTAACCTGAATTCACTTTTTGGATGCTAGCCTGAACTCTAATACCATACAACGAAATTTTTTATTTGAAACTATTCGTATTCCGTGGTCTAAATCAGAACATAAAAACTATAATTAAAACGGGCCGTTAATGTTTCAGAAATAGAACCGCAAGGTCAATACTGACAAAGATAACACACGAGCCGATGGTTTAAGACAGACGCTATATATGATAGTCATCAAAGATTTTAGGAGTTCTTAAATGTAGTTTGAAGGCTATTTTCAGATCAGAACACTCACAGGGTGACTTCATTTTAAACGCTGCAATTAAAGGAATTAATTCCTCACTGAAAAATAACATTATATTGGCTTAATAGACTTTTGCATTAGGGTGTTTAGTTTTCGGGATACTGTGTACCAATAGTTACAGCAACAGAGTAGAAAAAAATATACCAATATGTAATTTTTTATAGAATTTGCTGGTAAATTTGAATATTGTCACGGGTTTCCCAACCCGACTTTTCTTTTACAAGAAAAACAAACAGTTAACTTTTACTGATATTTCTTAACTACTCGGTGCTCTACTGAATACTTATTACAACTCAACTAAACACTATTTCACTTTGAAACTCCAGGAAATTTCCAACTAAACACTCCAATTCAAGACTGACTGACTCGGCCGTATATTCTTCTTTTATAGACCAAACGAATATTCCAGGTATTTTCTAGCAGCTCTGGATCCATTTCTCGAACGATTCTCGTCGATTCTTAATTTTCCAGTCGCGCCTCGATATACGGCATTATGTTATTTGTTCACCAGCATCGCGTAGAGGCGATCGGGGCAATCTAAAACGTTGTAGTGGGGATTACAAAGATGCTGATAAACTTTTGTGGCAATAAATGCATACAATTTTTAGTAAACGGTACAAAAATGTATGCACTATTTGGTAACATTTCTGTTGTAGTAAGAAATTGTTACTATAAAATTGTAATAGTACTACACTAGTATTACTAGATACAAATTGTGTTTGGAGCTATAATCACAATAAATTGTAGTGTACATAAATATACAATAAATTATTGTAAAAGCGATTAATTTACCCTAGTAAAATATCCAATTTTGTACATGTGTATTTATCAGGTTGCTATAAATCTTAATGTTACTGGTCTAGCTTTGAAGGTTGACCAATAAAAGTGGAACCCGAAACATAACCTCAATACTCACATAAAAACATAAAATCTACAAAAATATTTCTCGCCGTAAAATGATTAAATCTGCTATCTGTTTTTAGGAACAGAAATTTCCAAAAATAAAACATGTGGGACACAAATAATATCAAAAATAAAATGCTTGATGTCTTGTTTATTCATTAGTTTCTAATGGCAAGGACTAGTTTTAATACAAACTATTTTGCTTACAATAGTAAAACCTAGAAAAGGAATAGGTATATTACAATAGTTTTCTGTGATGAGAAAGATGTATTTTCTGCGATAGCAATGTTCAGAGTTGATTTTTTTTTATAATAACAGATATGGTACAATAAATAAGCTAGAGTAGCTCAACAGGTTCTCCTTTCATAGTAATACCATGTTTGGCGCCTATTTTGCCATTTTTTTTTTGGCAGCGGTAGCTTAATATTTAGTTGCGGATATCAAGAAAAATTGTCAGTGTAAGACACCCAGTGTGTGTAAATCATAGATGTAGGTTTCTAGGAAACGATTAAATTTATTTTATATTTCCTTGAATTTTGGCTGCATGTATAACAGACCATGAAATCCTTGATGAAAATATTTTAAAGATCCTTACTTCGCATTACACCAATACTTTTTAAAATTTCAAATTGTACTTCATTATTGGATTCTAAGTAAAATTTTGAGATATTTCCAGTATGTTAAAAATTCCAATAAAATTTAGTATGTGAAGTAGGATTAACGAGATTAAGGTCGCCGTATTTCTGGCGTTAAAACTATTAAATTTGTGGTTTTTAGGTACAGAAATATCGAAAAATAAAATACGTAGGACAAAAGTAATATCAAAAATAAAATCCTTGGTGCTTGTTCAGTTGACATAAAAGTTACTATCTAAAGCACCAAAAAGTAAATTTTGTTAAGCAGGAGAATTATATGTAATCACTAAGTACAGAACGTTTTTCTTGCAACTATAAGGAAACACGTGGCTTAGTAGCAACACAAGATAGTACGTTGTCAACAATGTTTCATTCTTGCATCCGTTACCATGTCAAATTGAGTGAATGATTAATCTTGAACCTGCACTAGTATTAACGTCATATTCGTTAATGATCTTGATATAATACGTCAAACATAAGAGTTATTAAATGAAGTTTTGTAAACTATTTGTCTATATTTATTTAGTTCTAGAAAAAATATTATTTACTTAATTTTAGAAAAAAAAAATATAGTTAGCAACTTGATGGAATATTCATTTCCCATTCGTACTTGCATACTTTTAGTAGTACTAGTCAGTATTTATTATTCCGTGTTCGCTGCACAAATAGTAAGTTGAGTTGATCACCATGGTGTCAGGTCTGTTGAAATTAAAATTGTTTCTAGCGTGTCTCAAGGCTCTACTGTTAGGCCTCTTTTATTTGCTTTATTTATTAATAACATTGTAAAATACTTGAACGTTGATATCTCACTCTATGCCGCTAAAATTTGTTATAATGTAGTCTCTTACAACTGAAAAAATCATCCCATTTTGTATGCATATAGTATAGTGGTGTCACATTAGATCGTCCTGAGTGTGTCAAAGACCTGGGGGTAAGTTTTGACAAAAAATTAACGTTTAATTTCCATGTTGAATCAATTATTCAAGCATGCTACATAAATTTAGGGTTTGTTATTAGAAACCGATATTAACATACTGTTTTTGCTTTTTAACACATTCGTAAAATCTAAGTTAGAATATGTTTCAATGACCTGACGTATCATACAGTTGATGGATTTTGTCCTCTCATCGGCATTACTCAAAAAGTCTTGAACTACGTAGGTACGTAAAAGCAAGCTGTATTATTTATGTTCAAACTTTTGAAAAACCATATAGACATCCTCCTATATTAGAAAAACTAACGTTTGCCTTGCCACGTACTTTCTCTAGATATATGAAGGCATTATATTTGCCTATTCCAAGAACCAATATCTTAAAATTTTCTCTGATGCATTTCAGCTGTCATACCTGTAATAATTTGCAAAGCAAGGTTGATATCTTTTGTACATCTTAAATAAAGTTATTATTAAATAAAATGAAAACTATCATATCAAATATATAGAATTTGACATCAATTTTAGGTTGTATTGCCATTTCATTGTGTTCTTTTGTAAACTTCACATTTTTTTGTTTTTTTTTTAAATTTGCGTGTTGTGTATATAATGTAGCTAATAAATAAAATAAAAAATATACTAATGTCAAATATTCCACATGTCTGTTACCGTTTTAGGTCTTCCACACATTCTATTTCTATAATATAGATGCATTACTATCTAATAATTAATTTTATGAAACAGAACATTCACGGATTTTTCATATGAAGGATTAGAATCTATTGATTCACTGCTATTCAAATCCAGGATATCTCAAACGTTCACACATTTTATGTATGCGGTATATTTAAAAGATTATTCTGTTATCAACATAATGGGTAAGCAAACAGTAATAAATTTAAATAGAACCATTTAGATTATACTCTAATTAAATTGACATATAAACTACCCATAACTAAATTAAATTTCAATCGATATTTGTAATTGACCGATTACTTTTGTTTTTCAAAAGACCTGTTACGGTCCATTAATCATTGACGTTATAATTTATAATAATTATAGTAATAAAATAATGTTTATAAAATTGTTCATTTTGACTTGCAGAATGCAGTGAATTTTCTTGCCTATTCATTCCCGTATTACCGATATATAAGAAATAGACCTTAGATTCAATTTCTACCAATTATAATTAACATCCTAAAAAATCATAAATGTGTTACATTTAGGTATTGAGAACCCACTACATATTATGTAAGTGATGTAGATAAATATTATTAATTCATTCGAATCTACTCAACTCGATTCAAATAAATTTATTCAATTCGATTAATCCATACGAATCGATTATTTAACGAAACCGACATCGCTTCTTATATTACATTCAAACAGTTTCTTGTTAGCAAATCGTTTAAGAAAGATATTTTTATTCTATCTGATAGGTAGTAATCATGCATCTGGAATTGTGGGGAGAAAAAACAAACCCTTAGAGCAACAGTTTTCTTGATATTCACTTTTTAATTGTTGCCGCAAGAACATTTTTCTTGAAATAAAACAAAAATGATTAAACAAAAATTAAGCATTTCTAATTAATTCACTTCAACCAATAAAACTTTAATTTCAAAGTGTAAACTATTTTAGTTTATCACTATGAAATGTTGATACAAATATCTAGCATTTTAATTGAAAAACATGTTTGCTGACCAATGAAAGCCATTGCCATTATTTGTACTGCCCTCGACCGACATGAAGTAGGTAATGACAGCTAAATGTAGCTTGAAAAATTGGCGCACCCTGTAGAGCGTTAGAAGGGCTTACCACGGGCTTTACTAGGATAGGAAACAGAAGGAGGCTTCTAGTAGAGCCGTGAGCATCGGCCCCATAGGCAGTCGAGGCTAAACGGGAAGGGGCCCGGAGGTCCGCCTCTACAAGGTAAATGCGTCCGGCCGTCTGGTTCTACAGTGCAATATTTTAACATTTAAAAACTGTTAAGAAAAATACAAAATTTAATATTTTCGAACATTTATCGGTCAGTGGTGGCGCGGTTTAAGGCGTCAGTACTTGAATCGAGGTGACTGGATCGCTGTGGGTTCGACCCCTGCAGCCGGTAGACCGTATATAAGCTATATTCGTGGAGAGATTGGCACCCTCTCTGCGGGTATGGTAGGGTGGAAGAATGTTGACTTGGGTCAATGTGAGAGATTGATACCGGTTGGCATTTAACTACCCCCCTAATTAATGAGGTTTTCCAGGTTTCCCTCATTCCTGCACTGAATGGTGGTTAGGGTCTACCAACGTAAGTCGTTCCTGGGCGCAAATGCGGCCTGCTTAATAATAATATGCCGCCCCCTCTCCCGCACAAGTCTTCGACTTCTGGGCTAATCCTCGTGATTAGAATGAGGGGTAGAGATATTATTATTATTATATTATTCGATAGAACAGTTTCATAAATGTTGTTTGAAATCTTTATTTCAGTTAATAGAATCAATATCGTGAATTAAATAAATACATTATTAGGTGCCTCTAACCAATACTATTACGGCGAACTAAAATGATAATGGAATATTGAATTAACAAATATTTGTTGGCATTTTTAAAAGATTGAGTAGAGGGGGTTCGCCATATATAACTGCTCAAAATATCTACTAATTCTCGAGTCTGTTTGTCCCTATCTATATAGCGAAGTAACAGATAATTATTTGGTTAAATAGCTGTTTACTAAAAGATTCACCATCCGTATTTGTGATGCCACGTTATTACAAATAGAAATATAAAAATGTAGCATTTAATTTTTATAAAGTACATTAAAACAAAAGTATATTATGTATACATAATTTGTTTAACAAAAAGTAGAAACTGTATTATTTTATATTAATAGTTTTATTTATTTTAAGTCAAATGAATTAAATCTAACGCATCTTTTTTTAATACATTCGTAATTAATTATATTTTAAATCATTTGGAAATATTAATTATGTTTTACATCCTATGTTATTAAACTAGTTTTTTTTTACTTTTTTCAGAAATATTTATTACTTAGACATAAATGTCATATTAAAGTATTTTACCTCTAGCCTTTGATGTACCATTATTAATATTTCATCTACAAATAGTTTCTAGAAACTTTGTAATCAATAAATTGTCTGGATCACTACAACGACGTCGGCATCATAAAGAAAATAATAGAAAAAGTTCCTATATCTGACCTATTTTCTTTCATGTCACATTCGGTTGTACCTATTGTGTACACGGTAAAAAATAATTTTCAATTTTAGAAAATATGGATATTGAAACAGTCAATGTCTTAAAAAGACCACAGCATTTTCTATTAGAAACAAATTTCTCCAGTTTTCTCGAAAATGTGAAATTAAGAAAAAACTAATTATTGTATTCTTTAAAATAAACAAAATACATGCGGATTCATATCAATTCAGCTTAATAGCTAAGATGCCAAAGACCCTGAAGACTATAAACAAGATCAAGAGATTCAGCCTCATCATACCTTAGTGAGTTTTGACGTGACGTCATTGTTGGCAAGTGCCAATCGGATAAGCTTTGGAAGAACTTCGATGGCTCATCGTAAAAAGGAGGAAAGAATGAGAATCTAGTGGTTAGCAAATGTGTATATCAAGTAGACCTAGGAGTCAGTCATATGTGCAACTACAAACATAGATTGCTAAACCAGATTAATATAATACATGCGGATATAACCTCTACTATGGAGCTGCAGAGCTACAGTAAAATAGTTGCTTTCTATTTCCTAGATGTTCTTATGAGAACAAAACAGATGACACATTAGGACACAGTGTTTATAGAAAACTTACGCAGATAAGTAAGTATTTGAATAAACCACCACCTGACTCAGAAACAATTGACAATACTGTGCATCGTGAACCAGAATACTTGGAAGAATCTCATCATATACAATTTACTTCGATAGGAAATGGATATACCAACAGAAACATTGAGCTACTAAGAGAACCCCTAAGATCGAAGACCTATTCATCCGATATACAAAGATGTACTGACAAGATAGGTCGCACCTTAGGAAAACACGGTATCAATACTGCTGCCTTTTCCAATGTGAGCAGTTGTGTATCATATGGTAGATACAGGGCAAGCTGTAAACCTGAACAAAATCTAGTAAGATTCTGCAGTTTGAAAACGATTTGCCCATATAATAATGATCGAAACGTCACAGGTCAGTGACTTCGAACCATGTACTGGAGAGAGATACTGTTTCTGATATTATATCATGTGCTGGAAAATAGACTACACCATTCATTTCCAGTTTTACTTTTTAGGAATTCTTGATATGAACTAAATGAATTGTTTATTCATTAGCTATTTCTCAGATAGTAAGTATATCATTTGATACCTCGTCAATCGATGTTGACGGTGGCTCAGAATGATTGTCATTTTCGACTGATGAATGGCCTTCCTTTTAATTCTTAACACCTTGCCTGATTTAAAATTTCATACTTGGAAGCAGTTTGCGTCGTTGGAAATGTTTTTGGAAACGATTTTCCAAACTTCACACATAACTTACTGCTAACACGTTAACTCTCTAAGTGAAAATAATGTCACAACACCACAATGAGTCCACATGAGGATAATTTATAAAGAACTGGTTACTTGCATGGTTATGTTCACAACACTGCTGTCAACAGTCCTGTAATTGTTTCACATTCCTTATATTCTTCTGGAACCAATCGAAACATCGAAAACATATTTCTGAACATTTATGTTAGCTATTTCTAGCCATGTTTAGCCTGTACTGTACTAATTTATAATTTAGAATTCATCAAACTACACGTAAGCAAAGGCATATTTGCACCCAACAGTTTTTAAATATAGGTACTGCCTAAGGAATAATTTCCGTGACGTCGCAATACTCCGACTAAAAAAATTCCACTAAAGGGCATCGATCCATCTTGACGGAGTTGCATAATATTTCAAAAGCTGTTGCTAGGCGACTCTGTGCCACAAATGCAACTGTTTGCAATCCTCTAACGGACTGAAATGGAACATAAAGGATTGTCATAAAATAGCTGCATTCTAAACTGATGAAAAAATAACAGTAAAATACACGTAGTTAAATTATAGATAACAGGAGACGAGTATGGAGTAAATCAAGAGCTAGCTATAAATAGATAAGATTGCTTGCAAAAAAGAAAATTGCCTAATTATAGATATTCCACGAATAGAAAAATAAAGAACTTTCTGTTAGCGGTGGAACCAGTTACGTATCTTGATGTTAATTTAGAACTAGTGCTTCGAGGCGCATTTTAAAAGTAAGTGCCCATCAATTATAAAAACAATTGAGAAAAATGTATAATTGGTTCTAAATACATACATAGCTACGTTTATTCTACATAGTCACCATGTTGTTCCAAACAGGCACTTTTGATATATAAAATGAATAAGCTTTTACGAACTCTTCGAATAACGTTACGGCACATCTGATATTGTAGCTAGTTTTGTACTGCGGTTTTCAATTTTCCAATTTACTAGAATGCTAACATGTAGATTTGTTTTGCTGATAGTACCGGCAGCCATAGGTTATTGGCAAGATAAACAATTCCTGATCTGAACATTCCTCATCTTTCATTTTTAACAGAAGACTAATGACACTGATTAGACCTGAAGAACTAATTTAACATTTCGACGAAACGGTGGAAAACGAAATTAAAAGCGGTTGAAGTTGGTGTTTGGAGTCACCATGACTATGAAAAAAATAACTATGTATTTAGAACCACTTTATACATTTTTCATTCACCGAAATTACTTTTAAAATGTACCTTGCATTATCAAAAATGTAACCATTTCGAATTTATGCTGTTCATTAATTTGTGCCATTCATTTTTGTGTTTTGTAGCTGATGAAACATCTCTCAGTGATTACAGATGCAGTGCTCGCCCAGAACTTTGCAAAATATAGGGCAAATTTACCCACATATTCATTATTACTGTACTGTAAATATAAACCAATTTTCTTACAATTTCTATTGTCCTAGAAATGCAGAAATATGTCACATCTCATCTATTATGGCTGAATTTACGCGTTTGCAACGTTTAAGAGTGAGTTTAAGTTTTGAAAGTTATTAGATGATTTTTTAAGCCAAGTATCTCTTTTTTTGTTAGGAAATTTAGCTAGATTAATTTTTATTTTAAATAATTATTGAATCCAATTTGTCTATGAAATAGCATACATAGATATTTGGTATCAAAGAACATACAAATTACTTAATTGATTTATATTAGCTGAAATACCTTTACAATACAGTAAAAAATAAAAATATGTGAAATAATCGTAAGGAAATCTCTTTTGTTACAGATGCGTGATAAGATTTCCAAAATATCTAGTGCCACTCAATATCTACATTAGCAATAGTGACTCTTGCATCTACGCCACTGCACTGTAACATTTTTTAACATGAAAAAAAAAAAATTATTTTAAGTGAAATATTTTAAGAAATATTTAAAAAATGTGATTACCTATTTCAAATTTTAACACCTTAACTCGTAAACGGGGTATTTCCAATTTTTTTTATTTAACATTTTTTTATCAATTTTTATCACCCAAATTAAATTTTTAAGTACGAAAGACACCTTCACAATGCTAATTAAAAAAAAATCAAACACAAGTAGCAGTCGCTGATTAGAATTTATAATAGAAATTTGATACTTACTGGAATGAAATATGATATCTTTGCATATGTATGTATGACTTGGTATGACCGTTCACATAATCTATCTAGTTAAATTATTCAATTGACATGATTTATTGCGTATTTATTTAGCTATATTACAGAAAATATATAACAGCAATTGATTAACAATTTTAGTTATTCAGCAAGTGTAATAAGTCTTTTTGTCAAATAAATGAAGGATACAAAAAATTAAATTGCCGATGAAGAAACTATTTATTAGTATTGTAGTAATGATGAAAATAAATAATTTCTAGTACGACTTTTAACCAACAATTTCCAATATTTAATCTGAAGTATAGGTTGTTGATTTCAAGTAAAACATTGTATGAGTGTATCTACTCTGATAATAATAATATTTGTAACTCTCATTTTAATCACGAAGATTAGCCTAGAAGTTGAAGACTTGTACGGAAGAGACGACGGCATATTATTATTAAGTAGGCCGCATTTGCGCTCAGAAACCACTTACACTAATACAAATTATTTGTAATAGTACACGATGAATTGTTAGATATTTATTGCCAAGGTCAATAGTGTGAAATAACACACCAGTGTAATGTTACAACTATAATGGATTGTAATAAAATCAGTTTATCAATGGAACAGATCCACTTTGTGAAACACATGCATTATTTATACACCAACAGGAAATTCTGTCGAAAAATAACTATGATCTCTATCTAATGTACACATTGTTGGCTGATACTTTAATTATAAAAATACTGCAACTGAAATAGCCGTTTCATTAACAATGTTCAGTATCGCTTTACCTACGCATTTCCTTCCTTGCTGTAACAGTCATGAAGGAAACTGATATTTATAAAATGAAAATTAATTATAATCATTCCTTTGTAAAGACCGTTGAATGATTTATCTAATACGAAAATGCAATTACATTATATATGTATCAGCAATTGTAAGGAAGCAATTAAACATGACGGGAAACTTCTCTCCGATAAAAATATTAACAGTGTTGTGGTTATAGTCTGCGGAGTTAAAAATATATTCATTTATCAAAAGTCACAGCAACTTTGGTATGCTCATATAAACTTTTTTTTTCTTATTTTTATGTATATAATCGGTCGACCCTTCCATATATAAGAACAATATTCTCAAACTGCTAGTGATGGAGGCAAGTTAAGTGTGTCTGCAGGTAAATCAATAGAAAAGTAAGTGAGAATAGGAGAAAATAAAATACAGAAATTTCAACACAGCACAGAAATAATGGAGTTCGAAGTAGAACTGATAACCAAGAGTGACGAGGAGCAAAAAATTAATAGGAGAATAATAAAAGCAAACAGAATTTCATAAGCCATCAACCACTTAAAGAAAGCAAAACCGTTGTTCAGACTAAAATTTAGAATGTATAATGGTCGTCAGCTTAAAGTCACCAGTTCCATGGTTCATTCTTTTCTAGTGCCATTTATTATACACGGTGCTAGAAAGGGACAAAACATGGAAGTGGTGACTTTAAGCTGACGACCATTGTACAACTCAATCCTTAATAAGAAGAGAAAACCGGTTCAGATGGGAAAGGAAGATCCTAAGAAGAAACTTAAGGAACAAAGAAAACGTAGGATAGCTATGTAAGGAGAAATAATGAAAACATATATTTGATGAAGTTGTGGCATCCAGAAGATTCCAGTAGTTAAGTCATATACAGGGTGTCCGGAAAAGACGTGTACAACGGAAGACCACAGACTCCTGGGTTCAAATTAAGCCGATTTAGCCCAATTTACTTATTTCCAAAATTGCTTCGTTTAGCCGCTAGAGAGCGCCAAAGTTTGAGAAAAATTTTTGTTTATTCCGAATATCTCGAAAACGACTTGATCGATTTTAACCATTTTTGGGCTACGCAGTTATAAGTCTAACCGACACTTTTTGACGTTATTTAGAATCTTTTGCAGTTATTAGAAATGTAAGAAAAATCATGTATCATGCAAATATAAGCACATATTTTTTTAACCTCCTGTACAATTACTCTCAGTTTTTTTTGTTAGTAGCTGACTTTATTTAGAAACTTTTTTTATACTCACAGAATTTTGAATAGATGAGTAGTTTAGGCAGAAAAAATATTTTCATATGTCAACAATATCAGCATTCGTTCTGCAACAAATAACGAAAATTCCAAAACTCTCATTTATATTTTATTTAATAAATACAAGATAATAAAATATAACAAAAGAGTTATGATCACTTTACAATAAATGCTCAAAGTGACCACCGTTTTCTCTTATGCAACAAGTAATCCGTTTTACGAAGTTGTAGTGCAGCCTCTCCATGATTCCTGCATTACCTCGTAAAATATTAACTGCGTCTTGGATTCGCCTAAACAATTCCTCTTCATTATTAACTGCAGAGGCATATACTTTAGTTTTTACTGCACCCCACAAAAAAAAATCGCAAGGGGTTAAGTCTGGTGCTCGAGGTGGCCATTTTATAGGAGCATCGTTTCCTCTTCCGATCCACCTGTTAGGATACAGATTATGTAAATATTGACGAACGGGTATTGTAAAATGAGGGGGTGCACAATCGTGCATAAACCACATGTTACGACGAAGTAATAACGGCAAATCGTCCAACAAATTAGGTAATACTTGCTGTAAAAATTTAAATAGTTGACCCCATTCAATCGATGTGGAAGCACAACCGGGCCAATAATAAAGTTGTCGATAATTCCCGCCCACACGTTTACTCTGAATTCATATTGAAAATGTCTTATTTCAGTACAGTGTGGATTTTCATCAGCATAAACGTGTTTGTTGTGGTTATTAATGATGCCTGACCTAGTGAAACATGCTTCATCTGTAAATAAAATGTTTTTGCTGAAGTTGATATCATGGGCTCTTTGATCTTGTATAAAATTACAAAATGCTAAACGTTTTTCGGGGTCAATGGGTAGCAATTCATGTACCGATTGAATGTGGTACGGATGTAGTAATTGCTCCTTCAAAACATCATGAACTATGGTTTTTGGTATCCCTATTTCATGTCCAATGCGTCTTGCACTAATTTTTGGGTTCTCTCCTATCTTATCTAGGATTTGTTCCTCCACCTCTATAGTTTTCGTAGTACGTTGACGCCCTTGAGCCGCATTCATTTGGTGGAAGGAACCAAATTCGCGAAGTCGCCTTTCGATGTTGGCAAAAGTTTGATGATTTGGCACTCGTCGATGAGGGAATCTGTCCATGTAGACCCTAACACTTTTGCGGCCGTTACCTTGACAAAATCCATAAACCAAAAGCATATCTACTTGTTCGGAATATGTATACGTATCCATGATGAAATAATGAAAAATGAGAAAAATAAACAAACACAACAATAACGACAACAAATAAAGTAAGATCTAAAGTAACTAAGTAATTGAGCAAGAAGAATACACCGAGAGACTAATTTCAGTAGCTGATTAGATTTGACACACAACTGACACTTAAAATAACAGAGCCAACTTCTGGTACTTCATTGTTGCAGAACGAATGCTGATATTGTTGACATACGAAAAATATTTTTTCTGCCTAAACTACTCATCTATTCAAAATTCTGAAAGTATAAAAAAAGTTTCTAAATAAAGTCAGCTACTAACAAAAAAAAAACTGAGTAATTGTACAGGAGGTTAAAAAATATGTGGTTTTATGTGCATGATTAATGATTTTTCTTACTTTTCTTATAAGTGCAAAATATTCTAAATAACGTCAAAAGTGGCGGTTAGACTTATAACTGCGTGGCCTAAAAATGGTTAAAATCGATCAAGTCGTTTTCGAGATATTCGGAATAAACAAAAATTTTTCGCAAACTTTGGCGCTCTCTAGCGGCTAAACGAAGCAATTTTGGAAATAAGTAAATTGGGCTAAATCGGCTTATTTTGAACCCAGGAGTCTGTGGTCTTCCGTTGTACACGTCTTTTCCGGACACCCTGTATAACGAATGGGAGTAGTAAGAGGTAAGTCTAAAGAAAAAAAGATGCAGACCGAGGAAGCAACGTGGAGAGGTCGTTGCAATAGATCTAAGAGAGAACAATGTAACATATTGGAAAAGAAAGACGAGAGAGAGAGAGAGATAACGGAGTGTAAAAAATAACGCAGATCTGGATCTAAATGGCTTATAAACACGTTTATTCTCAAACACCTATATTTCAGTAGCTACATTTAACGCTCAACATGTTTCCTTTTTTACTTAAAATCCGTAGCAGAGAACATACACAAAATATCTTCTAAAATAAATTTTGCGTTTGAAGGGCTGAACTAGAAACCGATTGATGTAAGTATGTAGGAAAAGTATCTGGGGTAATTAACGGGTTGGTTTGGGAAAAGGAACTGCCAAAAAAATGGACGAAAGCAGTAATCTGCCTTATACATAAAAAGAGATAGAGAGGAATGCCAGAAATAGCACTTTTGAGTGTGGCGTATAAAATACTTAGCCACTTATATCAAAAACAGATTGATGGCAGAACTGAAAGAAATTGGAGAATATCAATGTGGTTTTAGACAAGTCATCAGCAATCATATGACAAAATAAAAAGAAAATAACTATACAAGGTTTTGGAAGAAATGGAAATCGGCAAGACGATAAGAAGCATGATAAGCCTGAAAAAACGTCATTCGTAAGAGAGGCTGAAGTCTATAAATCAGGCGTTATATACTATAATCATCAGTGTCTGGCATTTGCAGATGATCTCGTAATACTGGCAACTAAGTACATGGAATGGATGAAAAAAGAATATCAAAATATTTTTAAAAATAGAAACAAATCAAGGGAAAACATACAGGTTTGAAGAAGTAGAACAGTTCACGTATTTAAAAACTATATTTGCCACGTAACCGAAAAGAGAAGGCGAGCATAATATGCGTGATAAAAATACAAAGATTAACGTAGCTAGGGCATATTGAGAGGATGCTAGAGCAGACTTCAAAAATGGTAATGATGCGAACAATTGGTGGCAGCAAGAAGAGGAAAGAGCGAGAACAAGATGAAAAACAGAGGTGGAGAAAGACCTACAGCAACTACAAATTGTCGGATGGAAAGTAAAAGCAAGGGATAGAATATAATGGAGCAGGATAGTCAACCATGCCATTGAACCAAATCTTCAAAGGCAATATTATAACCGACGCCTAAACAACTAACGTATAAACTGATGGAAAGGCTGAAATGATGTTATAAGTCATTTTTGGATGAAGATGAAGATTTTTAGATATTTTATCGTAAAAATCTTCATTTTCGAGATAAACTTTTTTATTGTTATATATCATTAGAAATAACCTCAATGAAATGGGTTGCACTTAATGACAATCTTAAATTATAAATAAGCCCCTACAAGGAACTAATTAATGAATAATTACCGAGAATTTAAATGTTCCTCACTGATTTTACATAGAGTAGTCTCTACTTCGTCCGATTTTTTCTACCAAATTTAGATTCCGCTGCATTCCAAAACTTTCTGCAAAATGATTGATTTTTACACATCAACGGCTTGGACGTGAAAGAGACGCAACTATTCAGCGGCACCACGCTCTGCCTAATTTAGTCAAATGGTTCACTGTTATAAATGTGGTTGAAAAGTTTGGACAAGAACCACAGATTTTTCAAAATATTAGATTCTATTTGAATTATGCAAATACTCGTATTTTTGCAGCAGGTGAATATGTAGAGCAGCTGGTAAACTAAAATGTTCAGTTAGTAAATTAAAATTACAATGTTAAATTAAATTGAAGTATATTAATAAATATATTTCTTACATACCTGTTAATTTTTCTTATTCAACGAAATTACATATATGCAAAAAACATTTGTTTGCATTAAACTTGCAACTCTGACTGGCACTATGTTCAGAAACACTTTGTATACAATTAGTTAAGGCAATTAACTATAACTTCGATATAATTTACAAGTGTCCCTGTACATTTAAGAAATACATATATTATTCAGTCTGTGGTAAAGCGCTACGCCAATATTTTTCTGGGCCAACAAGTATAGAGGCCTCTATAGCTGAACACCTACATAGAATATACAGAATGTCCCTGTAATGCATGTACCAGCGAGCCATCATAGACGAAATATGACGATTTATGCTAATTTACTGATATGCAAAAATGCACTGTTACGATGTTAAAAATAGAGGATTAACTATGACTAAGTACAACAATTTTAACCACGTGCTTAGGAAGGCCTAAAATACAATAAAAAAATGATTCCAAAATTTTAACTCGATATTTAAAAAATGGGCAAAACCCTTCTCCCCTACGGAAAGTCGGCGCCTATGATAAGCATCGAGTGAGATGGCTTAGACCCATAGATAAAGCTGTCAACAATATCAACTACTATGCGGTCGTTTTTTGCAGGGTTTCTAAATGCATAAACGACAAAAATTAACATTTTTATTAGTAATAATACCTGACAGATAGGTAACAGTTAATCCAGTTAGCTGCAGTATTATGCATTTGTGTTTTATTATTTCGTTACAAACTGACAAACCTACATTTTCACTCATTACAACCAACAACCACTCAGTAGCGATAAAACTCTACTTCCTGTAGATACAGTTAGATAAAATACCTATTTGTTATAAGAAAATCGAACGAAAAGAATAGTCTTGTCCCATAACCTAGAAAAATAAACCGGTGAACTATATTACGGGAAAATATCTGCATCCGACACAAATTCCTTTATTTAATAACTATAAAACGTTTAAAATTAAAAAGAACACTAAAAACTCAAGAAGAACAAAAAACTACAACACAGGAATTAAATTATGACACGACAGCGAATTTTACCGATGCATTGCTGGTTGTCTACTCTGACTTTGTAAACGTAAAACGTGCGGCGAACGGGTCGCATAAACGGCATTAAATAAGGATTTAATATCAAAAACTGATCTTTCGTTTTATAAATAATTTAATAAGGGTGATTCCGTTAATTCTTAATTTTCTCTATCCCCGCCTAAAATATTTGTACTCTGAGTTAAAGCTGTATATTGATTATTGTTGCAATTAATTACCGACTTGCACAAATGACTTTAATTGAATTAAAAACATATATGTTTTGTGTATTATCTGCCACATTTTTTTTACATTAAGCACAAATAGGCGTATTTAGATCTCGGGTGACTCGCTGGTGCATGCATTTCTGGGACACTCTGTACATGTACTTGTAAACGCCAATTGCATAACTGACACAAACATCAAATATTTACTTTGTTAAATAATCTTAATTTAATCTAAATCACATATAAAAACTGCTAACATTTATTATCTGCACTGCTACAGATACAGAAATACTTTCAGCCCACACGTGATATCAGCATCGGCCGGCAAATAATTTTTAATCAGTTCCTGAAACAACTGTTTCTGACGTAAACTAAGCACCAGGAAAAGAATAATTCATGTGTTAGCAATTTCGTCGTTTTTTTTTCGCGAGAGGCCACGTCCTAAATATGACCACATCAGGCGCCAGATCCCGCTCAAAGCAATAAATTAAACGGGGCATATAATATGGAAGTCGCGGTGCCATATCTAACAGTAATTTGTGAGTCATGTAATTTGCAGACGCTTACATTAAATCACGTTTTACTGTCATTCGGCGAAATGCGGAGGGAATGTAAATCATATAAGCTCGGTTAATTAAGAGAAAGCTATTAATTTAAATTATTCGACGCGTATCAGCATCCCTAAGTAAATTCAGGAAAAAAGTATTAAATTTAATTGCAATAAATTACATTAGCACAGAAAAAAAGTGATTTGTACTTTTGACCAGACCTACCTACCCTTGTATTTTAATGCATTGAATCCGAATCTGATGTCCGTTCATTTCAAACACCCTCAAACTTTTGAGAGAATTGCAAAAAATAGCCAAATACACAGTATTTCTGGCTGTAAAATTATCAAATTTGTAGTGTTTTTAGGTACTGAAATCTCGAAAATAACTGGTTCTCAGCAATTTTTCAAAATCAAATTCCTAACATTTCCAGGTTTTCCTGACAAAGAGCATACAAAATTCATATTTTTAAAAACAAACTAAAATAAAAACAAGTCAAATGATAATGCATAAATGGGCCCATTCGCTGACAAATACGTAAATATTTAATTTTATAAAAAAATATGTATTTCAGTCATTGAACATATTGTATTATGTTAAATATTAACAATTTAATAAGAGATCTAATAGAAATATGTATACAGACACAACAAAACCGATAAAAATAGATTTCACTACTGAGCAGACAGTTGTAAGCTGTTTTTGTACGATGAAATGTATTCAAATCGGTCCAAAACACTACATTTTCGCATTGAAACAGTGACGTACGTCACACAGGTTGCTTTTTAAACCGTGTTTAAAACGTCCACTGAGTCTGGTTTGAACTCTTTGGATGCTTTGCTATTGGTCTATGTAGCAGTTGCCTACAAAGTAGAGATTCCAAAATCGGTGATTTAAATTTTCAGATTTTATGTTTAAAATGGTTGATATTTTTATACTTCTTATCTTGTTCATTTAAAAAGGAATTGGTTGTGGATTATTGTATGTACTTCTGCAAATTTTAACGTATTCTTAGACATCTTACATTACAAAAGCATCTTGTCACTCATACGAACATGTACGTAACTATTTGTTTTTGTTCAAAATCAAAAAGTGTGAGTGTGATGTTAAAGAGAAACAAATATTTGATGACATTACGTTTTGAAACTATACATTTTCTTGGTGCATTACATAAGTAATGTCACTATTGAATACGTTTTGAAATAGTCGATGAATACGGTTCCTTACAAAAAAAAACAGCTATACACTCCAGATATATCCGTTTCTTTCTATCAATCTGCGGGTGCGTGTGATTGAAGCAAACAGAAATAGGCAACTGGGTGCGTTCATTAAATAAATAATTTTGACACGGCATGAGCAGCGTTCACAAATTTTCCTGACGACAATGAAAATTCCCTGATTTTTGACGATTATTGGTACTTTCCTGACGTTTCCCTGGCAAAGTTCAAATTCCCTGACATTTCCAGGTTTTTCAGGTTTTCCTGACGCTGAGAACCCTGAATAACAAACGTCGAACAAAAGTAATATCAAAAATAAAATTCTTGATGTTTTGTTTATCTACTTTTACTATTTAAATTCTCCTCAAATAAAATAATAACTTTTAAAATGCATTTGTAGGACACACATTTTCTTATTCTACCTAAAAATTTGATGGCTCGACAGTTTCAGCTGTTATATATTCGTTTCACTTCGGTACCTTTGAATATTCGCAGGTGGCATAAGATTGCTGTTATTTGATAAACTCTATATTATTCAGTTCTTAAATGCATAAAATTACTTGTATTTGCAAAAAACACTATTTTCAAAAAACACGGCGCCCTTAAGGCAGTCGCAGCTCTTAAAATCGAAGATAAAAAAAATTGTTTTTGTTTATTTTTGGTGCTAGATCAGTATTTTCAACTTTAGTATTCGGTTTTAAATTTTGATGGCAATTTCCATTAACTAATGGCGACACTACAAACATCGTATGAATTGGGAAAGATTCACTTTTGAAAATTATTGTTTTCAAAAATCTTTTACGTGCGATGTTTTTAATATTAGACATGAAATATATTTCAATTTTTAAATAATGTTCTGCTATATTATATTAAAAAAAAAACACCTAACCGAAGCAAAATTTACGGCAAAATTTTAATTGAAACAATAACTTTCGAGATTCTGTAACTCTAACACCAAATTTTTTTGAAAACTATACTATACAATAAAGGAATTTAATCGGGTACAGATATTTCCCTATAACATAGTTCGCCCTATGATGTGCCGGCGATCATAATAATTCGGAATTTACACAAGTACTGGACTGAAGCGGGTGCATTTCGAGTTTTCTATTAGTAGGTATCCCTTACATTCAATTTCAATTTTCTTAGAATAAAAGGGTATTTTATTTAACACGGTCAGTGTATTCTGTTTGTAATTTTGACGGAGCTGTAATGAGTGAAAATGTAGCTTTAGCAGTGTACAACGAAGAACGAATGCAAAATACTGCAGCTGACCGAACTAACTGTTATATATCAATGTACTATTATTAATAAAAATGTTTATTTTCGTGTTTTCTACATTTGACAGCGCTGTAAAAAACGACAGATACGAGAAAAGGGGATTTTGCCCCATTTTTGAAACAGCTAGAATTCCAAAATAAATGGTTTATTGTCTTTTAGACCTCTCGGAGCACGTGGTTAAAATTTTTGTACTTATAGTTAACCCTGTATACTCTATTCAAATTTTAAACCTACGAACATAATTCACAAATAAAATTTTCCGTTACGAAATAGAGAGAAATTTTTCATAGGCGTACATCAGAAAGAATGGTTCATACAAAGTTCCTTTGTTTCTATGTTTATTTCTAGACGTCGTGTACAATAATGCCCTTGAAGATTTTCTATTAAATTTTAAACCGATACGTGAAAAATTTACAAAAAAAAACCAATTTTAAAAGTTCAACTTTAACAGCCTGTGTCTTAGGTATAATTTTTTTAATATAAAGAGTGACCCACTTGATGGTGGGCCACATCTCTAAAAATTTTATTTGTTGTCGATTTGAAAGATTTTTTTCAGTGATAGAGCTGCAATAACTACCCTGGTGCCAAATTTCAGAATAAAAATTAAATTTTGCAGTCTACTTCGAATTTTTTTGTAACCATAAAATTCCAAAAAAAAAAATAGATATATTAGCGATTTCTTTATTTCAAATCTGAGTAAAAAAATATACAGAGTATCCCCGGATAGGTGAAACGATTCTTGTAAGAGACAATAAACTTTGGTGTTGAAAAATGGAATGGATTTAGCTCTGCCTGTTTATGAACAAAATCATGACATCAAATTCATAAAACTTAAAATTTACGCCTTGACAATTTGTAAAAACTGATATTTTTTCACCAGTAAAGTGCTGTTTTTGTATGATATACGACAAAATTTTATTAACAAAAGTTTCTTCAAAGTTTAAATATCCTAGACCCCCTACCCTATAAGGGTACTTCACTAGCAAAAAATCAAAGTAGGCTTAGAACATATACATTTTTCGCACGATTTTTCTTACCGAGAAACTTCATAATAACATTTTGTCGTATCTCGTCCTGAAACAGCGCTTGAACCGGTGAAAAAGAAACAGTTTTTTCTAAGTTACCACGGCTTACGGGATTTGAAATCATTGCAAATTTTGTTTTTTAAACAGGCAGTGCTGAATCCCAGAAGGCTATTTTGTAACACCAAAATTGTTCGTCTCTTACAAGAGTCGTTTCACTTACCCAAGGACACACTGCACACTCATTTTAAATTATGCTAAATCGATTTTTCTTGTTGAAAAAGAGCCTTAAAAATTGAATTTTCATTCTAGCACAAGAGTACATGACAAAAAGTATTCTGATTTGGTCAAGAAATAAAACTTTTAGAAAATTGCCCTCATTTCAAATGGTTCACTTTGTAATAAAAAAAATTATTTATTGTGTTTTAACTCAGTACACTATTTTCTGTTTTTACATCATACAAGGTTGCGTTAACTAATGCCCTCCAGGATCGAACGCCTCTTCTGACTTTTGTTTGGTACATCTGATACACAGCCTCGGTAATGAAACTATAATTTATTTCGCTACATTGTTACAGATTATATTGTCACGGATTTCCCAATCCGTCTTTTTCTTACTTCCAGAAAAACAATCCGTTAATTAATTACTTCTTTATTAACTACTGAACACTACTAATTACAGGTCAACTAAACACTTATTTAATTAATCGCTATCTAAATCACTTTGATCTCTCTAACTAAACACTTCACTTAAACACTGTAATACAAGACTTATACAAGACTAACTAACTCGGCCGTTTATTCTTCTTTTATAGACCCAACGAATGTTCCAGGTATATTCCAGTATCTCTAGATCCCTTTTCTCGTACGACTGGAACGCTTCTCGTCGATTCCCGATTTTTCCAGGCCGATCTCGATCAGCGGCATGTTGTTTGTTTACCAGAATCGCATAGGGGCGATCGGGGCAATCTTAGGCAATTCGCGGTGCCACAGTCATCGGTTTGGGAGTGAGTGGGGCAAATTCTGACAATATATTAAACTCTTCTTTATCTTGAACTGTATCGACACATGAAACGTGAAAGCCTGTAATTCAACTTCAAGTATATAGGCTATATTATATTTAAAATCTGCAGAATACAGATTTTCATTCATTCTAATTTCTGAATGGAAATGAATGGAATTCTATTGACGAGCTGGGAATTAATATAACATAAAACAACAAATTACATTCAGGAACAATTTTCATTTCCTATTTTATTACCGATTATTTATTCATATAGTTTTATTACTTTTTTAATTAGATATTTCGTACACTGAAAAAAATTGTCTTGGCAGATTAAAAATATACTCACACTGAGAAAGTAGAAAATCAGGTATTTGTCACCTTCAGATACTGTCATAAATTAAATGTGGAAGAAAACTTAAACCCGCAATTTTTAATTTTTGTATGAAAACATTATTTATGTCATAATTCGAAATTATATAGAAATAAAATTAATTTGGCGGGCTGTTATGACGTACAAGACTACCTTCTCTTTGTACCATCTATCAACATGTAAAATCCCTCTACATCCAATCTCCAAAAATGTAGAGTGACTCCTAGAAAAAAACACTGTTACTATAAAATGATGTTTATAAGAAAGAGCTTGAACATTATTTATCTCACAGTGCACTGTGATACGATTGTGGATACAATAAAGGCTGAAACAAACTGAAACCCGATATATTCTCTATATTTGTCTATTGATATTGCATCAAGAAAATAATTTACTTTTCATTAAATTTAAAAAAAAAAACAATTTAAAATGGATCAAAATGCCGGTAAGTGATGGACAACTGGTAATAATAATAGAAAATGGTGTATGACATGCAAAACTCTAATGTAAGTGTTAGTAAAGCTGCTAATATGAGTAGTTTGTTAACACAAGTGTTAGTTTCTAGTGTATATTGTGCTATAAAAAGTGTAGAAGAAGTGTACGAGGAAGGAACTGTAGAAATCGATGATGATGTGAAATACGCAATTTGTAGGAAACTGCATGGATTACTTTTCAGAAATGATATATAAAGAAAATTCAAGTTGAGAAGTTAAGAGCATGTCTAAATTATCCGCTACAGTTCTTAGAAGAATGCATGACATGAATTTTCGGTATTTGAAGCGAATTCGTAAAAGCAGTTTGTTGAAAAGATATATATGAAACCAAGGCCATATTGTACCAAACGATTGGCAGGATGGTAACTTTCGTAAAGTAAAAGAGAAGTATTTTTAGATGGATTTTCTATAGGATTAAAGGCGCCTTCTGGAATTGGAAAAAAATTAATAATAATACATTTTGAAAGGGATAAGGGATTTTTATAAAAATGTTTTGCATTGTATCATATAGGACGAAAGATTACTATGAAGATATGAACAGTGGCATATTTGGAAAATGGTTTGAATCTATTTTATTATAGTAGAACCAGAATTAATTATTGAGATGGATAACGCACCATATAACAGAAGGGTTATCAGTATCGAGAAAAACAGATATTATGAAGTGAAACTAAAAGCACAGTTATTAAAAATTGTCCAAAGAGAAAAAGGTCAATAGGTGGATGAGATGGCCAAAGCTCAAATAATTCATATACTCATATCGACTCCGTATTGACATCAATACCAAATAAAAGCTTTTTGGACAGAACTGTATCATTTTTATTATCCACTGTGTCGAAATTGGCAAAAACTGTTATATATATTAAAAATAATGGGCGCGCATAGTACTACAGGGTGTACTACATATAAAAATGATATTGAGGATTGGCCACATCATATAATTATGATCGAAATCACTTGAGGTAAGTTCATTTAATAACTAATTATGTAACAAAAATATTTTCGTTGCCCTTTTTGAATAGAACGATGCTCTCCGTACGTTTCGTCCAGAAGCTAACGATTAGCTTTCTAGATTTTTTGAAGATTGGGTATAGTAGTGTAGCTATAAAAATCCAATGCATTAACACAAGACTTAGTTAGGTATTTTAAATAAGAAATTTCCTCTCGTGTCATAAGTTTGATGGCGATACCGTACGATGAACGTCAAAAATGCATACAAGGTGTTTGCTAAATACGTTTCGAACTTGAAACTTGAGTTAATAGAGGTAAATTATTTGAAAATAAAATTTCGCTGAATTAGAATACAATAATCTTGTCAACTTGTGGGAGATCTTTCAGTTTCATCAATGTAATTCGAACATTTTCACATACTTGAATAAATGTGATCATTTCCTAACTTCAAGACTCTGTATCTAAATAGATATTGAACAAATTTTTCTTTCTATTGTGGCAAAATATCCAATTTGGATTAAAATAGCACTAAAAATGTCACATATAAATAATTAGAGACACTGTATCGTCTGATATCAAAATAGGTTCATGCCGTTTAAGTGGTACACCTAGGAATTTTTATTTAGTTATACATAAATCTGTTCTAATTTTATTCTTAGATTTACGCTGGTGTCGGGGCCGATGAATCATATACTAATTTTATGATAATGTTCGTTTTAAAAACTTCCCAAAGGTATATCGCGATATTATTGTAATTTAATCCGAAAATAAAAAATATACAATTTCCTGCTCTGATATTATGAATCATTTTGATATTATAAATTTGTTCTCAAAAAAGGTCAATATGAATACGATAACCTCAACCTATCAGTTAAACTTTTTTATCTACTTGACGAAGTCACAGCTCTGATGATGAATCATTTTGTACGTTTGTACATTATACAAAATTGTTTTAAGGTAAAGATTTTAGTCCTATCATTTTAACTTAACTTTTAACTTAACCGACAGCTTCGTGTTGATCACTAATTTAAGATTTAAAACATAATTTGACGTGCTGATGCAGATATCGTCTAAAAAATATATAATTAATTTGCGTATACATTCACTGTGTTGATACAGAGGGGCTTACTGTTTTATATACATATAGCACATTGTATACTGTATATTGTCAAAATATGACTGCTTAAATTTGTTCCTGCATGATATGCCAATTGCATATTCTTTTTCGTGATAGAAAACAAAATATATTTCAATTACTACCACAAAAAATTCGACACTTACAAGATAAAAAATTTGAAACATATATATAAATATTTGATGTAGGTACCCATGGTAAATATCCATAATTTTTTAAATGTTTTTGATAGCCAACCATGAGTTATTATGTGCCACACGTACATCTTTTGGTTTTGAGAGTTCTTCGTTGGCAATAATGTTAGTTCTTCTAGTATCGATATATTTTCAGGGGAACCACAGGGTCCACTTCTTTTTATCATTTGCACTTCTGACATTATGACATATTTGAACAAATTTAGTGTTGTATACATATGCAAACGATACGATAACTCAGTTAATATTTAACTTTACTTTAAATGAAATTAAGTTCATCAAAATTAATATTTCTATCAATACTGAACTGGATAACAATAATAAATTAGCCTATGAACATAATCTTAGTTTGAACTCTAGCGAATCAATTCTTATGATTTTTGAAAGTAAACATTGTGTGCACCAAGCTAAAGATAAGTTAGATTTTTATATCAATAATGTGAAATTGTCTTATGATGACAATGATATTAAGTTTAAATGATAATGATATTAGATTTAAATTTCATATTAATAAGATTTTGCAGAAGAGAGTTCATTAAAGTTGCTTACTTGCGGCATTGAGTGAGAAATTATAGATAGAGGCGCAACCTTAATGGCGAAATGCGTATACGATCTACAAGTTTAACACCCTGTATCTTGAAAACAAAGGCCCTAATAGAAAATATCTATAGGGCAAAATGTTTTTTAAAGTCGGACAAGAAATAAAGGCCTTCATGTTTGACGTTTCGTTATGTTACACCATGATACTATAAACACTACTACTGTTTATAGTATCATGATGTTACATCGTGTTTTACAGTAGGGGTTTTTTGAGCCCGAGATTTGTCCGTCTGTCGAGAACTGTTCTTAACGACAGTCAATTTTGAGCGTTCTGTGTGATTCAATGGTTTAACAAGCAAAGAAAACCTCCGTGAACAATAAGTTGTCGATAAATTAACGAATCTTAGAACCAAACAGCTGCTATTACCTAATACCTACTATCTCGGGCCCAAAAGTGTATACGCATTTTGCCATAAGGTTGCGCCTCTATCTATAATTTCTCACTCAACGCTTGCGGCAAGAATTCAGATGACTTACGTCATACGAACATATAAATAATTCATTACATTTTCATCAAAATATTGAAGTACCTGTAACTGAGAATAATGAAACTATAATAATAATACACTAAATGTTTGTACTATATATTGCACTAAATTGCAAAAAATATTGTTTTCAACGCGACAAACTATCGAATATTATGTTGACAAAAAATAATTCAGTAGCATCAATCGTGCTGTAAGTCGTCCGATTGCTTGCCGTGACTATATATAGTTGCGGCAAAAATTCAGACGGTTACATCATACGAACAGATTAATAATTCATTACATTTTCATTAAAATATTTAGCAAATTTCAATCTTTACATCGCTGCACTACTGTAGTCTATGAAATCCTATTACTTTTTGTAGCGTGCACCGTTTATGTGAACGAGTCTTTACATTAGTTTTTCAGGTATCAAAAATGGCTTACGTTTATAGCAACTCGGAGTTAATAGATCATTTTTGGCGATATGAAAATGCTATAGCAGAACAATTTTCCGAGAAACATGTATCAAATGCAGCTATTTTTACCGCGATGTGCAGTGACTGAAAGTCTAGTGTAACGCAAATGTGAGGCGGGAAATTTGAAACCGAATTTGTGGAAAAGATGAAGGTCCAGGACATCTGTGTGTCCAAAGATCAATACCAAAGGGTTGGATGAAGAAGACCGGTACTATGGCCTTTTTGTGGGGATATTTAAAAAATGAAGTGTATCACACCGAAGTGGATACCTACTACTAATGATTTACACAAACGTATAATAGTTGCTGCCAATAACTAACAAGTTCAAAACAAACAAGAAGCAGAAACATTTGTGTTAGTTTAGAAACTGGATAAAATGGACCCAAAATTTTGTGGTTGTAACATCAGGTATGTTAAACTATTGTATTAATTAAAACTACAAATTAATTATTTTAATAATTAATAACAATAGCGGCAATTTGGTATATAAAATAGGAGTTATAAAATGTTATTTATTTCTTTCCTTGGGAATTTCCTTTCATTTTTTGTCCAGATGCTTTAAATCATTTTCAAACTGCCCTCTTTTTTACAAAATTGTACCTATTTGTAGGAGTCCCCTGTACATTCAGATTTTTTTTTTAGATAAGTTTTGAATCACCCTGTGTATTGTATTGAATTACAAACGATTGTTTTTAACGCGATAAACTATCGAAAATGTTGTTGACAATAAAAACAATAATTGCATAATGTCAGCCGTGACAAAAGTCGGTTGAATTCCTGCCGTAACTATATGCTAATCATCATTTTTTGAATTTTAAATAAAAGAAAATGCTTTATGACACTTACCAATTGAATTATTTGTAATATTTATAGTTTTAGATGTGTCAATTCTAATTTGTTTTGTTGTGAATATTATTATTTTGCGTTACCTTTATTTAAAAAATATTTAAATAAAATAAAAAAATAAAATTTTAATCTGTTTTATTCATGCCTTTCTTGTGTGGCTGAAAATAAATTATTTCATTCCCCTAACAATTTCGAGTACCTAAATGTCCCAACAAGAATATAATTTTCAGTATAACTGATGATGACACTTTGGTTCGAATTTATATCAACATTACATACCAAAGTCGTTAATGAATATAATTAATCAAATTAGACTTGTTTCGAGCTTATTAGCTCTCATCAGTAAGCCATACGTAAGGTAAGCGTCGAATAATCTTAGTTGTTTTAAGTCTGTCTAACCCGACGCGACAGTAGGGACCATGAGTAACAAGGAGTAGCGTAGACTTAAAATAGCTGAGGTTATTCGACGGTAACCTCACCTATGGCAAACTGATGAGTGACTTTAGCTGTTAGCTATAGGTTTTCCAGGTGTTTTGTACAGTGATGTTGTTTTAAGAAAATCAAATTAAACTGATGACGAGATTAATTTTGTGTCAGCTTGTCGTGTTCAAGTGACATTACTTAAAATTATTCAATTTTCATTTCTTTTCCTATAAAAATGATTAACAACTACTAATATCGTACATTTTTATGTTTGTTTTACATTTTAAACGTTTGTTCATTCAGTTACTACAGGCAAATTTTATATTTGCGTGACGAATTATTCCAGCATAGCTGTGAACCCATAATTCCAAATTTAGATGTGACGTTATCAACCCTCGAAATTTAGTGTTTTAAGCAATGTACTCGATAATTTTCTTGCGTCTAGTCTGTATTCATTAAATTTTATGTTGTGTCACACTCAGAACAAATTTATGTGTACACAAATACGTTTAACACATCAACACTACTAATGGTACGCATAAATTTTAGGCTGAGTATAAGGTGAATAAGGCTGTAGAATGAAGATGTGTATTTCGTGAATATGGTAATTTGTTTCCATATGCACACAGGTAAGTACCTTTCTAAATACAGGGATTGACAGAATGTGAGCGCCATACAAAATTACTTATAACATTTTAAAATAGTGATTACTTTGGTTGTAAAAGAGTTGACAATCAGGATCTCCGCGCAATCATGAAAGTAATCATCCAACATGTTATATTACTGTTAAGGGCGCCGTATTCCTGAAAAGTGTTTTCTACAAATATAAATAAATTTAGAGAGTTTAGCAAATAACAAGAATGTTATCTCATGCCACCTACGAATATTCAAAGGTACCGAAGTAAAATTAATATTTAACGTCAGAAAACGATCTAGGCATCAAATTTTTAGGTACTGAAATCTTTCAAAATACGTATTTTTTTAAATTCAACTGTAAATGTAAACATTGTTATAACATAAACTTACATAGTTCTGCATATAAGATTGTTCACTTTTGTTTATAAGTATGTGAAAATAATTGTTAAAATGTGGGGTTAGAATAGCGAAATTATGTGTGTCATATAAATGCATTTTAAAAGTTATTACATTATTTGAGGAGTGTTTAAATAGTAAAAGTGGATAAACAAAACATCAATAATTCTATTTTTGATATTACTTTTGCTCTACGAGTTTTATTTTTCGAGATTTCAGTACCTAAAAAACACCACAAATTTGATCATTTTACGGCGAGAGATACGGGCACCTTAAGGCTTACGGTGAGCGCTCTATCAAACGATATATAAAGTCTGTTCCAAAAACCGTCGGGAACTGGTTCAAAACCGTGAAAAACGTTTGACCAACACCGTCTTACGTCGCATTCGCCGAGAGTACATTAACAACTGAACTGACTGACTAATTCTGGACGGTTCGGAATCGATTCTTGCTGTGTTGGAACAAACCCATAGTTTTCGCTCAGTAACTCCTTAATGGATAATGATAAAAATATGCGGTTTTTTAATAGACTATAAATATTATTTTACGTCGACGCTGTGTTTTGAAATTTTGAAAAAGTGTAAAATTATTTTTTTTTAAATGAATTTTGCATATTTTCAAAATTTCAAAACATAGCGTCGACGTAAAATAATATTTGTAGTATATTAAAAAAACGGCATATTTTTATCATTTTTCGTTGAGGAGTTACTGAGCGAAAACTATATCCCTTTGGATCAAGCGCTCACCGTAAGCCTTAATGCTACCGTGTTAAGCTGAGAGATTCTATCTGACAACTTTATGATTGTGGCCTGTACAGGGTGTCCTGAATATGAGTGGTAATATTGAAAGAACATTTAACTAAAGTCAACAAAAAACGTATGAAGAAAAAGTCCAAAATAAATAATTTCTCTACAAATATACTCCAAAAATCAAAATACAACTACTATAAAATGCAAAACTTTTACAAAACTGCTAATAAAAGTACAATAAGAACTAAGCGAAAACAATTTTAACATATTTTTTTTGGAATTTGTTTTTTTATATCAGTATTAATGAAGTAAACAATAGACTTCCTTAAAATCCTTCAAATTGCAACATATTCTAACGTATAACAACATTGCAATTCATTACCTGCACCTGACAACCTCAAACTTGTTGTGTACTGTATATGCTTAGTTCGTATTGTGACAAGTGTGTTTAGTTTCTTTAGTGCATAGTATTTGCTTGATAGCTTACAGTAAGTGAGCCTACACTGACAAAAATGGGTGGAAATTTCCTTGTTTGCCCTTTTACATAATATTTAGTGGTCATTTTTAATTTACCTTAAATATTAAAGAAAAATCAATTTATGTTTTTACGTAATAAAATTAACAAATTTCAGGAATAATTTGGTAATACAATGTACTACTTTGGAATTATTTAGTTTTACACAATTTATATTGAAATTTTATAGAATATTTCATGTGGTTTCTTTTATCCAAACTGTTGCACAAGCGCATAGACACAATCTAACCTCTAACCTAATGCGTTTTAGTTGTATGAAGCTGTGATAGACGAAACGTGTACGGTTTAATGAAGACTTTTTGTGAGATATTCGGGAAAAAGTAAATACTTTCAACCGTAGCGGTCGTAATACCAACAACAGGAGCCGAAATGAATATATGGGCGGGCTCAGAGATACTGATAGCGGGTCTGCCCCTACAGAGCCTAGCCCGAGAATAAGGGCAGGTCAAAGATTTCTAGCTATAGCTAGATGTGCACTTTACTGGCAAGTTACCGAAGTCACATGGCATAAGAACCCGGAAAATCACTATATGTATATCAAATAAAGGAATATACATTTACTAATGATTCAAGAATATGATCGTTCATTTTAAGTGAAAACATTTCAACATATATGTTTAGATGATGGATGAACAATACACTTTTAGACGAAAGTCTTTCTACCCAGAAGTTATTTCTGCTCCTCTTATTCTTAACTATTTCGAAATAAAAATGTAGCTATTTATGAATTTCTTTATTTGCACGTATAGCGTATTATTGAATTTTAATTAAAAAAAACCTACTCTTTGTTTAATAATTTGTTGACTCACTTAAACCTGTATGTTTGTACATTTTATCAAGAGGAATTTTCTAACCCGAGCAACTTTTTTCCATGACATTAAAAGTAAAAGTTTTCCCTCTTTTCAACTTTAATATCTCGACACAATCTACATGCTTAGAAAAATAATACATTTTTAAATTGATTTCTGTTATACTATTCAGATTAAACATAATGAAAATATTTAAGCTGATTGATAAATTGTTTGGAATATACAGTTTTAAATGTGTGAAATAATGTTAGTTATTGAAAAAGTTTTATCTATGCATATTTTTCAATTGTAGTTATAAAGGTAAGTTTATAAAAAAATAAGAAAATTAAAATTACTCAGTAAAATTAAATACATTCCAATCTAAAAATTACAATACAAATTATGGTGGTAATTATTTACAACACACACAATGGAATTTAGCATACAAGTTGTAAAATCACGTAACACAATATATCCATGTTTACTTCTGTAATATTAAAGTATACTTATTTCTTTGTAAAATTATTATGTATTTTCACATAACTTTTCGTGCCTACGTAGTTATGCAAAATTACAAATTTTTATCAGTAATACATAAACAAAAATGGAATTTAATATAAAATTTTTGTAGAACGTAAAAAGCTTCTGAATAAACAAAGCTACCGCAGGATTTAATTTCGATTACAAAATTTTAAAGTATAAGAAAATTTGGAAAATACACTTGGAGCAAGCCAGTAAAATATCATTTTATAAGTACCTACTATGTTCCTTCCAAAATTCGTTTTCTTATATTGCTTTTGAGAAAAATTTTAAAAAATCAGATCTCCTGCCCTCTTCTTTCAGGGGATGTAACTTTTAGAAGCTCCAATTAAAAAAAAGTTATATTAATTCTTATGATTATATAACTTAAAATCTACCAAGGAAACTACCTTTAATTTTTTTGTATAAACTTATGCAACGCCCTATACCTCCTAAATAATTAAATTAGAGCTATAAAGTAAAAATGTACAGGGCGTTTCAACAAAAATATATAGGTTTTGGCAACATTGTAATTGCCATCATCATTGCTATTGTATGTATTTCCTCTGAATGCAACATTTAACACGATCACGTAAAAGGTGTGGTATATCATTTAGAAAAACATACTGTGTTCCTTTATACACAAATACTCTTTATGCCTTTGCATCCGACAGTTTAATATTTATTTACATCCTTTACGAGTAAAAATCTAGATACACGTATGTATCTTCAGTTTTGAGAATAGCGGTAAGTAAATAGGCCAACTGTGATTATGCTGTCAGACATTCTCTTCCACTTCGTATAAAAAAACAATATCATTTGATTAATCCCTCCATTCTTCCTATATTCCGTCTGATTCAAACGACACAGCGAGTTTCCAGATGAACGAACAAAAAGTTCTCGTTTTTGTGAACCTCTTTATGCTTTGTTCTATGAATAAATTTTTTCTTGATGACAGTATGATTAACGCCATTCATATATGTACATTAAAAATAGATAAATAAGATACTTGGAAAGGTCGCTTTATTATTTTTATTATAGAATTGGGGTAAATCTAGAACAGTTTGACAATTATACACAACAGGAACAGATATTTTGACAGTTCTGCTCTGGAACTAGTAACGTAAAATTCCTGAAAAACTTATATTTCTTTCATGAATAAAATTTTGTTATTGTCGCTTTAAAATTGTATTGTATCTGTAAACTTTCTTTTCGTGTGGATTTGATGTCTATTAATAAGTTATTTAATTAATGTTTTCAAAATGAATGGTATGGATTTTTATCACTAGTACAATTTCAATAATTTATTTAAAAGGTAATACCTAATAAAGAACATACAGGGTTAACTATGACTAAAAGACAATAAGCAATTTATTTCGGATTTCTAGCTCGATGTTTAACAAATTGGGCAAAACGCGGTCGTTTGTTTACAGTACTGTCAAATGTAAAAACGAGGAAAATAAACATTATTATTAATAATAATACTTAACAGTTAATTGGATTAGCTTCATTATTCTGCATTCTTTGTTCCTTTGTTGCACACTGCCAAAACTACATTTTTACTCATTACAGGTCTATCATAATTATTCACAACAGAATACACAGTCTCTGTTCACTTAAATAAAATACCCATTTATTCGAAGAAAATTGAAATTTACTTAAGAAATACCTACTAACAGAACACTCGGAATATACCCGCAGCAGTCTTTAATTATAAAATCTTGTTCAATGGACCCTCGACTCTAGAAAAAACAAACAACACGTAGCACATTTCGCCCTGTGCTATAGGGAAATATCTGTACCCAACATAAATTCCTATATTTAATTACTATAAAACATTTAAAACTAAAAATTAATCATTATATGTGTTACTAAAACTGAACCGTAACTTAGAACTTTGCATTGCTAGTTGCATACTCTCCAAACATCAAAAAACAGTGGTCAAAGCTTAGAATACTATATACCAAGGGTCAATAAAGGATGTAGTTTAAAAGAGTAGTAATTATTTTATGCAAACATTAACATTGTTGATTACTGTTAATATTGTTATTATTCGTATTAACAGAATTTAATTCCCCAACAGCATAAGACGCTTAAAAATTTATCAGCGTAATATATCTTGCACTAATGGCGGCTGTATCTTATTCTGTCAAAAATAAAATATCGCATACGATGATTAGTTTGAGACAATTTTTCAGTAGTTGTTCTTTGCAAGTTTAATTTTTCGTGTATTTTTTGTGTATTTACAAGCACGTGTTCAAATTCCGAGTTGACAGATAAGATGCTGATTTAGGAGAAGTGTGACAGGTGCATGTTATCGTGTAGCAGAACGAAATGCGATTTCCGAGTAGACAAAACATATGTGGAATCATCTTTAAACCACATTGAACAACTGCTATAATACTTTGGAGATAAATGTGTGAAATTATTTTTATGTATTAGTGTATATTTGCCTGTTAGGAAATCCATCTGGTCGTGGTCGTCGGGCCAGGAGTATTCGTACGTTTGAGAGAAGGATATTTCCAGCAAACATAAACAGTATATTCTTATTACAAAATTTGCACGGTAACCCATCGTGCATCAGTTTAACTTTCTTACTTCACAAATTCATAATATTATCCATTTGTGTTTGTCACAAAAACCGACCAGAACTGAACCGCGATGAGCTAGCGACAAGCTGAGGTCGAGCATGTGCCGAGCAGTTTCGCAGCTGCCGTACATATCTGACAGGATCAGATCGCGCTCGGCCCGTCATATGTATACGCAGCTCAATAAAATAAAGTGAACTTGATGATCTAAACTTTTCACCTTTAAGTTCCCGAGAACTGATAATCCAAAATTAAAAAACTACTATACAGGGTTTTAAAAAAAGAGTGTAAAATATTTAAGGAGGTAATAGTATGAACCAAGATAAGCAGAAAAGTCTCAATAAACATGGGTCTGCAAAGTAACGGTTGCGGAGATATGGAATGTTTTATGTTTTTTGGCCCCTTTTTTATTTTGCAAAAACGTTATATATTTTTTTATAATAGTTGGTTGATGTTTAGTAAAATAAACAGTACGTGTTTGACTGTTGTTCGCAGTGCACAAGTTTTCTTTCGCTATGACTGGTTATTCTAACGCATAATTAACAGACATGCATTTTATGTATGGTCATGCTAATGAGAACGCCACCGAAGTGCGACGTCTTTATGTTGACGCTTATCCAAATCGCCAGATTCCTTCACAACGCATGTTTGGAAGAATTCACCAAAGATTGCGTGATACCGATTCCTTGAGCAAACAGTGCCATTTATCCGGAAGACCAAGGTCGGTATCCACTCCTAGAGCAGAAGAAGAAATTCTAGCACTGGTAGAGCAGAATTCAGGTACGAGTGTGCGGAGAATATCAGCCGAGCTAGGAATTAGTGGTCCTCTTGTTTGGAGAATCCTTCACAAGGAACTGCTTTATCCATACCATGTGCAATGAGTACAGGTCTTGAATCCAATAAATGATCATCAAGCACGCTTGTTTTTTTGCCGCTGCGCTGGTTTCTACGTCATTATGCTGAAGATCCTCGTTTTCTTGCAAACATTCTTTTTACTGATGAGACCGGGTTCACAAGAAATGGAGTGTGTAATTTTCACAATACGCATATTTCGGCCGACGAAAATCCTCATGCTCTAATAGAATCTGGACATCAGGCACGTTTTTCATTAAACATTTGGATGGGTATTGTAGGTGACAGGTTTCTAGGTCCTGTTGTTTTACCAAACCGATTAACAGGCGCTGCTTACCTCAACTTTTTGCAGAACACACTGTATGAGTTTTTGGAAGACTTTCCTTTGAATCAGAGGCAACAAATGTGGTTCCAGCATGATGGTGCTCCAGCTCATTTTTCCATGGCTGTTAGAGAGCATTTACACCAAACTATTCCACATAGATGGGTAGGAAGGGCCGGACCTGTTTTATGGCCACCAAGATCGCCTGATCTGAACCCTCTAGATTTCTTTGTTTGGGTATATTTGAAGACATTAGTGTATGGTACTTCTGTAAATAGCCTGGAAGAGCTGCAGCAAGAAGGGTGTTTTCGAAAGAGTTCGAATATCGTTGAGACTAAGATGTCGTGCCTGCTTGAAAATGAACGGAGGGCACTTTGAACATCTTCTGTAACTTTGTTTTTTGTTTGTTAAAAGCTTCCTTTGTCGGTTTATTCCTAACAAAATAAAATGTTTGAAAAACGAATAGTGGTCCATATCTCCGCAACCGTTACTTTGCGGACCCATGTTTATTAAGACTTTTCTGCTTATTTTAATGTCTTTTAAAATTATGTATCATACAAGACCATCTTCTATTTAAGATTTTAAACATAAAAGTTACTCCCACTTAGGGGTGGAATCTTGAACGATAAACACATCGACAAAATATACAACCTTCAAAATAGAAGTTGGTGGTGGGTTCGATCGTGTTTTGTATAAAAAATAATAAAGTGGTTTTTCGGACACTTACCTTTGCCAGTCGCATGGCTGTGATCCAGCAGGTACGCACCCGCTCGGAATCGCAAGCCAAACAACACAGCTGGTCGGAAGTTTCGTCGTCCGTGTTGTCGCCGGAAGGTCTCAGGCAGATACCCCACTCGGTGGGCGCACGGAACTGGTTCTTCGCGTTCAGAGTCGTGTACACTTGGTAGTTGCTCAATTTGGCGAACTCGCGAACGTCGTTGCCGAGTTCCTTATCCTCTGAGATCTGAAACCAATAGAAACAATAGTCAGTTTCGGTTTAACCGGTATCGAAGTTAAATCAACGTGTCTAATTAACATCACAGGGCTGGACTGGCTTAGATGATAAAGTACTCGTAGCTTTTAAACAGTCTGACTAGTCAGAGGTATCTACATATGCTGTAGCTCCGCGCGTCAAGGGAAGTTTCACATAGAAGATTGTGATAGGGGTCGTAGAGGGCATGAAAATTAGCAATTTTTCTTTATAAACCTCTGTCCGGAAATATGTCATTTAACCGCTACAGCGCAGGTGCACCCTGACTGTGTTTACTTTTTTATCGGCCTAAAGTCGCCGCACCGATTCAGATCAATGGCTGGCTATCATAACAAAAAAAACACACACACTGATTCAGTTAGTTTCAGTGACGGGAGTGCAAAACGTAAATACCATTAATTTGGTGGCACAATGGAGCATTATTCGTATGCGGAACTTGCTGATATGCATACGATTTACAAAAAAGCTGGTGGTAATGGGAGAAGAGCCGCACAATTGTACACCGAACGGTTTTCAGAACGTCATCATCCTCATCATAGCATTTTTACTAGAATTCATGGACGTCTTCATGTCAGTGGCAGCGTCAGACGTTGTGGGGGGGGGGGCCTTCGCCATGCGAAGAGTAGAGTTTGAGGGAGAGGTTCTGCACCATGTAGAGGCCAATTCGTCCACAAGCATGCGTGCCATTGCACATAATATGGGAATGGCACGAAGTACTGTTTGGCGGGTTCTCCGGGATCAACAACTACACCCTTACCGCCTCTTATAAGTCCAAGCCATGGGTCTGGAGAACCATCTGCCGCATCGCTGTTGTTGTCATTGGTGGTTGCAGCAGGAGTTGAGACAACCACAATTTGATCGCTACGTTTTGTTTACTGACGAGGTCTGTTTTACAAGGGACGGTTATTTTAACAGTCGTAATAGTCACATTTGGAATGAAAACAACTCCCATGTCATAGCCCTCCGTAGAGACCAACATCAATCTGTAATTACCATATTTGCCGGCATTGTGGGCGAGCAGATCATCAGGCCATATTTGCTCCCACCACATTTGAATGGACACGTTTATGCTCAATTCCTGTAGCATGTGCTTCCAGAACTATTAAAGGATGTGCCACTGAAGATAAGAGCTAACATGTGGTTTCAACACGATGGCTGCCCAGCCCACTTTGCTTTGCCA
Organism: Monochamus saltuarius; assembly: GCA_025584915.1. Taxonomy (NCBI): domain Eukaryota; kingdom Metazoa; phylum Arthropoda; class Insecta; order Coleoptera; family Cerambycidae; genus Monochamus; species Monochamus saltuarius. Next base: position 20,479,377 of record CM046723.1, on the reverse strand, counting down.
GTGCAGCACTATTTGAATTAAATATTTCCTAACAGGTAGATAGGCCGACATGGCCCTGTGCATTGGCCTGCGCGGTCACCCGACTTAACCCCCTTGGATTATTTTCTCTGGGGCCATCTAAAAGCTTAACATACGGATTCATCAACAAGGCGTAACGTTAGTCAGACTAGCGGAGGTTACGCGAAAAATTTACGCCTCTGTTGCACCAATTTAAATAAAAGCCATACTCCTATTCATTACTATGTATAATACTTACTTTATGATATGTTAACTAATCCGTAGCACTGAAAAGTACTGTTTTTGAATATAAATACTAAATATACAATGGGAAACGCAAGGAACTGGAGGCCGAAGTTACGCGATTTTTAGACAGGTACAATACTGGGTCTAACTTTTGGCGCAAATATGGACGTAAATAAACAGCCTACCTAGCAACGCATGCTTCGCTACCTAGCAACGCATGTTTCGTGAATGAGCGCAAAGCTGGTTAGGCCGACTAACGCGCTTTACACGGGCGTAAACTGGTTAGTCCGACTAGCGCTACGCCCGTTTCATGAATCCGGCTGTTAGTGTACGAAACTCCTGTTCCCAACCAACAAAAGCTACTAGGAAGTGATGGCCGCGTCCGCACAGGTTCAAGACGTAACTGGTACTTTTTAAAAAAAATTTCGTTTTTTTGCTGTAGCGGCCAAATGGCAATTTCAGGACAGGGGTCTATAATGCAAAATTGCTTATTTTTCATGCCCTCTGTATATTTATTTACCTGAAACATTTGTCGGTGGAATATTGCAACACCCTGAACATTCTCACTGCACGGAAGTTTCAATTTCGGAACAAGAATTCTTTCAATCCAATACTACATCAAAGATTGACAAAGGAATAGATTTCTGGGGATTCTCCACTGAGTAAATCGATTTATTTACCTAGGTGGAAAAGCAAAAGGAAAAACGGAATATCCTACAGAATCGGTTTCTTTAAACAACTATTGAGTCTTTCTTAGCATGGAATTTATTTTATAGGAGTATACACTATTTTTAGGAAATATAGCAAAAAGTAAACACTTGCGTTACACATTTTACAACTATGTCTAATACGTTTTCGATTAGTGCGCGTTGAAAATAAACAATATATACAGAATAATTCAAAATAAATGCGATAAATTAAGTGTGAAGTTACCCCTCTTCCCGTTCTGTTTCAAATTGACACAAAAATAACTTTAAATTCAATATTTTTGGGTATTCTGGCACTATCTAAACTGTTAACATTGGATAGTTTCTCAGAAAGTTTAGTACCAAAACAACCCCCAATTCACATCTCTAAATCTGATGAGTCTAAAGTTATAGTGGCCTATAAAATAATTGAAAAAGGGATCTAGTAGACCTTGACGTATATAATAATAATGTTTATTTTCCTTTTAGATAATATAGTTCACACCACAAAACATATAAAAGGTTCACACATTGCATAGGAATAATCAGCAACCAAGATAGAGAACCAATGTACAGTACACACATTTTAAAAAACAAAACACACACAAGTGTTAAACCAGATAAAATACAATATTAAAATAAATCAAACATTCACATATTGAAATATTCGTAAAACTAAATAGCGATTTAACAGAAACGTTCTTTTTATACAAACGAAGCAAAAATAAATGTTTATGCCTAGTATTTATATTATGGACATCTCTGTTGCACAAAAAATTTTCTGCTTTTAAAAACATTTACACAGTTCTAAAATCAACACAGATGGAAGAGTTAATATTTAAAGATATGTTTGCAGTATCCTCGCGTTGACAGGCTTAACATACTTCGTACAAACCGTTTTTGAGCCAGAAACACTTTATTAGGGAAGGTGGAACTACCCCAAAACACCAAATCCAAAATCCAATGCTGTGACTGATATCAAGTATATTTTTTAGATTCTTAAATTGATAAACCAAAGAATGAAGCCTTGATATCAAAAACTCACAGTGCCTCCTCCAATTCAGCACGCAAGATATTCTTAATCAGCACCTTTAGAAACTCCCTTGTACAAGATTACATCGTTGTGGGTTCAAAGGTGTTTGAGATATGGGCCGTCGAAAAACAATTTTTTTCAACTTAAAATAATTTGTATCTGTAACACGGACTCTCAAATGAAAAAAATGTATTCTTTATTTTTTGTTCAGAATAATGGTATCTACTGGTATGAAATGATTCTACAACAAAATATAGTTTTTTTCAGGAATCATATATAAATGATTCTGGGAAAACCAGTTAGCCAAGTCATGCAATAAATCACAGAATTTAATTTTCCTTTGATCAAAATTTTTATCTGAAATTATAATAGATGTGTCATCTGCATAAAATGTAAACTGTATCAGAGGCGTACTCGGGGTTAAGTACACTTAGGTTATCAATGTTATACAAAATTTAATTACTGCAAAATGCAAAATCAGAAAACTAACGTCATACTCACTTGATTTCTAAGTAACACTAAGCCCGATGATTTATTTTGCCGCTCTGGATTTCGAACTTTCTTATCGAAATAAAATGCCATTGTAAATTTATTTTATTTCGAGAAACGTTGAATCGTGAGAATGGCATTTCATAAGTTTAAAAGATACAGGATGTTTTCAAATTATGGCGGTTTTCTATGGTAACTGTAACTTTTCTACTTATGAACACATGCATATGTTATGAAGAAGTTTTTTTCTACTTGCATGCGTGCGTGTACGAAAGACTGTCAATTGTACATTACCACTATGTACCATACACCCTACACCTTAAAAATACTTCCTTACGGCAAATCAAGTGTTACTTGTTTCTTTAAAGAATTCTGCGAGGTGTGACAATGTTTATAATGCCGGATACAATATTTTTACAATGTGGCATAACGTAAAATTCATGAGAATTTGTAAATGTAAATGGCTTGTCAGCCTGGAAACTGTTGTTATACACCCTGGAGGAAACTTGTATAATTGACACAGTGAAGATATTTTTTCCAACTTACTCCGATTTTTTATTAGACAGTCTCAAAAAACAGCTATGAATTTGATGAAAATTTGTGTATAAAAAGACTGGATTCACAGTTGAGTGAATTTGTGATTTGGGAGAGGCGTGGCACTTACTTTATGGAATATACAGAAAATTATGCTATTTATATATACAGAATCTGAAATTGCGGATCTTTACAGAGAAAGTAGAAATTGCCGCTTCATCCCAGGGAAGGTACGAAGTGTAAGCCGCGCAGTAGTATAATAGAAAACTAAATTTTATTTGTATATCTGCCCTATTCTTCTCAAAGTTTTTTTATTGCATTTAAAATGCTGACGTGTTTTAATTTATTTGAATAGAGTAACGAATAAAACGCGGCGTGAATAAGATCTTTAAATTTTGAAAGTCCATTTAGCGTGTCTACAATCTCCGATAACGGCCGATGGTAGGCGAGAGCTAACGAGAGCCGCACAACAAAAACGGTATCCTCACAGATTAGAGATCTCATGCATTCCGAGGAAATCTCATGCTCTCATATTTTGATTACAAAATCTCATGCTTTTTAATAGACACAAAAAGAAATAATAAAATTATTAAAATTACTCTTTGAAATCTACCAAAACAAAGACCTAACGAGAAATAAAGGCAAAATCGAGGGCGAAATTGAATAGATAGAGGTAGGTATCTACAATATTTGGGTACTGTGGTACTACGCTGCATTGCAGTGATTCTTAACTCTATTCCGGAAACAATAGATTTTACCCGTGAGTCACCCTGCGTCACGTCAACTGCGCCTCAACGTTCGCCCGGCCTAACAATAAAATAAATTAGAAAGGTTAAAGGTTAATAACTTTTAAGTAAGTACCTGTAAGTACCTACTTACAATGTAATATTACGATAAAATAGCATAACATAAAGTTTTTTAATGAAATAAAAATGGCATTACAAAAGTAATTGAAAATGAAGCTGTGTCAAGAGGTGTTTTTTGATAAATTAAGCTATCTCATGCTTTTTTCTCCAAACCTCATGCTATTTTGAAATTATTCTCATGCACTGAATTTTTCCCACACTGACTTATGCGAACAGTGGAAGCACGCTGTGGTGGAAGTATGCGTGTAGCATGACACAAATACACGCAATCGGCAAAACACAATTCACCATCAAGATACTCACTTTCCAAATGTGAATATATAAAAACAAACAATTTTTATGTATATACAAGGTATTTTGAAAGTAGGGTAATACTTTTAACTGATGATAGTATGTATTGAAATAAATAATTTTGTAAAATATTACCCTAATAAATGTTTTTTAATAACTGAGGTAACTGAGTTTAAAGTTATTGCAAATTTTGAAGCCGACTCTGTGTAATCCTAACAAGTCAACAACCTTAACCTACAAGTTCCATCAGATAACAACGTAACACGTACGTAAACGAACCGTGACATTGTTATTATTTCTGGTATTTTATAATTTGTGCGTAGAACCATTTTGTGTTACACGTAATTTGCTGCCACAGTGATATCGCCCAAGTGTATTGATAATAATGACCTGTTAGTAGTGTACGAAGAACGTAATCAAAATCGGCTGGAGCTGCTCCACGAAATGCACAGAAAATTTGCTTATAAATTTCATCCATCTGCACGACGATTTGTTTACTTAACATAGCGAACCCGGGATACAGGCGCGTATATAATTTTCAACATTTACTGCGAGTGTACAGGACCGGCTTACATAATTGAAAAATGCAAAATTGATAATTGTGATTTTGTATATTAACGTTTTATTGGGCTATTTTTTTGCATATCACTTGTCCTTCAAATAAGACGTATATTAAAATTACTATTCCGCTTTCAAAATCACTTTGTACAATTCGGAATAGGTAGTAATTATAAATTATACAGAGTGGTCCGTAAGTAATGGCTCTTGAAGACATACTAGATTTTTCACTTTAAAGTATGATTTAAGCCAATTTGCCTTAATGAAATGCTGATACTAAACAAAATACAGAATGACAAAGTTAGAATTTATAAAGTAATTTTTTTGTAATTACACTGTATCTGTTTTCTATTTCGGCGTTTTCCTAGAGGGTCACATCCACTATATTTGTAACGTAAATGTAAGCGTAACTTTTTTTACCTTAACCAAATCACGGTTTTTATTAAAATATTTTAAACCTACATTATTTTTGAGGCAAAAGTGTATACTTGTCATTAGTCTCAGAAACTGGCCATTTTCTAGAAAACAGCTTTGCAACAATCAGCTGCATAAATTCCTTGTACAATATTTTAAGTAGTAGTAGTAGGCGCCAAAATTCCCTCGCAAATTGAATATCGATATGCAATAAAATTTGCACTGGTGTAAAATAGTGTGGATAGTATTTTTCAACGTACAACGTTTTTAAAATGGTTGTCATACAGATTTTTGCAGCTCCAGATAGTCGTCCTGAATTAGTTTGTGGATAATCCGCAATGTAAACAAAGTTTTCGTGTTTTTTTCTCTATATTCCTAAACAGATTTTTTATTTTTTCGATTTTGTAAAGTAATTGATAACTTGGATAAATACCTTACATTTAGAAATACTTATAAACTTTGCATACATTTTGTCTAATAATTGCTAAAATTTAACTTACTATATTGGTGCCTACTACGTGCAAATATTGTTCAAGGAACTAGGCAGCTGATTGCTGAAAAGCTATTATCTCAAAAATGGTCAATTGGGTTATTGAGAGAAGCAAAAATTGTAGTTCTATCAAAAATCATTTGATTTTTATTGCAAGTTAAAGAAATAACCAGAATTGGTAAAACCCCTGTATCTCGGTAATAACAATGGTTAAACCCTTCAGTACCAGATTTTTGAGGCCTCGTAGATGTCCTGTATTCGGTGATAACGTACGTACGTTTGCCAATAAAAACATCCTGTATATACGGTGTCCGAAATATGAGTACCTTAATTTTGCCTGTGATAAGATGTACTAAACAAAACATATTTGACTTAACAATTTCTTTTCTGACCAGCGGTAACAGAATTATGACAGCATACAGGTCTTGAATACGTCGCTCATATACAGTGCCTTCATAAATGATTAAAAGCCACGCCTATCTTAGGATTTTTGTGTATTTATACATAGTAATTACAAATATGTACACCTAAACATAGGTCCTTACTGTGAATGGTTTTTTAGATCTCTTTTCACAACACAGAACAATAGTTACAAGTGTTTAAAATGACTTATGTCTGTAGCAAGAAGTGTTTACCGTACAAATGTCTTGTAGTTAGAGAGTTTTGCCTAGATTTGTTGTAAATTAACATGCCATGCAGCTGGTTATGGTTACTATAAATTGTTCCATATTTGTTTATGTACACTCACAAACAGTAAAAGAAAAACTAGACTAAAATAAATCGCACTAGCTGTGCACACCATTATGACTAATATTACTTTTAGATTATCACCAACAGCCTGATACTGCAATGTTGTCGAACGTTACAGTACATTACAGTTTTAAAGAGTTTCTCGGAAACTTCAATTGTTTAGTTCATTAATACTGATCCAAAAATCAAATTATGAACAAACTACGTTACAGGCGCTTTTACTTAACCTTAACTTTGCCATGTTGCTAAATTTTTCCCAGATAAACGATCGATGCAGTTCCCGGTGGTACACTCTGTATATCAGCGTCAAAAACAACGCGATCATATAATCTTCGGTTGCTTCATTCCAATGAGCGGACAAAGATCCAAATGACGTTTCTCTTCGCAACGAAGAAATATTTTTTTGCCTTTGCTTTGGGTACAGCCCGTATAACCATTCCCGTTTCAAAAATCGAATCAATGGAGCATATTTTAAGCCGCATCTCGGAACTACTGCCGCACATATTTCATCGATCAAAGTTTTGATATTTCAGACCGGTAGTCTTAATGGGTCCATAAAGGTCGTTCCACAGTACCCCCATTGTAATTCAGAATTTATGTTCGGTGAAATGTAAATTTATGTTACGCACTCGGGGAGCATTTCGCTTCACAGTACCTTAACTAAAACAATGTAAATGTGACGAAATTACCATGAAACAGATATTAAAAAGACCCTCTGAAAATGTCGGCGCCTAGTTATAACTTCCTTGCGTAGTTCACGAGGAGTATAAGAAAGCGGCACCCGCTGATGTCTTTCAAATGATTTGCAGCCCCCGCGTTTTTAGACACACAACTCATTCAAGTGGCTGTAATTTATCTTGCACACTTAAAATATTACAATGGCCGACATTAACGACAACCGATAAATTAAATTTTACTTTAATATGCGGACGTGAGATACCCATTGTGCGCATCGTCGCAAAAACTGTCTGCTCGGAGTTTTCCCTTTAACCGATTAAGTAAAAAATAAGAATCGGATTAACTAACAGTAAGATTTTGTCGCTTCTATACACAGGGTGTTTGTAAATAAGTGCGAAATATTTTAGGGGGTGATTTTGTGAAAAAAAGTTCATATAAACGTAGGTCGAAGTATGCTTCGTTTCCAAGATACAAAGTGTTTAAATTTTATTTTTTTATTTATTTTTATTAATCACTTCAAAGAGTTTTAAAGATATTGACTCGAAATTGTGCATTTTTGGGGTGAGCCGAATATTTCTACTTACACCAGTGACATTCGTGCGAGAATGCAACATTTTTTAAGAAAAAATTGTACGCCACTGACGTTTTTCCGTTTTGATAATTTTTTAGAAATCCGCCATTAATCCTGAATGAAATTGTTCTCTTCAATTTTTTTCGTTGTGGAAAGATGCCCCTTTTGCAGGTATACACTGACAGTATTTTCCCCAAATTTGTGTTTGACAGACCCTACACGGTATTTATCAGGAATGAGGAGACCGCCAGCAAAGATGTAATCACCATCTTCAGAGACGCATAAAAAAAGAAGGAAGGTACAGGATGTGGGACTTATACCAGATCCTTACATATTCTATATCAATGGCAATGGATAGGCATGCTACCGTGGTACAAACGGAATTAGCAGGTATAACCATTACCGCCAAAGAAATTGCCCGTAGATATACAATGGACAAAGCCACTTGAATCTATGCAGATAGTAGACAATCCCTACTGATATTACGTAATCATAAGATAACAACTAGATCAGCATGGGAATGTCATCAGGCACTGATAGTGGCCTCAACCAACAGTTACGCTGGGTAAAGGGACATGATCAATGCAATGGCAATAATGTGGTTGACAAGCTGGCTAGGAGTGCATCGGGCGTCAATATTTTTGACCCAATATCAAAGAAAACACACACAAGAGTTTAAGAAATGTTGGAATGAAACAAATAGCTATCAATTTACTAAGAAGTTCCTAGAGTATCCCTGCAAGGATACAGCCAAAAAGTACCTGCCTAAGTCTAGGACAAATCTTCGTCTGGTGATAGGTATTCAAACTGGACACTGTTGGCTAAGACAGCACCTCTATTACATGAGGAAGTGTGAAACACCTCTTTGTAGGTGCTGTAAGCCTTTCTGCTACCCACCCCACAATTCCAGATTTATTATTATATATTTATTAATTCTAATTTAAACCACCCTGTATACATTACACTTTCCAAGAGTCCTGTACTGGGCGTCGTAAAAGCGTACCACCCTGTATAAATAGTTAACATCCTTAGACATAAATCAGCAATTTTCTATAATTTTTAATTCGGAATGCAAACGTTCCTATAACTGTAAAATAACAGCACTATTTTATAATTGGAAAATATTTATGTTATGGGTTATATTTTCTAAAAGTTTTATACATACACGGCAAAACCCGAAAGTAACAGTAACATGAATGGTTCCAACTACTGTATTTTAATGTAAGCATTAAAAATGCTAATCAGTTAATAAATATTTAAATATTGGGTACTATTTAGTTGAAGGACTACACATTTTTAATTTGCAAGTGTAACAAAGTATTGCATCAGACAAAATACAATGAATGCTTTTTATTAGATATTCAGTTCGCGTAAAAGTTAATACAAAAAATCTTAGAAAAACTAATTCATTAAAAAATTAATCTAGAACTCTTGACAGTCAGAAAAGATTTACAAATGATATTAAAGACCAAATGTAGCAACATTTCCTTGAAATTACTTCTAAGGAATCTTAATAAGTATCATTAATTAAAATTTATTACTATAGCTGATAAAAAAATCATATCACAGTCAACCTAAATTTTCAGACATATTACAGAATCATAGATTTCTATATCTCACCCAATGTAGAATACTTGAATAAAAAAATCTAGTTATACGTTTAAATAGAAAGCAATTTTTTATGTATTTCTGTGTATATTTCATGTTAGAGTTAGTGTCAACGCGGAATCTAACAGGGTCGTACGCGAGGGTCGTTGGCCTTCACAGCTGAATCGCATTTTAGTTATGTACGGAACGCTGTAATAGTCGGTATCGCATCGATACGTTTTCTTTTTACGTCTGCTGTAAGTTATATTCGCCGTGTGTATTTAAATAACTATTTATAAATAGTAACATAATTTACATTAACAACTATTATTTAAGGGGAGAAGTGAATGAAGTGAAGTAACATGCCAAAGCAGAGAATAAATAGATGGGAATTAATCGCGATGAGATACGGTACATTAATAAAATGGTTTCTTAGTTTGTGTAATAAGGAAATTGGAATCACATAAGCCTATCCTTACTTAAACAATTTGACATAAAAGATAATATACAACAAACTATATACGATGTCATTAATGTACGTGCAGTTAGTAGCATAAAAGAAAAAATGCAATGTGTGTTGAAAAAAAATTAATATATAGTTCATGTCTCAACAATTTCTCATGTTATTGTCAACACTAGACGTTGAACGGTCATTTTCCCTACACAAGTAATAATGTGATAAACGCAGTAGTTTCACTACAGAAAACTTAGAAAGCACGTAATAATATGTTTTAACCACTTCCAAAATTCGACGTAAGCCTTGTCTCAACACTAAGGCTTGTCGGGTAGGTGTTGTCTTTTTACGTGTTATCTTATACTCGATATTATATGTAAATTATTTCTTTTTACGTCAGTCAAAATTTACAAATTTACAATATTAACTTAAAACTAAGAAAACATTTAATGAATAAAGAAACATCGTTTTCTCATTTTTTGGAAGTAGCTTAGGTATTAAAACAATGGTGGTCAAATTAACATAATATGGTACAAAAATAAAAAAAATATATACACAAACTGAAGACTTCTATCTTGAATTTGTCAAAACATTCCCCACAGCAAACTGTTATGTCCTCTATGCACAACCAACTTTTGCAAAATAATTGCATTTTGCGTCTCTTAGTGGGGCTAGTACATCTTCATGTTTACTCATTATTTCCATAACCAGATCTTTGTGAAAACTCTACGACATGTTCTTTTACATTGCATATGCTGCAATATTGAGCAAGTTATAAAAGATTACCATTGGCCAGCGCTTTGTATTTCTTGCAACACTGTGTGATGATCTTAGGTTTTTGCAAATTACCCCTCTTTTCATAAGTACTACAGTGTTGGTGCATTGTGGAAACGACAAGCACATTTTTTCCGTTTCTTGGTGTTATACGAAGGTCATGTCAGCACTAAATGCAAATACTGAAGAGTTTTCATGGCTATTTTTCATTTGTGTATTTCGGGGGGCTTTATATTGGCTCTAATTGTACCAACGGCTGTTAGTCGCTGTAACAATCCCTGTAATATTTCTTCCTGAGCCTGATACATGTACATTCTATTAGTAACTGCAGAGGTAGAATTATCAGTTTTATATAGACCGTTGGATTGAACACCAGCATAGATCTTCATGTGGCCCGTGTAGATGTTTTGGAGTCAACAGTAGAGAATACTTTTAGACTATATACCTACAAAAACTACATATACTCCTGACTGCGACTAGTATTTTATGTGATGTCACGTAATTTCCTGAGGAATTCTTCTGAGCAAGTCAAGTTAATCTATCTGCATTCTTGTGGTGCGTGGTGGTATCATCATATCGAAAACATTTTAATAAAAACACGGACCTGGGTAGAGCCAACGTAGCAGGCAATATCTCATATACCAAACCATTTGAAGACCAATACTTTTTCAGATATAATGTTGGTGATCCATGTTGAAGTGCTAAATATAGCCTATAGTCACTGTTGTCCAAGCGCTTGTCTCTGTATCTAACCAAAATCTTTTCTATGGATATGTTTGTGTTTTGAATTACTATATCTATACAGTTTTGCGATATGTACAACCAGCACTGAATTAGTGACAATGCATGTTGCGCGTCTCCTATAACCCCTGGCAAATAAAGAGCTGTTTTCTTTGCGAGTTTTGCAATTTGCGGTGAAACAGATTTTTTCCACTTAGTTCCATCCTTACCTTAATAATACATCTTCTATCAACACTACTATTTTCTTCGTGTTAATCCGCTTCTTGCTCGGTTTCTTCTACTCCATTCAAAAAAATTTGTTTAGAATCCGTTGTTCCTAACTTCACCTTTTTTCACAACATATTTACGATATTGACCCCATTTCCCATTTTTTTTTTAATAAGTTAAGAATCACCCTGTATAAAGAATTTTAATTTTGTCGTGGACTTACGGACACTACCTTTTGAAGAAAGAGTTAAATTAAATATTATAATACACATTTAAAAATTTTATTTGATAATTTTGCATTCCAATCATCACTAGTTTGTTTCCTTTTATTTAATTTTAATTTACTCAAAATTTAGATACTCGTGGAATTTCCAAAATAGATTTTTACTTCGTACTACCTATACCTACCTACCTATTGATTGTGGTAGAAAATAACATCAAATTTTAAAAAATCTAAAACTGCGAGACAAGTAATTCCTAAGTTTATTAAAATTACCACAAAAAGATAATTTATAACGGCCTCGAACATTTTTTTGCAATAAACTATTATGGTTAAAGAATCGATTTTATTATGCCTGCAAATTTATAGTTAGTAATTATTAGCGACAATAAATTATATTCATAGATTTCTGCGTTTAATTTTTTTATTAAAATTCCGATGCAGTCGTTTACTGTTTTCTATAATTAATTTATGTTTACCTATAATTATAAAATAGTAAAAAGACATGAGATGAATAGAAAAATGTGGCTATTAATTGTATAGTGTTAGATACTTGAGCTATTTACTATTAAATTATACTTTTAAGCTGATAAAATATTCTATGACATGATGTGATTAATGGAAAATTACAGGACAGAGTTCTCAAGTAAAAGCAATTTTAGAATATGCGACGAAAATTACTTTTATTCCAAATATCTACATATAGGATGATTCACAACTTATTTAAAAAATTTGGGAATAGATACCAGTGGCGGCTGGTGCTAAGGGACACAAGGGCACGTGCCCACCCTTCACTGTACATGTCACGAAGAAATATATGATGCTATTATAGATTTATATATTTTTTTGTAATTCTATTTTCGGTTGCGAAAAACTACTCAAAACTTATTTCCCGTCAACCATCCACGCGCCGAACTATATCAAACTTTATTTCCTGGGAACCCAAGAATTGTCTCCAAACGTGGCTCATTTTCCGACGTTCGGGACCCCTCGGAGTAAATGAAATTCGCCGATTTAAAGCCGACAAAGGGCACTGAAATACGTGTCTCTGTCCCTTCTCCACTAGTCTCCACTGTCTCCAATCTCCATCCCCTCCGGCATTCAGTTTTCAGTTCTCAGTAGTCGCTTGCTTTGTTTAGTACGTACTTGTATATACAAATATATTTCGCTTGCAGAATAGTTGTGTAAACAAATTTGTGTTTTAACTTTGCTGGTTTTAAAGGCGATTTCTCATTATAGATATAATTTTAAAGTGATTCTGTGTATTTGTACATACTTATTAAAAGAAATGGATCCGGAACCAGAAATAAATTCTGTTCAGTATCTGTTAAAAAACAATCCAGTGCCATTTGATCAAAAATATTTAATTAAAAAGAAAGGTAGGCCTACTGATTTATATATTAATTACGAATCTACAAGTAAAGCTAGAACATATAATAGAGTTCTTAATAGAAACATATATGAGAAATATGGTTGTTCTGTGACAAATAAATTGTTGTTTTGTTTGTTTCATATGTTACAGCGTGGACCAAATACGGACTTGACGATTTAAAGCACATAGCGGATAGGGCCAAAAAACATGAAAATTCTGTGACTCATTTAAAAGCATATATGGACTTTAGTGTTTTAGGAAAAATTGACATACGTGAACAATTAGATATACTCGCGTCAAGAATTCAGACGTCTACGTCACGGCTGACGTTACACATTTGTTTTTATTGTCAACGTAATTTTCGATATTTGGTCGCGTTATAAACAGTCAATTTTTGCAATTTAGTGCAATATATAATGCAAACTTTTAGTCGAGTATGTAGTTTTATAACTATCAGTTGCAGTTTCTTAAATATTTTGATGAAAATATAATGAATTATTCATTTGTTTATATGACGTAAGTCGTCTGAATTCTTGTCGCGAGTATAGTGCGTATTTGCGCTATAAGTTAGGACCTCGGTTAGAACATAATAAACAGGTGGAAAAAATCGTCACATTTTGCGTCGTTTAATAATGTGTATAAAGTTTTTTGTGGAGCCTTCGAATTAGCCTTGCGATGTCATGATGAGAAGACATCATGATACTATGAACAATTGGTGGCCTACATGATCACCCGTCTCCTTTGCAATTTAAATATCGCCTTAGAAATTATATATTAGGACGAAATGATGAAGTCATTTCAGATTCCTCAAATGTAGGTGAATGTAACGTACAAAATATAACGATGGCTAATACTTTGCATTGTTTAGAAAATAATATTACCAACCAGAATAGTGATACTGTCGAAAAGAAAATGTAGATATTGTAACTGTCCAGTTGTTAAGCGATTTATTAGAGTCTGATAAGTCTTCATATGGGATTCCAGAAAATAGCGAGTTAATAGACGATTTTTCTCAAATTGAATGGGATGGATTAGAAAACATCGCCGGGTATATTGCCTTTAAATTTAGAAAATCCGAAAATCTTGGGTATATTACTAACGCAGATGATTGCTCATTTACATGGGCAAATCACTTATCAGAGGGTGGTCTAATGAAACCACATGGAGATTTTCTATTGAAATGTAAACAACTCGATGAAGTATTCGAAAATATTAATGGAAACTCTTTAAAAATAGTAAATAAATATATTCAAGAACATGTACAGTCTGCTCGTAATGTATTATTAAGTAATGCTGTTAAAAACCTTTTTTTCAGATGCAAAATGTATTTCAGAATTAGATCTTTAAACAAAAATATTAAGGAAATGTCTACTATCACAAAACGTAAAACTATGAAAATAGCTACGTAGGTAATTTGTGTATTAAAACAATATGTGACAAAAAGTAACAGAAAATTATAATTGTTTTATTCATTTTTTACCTCGTATATCGTTATGGGTAGGTATCTATAGAGCAGTCGATATAATGAGATCCGCTAATAATAATAATAATAATAATAATAATATTGTTTGCTCTGTTATGACAAATTTTACTGAATTCATAGTAACGTAACCTTTCAATTCTAAAGTAGGTACTTGTTCCACTTTAGTGAACAAACAATAATAAAATAAAGGCAAAAATATATACCCAATAAAGGTCATAGATGAGGGATTGGCGATGTTAGGTTATAGGATGTATAGGATGGTGATAAAGGCGACATTCGCAAAGTTGTCACGGAGTGACGTAATGCGCGACCGTGTCTAAAACGCGTACACCACTTGAGCATATCTTGTGTTCATAGTATCATGAGAAGACTTCGTTCAAAAATCCAGGCATTTATATAGGTTTAATTAACTTTTCTGCAGAATTACATTCTGTTCTTGCAATACATTTAAATGAATCTAAATTTATTTTTTGTGCCCACCCTTTGAAAAACCCACGGGCCGCCACTGATAGATACGTCGTTAAAAATGGAGTCGATATCTTAATAAAATATTTTGTAAAATCCTTATAGTTTCCGAGTAAAAAAATGATTAAACTTGTAATATTTTCAACTTTTACATCGCTGGGCTACTGTAAGCTCTAGCCAGGCGATTTCGAATACTAAAATCCGATTATAGTATTAACGTTTTTGTGATGCGACTATTTACATTAGTTTTTCAAGTGTCAAAAATGGCTTACGTGTATAGCAACTCTGAGATGAGGTAAACATGTGCCAAATGCAGCTACTTTTACCGCGGTGTGCAGTAAGTGCAAGTGGACAATACGCAGAAACATTTGTGTATGTCAAACTATTTTATTAAAAATAAAATTTACTAATTAATAACAATAGAAGCAAAAGCAGTTGAATTTGTTGTATAAAGTAGGTGTTATAAAATGTTGGAAATTTCTTTCAATGTTGTTCGGTTGCGGTTTATTTACAATACACCAATTTCCAGTGCCATACAAAAGAATTTAAATCATTTTTGAACTACTCTTCATTTTTTTCAATACAAAATTGTATTTGTAAGAGTCCCCTGTACAATATTTTTTTTTATAAGTTCTGAAACATCCTGTGTATCAACTTCCTTAAATTTTAAATTGTTAGTCCTAAAAATTCAAGTTATCGATTTTTTCAATAAATTTATAAACTACAGTAAGCCTGCGTGCTATTATTCGGCCTTAAAATCTCTAAGATATACATTTTCATAGAACATTAGTAGTTTTTGAAGTTATACTTCTTTGCGCCCGTTAGACACATTGGGATGGGATGTTGGTCGAGAAACCGCGTCACGCTCAAAAGGAAGAACAAATTTTTAAGAACTTTTTTTTTTTGTACGTTCAGGCTTTGAAAGGAAGTTTTTTTTTTTAAAAAAAAAGAAGTATAACTTCCACCGTCTGGTCCGACGCAGACCCAGTTTTTTTATATCAAGTTTTATATCATTTGTCACTAGGTTTATTACATTTCATTATGTTTTTATCTAAAGCTAGTGTTACTGTCAGAATCTTGAAAAAAGTACCCGAATTGTGAAAAAAATAGTAATTTATATACCAAGGGAGATCCCTTGGTAGAGAATTAAACGATCTTTCAGAATCAAGGAAAAAAATATGGTGTTGCCATTTAAAAAAAATCGATGACGTCATTACTCGAAAACAAATGACATTTGAAAATCGCATTTTACGCTAAAATATGTATTTCTTAAATTAAAAATCGACCTGTTCGAGGATTTTTCCCAAAAAATAATTGTTTCGTTTTTATTGAATTTATTCCATACTTTTGGCGCATACTGTATACCTATTTGATCTGTTTGATTTATCTTAACGGCCATCAAAAAGTGCATCTTTTTTCTAATTATTTTACGGTTTCCGATATGTTAAAGGAGAGTCATGGAAAACAGACCAACCTGTATTACACTTTTTTGTTTGGTTAAAATATTATAAACAAGTTTTCTTCAACATAATTACAATTTTTGTAAAATCCAATAATCTACTGATTACGTTGTAAATATATTACTATTAATTATAGTATGATCAAAATAAATTAAAAATAAAGACAGAAGAATAACAAACATTCTTTCTAAAGCATAAATAAACACACTTGCAACACTTCTGAAGTTGCGAAAATGAATCACCCACCGTCCCACAACGAAATTCTTACCTGAAAGCCAAATTAATAAATTTCAAGCTCCGAGATGAAACAAAAGGACGACAAAATGGTTATTTTTATGTCACAGTGAAAGTCATTTTCACACTCGCTTACAAAGTTGCAACATATGGAACTGCAACACACAACACTTGGCATACTACCAATCAAAATAAAAAATATATACCCAAGTTGGCACGATTTCGGTCGTGGTGCCAGTAATGCAATAGTTATTTGTCAAATTATGCATATGAACAGACGAAAAAAAACAGATCGTAAGAGCGCTGACCCTTGCTTAAAATTTTTCACATCAAGGAGACATAACTAATAAACAAAGACGGTTTCACGAAGTACTCAAACAATTGAAATACTGTGCTCGGCATTTTGTAACAGTAGAATCACTGTTGTTGAAGCCATAACAAATGAACAAACCCAGAATAAAAGTAACTTGAGATTATTCAGTTATAAAAAATTATCAAATGTAGTAGGTACACCCATATTTGCACGTCCTTCGATATTCAGGGTCGTAAGAATACTACAATTCGTGTTACTGTTTTTTATGCTCGGTATGTAATGGGAAATAAACGCCTCTTAAGATTTATTGGTTTAAATTTAATGACTAGACTAAACTGGTTTACGTTGTGTGGATGTAATTTATTTGCAAAAAATTAAACTATTGATCTATTAATTTAAAATCGCGTTAAAAATATTTTAACAGTTTTCCACAGATTTACCTTACCACCTGCTTCTTGCCAACTTACTTCGCCAGTATTTTTAGTATCGACTAAAACTTGGGTTATAACTAATAACCAAATTGAATTTGTGGTCAGTTTTCACCGATTAGGAAATGAGGTTTAAAGAGGTTATCCTTCAATATTTTTTTGGTTCATTATGCCAAACTCAAAGTTTATTTGAAGTTATAATGTCAAAATTAGTTTATATATTGTTGGCAAACAAAACAAATGTATGCAGCTCTATTTGTTTACATCACAAAAATAATATCTCAACTATTCTTTTTGGGAATTGGGAAACATTTATGGAGTGAGTTTCTTGAGGTACTTTTTATTCCTTGTCCAACGTATAATGAAAATGCTGTCATGTTTAAATCATATTTGACAGTCACACACCATTTCTTCAAAATCTTGATGAAAACGTTAACTCTGTTCTTAGCTATAATCTTCTAAAATCTTTGAGAATTGATACAACGTCAACTTTATCAAGCATCCCATTCTTCCGATTTGAATAACATACTAGAACTTAGTTTTTTTATAGTTTATCTGTTTGAAAGACGATATATTTTTTCAACATTTTTGTAATTTGCGGTCCATCAGAAACGCCTTTGTTCAATTTTATGTCGTTGTACAAAACCATGACATTAAAAAATCATCCTTTAAGATGGTCTGGAATATGCATAAAGAGTTGCCTATCGACAGGCCAAATCATAATTAGCACGTATGATTGATTGCATAATATTGTCACGGAATTTGCCCCACTCACTCCCAAACCGACGACTGTGGCACCGCGAATTGCCTAAGATTGCTCCGATCGCCCCTATGCCATTCTGGTAAACAAACAACATGTGTAAATCGAGGCGTTACCAGAAAATCGTGGAAACGACGAGAAGCGTTCCAGTCGTACGAGAACATGGATCTAGAGATACTGGAATATACCTGGAATATTCGTTGGGTCTATAAAAGAAGAATAAACGGCCGAGTTAGTTAGTCTTGTATAAGTCTTGTGTTACAGTCTGAATTAAAGTGTTTAGTTGGAGATATCAAAGTGATTTAGATAGCGATTAATTAAGTGTTTAGTTGACCTGTAATTAGTAGTGTTCAGTAGTTAATAAAGAAGTAATTTATTAACGGATTGTTTTTCTGGAAGTAAGAGGAAAGACGGATTGGGAAATCCGTGACAATTTGGTGTCGGAAGTGGATTTAACTGTGGAAGTTTTAAAGAGCTTTCTGGAACCCTGTCCACAAAGTGGGATTTGAGTGGAAGTTTGAAGAACTTTCTAGAACTTTGTACGGGAGTGCGACAAAGACCCAAGTGTGACATATCACTGCACTCGTCGTGACTCAAGGAAGTGAACGGTGGTATTTGTGCAGGACATTCTCGAACATTCTAGAACTTTGTACAGGAGTGAGACAAATACCCAAGTGTGATATATCACCGCACTCGTCGTGACTCAAGGAAGTGAACGGTGGTATTCTCGAAGGACAATCTCGAACATTCTAGAACTTTGTACGGGAGTGAGACAAAGACCCAAGTGTGACATATCACTGCACTCGTCGTGACTCAAGGAAGTGAACGGTGGTATTTGCGAAAGACATTCTCGAACATTCTAGAACTTTCTACCGAAGTGAGACAAAGACCCAAGTGTGACATATCGCCGCACTCGTCGTGACTTAAGGAAGTGAACGGTGCTATTTGCGAAGGACATTCTCGAACATTCTAGAACTTTATACCGAAGTGAGACAAAGACCCAAGTGTGGCATATCACTGCAGTCGTTGCATTGTAAGGAAGTCAACTGTGACATTTACAAACACATTCCTGGACATTCTAGAACTTTCCAAATAGAGTGAATGCCTGTAACTAGAAGCCAAGTCAATATGGATGCACAACTGGCGAAACTGTTAGAAATGATGCAGACAATGCAACAGGAAATGAAAGACCAGACGAAGACGATGCAAGAGAAATTTGAAGAACAAGGGCATAAAATCGAAGATCAGTCCCAAACGATGCAGGAAAAATTAGAAAATAAATTAGAAGAACAGGGAGAGACGATGCAAATGAAATTAGAAGAGCAAGGGTGTAAAATGAAAGATCAGATACAGACAATACAACAGGAAATGAGAGATCAGACGAAAGAAATGCAGACAAAATTAGAAAAATTAGAGAATACACTAGAAGAAAAACTAGAGGAGCAGTCATATAAAGTGGAAAAACAAGTAGAGGAAAAACTGTTAGAACAAAGAAAAGAAATGAACGAAGAACTGTTAGCACAAAAGGAAATAGACGAAGAAATAAACTTGGTTTGAGTAACCTTCGAAGTGCTTCGACATATATTAGACAAGGTATCAAAGAGGGTGTAATCAAATCAGAAGGACCTGTTATCCGAACTCAGAAGACGAGACCCCCTGAATTCGACGGCAAGGTTTCCTGGAATGTATATATCCGTCAGTTTGAAGCAGAAGCATCAGCAAATGAATGGTCGGATTATTAGAAAGCTACTGCTCTGATAGTTGCTCTACGAGGGGAAGCTCTTGACGTCTTACAAGGAGTTCCTGCTGGGCAACAGAATAACTACGACATTCTAAAACAACATATGGAAATGAGATATGGGGATAAGCACCTGCAGCAAGTGTACCAGGCACAATTGAAAAATCGTCACCAGCAAAGTGGAGAGAATTTACAACATTTTGAGACCGACGTTGCCCGACTGGTTCGATTGGCATATCCAACAGCCCCGTCCGAATTTGTAGATCAGCTCTCCATCCAAGTTTTTATCGACGGCCTAAGAGATTGCGAAACTCAGCAGGCACTACGACTCGCCAGACCTAAAACGTTGACTGACTCTCTTTCACATGCACTGGAATTCGAGGCAGCAAAAATGGCGTCCGGTAGACATGTTAAAGTGCGAGCCATGAATAATAACAGCGATAGTATGGCAAATGGAGACATAATAAGGACGCTGAAGGAGATTGTTGATAAGTTCAGCCCAACTACTAGGACAAAGAAAGAACAAACTGATAGTCGAAGGGATGGCCTTGTTGAATGCTGGAACTGTGGACAGATGGGACATCTGAAGAGACAGTGTAGGGCCACAGTCGCAGATCAGCAAAGGCGCGACTCCCAAGCGGCAGCCTTCAGGGAACATGTTAAAGTGCGGACTATCAGTGATAACAGCGACAGTATGAGAAATAAAGAGATAGTCAAAACACTGAAGGAGGCCATTGATAAACTCAGCCTAACTACCAGACCAAAGAGAGGACAAGCTGATAGCCGAAGAGATCGCCCACTTCAATGTTGGAACTGTGGGCGGACGGGTCATCTAAAAGGACAGTGTAGGGCTCCAGTGGCAGATCGGCAATGGCGCGACTCCCAGGCAGGCAGGAAACATGGAAACGCAGAAGCCCTTTCTAGACCTTGTCCTACCAACAACAACAAACACTGTAGTAGTCTCGAAAGAAAAGAGGACATATCATTTGTTCCTTGCAAGATAATAGTAGCCCAAACTGAAGACAGATGGAGTTCAGCGGCGATTCGGGAAGACCAGCAAGCTGACTGTGAAATCACGCCGTAACTAGACTGGAAAGAATCCAACAACCGACACTCTTGGGCTGAAGTTAGTAGTAAAAGCCCAGCATTAAAGAGATATTGGTCTCAATGGAATTCCCTAGTGTTGGAAGACTGTGTTCTAAAAAGAGCATGGGAGAACAATGACGGAACGGAGGTCAAGAAGCAAGTACTACTCCCGAGGAGGAAGTACATGGAGATACTGGTGGTGGACATTTCGGTGTTAATAGGACTCTACAAAAGATTAGGGAGCGTTTCTACTGGTTGAGCTGTAGGACGGATGTAGAAGATTGGTGCCGAAAATGTGACGTATGTGCAGCCAGCAAGGGACCGAAGACCCGTTCCAGAGGCAAAATGCGCCAGTACATCGTAGGAGCACCGTTCGAGAGGATTGCCATTGATATCGCTGGTCCATTTCCGAAAACCCAAAGTGGGAACCGATATCTCCTAGTAGCCATGGACTACTTCAGTAAATGGCCGGAAGTATACCCCCTTCCCAATCAAGAGACCACAACCGTAGCAGAAGCGCTAGTCAACAACCTGTTCTGCAGATTTGGTGTGCCCATGGAACTACATTCAGATCAGGGCAGAAATTTCGAATCAGGTGTGTTCCGAAAGGTCTGCGAGCTTATGGGAATCCGGAAAACCAGGACCACCCCACTGCATCCCCAGTCAGATGGTATGGTGGAACGCTTCAACGCCACACTAGAAACCAATCTGAGGATGTTTGTGAACGAGAACCAAACAGACTGGGACAAGCTCATTCCACTCTTCCTGTTAGCTTACCGCTCAGCTGTCCATGAAACTACTGGGAAGACTCCGCAAGGATCATCTTTGGAAGAGAGCTTCGCCTTCCAGCAGATTTGGTATTTGGTCGTCCTGCGGAACAGCCCACAGAGCCAGACACTTACACCCATGAGCTAGAACGAAGACTAGCAGCCGTACACGATCAAGTCAGATCTCGAATGCGACTAGAGAGCGATCGCATGAAGACTCGATACGACGTCCGGGCCAATACAGTCGGATTCCAACAAGGTGACCTGGTGTGGCTGTACAACCCCACGCGGAAGAAAGGAAAATCGCCTAAGCTACAAAACCGTTGGGAGGGACCCTACACCGTCATTAAAAGAATCAATGATGTCGTATACCGGATACAGAGGACTCCCAGGAGTAAGATGAAGGTCGTCCATCTGGAGCGTCTGTCCCCGTATAGAGGTGTATCCGATCGGGACGATCGGTCCTAAGGAGGGGGCAGTGTCACGGAATTTGCCCCACTCACTCCCAAACCGACGACTGTGGCACCGCGAATTGCCTAAGATTGCTCCGATCGCCCCCTACGCCATTCTGGTAAACAAACAACATGTGTAAATCGAGGCGTTACCAGAAAATCGTGGAAACGACGAGAAGCGTTCCAGTCGTACGAGAACATGGATCTAGAGATACTGGAATATACCTGGAATATTCGTTGGGTCTATAAAAGAAGAATAAACGGCCGAGTTAGTTAGTCTTGTATAAGTCTTGTGTTACAGTCTGAATTAAAGTGTTTAGTTGGAGATATCAAAGTGATTTAGATAGCGATTAATTAAGTGTTTAGTTGACCTGTAATTAGTAGTGTTCAGTAGTTAATAAAGAAGTAATTTATTAACGGATTGTTTTTCTGGAAGTAAGAGGAAAGACGGATTGGGAAATCCGTGACAATATATTCGCAATATTTAATTTCCTCTGAAAAAATACGTGGTTTAATTGTCAAAAACGGATCTAGTACTAGTCCTAGTGTATAGATAACAGCTAGAGTACCTACTGTAGTGTACCTTGCTACGTACTTATTTTCTTATATGTACAGGGTGTCCAGTAAAGACTGGTTCAAATTTCAGGGCTGTATTTTTCCTGCCAAAAGATAGCGATTTAACCCAATTTACCTCGATCCAAAAGTTCATAGTTGCTGACTTATAGAATGTCAAAGTTAAAAATTAAATGTTGTTTTTTGCTAATACTTCAAACAGTTCAAAATTGGCACTGAGGGATCTTTCGAAATGCCAAAAATTATTTTGACTGAAATTATGTTCTATATTCTAGGGGTCTATATGCGTTTTTCATGTGCTAATAATCGTCCCAAACTTTCTTATGAATCGAAGTGTGCAAATAACGTACTAGTTATGGTTACCTAGAAGTACCTATTATCGTCCAAAAAGTCATACGTTCGGTAGTAATTACATATATGAGGCTCGCAGTCAGAAGACATCTTTCAATTATGTGTGTGTACATAAGACAAATTCACACGGAATAAATAATTACCAAATAAATTAAAAGTAAAATAAATATTCAGGAGTTTCTAACCTTCATGATAAAAACATTCCTGCTATACCTACAGTTAAAATTAATATACATATTTGTAAAGATAATTAAAACATAGCTACACAAATTTTTTAATGTCAAGGATGTTTTTTTTTGTTTTTTAAAAAATTATACGTAAAACAGTAGCTGTTTCTTTGGATTTGTCTAAAGCGTTCGATTGTGTCGATCATGACATATTATTAACAAAAATTTCAGAATATGGCATAAGAGGTGTTTCAAAAATCTTATAGCGTCATATCTTCACGGTCGAATGCAATGTGTTACAGAGGTGGATATATCAGGAAAGTTGCTAAAATCAGAAAAATGTTAATACAAAGAGGTGTACCTCAGGGATCCATATTGGGACCTTTGCTGTATATCATCTATACTAATGATTTGCCGCTACGAATCAATGAATATATAGTACAGTATGCTGATGATAGCACAATAATTTTTGACAAAATTGACCCAAACAGCATTCAAAATACTATTGATAGGTCTTTAGAAACATTGCATAATTATTTCGCATCACTAAACTTACAACTAAACAAAGATAAGACTCAGATAATATCATTTTCAAGGACAAATACTAGTGAATTACCATCTATTAATATACCAAATATGCCAACACCTGTAAATAATTTATTATTTCTTGGTATAAGAATTGACTCGCGCCTGGATTGGAGATCTCATATTGATTTCTTAGAGCTGAACATGTCTAGATATTGTTATGCTTTGAAAACATTGTCTCAAAATATTGGTTCCGATGCTGCTTTTACCGCATATTACGCATATATTCAATCTAAAATTAGGTACGGAATAATTTTTGGGAATCTCTTCTGATGCAAAGCGAATTTTTGTTTTGCAGAAGAGGTGTCTTCGAAATATTCTAAATATGAAACAAAGGGAATCCTGTCGAAGTGTTTTTGTCTCTGCAAAAGTACTCACGTTGATAAGTTTATACATATATGAAGCTGTAACGTTTGTGATTGAAAATAATTATTTCTTTGAAAACTATAAGAAACAACATATATACCCTACAAGGAATAAAGCTGCGCTAACACCTGACATCATTATGTGCATATATTCAGAGAAATATTTTCTATAATAAAAGTTTTTAATTAATTGCCTAATATTGTTAAAAACAAAATTCTCAAAATAAAATTAAAATCACTTTTGATAGAAAGGGCTTATTATACTGTGGATGAATATTTCGATGATGACTTAAACATAAATTATTTCTAAACTGTATTTATATCGCCAGAAACTAGTAACATAACATTTCATGTGACGGTTATTTTTTCTGCGTGATACGAATTATATTATTTGTATTCTCTTTTGATAACATGTTATATGTATGAGAAATTGTTTTACTGTGCTTTTGTCTTTTTTAGCTTTTTCCATTTTATTTATCTATATATTTTTAAATTAATTTTAATATCAATTTTTTTTTTTTTTTTTAGTCTAGTTCTTAGGTTTATTTGACTTGTTCAACGCTCGTTTTGAGCATTTTGTATGTTATATGCATCTGAACTAAATATATTCTATCTATCTATCTATCTATACTTGTATCGGTATTAGCAATTGAAAAAAAATCACAATTTTTCAGATGTAGGATTAACTTGTTAGACGATTTAAACGACATAAAAAAATACATTGTAAAACTATAGACAGCCGTGATTTGGTACCCGGGGAAAACCAGAAAAAAGGTACATTATGTATATATTTCTTAAATTAGGATTTAAATTTATTTATTTTTTTTATGAAAGATGTGTCGTAAACGTATAAATATTCAGCTATTAGACTCCTTAATTTTCTCAAAAGGAGGTTATCGTTTCATATCTAAAATGAAATAATATAGTTTTAACTGATATTTTGGCATATTAAATGATAAGATAAGGAATGCACTACATACATTCGCGTGTAGATAAACTAAACTCTACAATTTACTTTTTTCTATGAAAAATGGATTCCTTAAAAGATAAATTCATTATCTTCAGGATGTTGACACATACTTAACGGATAGGGAAATATTAGTTACATAAAATCTAAAGATTATAAGATAAGATATGAAATCAATTTTGTCGAATATTCTTCGCCGACCAAAAAAAAATAAATAAATAAATAAAAATCAATCATTTGTATGGTTGTCTATTTTAAAATAGTCAACCTTCCGAAATAGATTGCTTACGAAATTGCAACTAAAATATAGCGGGTATCAAGTTCAAAGAAAAAAATTACAACCAGCTACCTACTGATATTTTAACAATGATTCTACTTTGACATTAGGCAGTACCTGTTTTAAAGCCAGCCTGCGTGAATATTTTACGTATTTGTTTAATGCCCGCTACAGACTATGCGTGAATTCGCGTTTCGCGATGCGCGGTTTGTAAGGAATTCGTGCATCATATGTACGGTTTTTATGAATGGATTTTTAACGAACAAGACCCTACAGACCATTCGCGAACTCTTCGCATATTACGAATCGCGCATAACGAATCGCGAATACACGCATAGTCTGTAGCGGGCTTTATGCTCCATTTAATGTACAGCTGTCATAAAATTATTTCTACAAAAAAACGATGTGTTTACCATAATCCCTTTATGTAATAGATTAGCAATTCCAAAAATCGCAAGTCTCTTTTACCCTGTTCAGTAACGTACCAAATATTTTTCTCAAAGATTGTAGACCTCTCATATCTGACTATAATTTAATTTCGGTTTTCAGTTAAGTAATAAGTACATACAAAATTTTAGGAAAGTGGCTCTTGTCATTAATTAGATTTTTTTCTACTGAACTTGATCACCCTGTATCTTTGTTGGAGAGTAAGATAAAAGTTATGTCATATTTAATTTTTTTTTAAATTTCGTAAATAATTTATTCTTGAAGTTTGACTATTTAAGCTTGACACCCTGTAGATTAAAATTAGAAATGTATAATTACTAGACAACATGCATATGAAATTTTCTTGTCACGTTTAAACTATTAACAAATCCTGTTTGGTACTGGAAAAAATATATTCGTAAGATTGTACAATTACACAAATAGAAATATTTTGGTCATTAGAGATATACATTCTACGTATCATTGAGTAAATTATTATTTACTCAATGATACTCGTATTTATACAGGGTGATTCCGTCATAATGGTATTAATTTTAACCACGTATTCGGAAGACCTAATAAAAACAGAAACTCAAAAAAATAAATTTTTACTCGACCTTTCAAAAGATAAACAAATCACCCGATAATAATTGGTAACACAACGCTCCTGGTACGCTACAAATTTTCCGATGACGCGTTCCAGTATTGAAGCTATGTAGAAGTCCAGCAGCGTTGCCACTCAGAATCAGATACATATAATAACAGCACGGTCGGTACTGAAGTGAGACATTTTGTTTCTAATAAAAAATACGAAAGAAAAATAAGAAATACGAAAAAATACGGCAGTACCTATTATCATTACTTGATTTAAAGTTAGCTTCCAAAAATCAACTTATTTTAATTGTCAAAACTGACGTTTGACTCCAAATACTAACAAAGGTTAAATGTACTATACCTACTCTGTTCGTTTACTCTACAATAGAACATAATTTTTTATTGTCATTTTACCAAATACAAGATACAAGATCAGATACAATAACAGTACTCTCCTGCAAAAGAATTTGAAGAGTATATTATTATTGCGCCATTATTTCTTATTTTTATTTGTTAATTCTTTTAATTTTTTTTTTAATTAAGCACTAATAAAATTACAAATATCATGCTTTAGTTTATTTACTTGTTTTCAATATCAAATGAATATTAATTCAGTATATCTAGTCAAATTAAATAATTCGTGTGGTTAATATTTTCGAAAAATTACAATAATATTCAAACAAAATTCAAGAAAAACGCGTTATATATGCAATAAACTATTTTGGATTCACATTGTTCAAGTACGGAAAATACTCTAAGACTACCTTCCTTCGATAAAAATGTGATTTAAATAAAAAATATGACAACATGAAATAAAGACATTTAAAAAATAATAAAATACAAACCAAATAACCGCTTAAATAAAAAAACAACCGCAAACAGATCCTCATTTTCTAAACACTTATATCGTTAGAAAAATCTTAAACGAATCATATAATGACACAGGCGTTTAGAACGCCCTGTACATTTAAAGCAAAAATCAATGGAATATTCGTGTTTATCACAAAAAAAACCTTATTTTAAGCATTTTGAGTGTAATTATGCAACAAATGAATATATTATCGTAAAAAAAATAAAATAAAAAAGTACTTTCTCAGGCCCTATAATTTCGTAATCGTAAGGAAGCAAAATTGCACTAAGGTAAGTTGATTTAATGCACATTATTTTTGTCAAAGGAAGCTAGCTGTACAGGGCCCATTATTTACTGGACACCCTGTATGTTATTTTAACTACCTACTCTTCATTAATTCATGTGGCTGAAGGGCGATGCCGATGACAGATACAGTGGTTTGTGCCCCCTCGGCTGCCCAGTTGGTTGTTTATTAAGCGCTAGATATACCAAGACACACACAGCGGTTTATACATATACATAGAAAAAAATAACTACAAAAATGTTATATTTAAGATAACTTACCAAGTGATGCTACAATTTAAATGTATAAACTTAAATTTATTATATATACGTAAGTGCGTATACACACGTACCAATTTTATCAGTTATCTTAAACCATAATATTATGCTGCGGGCAATGTGAACAAACTATAACAACTGATCTACGTTTTCTCCCCATTACAATTAAAAAGTATCGCAATAACAGTAATCAAAACAATAATGCATGCGCCTCTTTTTAATCCCCTCTCTTTTCCCCACCAAAATGTTTCATGGAATCGTCGGTGTTTTTTTTTCATAATCTAATCGGAAGGATCCTTGGAATTTCCAAAACTTCTACTTTCTGCGCATTAAAATTTTAAACTGATTTCATTACTAACTCAAGTCTTTTAGGTTCTAATTATTCCCATGGATATAAAGAAGTTCCGTGGAACAGCTTTTACTGGGAAGAAATTAGACACTACCTGGAATTTAGAATTGTTAAAAACTGACTTTGTAATTATGAATTCCGTGTGGACCGAATAAGTTAAGCTGGTAACCTTCAGATAATTCACCGAAAAAAGTGTTTCTCGAAACTATTTCATATATTTTTTTATCACCAGTTTAGTTCTCTGAACAATAATATAGGTACATCACGATATTATGATAATATATCTCATTCCAAATATTCAAATGATTTAGTGTGCAATGTTCTTCTTTTTCAAAATATGTCAACTGAATGGGAATAAATAAGTAAGTATTTTTTATGAACACTGTTTATGAGAAAATTTCCTGATAAATGCGATATTTTATGATAAAGTATCCCATTAGTAAATATTTTGAGTTATAATACCAATATTTCGTCAGAAATTAAGTGTAAAATGTTTCATCACATGAAAAATATACACTGCCCATCGAGAAAAGCATACAATTTATAAGAAACGTTTTCACATAGACACCAAAAGAAAAGTGTTAGATGCGTATTCAACACTTATACAGGGTGATTCAGAACTTATCTAAAAAAAAATCAGATACAATAACTAACAGTACTCTCCTGCAAAAGAATTTGAAGAGTAATTATTATACGCCACGCCATTATTCCTTATTTTTATTTGTTAATTCTTTATTTTCTTTTTTTTTCTTAATTAGGCACTAATAAAATTACAGATATCATACTTTAGTTTACTTACCTGTTTTCAATATCAAATGAATATTAATTCATTATACCTAGTAACATTAAATAATTCGTGTGGTTATTTTCGAAAAAATACAATAATATTCAAACAAAATTCAAGAAAATCGCGTTAGATATGGAATCAACTATTTTGGATCCACATTATTTGCGTTGTGAAATGACAGTTATATATACGGTGTTCAGTAAAGAAAGGCAAGGCTACCTTCCTTCGATAAAATTAATGTGATTTAAAAGAACATATCATAGTACAAGTACATTTTTATTTAATTTTTTGAGATAATATTATTATTTGTTGGGCAATTTTAATTATTTGTACTTGCCACTATGCCCTTTCAGATTTGTTTTAAGGATAGAAAAGAGGTTTTTGGAAAATTTATTTTAAAACAGCTTTCGAGTAGTAGTCCAGGGCATTTAGATCAAAATCGACCGGAATAGCGGAAATTTTTAGGCACAGCAGATATCGAGATGCGGTTTTCTGCATTGTGTTCAGGAAGGTCCCAGGAAAAAAGTCTATATCGTATGGTTTAGCAATTTTTTGAAAAATGCCTTCTGGGCCGGAAAATGCATTTTCCAATTGCATCATTACTTGCACCATTATAAGAACAACTGGAAACTCGGAAAAATCGCTTGGAAATCGTTACCCGGGAGTTTTCGGGGCTGCCGAACTCGATTCTGGCATTAGAATTACCCGGGGATGCACGGAAATGGCAGTGTGCATGAAAATCGCTCCAAACTCGTTACTCGGGGGTTTTCGGGGATACCGAATTCAATTATGGCTTGGAATTACCCGGGGGCGGCTCTGCGGGGGTATCCGGGGGGTCATTCTGGGGGGGAAATTGCATAGTCCATGGGAAGCGCTCCAAACTCGTTACTCGGAGGTTTTCGGGGATGCCGAATTCAATTCTAGCATTAGATTTCCCCGGGGGCGCTCGAGGGTCCCTCTGTGGGGTTGTCTGGGGGTGATTTGGTGGGAAATGGCAGCGTCCATGAAAATCACTCCAAAATCGATACTCGGGAGTTATCGGGGATGCCGAATTCATTTCTGGCATTAGACTTCCCCGGGGCGCTCGGGGGTGGCTCTGTGGGAAATTGTAAAAGAGAAAGTAAAAAATCACAAATTATGAAAATAATACTTTATTCAAATAACACATAGGAGTTTTTATTAATGTTGAATTATTCATTATAAACTTAAATTTTTAACTTAAATGCGACTAAGCATCTTATATTTGAAACTCAATGTTGCCAAAAATTTCTTGTTCATGAAACCAATGTCGATGGGTGCCGATTATAAGAAGTGGGTTGGAGTGCTTTATGCATGCAAGTTACTATTTTTGATGGCAATACTTTAAAACAAAAGGCACTGTCCAACGCGAGAATAGCACGAGGAGAGAAGATCCCAAGAAGGACATAGACAGAAGAAAGAAATAAGATGTTTTAGTTAAAGTTAAAAATTTAAGTCTTCAATAATATTTCGTCACATTAATAAAACGATATTTGATTAAATCGGTTGACTCATGAACTGATTCGTTCATTTCTTTCTAATTTCAGGAAACCATTTCACAGAGCCTACAACTAAGTCCTAATACCGAATTAGTCGGCATGCCAGTATCGATTTTGAGTGATCTCAAAGTGCCTTCAACAAGTGTAAGCTCAACATCACAGGTAAAAATGTACAGGAGGCAAACCGAACACCTGGGGAACTATAAGTTTTGAATTGAATTCACTAGAACCTTAGAGATGGTGCAGCCCTGAGCGAATGCATTTTCCGGCCCAGCGCATTTCGCAACTTCAATGACGTTAAACCAGAAACGATGATTTTACAAAAAATTTTGTTTAAGATATAGAGGAGAACCTTAAAAATAGAAAAACAAAATTTAATATTCTGCAACAGAATAGTTTTTACTGTCTGAGCACAAAAAAAAAATTTACAA
The DNA here is from genome assembly GCA_025584915.1 of Monochamus saltuarius. Classification (NCBI taxonomy): domain Eukaryota; kingdom Metazoa; phylum Arthropoda; class Insecta; order Coleoptera; family Cerambycidae; genus Monochamus; species Monochamus saltuarius. The sequence continues at coordinate 20,448,433 of CM046723.1, read as the reverse complement.
AAATCGGATAAAAATATCATTTTTACACCTTAAAAATTATTTGAAATGGGTCACACTGTATGGGGTGATTGCATAAACTGCCCATCTTTAACTCTTGGTAATAAATATTAGAGTTTTAACAAATACAAAACAAATAACAGCTTAAATCACAAAACAACAGCAAACAGAACCTCATTTTCCAAACACGTATATCCTTAAAAAAATCAATAGGATATTCGTGTTTATCTCACAGAAAAAATCTTATTTTAAGCATTTTGAGTGTAATTAAGTACCCAACAAATAAGAATATTATAGTAAAAAAAAATTAATAAAAAAATACTTTCTCAGACCCTATAACTTAAAATTACACTAAGTTGATTTGAATCACATTATTTTTGTCCAAGGAAGCGATAGCTGTACAGTAGGGCCCATTATTTACTGAACACCCTGTGTTATTTTAACTACCTTCTCTTTAAAAAAAAACAACGGTTGATTAATTAATTTGGCTTAAGGGCGATGCCGATGACAGATACAGTGGTTTGTGCCCCCTCGGCTGCCGAGTTGGTTGTTGTTTACTAAGCGCTAGATATACCAAAACACATACAGCGGTTTATACATATACATAGAAAAAATAAGTACAAAATTGTTATATTTAAGATAACTTACCAAGTGATGCTACAATTTAAATGTATAAACTTACATTTATTATATATACGTAAGTGCGTATACAGACGTGCCAATTTTATGAGTTATCTAAACCATAATATACTGCGGGCAATGTGAACAAACTATAACTGATCTACGTTTTCTCCCCATTACAATTAAAAAGTATCACAATAACAGTACCTAATCAAAACAATAATGCATGCGCCTCTTTTTAATCCCCGTCCTTTTCCCCACCGACATGTTTCATGGAATCGTCGGTTTTTTTCATAATCTAATCGGAAGGATTCTTGGAATTTCCAAAACTTCTACTTTCTGCGCATTAAAATTTTAAACTGATTTCATTACTAACTCAAGTCTTTTAGGTTCTAATTATTCACATGGATATAAAGAAGTTCCGTGGAACAGCTTTTACTGAGAAGAAATTAGACACTACCTGGAATTTAGAATTGTTAAAAACTGACTTTGTAATTATGGACTCCGTGTGGACCGAATAAGTTAAGCTGGTAACCTTCAGATAATTCACCGAAAAAAGTGTTTCTAGAAACTATTTCATATATTTTTTTATCACCAGTTTAGTTCTCTCAACAATAATTTACATCACGATATTATGATAATATATCTCATTCGAAATATTTAAATGATTTAGTGTGCAATGTTTTTCTTTTTCACAATATGTCAACTGAATGGGAATGAATAAGTAAGTATTTTTTATGAATACTTTTTAACAGAAAATTTCCTGATGAATGCGATACTTTATGATAAAGTATCCCATTAGTAAATATTTTGAGTTATAATACCAATATTTCGTCAGAAATTAAGTGTAAAATGTTTCATCACATAAAAAATATACACTGTCCATAGAGAAAGGCATGCAATTTATAAGAAAGGTTTTCACATAGACACCAAAAGAAAAGTGTTAGATGCGTATTCAACAGTTATACAGGGTAAAAAAATGTACAGGAGGCTCTAACTAATAAATATGTTTGCTTCTTGCCCGTTTTTGAACTCGTAAGTCATTTTTGACACTAATATAAGCTTTCATCACAAAAACGTTAATACCTACTATAAGTAATGGGATTTCAATATTAGCAATAGTCTGGCTAGAGACTACACTAGCCCAGCGATGCAAAAGTTGAAAATACTGCAACTTCAATAATTTTTTACTCGGAAACGATAATGATTTTACAAAAATTTTGTTTAAGATATAGAGTAGACCTTAAAAATAGAAAACAAATTTTAATATTCTGTAACAGAATAGTTTTTACTGCTCCATGTTTTTAAAAAAAAAAAAAACAAAATCGGATAAAAAATACCATTTTTACAGACCTGTTTCCATTTGAAATGGGTCACACTGTGTATGGGGTGATTGCATAAAAATGAGTTAAAAACTCTTGTACAAATATTTAGTTTTAACAAAGAAAATAAAAATCTACTTCATAAAAAACATCCAGAAAAAATGAAAAACGTTCTGTATTACCAAAAAGTTGTACCTATAGGATGTTACAAATTAGTAGGTCAAGCCGTTAACCCTATATTTTTCGACTAAAAAGAAGGGCTTTTTCTTATGCCACTTTTCATTTCGGACCTCTATTTTCAAAATATAGTGTCAAAATAGAATCTTTTTAAATGATTTTATTGATAGCTCCGGTAATTTTAGAGATGTGTGTTTGAAATTTGGCACATATTTTTATCTCAAGTTGGTACACTTTCTGTGTAATTTTGGTCTAAAATATTAAAGCATAAACGTCGAAAAGGGGGCTTGTGTCACCCACAGACCTATTTTTTAAAACTCTTATAAGATTATTAATTGAAGCTCGGTTGATGAGATATTGCAACTTTTTTGGATGTGTTAGGTTTATAAAAAATATTTGTAAGTATTAAATGGTCACACCCATTTTATTCCGCAAATTGAAGGAACAAAATGGCCCAACTACAGCACACTGTAAGGAAATTCAAAAATTTAATTCAATTATATATTTTTAGGTATTAATAATATTGTGTGAAACTAACTACTCAGTGGACACAAGCCCCAACCTGCGTTGAATTACACCCACAATATCTACCCATATATTCCCTATTATTAGCTTTTGTAACATTTTTTACTGTATTAGAAAGGTATTTTAAGCTAATATAAATCAAATCTCCTACAATTCCTATCAATGAAGTCATATGTATGTTCTCTGATACCAAACATCTAGGTATGCTAATGAACAATTCCACGGACAAAGCTCTATTCAATAATTATCTAAAGAAATTAATCTATCTAAATTTACTAAGCTGGTTTAATGAAAACACTCTATAAATATCTAACTTCACTTTTGACAGTGGGAACTCGAAAATTCAACCACAATAGATGAGATCTGACCTATTTCTGCATTTTTAGGATTGCTTCCTCAGGTGGCCTCTTTTAAGTTGAGTCAAATATCTAACTATAAAAATTATTATATAGATTAAAATTAATTGAAATTAAATATCGACAATGACAAAAGCGACATTAGCCTGTCAATGAATTTTAAATTAAATATGACAAATATCTACTTAAATAATGTTTACCCTTTCTGTAAAAGTTTTTATATATTTTTAGGTATTAATATTGTATGAAACTAACTACTCTGTGGACTAAAGCTGACTCAACTTAAAGGAGGCCATCTGAGGAAGCAATCCTAAAAATGCAGAAATAGGTCAGATATCATCTATTGTGGTTGAATTTTCGAGTTCCCACTGTCAAAAGTGAAGTTAGATATTTATAGTGTTTTCATTAAACCATATTAGTAAATTTAGATACATTAATTTCTTTAGATAATTATATTATTATTGAATACAGCTTTGTTCGTGGAATTGTTCATTAGCATACCTAGATGTTTGGTATCAGAGATCATACATATGACTTCATTGATAGGAATTGGAAGAGATTCGATTTATATTAGCTTAAAATACGTTTCTAATACAATAAAAAATTAATTCAATTAAGCTAACGGAAAATTAAACATTACGGTAAAAATGTTCAGAACTATTTAAATGAAATCTTTCCTAATCGATGGATTGGTAAGATGCACCTGTTAAATGGCAATCCTATTCCCCCGACCTCAACCCGTGGAACTTTTGTTTTTAAAGTTTTATGAAAGATTTCGTTTATATGGTTCCCAACAGCTGAGGGAACGAATTATACAAGGTCAAAAGCACTTTAGGCAGAAACCACATATTTTCCAAAATATTCGTTACTCTCTCATTAGAAGAGAAGGTGAAGGTGGTACCCATATCGAACATTTAGTTTAATTGACCTAAATTGTTCTTTTTTTGACTGTTTGTTATTGTGCCGTTTTGTCTATTTCAATTTATTCCATAAAAAAGAAATAGCCATCTAATACTTAGCGATATTTAATCTGTGCCAAACCTACCACATTCTAAAGAAGTTACAATATCTAATAAGCCGAGCCTTAAAATCAAAATCTTAGTTAAAAAATAGACCAAAGCCACGCAAAAATATTCTGAAACCACAAACACGTAGATACATGGGTACCTACTACAACCCAACCTACATTCATGCTTTGATATTTTAGACTAAAATTACACAAAAAGTGTGCTAATTAAAGATAAAAATATGTATCAAATTTCAAACACATATGCAATAAAAATAATAAAATTTAATTTTTTTTATTTTGATACCATATATTTTGAAAATGTCTCATTATTTTAGTCCAAAAAATATGTAGTTAACAGCTTGACCTGCTAATTTGTAACATCCTCTATAATTTGTATTTCTCTATATTTCTTCAGTTTTAAGATTGAACCTGTTGTATTTCGCGCATTGTTAAAATAATAATCTCTTGGCATTAATTTGTTTTATTATTATTACTATTATATGAATTTTCAATTTTTGGAAGTTATAGTAAAACTAAACTGATGTTTGAATAAATGAACTTAGTACTGTATAAACGCTATCTTATTTTGAATTAATATATTTCTGAACAATTTAGGACAATTCTGGTTTTTAATAATTTTTAGTTTTACAACTAATGTAGATACCACAGGTCCATATGTATGCTTTTGAAATAATAATGATACTCCCTCAACACAGTTCTTGGCAACTATAAGTACTAATTTTAACAGTTGAAAGTAAATTTCATTACAAATACGTCAGCAGTTCAAAAGATATCGCAAAATTCATTTTAAAGAGTGCGATTATTATTGCAAACGATTGTACCTATACTGAATAATAATTGAGATACGGGTCAACGAATCTTCGAGTGACAGTTAAAGAAAGGTCAAAAATCACCACAAAATTTTAACTTAGAACAATTTCATTGTAGTGGTAGTTAATTTTTGAATTTATAATTCCATGAGCACTTATAAAAACTATATTTGAAAATAATTCAATTGAAATGAATCACAAACGACTTTTACAATCATTACCAGCGTGCAATAGCAATAAAAAACCAATAAAAAGAAATTAATTGATCCTATGTACAATCGCAGCATGTCCATTCCGCTGCGAGCTTTTTAATTATGCTATGGAAGCAATTAATCGACGTGAAATAGCCTCCGCAATTAGACTGGATTCGATGCCTGAAAATTTCCATGCACATTCTGAAGCGGCAATCAAAGAGTAATAGGTTCATGCAGATCGATGCGGGATATAGTACCGTTATTGAACAAAAACAAACACTGATAAAATATGTAAGTATACATACGGATGCTATTTATAACGCGAGATAAATTCATCTTACCAAACGTAAATTTTAAAATTCTCCTTACGTTATATATTTTTAGTATCTGGATGTGTGCTGGCATCGGTACAAAATTTAAGAAGTGGAATTAAAATGTGTGTAGCCTAAAGGAGAGAATGCACTACGAGGTCGCGGTCTAGACGTATCGCGGACAGTTCTGTGGCTGACTGGTCGCGGACTTTTACAAAATCAGTCGCATATGTCGTTCTCTATGCGCTTCCGACTTGTTCTATTGTACTATTTAGATGTCAAAATCAGTTTGTCTGTCTGGAAGATGTATTTTTATTAGGTCTTTTATTTGACGCGACTAACTGAAATTGTTCAAAGTTTTCAGCGAGACTGTGTCAAAAGCGAGTCCAGCTTCCGCCTTACTAGTGCAAAAGTGTACACGAGAGCGATACTTAGACATGGTTTGCGATGTACCTAGACCGCGGTCGCTTAATGCGTTTCCTGCTTAAAGCTTAACTAACATAATCTGAAGCTTGCAGGCGTGGCTCCTCACAGAATCATATTTATTTTGATCTCTCTTGTAATTTTAATTTTGATATCAGCATTACAGTTGTTTATCAGACGTATGTAATCGTTATTATCGACAGGTTGCATGTCGCTTAAGTGCATAATCATCCTACTATCTCCCGTGGTGCATACACGTTTTATATTTCACTTCATACGAAGTAAAAACTATAAAGGTCGTAGCTTTGACGTTTCTTGATTTGAGGTTTTGGCCGATGTAATATGTCAAAATATTTTCAAAGATATCCATAACAACTCAAGCGCAAAAAATATATCTATAAAATTAATCTGGTGAAAGAAGAAGAAAAGTCCACTTCCTTAAAAAATAACAATAAACATTAAAATTTTATCGCAGATAAAGATGCTGCAATAGTAATTTTAGATTCAACTATCTATGATACAAAAATTAATAATTTGATCAATACAAAATTAAGATCTTACTAAACCCATAAAAAATAATATTTATAAAACTTTATACAAACACAAAAAAAATTCACAGATATAGAAATAATGCTATTAGAGGCACATTATAGTGATATAATGATTTTAATATTAAACAATAAATACCAACCAACTAGTCAGATACGCAAATAAAGATATAAAGTTTTGGTCTTTGGCATTTTTTGGCGTTTTCGAGAAAATCGTGAACGAAAGGGAGTTTTATCATTAAAAAACGTAGAGGGCTACGACTGATTATTTTATTTGTTAACTCTATTAATGTTTTGTATTAAATAAATTATATAGCCTTTGTTATTGACACTTTGGTGTAACTGGAAGTGAGTACATCTCATCTAGAGTACATTTTAGTTTCTTTTTAAAATGTAAAATGGACCGTACTGAATCTGTACTTTTCACAATCCTCCCCCAAGATCCTCCCCTATCAAAATTAATTTACGCTATTTTTGAGGCAAAAAAATATTAAAGCGCTGAAGAGAACAGCAGTTTCAAACGATTTCCAATCTCATATTTCAATCGATTTTTGTTCGTGCAACTTATGATTGTAGCTCGGAGGGCGTACATTTCAGAACGCATGTTTAAAGGGAACAGATCTCTGTCTTATACACCTTTAATGTCTTTGTCAGTTTTGAAACACCCTGTATTATTAAAAACGGGAAATATTTTATTGAATAAGGTGTACGAAAATAGTACCTACACTACCTACCATACTTCATGTATGTAGTTAGCGTTAGCTAAAAAACTAAAAAAAAAATATTGTATAGTTTCCCTTTAGTAAACATTATCAATTAAAAAAATTCAAATGTTAAAAATTTTTAAGGATATTATTTCAGTCACACCTTTATCTTCCGAACCAGTTGCAACTATGAGATATTTGGCTAGAAGCCATAGCCTCATCATAAACATTTTAGTATAAAATATTATATGTTATTTACTGGTTTAATTCTAACGAAACAGCGCCATACACATATTGTAAAACATATTGAACAATCAATATATTCGTAATTACATATTTATATTATCGTTAATCAGGGCCTGTCATGACTACGTGAACCATTTCACACACTGAACGATGTAAAAATATATGATGCCAAATATATTCCAGTTAGTACTGTCAAAAAAACCCAGCGTGTTAGAAAATATGTGTTAAGTTCTAGCCGCCACATGTCAGGAGTTACCTCCAAATATTCTAATACATGTCTTCCACAAGTTAGGTACTATTAAGTAGCAAAATTCCATTCCAGAAAACTTAGATATGTATGTAAGTGTTTTAAATATAGCCGAAATGTTGTTGAAACCTTTGTTTGCATAATTAAGTACATATTTTTTCTCCTTTATATTTTAGCGTTACCATACGTATTAATATTATCGTGTCAGGACATATTTCCTGTGAACATTTTCAATATTAAATTAAGTCCTGTTCTGTTAAGAGACCCCGCCTCCACTGCTAATAATTTAACACAAAAAAGCAAACAGGTTTATGAATTAAAACCTTAAAATCGTATCCAAAAAACGGTTGATCAAGACGTTTCTTTAAGAAAAAAAAGTCAAAAAACAAGAATTAGGTATTGTATATTATTTTAATTTACAACGATTTAAATGCATGTGTGAAGTACGCTCTACGATTGACCATATTTCATTTTCTTGTGTATTTACTACAATTTATAATAAAGTTATTGAGAAATAACTGAAAAAAGTTCAACGGCCTGTATCTCAGACAATATAAAATTTTGGATTAAGGTAACTTGACTTAGGCCATCATTTTACAGACATCCTGTATAAGTATAGTAATTTTCGAGGTAATTTTTATCAGTTGCAAATCCTTAGAAACTCCTTGAAATTACCCGGAATTCCAGGAAATCCCTTAGAAATCTCGATTTTGCGAAATCTTGTCACAATTTGTATCCCAGTGGTTACCCCTAATAATTGTTAGCTTACTATTCTTTGGAAATATTATTGCCCTAACCGAAGTTCTAATGCAATCTATAAGAAAAATATATTTTCATTAGTAGGTATTCATAAACTTTATTTAAATGAAGGCAGATGCCAAAAATGTTTTTGTGGTTAAAAAAAGATAATTATCCTGAACAAAAATCAATTATTAAACAAACCTTCTCTACACACATCAACCTGCATTTAACAAGTCTTTTTAATATATACTATTCGAAATTCTCGCAGCCCATATCCCCTACATCCAATTTTGAAAACTCATGCATATTTATAATAATATTTAGGTGACAGGTCTCGTGAATTTATTAATCTCTGTTTAAATTCGCTGCTAATAAAATGAAAAGGTCCTCAAGCGTCTGCCAGTGAATAAATTATGTGTCATTCTGTTCTGAAATTTTGATACTTACCAACATTAAACGGTTTCGATTAATATACCTATATTTTCGGAATGCCAATCAAATTTAAAAATGTTTTATTAAAACAGGCACCATGAAAAAAAATTTGTAATGCACAATATATAATTATTAAAAGCGTTTTTTAATTAACATGTACATTAAGTGAATAAAATTTAACTATAAAAAATATTGCCTGTTTATTTTTGAATTTATGAAAAATGTTTTCTATGAAAGTCGTATTGCCTTTTGAGAGAATAATACAGGGTCAAAATTCATTTATAAGTAAAACAATTCATCGTTGCAAATGCGATTTTAATTTAGTTGGTTTATTAGACATTTTTATATAATTATAAATGATATTGTGCGAAACAACTATGTAGAAACTTATGAGAATTGCATTATACCCACAATATTTATAGTTTACCAATATAGTTACCAACTTTTTTAATATTAGCTTTTTGTACACCCTGTTTTTTTAAATTAATAATGACACTATGTGTATGTCGTAATCTCGTCATTCTACTACTACTAAATTAAAGTACAGGCTGTTGCAAAATGTTGGTCATAGAATTTTAGAGCAGATTCTATATCCAAAAAATACGAAAATCTTCCCATAAACCTAGGTGGGCAAGTGCTTCGTTATCGAAATACAGGCTGTCAAAAAAATTAGGTAAAAATGTTTTTTATTGATAATTTCTAATTTTTTAATAGGAAATTATCAATACAAAAATAGATATATATTTTTCATTTTTTTTTGACAGCCTGTATTTCGAAAACAAAGCATTTGCCAACCTAGGTTTATAGGAACATTTTTTCGTATTTTTTAATGTAGACGCTGCTCTAAAACTTTCTGACCAACATTTTGCAACATCCGGTATATTGAAACAAATTTCTATATCTATACAAAGTGTTTGCCCTAAAATGATAAAACTTTTACAATTTTCTTTTTTAGTTTTTGTTAACGAATTAGAATCCACTTGTGACAAAATATTCTCTTACCGTGAAGTAACAAGGCCTTCTAAGAAAAAAATATTATTCTCCAGTCATTAATGACAGACCTTGTATATGAAACATTATTTTAAATATGTGAATTTAACTGTTATAAGTTTTCTTTTGTTACTATTAAAAAGAAATTTTATAATAATGCTGACAGCGAGCAGTTATAAATAGAATATTCATAGTCGATATGAATTAAAAGCATTTCTTAGAGAGAAAAAATACACCAAGGAGTACCACATTTCTAGGAAAATCTCTTTCTAAAGTAGGAATTAAAAAAAGTTACGATAGTGACCCATTTTCAATGATAAAACTATACACAGCTGGATAAGTAACATACCCTGACCAATTGTTCAGAATTGTTTTAAGTTTTTATGCAGCTAATGGTGCCTTCAAGTGTAAAAAATTGTATCCGTTTTGAGGTAATATAAAAAACAAACGAAATTTTACTACTATCTTGGTGCAAGAATCTATGTACCAGGGAGTACATAACTGATTAGATATTTTAAACAGGCAAAAACGTGTTCAATAAGAAAATATAAACAAAATCGACGAAGCAGCCAGAGTGTATTTATAATCTCTGCATTAGCCGACCTAGGTTTATAGGAACTTTTTTTCGTATTGTTTTATGTAAAGTTACTCTGGATTTTTCTGAATAACATTTGCACCATTCGGTATATTTAAACAAATTTCTAAATACAAAGGGTTTGTTCTGAAATGATAACTTTTATATATTTTTTTTTAGCTAATTTGAATCTACTTGTGACGAAATATTTTCTTACCATGAAATACAAAGCGTTCTAAGAAAAAATATGCTCCAATCTTTAATGAGAAACCGTGTATGTAAATCATTACTTTAAATGAAACTGTTAAAAGTGTCGTTTTGTTACTATTAAATTCAAATTTTATAATCTGAGATGACAGTGTAGATTTATAGATAGAATATTGAGAGTATCGATATGAATTAAAAAGCAATTCTTAGAAAAAAATACCCCAAGTGGCTGTACCAGATTTATAGGCAACTCTTTTTCTAAAGTAGGAATTAAAAAAGTTATGATGGTGGCCCATTTTCAACGGTAAAACTTTATACACAGCGGATGGGTAACATACCTCGATCAATTTTTCGGGATTGTTTCAAGGTTTTATGCAGCTATTAGTGTCTTCAAGTGGAAAAAATTGTATCGGTTTTGTGGTAATATAAAAACAAACGAGATTTTACTACAATCTTGGTGAAAGAATCTGTATACCAGGGAGTACATAACTGATTTGATGTTTTTAACGTGTTCGATAAGAAAATATAAATAAAATCGAACGAAGCATTAACCGACCTAGGTTTATACGAACTTTTTTTCGTATTTTTGGATGTAAAATCTACTCTGGATTTTTCTGAATAATATTTTGCAACATTCGGTATATTTAAACAAATTTCTATATACAAGGGGTTTGTCCTGAAATAATAAAACTTTTACATTTTTTTTTTTTTAACCAATTAGAATCTACTTGTGGAGAAATATTCTCTTACCGTATGAAATACAAAGCGTTCTAAGAAAAAATATGCTTCAATCTTTCATGAAAGACCCTGTATGTAAATCATTACTTTAAATGAAACTGTTAATAGTTTCGTTTTGTTACTATTAAATTAAAATTGTATAATCTGAGATGACAGTGGAGATCTATAGATAGAATATTGAGAGTATCGATATGAATTAAAAAGCATTTCTTAGAAAAAAAATACCCCAAGGGGCTGTACCAGATTTATAGGGAACTCGTTTTCTAAAGTAGAAATTTAAAAAATACGATAGTGACCCATTTTTAATGCTAAAAAATCTATACACAGCAGGATGGGTAAAATACGACCAATTTTTCAGGATTGTTTCAAGTTTTTATGCAGCTATTGGTGCCTTCAAGTTTAAAAAAAATATATCGGTTTTGTGGTAATATAAAAACAAACGAGATTTTACTACAATCTTGGTGAAAGAATCTGTATACCAGGAAGTACATAACTGATTTGATGTTTTTAACAGGCGAAACGTGTTCAATAAGAAAATATAAACAAAATCGATGTGAACGAAAGTGGACTCACCAATGATTGTATACAACTGTTAACAATATATCGCAGCACAAAATCACTCAAAATTTCGGCTAGATTATAGCCTGCTAAATTAAGATCACTAAGAAACAAGCATTTTGTACCACTGTGTGCAAATATCACATCGAGTTATTTTATTGCAATTGGACTTCGCTCGGCCGCTGACGCACGTACCGTTCCGATCGCCGGCTTTCGACTGTTTGAAGCAGGAGCAGGAGCTTGCACAGCCGCCTGATAGTCTAAAAGCCGGTATAACAAAAGAGCGACCGGTCACGAGGAGTCCCGAGGAAATGACAATCAGCTGATTCTGTTGCTACCTAAGCACTCTAGATCAGTAAAAGTTAAGCTGCATATTTTTTTCACATTGAGATAGGTAGCAAAATAAATATTGCGACACATCCATCGCGGTAACCCAGATATGGTATAATTGATATTGAATAGCGGAGCTTCCTTATTACCCGGTAAATTTACAAGTGGATATACATGCGACGGTTTAATAACAAATAAATGTCCCCCATCGATAAGATAATATCGGTGCAATAAACGGAAAACGGAACATTTAGTGGAAGGTTTAAGACCTCACGAGACATTTATTTTACAGGGTGTCCTAAGTGTCTTATGACATGACAGCTATATAGCTGGGGGTACATGGCAGTAATGTACTAACTGCCTCGGCCGTTTATTCTTCTTTTATAGACCAAACGAATATTCCAGGTATTTTCTAGCATCTCTAGATCCATTTCTCGAACGATTCTCGTCGCTTCTTAATTTTCCAGTCGTGCCTCGATACACGGCATTATTTTGTTTGTTTACCAGAATTGCGTAGGGACGATCTTGGCAATCTAGCGTTTCGCGATACCTCAGTCGTCGAATTGCGAGCGGGGCAAATTCTGTGACAATATATTATAGCTCAACATCCGTAACTAGCTTAAGAGTGTCTGTTCTGAACCTTCTTATATAAATATTGTTGTCTAGTTAATTAATTCTTGAATATCTTATGCTTGCTACAGACTATACGTGAACTCGCGAGTCGTGATGTGCAATGCGTGCTTTGTAAGGAATTCGCATATAGTATGTAAGGTTTTTATGAATGGATTTTTAACAAACATATAATTTATTTATTTAAAGTTTCTGTTAAACACTAAAATAATAAATTATGTTGGGTTTACTGCCAAACGGTTGGATTACTTATTAACATCATCAAGAGGCACTAAGACATAAGTTCCCGCTTTTTTTTAACTTTAGGTAAACTGCCCTCTAATGTCGACTAATGAAACTTTCCTTTAATTAGCATAATAGAGCTTAATCCACTTGTGACGTGCACGTGGGTAGCAATAATAAACAAAATGTTCTTTCTCTTTAAGGGCTTCCAGAATTAATAGTTGGCCCTAGCTCAGTAGATGTGGGAATGGGTTGATACTTTAAATTTTACTTATACATATAGGCGCCACCTGTTTTACAACCCGATGGATTATGCACATGGGTACTGGAGAGATATTCGGAATTATTACCTTTATGAATTTAAATAACAAAAGAACGGAAAAAGGTACAAATAAAACGACCCTTAGGGTATGGTGCCATTAACTTTAATCAATCAATCTGCTTTAATTATTATTTCGTACGCAATATGCAATACTATAAACCTTTCCAACAGCGCTATTGGTTCGGCGTACACGTTTAAAGACAATTTCAATTATGCTTAAAATTTAAATTTAATCAAAGGCTCATAAGTATTAATAAGAAGGTGTCAACAGTAGATTACTAAAGAGTAAAATGCAGTATTCAGGCAAGCCACAAAATAATTAATGAAAGCGCTAAATATTTGTTAATTAAGCTATAGGCAACATTACGAGTTAACCAATAAACTACTTGGCAATAATAAAAAGAAATAAGCTAGGTAAGTTATTACAACTATAAGCAATAACTGTACCACCCTAATGGGAAGCAAGCGAATAACTACAAGAAAAATAAAGCAACTATTTATGCATTACATACTAGGAAAGCAACATGCTTAAATAATAAAATGCTTATCTGTTTCCTCCGAGTGCTCCGGGTGTCAAAGATACAGACAGGAGCCCCTACGATAGCAACGAGTTCATATGGTGATGCAGAAACCAAAGAAACAATGGTGAATAATACGTCGAAGACGATAACGATGACATCAACGAGATCAACGAGGCCTTAGTTGTACGACTGCCTCCTGGTGAAATGTTGCTTAAGGGGTCAAATTTAGGGCACAAATCCAACCATCACTGGTTGGCACTAGGATTATCAGAATTATAAACAAAATTTGTCCAGAAAATGCAGCTAAATCCGTAAAAGCAATATGTTCTCGTGTATCGAGCACACGCTGTCGATTCGACCTTCCCAAGTAGGGCCCAGAAAAAGAGGAAAGAAAAAGAGGCCAACAAAAAGTCAGTTTTGCGGTAAAGAATTAGGGAATTTTATTCAAATTCCACTGACCAATGAAATGTCAGATTAATGATTACATGGAAAACATACTAGACAAACCATAAAATTAAGAAATAAATGTTATTTTAGGTATGTTATTTTCAATATAGGCTCCTCATCAATTTAAACAACTTTTATACCTAACTAAACAAATACACAGAAGCAAATTCACGGTTGACATTTGCGATTATGTTAGGAGGTTTCAATTCACTGCAGGTCAGCAAGTATCACTTAGTAGGTTCTAAACATTTACTTGTTTGAAATTGAAATTTTAAATATTTAATAAAATAACGGTAACACACTTAATGCATGTGCCAAATATAAGACTGATATACTCGCGTCAAGAATTCAGACGTCTTACGTCACGACTGACGTTACACATTTGTTTTTATTGTCAACGTAATTTTCGATATTTGGTCGCGTTAAAACCAATCATTTTTTGCAATTTAGGGCAATATATAATACAAACTTTTAGTGTAGTATATAGTTTTATTACTATTAGTTGCAGTTTCTTAAATATTTTGATAAAAGTATAATGAATTATTCATTTATTCGTATGACGTAAATCGTCTGAATTCTTGTCGCGAGTATAGCAACTAAGTTCTATCCCATTATTAATGATTCACCCTGTATACCTACTGAATGCTCCTCAGAAAATACGTCAAATCGTTTTTCGATGTTCAAACAAATATACATTAATTATATCATCACAATTAAACTCACTTGGTTTTAAAAACCAGTTTTCATATTTTTAAAGTCACCGCTATTTATCTTAAATTGTTATTAAACAATATGTAATATTAATTAGTATTACAAATGTCAGGAACACAGACCGTTATTTAAGAAATATAGTGCAATTCGAAATTGAGACAAAAGATCTATTAGTACCGATTTAGAAGCAACTATTGTCATGCATATAATATAATTTAATAGTCGACTACATAAAATTTCCTTGCGTGCTATGCGGAATCTGTCCATATGGGATTAGCTGTCAGTCATAAATTTAATGGATATGGTTTTAGATTTGTATATTAAGAGCGAAGCTTTAACCCGATGTACAACGAACAACCTTGCAAGTTTAACTGCTTATAGTTTTTGGAGCTGTAAACATACATTTTAATTGTAAATACTCTACCCAAATCTGTAAAATAAGCTCTCTGATTTAAGTAAACCGACCTATACTTTGGTGTTGAAACTATAGAGAGCAACCTCATAAATAAATCAAAACACATTTTTTTCAAGCAATTAATTTGATTTTAAACAGCTACAGCACTTAGCCCCATTAGGCTCTTTACACGTCTCTCTATTAGAAGATTTAACCCACCTGAGCTGTTAACCAACCTATTAAAGAGAAAAGGGAGGTGACGTTGCGCAGGGGGATCTCTAATATAGGCTATAGAAGGCAATGGTTCGCTCGACATGGATTCTCTTGTTGACGAACAGCACTGCACTCACAGACTCTTCCCTTCCTGTTCGCAACCCCTACAAAGAATTGTTTCACATCTTCCTCGTACAGTAAACGCGTTTCCTTAGCCTAAGTTTGAATAGCTGTAACCAGGAGAAGATATGTCCTAGACATGGCAAGGCACTTTTTGGCTGTCGTCCACTGAAGGTTAACATTGGTCTCACAATGGTAGTGTATATCCACATGACTCCTTTTGATTTCATTCCCCAAGTTTTACCAACGGTACTGCGGCACCGCTCATCGGATAACGCCTTTTTTAGTTTTATATCCAATTTGGATATAATCCAAATGAAGATTCCATGTGAGCTTTATATCGAGTGTGATTCCATAGCGTAGTGTTGAGAAGACTTAGTGTCTTTATTGGCCCCAGTTGTCTCTTCTTCGTGAAGAGAAGCATTTCCGTTTTCCTGAGGTTGACGAACAGCACATGGTCTTCATATCACTATTCATTAGTTCTTACGGCTGTTCGCATTCTTTTGCAAAGGATCCCTTCAAATGTTCCACTAAGAGTAAGGCTACCTGCATAAGCAATGATGTAGATATTAATTTCCGAGTTGAGGTGGCACAGGAAACAGTCTAGAACCAGGTGATATAAATTGGTAAGAATAATTTATGGTGAAGTAAGACAAAATACTTTAGCAGCTTCTCGTATAGGTATATGCAGAACGATTTGCTGGTAAACATGTGCCAAATACAGCTACTTTTACCGCGATAGTGCAATGCGGGCGTGACAGGGAAAATTTGCAACTAAATCGTCCAAGAGAAGGAGGTCGAGGGCGCCCACGGTGTGTTGCAACAGGATTGTTGAAGAGAAGCCCCGAATATGTACGAGACAAATCGCTCAATAAGTACAATGTATGTCCCAATCAACGGCGTATTATGACACGTCGTGTGGACAAGAACCAGAAATATTGTTAATTCGTAAAAACTGGATGAGACAGCCTAAATGTGTTTAAGTGTTTACACGTCAATGGAAAACATTTTGAACAGTTTTAATACCTGGTATGTCAAATAATTTTATTAAATAAAAGCAGCAAAAGTAGTTGAATTTGTTGAAATAAAATAGGTGTTGTAAAATTTTATTTATTTCTTTTCTTGGGAAATTATTTGTCCGTTAATTTTTTATTACACTTTACCGCCGTACCAGTCGCAGACTGACTGCTTTATCATGCACATGCTCATGTTTTACAGTGAACCAGTTTCCCTGCCATGCAAAAGTGTATATATTTTTTTACAAAATTGTATTTGTAATTAGTTCTGAATCACCTTGTATACCTGCAATATTTATTTTCTCAGCTAATGTTCACTCAAATATTACCCCTTCTTATATTTGCAAGATTTCTTACAGTAGCAATATTTTTATTTTTTATTTTAAATTTTGTCTTTTCTTACAATTTGAGCTAAAAGTTTTGTCTCGTCTTGCTTGCCCAAGACAAGATCAAGAAAAAACAAAACAAGATTGCTAACACTACGCACAAAGCAGTTGTATATAAAAATAAAGACAAAATAATAGAAATGGAAAACGACCCTATTAATATTTGCTACTAAAAAGCGGTGGTATCAAAACACTCGTTATCAGATGATACCACGACCTCCCAAAATAACGTATTACGTTAATAAGACATGTTTTTAACGTCATTAGCGGAAAAGGAACGTACGTGCGTATACAACCCGACCAAGCCCTACGTATCGTATTTGCGCTTAGCAACAAAGGGTAACTAATAGTACCGGTGACATATGAAACGGCGTATAGCCCCAACAATAGATCATTGACAAAATGCTGGGGCCCTTTGTGTTCACGTACACGCTTCTGGATTTTAATTCAACAAATGCAGGCTCCCAGCAAGTGTTCTTAGAAAGAGTGGAGTTCTCTCATGTAGTGCGGAGCCTCTTGAACACGTTCCCCTAGCCCCTGTGCAACTCATTTCAAAATTAAAGCTGCTCCGTGTAGGATTTCTGGCGGATTTAAATAAGGACGTCGACATAATAAGCATAGCTGAACGGGTTTTACAACGGCATGGTAAAGCAAAGTTTTCTTCGACTTAAAAGAAATTGTTAAGCCGAGGGCACATTGCTGTGATGCCATGCCACGTTAGCCGACGTGATGTGACATATGTACTGTGTGTGTACACTGTCACCACGCCATACGATGCCTCGTTACGTTACATTTTACCACTGGCACTAGTTAATGCATAATACAATTTCTGTTTCAAAAAGGCAGTGGCCAAAAGTTTGGGTCGCCATCGTTCTCTGCTTCGAGCAGCCATACTGCAGCGTACAGTTTATTACTCAATGAAGAGCTGGAAAGAAATTCATAGAACCAGCGGAATGAGGTTGGAAACTCACTATCAACGCTTTACCGCCAGTAACCACTGAAAAATGGCATTACCAGCATTACTCAGATAATTTCTTGTAATTGTCGATGTGTGTGCAAGGGCAATTGTGGCTGTCGTAAGTAAGCTTGGGCTGATAATGATAATTTAAATATTCCATTTGATGTCGTACAGTTATAATTTAATTATTTAACTATTCTATGACATATCAACTTTATATAAGTATTCAAATGGTACGATCTATTCTTTATTTGAAAATAAAGATTTCTCCATCTAACATTAATAAAATTTAGTCTGTCATTTTATGTGTTTAACATGAAATTCAGGTGCACATTGTTACCACGCGACACCACGTTACACCATGCGGCATAATGAAAATCTAAGAAGTCGTATTCACAACACGTCGAATGTCGTCGCATGGCGTGGCGTGGTGTAGCGTCAGATCAATGTGCACACGATATATAAAAATACATATACGGTGCCAGATCCTTCTGACGTTGCATCACATGGCGTGGCGTGGTATAAGAGCAATGTGCCCCCGGCTTTAATCTTCATATATTATTTAGCCAGTCAAACATTCTGACACTGCCTATGAATTATATTATTAATAAAATATTGAAATACATTTTGTCTCACAAAGGTAGGGATAGCTTGTATATTATTTTCATATCAGATTCATTGTCGGTTAGTGGTCGAGCGGTTTAAGGTGTCAGTACTTGAATCGATGTGGCCCGTCCGATGTGGGATCGAATCCTGCGTCGGTAGATCGTAGATCAGCTGTATTCGTGGAGAGGATTGGCATCCTCTCTGCGGGTATGGTAGGGAAGAATGTTGGCTTGGATCAATGTGAGAGATTGATACCGGTTGACATTTGACCATCCCCCTAATCACTGAGGTTTTCCGGGTTTCCCTCATTCCTGCACTGAATGGTGGTTAGAACCTACCAACGTAAGTAATTCCTATATTATTATATAGGATGCGACCAGTTGCAGAGGCGGCTACGGGACGTCTCGAAATACCACCGTTATTCTTCTCGATAGAAACTACTATGATTATTACAATAGTTATAGTGAAAAAGTGGTTTAGGCATTTGAAAAATGTCCAAAATATGGCAATAGTCCACGTTAAAGGCGATGATGAACAATAAGAATCAGGACATAAGCAAATAATACAAGCCTGTTGCTTCTTTGAAGCGAAGGGCTGAAGTATGTCGACCGAAAGAGTCTAAAGAATTGACCAGGGAACAAATAGATGAAACATATCTCATGCAGAAGGTTGGCGTAATTTTCGATATACTTGGAGCCTGCTGTCGCGAAGAACTGTGCAGCTTTACATTCAATGACATCGAAGATTTGGGATTCTGGATATACCAGACAGAAAAACTAATGTGTAACGAGCTTTTGTAATTACTGGCAGGTACATTATATTTGAACTATTACAAAAAAAAAGGTACATAGGCCTTGGTCCAGCGAATACAAATAATTCAAGAATTATCATAAAATATGTTAAGAATAAAATGCCACGACTCCTGTTGGAATCAAAAATTTTGGTAAAATACTTGCCAATATTGCTGAATTTCTAAATTTGCCTGATTCTCACCTTTATACTGGACTTTGCTTCCGATAATATACGCCTAGATTGTTGACAGACTCTAACAATAATGTTAATACAATTAAGAGACACGGTGGATGGAAGTCCAGTACAATAACAGAGGGTTATATAGAAGCCTCGTTACAAAACAAGAAAAGCATTGCAAGCCAAATTTTGTAAATAAAATAATACTTCAACTACAATGAGATTGGCTATGGAATTAGTTGTCCTAAAAGTAAATTGACATTTTAGATGCTAATGTCACTAATAGCATGCGTTAAAAATTATACTTCTACTGACGTTTGTGGAAAAATATATTTTTAACAAATTTTACACCACTAATAAAGTTAAAATTAAATGAATCCACTCGTGGCAAATTACTAATCGTCCGATTATACTTACACAAAATTTGCTTCTGTTATCGTAGAATTTGCACATCATTACCTATAGCCACAAAAACTCAAAAACACATAAAACAAACGCCTGTTTACATCATCAACACCGTAACACTGCAACTGTATCTACGGAAACATGAACCGCGCTGAACGGCGTGTGACGTCACATCAATGACATCGCGTTTTGGCCAACATTCTATGGCAATTTGTTAATGTCAATATTTTAATTATTATGTGATTATTGTCGCCAGAAACAGTTTCTTTCAATATGTTTCAAGATTAACCTGTAATACATTTCAAACCAATATAAAATTTATGCAATTTCCCTATTATCTTTTTAATCTCAGTATGTCTGGAGCACCCTGTATATCGTAGTTGGCTTAATTTCTTTTAAAGGAAATTATGAAAATAAAAAGAGATTTTACATATTAATTGAATAGCCTCTAAGCTGTATTTTATACATTAAACTATATGCATATATTTCCTAATTATTTATTTACATATTTAATTACCGTAAAATATCCAACGAACCAAATAGTAAGGATAAGTAATAGCACAAAATTACAAGAAAAAGTATATATACCTACATGTCAAAAAAGTAGAAAAGAAACAAAAAACATTACTTTACATTTCAATGAATTCAAAGGTCATTACACCAGTCGTTTAACGTTTTTAAAAGTTCAGCAACAGTAGAGATTTCACAATATAGTTAATGTAAAGTATAAAGAGAAGAGGGTTCAGTGCAGACCCTTGTGAAACACCTCCAGTCTGACAGATGAAATGTGATTTGAAACCGCGATGCTGAACAAACTCAAAACGATATAAAAGGTAAGACTGAAACAAATTTAACTATCATAAAGGCATTAAGAGTTAATTAAAACACCATGATCAAGTCTACAAGTCAAATGCTTTGGAGAAGTGTAGATTGTAGATAATATCTACCCTCATCAATAATTTGAGATATACTGAGTTTTACAAAGAAGGTTGGCTATGGCCTTTTACAAAACGATGCTGTTCAAGAATAATCAATTTAGATACACGATGTGACATATGACTGTGAAGTATTATCTCAAAGACCTTACAGAAGTTGTTTAAAATGGTTATAGGACGATAACTAGCGAAGCCGGGATTGATTTTTTTATGCACGGAAGTTATTCTAGAGGATTTCCAGAAATAGTTCATGACTTAAAATTAGATTGTACAAAGTAACCAAAGGTTTGCAGAAAATAATGGCACAATCCCTCAACAAAAAGATTGGAAATAAATCAAGCCCCATTCACATATTGTTCTTAAGTTTCTTAAAAGCCTCTAACACTTCAGATTCGGAAACATTTATTACGCTAAGGATGTTAAATTAATTGAAAAAACATCCACAAAATTTATTTGACGTTTATAAGAATTATTCAGTTATGAACAGATGGAATTAAAGAATTCTCAAAAATCAAAAATTCTGAAATCATTCCAAGATAGAAGTTTTAAATAGAAATTAGAAGACGATAAATTAAAAAAAGTGATAAAAATATACGACTTAAAAAGCCATCTTTCGCTTTCTTTTTCTTTACAATTCATACTAAAATCTGAATTATCACGCAAGAAACTATTTACTACATACTTACAAAAACAATCAATAAACTGCATTACCTACGAATTACGCACACCTTTCTCCGAATATTCTGGGAAACATTCTATACATTGTGATGTCTAGTCAAAGGAAAAATACAAACGTAGAACTCGCATGTACCCTTTTCAAACGGCTACAATTGTATTCTGACATTTTAGGCAAATCCCATTCTCTTTAACAAATATTTATGGATGTGAATATTAAATTCTCCGGGATTTGACAACGGCAACCGCTTTCCACAAAGCACCTATCAATAATCGCAATATACACTGTGAATCCAAACAATGAAACAGACTCGTTTTTATAGTACAGTTAAACATTTAAGATTTTCTTTAGAATTCCTTTTATACAGGGTGAACCTTAAATAAGTACTAATATTTTAACTAGCAGTACCGTTCACTGTGTAGAACACATAATTAATTTATAACTAAATAATTTATAATTATAATTTATTTTTTACAAAAAATCAAGAATAAAAAAAGTCAAATTTTAAATAAATTTCGTGATTATTCAATAGAAAACTTGTTAAGGATCAGTGATCTGATTCCAATATTAAGATTTTTAGGAGTCATTGTGGATGTATATCCCACAGCGTTGCCAATGTTACACTAATGTCTTAGAATAAGCTTCAAGAAAGTTAAGAACTACAATTTTTAGACATGTCAAAGAATTATAATACAAAAATATTAATGATCACCTCCTTCTCTTTATCATTTCTATATCTCACCATTAAAATATGTCCATCTATGTCCAGATTCTCTACTCACAGTTATCGAGAATTTGGTAATTAACCATTTTTACTACACTTCAACTGATTTATCACAATACATAATATCGTTATCACTATCACTGCTTAACAGATATGCTCTCAGCATATTTACTTTTTTACTGTTTGAATAATGAGCCATATTTTACTTAATTACACTGTATTTCACCAAAATTATTATTATTAAATAGACAAAACGGATGCGTCAAGTAGTGCATTATTTAAAGGAATCATTAGTTTAGTTCGGTTTCAAAAGATGCAAAAGTATCTCATATTAACTTTCAGTTAACGTATATTGGAATTTATCAAATCCCTTTCCACAAATGTTACATGTTTTTTTTCCCACTTGTACCTTGCCTTTGCCGCAGCTTATTTTTTCGCCCTGGACCAGCGCACAGACAGGTGTCAACATAACCTCTTGATTGATTTCGCTGACTATCAATCTTAGAGAATGGGGCTGGTGCGAGACATTTCGCCTACTGCCCGTGCCACCTACCTGTTACGTGTGCCTACAACACCAGCTTCTTTTTTGCATGTATATTGAACGCATGCATCAAGCTGGTTATTTTGTTAATCCATGTTTTGTGTTTATTTTCAAAATGTGTTTCACCCACTACGAAATACGAAATGTTTAGCACTGACACGTTGTTTGAGGTTATGTGCCGAAAATTAACTCTAAGGTATTGTGTAAAAATCATAGTTTTTTTGTTATTCTTCAAAAAATAGTTTAATTTGTGTATCTTTCTAATACTGTACAATGGGTATTAATTGTAAAATGTAGATAACTGTTGCAAGTAGGTAAGCTTTTATACACGTTTATGAATCATTATTGGAATCATTGAACAAATTAACTTCCTAAATAGTTTACTTGGTAGTATCGTACTTGCGGAAATTCATTTTTAATCCTTTATGGTAAGGTCATTTAAGAAGCTGCAGTTTGGGTTTGGGTTTGGGATATTGCGTAGCGTAACTACCTACCCAACTTTACTTTACTTATTGCTAAAAATAGATATTTTATCTTACCGACGATATGGCAACCTCGCTTTCAGTAAATCATATGGTTTATTAGGTTGCGTCAGTGGTCTATCTGGTCAGCGAACCTTAAAATGTGGACATTTAAAAAAATAATATCTCCGTAAATATTTTAAATAAAAAAAATAACTTATTAGACTCATTTATACTACGAATTACACTGCAGTTAATTTTAATTATTTAAAGTTCACTATGTATTCTAATAAATATTCTTTTATAAACACAGTCATGATATTAGTGATTCGATTTGAAAAATTTTAAATATCCATCCTTATGTCACCCCCGCAGACGTACGTAAAATGATACTCCAACTGGGCACAACAGTAGGTACTTCAAATTGGCCGTAAAATCATAACGGGAACAATTTATACAAATAAATATTACATATTTGGAACAGTAAACATTGTACATTTTGCAACTTATTTTGTGTGATTATTTCTTACAAATCTATGTTTGGCTGGACACAAACGAGCATAGATGAATTAAAACATCAACGCACATTCATCTGCTATCTGCTTTTTGAAATTTTGCACGTTTCCATAATTTACCATTCTGAAAAACTTTTTCAAGTAACATTTTGCTATATTTTCAGCAGAAAAGGCACTTTACCTAAAACCAAAACAGTTTTTACTCGGTGCACTGAGCATTTCAAATAGGATTATTTAAAAAATGGTTACTCCTACCGACTTCAGCAAAGTATACCTTTTTCAAATAAAACAGGTAGGAGAATCGATTGTTTCGACAGTCAGATGGATACACTAAGCTGCAAAAAAGTTACACACGCAAAATACCAAGGGCCCCCCAGTGCCCACCCCAATGAACCTCTCAAAATTTAGCTGTGTATACCAAATTTCATTCATGTATCACAACGCGATTGAGAGATATTGCAAAAAAATGATTTCCATTTCATATTGAAGAGGGAGGCTCTTCAATATGAACTTTTTTACTTAGTTTTGATCATAGAATCGGCCTGTTTAGCGTTGGCAGCTAATTATGAGACACCCTGTATAGGTATTAAACATGAACGTAGTACACCCTGACGCATTAAAAAAATTAATTCCTGAAGACGAAGGAGTTTAAATTAAAAATATTTGAGGACTATTATCTGTTAACAATTTATAAATCTTTAGTAGAATTATTATTGGTAAAAATTATATTCTCTGTTTGACCTTCATCTAAAATCGTTGTAGTAATTTTCGTTTTGTTGAGCACAGATTCCTCAATATAGGATTGTGCATTCGTGTCACTATACCATCCCTCCGTGACTTCTAAATTTTCTTTGCTGCCTGCGTTATCAAAGAGAGTGGCGGACGTGCGACGAAAACAATATCCCGTATAAAGTGATGGTTCTGGTAAATGCAGATAGTTGGCAATTTTGCTTGGTACATTTCCAACAATATGTATTCCAACTGGCTGGACTGTGCATTTACCATTTCTATAATTTAGGAAAAATCGGTAGTGAGGCGTCTGCTTAGGACGCAGAGCATATTTGTCAATAAATTCTACAGATTTTACTTTTCCTTCAAACTCTAAAGTGATCACAAATACTGGAGACCTGTTGGTCTTTGTTTTAGTTACATGGACAGCCAGAATAGTTTATTTGTGCTCCATGCAACTTACTTTTAAATTCAAAAGTTCTTCATTATGTAAAACCCCAGCAATGCCAAACACAACACAAATCTAAAATAATTACTACATTTATATGTTATTTTTGAAAAGTTAGAATACCTATATTATCTTCATCATCAGGTAGATTTCATCCACTGCATTTAGTAAAAATTGAAGTATTTCTTCTTGTGAAAGAGTTCTGGACTTTTTTGGAATATGATTTATTCCATTTTGTTTTAAAAAAGCTTTAAGTTTTTTATATTTACTAATGCCAACGTCATTTTTAGCTGAAAGGGTTACTTTCACCATGGAATAGAACGACCACATTGAATAAGGATAACCCTCTTTCGATAACTCGAAAAATATGCCAGTAAAACATTTTCACTAGGTATATTTTTTAATTCCATGTTTCTTGCACTATTCCATGAATATGTTATACTGGCGACTGTATTTTTCGATTGATTTTTGTAGTAGAATTTCGAAACATGTTTCTAACGACTTTTCCATAATTTCAGGCAGCCGTGCATTGAAAGCCTTTTTCCATCATTTTCTATAAATAATTCACGACAAATATTTTACTATTGCAGCTCTGACAGCGACAAACAATTTCTGTTTAATGTCATAGAGTAATGACTATATTGATCAACATTTGAGTTAGGTAAAATGCTTGAGTTTTACAGTAAAATAAAATGTTTGGGGTCAAATTTCGGTCTGTACAATTTCAATCATGACAATTTGTGGCGAGTTGTCCAAATATGTGATGACACACTAAACAAGACTATTGTTTAAAAAGATGCTACAAATTTCATTGTGCGAATATCCATTATTTCCTCGATTGAAAATTTTGCTATATAGTATTCTGTCTAACAATAAAATTCAGGCCTTCGATTTTGAACTGTACTCTCACATAAAATGCGTTCCCATTTGTGCTAATATGTTACAATTATTATATAACAGTAATTAATTATTCAGCATAACCACTCATTCTATATGGAACCTGTCGTTAATTGAATACAAATCTTTCTTACTAATCTCTTGTGTGAACGTTTTAAAAAGGAAACTGCACCTATTCTGATTTTGGTTTCAAAGAATCGAACATTAATAATTACCTACGAGTTAGCCTGGCGCAGCAACAACGTTTGGTTTAATGAAAAAGAGGTACAGGGTGCGACAACTTCCAGAGGTTTCTTGTAGACACATAAAAAGTAGTTGCAAAGTGAGTTAAGATATCTCTATGTGTTCAACAGATACAGAATCAGAGACTCTTCAGAGCTCTTTCAGTCAAGTGACAACGATTTTATCGTTAGTCTAAATCAGCAGAACTGGATCTACTCAATAAACTTTGATTTTAATAATAATTTTATATGCTGGATGTCTATTAAATATTTATTATTTCAGCTAATGTTCACTTAAATATTACCCTTTCTCATCTTTCCAAAGCTTAACGCAATATTTCTTGTCTTACATCGCACGATTATTTTTTTAAAGTTTTGTTTTGCAAACGTATTTCTGCAAGTCAACAAAAATGTATCTAATGCACCAAATTCAAACGGATAAAAATCATTTGTATATGCATGAAACTTTCTGATCTATCTAATCTAATTTTTTCTCAGAATCATGTATGACATAAAAAATACGTTTTAAATGCTGAGCGTTTTTCGATAAGTATTTTAATTTAAAATAAGATATTTTAATAAACGCCTCGATAAATATACCGAAGTTAAAAGCGGACATTTAGTGCAATTATTGTAAAAAAGACATATTGTTTATTAATATTTACTATATTACTGTTCATTCTAAGCCAAATATCTCGAATTAGATGTCCGACAGCGACTTTCATAAAGTGTACAATTTTTGTGTAACAAAGCTAGAAAATAAGAATTTGATACCAAAAGTGAGATACATACCTGTTGTTTTTAAAACATTCAAGCAGCTGGTGCCCTTTCTATAATCAAAGTGTGAATAGAATTTGAATAATATTTTGCATTTAACACCCTGTATCTCTTTAACTGTCAACTTTTGGACTAAACTAAGTTCGGTTAAATCACAATATTTTTACTTTAGGAATCTACCCATGAACTTTGGTCCATTACCTCAGGACCACCCTGTATAGTAAAATAACTCTGCGCTTCTAGGGTGCCCATATATTTCGTTGTTTTGACGTTTTAAACCCTAGTTTATTTGTAGCACAAAATATGATTTAGGGCATCCTACAAACTAGATTTTTTCTAAGAAAACTCGTGCAAGTCAGTGCAAACTGTTGAAAACTGCGTACGCTGCTGAAATCTACACCACTGAATAAGAACGTCTTTATAAAAATAAATTTTCATAAATTCTTTCAAAAACATTCTTCAAACGTAAAAAAAACAATAACGATATCAAGATTAATTTTTCCTCGTAGCATTGTCAATGGTCGTAGACTTTTTTGTGTTCTTTTTATCTCCTTGGAAAATGCAAAAAACTCTCCAGAACTGTGAAAATTCGCCTACCCTGTACGTCTCCAATCCAGATTTTTTCCAGCTTCGTAAGTTTAACTCGAACAATTTTGATTAATTACAGTGTTCCTCATTTAGAGCCGATTATTAATGGTGCAATTTTACTTGTCGGTTTAATCGTATAACGAACTCCGTCCCATCCACCGATGAATTAATTAAAATTCAAAATTTACTTCCGTCAACTTATTTTCCGGGATAACTTTTCTCCTATATTATCTTCGGGTCTTTGTCTAAATGAAGCCGAGCATACGCCTCGGGTCCTGACGGTTTTGATTTTCTAAATTATGCATTTACTCGAAGGGCTGAACGCCTCAATTTGTTTAATTCCTTGAATGAATAATGTGTGACGCAAATTATTCAATCTTCACGCGGAATTGTCATTAGCTTCTGCATTTCGGAGAGCGAGAGCGGGACTAAGGCTAGGCGCACTATGAGTTTTTGGCCGTGCGGCAAAAAAACGCTGCGACATAATGCTGCGCCGCAGTTTTGTAACATAGGAGTTTTCCATTGTATTGGGCGCACTTAACGGTAAAGTTGCTGTAGCGGCCTGTAACCTATTACAACATATTTGCTGTTCATGTTTGTCATGATGACAAAATGCTGTAGTAGAATGACAGATGAATGCAATAAACATTTTATGACTTCGCTTTGAACGCTTATGTTTGTCATGATGACAAAACGCTGTAGAATGACAGCTAAATGCAATAAACATTTTATTTTACTAGTTCAAATTATTTAGTTACTGTTATTTAAATATATTCTTACAGATTTCCCCAATTAAAATCAGGTCTACCTCCCCTCTACAAGGCCTAGCCCGAGAAGAACAAGGACAGGACAAAGAACATCAGCTACGACTATAGATGTGCAAGTTAATTCTGTTACTACTAGATCACACAGTTTAACAACCTGGAAAATATAGATCAAATCACTATTTGAAATGAACTTGCCGAAACTTCACTCAATAATTTGTCTATAACGACTTAACTTTTCTGTTCTGTGTTAATAAGCGAGACTTAAAAGTATGTATTACCAAATTTTTCTGATTTGTAGCCTAAAATAAGATTCGTGTGCCTTTGTCCATATGCTCATAATAAATGGGTTGCGGGTTCCCTGAATTCCAGGATCTCGGGATATAATCACTATAAGCAGGTCTTAACGCACGTGAGCCACATGCGTTCTGCTTTGTGGTTGGAATATTTGAGTTTTCAGACATTCATAAAGTCAGACTTCTCTGGGGATTTTGAAATATTAAAATTTTACCTATATGCTTTGGCGGCAATGTTGTAATCGGGAAAGATCGAGAATAGTAAATAAATAACTAGATGACTGAATGTGAAATGTCATAGGTCAGTTGAAACTGTAGTATTTCAAATACTCTACCATTGCCTTATTCTACTGAAAGTATGTATACTAATATTAGTAAACAATAATCTCAAAAATAAATAGACGTTCTTAGAACGATGTTGAAGCCAGACACAGAAATGATCAAATTAATGAATATCCATTGTCTTGAAAAAATTAAAAAATAAAGTTAAGTAAAAAATTAACAGGATGGAATAATTAAAAAATGTAAACATTTGTAGCTTTGAAATGTTAGTGCATTGAAAAACATATGGTTCATAATAATGAATGACAAAAGTTTATTAATAAATTATTCTATTTGTTTATATAACGTACATTTGTTCATTAGTTTATAACTGTGTTTATTAAATCAATATATTGGTATGTAATGTACTAATAATAGTTATTTATGCAACAAGTCCAAAAAGTAAGTGTTTATTGCACGCGATGTGAAATTGTCCAACGAGGCCGTCAGGCCGAGTAGGACAACACGTTGAGTGCAATAAGCACTTGTTGTACGAGATGCATACAATATTTTTTCTACGTTCATGCAAAAACCTAAAAATGATATTTAGATGACACTAAGTCTAAGAAAATGTGACGTCGATTTGAACGTTTATGTTTGTCATGATAACAAAACGCTGTAGTAGAATGACAGAGAGCGCAATAAACATGTTATTGCACTTTATCCGCTAAATATAGTTCAATAAAGTTTTGTTTTTTGCATGAACGTAGAAAAATATTTTTATATTAGCCAATGTAAAATATTGATTAAAGCAACGAATTTTACATATATTATCAATCGAGTACATAAAACCTCTACCAATTTTGAACTAATAAGCTTGATAATATATTTTCATAATATCAATGTTAAAAAAAATATTTACATTAAGTAACAAACTGAACGCTGTTTTAATCATTTATATATAATAACAATAAGTTGGAGAATCATGTGTGCAAATATGTGATGGTGCAATTATCAGCTCTGTTTCGGTTATTTCTGCTTTTAAACTTCACCCCTCTGCTGACCCTTGATCTAGAAAAATCCAGAATGCTGAAAGTGTTTGTGAGTGGGCATACTTGCCGACTTTGTAGAAGAAAGGTAAGAATATTTATTGCGCGTTAGTATAATAATTATTTTCAATTATTATTTAAAGTTATTTGTAGAACAGACAACTACAAACTATTATTTGATACATGGTGGATAGGGGATTTTGGGAGTTGTTATGCCGTGACCTCGGTAACTGGTCGCTGCCAGTAACAGAATTAAAGTGCACATTCCTAGCATTAGTTGAGATTCTTTGACCTGCCCTGGTTATTCTCGGGCTAGGCTCCGTGAGGACAGACCCGCTATAAGTATCTAAGTCTGCCCATATATTGATTTCGACTCCTGTTGTTGGTATTACGCCTGCTACGTCTGAACTGTTTCTCGGATAATGACAGTCTTCCGATTCGCTCTGCAGCCGTCTCTGTAACTGGTCACATCCCATGCTTCCAAAAGTTACGCCGCTCTAACTTCCGGCACCTTCAGTGGTGACTCCGCAAAATCTTCGCCGCAACTGAGCCACTAACCATTATAACTACAAGCTATTTTAAATAATCTAACGTAATGTATGAATTTTTATGTTTACCACCAATGTATAAAAAGCCCATATGATTTTAGATTGGTACGAATATTTAACTGAGCTGTCACAGAATTTGCCCCGCTCGCACCCAATTCGACGACTGCGGTATCGCGAAACGCGAGATTGCCCCGATCGCCCCTACGCGATTCTGGTAAACAATCAAATAATGCCGTGTATCAAGGTGCAACTTGAAAAAATGAGAATCGACGAGAAGTGTTTGAGAGTCGTTCGGGAAATGGATCTAGAGATGCTAGAAAATACCTGGAATATTCGTTTAGTCTATAAATGAAGAATAAACGGCCGAGTTAGTCAGTCTTGTATTACAGTCTTGAATTATAGCCTTGAATTGAGTGTTTAGTTGGACATTTCTTGGAGTTTCAAAGTGAAATAGTGTTAGCTGAGTTGTAATTAGTATTCAGTAGTGCAGAGTAGTTAATAAAGATAAGTGATTAATTAACGGATTATTTTTCAACTAAAAGAAAAAAGTCGGATAAGAAATCCGTGACAATATTTACATTAGGCAAGTATTTAAATAATAAAAGATACGTATATATTAATATCAGCCGGTTTATTACATATTCACTATGAATAATTTATACTTATATTATTAGAGAACGAAATCATTGATGAACATATTAATTTCGCTGTATTTATAACTGATGATTATTACTTTGAGACACATGACCATTGAAATAATGAACAAATATCATTGAATCAATAATAAATGTGTATCAGCTTGATGAACTTAATAATTATTGTTTCCAATGAGCCCGTCTTGGTTACTACATTATAGCTAAATGTGGTTTATAGCTAAATAAACTTATTAACTAATGTACAGATGTACATTCATTCAATTAAAGGCTTCATCGACTCAATTTTAATCAAGATACTCATTATAGTAACGCAACGCATTTATGGACATTTTCAGTTGAGTGTACAAAAAACGAAATTTTTTCTACAGTTGACATTTCGCCACATGTCTAAAAGTACTTCTGTCAAGTGCAATAAGTTTCAAAAAAGCGAATATTTTGATTAACGATAAGTCAAAATTGGACTAATGTTTGTTAAATTTGTAATTATATTTTAATTTAATTATGAATATGAAAAATATTGAATTCTGGAAATAAATAGGTACTTGCAATTTTTTCAAAGTATCAAAATAAATTATCTTTGGAATAGGTATTCGAAGCAATATTAATTTCTAAAGTTGATGCCAAAAATGTAACTACAACAAATTTGTCAATAAGCCAATAAATATATTTTTTGGAGATTCCCGTTAAAAATACAATATTTTTCTTGGCAAATATTGCTATTACTCAAAGGTATTCCCTCTAAACATTATTTTTAACAGCTATACCAGATGTGAAAAAAATTTGACAATGGTGAAAGCATATTTGGCCGATTACAGTTTTTATGTTATACTGTTAATTTAACATTACAAATGATACGAAAGATCCTTAAAATGTCCAAAAAGATTGTCTCAACTCCCGTGGCTAATAGTGGTAGTGAATGAATGATTATATAATAATAACAGGTGTCTTATTAGTACTACATTTTTTAAAAAGATAATTAATTTATAGCTTACCTGTGAAGTTACTTTTAAGTATATCTAGTTATTTGATATATTACTTCAATTTTTAGAACATTTTTGATACATGGCGATTTGAAATAACTGAACGTGTCGGTTTCCAGAAATATTTTAAATGTCGTCCTTAGATAAGTGGATATTTTTTTGCGTAAATGTTTTTTAAAATTTATCTAATTTAAATCAGTCGACAGTACTTAGTAAACTAAAAACTAACAAAAGCTATTGCGGCAATTTAGTGGTTACATAGAACCTTACAGTTTTTCATAATACCGTCAGAATATATTTTTGTATCAAATTATATTAAAAATGTTAATATATACTTCGGGTAAAGATTCGCCACTTAAAACTCCGTATCTCCGTTATTTTTAAAGATATCATATACATCGAATAGGATATTAAAACAGATTTAATTTGATATACTTATGAGACGACAGCTTTTGGTAGATACTTTGGTTAAAAATTATGAAATTACATTTCAACGAACAGTGGCATAAAACCAAAACACTGTTTAGACATATTTAAAGTTTCTTCTATACTCGCGTCAAGAACTCAGACGTCACGACTGACGTTACACATTTGTTTTTATTGTCAACGTAAGTAGTGTTAAAAACAATCATTTTTTGCAATTTAGTGCAATATATAATGCAAACTTTTAGTGTACTATATAGTTTTATTACTATCAGTTCCAGTTTCTTAAATATTTTAAAGAAAATATAATGAATTATTCATACATCGTTATATATGTATAAACTATTAGTTTCATTTTAAAAACAGCATGAAACGGAATCTATTTTTCTTTAAATCATAAGTTCTCTTCAAAGTTTTCTCCACTCTGAGCAATGCAAAGGTTTTGGTTTTATTAGTTTGTTGTTTTGATTTTTTTTTAATATTTTCTGTGTTAGATTTTTCGAAGTCTCCAAGATTCGATAGCCAAGGTGCTCCTTATTACTATGTAGCAGGTTATTTAAAAAAATATGTAATAGGTAATCATAATAATACCTTTATTCCATATGACAAATACACATCTACATTTTGTATAGGAATTATCAAAAAAAAAATTACATTATATTTGAATTTCTTAATATGGTATTTATTTTTTTGGCGTATATTTACATTATGTATATCATTATTCAAAACAAAATACTTTCCTTTTGTAAAACACCTTAAATACACTCAGTGACTGAATTGATCTACCCCAAAAGGATATCTCATATCGTAGTCAAGCATGGTACACCTGAATAAATTGATCTATTGTCAGTACTATTTTTAGGTTACGAAACAAGTAACAAAGTGAATTCAATGTAAAAGTCAACTAGGTATAATGTAATGGCCATGAGAAGCAATCATAATACCCAAGAATTTGACATGATCACTGAAATATAGTACATTGTCTAATTTAATATTTAATTGAGGACAATCCTTATACCTATTATAACATCTCAGGAGTTTTGTTACTATTAAAGTAAAGACTATTTGCATTATACCAGTCACTAATAATTTTAAAAACATACATTTCAATTTTAAAACATCACTTACATCAGAAGTTAACAGACTTGTATCGTCCGCATACATGACACAAAATTCATTTTTAATTACCATAGAATAGGCCCAATCACAGATTCCTGAGGAACTCTAACACTGACATTAATCTGTTTCGGTTTGCAATTTTCCCCGTTTGTAATATTACCCTATTGCTTACGGTAATTTAAAAATAGGGCAATGCTACACCATAGATATCATATTTATCTACTATAGTTTACATAATAATTTTTCATGTTTAACACAGTCGAATGCCCTGCTGAGATCACAAAAGATCTCAACAGGGCACTTTCTAGCCTTTAGGTACTCAATTAGTTTATTATAAAAGGAATAAACAGCAGTTTGTGTAGTTAAAATAAAATCCATGCACCAGTCAAGGCGAAAATATGCTGAAGATTTGCAGAATGAAATAAGAGCAGGATATGCTGCGATCGTGAAAACGTCGAAGAATGTAATAAATAATTATTAATAAAATGTCATAAATAAAACAGTTAATCGTATATGTATTATTTCAGAAAATATGGCTTTTTGTCGGTAATAGGCAGAGGTCGCCTACCGGCACACCATCAAGTTGTCCTGAACATTGCCAAGCGAAAGAAAATTATAAATATATACGTGCAGGACTCAATCCACGATTCATAATTCAAAACGCGTAAAGTTTTACAATCATAAAACACACCTTTATCATAAATTATTGTTTAGCTATAACAATCACACAACCTCAATGCCAATATGCGAATACCTATAACCGTAGTTAACAGCTATTGTCAATGAAACCAATTAATGGTTGAATGATGACCTGCTTTCCCCATATCAATAAAATCGTTAATTTATATTAGTGTACTATGTAAAATTGTACATAACTTTATTACACAGTGCAAAGATAACAAACGTATCAAAATTTGTGTACCATAGTTCAGTAGCGGCGTTAGGGTAGGGCGCGGTTGGGCGATCACCCAGGGCGCCGGATGAAAGGGGCGCCACAGGCGCCCCTTTGTAGCCCATCGCTCATAGTTCGAGGTCTTACTCGTACATTCCCTAGATTGACAAACTTAGCGACTTTGTCAATTGAAAACCAAATTGCTGAAAACATCGACTTTGGTAACCATATAGTTCGCTGATAGAAAGGCCAGAAAAGTAAAATTTTATTAGTTTTTTCTAATAAACGGTTATTTTTTATAATAAATAATTATTTCTTTTAATAAATGGTTCTTCCATATCCTTTCCCTTTTTTCGTATGGGTTTGAATTGCAGTTGGGGGGCGCCGTAGAAATCTCGCCCAGGGCGCTGGTAGTGTTAAAATCGGCACTGCCATAGTTAAAGCTTGATGGATTATAATCCTACGATTAGATTGGTGAGTAAATTGTAAAAACTATCTTATACAGGGTGATTCACAATTCATCTAACAAAGTTTGGGAATAGATGCTTCATGAAAAATGGGGTCAATATCGTAAAAAATATTGTAAAATCTTTATAGTTTTCGAGAAATTTAATTACTAAAGTTGTAGTATATTCAACCTTTACATCGCTAGGTACTGTAGTCTCTAGCCAGGCAATTCCGAATATTGAAATCCGATTACTTAGTACTAACGTTTTTGTTATGTGAATATTTTTCAAGTGTCAAAAATGACTTATGTGTATAGCAACTCGGAGTTGATAGATATCGTTTTAATTTATGGTGGAGTGAAAAAGCTTTAGCAGAAGAATTTCTTGGTAAACATGCGCCAAATGCGACTACTAATACCGCGGTGTGCACTGACTGAGTGAGTGCAAGTATAGTTGAACGTGCACGTGAAACGGAAAATTTGCAACCGAATCGTCCAAGAAATGAGGATCAAGGGCGTCCACGGCGTATTGCAGCAGTGTGGCTATCATACACGAGCCTCGATAATGTCCGTACCGTGTACAGCGTGTCCATTAGTACCAAGGTTTTGGACAAGGAGTACCGGTACCATGGCCGCCATGACCTTCTGACTTTAAATCCTTTGGACTTCTTTTTGTGGGAGTATTTTTAAAAAGAAATGTATCGCATCGAAGTGGATAACATTGATGAGTTACGCAATAACTTCAAAACGGACAAGAAGCTGTTAGTTTGTAGAAACTGGCTAAGACGGATCCAAAATTTCCTTATTGTAGCATCAGGTATGTTAAACTATTTTATTAATCGAAATCACAAATTAATTGTATTAATAATAATAACAATAGCGGCAAAAGCAGTTGAGTTTACTATAAAAAGTCTTCTCGACCAGTTTCCACTGCCATGCAGAAGTGTTTTTAAATCATTTTTGAATGCTTTTTTCGATTTTTTTTTATAAAATTGTATTTGTAATGCACAGAGGATACAAACAATTTAAATAAAATTTGGCACACGTGGTGTTACATGGGATGAGGTAAGCTCCATTTTAAATCGAAAGTATTATCTTTGCGGTTTGTTAGAAACGACTAATGGAAGTCACCAATTATATTTTTTCAAGGAAGATACCCAAATTTGTTTCCTGTTAAAAAGCTGTCATTTTTCTAATAAACTTTTTAGACAATTTTCTGTATTTCCCCTTTAAAGTCTCAAAAGAAATACCACCTAAAAATCAAATTAGCTGGGAAGGATCAAGTAGTCGTTGCAAAATAATTGAATGTTCGTTAATTGACTGAAGGGTAAGAAACAATGTTAATTCAGCTAGACTGCTACAGTATTTCGAACAAAATCCGCGAAATTCAATACGGCAGGCTAGCCGAGAATTGAATTTGGATAAATCAACCGTTCAACGAATTTTAAAGACCAATGGGTATCATGACTACAAAATTCACAATTTGTAGTACAGGGTGTCCCAAAAGTCACTAGCTGATTTCAAAATTCAATAACTTCGGGTACATTGATTTTTTTTTAAATTTTGTTTCAGATTTAGAAAATAGAAGCTTGGGAGATTTGTTATGGAGAAATTCACCGTTGAGGAAAGAATCGCTATCGTGAAACTCTATTTTGAACACCAACGATCGATTGTCGAAACTCAAAGAGCGTTTCGCAGACGTTTCAATGCAAGAAATTCGCCCTCAGC
Organism: Monochamus saltuarius; assembly: GCA_025584915.1. Taxonomy (NCBI): domain Eukaryota; kingdom Metazoa; phylum Arthropoda; class Insecta; order Coleoptera; family Cerambycidae; genus Monochamus; species Monochamus saltuarius. The sequence goes on along the minus strand of CM046723.1, from coordinate 20,411,760 downwards.
AATGACTATACGCAACTTAATTGTACGTTTTTGACAACAGGGGTCTGTAGCCGACCTCCCTCAAGCAGGTCGACCACGTTCCGCCAGAACAGAAGAAAACATTGAACACGTGTTGTCTGAAATCTATGGGACACAGTTGATGAACAAGCTGTATTTTGTAGGCAAACATGCGCAATTGCTTCAAAATTCTATGGAGACTGGAACGGGAGAGCCTCCACGTGTTCAATATTTTCTTCTGTTCTGGCGGAACGTGGTCGACCTGCTCGAGGGAGGCCGGCTACAGACCCCTCTTGTCGAAAACGTGCAATTAAGTTGCGTATAGTCATTGCTGAGGGCGAATTTCTTGCATTGAAACGTCTGCGAAACGCTCTTTGAGTTTCGACAATCGATCGAATGTGAGGTCATATAAAGAAGAAATTGTAATTATATATGCAGTAAGAAGGCGTTTGCAGCATTTTTTACGTTTTAGTTATTGTTATCACCTTTTGTTTTAACTGTATTAAAGAATTATCGAGTTTAATCCTTTTCTTTATTCTTAATGACATTTATGCACGTTAAACAACGAACATTCAATTACTTTCCAACGATTACTTGATCTTTTTATCGCTAATGTGATTTTTAGGTCATATGTTTCTGGTTTATAACGCCATTAATCGTCGTTTCTGTCAAATGTCAAATCCCAAAGATAATATTTTCGATTGGAAGTGGAACTTACCTCATCCCATTTAACACCACGTATTCCAAATTTTATTTTAATTTTTTGAATCCTCACAGCAGCCCATACTACAAGTTTGAGACAAAAAAATTCTGAATGACCCTGTATAGCACTGGTCTTAATCGTAACGACAATTTTTGTACACAATTATTCCGTATAATATTTAAAAAATATGTATACATTTAGGTAATATGATTTCAATTAATGCGTTTCCACCATAAAAACCGGTCATCCACACAGTATGCATCTAGGCAACAAGCAGTAATGACTAAAATAGTAGTGACTATTAAATATGCAACTGCTGTTTATTCGCGTGTAACTACGACTATTTCAGCAATAGAAAATTAATGGCTAATTAACCCATTACAGATAATTGAAGTTCCGATAGGCACCGACAAAAAACGCCAAGGATATTATATGGTTGCTTTATTGATTAGGTGCATTCAACTTGTTGACTAGAGAAAGTTCGTTGCACCTATTCCCCCAACACGCTGCAGTTATTTGTTGATGTCATGATTAAATCAATATTTTATTTTCATAAAATATTTAAAAGTGGCATAGTGCAAGACCCGTCTTTCCTTAATAGTACTGTCCTATTTGTCTAACGGTAACGCGTCCCAGAAAATGCATAAATGAAGATGAACTAGAAGGATGCTTGACACGGATTAGATTACATAGTATAAGTTCATATAAACTCGTCTTTTTACAATGTTCTAGGGACTAAAATATCTTGAAGCGGTAGAAGTTATGGATACCAAACAAGCAAAATGCAAAAGCAATTTTGAACGAAGATTGGCTGTCGTATTTAGATGCATATTTTGATAGAGTAATATTAAACGATAAGAGATTAATTTCAAAGAACTGTGAAAGTTTGCATGTATAAAATGTATTCAAGTTAATTTATTGCTCAATCCCCACCAAAATGTATATATTAAGATGAACAGAAATATACACAGTGATTCAGAAACACTAGGAAAATAATTGGGTATCTGTATGAGAAATTAATTGACCCATATTTTTTGTTTTCCCGAATTTTATTTTTTGCAGGCAGGCTGAACCAAAAATATTGTTTTCTGCAAATATCTCCGGAATCCCTAAGCCGATTTTAATGGAATTTGGTATGAGGTTGTGGGTAGTCTATCTGAATATTATGAAGATAGTAGTTTTGTGAAGTGCGCTAGTTATGCGTAATGCCACTTAGTTTTCTCAAAAACTTTTATTTCCATTTTTTCCACTAAATTCTTTGCCAATACATGAGAAACACTAACAAAAAATACTCTTTACTTTTCTTCATTTGAAGCTTAAATTTCCAGAAAAAGTTGCTAAAGCTGTGGGGCACTACCACTGACAAAATTATGAATGCATAAAATGAAAATGATGGCTGCGAAGATAATTCAAACAGATTGAGTGACAGGTGTTGATTCGTGATTACGCTGTCACTTTATTTTAAAATTTTTTTTTCAATTATCCGTTTAGTTGCTAAAGATAGCACCATAAACTAAGTTTTTTTTATACAATACCAAGTCTTACACGCATAAAATATTTGTTCTAGCATTTAGACAAACATTCGTCTTGTTATTAATTATAGGCTCTACATCTTGTTAATAATTTATCATGTAGACGCTGGACTTAATTATATTTTTAGTATTTCTCAATCATCCTGTATTTTCAGATACAAGATGATTCTAAAAGTAGTATGAATTTAACTATGTTTTCTTGACCCCAAAATTACACGAAAAGTCTATATAAATATACAGGGTGTGAAAGGTTATTCATGATAGTATTTCCCAAAAGTGTAGAGATATATTAATGAAATTTGACACAATCTCATAACTTTTTATACTCTGTTTGACAATCTAAAAATAAATGAACACACTTTGTCCAGAGGCGGGTAAATCAGGGGGTTAGACATTTAAAATACCCAAACTTTTTTGTGAATATCTTTATAATTTCATAGCTTAAATAAAAACCCTAAAAGTTTTTATAGACAAAAGGCATCCTTGTTGAAATTCAATGTCGGCTACAGTTTTTGAAGTGCATGTTGTCTCAAAATTTTTTCGGACTTGAAACATAGACTTTAAATCAAAGAAAATAAACAATTTTGACTTTTCCATAAATCTGTTTCTTTCCTATCATTTAAGTCAACTACGTTTCATGTCTAATAAATTAGAAACTTAGAATGCGTCGAGATATTATAATCCATTTTTATAAAAAACTGTTGTCTTTCAAAAAGAGTACTATTAATTATAAAAAAAAATACACAAAAGAGTTTGGATATTTTGAAGCACTACCCCCTTTGTTTTATCCGTCCCTGGACAAACTGTATTCATTTTTTTAAAAATTTTCATAAAAACTTATTGAGCTGTACCAAACGTCATTAATTTATCTCTATGGGGTTGAGAAACACTAATTAAAAATCGCCACATAGATTATTAACATCAACAATTTTTCTTTTAAACATACATTATGAATTAAATAAAAAACTAGGTATATAGAATTTTCAAGAGATTATTATTTATTATTTCAGATACCCTTGAAGCGACAACGTATACCTACTATTAGATTTATCATTTATATTAGTGTTTTGCAAAACACGACAAGGGTTACTTTAAAGACTTGTTCTTGCTCGATCAAGTCTTGTATTGTCTTGCGAGTTTTGCAAATTTTTTGTCGTGAAATTTTGCGAGACTTGCATACAAATGAGAAACATGGAACTCAGCGTTGCCAACCCTACGGATTTTTCCGTAGATCTACGGATTGTGATAGTGCCATTCGGATTTTTGGATAGGGTACTTTTCTACGGATTTTTATAAATTTTTTTCATAGTTATTATTCCTGTTTGTTAACGGTCTCTGATCTGTTTTGCACTTTTGCACACCTTAATGTAAGTAGTGACTAACGACTAACTCTCTAACTAATGTACTCGTATATTACTCTCTTTGTCTAATACATCTCGAGATGTCAGAATGTTTCTGTTTCTATTATTCAGTTGTCTATGGTGGTACATCTCCACGAAGGCTGTATGTTATGTGCTGCATAGGCGTCCTTATTAATAATTGGAGGGGATAAAGGGTACTGCATCCCTCAGTTACCTCCACTCACCCTTCGATTTTTTCACCAAAATTACATAAAAGTATGCCGGAATAAGATAAAAGTAAGTGCAAAATTTCAAGTGTGTATCTTACAAAACAATGGGATTATTAACAAAAATAGTTTTTCAAAATGTAACTTTAACACCCTGTATATTGAAACAGAGGCGCCAAAATGAAATATGGCATAAGGAAAGTCGCATTATTTTTGTCCACAGAATATGTGGTTAATGCTATGGCCTTCTACTTTGGGACACCTTGTATAGCTGTAGCCCACTGTTAACACAGTTCTAAAATTAGTATTGAGTTTCACGGTGAAGCGAATCACTCTGTATAACATTTTATACAAAATTTATGGAAATGATTCTATTGTAGGCACAGCCAACAAAGCCGACTACAAATACAATACTCATCCATTCTATGATTTCCGCCATTCTCATCAGCTGCATTTAGTTCTACAGGATTACCAAAGGCGCATTTTGTTTCCTAAACATTTTTATAACTCGTAAAATACCAGTATATATACCGCAATCATCCTGGACATCTATGAATACCTGCGGCCGAAACCATCCCATTGTGTGTCCCATTATACTTTTTTTATTGCTCATAAATCTAGTAACTCGCACACAACTCCTCTGAAGTTTTGTAACCCCACTGAATTAGGTAAAAACAAATTGTAGGCTATATGTAACAAAGGAAAGGAGCAACATTCGCCCTTAAGCGCATCGGCGATAAGATCCACACCGGTCTATTCCACTGTGTTGACATCGTGTAATCAATATCGCAACTGTACCTATATATGTTAGCTGCCGTGGATGTTACGAGAATTTATTGATATTATGTCTATTTGTCCGGGTTTTCTGTATGTTTCCATAATTATGTGCCTATGAATAGCAATCGATAAAATAATAACAATTCAGCATAAAATATCATTTCCTGGAGCTTCCCTTCATAATGTTGTGCGCCCTGATAGCTTTGTCTGAACAAAGGGCAGATTTATGTGCAGTCTTTCAAATTGAGCAATTTTTTAATTCTTCAATGAAACATAGATTGTGTTGTGGATTTACCTGGGTCGTGTGACATTTGAGTTGTGTAACGTATCTCTAAAAAAATCGTCAGCACCGCGTTCAATTTGTTAAATTATTTAATAAAAATTTCAAGAGGAAGATAAAACCAGAGAAAATATAGTCGTAGAGGTTCTTCACATGAGCAGAGTAAGATATTTGGTTCGTGAGAGTATTGCTGAAGACCCGGAAATGTTCATTAACCGACGTTTACAAGTTAGACTCGGAGAACGTACTGTGTGGCATATTTTACATAAGGATTTCAGTCTGAGGACATACATAGTTCTAATAACAGGAGATACAGACACTGATCATTCAAAACGTCGTGCATCAAATGAATCAAAGAACAAGTACATGATTTTTCTCAACAGATCATTGTAAATACAACAAAATTAAAACACTACCTACCATCTTTGCAAGGCCAATCGTATCTATAAATATCTACAAATATTTGCACATACCGAGGAATATATACTGATGTGAGCATTATGTAGTATTTTCAGCAAAAATATTTCCAATGCGAATGAAGTACCTACATTGCAATACATTTTTAGATGATGGATGAACAATACACATTTACATAGAAGGATGGATAATTCACATTTAGAGGATGGATGGACAAATTCCTACAAGTTATTTCTACTCCTGACAAGAAAGACTTTCTCAACTGTTTAGAAAAGTGACTCGCATAGTGTATTTATTATTGAATTCTAATAATAAAATCTACTAGTGGTTTTTAGGCTTTCACGGCCAGTGCTGTAATTTGATACATGGTGATTTTCCGGGTTGTTATGCCGTGACCTCGGTAACTAGTAGCTGCCAGAAACAGAGTTAAAATGCACATCCCTAGCATTAGCTGGGATACTTTTACCTGCCCTGGTTGTTCTCGGGCTCTGTTCGGGTTCTGTCCCCACAGAGCCTAGCCCGTGGGCCTAATTCCTCAGGGCCTAAAACAGAGTGGGTCTTCCATTTTAGAGCGCACCTAATATATCAAAGAATATGAACGCACAATAATGCCTTTGGGGATTGCTACATGTATATCCAATATGATAGATGGGCCTAATTGATATTTGGAGGGTAGCATTCAATGCGACACGAATATACGCGTACAAGGATAAGGTTCGAAATCCCTATGAGCATCATAAATGGAGAAAAATGTACAGATTATTTTCTGATAGAAAGCACATTTAACATCGAAAGAAAATAGATTATGATGCCATATATTTCTAACAGAGATCTTATAAATCCGTTACTGTTTGATACTTCTAGTGTTTTGTTGAAGTGAGGTAGGCAGAGGTGAATATCTACAGTGCCTTCATAAATGATTACAAGCCACGTGATCAGGACTGTGATTCGCAAAGAACAACTCGTATGCAAATAGATTTCTTGTCTCTCTCAATTGCCGTAGTGAGGAAAAGGATATTCGCATATGAATTGCTCTGCGATTGATTTGAGAATCTCGACTCGGATCACGTGACTTAATCATTTATGAAGGCACCGCAGATATCTATTAATAATAGCCATTCTCTATTTTTATAAGAATACATGTTTTAACTTTGCAACTATTTAAGCAATAAGTTCAACACTAGAGGATGTATACAGGGTGGTTCATAAATATTGACCCATGGAGACATACTAGATTTCTCACTTCAAAATATGCTTTAATAAAATGTTGATAATAAAATACAGGGTGTCAAAGTTGGAATTTACAGTGTTTTTTTTATAATAATTACACTGTGTTTGACTGTATCAACTTAAAAATTTGGGAATAGATGTTTTTGGATATGAGAAATTCTACATTGTTTTTGAAGAAACAAGATGTACTTGTCATTACTCTTAGAAATTGACCATTTTTGAGACACTTTTCAACAATCCGCTGCATTGTTCCTTTAAAGTAGTAGGCAGTAAGAGTAAGTTAAATTTTAACACTTATTAGACAAAATTTATGTTAAAGTTAATAAGTATTTCTAAATGTAAGATATTTATACAGTTTTGGTTAAAATCAATTATTCTACAAAATCGAAAAATTCTGAGACACAATAATTTTTCATATCCAGATTTGTTGGCAATTAAATGTCAATGGAAGTGCTGGGCAACGAGAATGTTTCAGAGGATTTTGAAATAAATTACAACCTGATAATCAACAATTTCAAAATTCTGTTTACGAATTTAATGAACAAAAACGAAAAATTTGTACACATTGAGGATTATCTACCCTATCTAACCAAAGAAAATTTTGGCGCCTACTACGTTAAAATATTGTGCAATGAACTATGCAGTTAATTGTTGAAGAGTTATTTTCTCCAAAATGGCCAATTTCTAAGATTAATAATATTTTTTTTCATAAAATAATGTAGGTTTAAATTTTTTTAATAAAAAACATGATAACGTTAGAGCCAAAAAAGTTACGCTCACATTTACGTCACAAATATGGCGGATGCGGTGCCCGCTAGGAAATACGTCGAAATAGACAACAGATTATGATTTCTCTTATCCAAAAACATCTATTTCCAAATTTTTAAGCTGATACATTCAAAGACAGTGTAATTTTTACAAAAAAATCACTTTCTAACTACTTCAACAAGGTATATCTTTTTCAGATAAAAAAGGTAGGAGAATCGATCGTTTCAATAGTCAGATGGATACAAAATGGTTGCAAAAAAGTTCTGCCACTTAAACGAAGGATCGTGTGCCATAAGTGACGCTATTAAAAATCATCGATCTCCAAAATGTATGGAAATATTAATTAATTAGCAACATTCGGATATATTTGGTTTATCACAATAGTTTGAAGTCAGCAACCTGCCACTAATCTCTGTCCCATTATTAGTGAATCATCATGTAGAAACTGTTTTACATAATAAGTAATAAATAACTGACAAAACAAGCGAAACAGAATCGAAGCTCTTCGAGTCAAATAATGGCAGTGAATTTATAATTATCTATAGGAGAATTATCTATAATAAAAATGCAAGTCTTGTGTTGATCTTGTCTTGTCTTGTCTGGCGAGACTAAAATAAGACCAAGAAAAAGCAAGACAAGATTGCCAACATAACTTTTTATATTGAAAAGGTATGGATTTGGTAGATAATTACACATTCCCTCATACCTAAAATTGAGCCTCGAGGAGCACCCAATAGTAGTTACTAATATATCAGAATGTTTGGAATTAAGGATAACTCTTTGGTAGTTTTCAATGACGTACTGTTCCATTAACTTTATTGACATTTCATAAATACCAAAATAATGCAAAATGGCTAAGTGAAGTCGATGGTTTATTTTATTAAAATAGTTACTATATTCCAACAAGACTAATTCTGTAAGCTTATTATTATCTGAGAAAGTAAAAAATTTACCCTCTATATATAAATACGGATTTCTATATAAACGATCATCATTCATCAATAACGAATTTCGCTTTAATTACCCAAGATATATGTGAGGCACGTGATTCAAGAGGTCAAGAGTTTTTGATACTATTAGTCACAATATATTGTTAATGACACTAAAGGAATTTGGATTCTCCACTTCTTTAGTACAATTATTCAGAAATTATTTAGTAGATCAATCTTACTATGATGCATACAATGGGTTTAGATCCTGGCTTTTCTTAGCTGTATCGAATGTTCCGCAGAGATCAAATCTTGGTTCCCTTTTGTTTTTGTTATTTATTGATGGATTCATGAATTCTGTTGACTGTCATAAACTTCTTTATGTAGATGACATTAAAATTTATTGTAATATAAACAATATTGCGGATTGTTTGTACTTGCAGTCTCAGATGTAATTGTAAATTGGTGCAGGTTATTTTTACTTAAATTAAACATTAATAAGTGTAAGTAATTAGATTCTCCAGAAAGGAGATTGCGCTGAATAATGTTATCCTGGAAAGGCCTAAATGAATTTTATAATATTGACCAGTTTTCAACATGTGATTTTAGCCATATTTAATTTATTTTTCTGTTATTTATTTTATTATATATATTTATATCTTATATTATTTTGCTTAATATTTGTTTATTGTATAACATTTTATATTATCTTTATCTGATTTATATTGTCATTGATTTTATATTTATTATATTGTCCGTATATGCATTTTTAGAATACTTAGTGGAACATAACTTCCTTGTTTTTTAACGTGAAAACACTAACAGTTATAAATAAAAATAAATAAATAAAGGTGTATTGAAACTAAAGACATATGAATATTCTTTGATTATGAGTTGAATTTTTCGGAACACGCTAGTAAATTACTTTTCATTATTATTAGAAATTGTAAGTGTTTCACAAATGAGACAGCGCTAAAAATATTGTATTTTTCATTAGTGCATACTAAGTTGGAGTATGGGTCATTGATTTGGTAACCTATTTATGAGAATCAGTCTAGTTTGAAATTAATTCAGCGCAAATTTTTGAAATATCTTTCTCTTAAAATTACTGATGTATATCCTGAACAGAGTTATGATCATGAGTTACTATTATCGACTAGGCGTATTATGTGTAGTATTATATTCTTATTTAAACTATTTAATAACAACATTGATTGCTTTTTACTTTTGAACGTTTTGATATGAGAATATCAAATTTTGGTTCTAGGCAGACTGACAGGTTTTATTTGCGAGCACCAATAACCAATGTTCTTAAAAAGTCACCGATATACAGGGTGTCCAGAAACTTTCCTGACAAACGAAGACCGGAGATTCCTCAGATAATTTTAAGACAATTTAACCCAATTCACCTAGTCCAAAAATGCTTCCTAAGGGAACTAGAGCTCTTTGAAGATGGCGCCTTGTAAATAGTTTTGTTTAAATACCTCCAGAACGCTTCTACTTAGAAAAACAAAAACTGGTATGCTTGTTTAGCCTTCAGAGATGAATCGATTCCATCAATTGCGAATTTCTAGTACCGGTCATAGGCGTCCGTTTTGGGTAGGTCAACGGTTATTTTAACGCATAACTTTTTTGTCTTTAACTATTAAGCATTTGTGACACTAGATTATTAAATTTTCAGGTATTCTAGTACTAAAAGGTACTCTTTCTTTAAGTCATTAGGATACACCGTTTTCTAGAAAAATGGATTTGAAAATTTTCGTTTTGTCATTAATGTTCAATTTATATTTTTGCACTAGTTGGCTCTGAACTGCCAACAAAGTAAAACATACGCAATTGATGGAATCGATTCATCTCTGAAGGCTAAACAATCATACCAGTTTTTGTTTTTCTAAGTAGAAGCGTTCTGGAGGTATTTAAACAAAACTATTTACAAGGCGCCATCTTCAAAGAGCTCTAGTTCCCTTAGGAAGCATTTTCGGACTAGGTGAATTGGGTTAAATTGTCTTAAAATTATCTGAGGAATCTCCGGTCTTCATTTGTCAGGAGAGTTTCTGGACACCCTGTATACTATGTCACAAAATTTTAATATGATCTCTAGTCAATGTGACATTAACCACAGTGGTATTCATTCATTAAATCAATTGTATTTAACAGCTTTCAACTATAATTTATTTTTTGCATTCTCTCTATCGTAATTTGTTTTTGCTTTATAATAACCATTTCTTTTTGTAATAATTTCTTATTCAAGTACCTATTTACGTATATGTAACATTTCAAATATGTTGTTTTGTTGTTACTACCTTCTGATTTTTTGTTTCCATTTAGCACACCATTTTTTCTATAACTTTTTTGTCCTGTAAGTGGAAGTGTTCTGTTGGACAAATAAATGAATTATTATTATTATTAAAGTAACAATATTATCGCATACTCCTAATAGAGTGCTTATTGTGCTGTAACCTTAACGGAACCCAGACTGGTTAACTGGTAGTGGTATATCTCAAATTAGCACAATAATTGTGACTGATGATCCACGGTACACCTCGCTAACCGCGTGAAGAAAACAAAGATTAAGACTTTAACCATCCCAGTGTTCCAAAGTAATGTATTGATTCCGCGCCGGTGGCGGTGGTGACCCAGCCGTCCGGCAGCAGCAGCGGCAGCTCCTGTGTACACCGATCGCACCGGCGGCACACAAAGAAATTGCTTTTTTATTATCTGACATGTTTTGCGAAATCAATTTCATTGTTGTCGATAAATCCACTCTGTGTCGTACTTTCGCCCGAATAAACTGCTAATGATTTATATCAACAATCCTGAAAGCCTAAAAGCTCTTTTATCTCTAATTTAATGTTTGCAGATTGCTTTTCTCTTGCGAGGGATATCAGCGAGTTAAAAATTGCGAGATTAATTTATACGCTTCCCTTACGTGTACCCAGGCCCATTTACAGCACAATGGGAGATAGCGGAGGTATCCCTTATTTCATTACGAATGGCTCGGACCCGGTTCCAGCTGAATGAATTGTACATTCATTCATTATTCCGTTTAGTTGAACATTAAAAATTTATTAACACATTAATATGACGTAGGTATTTAGATACCATTCATTTTATTCATACTTCGAATACGAGGATCAGGCTTTGTACTTTAATGGTAAGTCGGAAGTTATGACTGCCTTATTGCAATAATATTGCTGGCAATTTTACAGTACACATGCAAAGCAACAAATTTTCAATCAGTTATTGCAACTTTTATTGTAGTTGTAGATAATAGGTGCTCAGCTTCTCTTTGCTACAATACACGTAGCATTTTATCTACTGCCAACTGCAAGTAACCTTGTCAAATCAGACATAAACAACATGATAACTATTTTACATTCTTTTAAGAAGTTATTCTTCGAATTTTACTTTTAAAAATAATATTATCACATTTAAATTTGTTTTCAATATACAAGAAAACCTGCAATAGTTAAAAAAGAATAGATTTTATTTTTCAATTTACCCATCACAATTAATCATACTCAAAAGTTGTTTGTACTAAATGAATATAGGCAGTTGTCAAGTTTGACGTTTATACTAAAAATGTTCTTCTTAAATGTTCAATATTAATTGATAGCATTCTCGGGAGTCCTTCAAGGCTCGGTTTTGAGCCCACTACTATGCATTTTATTTATAAATGATATTGTTAGTAATGTAAATTGTTTACTCTGCCGATGACTTGAAAATATTTTGAAATATATTCGATATTAATTGTTATCTCTTGGTTTAGCAGTTAGCAGCATTTAATATTTTTATTTAAATTATTATATAATCTGACTCGCGATTTATTAAATATAGTAAATTTTCATGTTTTCGGGGCAGTCTCAAGACACGCTGAAACGGTTTACTTGCCAAGGCAAAAAACCAATATTAGGAGTTATTTCCTCCTGAATTTTATGTGCAGTACTTATAATACAAAACATATATAAAATCATCGGTTGATATTATATATTTCAGTTTACTCTTGCAAGCTTGAAATACGTAGTACGCACGCACGTGTTGTGCACCTTATTTGTAGATATTACTTTTTTGTTTTTTATCTTGCACCTGTTTAGTACTTCTATTATATTATTTCCTATATATTGTTTATTTAACGCGGAGCAGCGGCCATTTGCTGTTCCATGCCGGACTCATAAGCCACAGACACGAAGCGTTTTACATCACAGTAGAAAACCACTGAAAGCTAGCGACCTATATCGCGATTCGGCGATAACGATATGTTGCAAACACGGAATTCAGCAGCAGTAGAAGCAGCAACAGAGCAATGGTTTTCTACTATGATGTAGAACGATTCATGTATGTGGCTGTTAGTCCAGCATGGAATAGCGAATGGCTGCTAGAGGTAGATGTGCTACTCCGTGTTACTCATGGTCCCTATTGTCGGGTTAGACAGACTTAAAACGGCTAAGTTTATTCGTCGGAAACCGGCATATGTCTGGTGAGCTGCTAATGAGTGACTTTAGCTGTTTGCTATAGGTTTTCCAGGTGTAATTCAATACTGGTCAGAGTAGTTGTTTCCTGGAATTTCGTGTTTTCATATTGTTTGTTTGTCATTTTTACTGTACATTTGCATTTCTATATTTTATTCTTTTTGGCATTCGCCTGTTGATTGGTGTAAAATAAAATAAAATAAATATTGGAAAGAACACTAAAAAAATATTTAAACGTCATCCCACCAAACCTATATCCAGTTCCAACCAACGATCTCCCTCCCTAACTACTCGATATAGCGCAAAACATTTTTGCATGTTCTCAACATATTGCCAGAGTTGGTTGAGCAGTATTTCTAGGAAAATTTCTATACTACAAATTCCAAAAGTCTACTTTGCGAATGAATTGGTTTTGGCATTTTTTATCGTTAATTAATTAAAAACCGTTTATACTAGTTCATAAACGGTAGTATAATGACATAATAATTAAAAGTTACAGTTCATGTTTTGTGTTTTAAAAAGAGAGATGTGTGTCATATCTTGACTATCCACAGACGTATTAAGAGGAAAACTAAGTTAGATGGGATGATTTGGTTATAAATCTAGTACTAACTTGGTTGCAATGAAGAGTTAGAATAAAATACATATATTTTGTAAAGTAGATAGGAAGATCGTTGGTTCCAACCTTTTTTCAATATTTCTGTGAGAGTTTTGTCTAGGAAAATTTTTTCAAAAATAAAAAAGATTATCCAAATCTAGTTCTTCAATAATTCCATATCATCATATAAGGATATAAATTTACTTTCAACAAAATAAATTAATTATGATACAGAAAGCAAACAATTTATTTATCTAATGCTAATTCTGTCTATCAGTCAAGGATAGAAAAAGTCAGTTTCCTCTCCATTTCATGTGTTATACCAAGTGCGCTCGCTCGATAAATTTGGAAAAAAAGTAAATTTTTAAATTTTGTTGGCATTAACATCAAAATAGAAAAATTGTAACTACAAATTTTATATTGTCAAAAATTTATTAACAAAACGTAATGGTTGGATTATTTCTTTGCTTAGATATCAGATACAGTTAGTGCTAACTCACATAAAGATGATAATGAATTATTAAAGTTAAAATTATTAGTGAATTAATTCATGAACCAATTTTGTATAATTATATAAAAATGCATGGCCAACTATACATCGCGCAACACCAACAACATTTTTTGACAATTTCCAAAATATTTAGTGGCTATTATACAGCCTGTATCACATAAGAGGGCCACTCCCATGTATCTCGCTTAATATGCGAGACACGTCAAAAATCTTTAATTGTTTTTTGTTGCATTTTTGGAGGCCTTTATGCTCGTAAAAAGAAATTTGAGATCAATGGCCAACTTTATGAGTAATAACAAAAAAAACCTGTAAAGTGCCCAAACTTTAAGGCTGTCTAACTTTTTTATTTTAAGAGAGAAAAAACTTATTGGTAATAAATTTTTATTGCAAAATTGATACCTTCCACCTGACATAAACAGATTTTTGAAATATCGTATGTGGTTCGCTGCGCCCTCTAGGCGAATAAATTTTTTTTTATTGAAGCAGGCTATGACCACAAAAAATTGCCTGTTATTTCGTCTTTCATGCAATATACTACATGTTGCCCTTATATTTCGTATTTATTACACTTTTTTCAATTTTGGTTAAACAAAATGTACCTAAATATTTTCGTGTTGCTCAAGATAATGTAGAACCTGTTTTAAAGACGTCAATTGCAAAAAAATAATAAACATAATGTACTTTTTTATGTAAAATACAGATTTTCTTAGAATATTATTTTATTACATTGTCTGTCAAAATAATTTTAAAGACCCAATTGCTTCTAATGTGAAAACCAATAAAATAATATTATAAGAAAATCTGTATTTTGCATAAAAAAGTACATTCTGTTTATTATTTTTTGCAGTTGGCGTCTTTAAAACAGGTTCTACATTATCTTGAGCAACACGAAAATATTTAGGTACATTTTTTAACTAAAATTTAAAAAAATTTAATAAATACAAAAGATAAGGGCAACATGTAGTATACTGCATGAAGACGAAAAACAGGCAATTTTGAGGTCATAGCCTGCTTCAATAAAAATTTTTATCCGCCTAGAGGGCGCAGCGAACCATATACGATATTTCAAAAATCTGTTTATATCAGGTGGAAGGTATCAATTTTGCAATAAAAATTTATTACCAATAAGTTTTCTCTATCTCTTTAAATACAAAAGTTAGACAGCCTTAAAGTTTGGGCACTTCATAGGTTTTTTTGTTATTACTCATAAAGTTGGCCATGGATCTCAAATTTCTTTTTACGAGCATAAAGGCCTACAAAAATGCAACAAAAAACAATTAAAGATTTTTGACGTGTCTCGCATATTAAGCGAGATACATGAGAGCGGCCCTCTTATGTGATACAGCTTGTGTATCACTATCAATGAAAAAAATAATGCAATTAAATGACATAAAAATATGCAGGATGTTGTTCCATTTAAAAAAATGTAAATTTGGGTCATATTTTAAAACAGACACCCTGTATAGAAATTACAACGCCAACTAACTCTACGTAAAAAACTCTATCAGACGCAATTATCACCATTCCCATATTTCAGGTATTCTCTGAGAGTAGTTTTTTTTTTAAATTTCGCCCTGTTCCTCAAAAATGAAGTTTGTGGAAGTTTTGATTACGGTGTAAAGTTAATCTATAAAGTGTAGTGTTGCGAAAACCGCATCCTTTTTTGTCCGAGATACCCTGCAATTACAAAGAAATTGGGACACACTGTACACAGGTGAATCAAATATAAATCACAACTTGATTTTCTTACATTCTTTGTCACATTAAAGGAACATTTTAATACACCTTATTTTTTACATGATCTCCGCTTTTTGTCGGTGCATATTTTGGCCGGCCACCTTCAATTGAATTAGAGACCGTACAAATATCCACCTCATTGATGCTTGTCCGAGGTCCGCGTGCGCTAGTTTTCCACTGAAAGACTTTTGTCGTCAAGCTGTATATTTAGTTAATGTATACAACGACCAAAATAGTAATGCTCAACTTAATTAAGTACTTACATGTGAATAAATCTTCACTCAACTTTATGATGTAGTATTGATTGACTAGTTCACAACGACAAAAAATATCACACTTTTTTTTGACTTGTAACATTTATTTAAACACGGAAATCGATTAGTAGGTACTGGAAATGATTATAACGTACGTCGTGAAATTTTTGTCAGTTTTTCAATTTACGAGATTTGGAACTCAATATCTAATATAGACTTATAACAATCCTAAATAGAACGGGCCGCATTGAAATTGGTACAGGGAAAAGGCAGATCCGATTATCCGGATTTGGCGAAATTTACAAACGGGACAGAAGGTTCGTTGCCGAGACATTGGATACCTTTTTGGAAATGATAATAATAATGAACCAACATAAATCTATTTTTCTTTTTTCGCTAAAATCTGGATTCTTTCAGAATACAATATGTTATTTGCAATGCCAAATCGTTTTAAACACTGTACTTATTTGAGTAAAGAAATTTACAAAATTATTCAGTTATATCTACTATGAATATACAAGGTTAACTATAATCAAGTACAAATATTTTAAGAGATAATAGAGAAAAATATTAATTCGGGAATGTGTACTCATTCGGTCCTATTTCTGATCCTAAAATATCATATTCTAGTATTTTAGTTCCTTGCTAAGAAAGTATACTCGCGTCAAGAATTCAGACGTCTTAGTGTTAAAGTTAAAATTTTATGTTCGATATTTGTAAATAACTTCTGAAGAAATCCGAATATTTACATAAAATTTGTAAATCGGGGGTTTTTACTCATCATTTCCGGACGCCCTGCATAATGCAAACTTTTAGTGTAGTATATAGTTTTATTACTAGCAGTTGCAGTTTATTAAATATTTTGATGAAAATATAATGAATTATTCATCAGGGTTCTCATCAATTTTTCAAAATCAAATTCCCTGACATTTCCAGGTTTTCCCTGACAAAGACCATACACAATTCATATTTTTAAAAACAAACCAAAATAAAAACAAGTCAAATGATAAGGCATACATGAGCCCATTCGCTGACATTTAAGTGAATATTTAATTTTATTAAAAATATTTATTTCAGTCATTGAACATATTGTGCTATGTTAAACATTAACAAATATAAATATTTAATAAGAGATCTAATAGAAATATGTATAAACAGACGCAACAAAAACCGATAAAAATAGATTTCACTACTGAGCAGACAGTTGTAAGCTGTTTTTTACGATGAAATGTATTCAATTCGGTTCAAAACACAATATTTTTGCATTGAAATAGTGACGTCGCACAGGTTGCTTTTTAAACCGTGTTTAAAACGTCCACTGAATCCGGTTTGAACTCTTTGGATGCTTTGCTATTGGTCTATGCAGCAGTTGCCTAAAAAGTAGAGATTCCAAAATCGGTGATTTAAATTTTCAGATTTTATGTTTAAAATGGTTGATATTTTTATACTTCTTATCTTGTTTATTTAAAAAGGAATTGGTTGTGGATTATTGTATGTACCTCTGCAAATTTTAACGTATTCTTAGACATCTTACATTACAAAATCATAATCCAATTACTTTTCTCTCCAAATTTCATTAAACCTGTCACTCATACGAACATGTAGGTAACTATTTGTTCACAGATTAAATACCTATTTGTTTTTGGTTTGCAGTTGCTAAAATCCATGTCATGTTTTTGTTGCAATCTCTCACATTTTCTAAATATATGTACAAAAACAATAATCAAAAAGTGTGACTGTGATGTTAAAGAGAAACAAATATTTGATGACTTTACGTTTTGAAACTATATATTTTCTTGGTGCATTACAAGTAACGTCACCATTGCATACGTTTTGAAATAGTCGATGAATACGGTTCGTCACAAAAAAACAGCTATACACTCCAGTCCAGATATATCCGTTTCTTTCTATCAATCTGCGGGTGCGTGTGATTAAAACACACAGAAATAGACAACTGGGTGCGTTCATTAAATAAAGCATTTAGACACGATATGAGCAGCGTTCACAAATTTTCCCTGACGACAATAAAAATTCCCTGATTTTTGACAATTATTGACACTTTCCCTGACGTTTCCCTGACAAAGTTCAAATTCCCTGACATTTCCAGGTTTTTCAGGTTTTCCCTGACGCTGAGAACCCTGTTCATTTGTTCGTACGACGTAACTCACTGAATTCTTGTCGCGAGTATATCAACAAAAAGTATGGGAAACTTTTTTAGCTTGGGAAAGCTAATTTATACTTTTTGCAGCTCCTACTAATTTTGGTGGTGTCCAGAACACCTAAACAGCATCACCGTTCATTTTAATAGCTATTTTCGATACAAGTTGAGAATAATGGTGTTTTAGGCTCGCGACGTTTTAGGCACAATATGTTAAGTGTCTAAAACAACTTTTTCCCAACATGTATCGAACAAGATTTTTCGTAAAATCGTCAAATAAATATTAAAAATAGTTTCGACACAACCTTCGATTCCATTTGCTAATATGATCGCTAAAGTATTTTATTTAAACAACTTTAACTAAGTTGCCTATAAGGTTGTTGCTATGGAGCAGTTGCTATGGTACGATGTTTACAAACTATACAAACATTTTAAAAAATTCTGAAACCTCTGAACGTTTGTGAACATTAAACCCCAATAATTAAAATCGTTATTAATTCTTCATAAAATCTCAGCATGTGTGACGCAGATTCTAGTGATACTGAAAATTCTGAAATAGAAAATGAGGTAGGCGGAAGCTGCCTCATGTACATTGATTCCTCAGAAATCGAAGAAATTGTACCTTAAAAACTTATGCAAAATTTGGTATTTGGTGTGCTAAAAAAAAGGTACCTATGTAATATTTCGAAGAAAGTTATTCTAGCGTACTTGTCCCAGTTATCTTTAAAATGTGTACCTTCTACATTATGGAGTAATTAATCCATGCTGTGCACTACAATTTATTTGAATAAAGATATGGATATTGGTAAATATACCAATGTTATTGCTTTCCTCAAAAGGAAATCAAGTGGTCATAGACTCAGAAATTCCAGAATATTTTCCAAGGAACAGGTTAAAAGGTTTATCAAAGAGGCAGTTGATGGAAAGTACTTATTCCAAAAAGTTGTCTTGATTGTTGGTATATTTGGAGCTTGTGGGACAGAAGAATTAACTTATTCACGTACAAAGAACATTGAAGACGCTAAGTCGTTCATTAAAGTGGCTATTCCCAATACCACAACTAATGTTCCTAAATTATTTACAATACTAGAGGGAGATATAGAAGGAGTAAATTTTTTGGAAATTTTCCGCAAATATGCAAGTCTACGTCCGTCCACCATTGATCACAACCGATTTTTTATCACGTCTAGGAATTCAAATTGTACCACAAAGGCAGTGGATATAAATAACATAGGTCCAATTCCTAAAAAGATTGCCTGCTTTAGACATTGTTCTTCAACCTTCCTTGCAGATGCATGAGCCAACATATCGATCCTCAAGAGACACGGAGGTTGTCGTTCGACTTCTGTGGCAGAGAGGTATATAGAAACTTCCAAACCAAATAAGCAGGTGATAGCAAGAAATATTCTCGGGGAGAAAGGAAACACCACTTATCCCAATCTATTTAAAAATAAAGGACGATACGCAAAAACTACTTACAAAGTTTCTACCATTGAAAAATTTCCTTTGAATTTACCGTGGATAACCTCATAGGCTCTACTGACATCAATACAGAATCAGACGCATTCCGTGCAGTCATCAGGTTGGGGCGTTTTACACGTACCACCCTGTGGTTGACTTGTATTGTATTTCCATTTACCAAATACTAGAGGTTATATTCAAGCAGAAATTACAAATTAAGGAAGATTCAGCAAAACAACTGCTTAATGTTACAAATTTTCAAAGGGAATTTCATTTTCATTTCGTTCATATAAATTACTTTTAATAAGGCATAAAAAGAGCAAAGCACAAGCAAAAAATGAATGCTTTATTGCGTGCAGAACGTTATAATGAAGTCATAAAAGTTCAGATAAATATCCTGAAAAATATCACAATATGAGAAAGAGGCCCCCAAATGGGACTTTATTATCTTGCTACATATTAAACGACTACCTTTTACGCACGCAATAATTTCCCTACATCAAAAATTTAACCCCATTTCCATTATTTCTATCTTTTAGACAAATCCAATTAATCCTAAATTGTTCAATTTCACGCACGATCAGATCTATTATGTATATCTGATATTAATGTTTTATTGATAATGGACACGGACAGTATCATAGCAACATCAATCAAGTAATTTAGTATTAGAGGTAGTGGCGATAAGTAACAGTTACTTAGGCATATTTGACACCTAAATTGTTGTAACCCTAAGAAATAGTAGAGGTAGAAAGTACCTACATAAACAATGCATTTTGCCATTATGTAAGTGCTTTCAAATATTATTGAAAAATAATAAAAAATGTCAAAATTATAAACATTACTATAATCGGGTTTTAAGATAGTAGAGAGTGACTCGTTTTATATAAACCCGGTCACAATTCACACACCTACCTCTCAGAGCATACATAATAATGTGAGCATGCACCTAATCAGTAACGTTCGATAGAATGACGGCTCCACCTATTCCAACTGCACATATAGATGTGCGCGTGGATAAAGTTCGAGTAAAACTTTCCTCTAATTTAATTGTGATTATAATTAATTAATTAGTGATTTGGTGTTTGTGAATGGAAAATAATTCAAGCTCTACAACGTGTTCACAAAACAATACCCTAATCAAATTAGTGAGGAATATCGAATGATAACAAACTTGTATGAAGGGATTAGGGTGCTAGGCCAAAATATAGTGAGTGTAAGTGGTGCGGTTAAAATATGTAGTTGATTACCAAGAATGTCCGTGAGCAGTGTATATAGTTCAATCTCAAAGAAGACCATACAACATTTAAAAGGAGGTTCGGCCAATAAAGAAAGTTCAGGGTACTATCTCAGGGAATAAAACTTTGTCTAGAATATACAGAAGGGCGCTTTGACGAGCTCAGCATGATCTGATTAATTTTCCGTTTTATAAAACAAATCAAATGAGTATGCTCATAGAAAAATACAAAATAGTGATACGGCGAAGAAACTATTTAAGACAAATATGAGAAGGTCGAAATCTGAATTGAAGAAAATATTACACAAACATGGACAAATGAAAGCTACTTCGAGACGACATCAGTTCGTGATGACAGCAATAGTGATAAAGCTAGCTAGTGATCGGTAATGTGTATGTCTATCATGTTTGTTTTCTGTCATCGTACCTACATAGGTATTGTTTGTATTAATATCTGATATCAAAGTGTATATTATAATTTTAATAAATACCTAGATATATTATTAAATGTAGTACATAAAACATGCTATGCTTATATGGTACGTCCCAACATGATAAGTAATGATAGCCCTCAAAAAATTACCGTATTTTTTTTTAATTTGTATTTTTGGAAAATTTATACTTAATTGAATTGAATGTATCTATCTACATAGCCTATCCCTATACCTACAGCGTAGGTATAATAAGCGCGGTGTAATGTATATTAAATGTTAATATGTGACCGTTTTAGTAACAGTGCAAGTAATCAGTAGTGTACAGTGTGCATATATAGTACAATGTATTATTAGCGTTAAAGTATGATATTCGCGGAGTGCGCATAAGGTAGGTGTGTATGGCCCACCACCGCCATCCAACCAAGCGGCATTCTATAATAATTGTGAAGAGGATGATACATGCGAGTTTATAAACCTTTTAAAGTTTAAACTATTAAAGTGCTGCGTTCACTCAAAGTCAATTTAATTTTGATAATTTTGTGCTTTCTGAACCCGTCTCAAGTTGCACGCCCATGGAATCCTCTGCAACTTCCACGTCCCGTATTCTGCTGTGAATTAGTCTACTATTTTGAGACTCGAGTCTAGAAATCATAGTTTGCTATACAGAACAAATACATCACACATCAAATTCGTAGGTTAAACATTAATTGTACAGAGTAATCCATAATTTGTGTGTGTGTGGTTTGAGATATTTCCACCTTAATCATTCAATGCCGGTCGTGCTTTCCGACCACTGCTACTATCATTCTCGTAAATAGGATTTGTCATGTAATGACAGCAAAAAACCTAAATGACGTGTCAAAAAATAAAGTAGATTTTTTACTGGGCAATATGCCGGAAAATTGGGACACCCGGCAGAGGGTATCCCAATTCCCTGAGTTTATACGCTTCGGTATTCCAGGTAGAGGTCTTGGATATTTTGATAGTAGCAAACAAGGAAGCAAGGAATTGTGTGGAGAAGAAAATCTTTTTTCAGGGCTCTTAGCTCTTCAATGACGACATCCATTTTCGTTCAGGAGTGTGAAGATGCTCTGGAGTCTCTGATGAGACATATTGAGCTGGAGTTGATCTGGATTCCTGGCCATAAAGCAATCCTTGGAACGAGAAGGCTGACCAGCCAGCTCGTCTCGGATATGTGGCTCCTGGCTAGGACCCCGAACCCATTATTGGAATTGCGTGAGGCAGTATTAATAACGCCCTTAATAAATGGGTCTATCAAATACTAGGATGGAATTGGAAAAGAAACAGTAGACAGGCTCATAACTTTTTGGATGGACCTAAGACGATGTGGCTGCTGTGGTTTCAGTCAAAGGTCCCTGAACAACATGGTGGGGATTCTGGCAGGTCATTGCAGATTCAGAAGGCAGAAGTTTGATAGGGACAGTGGAAGATCGATTATACCTGGAATGTGGAGAAAAGGGCGCTCCCATCCACTTTCTAATATACTGTGCGGCTTTTGGGAGACCAATACATAATATCTTTGGCACTAAGAAGCTCCAAAGGGAGGAGATGAGGGGTCTATCATGGACTAAGATCCTGGAGTTCAGCAGGGCCCTTAGCTCTCCGGACGAAATCTAGTCTTGTTCAGGAGTGTGGAGATGCCCTGGAGTCTCTGGCCAGACATTTGTCAGATGCAGTTGGTCTAGGCTATAAAGGAATCTCTGGTAACGAGAAGGCTGACCAGCTAGCTTATCAAGGATCTGGGGCGCCTGACCAAGGACCTAAACTCATTATTGGAATTTCGCGAGATAGTATTAATAGCGCATTAATTACGAACCACCCTGCATAAGCTTGTCCCTATACAAGATGTACCATTTATACTTGAAATAAACCTGGAAATATATGTGGTGGTTCATACAATGTTTTGGTCAATCATTTAAATATGGAATGCAATATCATTAAACTTGGTCGTCAATATAATCCAAAAATATAAACGCAACCAACAGCAAATTGATTTCTTACCTAAGTAAAATATATTCTATGCTTCTTTCAGTAAACGTTATAACTGATAAGGCACGTTTAAAGCACTTTTCATATAACATTAATTTCTAGTCCATTACTCTGATTGTGTAATGAATTATAATGGGAAACCACCCATTTATTAGTTTTTGTCAATGAACCAAGTAATAATAAAAATATAGAATTTAAGAGGTAAATTCCATTATATAGAAAGCAAATAAACGCAGAATATTATGCTTTAAAAATTGTACTAACAAAGTATTAGTCAAGATTGCCATGTCAACTATTTACTTTTGTTTACATAATTTCAGCCACCGTTATCTATAATGGTAAATTCTAACCCTCTTCAATATTAAGCTGAAATCCAGTAGGCCGACACAATTTACATCATGATATTTCTCAACCAAATATGCAGTTTGAATTCCGCGATAATCTGCGGTAGTTACAGATTTATTACTATAATTATTACGAGTAAATACACAGGTCGTATATTAGGGGTTATTGTATCCGTGGAAATCAGAACAATGCACCTTCCCTGTTACACAACGTATTACGGGTATCATGATAATTAATTCAAACATTGATGCCGCAGATGTAAAATGATATAATCCGGATGAACTGGAGCATACTTAACTCCGCGGAAGGTTAGTTCTATAAATAACGGATTATGCAGGTGTATTTTTATTCGTCCCGACGATAAACTATTTTGATCGAAAGTAAGTACATACATCAAAAACTATAGGCATAACCTATGTACTTCCCAAGAAAACATTAGGAGATTATCAAATTTTACTTTAGATACTCCGATTAATATATTCTTAATTTGTATAAAAACCAATTGCTCCATAAATAGAAATAAAGCTCATACTGCCCGCATAAAACTGGTTTTTGGGGTCGCTCAACATGAATCCGGTATCAGAATAGTCCATCCTCCACAAATTTTCCCGTAGAACCAAAATAACCTAAGACAATACCTGAAAACGACCATAAGCTATTTTTACAATTAGTACCCTGAAGGAAGCTTATATTCTACTATTTTATTGATGTGACAAAAGCCTGGCCTGCTAGCTAGCTTGCTTGAATGACTGTAATAGGCTGCAGATGGAACTTGACAATATTCATTCGTGATGAGTAGAAAACAAATTGCATCTCAACCCATCTAAATGGAAGATCCTTAGTTTTTCAGAAAATATCTATTTGTGAATTTGATTATAGAATTGGTAATGTTTTATTGTATGATGCTGTAATTCATGTAAAGACTTAGGAGTATGGTTTGATAAAAAAATTTCTTATTTTGAACATATAGTTTCTAAAACAAATGAAGCCCGGATTTATTTTAAGAAATTGTAAGAAATTTAGTGATGTAAATGCTATAAAACCTTTATATTTTGCATATGTGCGATCAAGGCTGGAATTAAGTTCGTTGATATGGTATCCTTTTTACAATAACCAAAAGATAGTTATAGAAGGTATTCACAGGAAATTCTTAATATACAGACTGTATCACATAAGAGGGCCACTCCCATGTATCTCGCTTAATATGCGAGACACGTCAAAAATCTTTAATTGGTTTTTGTTGCATTTTTGGAGGTCTTTATGCTCATAAAAACAAATTTGAGATCCATGGCCAACTTTATGAGTAATAACAAAAAACCTGTAAAGTGCCCAAAATTTAAGGCTGTCTAACTTTTTTATTTTAAGAGATAGAGAAAACTTATTGTTTATTGCAAAATTGATACCTTCCACCTGATATAAACAGATTTTTGAAATATCGTATGTGGTTCGCTGCGCCCTCTAGGCGGATAAATTTTTTTTTTATTGAAGCAGGCTATGACCACAAAAAATTGCCTGTTGTTTCGTCTTTCATGCAATATACTACATGTTGCCCTTATCTTTCGTATTTATTACATTTTTTTCAATTTTAGTTAAAAAAATGTACCTAAATATTTTCATGTTGCTCAAGATAATGTAGAACCTGTTTTAAGGACGCCAATTGAGAAAAATAATAAACAGAATGTACTTTTATGCAAAATACAGATTTTCTTATAATACATATTATTTTATTACATTGTCTGTGTCAAAATAATTTTAAAGACTCAATTGCTTCTAATGTGAAAACCAATAAAATAGTATTATAAGAAAATCTGTATTTTGCATAAAAAGTACATTCTGTCTATTATTTTTGCAATTGGCGTCTTTAAAACAGGTTCTACATTATCTTGAGCAACACGAAAATATTTAGGTACATTTTTTAAACTAAAATTGAAAAATGTAATAAATACCAAAGATAAGAGCAACATTAGTATATTTCATGAAAGATGAAAACAGGCAATTTTTGTGGTCATAGCCTGCTTCAAAACTTTTTCTTCTAAACCGAATGACTAAACTATTTCCATTTTTTGGAACATGGAACAATGCGCTCTTAAATGTTAGACCATCCATTACTAGACCTAAATCTATGTGAATCTTGTATCTGGGGTTATATGAAAATTTTAGCGTCTACAACTGAATTCAAGAATTGTTTTTTTTTTATTAATGCCTTCATATGCATATATTTCGGTTGTTTTTGAGATTTCAAAAAAATGTCAGTATATGATGTCAAAAAATGAATGGGTCATACTCCAATGATGTAAGTATATCAATTTAGATTAAGGATCTATTTTTATCATTCCAGGAAATTATCTATGTTGTATTAGTTCCCGAATTCGCTGCTATGCTACCTACTACTGTTTCTGTAACAAAGCTTTGGAGATCTAAAGTCTCGATAACTAAGGAATAAATCACGTAAAACTACGTACTTACTGAATAAATTTTGGATCTTTTGAGATAAGAACTTACCTGAAACAAAAAAAAAACAACATTAGTACTGCTGTTCAGAAACATGGAAAAATAATTATTTTTAATAATTATTACCCATTCAATCGCAGATTTGTCAGTAATAACAAATAGCACAGAAAGACAAGCAATATTTAAATAAACTTATTTAAACTAAACAAATCCGTCAGAGGTTTAAATACATTACACGTGCGAGTTACGATTACAGCAACACAATTTTTTACGAGGGTCATTCAGAATTTCAGAAATTTAAATGATTTTAAAGAATAAATATATCATTGACGTTAATTCTATTGCAAACACGCAATGCATCTTTTACGTCAAAGATGATTTAGGCACTTATTTAATAATGAATTAAGTAAACATACGTAACTACTACTAAAAATTGAATAATTATGGTCCTTAATAAAACAAATTATTACTTTTCCTAGTATAAGAAGCAGTAGCGCATCATTACAAACTTAAAGTATTCGCTATAGCTATCTATAATGAAGGCATATTTAAATTCAGTGTTATTTGTTAAGCAGTCAAGTACAGTCTTTTTTTAAATATTTTCGTACATTTCTCTAATTAGTGTGAATATTGGGCGACGGCGATTGGTGACATCATGTTGTATAATAATTATACAGGGTGAACCTTAAATAAGTACAAATATTTTAACCAGCATTAAACTACTGTGTAATTAATGACCACCTTCCCCCCTTTGCCATTCCTATACCTCATCAATAAAGTATGTCCATATATCTAAGTACATGAAATTGAAAACATAAACCAGAATCTCTACTCGCAGTTATCCTGACTTTAGTCACTATCCATTTTTACTATACTCCAACTGATTTATCACAATATACACCATATTTGTATGCGATTGACATAATATTTTACTTTGTCTTCTCTTAGATATTGAACGCATACATCAAGCTAGACATTTTGTTATTTCATGTTTTGTGCTTATTTTTAAAATCTGTTTTACCCACTACGAAACTAAGAAGTACGAAATGGTTAGCACTGACACGTTGTTTGAGGTTATGTGGCAAAAATTAACTCTAAGGTGTTTTGTAAAAATGATAATTTTTTGTTATTCTTCATAAAATAATTTAAGGGGATAATTTGTGATAATCTTTCTAAAGCCCGCATTTCATTGAGGCTGCTCCAGCCAGGCTGGTCCGGCCTAGGCTAGTGGCTGGAACAAGTGCAAAGGCCGCATTTCATTGAGGCTGGTCCAGCCAGGCTGATCCTTGTCTACTGGTTGTACAGCGACGTAGATACTCACGTGGTATAAAAGCAGAAATCTAATTGGTCTATATAGGATCCCGCATAGCTGGTCCCGCTTGAAAATGTAAATTATTACAAACATGGCTTGCTTGTGCCGTGCCGCCTGAGCTCGAAAGCAAATTCATCGTGTACCAGCCTGTGTGAGTGTATGACCATTTGCTATACTACATTTCAAATTTGGCTGGACCAGCCGGGCTGCACTAGCCTGGCTGGACCAGCCTCAGTGAAATGCGGGCTTAACAGTGTACAATGGCATTAACTTGTGACATGTGGATAAGTGTTTAAATAGTTGTTTTTTCAGCAAGTAGGTGAGCTTTTACACATTAACTTCATCCACTTCTTCGACTTTAGTTGATAGTATCAAACTTGCGGAAATTTATTTTTTTAATCATTTATGAATTTTACTTTACTTTTTGTTAAAAACAAGTGTTTTTAAATTAGAATTAACCGCAACAATTGAATTTAGGTTAAAAATTATTTATCTAACAGACGACATGGTAATCGCCTTCAGTAAATCATAGGAATTATTTTATTAGGTTATGCCAGTGGTCTATCTGGTCAGCGGTCCTCAAAATGTGGGTATTTTTTAAGAATATTAATATCTCCGTAAATATTTGAAATTTTTAATAATGACTTTTACTAAACTCATCTACATGACGAACTACACCTGCGGTTAAAATATTTGTACTAACTTAAGGTTCACCCTGTATAAATAGCAATTCAGTTTATTAATTTATTACATCTTAGAAAAAGAAGGAGAGCTCGATCAGACGTTTTATGGCAATTAATGTGATTAGTAGTGATCAAATTATATACTTATTGAAACATATCCTACATCAGTGTTATTCATATTTCATGTTGTCTGAGATCGTTACTGATCTAGTTAACATCTAGGTATAATTGCCGTAGATCTTTGCTGGTGTCTATCGCTACCATAAAATCATAGGTTTATCCTTAAAAACGACATAAGCTATCTGGTAGATAATTTTTATATGATTTTTGTTTTTGTGTTTTTTCATCTTCTATCATAATATAAAAGGAAATCTGTCACCTTGATTCATCAACAGTCGATACCATTTAATTGATCAGTTTCACGTTATGAGCTTATTCAGTACATAACAGTTCATACACGTGAAGTTTAAAGAACATTAATGCAGTACGTATCAAAAGTATATATTTTAATTAATCAACAAATTGCTTTAAAATGTAATGGTAAATTTCATAAAGATGTTAGAAAATGCCCAAATGTATCGTTTGATAGTCTAAAGGAGAGAACGCATTATGAGGTCGCGGTCTAGACGCATCGCGGGCTGCTCTGTGCCGAGCGCTGATCGCGGACTTTTACAAAATAAGTCGCATATGGTTCTATGTACTTGTTTTACTAGTAAATACTAAAAAAAGTATTTAGATACTAAAAATATTGTTTTAACGTTCTCTTTTTGTAATACTTTGAACATGTATTCTTGAAATTTTTTTATATCTTTAATTACTATATTCTGTCAAAACAACGTGCAAAATAACGCCATTTTAGTTACTTCTCAACTTGCTTCTCAAGCTTGAATCAATAAATCGTCTAATGTCATCAACAACTGACCTGACAACTTTAAATGCACCCGCTAGTTGACTTCACTAAAACGTCCCAGTGAGACCCCGGCTGTAGACGATTTCGAGAGCTCGTGCCTCTCGTTAGCAAACGCATACTAAATTTTGGATGACCCTCATATTTGCCTCATAATAATTATTACATATGCGGAAAATGTATTATTAAATGGAAAATTAAATTAGAGAGGTAAATGTTATTTTCCATAAAAGTTAGGTATCGAAGAGCTTGCAACGCATTTTTTATGGATTATTTATATACGGTGTGGGTTTTAATGACTTTAATTACACAGTATGCTAATAAAGTATGTAGATATCCTGTAAAAAACCGCTTATAATTGATAAAGGCTCAATCAAGCCATGAATATATATTTTTTGCTGTATTTATCAGTTTCGTAAACTAGTTTTTTGTATTCTGTGACACTACTTAATATACTTTACTTAAGTATAAATAATAGTGAGGTAATTTTATTTACACTCATACTGATCTAATACATATAATACTAATACAATTCTTTTGCATGTAAGAATACATTTTCGTTATATTATAATCAAAATATAATACATTAAATCTTTTAGAATCTTCAGACAAAAGGATAGATTAGAAAATAAGAAAAAAAAGGTTTTATCATATCATCAAAATTGTCTCTCAAAAATTATACTTTTATTAGATACAATCCATTTATACATTTGAATATTTTGCATTACTTTCTTATTTCTGAAAGATGATGCAGTCAGTATCCACGATAGTGAGCGATGTTCTCAGTATATTTCAGTAATTCATTTTATGTCTATTTTTAAAACTACATAATTTATTCCTCCAGTAAAACGTTGTTAATGTTGAGTTGTGTTCTAGGATTTAGTTTGGATGGCTTGTAATTTAAAATGAGCAACTAAGAATTTCTCATATTAATATAACAGAGCAAATAAACAGTATTGACTGTCACACAGTCACAAATAATATAATAATATTAATCTCTATAACCCTCATTATAATCACGAGGATTAGCCCAGAAATCGACGACTTGTGCGAGAGAGGGGCGGCATATTATTATTAAGCAGGCCGCATTTTGCGTTCAGGAATGGCTTACGTCTCTGGTCAGACACAAGAAGGTCTGGGTTCCACGCTATAAAGAAATCCCTGGTAACGAGAAAGCTCACCAGATTAATAGCGCCCTTAATAAATGGGTCTATTAAAAATTAGGATAGAACTGGAGAAGGAATAGAGAATGTAGACATTCTTGGATGGACCGAATAGATCTAGGAGTGGTGTGGCTAAACTTCAGTAGAAGGTCCCTGAAACAAATGGTGGGAATTCTGGCAAGTAATTGCAGACTCAAAAGGCATCTAAGTTTGATATGCATAGAGGAGTAACTTTTATGCCTGGAATGTGGAGAAGAGGACGATACTCCCATCCACTTTCTATGGCATCCTAAGACATAGGATCTTTGGCGCCAAGGAACTGCAAAGGGAATAGATGAGGGGTCTATCATGGACTAAGATCCTGGTATTCATCAGGGTGTCGGGTGAGTTCGAGGAGAGCCAAAAGCAGATAGTGGTGAGACATGGATGGTGAGATAGGCAATAAGGGACCACCTGTGGACTAATTTCCAGGCTGTTGCCGCCCTGTTATATTACTACTACTACTACTAAGGTATGTTTATCTTGAGATACTATGAGCAGTGATCAAACTTAAAAAATATGCAGGACATTTATCTTTTGAATATATAAGAATTGGTAACTTTACACATACTTACTGTGAATCGTTTTTTTTACAACACAGAATAAAATATGAAATAGTTATAGATAATAGGACAAAAACACACGAGGTTTGTTTGCGGCCACTGCACGTCTCAAATGAGCCTTGTGTGTCTTGTCCATAAACGTAAGGACGCACGTCAACGATTGGCTCATAGCTGATGGGCACGACGATGTGTGAGACGGCCGATGAATGGCCGCCGTTTGTATAGAATGAGGCTCTTATGTCTTTGTCCTAAGTGTTCAATTTGAATGTCGTTGATTGCGAAAAGCGCTTACCGTACAAAAGTCTCGCAAGCAGCTTTTGCCCATATTCGCCATAAATTAAAATGTCAATACAGCTGGTCATGGTTACTATAAATTGTTATATTTTTGATTATGTACACTCACAAATATCAAGCAAACAGTAGGTACAGGAAAACGAAATCCACTAGCTGTACTACTACTAATAATAATAATTTGAAGTTAAAAACAGCAGGTACTGGATGTAATGTTGTCGTGCTTTACATTTTTAAGAATTTCTCATAGAAATCATAAAATATATAGATCACCAGCCTTTACATTAGGCACTAGGCAAAAGAGTCTATGGAGGAGCTTAGAAAACAACCATCTAGGGAAAACTTAATGTACGCTGTTGGTAATACTACATTTCAATCCCAGGGTACAATTGAAACCAAAACGAAACGAATCCCATTAGTGTGAAACTATCTAGTTAGTGTAACCAAATCATGAAAGCTAAGTTACTGCAATATTATATATAGTGATGGAATAAACAAATTACAAAATAATTACATTATAGGAGCTTTTATTTAACCTTAGTAGTTTTGTACCTTTGTTTGTAATTTCGGTATACAGTTTTGCATTTTACTGCAGTTGTACTTGAGTTCTTTGAAATGTATTTGTAGAAAAATTATTCGTTTTAGAGATTTCTTCCATAACATTTTTTTGTTACTTTAGCATCGGCATTTATATTCGACACCGTTTATTTATAAATTTCTTAAGGAAATGCGTTGTATGTTCCTGAATCTGCTTCTGGAATTATGGCATGTCCTTAAAATGCCCGATGTGTATAATGCGTACCACCAGCTCTGTTTAAAATTGTAAAAATCTTAACAATACAGCTGCATGTCAAGACGTTACAAAAAGTCAGGGATTTATTAATTGCTACCATTAGATATGCATGCCTATAGAACTGATTATATGAATAATCAATGTTGGGACATACATGAAAATTGACGTAGGGCATACGTTAACACAATTTGCAAATGACAGCTAGCAGCTTTGCCGGAAGCCTATTATCTTCTTTAAAAGCGGGCACTTTTAATTGCTGTAAAGTATACAGCATTGCAGATGCATTTAATTAATTTCAAAAAAGGAATTAAGCCTTGACTGCGACAATGAGTTATAACATTAATTTGTAATGGACTTTCTAATTAGAAGACACGTTTGATATTTTTTATCTCCTATTTAATTACAAAAATGCAAGTTCGCACGCTACCTTCACAGCAGACATTTATCACTGTTTTAATGGCATATTTATTGACTTTACTTCACCGCTGGACAGGTACTCATGGACATCTTGCCAGAACGGTTTATTGTAATGCAACTTTATCAAGTATTTTTAAAACTGTCACAATAAACTAATTAATATCATTGACTCGCAAAGCCAATGAAGGTTTCTATACT
This sequence comes from Monochamus saltuarius, assembly GCA_025584915.1. Lineage (NCBI taxonomy): Eukaryota > Metazoa > Arthropoda > Insecta > Coleoptera > Cerambycidae > Monochamus > Monochamus saltuarius. The sequence goes on along the minus strand of CM046723.1, from coordinate 20,379,529 downwards.
TCCTCTTATTTTTAATTGCAAAATTATACAGGGCTAACTTGTCTATCGCTAAGTACAAAAAACCATATGGTGAGGGAGGCCTAAAAGACAATAAAATATTTATTTCGGATTAGCTCACCGTTTAGATGCATGGTCCCAGGTAGACATCGCTGACACTGATTTTTCTAAAGCTTTTGATACACTTGACCATGATTTGCGCCTCAGAAACTTTCGAGCTTTGGTTTATCTAACAACTTTGTTTTATTTTTTTAAACGTATCTCTTCAAGAGGTCATTATTTGTTCAATATCATGGTTTCAAGTCTGTCACTTTTATTGCTAAGTCTGGGATTCCTCAAGGGTCTGTCCTAGGTCCCTTTTTAACTTGTTTGTGAATGACCTTTGCCTTGGGATGAATTCAGAAGCTCTTTTATGTGCCGATGATTGCAAACTGTTTCGCAAAATCACCTTCTCAGATAACTGCTTAATCCTTCAAGATGATACTAATAAACCGGTTAATTGGTGTGAGATTAATTTGTTAAATCTTAACATTTCTAAATGTAATATTTTATCTTTTACCCGCAAAAAACTTTAACTAGTTTTGCCTATACTATTGATGACATTAACATGAACAGATGTTCCCAATTTAATGACCTTGGAGTAGTATTTGATAGTAAATTAACGTTCTCTTATTACATTAATAAGATTGTTATAACTTCACTTTCGTTTTTCGACATTAAACTTATTTTGTCATAATATAATTAATATTAGTTGTGTATTTTAAGGTAATATAAACGCCATTTTGCATTCTACTTAACTATATAAGGCTAATGCCGTTATCACACTTGACCATATTTAGTGGTAAATTTATAACTTAAATGTAGGTATATTAGGTGTAATTGCTTGTTTGGAAGCACAAATAAATAATGCTATGAAATACTGGTAACTGTAACTGGTTATTTCTATTGCATTTTATATGTAAAGTTAAGTTTAACTATTCGATTTCCTCCATCAAGTTTTTATCTTTTTATGTTTGGCTTGACTGTTATTGCAATTCACGTTGCCGCGTTCACTATTTTTTCATTATCCAGCTTAAAGTCAGCTGCTTCATTTGAAAATATGCAAATACTGTGGAAACTGCTCATGACTGTGTAAAGCCGTATGCAATTTTTCGTGTTGGTTTATGCAATGCGAAGTGCAAATGCATGTTTAAGGAGGCTTTATAACTAACGACCACATCATTTTTATCTATAGATACAGAAGCTTCGAATCAATATTTTGAGCATTATACGAGGTGACTCCTACTGTGCCATTAGAAAAAAATAATGGTATAAATGCTTGATACTTTGTCAAAAAATCAGTATTAATAGTCACAATATTTTGCATAAATTTGTTTTTGAAGTATCTACTATTTTTTAAATTTGATACACACAGGGTGATTCAGTCAGAATGTTAATTTTAAGAGAAGATAAGAAAAATTAGTATAATGCGCGATAAAATAGTTATTTTAATTGTTTTTTAATCGTGCGTGAGAATGTGAATTTTTGATCAAAACCATAGGTCGAGACAAAAAATCATTTGAAAGCACCATGAAACATCGATTTCAAAATATAAACAATATTTTTTGTCCAACTGTTCAAAGGATTTGCCAGGTTTCTTATTTTTTCAACGTGTTTTTATATGGCAATGTTAAAGGTGAGAAGACAAGATCGTGAAAAGGTATCTACGACTGTGAAAAATGTTGTTTCCATTTTTTCATGTTAGCGTGATTTTCGCTGTGAAAAATGGCCAATTTTGCGTAACTATAGCGATTAAAAGAAATCGTATTTTTTAACGTTGGGCAAAGAAAAAATACTGTACTTATATTTACGTTGAAAATATATATTTTCAAATCATTATTTAAACTTCTTTTTAGTATGTTACTGACCGCTGGCAACTTCAGTTCATTCACAGCTCCCAAATCAATCAAATGCGATGTTGCCAAATTGAAATATTTTCCTAGTATTGAACATCATAATTAAACGGTTGTATTGACTATTTTAGAAACTCTTATGTTTTTTCTTGTTTACTTCCGTCAATAATAATTTAAAATGTAGAAATATGTATTAACTATAACTTGTACCTATTCATAGCAGCATATAAAATTGTTATTGTTACCCAGCAATAATGTAAGCAAATTACAACTCTATGAAAAGTTAAACGTTTGAGAGTAGGTTGCCAAAACTTAGACAGAGAGATTTGAAATGAAGCTGAGTAAGAAGACGTCAAAAATAATATCCTAAAGAAACTTCAAATGTTATTTCTCGAAAAACTAGTCCCCATTTTCGATTCTATGTGGAACGCCTATGACTAAGCACGCTTTTACAACCTAAATCAGTGGAATGTGAATAAATACATAAAAATATCACAGTACTAAGAAAAAAGTCAAGTTATTGAGATTTTTCTCATTATGTTGAGAATAATCTCATTATATTGTGAAAAAAGTCAAGATATTGAAAATAATCTCAATATATTGAGTTTTCTAAAAATAAAAAGTATGTTTGACACCAGGGTGCTTTCGTAATGATAAATATCGAGATGATTCAAAAAATATGATACGCAATAAAAACGGTATTAGCCTTTCAGAAATTTTACAGTTGCGGACCTCCTTGCCAACTCTACAGGGCGTATTAGATTTAATGCAGAAACCATTGATATGCGCTACCATGTATATCTCAGCCGGCATCAATATTTTTCTAAAATTACTAAGCCTACTGTAAACACAACTAGAATACCTACAACTTGACGAAGGAATCGTCTAAATCGATAAAGGAATAAAAATATATATATAAAGTAATAAATTTTGATAAAATTTTAAGTGGCCCGGTTTTTTGTTGGTCAGTGTAGTTTTCCTAATAATTTATAAATTTTCAATGTTCAATAACTCGAAAACGGTTAATAATAAGGAATAATTCAAAAATTCAACTATACACAGGACGTTCATTAAAAAATATATTATTGCTTCTGGTACCCCTCAAGTTCTGAACGCCACTGTGCTTCCATTAACTTATTACATGGGTTCAGTTACAGCCATACAACTTTTATTTCAAAACTATTTTGTTTCTAACAACTATACTAAAAGGGTGGCCAAAATATAATGAATCACCCTATACAAACGAGACCCCCATTATAAGATTGTTGCACTATACACATGTTTGCATAACCAAGATAATAATAATGCTAATTATTTTGAATTAACCAATAGGGCCATCCAGCCTACGAACAAAGAAACTACACTGAAAACTAATTCCATACTTTCGTACTGCGTCGGTGCATAGGAGCCCCAGAGAAATAAAAGATTATTTTCCGAGAATAAAAGTTAATGGATAACAGGAAGTGGTCGAAAGAGGTTTCTTTCATCGAGCTATAAAACGTCTCTTTTCCAAGAAACACTAAATAAATCAGTTGTCATTTCGCGTGCTATTAATCAGAGAATTACCTCGGCAGTCATGTAAACACGAAATCGTTACCATTCTTTAGAACGTTCGCGAAAAATCAGTTATTTACGGGCACGATCGTTCTCTTCAAGCCGTTTTGTAGATAGCTATCCGGTAAAAGCTAAGTACAGGGTATTCCACGGAAAATTATCACTCCGGCAACTTTTTCAGTAAATACAAAAAAATCATATTTAGAAAATCAATTGAAGATTGGATATAGAATCGTTTTTAAAGTATACTATGTGTTCTAACAATTTGTATCAAAGCAAACCTTTTTATATTATCTAAAAAAATTGATTTGATTGTACAGGAGACTCTTACAAATACAATTTTGTAAAAATAAAATGAAAAAGAGCAGTTCAGAAATGATTAAAAAATACACTTCCGCACGGCACTGGAAACTGGTCCACTGTAAAACCTGATAAGGCATATAATCAGCGACCGGACAAAAATTTTACAGAAATTCCCAAGGACAGAAATAAATTGCATTTTACACCACCTATTTTTATACAGCAGCATTTGCCGCTATTGTTATTAATTATTATTAACAAAATTATTAGTTTTAATTAATAAAACTGTTTGATATACATGATGTAACAACATTTTGTTCCCGTCTTACCCAGTTTCTACAAACTAACACAAATGTTTCTGTTTCTTGTCAGTTTTGAACTTGTATGTTATTGGCAGCAGCTATGATAATTTTGCGTAATCATCAATAGTATTCACTTCGGTGCAATACACCCCATTTCATAATTTTCCCTACAAAAAGAAGTCCAAATGATTTAAAGGCTGGATCGTGGCGACCATGGTACCGGTCATCTTCATCGAACCACCTGATGGTATTAATGTACGAGGTACGTCCAGAAAGTAAGTTCCATTTGGTAATAAAATTAAATTGTGTACAGATACAGAAAAAATATTTATTGCACAAAATTCTACAACTCATAAACTACTTTTTCACATAACTGCCGAAATTTTTAGGCATTTGTCATAGCGTGGCACAAGTTTTTGTATACCTTCTTCATAGAAGTTTGCCGCCTGTGTCTTCAACCAGTTGGAAACATTTTCTTTCAGCTCTTCGTCATTGTTGAAGTGTTGACCGCCAAGGAAAGACTTGAGATGTAAGAACAGATGAAAGTCGCTAGGAGCGAGGTCAGGGCTGTATGGCGGATGATCAAACACGTCCCAGCCAAATCCCTATAGGAGGTTTTTCGTCACATTTGCAGTGTGTGGTCGTGCGTTGTCGTGAAGAAAAACAACACCTTTTGACAGCAATCCTCGACGCGTATTCTGTACAAAGCGTGGCTGACAGCGATCTCCAAATGGCGCACGTTTCTTCTCCTTGATACAGAGCATCTACCGCGCATATGCGGAACTGCAATCGCAGCGCTGCAGCGGAACTTACAACTGGTTGAAGACACAGGCGGCAAACTTCTATGAAGAAGGTATACAAAAACTTGTGCCATGCTATGACAAATGCCTGCAAAATTTCGGCAGTTATGTGGAAAAGTAGTTTAAGAGTTGTAGAAATTTGTGCAATAAATAATTTTTCTGTATCTGTACACAATTTAATTTTATTACCAAACGGAACTTACTTTCTGGACGTACCTCGTATTAATGCTTGGACACGATGTGGATATAATTGATCCTCATGTATACTGCTGCAATACGGCTTGGATGCCCTGAACTTCCATCTTTTCCACAATTCAGTTGCAAATTTCTCATGTCACGCCAGCGTGTGTACTACACATACACTCACTGTACGCCGTCGTAAAAGTAGCATTTTACTTCACCATAATAATTTAAAACAATATCCATCAACTCCGAATTGCTATAGACGTCATTTCTGATATTTCAAAAACTAATGTAAATACTTGCATCACAAAGAAGTTAATACGATAAGTAATTGGATATTTGACCGCCTGGCTAGACTACAGTAGCCCAGCGGTTGAAACTATTGGAACAATAATTTTTATCCCGGAAACTTTATCCGACTAACGCTACACCCGTTTCATGAATCCGGCTGTAAGTAATTATATTCTTTATGTCGGTAATTATTTTTAATACAAAGTCTAATTGCTGCATGTGATCCCCGCTTCTACCTTCAAATTAACGGATAGTTTGGAGTGAATTTTTTTTACTGAATATCCCTCCAGCTTTATTAATAACCGGAAATTTTTCTCGCTCTTGAAATTTTTGTCGAAAATTTTCAAAATATTTATGACCATGGCAAAATTTCCGGAAATATTTTAAGCAATCAATGCTATAGAGAAATTTGGACTATGATACAGAGGATGTCTAAAAAATTGACAATTTGTTTGACAGCATTTTGATATTTTAATTATTTTTCATTCTTGAATTTTCAATGGTTTATATGTAAACTAAAATAAACATAAACACTAACACACACACGGATTCATCAACAAGGCGTAACGTTAGTGAGACTAGCGGAGGTTACGCGAAAAATGTTCGCATTTGTTGTACCAATTTAAATAAAAGGCATACTCCTATTCACTACTATGTATAATACTTACTTTATGATATGTTAACTAATCCGTAGCACTGAAAACTACTGTTTTTGAATATAAATACTAAATATACAATGGGAAACGCAAGGAACTAGAGGCCGAAGTTACGCGATTTTTAGACAGGTACAATACTGGGTTTAACTTTTGGCGCAAATATGAACGTAAATAAACAGCATACTTAGCAACGCATGTTTCGTGAATAAGCGCAAGGATGGTTAGTCCGACTAACGCGCTTTACACGGGTGCAAAGCTGGTTAGTCCGACTAACGCTACGCCAGTTTTATGAATCCGGCTGTAAGTAATTATATTCTTTATGTCGGTAATTATTTTTAATACTTAGTCTAATTGCTGCATGTGATCCCCGCTTCTACCTTTAAATTAACGGATAATTTGGAGTGGTTTTTTTTTTTACTTAATATCCTTCCAGCTTTATTAATAATCGGAAATTTTTCTCGCTCTTAAAATTTTTTTAGAAAATTTTCAAAATATTTATGACCTTGGTAAAATATCCGGAAATATTTTAAGCAATAAATGCTATAGAGAAATTTGGGCTATGATACAGAGGATGTTTAAAAAAAGAGAAAATATATATGTACTACAATTTAATGAAAATCAAGTAAAAATGTATACAATAAAACGTTTATTAATAGAAAAACGTTCGTCCAACTAGACTATACAAAAATTTTATGCGCGTATCTATTCCGCACAGCGGATGAGCGTTAACTATATTCGCCGATTTGGCTCGTGCAGCTGCATGACAACAAACAGTTTGCGCGGCAGCTGGAGTCACTTATGATTGAAAACTGAAAATGGCAAAGTTACGTACCGCAGCTGCATTAATTTTACTTCACAACATTCTTAAAAGAACGAAAAAAATAAATATAACTTCGCTGGTGGGTAAAAGAAATATATTAAATGTGCTTACAATGCAGGTTCGGGGTGGTTCAAGTTTACATCTTTTCCGGATGTCCAAGCAATCCATATCAGATATAGTTTCAGAAATATGCAAATTTTCGTTATCCATTCTTAACTTTTGGCAAGAACATTTCACATAAATTATTTAATATGAACGAGGGTCAACTGATCAAGGAACAATACTCGTCTACACTTCGTGAGGCAATCGGACTTAATTTACTTTGATGCGCAATGAAAAACTGACAAAAATTGGCTCGTTTGAAGATACATATAATGAGTACATACTACAAAGAAATTCTGTATAAACTGAATCTTGCATCTCTAATTTGAAGTGAAAGGCTAAATTATTAATTCAGCCACACAATTCCAAGTTGAGGTAAATATCTATAAAAATTAAATTGTACAATAATTGATTAAAAGAGTACAAGATACCTACCCATCCGTTAAAGATCTTTTTAGATGATTCAAATAACATTTAATACGTAAAAACTACTGCTTGAAAAATGACAAAAAAGAAACTTACTGGATTAGTAGTGAAGTCAATGTTATACTTTGTACTCTTTCCAGCGATGCCAATTTCAGTTTATATTAAAATAAATTAAGCTTAAAACCGCGGATTTGATTACGTTACAGAAAATAGGTCTAAATTTAAAACTCTTCCTTTCCGTTAATAACAACCCTTGTCGCATTGTTGCCGTCATTTTTGGAACGCAACATCTGTCGACGTTACAGATGTTTCTTCTTGTAAGGAACAGCTACATTTTCCTTGAATTTTCCTTGCAATATCAAGTTGTGTTTTATTGAGTACTAAGAAATATCAAGTCGTGCGAATATTTGTTTATTAAACTCCAATAATTTTGACTCCCATCACAAATATGATTGTGCTGTGATTATGGATAAAACGTATTGCATTCGTGTTTTATTTATCTTTTATCCACTTAAGAATATTAAACAAAACGTTCTCGCGTTTAAACATTGCGTGGATAAAATGCTACTTAAAATACTTATATAATAAGTAACTGTTATCTACAAACGTACAGTAAGTAAAGATGAGCCCCATTTGATATGATAATGTAAAAGATACGAAATATTTTTTTATTAACGGAAATGAACAAAAATTAACCATTTGAATTTAACTGCGCTTGTAATGAAATTAAATCTTCCTAAATAATAGAACAAATCTTATCTCCACCATCACATTCTTCTTTACTTGTGAAAGTCTTTTCATTTATGACATTTTGTTTTTTCGGTATAATAAAATAGTTTTTGAATATAAAATGTATTATTATTTTTAAAAAAATATGTTATTTCTCTCTCTATTGAGCCCTCATATTAAAAGGAACTTGCAGAAAGCAGCTACTGGCATGTGTGTTTACTAAAAGGCATACCAGTAGAAGGCACGCAAGTAAGTTGCAGATAATTTGATTTTTTGCCATGCAATGTGAGGTATTACCATTTGCTAGCTACTTACATGCCAATAAGCAACGTACTAACGAGGCAAGCCATTTTACTTGCAAGTACCTTGCAAATGTCTCATCGCTGTGCCATGCACCATTTCTTAGCATACAAGCTGCTTACCTATTTTACTGGCATGCGTATTACCGCCTTAATATAGGACATGGCAGAGGTGAAATATATGAGGGACATAATTATACCTTAAAGCCGGTTATGGATGGCAAGTGATGTAATAGTAGTTGTGTGCGTTGGGCGGCGACAGCCTGGCAATTAGGCCACACGTGGGTCCTTTTTGCCTATCCTACCATCCCACCATCTCTCTATGGTCCATGGCAGGCCACTCATCTCTTCGCTTTGCAGCTCCTCGGCGCCAAAGATCCTATATTTTAGTCTTTCAAGGGCCGCGCAATGTCCCAGAAAATGGATAGGAGTCTCCTCCCCCTCTCCACAATCTGGCCATAAGGGATCCTCCTCTATTCCTATCAAGCTTAAATGCCTCCTGAGCCTGCAGTGGCCCATCAGGACCCCCACCATTTGGTTCATGGACCTTCGAGGTCCTGTCTACATCCTCCATTCCTTCTTCAATAAATCTAGGACGGTGTGGGTGCTGAGCCTCAGTCGAAGATCCCCGAACCAAATGGTGGGAGTCCTGATGGCAAGTGATGATATAATATATATTTATATCTGAAAGATAAACCGCATAGATATAAATATATATTCAATGTATATTCTATAATAGGAGTACTATTTTTTCTTATCTTGATTTCATATTCTGTACATACCTCTCCAATTCCTTTTATCACTTATCACAGTGCCCTTATAGTTCTTCAATTGTATTCCTGTACTTTCCATTTACACAATTTATCTGACTAGATTGTCTTTCTGACAGTTCTGCTGCTTTAAAAATATTTATACACTGTATCAGGGCCAAGTTAGGTTCTCTGAGTAATGTGTCTCATTTTTTTATCTGCAATTTCTCATACAATTTTGTTCATAATGAGACCATTTCGTAAAGATCCAAAATTACAGTTTTTTTAAATTTTTTTTTCAAATCTGTGAGAAAAATATTGATTGTTTCTCCTTCCTTTTGATTAATAGTGTTAAATAAATGTCGATTTAGGGCTTCATTTGCCATTGACATAAAATGATTTTTTAATTTTTGCATTATTTTTTCCATTCTTTCTTTTTAGTCTTGGGAATCTCTAGGTTACCATACATTTCTAGTGCATCTGGACCTATTAAAGACAGCAAAAGAGCTACTTTTCTTTCTTTCGGTAATTTTTTCATCAGAATCAGCTACTAACCCTTCCATAAATATTTAAAAACGTTGTATCAATTTTTAAAATTAATCAACATCTCCAATCAAAACAACTTTTCAATATGTTTTTAATTATCCATTTCTTGCATAAACGCAATTTTTCTATTAAATATATACTTCTCACGGGTATCTTCTACTCACTTTTGTTATAGAACTCTCAGCGCCGTCATATTTAAATATATGTACATAAAATATTTACAATTTATTCTAATCTTTTATTATTTATATCTGACAACATAACTACCACTGACAAGTCATAACTAACTAACTACTACTTAATAAATTAAATACAATTTATGAACATTCATCCGACATTTCCCTATTAAATACATCTGCATAACGTTTATTATAATTTTAGCGAAAATTTGCATCGCACAAATTATTTGGATATTATAACATAAACGTATGTACACCCTCCAGAAATCCGAAACTATTTTAAAACTACTTCCATGATGTAAAAAGAATACGCCTAAAGGGATGGAAGAAATATTCGATGAAGTCTACTAACGAGTTTGTAACACAAGGGGAAACTTTTTATTGTAGATTTCTTAGAACGTGTAGTGTTGCTTGGTGTACCGCCCGAAGACAAGTCGGTGAAAAGCGGAGCTATTATAACCAGAGCCTTTGTTACTGAACGCAAAATTAGTGGTACAACGTAACAAGGTAACGACGAAGCTGGCGATTCTCTATTTCCTACAATAAAAAAAATATGTGTTCTATCAGGAATTAGAAAAAGAAACTTCGGTTGAAAGTAAATTTCAGTTAGGCGTGGAGCTGACGTTTTAATATTTTTAATTGCTATGTATTTTTATTGCGGCACGAAACGAAAAAATATTGTAGTTGTCTTATTAAATATTAACTTTATTAACTTATTTGGTTGTTAATTATAGTAGTATATTTCGACAATTTTTTTGTTTATCAATGTAACATGGAATCTTAACGTTTTTCGAGTAATTAAAGTATAAATTTTAATACGTAGCTCAAAATTATACATGATTAAAAAAAAAATTCCGATCGTTTCTTTGCATTTTCTGAGAACATTTACCATAGTAACATACATTTTTTTACACCATCAGAAAGTAGAGATTTCAACGAACAAAAAGCCCACATGCTTTATTTAAAAAGCTGATATTTTGACGTGAGAATTTTTGATTGAAAATTAGGGTGCTTTTTCGATATTAAGTCAAAATAAGGTGAAAAAATCAATATTTTAATGTAAAAGAAAAATAAAAAATCAAAAACTTGGTTATTTGAATTTTTCACATAAATTTTGAGGTTACGTGAAACAAGTGTAAATACAAAAGTTGTAGATCTTTTTATTATCTATAACTTTTTTCCATAGAACTTGTAGTTTTGCCAGAAATCGAGATAAACCGTTTTTTACCCTTAAAAACTAACCCCCTTCCACTTCCCGACTTTAGATTGGCAGTAAATTATTTTTCCTTTCATTTTTGTTGTATTCTCTTCCTTTTCCAATGCGTTTCATCCTACTATTATTTTGTTTCACTTTTTACCATTTTCAAAGGCTTCAGCACTGGTCTATAACTCGATTTAGTGTTTTCTTTTTATTACATTTTCTGAATGACTGTAACTTTAGTGCGATCTGAAAAAAATATAATTTTCTGACTTTGATTCGCTGTGTGACGTAACTGCCTCCTATAGCATGCCAGGTTGCGCTCGTGACCGTTAGGATTGAGATTTTTATTTCAACTATGGAAAATTCATTCATTCATATTGAAGGTGTTATTAGAAACACTAAAGCAAAGCTCGTGCGTTTGCGTATATCAGCCACGACTAATATACCCTAATAAAATATCTAACTATCAGTTATATAAACAACTAGCACAATTAGTCGTTGGAACGTTGCTACGACTATTGTAGGTACTTTAAAGTGTTTTGCTACTAGCGATGGACATGTAATATAAACGTCCCCATTACGTTTTTGCGACTAATATGAGGAATAAGTTTTCGATACCCGCTACGTTCCGGCGACGTTTCCGGAACTTGTACGTTCAGCGACGTTGCGGTTCCATGCAGGAGACGACGCGGCATGGAAACCACAACTTTTAAGAAACTTCAACACTCTCCCACCACTCTTTTATATTAGTATGTTGTTTTCTTTATCTGACAATATTGTTATATTTCATTTCTTTCTACATATTCCATATTCATTTCCTTAACTCTGAATGAAGTAAGTATTAGGGAGATATGTATTTATCTGAACCCCAAAATTATATTGACAAACATAGTGATAAAACTTCCAAATCCAGTGTATACCTTTGTCAGATATAGTAGGTAGGAGAATCGATTGTTTCAATAGACAGATGATGGATACACTAAACAGCAAAAAAGTTCTGCCATTTAAAAGAAACATGCTGTGTCAAGTGGCGCCCTCTACTAGTGACGTCAAAATTAGTGAAAGATTCTTATTTGCCGCGCCAAAAAACATAATTGTGCATTTTTTTAATACAGGTTTCAAAGTTATCGAGATATTTCAAAATAAGATTCTGGTATTGAACTCCCTGTATTTTTCAAAGCAGCAACATCCGGATAAGGCATATTTGGATCAATCGACTTTTTTTGGTTACCAGTATCTCCAGCCCGGAGATTTTCCAACCTTTCACAGACATATATTAAACTGTTAAACATATGTTAACAAATTAATCTAAGAGCTTAAGTCTAAGAAGCCACAAAATTGGCTGAACATTGGATAGTGAACGAATTCTAGAGTTATTGGTGAATTATGAAACCATACCAAAATCAGAAATATTTGAAATCAATTTTTGTTGCTTTTGTAACGTGTACCAAAATTGAATTAGACACTTTATATCAATCCTTAGATATTAAAAAGACCACATTTCAAAAGTAAAAGTGTATCGTGTATCTTTGAGCGAAGCATTTTTGGGCTAGGTAAATGGTGTTACTGAAACACTGCATATTAAAATAAATTCAGAACAGAAAATTACGTTGCAATGTTTATTTACTTTTTGAGGAAGAGTGAAATATGAATTAAATTACTTTTGTAATGTGATATCTGCAAAGTGCATTCATTCCTTTCTCTATAAAACGTGTTACGTAAAAAATGGTGATAGTTATTGTAAATTTAGTTCAGTGATATTCCCAAGCGTATCTAATGATCCTTCAAGCACGTAGATTGAAATGAAAACAAATAATTCTTATAATTCTATCTTCATAACATGAAATGATTATACTTCTTACTGCGACAGCTATTGAGTTAAACCTACATTTCTTTCACAGGAAATTAATGAAGGGAGTATACCTTTTGTGAAAACACAGCGCTCTCTACCGATAGACCAGTGGTAGTTTGTGATCGTTTTTTTTTTCACAAACAAGTATGGGACGCGTATCGTTATTTACAGAATGAATTGTAAGCACTTTCATGAAAAATTCATTTTAAACGAATTTTACGAAATAAAATAATGAAATAATACGAACGAAAAATTGGTAGCATGATTCCAACAGGATATTTTCAAAAGGAGGAGCCCAATTGTACCGGTGAATATACAGTCAAGAAGAATGCGTTTTTCATAAACATAAGCATGGTAAAATCTCCTCCTAAAAGATCTCTAAAAGCAACCTTTTATTAATCAAAAATAAAATTCATTATTATTTTCTTTACAACTCGCATGATTGCAACGACTAAGAAACATTTCAATTTTCGTTAATAACTCTAAATAACTCTATTAAAAATGAGATCCATGAGCAGCCATTATCACTATTCTCCAAAGTAACTTCACTACAAATTTATCAGGCGCACCTAGTACAACAGTTACGCGGGATATTGACACAACGAATCGCCTGCCTAGCAGGGGATCGATATTGGGTTGGTAGGCAAGGGGAAGTACGTCGGAAGGAAGGAAATTTTAGATGCGGAGTAGGCCGACCGGTGACGGACGGTGAGTGATAATATATTATAATGGTTACTGTACGCAAACATAAGATGAAGTGAAATTACGTTTGTACAAAACTTGTTGAGAAATAAATTACAAATAAAAAATAAAGTTCACTTTAATTATAGTACCAAACAAAATATATTTGAGTTATCATTTTTTTCTCTGGCAAACGGTAATAGAATTGACAGCAAACACGTCTTGAACATGTGACGCTGCCCAACTACTATACCAGGTGTACATAATAATTACTAATAATAATTACAAATACATCTAAACATACTTACTGTGAATGATTTTCTTAGTGCATTTCACTACACAGAATAAAATGTGAAACAGTTATAAGTATAACTGTGTACACTCACAAACACTAGGTGCAGAAAAGCGCAATAGTAGCATACTACTATTAACAATAATAATATGAGGTTAACAGTAACAGGTAATTAATGAATTGCAATGTAGTCGTACGTTACAGTTTTAAAGATTTATTGGGAGACACTACTCTTTACTTAAAAAAAATACGTTACAAAAACTTTTAGTTAGTCTTAACTTGTACATTAGTTTGTAATTATATTTCAACGTCCAATCCTAAGCAGAGTGCTTAAAACATTTTGCGCATGACGGGTACAACAGTGGCGTACTACGTGGTTAAGCGATATCTTTGGATTGGAAGCTTCATATAATTACGATCGAACTTCACAGGTAAGTTCCTTTGATCGTTCAATTTCGTAATACAGTTTTGCATTTTATTGTAGTTATCTTTTTATTTTCCAAATGTACCTATTTGTAGAAAAACTTGGTTTTAGACATTTACTTCATAAGAATTTTTTGTTACTTTTGGTCAGACATATAGGGTGGTTCTATGTATAAAAATAAGAAAAAAATATAAACATGGGTCCGGAAATGCCTTTCGAAATACAAGTTATTTAAAATATTCTGTCTTAAATACTATAGTATTCATTCTCAAAAACCGATCGAGATATTGAGATGAGATTTGGTGCATAAAAGTGTATAGTGAAGGGTTACTTTTACGCGTATAATTTATCTTGTAATCATGCATCACTGGCATGGTGTTCGTGCCGTTAAATACCTATTTTATATAAAAAAATACACGCTATTGATTTTTTGACAAACTGGTATCCCTCTTTTAAAGCTAAGTTAATTCTGCTTAAAAAGGATTTCTTGGAATTTTTCCTCCTGATGCACGGTTGTCGAAATAGAAATTAATTTATTAATCATTACAATACACCAATAATGTAGCTGGCATGTTAGTTTGCCATAAATTCCATGTCAGACTTAAACAAAAAAAAAGATAACACAAGGTGTCGAATTACTTGTTTTTGAAATGTTTAAGTTAGTTTTTAAAATATATTTTTACAAAATAAGTAAATATGGTGAATATTCCCTTAAAATATTGGCCGACATACATTTTATGTATGAAAAAGGAAGCGGAAATTCGAATGACGCAACGTGCCCGCCTCTATGAAGATGTGTTCCCTGACCGCCAATTGCCTTGTGCAAACACTTTTTCGAATGTACATAGACTTTTGTATTTATATCTTTGTAACCAAAAATATTCATACACACATACTTCACCCGCATATACATAAATATACAGGGTGTCTTGCAAGACGTTACAATAATTTTAGGAGGTGATATTTGTGATGATTAGTTTTTTAATATTTTTTAATTTAACCGTGCTTTTTTACAATTATTGAAGTGTAGAAGAAAAACAAACCTTTTTATAACAAATATTTCTATACTCTTTTTATTAGGAATGACTGGATTATTTAAATATTATTTAACTAATAAAATCCAAAGTGGCTTCGTTTTTCTACTTTGTAAAAGCGAAGAGTCAAATTTAAACGTGGATTTTATTTAAACCTTTGTGTTTATTCAGATATTATTAAAAACCTACCAAAGCAATGTTGTTTTAATTATTAGGAAAAGGTTTAAATAAAATCCACGTTTAAATTTAATTCATTCTTCGCTTTTACAAAGTAGAAAAACTATGTTTATGAAGTTCTAGGTAAGTAACGAAGCCTCTTTGGATTTTATTGGTGTATTGATAATTTAAATAATCCATTAATTCCTATAAAAAAAAGTATAGAAATATTTGTTATAAAAAGATTTGTTTTTCTTCTACACTTCAATAATTGTAGAAAAGCACGGTTAAATTGAAACATATTAAATATTGTAACAGTTGGTATATAGATGTGTTTCAATCGACTCAAAATTAAGTATTCTATCACCTCCTAAAATTATTGTAACGACTTGCAAGACACCCTGTATATTATGGCGTCAATGCGTAGCGTTGTATGCATTCTAATCACACGCGATAATTTTTATATCAGATATATCAAATTATCACTCACCGTCCGTACCCGGTTTTATTCTTTAGACGAGATGGTAAAGGTAAAAAATGATTAATATGATGTTTAATTAACATTATGATTCGAGCGTTACAAAAATATATTTAAATTAACCACAAGTAATATCTTGAATTATTTAAATGCGGCTTCTTCCATGACTTTTAGAAAAAATGTAGTAATAGCTTGCGGTTTTATCGAAACTATTACTCTACGCATTTCAAGGCCAAGAAAGAGATTTGCTGATATTCACTAAACGAGTGTAACACAAAATTGAACTGAGTTTCGAATCAATGTACTTAGTGCTTAATAAATTATACGTGCAGAGACCACCTACACCGTATCCTTTGACTATTTACGTCGCTTGCCTTTCTTTGCACGTCATATTTTGCGAAAAGCGGACCTGTCATGCCAGTTATTACTTTTTTATTTCGCTCACAGCGAAAAATTTGTTGCAAGTATTTAATTTCATTACAAAGCTCTTTATCATGTTGCTGGATATACATCTAGAAAGTATTAAATTGCTTCAAATTACTGTACAACATAAGGCAGTCTCATGGTATTAATATGGCTAACGCATATAATATTCAATGCTAAAATTAATTTGTGAAAACTATCACGTACGTTTCTATTACTACTAAACATGCCATCGCCATTCTAAACGCATTTGCTGCTGTTATTTCAAGAATTATTTATGTGGATTTGTTACCATTTTGTGCGGATACATTGTAGTTTCGGTGAGATTTTTTATATGTACATGTAGGTAGGTTAAGGAAATTTAATCTAGGCTTTGATCTATGAAGATTGACGTAGTTTTAGTTAAAAAAATAAATAAATAGCCGATTTAAAGTAGCATGTTTTTTTATACATATGTATATTGTATATGCATGTACTTACTTTATAATAAAATTTTACTATTTTTACCAAATTTGTTACCTGTTTCACTAATATATATTTTTTTAATTTACATTTATTTATTATTTATTTAAATATTTACTGAAACATCCCAGCTAGCAAAGTAGTTCTATAAATTTAGAGTAATAGGACTTTTATATTCTGTTAATATTTTATAGTTGTATTTAGAATACTAACTTGTTGCATTAATGTGGCACATGAGACTATTTTGCCTTCAGAAACTGAATTGTTTTTTAAATTTGTTGCAAGAACGTTCTTAGAGCATAATTTATAGAGCACTTATAAGATAACTGCTAATGTAGCCCTATAAGTGTGTACAATAACACAATTTTACAGCAACGGTGCTTATAGAATCAAATTACTGTAAACCCGATGCAATATACTGCTTTATAGAATTATACCATCTCCTGTGACACTCATATAAAATTATTCCGTAATGTCGCTTATAATTTAATTATAGAACTATTGTATAAGGCGTTGTTAAGTTACAATTCTGCTGCGGAAAACAAATGACAAATATGAAAGCTGCTATCGAACTTAAGAGAAAAAGCTCTTTAAAGCAGTTGTAGAGAATAATAATACAGTTGTTATAAAATCATTATAGAATAAATAAGTAACAAAAGCCTTTTTGTTCCATAAAGAAACGCTATAGAACTATCATTTTTTATATATTTAGGTTTCCCATAGCCCCATCTGACGATACCTGCCTGTAATAGTACGAAATATTTTGATAAAAGTATAATGGGAAAATTTGTATAACATAGTCGTGACTTGTAAAAATTATTATCTGCTTGCAGAAAGAAAATTTCATTACGATAGATAAGATTTATTTGATTTCTAAGAGAAATTGATTTTCTTATAGAAATTTAGTAACATATTTAATTTAGACCATTCCAAACCTTAAACATTTTCACTTTTAGATGTTGAAGTTAAAGAATTTTAATAGATTTATTAAATAAGATTTGCTCTATAATCATTGCAATCGACACAAAAATGTCATATTAGTGAGAATCCATTGGAAGTAAGTACAAGATGGAGCCTTTCTTTCAGTCGCCATATTGTGAAGGAAAAAAATCTTAATTTAAAATATGTACAATATAAATAGGTGAAATGATATCAATAATATGGATATACTTACTTTCTGACTATTTTATGTACAGTTGGTTGTTAAATTGATCAATTTAGAAAAAAAAAAATTTATTAAATTTCCAGCATCATAGGAAATATAAGGTTAACTGAGGGCGCGTCAAAAAATTACCATTATGTACCACATATTTCACGATAAAACTTTTTCCGCATTAAAATGTACTGCTCCCTGATGGACAAACAAACTAAGCAATTCGTAATAATGTATGTAAGTACTCCTATGCAAGCTGATTAGGCCCATCTTGTTGGTTCTTATTGGCCCGTCCATATTATTTCTAACATGTGCGATACAGGAACATTTTGTTTTTAAAAGATACAATTAAACGATTTTAAAGTTCTTTAAATATAACACCATGCAACACAAAAATTGTATAGCAAAGTGCTATAGAATTTTTATGAGATTGCTTTGTAGCTGTGTTATAAAAATTCTTTAAGACTTCTATAATTATTTCCTGCAAGCTTTACAGAACCGCTTATAGAACTAAAAGATTCTATAGAACGGTGCCCATTTTTATGGTATAAGTGTTGTAAGAACGTTTTGAAAATGTTCTTAGAACAAACATTGCTCTATAAAATTTGCTCTGAAAACGTTCTTACAATTCTTACAGAACAACAAATTGTTAGCTGGGATATAGGCCCTGATTTCAGAAACTACATTTTTACATTATATTAAAAACTAACTATATTAAAGGATAACATATAAATTGAAACAAATAACAATATCGAATATATATTGTTATGATTTTTATTTGTATGTGTGTGAGTATGTAATCTTTATTATGTGTGAATGTGTGTGTCTTTATGATGTAAATATATGGCGCTTTCAAATTCTTTTCTTACCTTTAATTTGTTTTATCTTTTACCCTGGCTAGCTTGGACTCTACTCAGTAGTCGGTTCTTTATAGAGAGAAAACTTCTTTTTATTTATATTTTTTTTAATTTGATTATTTTAATTATTGTCTAAATTATAGCTTTCACACAAAACACAGAATAAAATGTTAAATTTGTTTTTTAATCTTGTATTTTATTTTCTTTAGAAAGAAACCAAATATGTTATAATTAACCAATTATATTCCACATTAAAAACAATTTTTGAAAAGAACCATGGGCTTTTCCTTATCTGCTTTCTTTTGAAACTATACAAATGATGGTATATTCAAACTTTATAATGGTTTGTCTTTATAATTTAATTTATTCCTATTTTCGATTTTCAAGCTTAGACAACCAACATGTTCTTTGTACCACCAGTTGCATATCTATATCAATATACAATTTTCGAGAGAGTAAGTAATTTAGGTTATGAAAAATAAAAATTGACACTGGTGGCTTGCCTTGTGAAAATTGTGTAGTTTTTAATAATTTTGGATGTTTTAGTGGACTTTATTTTATTTAATTATATAGGTAAGTGTATATGATATGTATACTGAATACCTAGGTTTAGTGTCTATATTGATTCATTAGTTGTAATATTGCTAGCTAGCTTATTTATTTGTGCACAAATTAAAATGGTACCTGGTACTTTTAATTTTAGTTCAAATTCTCCTGGGAACATGGAAATACCCGCTGTGGATTCCAATTAAAGTTGAAACTGGGCCTGGTAAAACTGGGATTGCTGGAAAAATCCTTCAGGAACTTCTTGAGATGGAGATGATGTAACCTTTTTTTGTTCTTCTTCTGGTAAGTAATGTTTTGAATAATTTTCTATCAAAATTCTTTAATTTTTCTTAAATTTTGAGGACGCTAACAAAAAACGACGCTGCCCTTTTTCTATCTTCTTCGTAACTAATCAACAACTTCTTTGTTTTTTAGTCTATATGGATTCTAGATTTTTAGTTTCTGTATTAAGTCACTTTCACAATACTTTAACATATCGTTTTTAATTTTTATTTACTCATATCACTGCACTTCTTAATTCTAATTACATATTTACATATTGTCCATGTTTTATAATTTACAAATTTCTTTATATTTAATAGGGAATATTAATTAATTATCTTTTTCTAGGTATGGTTGTGTCTACATCCTTACTTTTAACAGGTGTCAAATAATAAATATTATTTATAGGAAATTTTAAAATCTGACGTTTGAATTTTATTTATTTGATCAAATTCTTTTTATATCTGACTCGGATGCTAACGATATGCACATTATTGTCATCCTTATTCTATTAGCTATCAGTTGATATGCCTAGCTCTGGGATAATTTTTGATTTTAACTATGTATTTTAACTGTGTAGATATTTTCACTAATTTATCTGGTATTAACTTTTAAAAATTGAAATTATTAAATTTTAATTATGTAATTCTTCTGATACGTTATATTTAATTTTTGTATATACTACTTATTTTCAATATTACACCTTTTTCTTACCATCAATAATTATCTTAAATAATTTATCAT
This sequence comes from Monochamus saltuarius, assembly GCA_025584915.1. Classification (NCBI taxonomy): domain Eukaryota; kingdom Metazoa; phylum Arthropoda; class Insecta; order Coleoptera; family Cerambycidae; genus Monochamus; species Monochamus saltuarius. Next base: position 20,359,119 of record CM046723.1, on the reverse strand, counting down.
GTTTTTACAAAGTGTGAAAATTTACTATTTAATATGTTTTTAAATTTAATTTTATTACAATATATGTGTAGTGTAGTGTTTCCTGAAATCCCTCATTTGCTTGTCTAAAATATTTAGTTTATTCTATTGTTTCACTTGTGTTTAGAATTGTAATGTTTTCCTTAAAAACATTATCTTTTAATTAAAAATCAGTTGATTAATCTAATAACTTAAATCGCCTCAACTCTGCCTATGATCTTTAAATAAATTGTTTTTTATAGTATTGTCTAATCCTGCAATCTTATAATGTAACCTATAGTCAGTTCTTCAGATTAAAAAAGTAAATATCATTATCGGCGTAATTTTACGCTTAAATAATGTTCTTTACATCTTAATTTGGTTTCGTTTTTCCCGAGGGTAGCAAAAATAATCGGGGCGAATCAATACAATTACCATCAGCGTCGTATTTAAAATAAATTTGCAGAATCACTTTTCCTAAAGGGAAGTGAACTTGAAAAAGCAAATCAGATTAGAGACAACGGTTAATAGATGCCATCAAATCAACAGCAATAAATCGTATAGAAATAAACGACAGGTTCCTTTGCATTATTTTTACTCGACAAATTGCTCCCTACTGCTTCGACATCGATAATGGGCCTAGCAACAGCTAGGCGACATTTCACGATTCACTGTATAAGATAAAGACTAATGTATCAAATGAGTGTTGCAGTTAGAGACGACGAGAGAATTATTATCCTTTTACCCTATACAGGGAATTACAGAATCATGTAGAGAAAATCTAGGGGCTGGTTCTGTTTAAAAATAATAAAAAAAATTATATAAACATGGGTTCGGAAATGCCCAAGTTTTCGAGATATAAGATGTTTAATATTTTGTGTTAAATACTATAATTCTTCATTTCTTGAATACCGATCGATATATTGAGATGATATTTAGTACACAACAATGGTTGGTGAAAAGCTACCTTTACATGTATAAATTTCTCTTGTAATATACTAGCATCAGTGGCATTCATGCCGTTAAATTAAATTTTACAAAAAACATTGTTCTTCACTGATTTTTGGATAAACTGGGTCATATCTTATAGACACGTTAATTCTGCTTAAAAAGTGTCTCTTGGACTTTCCTCCAGGTGCATTGTTTCGAATTAAAAATTAGTTTATTAATCATTACAATAGACCAACTTTGGAATGCAAATTAAAAAACAATAATCTAGGTAGCATGTGTCAACTTGTGATAAATTCCATACCAGACTTAAACATTCTGCCTGACATAAAACTAACCATGTATGCTGATGATACATCGTCAATAGTATCTAATAAAAATTTTAATAGGTTAAAACAGAACTGTGAAAACACTCTAAATAAATTAAGCAATTGGTTCCAAGGGCATTATTTGTTCTCTAACACTAAAAAAAACTAAATTTTTTTCATTTTCATTCAATTCGGAGAACCCCAGAAAACATGGAAATTATTTTGAACGATAATATCTTGAATGTTCATGAAGAAGAGACATTTTTAGGTCTTAATTAAGATATTAATTTAAACTGGAGAAGTCATTGTACTTCCCTCATCTCTAGACTCACATCCTTGTCCTATATGTTTAGAAATATAAAATTAATCCTTAACAAACTACAATTAATCAATTTGTACTATGCTGAGGTAGAGAGCAGGCTGAGGTATGGTCTGTGTCTTTGGGGCGACTCTACATTATCTTCCAATGTGTTTATTCGGCAAAAAAAATTATAAGATGCATAACTGGACTTAGGCAGGATGAATCATGTCGTAATGTCTTCCAACATTTAAGAATTCTCACTTTATGTGCTATCTACATCTTTGAAATATCAATTTATGTTAGAAAAACAAAAACATCTCAGCAGGCTAAATATTACATATAAAGCGCATAGCAAAATTATTGGTGCCAAAATATATAACCACCTCCCACTAGCGGTGAGGAGTGTTGAGGATAGAGGACATTTAAAAGATGCCTGAAACTGTATTTGGTTAACAAATGCCCATACAACCTAAATGCATACTTTTCTTAAAAAAAAAATGACTGTTACATAACTGTGTTCATGTTGTGTCTCATTCTTTTATATTTCATTTGTTATGTAGTGTAACTGTAAGCCCTACATCGTAGCAGAATTGTTTTGTATACAAGTTCTGATATGATGTTTTTTTTTGACGACTTATACAATTGTTTTTGTCCCAGAGAAATAAATATATTTGATTTGATTTGAAACAAAAAAGACAACACAAGACAAGTGTCGGTTGACTTATGAAAGAAGTGTTTAATACATTTTTTCACAAAATAAGTAAATATGGTGAATGATTCCTTTGAAGAATTGGCCGACATACATTTTATGTATGAAAAAAGGAAACGGATATTTGAATGTAGTAAGACGCCTCTATGAAGATGCATTTTCTGACCGCCAATTACCTTGTGCTAACACTTTTTCGAATGTTCATAGACGTTTAAGGAAATGGGAAATGTAACAGTGAATTTTGTAGATTGTGGTGCGCAAAGAATTGCACGAAATCAGGAAAATGTTTTACAAACGGTTGAACAAAATTCTGCAATAAGTCATGTAAAACAAGGCGCCTGACAAATGAATGTATGACGAATCCTCCACGAGAAGCAGTTATATCCTTATCATCTGCAGAGAGATCAAGCCCTCTGTGAAGCTGATTTTCCAGTCAGACTGCAGTATTGAGCCAAAAAATGCAAAATATCGGTAATTTATTTCATTTTATTCACGGAGTGAGGCGCTTTTAAATTGTCACAATGACCATTTTTAGTCGAATGAAATTCCATATATTATTCATGAATCGCGACACCAGCAGCAGTTTTCAGTCAACGTGTGGGCAAGGATTATTGAACATTGTATGATTGGCTTTTTTATTTTGCCGAAAATATTAGATGGACGAACATACCTGGATTTTTTACAGGAAAATCTACATGTTCTGCTAGAAGTTGTCCCGCTTAGAGTTCTCTAGTTCTCTAAAGGCGGGTACAAACCAAAGATATTGTTCGCGAGTAGTTCGGGAGCTACTTATTCGCGAACAGCTCGTGAGCAGTTCACGAGCTCAACGTCCACACTACATGTTCCGTTATGAAGTTAGGTTGTTCGGTTTCGGTATGAACGATTAAAATGTCGAGTGATGATGAAGATATTTTAATTGCCTGTGCCAGTTTCATTATTATCAAGTCGATTGTAGAAAACACGTATTGTCAGAAGATGGTGGAGAAGAAGTTTATTTCGCAATCGTGAATAGTACAGTGGATCTTACTTGCTTAACGACTTGCAAATGGAACGTTGCTTTGTACCCAAACAAAATATAATTAAAACTGAAGTTGACACAGTGCAATAGGCACAACAAACTTATGCTACAATGATGTACATATTATAATAGTGTTACAAACGGTCCTCGATCTCCCACCCTCTTTCTGGGTATTCACAACTTTCCCTTGTAGGAAAGGCAATTTGGGAATTCCAAATCAACCCTTAATATAAATATTTACAACAGATATTACTATTTATGCCTTAAATCTACATAAACAACTAAAATAAGGTACAGTTGATGTACAGGGTGAATAAACCTTTTTAACCCATTTTTCTTGATGGGAATTCTCAACAATACCTACTTACTCGGTAAAACGTCCACACTGCAAGTGCTATTCAACACGTGCTCGCTAACAATTTCTTTGATCTTACCGTTACCGCTCATGTACCGAACTTCAGCCGAACTCGCAAAGCGAACACGAGCTGTTCGCGACCTCTGGTACACATTCAGTTCGTCAGGTGTTAGGTAACAGCTCTCGAACTTGGTTTGTACGCGCCTTAAGTGAGTGGGCCAAAAGCTAGCCCTCCACTGCGACCCTGTGGTCTATTGTGGCTGCCCTCTTAAGGTACAGACACACACAGCGGTTTTAACTGAAGCGTTTAACGAGTCGGTCTCCTTCCAGAAAGACAGATACGGCGATTTTAACCGAAACGTTTAACCAATCGATCGCCTACCACAAAATACATTCAGCTATTTTAAATATGGTAGCAGCATGGACGACATTATATATTTGTCGCTAGTGTATTTGTATTGGAAAGCAAATAAGAAAAAGTAAACATCCAGTTATCTAAGAAAGACAAGTGAAAAAGCATTTCCATACACTGTTTGCTGTATTCTTTTTGCTTCATATCCCAAAGTGCTATAGATATGGTATTTCGCTTATTAACTTTTCAATATCTAGTTTCTGTCCATCCATATCAAACGAGCAAAAAACAGGCTGTGTCTGAACAGATCTATTTAAACACGTTGAAACACCCAACGCTTCAAGTCTAATAAACTGACTCGATTGCTCATGACAATGACCTGCCGAAGCTGTTTCCAAACTGCCGAACGGTACCCACCGCCGTGTGTGTTTTGCACTATTATGTCCTATTAAAAGACGCACCGAATCGTTAAACGCTTCGGTTAAAACCGGTTATGTCCGCTGTCGTTTATGGCTTATGCACGATGGAGCACCTGCTCATTTTAGTAACAGTGTAAGAGACTATTTAAATCTTACGCTCCAAGGAATTGGATAGGTCGGAGTGAACCTACTTCTTGGCCAACCCGATCACCCGACTTAAATCCGTGCGATTTCTACCTTTGGGTGCCTCTGGTGCCTCACATAGCGAATGAACCTGCACTAGAGAAACATATTACCAGTACCTGTGAAACAATATGTCAAACACCTAAGATATTCCAAAAAATTAAAACACAGATTCAAAGGTGATTTAGAGCAAGTATTGATATACAGAGTAGCCATTTCCAGCATTGAATTTAAATTTAAAGTTTAATACACTTGCTGACTTTTGACACTAAATTTAACACTAATATTTACAAACGCCAACTATTATTTTTGTAAGTTTCTGAAGATCATTTCTGTATTGTAATGATTAATAAATATTTTTTTAATTAGTTGTATTTTATCAGTGTTTATATAAAGTATGGTTAGTTAACCGGCCTTAGTTGTGGACCATGTCGGCTAGATGGCGGGACTATAATATGTGCAAAATTTCTTAAACAAGCCCTAGGCAAGTCAGTAACAAGAGTCAGTGTGACTTCGTTTTTAAAATAAATGTCAGTCTGACCCTGTATACTGACTTCTCTAGGGCTCGCGTAATAAAGAGATTTTGCACATATCATAGTCCCGCCATCTAACCGACATGGTCCGCAATCCACAACTAAGGCCGATTGTCTAACTATACTTACATAAACACTGATTTTATGACATTTTCTTTTATTTTCATTTGATATTATTTTCAAAGAAAACACTACCCAGACAAATACAATCAAAATTTACCTAATTTTTATGAAGCATAACGTTCTAGTCTAACGACTTGTAGGAGTCCACTTAGTTAAATATTATTTTGTTATATCTGTACTGCTGAATGAATAACACCCTGTATAGAATATTATATACGCATTAGCTAGAGGGGAAACTGTAAACGAAGAAATAATAAACACGGGAACGCGGGGCGAGATTCAACGGGTGGTTACTAGTTAGTTGGGTTTTAAGACTTCGGCAGGTTGGCTAGGCGACAGTGAATGGTGATAAGTAGTGCATCTGTTCTAATTTTACAGGTCAGCAACTTGTTTTTGTATACTGTATTTAATAATTGAATGTTATTGTGTTCCTTTTATTATTTTATTGTCTGGTCATATCTTATTACAGTTTCATTATATTTTATTATAATTTGGAGGTAAAACAGTACTTGTTGATTTATTGTTGAAATTATATGTATAACTTTAGTTTGAGTCGAAGTTATGTTGTTGTAAATGGTATTGTAAGTTATTATTAATCATCTATGTCTACTACTTTATTACTTGAATTAGCGGTTTGCTAGATGTTTGTAAGAGCCTTGGTGATTCTATTAATATTTTCTCCCGTGACTGGACAAACATCCGTTAAAAACATATGAGGCATGAGATATGATTTGAGATGTTTGTTCAACCCCTCAACTACTAGCTGGGTAGCCTCCCGTATGGGACCTCAGTACCTTCTGACACAAGTCGGCTAACTAACCAAAACACTCTTCAGTTTTGTATGTTGAATTATGATTATATTACCGTGTATTCAAGTACTGAAGTAGAGATACATAAAAATAAAGGAGGTGTATTTAGTAATTTGTTTTGTTTTATTTAAAACTACTCAAATCTCCCTAATTTCGTAAATATGTAGCACATTCGAGGTAACTTAATAAATAATATAAATAAACACAACGTAGGTAAATCTCGATTATTGGCCAAATACTTCCTCTTTCAACAATGTTGAACGAACCCGGCTATGTTACACTATAGACTGTAGTAAAGTTTTTCATTTAATTCCGTACAATGTATTACTGTGTTACTATATAGCTATCTAAAAAAGTACTTCTGGTTTTTGTCATTTCTGGTTTTGGAAATAAAAATTATTATTAATTTGAAATCCATCTGATAAGTAGTTTCCGAAATATACGAGGTCAAATTGGAACTAAACGATCAGAAGGCGTGACGTCATTGCTGTCTCCATTGCTTCGCGATACTCGTCTGCCTCGAGCAAGAGTCTTTCTGCATTAAATTAAAACAGATTAGCAAAAGCTAACAACTTTTCAAATTCACTACATGCTATTAACCAGAATATTTATCTAATCGACCGATGGTAGGTTAAATTATTATAATGGACTATTTTAATACAAATCATCAATTTGTAAATGGTGAAATGAGAGGTGTAAACATGCAACGGTAGGTTCTAAAACCAAATCGTTAATAGCAGCTAGGTTTTCCAAATAATGTAGATAGGCACGTAAGAAATTACAAAATATATATTTATTATGTTACAAAATTAATTATAAAATGGAATGTTTTGGTTTCTAAATAAAAATTTGAATGTACCTACAGCAAAACTAGGCATTTGATTTGTACCTATTAGCCTGCATTTTTAAATATTAGTTAAATATTTAAAGTTTAATTACTAATTATACAGGGTGTGTAAACAAATCTTCAAATTTATTATTTCTCACTTCAGTCAAAATGTCTCACAATATATTTAAGATCTTCAGGAGAAAACTACAGAGACAATGCAGTGCAGCAGTTCAAATTAAAAGATAAATTTTCAAGTAACTTCTAACTAAAAGAAAACCCCAATTTCAGACAATAACTATAAAAATAATTTAGATGTTTAGTTTACAAATGTTACTATTCAAACTGCAGAATGCAATTTCAGTAGCTTTATTAGCATTTAGTAGTTTGATTTCTTTCGTTGGGTTATTTTGTTAAGTACAAAAAGTTTGTGTGTTCAACAGAAAAAATTATCATAAAGTTTTCGTTATCTTTTAACTTATTCTACATACACTAAAATTTTGAATACATACCTTTGTATATGTTTGTTTATAGAAGCTAAGGTTAAGTTGTGGAATATCAAACTAATTACTTTTTTATAAACGTAAATAATTTTATCAAAATAGAATCCGTAGATCGAGGCACTGCAATGTGAAGGACTCGAAAAGTTTCAAAGAACTTCTTAACCATATAATTAAATTCTGTAGGTACTTGAGTTCCGTATTGACGATCTGGGTCTCAAGGGAAAAATATACCTGATCCTTATTTTGTGTGGGTTTACACAAGCTCCATTCGAAATGTATAGGGTGGTCACAGATTTTTGTCGTAACAGAAATTTTTCTATTTCCGATTTTTTTGAGAAAATTGATTGTTCATGAAACATAAATAGTTATAAAAATAATTGCTTTACCAAAGAACTTTTAAGGGTATAATGTTCGGCCAAACAGTGTAGCTTTTATCAGGCTCCGCCCATCAGCACCTTCAACGGCAAATTTAACTTTGTGCCCCTGTAAGTTAGGCAATTGTATGCAGAAATTTCGCAAAACATGTCTTCTTGGCGGACAGATTTCATGAATATAAATGCAAAAAATTTAAATCTGAGGCAATTGTCTGTTATATGAAGACTTAATTTACTAGCCTACAGCGTCCTTTTTTTTATAATAGTCCCTAACAACGTCTCACCGCAGTCCTAAATGTGGGCAATATTGCGACTGAAATATTGTTCAGATCAAAATTTGTTTTTTTTTTAAATATGGCTCTGCTGTCTAGTAAAATAGACTTTTATTAGTTGATTAAAACTTGCTCCATCTTAATACGAATTTCCAGTGACAAGAAATATGAAAGCGCGTGGACGTCTAAAAACGGCTTTGTAAAATTGCGAACATTACAGCCTTAAATACTTAGCCATTATGGAGTTTTAGAGCATTTGAAGCAAATAATTGATGAAGATGCTAATTTCACAAAAAAATTGAAATTGTGGTAAGCTAAATTGATAAAGAACATATTGCCAACATTTCCCTAACACAAAAATTTTTCGAAAATTTATCAAAAAAAAGGTTGGAAACGTTCTTTACGTGTTGGGAGAATCGCGTTTATATAATTTTCTAAAGCTGGTTTCAATATTCAATTTAAAAATAGAAGTATCAATACGAAACTTAATTCTTAAATTTAGTCGTATTCTTTTACTACAAACAACTTAATTAATTATTCGCGTCAAGAATTCAGACGTCTTACGTCACGGCTGACGTTACACATTTGTTTTTATTGTCAACGTAATTTTCAATATCTGGTCGCGTTAAAAACAATAATTTTTTGCAATTTAGTGCAAAATATAATGCAAACTTTTAGTGTAGTATATAGTTTTATTACTTATTATTTATTAGTGGATCGGTCAGTGGTCGCGCGGTTTAAGGCGTCAGTACTTGAATCGAGGTGACTGGATCGCTGTGGGTTCGACCCCTGCAGCCGGTAGACCGTATATAAGCTATATTCGTGGAGAGATTGGCACCCTCTCTGCGGGTATGGTAGGGTGGAAGAATGTTGACTTGGGTCAATGTGAGAGATTGATACAGGTTGGCATTTAACTACCACCCTAATTAATGAGGTTTTCCAGGTTTTCCTCATTCCTGCACTGAATGGTGGTTAGGGCTTACCAACGTAAGTCGTTCCTGGGCGCAAATGCGGCCTGCTTAATAATAATATGCCGCCCTCTCTCCCGCACAAGTCTTCGACTTCTGGGCTAATCCTCGTGATTAGAATGAGGGGTAGAGATATTATTATATTATTTATATTATTACTATCAGTTGCAGTTTCTTAAATATTTTGTGAAAATATAATGAATTTTTCATTTGTTCGTATGACGTAAGTCGTCTGAATTCTTGTCGCGAGTATACCCTTTTTTGTAAAATAAAAAAATAAAGTTACTTCACCCTTCGACTATTTCACAATTTTTTTATGCTTCGAACGCATTGTATAACAAAATCTAAATTTATTTATGGTTTGCGTGTCAAGAAACTGATGTTATCATTGTATACAAGAAAACAGATATAAATAAGTTTGAGAATTATTTAAATTAAATTGCTTACAAACTGTTGTTTTTATCTATTTAATACATTATTAATTTATTTTCAAATAATTTTATAGAATAGCTGAATCCAGGAAGACAAAATGTAAAAGAAAACTTATTCTGTATGTTTATTCTATCACAAACATTTTAATATTTATACTGAAAAAATATATTCATTATTGGCGCAGAATTTAAAATTCCAATGAAGGTGTTTTTATTGGATTTAGCTGCAAAATATTAGGTAATTTTGTTACGATTACTGTGTACCACGTTTGAACAATGTATATTTACAGTGATTCAGAACTAAAAAAAATTGGGAATAGATGTCATGAAAAATGAAGTCAATATCGTAAACAATTTTTCGTAAAATCCTTATAGTTTCCAAGTAAAAAATTATTGAAGCTATAGTATTTTCAACATTTACATCGCTGGGTTACTGTAGTCTCTAATCAGGCGATTCCGAATATTGAAATCCGATAACTTTTTGTAGGAGGTATTAATAGTCTAAGAGCCAGTGGCCGGCAACCTATAAGTAAATGATTATTTATACCTGAAATTTTGCACAATGAGTCTCTTATACCTATCACTCATGATGTGGGGACTCGCTAAGCCCGGCGAGGCCGACTCAAGAGTTACTCAGATGCAAGAAGTATGAAAATGTAACAACTTCGTTATTAAATTAACAAAGCTGCCGTTTGAAAATTTTAAAATTTTATTATTATATAAAAATAACAAAGGCAGACGATTACCGTGCTTCTAAGGTCATGGCAGACACTTGTGAAATTGGCAAAAATTATAAATTTCAAAAGTATTTGATTAAATCTGATTTTTGACGTTAAAAAACTGTCATAAATGTCAAGCATTGTAATCGACATCACCAAATCTCAGAACCTGTGCCAGAAATAGAGGTTATTTGTTACTTATATTATTTTAATAAAAAAGGTGCTAAATTTAACAAATAATAAAAATAAATGCCTAATTTGTTAGATCTGAAATTTTAAAATTTTCAAACGGCAGCTTTGTTAATTTAATAACGAAGTTGGTTACATTTTCATACTTCTCGCACCTGAGTAACTCTTGAGGCGGCCTCGCCGGGCTTAGCGAGTCCCCACATCATGAGTGATAGGTATAAGAGACTCACTGTGCAAAATTTCAAGTATAATCATTTACTTATAGGTTGCCGGCCACTGGCTCTTAGACTATAACCTTTCTTGGGAAGCGAGTCTTTACATTAGTTTTTAAAATGTCAAAAATGGCTTACGTGTATAGCAATTAGGAGTTGGTGGATATCGTTTTAATTTATGGCGATGTGAAAATGCTTTAGCAAACGATTTCCCGGTAAACATATAAACATATCCCCAATGCAGCTACTTTTACTGCAGCGTGTAGTGAGCGCAACTGTAGTGCAACCCGAGGGAAATTGCAGCAGGCAAAATTATATCCGTACCATGTACAGCGTGTCCACGCATTAATACCAAGGGATTGGACGTGGAGGACCGCTACCATCGCCACCATGACTTTAAATTATTTGAACTTTTTTTGTAGGGAAAAAACGAAGCCGAATACCTACTATTTATGATTTACGCAAACGTATCAAAATGGACAAGAAGCAGAAACATTTGTTAGTTTGTAGAACGTGAGTAAGACAGGCCCAAAATTTTGTTGTAACATGAGATATCTCAAACTGTTTTATTAATTGAAACCACAAATTAATTCTATTTATAATCAATAACGATAGCGGCAAAATCAGTTGCATTTGCTGCATAAAAAAGATGTTATAAACGCTATTTATTTCTTTCTTTGGAAATTTCTTTCTATTTTTTCTCCGGTCGCCGATTGCATGCTTTGCCGCCTTGTCAGGTTTTACAGTTAGAGTCATTCGTCAGACGCCCACCAGACATATACCGGTTTCGAGCTTATTAGCTATCATCAGTATTCCATAGGTGAGTTATCCGACGAATAATCCTAGCTGCTTTCGTCTGTCTAACCCGACAGATGGGACCATGAGTACGCGGTGTAAATTCAACTACATCTATCGGCCCGTTCACTCCCATGCCGGACTGAAAATGTCACAGGCACGAAGCGTTCTACATGCAGTAGACACCATTGAAAGCTGTCGACCTTTATCGCGTTCGGCGAAACGATATTTTGCAAACACGGAATTCCGGAATTGATGAGGCTAATAGAAACAGAGCCAGTTATATCTGGTGGGCGTCTGATGAATGACTCTGGCTGTTGCTATGAGTTTTCAGGTGTAATTCAATGCTGGTCGGGGCACAACCCGCAGAGTAGTTGTTTCCTGGAATTCCGTGTTTTCAAAATATCTTTTCTCGCCGAACGCGATAAAGGTCGACAGCTTTCAATGGTGTCTACTGCATGAGCCTTCGTGCACCATGACATTTCAGTCCGGCATGGGTAGCGGGCGGCCGATAGATGTAAGTTGGTTCTACACCGCGTACTCATGGTCCCATCTGTCGGGTTAGACAGACGAAAGCAGCTAAAATTATTCGTCCGGATACCTCACCTGGCATACTGATGAGAGCTAATAAAGCTCGAAACCGGTACTTGCTATCATGTCTGGTGGGCGTCTGATGAATGACTCTGGCTGTTGCTATAGGTTTTCAGGTGTAATTCAATGCTGGTCGGGGCGCATTAGCCACGATGATTGTTTCCTGGAATTCCCGTGTTTTGCAAAATATCGTTTTCTCTTGTGAACGCGATAAAGGTCGACAGCTTTCAATGGTGTCTGCTGCATGAAGAACGCTTCGTGCCTGTGACATTTTCAGTCCGGCATGGGTAGCGAACGGCCGATAGATGTGATTAGTTCTACACCGCGAAGCTCTGAATACTTCATAAATTTTTGATACAGCAAATAAAACACTTTTGATATGACCAGTCAGGTTGTCAAAAAAATGTCGATAAGGCGCTACTAGTGTGACCCATTTCTAATGAAAACAAACCTGTAAAAATGGTAATTATTATCCGATTTATTTCGGTATTTTTCCAAAAGATGGAACAGTAAAAACTCTATTCTGGCACAAAATATTAAAATATATTTTTTTTGATCTCAAGGCCTACTTCAAATTTTTTTCTCGGTGAATTTTTACAAAAACTGTTTAGCGATTTTTTTCTTCAAATCTAACTACGGCACTGGATTTAGCATCTCTTAAAACGGTTTTATGTCAAGTTTCATAAATAAATATTTAATATTGAGAGATTTATAACAATTTTAATGCAGGCTTCATTTTATTAAATAGTTAAAACTATTTTCTAGAAATACATGTTGGCTATAAAAACTGATTATAAAGAGTGAGTTATTAGTTTTACGCTTGCAATTAATCAAATTAAATGTAACGACCAATAATTAACGGTTAACAATAATTAGGTATTTTAATAATTAACTAAAATAACAGAGGAAAATGACTGCATTATACTAAAACTACGATACAAAAATACCTTTTTTTAGGGAAATATGAATAGCATACAGTTTTTTGCAGTTTCTAAGAAATTTTGGAATATATTACATGAACTTCTACTTTACTTCTACTTCTACTATCATAACATTCAGTGTTTATAATTGAAGAATTGTGCAAGACAAGTTTGTGAAGAACAACTACAGAATGTTCAAAAAAATATTCGTAAGCGATTCGAAAATTGCGAGATCAACGGTGGCCTCGTAGATGCTACAAAAATGTAAAATTTCATTGTATTGTAACGTTAAAATTATTGTATTTTTGTATCCTAATTTTAATGTAACGCGGTAATTATTAGTAATTTATCGCTCAGTAGCCGCGCGGTTTAAGGCGTCAGTACTTGAATCGTGGTGACTATATCGCTGTGGGTTCGACACCCGCAGCCGGTAAACCGTATATAAGCTATATTCGTGGAGGATTGGCACCCTCTCTGCGGGTATGGTAGGGTGGAAAAATGTTGGCTTGGGTCAATGTGAAAGTTTGATACCGGTTGACGTTTGACTACCCCCCTAATTAATGAGGTTTTCCAAGTTTTCCTCATTCCTGCACTGAATGGTGGTTAGGGCCTACTAACGTAAGTCGTTCCTGGGCGCAAATGCGACCTGCTTAATAATAATATGCCGCCCCCTCTCCCACACAAGTCTTCGACTTCTGGGCTAATCCTCGTGATTAGAATGAAGGGTGGAGATATTATTATTACTTATTATAATTTTCCATTGTTATTTGAGTTATTTATTAAAATACCTAAATATTGATAACCGTTAATTATGAGTTTTTATATTTAATGCGATTAATTAAAAGCGTAAAATTAATTAATAATTAATTAATTGAATTTTTAACTCATTCCTCATAGCCAACTTGTATTTTTAGAAAATTACTATAAAAGTATTTAATAAAATGAAGCCTGCATTAAAATTGTTATAAATATCTCAATATTAAATATTTATTTATGAAACTTGGCATAAAACCGTTTTACGGGATGCTAAATCCAGTGCCGTAGTTAGATTTGAAATAAATAAATCGCTAAACAGTAAACAGTAAATAGGCCTTGATAATAAAAAACAAATTTTAATATTTTGTGCCAGAATAGAGTTTTTACTGTTCCATCTTTTGGAAAAAACCCGAAATAAATCGGATAATAATTAACACTTTTACAGGCTTGTTTCCATTTGAAGTTGCATTCGCGATGTTCATTTGTTTTTTGTAAATATGAATGTTTTCAGTGTGAACCTTGTACATATATGGAATGTATTTTGCATCTGGTATTATACAATTTATGTTATGTTATACTCCTGAAGCAAAATATTACAGTTATGTAAATTTTCTTGAAACCCCATTTTATATCAACCCTTCAAGCAAATAATATTAAAAAAGTATCAATCTAAATTTGTTTCGAGTGTTTTTAGTTCTGTAAGAATTCTGAAGGTAACAGGGCACATCGCGTCGCAGGCAAGTGACCCCTAACTAGGCCTGATTTTTGATAAAAAATATTGCCCTTGAAAAAAATTTTACGCAGTGGTTAACATAAACGCTAATCTTTTTATCAGCACATTTAAAATCTTGATAATTCAAGACATTCACAATTATATGTATCCGTAGAGCGTAAAAATGCAGATACATTATTTAGATAGTAGTGGATATTTTTTACCTGAGATGTTCTGAGATTTTAGTTAATCTCACTTAATTGACCAATCATCATTCGAAATAATAGAATATGTGAGATTTCAGATAAAAGAACACAATTAGCGTAGGTAAAAAGCAACTAATCTACAGAGTGACTCGTTTTTCATGGCCTGGCGACTCGGAAACTGTAAAATAAACAGGGTGGCTCAAATTAGAAAAATTAATTAATAAAATGAATACAACAATATCTATATAAACATGAAAAAAATACAGTTACACACACACTAACAATTATTATATGCCACTAGTGCAATAAAATGTTTATTGCATCCATCTGTCATTCTACTACAGCGTTTTGTCATCACGACAAACAAACGTTCAAATCGACGTCACATTTTCCTAAACTTAGTGTCATCTAAATATCATTTTTTGGTTTTTGCATGAACGTACAAAAAATATTGCATGCAACTCGTACAAAAAGTGCTTATTGCGCTCGACGTGTTGTCCTACTCGGCCTGACGGTCTCATTGGATAATTTCACGTCGCGTGCAATAAACACTTACTTTTTGTACTTGTTGCATAAATAACTATTATATAATGGATAATAAAATAACAAAATATGGTGAATGAACGAGAAATGTAACAAACAACAACCTGTGCATAATATGTAAAAAAAATCCTTAGTTAAAAAAAAATCCTTATTTAACGCCGCCAATGCTTGTTGGTTGCATACTCTACAAGCATGCAGCAGTCGCTCATTAGTCAGTATCGCTGTCATGTCATAATTGAATTCCTGTGTTTACGTTGTAATTTTGTGTTCTTCTTCAGTTTTTAGTGCCTTATTTTAATTTTTAAACTTTTTATAGTTATTAAATAAAGATATTTGTGTAGGGTGCAGATAGTTTCCCACAATATAGTTCGCCGGTGTTTTCTAGGTTATGGGACAAAACTGCCACGGTTAAACGTCTATTATTCCTTTCGTTCGATTTTGTTATAATAAATAGGAATCTAATCTATCTAATTGTACCTACGGGAAGTGTCTTTTATCGGTAGTGAGTGGCTGTAATGAGCAAATATGTAGTTCTACCAGTTTATAACGAAATAATGGAAAACGAATGCAAAATACTGGAGCTAAGTGGATTAACTGTTACCTATCTATCAGGTATTATTACTATTAAGAATGTTAATTTTCGTTTCTACATTTAGAAATGCTGCAAAACACAACGATGGTAGTAGATATTGTTGACAGCTGTAAGTTTTATCTATGGATCTAAGCCATCTCAGTCGGTTCTTATCATAGGCGCCGACTTTCCGTAGGAAAAAAGAGTTTTGCCCCATTTTTTAAATATCGAGCTAAAATTCTGGAATAATTTTTTTATTGTCTTTTAGGCCTCCCTGAGCACGTGGTTAAATTTTTTGGATTTAGTCATAGTTAACCCAAGATTTTATATGACATACTATGTACAACGAGACTCGGAAAACACAGTGAAGCACTTGAATCTGTAATGTGAGTAACATATAAACAATATACGTAGATTTAATTTTTGATTTTCATTTTTTTTTTTCATGTTTAAATAGATTATATTCATTTTATTGTAATATGTAAACACAGCTTTTTAATACCTTAAAGTTAAGTTTGTTATTTATAAATTGTGATGTAATTTTGAATTTATTAAATTTTATAGTGTCTTGAGGATGTCACGATAAGTGACGAAACGTCGACAATTGAGAAAATTTGGTGTTTTCTTTGAAATTTGGCCTCTAATTTCCCACTATCGACAACAAACTGAATTATCCAATATATTTAATGTCTCCCGAGTACTTCCGCATCTGTCGAGTGTGTATTTTCTATCATGAAAAACGGATGGACAGATGATCGTGGTCGTATGCATGAATTTACAGTTAAAGCGTTATTGTACTGCAAAATTCATTTTGCAATTACTTGTTCAAAATTTTTTGAAAGAATTAAACGTAATGACATATTGAAATAAAAAATACATTCAAGAGAAAAATATGAGGGGTCTGCCAATAATATAGATGATATCTGTTTTTGTATGTTGTTTCATTTAAATAATTTTGCTGTCTATGATTCTATTCTCTATTCCTGCTATGCTGTTATGATTTGATCTTCCAGAGTTATGGTAAGCCTATCTATAATAGACGTCTCCACTCTAAATACATACTAAGTACTATTTATTTATAGTTTACTTTACCCGAAACGAAATATAAAATATTCCTGAGCTAAATAAATAATTATTTAAGTGCTTACATATAAAAATATGAAATACGTACGAAAACAGAACAAAAATTACAATATAAAAAGACTATTTCGTAGTATAGCAACCTTGTAGCCTTGTAGTTAATGGAATTATATTAGTCTAGTCTAATGTAAATATAAATTACTTTGAAATACAATGCGCAGCATAGAAATAGACACGGGATGATATCACATTTTTACCGAGCATATTACTTCCCTCTACAATGACATCGATAATGAGCCTAGCAACAGAGCCGCCATTTCCCGATTTAATGTATCAAATGCAGTGATGTAAGAGACGAACCGAGACAGCGCAGCGCTGTAATTGACAACCCAATGATTCTACGTTATTTAGGGTGGCTTAAATGATCGCGATGTCTGCGGGTTTTGTGGAAGCGATTTTGACTGGTTAAGGCGAACTTAAACTCCGAAATTACGGCATCCCGTCTGCTGGGCAAGTATTTTAATTATATTTACCTTGATTCTGGAATAGTAGTTAATAATTGCATCTTTGATATAAAAAGGCCAAATTAAAAGCTTTCTGGTTTTAATTAAAATTTAATTTTCTTTCGAGAGTGAATTCCGGTTGATTATATTTTTCAGAGAGTGCGAACACAGGGGAGCCCAGCATTGAAAATCGATGGAAGAAGGGCACATGATTAAGCTTTACTATAATATAGTATAAAAAAGTTAAAATTTTTCTAAAATGTATATCTCTCCTTAATTTTTATTAAAAATAGCTTCCTGGGGGTATCGGTTCTCTATTAGTGTCCAACGGAGTTCCACAAGGTTCAATGCTTGGACCGCATCTGTTTTCCTTATATACGAACAAATGTGTAGTTAAATATTGCAGCATTCATTTATACGCTGATGACACCCAAATTTATCATTCATTTCACTTGTTAGACATATCACAAGCAACACTGTCTTAGAATAACGGCCTTGACAACCTGATTCATATTTCAAAATGGCATATTTTACATATTAATCAAGCCAAAATTGTGGCTATAGCATTTAATCCGCGAATATTTAAACGTATAATGAAGTTAAGAGCCTTGGTATTATCTTCGACACATGCCTCATATTTAAAGCCCATATTAACAAATGTATCCGTGTTACCTACACCAATCTCAAGATGATTTACAATTGTTGACATTATTTAAATAAGAAAGCTAAAATTATTATGTCTTTAGTATTATCTAGATTTAATTTTGGAGACACCATTTATGGCCCCTGTATTGACTCCGATGACATTCGACGTAGTGGTTCAAACCGCTTGTCTGAAACTTATCTATGGAATCAGGAAACGTCAACATATTTCTCATAAATTGTCAGAGGTAGGCTGGCTCACTATGTCTAATAGGCGGTTGCTGTGTTCTGCTTGCTTATATCATAAATTACAAAGCACTTCATTACTTTTATCATGAAATAACATAGATACCTACAGAACGTACATAATCAAAATATAACATTTAAAGGTAGACTGTATATAGACTCACACTTCCCATCCACAAAACTCAACAGTTTCGGCGCTTTTTCTCTTACAAAATAACTAAAATTTATAATTATTTGTCTTCATCTTTAAAAAAGTTGTCATTTCTTCGTTTTAAACCTAAACTGAAACAAGATCTCTTCCACAACCAATGTAATAGCATAATTATATTATTAAAATTGCAGCTCGAACACGTGCAAAAATTCCAGGAGTAGCTCATATCACAACCAGTTATAATTTGTTGACGTATGTGAACTCTCAGATTCAATGTGAACTTTATAAATTAATGTTTTGAGCTGACCCTAGACAAAAATAAATCATTAAGGTTCATATCAGGTGATCTGGGGTGGCCAAGGTTGACCTGGTTCTTAAGTGTCTCGTCGAATCGCGTTATTATAGAATCTTTCATTTAAAAATTCACGAGCAGTCGAAAATGTGGAGGAGCCCCGCCATGCATAAACCACATCATTTGTGTTCGCGCATAAGGAATATCGTCAAGTAGTTAAGGTAAAACGTTTTCAAGAAAACGTCTGTAAGAGGCGCCAGTTAAGGTTCTCGGTAAAAAGTAAAACTCAATGTTGAAATCGAGATTCCTTTAGGTCATTAGGGGTTTCATCATACCAAACGTGTTTATTGTGGAAATTTCATTATAGCATCTCTGAAAAAATTAGCTTCGGTGGTAAACAACATTTTGTTCATTGTTTTGCAAAATTCTGTGGCAAAATTGTAGGCAAGTAAGACTTAAACCCTTTATATGTGATATGGGCGTAACTGTTGATGTTTCAGAATGGACAAAACTAATTCATGGTCGATAATACCCAACCACTGGTAAGTTTCTAAAACTGATATTTTATTTCATACCTACTGCCATCCTAAATATGCATACCGAAGTTAGTTAAACTATGTCAAACGTTTATTTTTTTTTAATACGCCTCTGGATTGTTTACCTCTACTTAAGAAACACCCTGTATATCTAGAATAACCAAACTTTAAAGTAATCTTTCTTCTTATTGTCTGTCGCTGGTGACGTTGTATTTATTTGTATTTCTTTATTTACATTACACTGTTCAACAGATACAAGTAACTCATCACACCGTTATTTTATTGGCGAACGGTGGCCTTGTATGGATTAGGATCGAGCGGTATTATCGCTCTTTATCCGTCACCATCTCTGTAGACCTGGGCGGCCTCGTAGAGGTGGGTTCCCTTCTCCGGTCAGCCTCGACCGCTGTTGCGAACCGGAAAACAGTACAATATGCATATATAAAAAATAATATTTAAAAATACAAAATAAGCATATACAAACAAACACTAAAATTAGAATCTAATCAGTTTATGTCATTAAGGCTGCAATAAAAAATATCTATATTGTTGACATACAATTGTTACAGATTACAGAAAGAGAATATTTAAGAATATTAGTGCGGGCAGTTGGTAGATAATACGTTAAAAACTAGGTCTGGGGACAACAAAAAATAATTTATACATACACTCTTGGCAATCTGCTGAATTATGTCTAATTTCAAGAGAAGGAACAGAGTGAGTTTTTAAAAGCTCATCATGTGGAAATCCAATGGGAGGGTAAAGACCATCAGATTTAAAGCTCAAATATTTTATACGTTGAACTGATAACTGATTTATTAATATGAACAGCATAATGGGGGAACACAAGAGAAGCGTATTCAAGTTTAGATCAACAAAACTGAAATAAAGAAGTTTAAGTGTGTTACTATCTGCAAAGTCACTACAATTGCGGACGATAAAACCATATGCTCTGTTTGCATCAGAGACAGCAGCATCAATATGACCACTGACAAACAATTTTTCATCAAATAAAACACCAAGACCTCAAAAGAATTTTGAGCGCGACAACACAATATTATCAACACTGTAATTAAATGTTGCGCCAGTTAATTTACATTTAGTGGTATTCAACAAAAGTTTACTTTTATCACACCAAATTTTGACCTGATCAAAATTATTTTGAAGCTGGATGCTTCGCCAATAGTACGTATAGACTTAAATATTTTGAGATCATCTGCGTAAAGAAGGAATTCTACATCTAGAACGTCAACAAGATCGTTAATAAAAATGGCAAAAAGTAAAGGTCCAAGAATTGACCCCTGTGGGACACCTTAAGTAGCTAAGTACTCATCTAATTTAAAACCGTTATAAACCACATATTGCGACCTATTGTGAAGATAAGATTTAAATAAATTTAGTAATAGACTGGATGTTCCGAATTCGTTCGACTTCTGAAGTAATATACCGCGGTCAAGCTTATCAAAGGCCTTACTAGGCCTTAAAAGAAGGCCTTGCTTTCGAAAATCTGCCCAAATAAGCGTATTTTTAACTTTACTAAAACGCCTCCTTCATCAAAATTAAATTATTTTTACCCCGATTAAATCCTCGTCTACTTTAACCACACGATAAACGAATTACGAATTTAATCAAGAAAATATACCAGATATAATTTTAAAAATAATTGGAATTTGCTGGAGGCAACCAAGGGTTGTTTGAGAGATTTAAAATGTCGGCCAAAAGTAAAGGAAATTTATGACAGAATTATTTACCACCAGGATCGTAAAATTTTATCCAAGCTTGAGCCATTTTAAAAGAAACGGGCGCTAAAGTAAAACAAACAATATTTGGCCAAATACAGGGTGTTTATTAAGTAGAGGTAAAAAATCCAGGAGCGTATTCTGTGGCTAAAAATAAGGGGTTTTTGTTATACAGAGTTAACTATGATTAAGTACAAAAATTTTAACCACGTGCTCAGGGAGGTCTAAAAGACAATACAAAATTTATTTTGGAATTTAGCTCAATGTTTAAAAGATGGGGCAAAACCCTCTTTTCTTACGGAGAGTCGGGGCCTATGACAATCAATCATCGTCCCGAATGGCTAGATATGTCAACTACCGTGCAGTCATGAAATTTGAAAATGTATCGCCTAGAAGTGCACCTTGCTTACAGAAAAATATTATGAAATGATTTTTCAGTACTTGATTTTCGCAAATTTAATTGTTCGCGTATTTTTTAGTGTATTTACAAACATGTGGTAATCAAAAAATGCCTAGATGACGGATAAGGTGCTGATTTATGGCGACAAGTGCATGTTATCGTGTGGCAGCATAATACCAAACACGTTTTCCGAGTACCCAAAATATTATGCTAAATACTTTTGAGCCACATTGAACAACTATTATAATGCCTTGGCGGTAAACGTGTGGCAGAGTATGTATTTGTGTTATTTGTGTACATTCGCGTGTACTTTTTGTTATTCTTTGTGGTTTTTCCCGATGTAAGTAATCGACGGTCATGACTAGAGACGGTATATCGTTCGCACATGACGTCATTATCAGGGGCGCACTTAGGACGCTAACGTTAACGTTCGTGGAAGTCAAGTAAATACGTACATTTATTGTCAAATACAGTTAATATCAACGTCTTACCTCCTACTGGGATATGTATGTTGTTTAATATGATCCTTATTAAGTTGTGTAGTTTACAAAACACTATACTAGGTACTTTTAGTACTGAAATAAAACTGAATAACCAGCAACTGTTGTAAATGTTCTATTTCACTTTCGAAAACGTACGTTCAACATCCACAGAAGTCACTGGGGCATATTTAAAATATATATAATTTTTCACTGATGGCACATTTAGGGTGGGTTCAGCAAAATCTACTCCTTTACCTTTAAAAAGGTCTACTATACGGCATACAGTTAAAAATCCCGGATTGTTCTGCAAAACGGTATTAAATTTCTTCTTCATACATTCGCTACTAGATCCTGGTACCTGAGAAATAAACTGTCGCAAGTCTAAAACACTATTTACGGCATTATTTATCGAATAGCCTGATGCTGTCACAAGTTCTTTGTGTTGTTCCGAGTGCATATGTTCCACAATACATGTTTTATAATTTCACGATATAACTTTTTCAAAAATTTTACACTTTAATTCAGTCCCGTCAAATTCTAAATCTGGATAATCTTTAATCCATTTATCCACCGTAGAACGAGTTGGAGGCCGACGGAACATATTCAAGCACCGAAACAGACAAACCAACAAGAAACTCGACAAGAACCTAACATTTGCTAATAACGCAGTATCATCCCTGCAAAGATCCGATACGCACAACGTTTTACTGCGAGATTGGTACTGGCAATTGGAAAGCGGATTCGCTACACGTCGGAGAATGACTGCTGTAGATGGTCTGCGACCTTGACACATGCCGATAAATAAATAGGGTGAGGTTCGTCAACACTGGCCATTATTTTGAAGATGATATTTGTTTTTAATTAGGAATATTTAAATATTACAATTTTCAACCGACGGACCTGAGATGTGCGAACGACATACTGTGTTTAGACCGCCGCACCATGTAGGTACCTTGCTATAAACAAAAAGAACGGGCGAGGGAAGGAGAGGTCCACACCACAGCAAATAGAAACAATTTTGCAATGGCAGGTTTTAATTAAAACAAGTAAGAAAACAGAAAATGATACATTCTTAAAAACTCCCAAATATCAATCCTGGAAATAAATATTAGTAAGGTGTGTGCTACCATGTCGTGTTTCTCATTAAATATAATCTACATTTTGTAAATAATTGTTTTTCTGTCCAAAGCGGCGTAAACTGATATACGTGTCAACGCGGTGACCTGTCACTACGTTTGACACCTAACCTCGCGGCTGACAGAAGACCACTGACAGCGATAAATAAGGATTTAATACAGTTTTGAAAAACAAATTTTTCACTTTATAAATATGTTTGGACATTTTGTGATAAATGATTCCGTTAATTCTCAATTTTCCTCTCCCTCTTAAAATATTTGTACTGTCATAGTTAACTGTATAAATGTGGGGTCCTAGGACAGCCATTATCCAGCAGAGCGTGAATTTTTTTAAAAAAGAACAGTTTTTGATTTCTAAACCGCTTGAAATAATTTAACCAAATTTGGGTTATAATGCTCTTAGTACGATTGCGTGTAGCGTGACCCTGTAATAACTATAATGTAGCAATCCTTAATTTAGAAAGATGGTTAGTTCCGTAGTATAAAACTACATCTTCAGGCTTCAAGAAATTAATAATAGCTGATATAGCGAAATGGACTGATTCGCCAATCATTATGTTTTTGGTACTTAAGCATGCAAATTTAAAAAATATTGCGTTACAATTTCAAATCAATGTATTAATAATTATATTCACAGTTACTCATGACTCATGAATATACCAATACATCCGTTCATCAATGTAATATGAAAGTTTGAATGAGGACGCTATAGTGTATCGTAAAGAAAAAACGAATTGCACTTTTCGCTGGTTTAAGAAATACAGAGTGTAATAAATATATATATATATATATATATTCATACACTGAACAGTCAGAAAGCTAATATTTAAATAATACGGCTGGGACCGACGTTAACGATTTGTATTTTTTTTTAAATTTAAATTTCATAATCGATCTACGATGACCTATATTATTTTACCTCATTTGTTGTCTGGATTTTTGATATTCTGCATTAATCACACGCTGTAGAAAATATGTCCATCTCAAAGTAATCGTTGACTGGTCGGACTACTTGCACGTCAAATTCACAAATATAAGGCAAATTACACTACTAAAACTTATTGTAAACTAAAATAATAACTAATGTTATATTATAGGTTAGGTCTAATACTAGCACAACTTGTTAACTCGGGCAGGATGTCATACCAGTTTCCCTCCAGTTCTAAATTGCATATTTATTAGATGTGACTGGCGAGATTGGCAGGTGCATTTTAAAAATGGCGTTTATTTTTTATGCAAATAAAATGAGTAGCAGTGACCGACTAGATTTATGCAACAGATTGTATTAACAAAGCCGTCCGGTCAGCACAAAGTCAAGTTATAAATAATCTCCAAGTTGAAACAGGCGGTGAAATATATCCACTCCTTTCTTCGACATGATGCAAAGAACCTTCTAAAAAACTAAATCTCTTTAATTGCATCTGCTCTCTGCTTTTCAGATAGTTTATTATGCTGAACCAGACGCCAAAGAGTGTACCTATCTTATTACATTGTGTCATTATAAATTAATTTTCCCACACAAACTGATAGATATTAATATAAACCACATAATTTAGCTACTGTCATTATAAAACTTGCATTCCTATTGAATTGAATGTTAATTAGTTGACATCCAAAGCAGAATATATTTAATATTATTATATTTTACTTTGGTTCTGGGTACCGGTATATACCCAAATATGACAATAATCAAGGATAATCTATTCTACAAGGTGTTTCTTAAGTAGAGGTCAAAAATCCAGAGGCGTATTCTGTGTCCAAAAATAAGGGTTTTTTGTTATATAAATATGGGGTATTATGACAGCCATTCTCCAGCTATTGCGTCTCAAAATTTAAAAAATATATACCTATAAATAATTCGGTGTGCATATTTAGTGACAGTTGGTATGAAACAAAAATTACCAGCTATAGAAACTTACCAGCGAAGGTGTGGTATCATCGATTACATTTAAAAAAAATATATATCACCCTGTATGATATTACATTACTTAAAACAATTATTTAACAATGGAATTACTTTACTATGATTTCTTACAACAAATGTTCCAACATTCAATGGCCACCTTCAGTCAAAATACATGCTTCAGAAATTGCTGTTCGAACACGTGCAAAAATTCCAGGAGTAGCTCTTATCACAACCAACTATAATTTGTTGACATTAAGTGTTTCTCAGATTCAATGTGAACCTTGTAAACTAATGCCTTGGGTGGCCAAGGTTATCCTGATTCCTGAGTCCAATCAAGTTATTACCTAATGTTGCATTTAAAAATTCACGAGCAGGTAAACCAAAAGGTAGGCGAGCTCCGTCTGCATAAACTACATTTGTCTTAGCGCATAGGAAACATCATCCAGTGGCTCAGGTAAAGTTTTTTATAGAAAATATCTGTAGGAGCAACGGTTACAGTTCCTGGTAAGAAGTAAAGCCCAACAAGAAAATTTCCAATAATATCCACCCATACATTCAAAGAAATCTGATGCTGAAATCGAGATTCCATTTCATCAGACCAAACGTGTTTATTATGGTAAGTTCATTACAACTTCTCTGGAAAAATTTGCCTCGCCACTGAACAAAATGTTGGCATTACCGCATATTGTTTTGCAAAATTCAGTTGCAAAATTATAGACGAGCAGGATAGCCTTGCGGCAGTAAGGCTTGAACTCCTTATATGTAATACGGATATAACTGTTGATCCTGAACGGTCCAAACTAATTTATGATTCAGATTAAGATTTGGAGCGATTTTCCTAGTACCAGTATTTGGATCTTCTTCTATTTCATATAGAAATTTTTCTTGCAACTAAGGCGTTCTAACACTCAAAGGTCTTGCAGGAATTGAACCTTTCTGAAATGACCCTGACTCCGAAAGACGTTGAACATTCTTGGATTTCGAGTTGGATGATTTGGAAATCTATCCATGTCAATTCGCCTAGCCTCAGTACCATTTCCATCTGCAAGGCACTAAATGTAAACCATATTGGCCATTGCATTACCACCAGCACTGAATATGCATGAGCCAATATTAAAATTTAATCTTTTTAAAAAATAAGCTTAATTTGACAATACACAGTATTAAATGGATGATGGCTTCTTATTGTTATTGTTTTGCATGGCCTCCCTAATAATTTAAATAACTGTAAAGATGAACTTAATGAAATAAATCAATTTTGTTGTTAATCGGTATGGGAATATTTGCAATGTTTTACAGGTTGATATATATTTTTTTGACAAATAATGATCGGTGATACCCACACCACGTTCTAAGTAGGTAGACCAGTTTCCAGTGCCGCGCAGATGTGTATTTTCGAATTGCTCCTTTTGATTTTTATTACAAAATTGCATTTGTATATGTATGTAAATTTTTTTTATAAGTTCTGAATCACTCTGTATAATTAAACTTAGTCGAAATATTTTTTAAACGGGTAAAGTGGCCTGTACCTTCGTAAAGAATTTATAAAATGTGACGATCTTAAATACTTCCTTAACCGTTCTGAATAAATAATTTTTGATCCCACAGTAAAGGTTTCGGTTCCTGGTATTAATAAAATATAAAATATCTTGAGTATGGGTATACACCTCATAAATAATATGGTACAGACCGTGACCCAAATACTTTTCCACATTTTCAGATAAGGTAAAGACCATGTTAATATAAATCACTCCACTTCATACAACAATATCTTTATGTACATATCTTGACTCAACTCATTATAGTCGAGCATAAGTTCATTTTATAAAATTAATCATCATGTCTACTAATGAGCTGATAAATTATCTTAACAGACACATGGAATTGTCCATGCTTTATCAGTAGGCGGTTACCTAGTTCTCTTGTTTCTTCTAAATGAAGTAAGTATACATTTTAAGTAACTTTAGTAAACGCATTAAGATTGTTGATCATGAAGCAGTCATGGTTTCTGTCATATGCGAATTACACATAAAATTTCAAGTTTTGAGGATTTCTAAATATGATGAAGATGTATTTCTCATACAGCGTGTTCAGGAACAAATTGATCATACCGCAAGGCCATTGCATGAAAATAAACCGAGACAAATCAAGTGACCTTAGAATAATTTTGCTTCTATAAAACGGTACGCCATTATTTATAAATATATATATTTTTTCAAGATCCGTCAGTTTTTAAAAAAGTTCATTTTCATCTAAGCAAGTACGTCTTGAAGAGGACACTCTACAGGGACATCCAGACATTATGTTGAAAAAAAAAAATGGTGTATTTATAATTATTGTGACATTTTTATTTTTGGAGATATATGCCCTAAAAAGCATCCTTTTTTAAGGTTTAAAAAAGCGGTAATCGCTAACGATAAATCAAAATTTGACCAAAATTTATGAGTTTATAATTAATTATTTTAAGTATGCTCCGTCTATTTCTGAACCAGGACGAAATCTAAAAAATTGGGTGTGGTTTAGTTTACAATAGATTGTGCCTTTTTAATTAACTGGAAGAGAGGGAAATAAAACAACACACAACAGAGTTTTTTATCTGTTGCATTTTTAAGAGCTGCAATTTTTGAGAAAATACAGTTCAATACAGAAATAACATGTTATTCAAAGGTTGAACAATTTCTGGGATGGTTGTCACGTTGTCGGGTCTCCCCCCATCAGACAAAACTCTGAAACTGCAATCAAACTAATATTTTATTAAAATTTCGTTAATTCTCTTGGTTCCACAATTAAGTGAAACTGCGTGGCACTTACCTTACGGAATATACAAAAAATTATGCTATCTATTTATAAAAAAGTAAGCAAACATTTTTTTATATATACAATAATTCACAATGCGACAAATTCTTGTGCTTTGCAATATGTTGTAACCTCTACGTTGACGTACCTCACGTACAAAAAACATTATTGTCACTACTTGATTACACAACAAATAAACTTTAAACCATTTACAAAAAATGTCAAATCTTTACTTTGACGTTTGTTATTCGCATTCGGCTTCTGAATATAAACTAAACAGTGAAGGCAAAGCGGATCCGTTTATGTATATTTTTAGGGTTTTCGAAGTTCTGCGGTCTCGAGAACGCGTCTAGAACCAAATTGAAAATATATGTTCTAGAAAACATCAAAATAAAGGTCGTACAAAAATTATAAATTCGAACGCAAACAGGAGCATAATTAACAAACTTAAAAGGTAGGTGATATCTTCTCCCCCCTCTCTTAGAGCTAATCGTTTCGATCAAGTTGTTCCGTTGTCCGCAGGGTCTTTTTGGTAAGTTGTCAATCGATCAATGTGGACAATGTTCATTTTTCCCTATTCTATACACCACATCATTCAATCTTGTCACGATGGTATAAGACACCTCCCAAGACTTTTGTAGTTTCGTAGATTTACCTTTGGTTCTTTTTGGGTTATACAGCCACACTTTCGCATTCTCCTGGAACCGGCTGCATTTCGCATGCAAGTCGTATCTGGCTTTCATTCTGTCACTTTCAACTATCAGTAATCTCGTAACTCTTCATGTACTAACTTTGTTCGATCTTTCAGGTGGTCGAGATAATCATCTAAATTTTCTTCGTGTTGCGATCGATTCATAAGTAGTTCTATTAGAAGACGTAATTCCGTGCAAAAATTACACTGGCTAGTGTGGTACCAATGGTCTCACAAATTGCCGCCGTTGGTATATTTTTCATTGACAGCCGTTCTCAGCAAGTTTGCAATGGCGCGATTCCATCTGGTCTGGTCTAAATGGATTTCAAAAAGAACTTTAGCTATGGTGCTTTTTGATTAGGTATGGGATAATATTTCTCGCCACACTGAAGTAGTACATAACTACCAAAATATAGTGATTTCCATTAATACTGCGGGCAAAAGATCCAGCTAAGTCAATAGCTATTCTCTGCAAAGGAGCTTCAACATTGTACTGCTTCATCTGCCCTTGACTTCAAGTCCTATGTCCTAGAAGCGCAAGTATCACAATGTCGGCATCATTCTTCCAGATCAGACCGACTGCCAAGCCAGTAGAATCGTCCGCTAACTTTATTAAAAACCTTATTGGTTTTAAAGTATCCACCAGCGACTCCGCCATGTACTGCTTGAAGAACTTTTGGAATCCATTTCTGGGGCAGTTTGATAAATCTTTCGTTTGCCGTGGGAGTGGGGAATATATCAGACTTCATTTAACAGTCGTTCTCGATGACGTATGAATTCCATAGAGTCCAATAACTTTTTAGATACGGTGACATCAGAAATCTCTATCTGCATATGTTTTTCATATATTATAAAATATATTTAAAATGAACAGTGATGATAATAATGTTCAAGTATCCGGGACACCACCACAATTAATAGCAGCTGCAACAGATAGCTATGACTTTAAACTTATTACCAAATAAATCTTGGGAAAAGTAGTTGCCTTGAAAAAAAATACGACCTCCGATGGGAAAATGTTATGATTGCATACTTTTCCATTTGTTGTAAGCATCTACGTTATGATCGAATTACTCCATGTTGAGAGCAACACTAAATGCAAAGAAAGACATTCTTATATCAAAATATTTGAACAACTATAAA
This sequence comes from Monochamus saltuarius, assembly GCA_025584915.1. Classification (NCBI taxonomy): domain Eukaryota; kingdom Metazoa; phylum Arthropoda; class Insecta; order Coleoptera; family Cerambycidae; genus Monochamus; species Monochamus saltuarius. Next base: position 20,329,733 of record CM046723.1, on the reverse strand, counting down.
CAAAATAAGTCAAAAATTTTATCAAATGAACAACTGATACCTTTATTCCTCAAGCACCAGATAATATACAGGGTGTTAATGATAAGTTTGGCCAAATTTCACTACATTCTAGCGATGAAAACAATTGGAGTTTGTTATACAGCAATTTTTTATTCAAAGCTGAATAAGGGAGTTATAGGGTGTTCTAATTTTATATTTTCCATAACTTAAACAGAAAAAGATTATTTGGCAATAGGTATTTGGGCGACAATATTTTTCCAACCTTTATTATTATTATTATTTATCTATGAACAAGAATTTAAAATATGCTCCAGTGGAATAGTTACTGAGTACATATATTCTTTTAAAAAGTACGCCGCTGACATTTATAAAATATCAAGTTTTAGTAGGTCCGATCAATTTTTGACAAAAAAATATTCTAGTGAAATCTCATAAAAAATTACTGGTTGTAAATTAACTGAACTTGGCAAAACAGGAAAATTAAGTAAACCAGATTACCATTTTTTGCTTTGACAATTTACATCATAAAATGTCGTTGGTAGGGAACTCACATTGTTCATGACAATAAATAGTTAAAAGTGTCAATTACATTTCTTTTCATGTATTTAAGTGTTTAAGATAAATTAATAAATTTATAAGATTGAGACACCCTGTAACTTCTTTATTAAGCTTTAAATAAAAATTTATTATATAACACACGTGGCCAAACTTAACGCTAACACCCTGTATATCTACTTAATGAATCAGGTACGTTCATGTAAAAATTCAAAAATATATACTCGGTGCATGTCGTCGTGATGAACTGTATCAATTAAATTGGGATCAAAGCTTTTGGTTAAAATACCCGATAAGAGAACGAAAACTTGTAAGAAACGAACTTATATGCCACTATATAGAAAATATGTTGCATGCCGCCTAGAAAATTTTGAAAGTTATGGCTTTTTCTTTAAGTGGGAAAGGTTGCAGGCAAGTAGTGGGAATACATAAGTTTGCTAAAATGCTTTAAATTGTGCAACATTTTTGCAAAAAAAATGCACAGGACATTGTTTCCGTCGACCCTCTGCAACCATTTTGGTTAATGCTGGGGTAGATTTAATTGCAATAAAGAGATATGGGGGATGATAACGTTGATGAAGAATACATAGAGGAATATTTTACACATAAAGCAGACAAAGCAGATAACAAAGAACTAGAAAGAAACAAAGAGAAATTTGATAATAGTAACAATATTATCGAAGAGGAAATAATTAACAGTAATAATTTCGCCGACTTTTCCAGTAAAGTTCAGCAAATGTTTTAATAGTTGTACAAACTGCAACATAACTTGAAATACAAACAAATACGTTCACTAAATGAAATATTTACCAAATAATGCATTTTTGATGCGAGCTGATTTGCCTACGAGTATTTACGAATATTTACTGTATAAAATACAGATTAAAAAACGGCAAGGGAAAATTAACTTTTTATTATACTTCTTTGAAAACACCTTATTTTCATCTGTGTTAGAAATAATGTAACATGGGTTTTTCCGGGCTAGCGCACAGAAACAGCAGAAAAAGTTTTTCCGATCTGCGATTCTTTCCGTGCGCTGCATAAAAATACCGAGTACCGAGTGGCTTTAAAAGAGAAATATACATCAAAGTAAACTAAATTTAAGAAAGAAGATATTTAGATACATTTCTGTAATATTTTTTGGCGTTTTGTCCACCTTATCTGACATAGGCTAATTTAAAACAAATCACATTTGAAATAATTTGAGATTATCCATGGAAATGCGTCACACATGCCAAACACTGTATTGTCGTTGTTGTTTATTTCCTGCCAGCAAAATATACAGAAAATCCCGAAATTCCCGATAACATCCGCAAGCGAACGCGAATTTATTAAGGCTTACGGTGAGCCCTCTATCAAACGATATATAACATTTGTTCCAACAATTGCTGTGTTGGAACAAACCCATAATTTTCGCTCAGTAACTCCTCAACGAAAAATGATAAAAATATGCGGTTTTTTAATATACTACAAATACTATTTTACGTCGGCGCTGTGTTTTGAAATTTTGAAAAAGTGTGAAATTTTTTAAAATGAATTTTGCATATTTTCAAAATTTCACAACACAGCGCCTACGTAAAATAGTATTTGTAGTATATTAAAAAAACGCATATTTTATCATTTTTCGTTGAGGAGTTACTGAGCGAAAACTATATCCCTTTGGATCGAGCGCTCACCGTAAGCCTTAAGAGTAAAATGCAGGTCAAGATATGAACATGAATATCAAATATTTACTGAATGTCGAAATCTGAACAAAATCAAACTGTAAGTGACTATATTCTTCTAGTTTACGTTGTCGAAAAACCTATGTCTTCCACGTTATGAAGTCGATTTTCAATGTTAAAGAGTTGTTCGGCCATAAAAGAAAACGCTAACCAAATTTTCATGTGAAGCTCTAGATGAACAAAAGCAATGTTTAGTGTTTGGGATCTTTGGTGGGTGCCGAAGATATGATTTAATACGTTTAAATTTAGACAATATGGTAGATAATAAGCGCTTTCTTGTCGTATTTTTACGATATGGAAAAACTCATACATCAATAAGTTTCACCATTACCAATGCAAGATGTACATTTGAGCCTTGCACACTTTATCGTAAATATGCAGCTCTACGACCTTAAAATATGGACGGCAGAAGATTATTTGTTGCATATCGGTCAGTTGGGTCGGTCAGTGGTCGCGAGGTTTAAGGCGTCAGTACTTGAATCGAGGTGACTAGATCGGTGTGGGTTCGCGTCCCGCTGCCGGTAGACCGTATATAAGCTATATTCGTGGAGAGGATTGGCACCCTCTCTGCAGGTATGATAGGGTGGAAGAATGTTAGCTTGGGTCAATGTGAGAGATTGATACTGGTTGATATTTGACTACCCCCCTCAATAATGAGGTTTTCCAGGTTTCCCTCATTCATGCACTGAATTGTGGTTCGTAAGTAAGTCGTTCCTAGGCGCAAATGCGGCCTGCTTAATAATAATATGCCGTCCCCTCTCCCGCACAAGTCTCCGACCTCTGGACTAATCCCTGTGATTAGAACGAGGGGTAGATATTATTATTATTATTATTATTATTATTATTATTATTATTATTATTATTATTATTATTATTATTATTATTATATATCGAAATGACAGGTGTTATGCTCAACACATTGGATGCCATACCATCAGTGGTGTTTCGAAAGTTATTTCAGAATACCTAAAACTAGAAGATCCCAGAAAACATACCGGGCATGGACTAAGGCGTTCTTCGGCAACCATGTTGGTGAGAAGCGGCGTTGATCCATACAAAGAAAAACTGAGGTATCACGAAAACTGTTTTCGTACTCTGAAAAGGCACGCAGGATTGCGTTTTTCCAATGTAGCAGAAGAAATTACAAAAGAATCCATACAAAGAAAAACTGACTATTACGGAAACTGTTTAACTCTTCTCACTAGTAAAATACAACAGCTGTATCATTCGTTCGGGAAAATCAAAACATTTGCGAAGAGTCTGATTCAATAACTGCAGTTTCACAAAATAAAACTCCAAAAGGACTAAACCTGTGCAATAATACCCATTGCACAATAAACATAACCATTAATAATAACAATTCAAACTAAACAGATTATCAGTTGGAGCTGTTAATTCTTAGGCCAGCTACAGCCTATGCGTGAATTCGCGATTCGTTATGCGCGATTCGTGATATGCGAGGAATTCGCGAATAGTGTGTAGGGTCTTGTTCGTTAAAAATTCATCCATAAAAACTACACACGATACACGAATTCCTTACAAACTACGCATTGCGCATCGCGAACTGCGAATTCACGCATAGTCTGTAGGGGGCCTTACTCTAATTGTTATATGTTTTTTATTCCTGTAACTGTTATGAAAATAAAAATGTTGCAAGTTTCTTTCGTATGTTATATTTTGCTGTATGTTCTCGTTTTCAAACAAGTATAATAAAAAAACATGGTTCATTACACGCTCAGAATAGATTTTTCCGTGCTTGCATGACTTCCCTTTAGAATTTGTCATACACTCACGAAAAATCGCTATGCCCAGACTCCTTATGAGATAAACTATTTCCATACTGTTTACTAGCAACAAACTACGATATTTAATTAATTAAATTAATTTACTTACTAATTTTCCTAGTATAGTAATTTTTACAAAAAGAAAAAAATTCATTTCGTGATGACAAATGGCAAACTTAGTTAACTTACAAATTGCACTGAAAGTGGAATTGAGTGTATTTTCATCACTCAATTATCAATTTATTATTAAATTTTTTTATGACTGTTTTTTACATTGAACGCAGAAATGGTGAATTAAACTGTATTATTCATAGAAAGATGTACACCGAAATGAATCATATCTAGATGACAAAGATTGTACACGTCGGTTATGAATCATAAAAGTATTGTAGTAACCAAGTAATAAAATTTAAGTAAAATATTCCCTATGTTGCTCATTCACATAAGCAGCCATTTGTTTAATAATTCTTCTCGGGTGAATTTATAAGTAGTTAAATGCTGATTAAATCTACTGAAATGTCAAGTGTTTAATTTTTTTGCAAGTTACAATATGACTAAATGAAATTCGAGTCTTATAAAATCAATACACAATTATGTGCGTGAGTGTACTCATATATGATTAAGTTGTCCTAACAAAGCAAAATGGGCTTGGCTGAGGCTTATCCAGAAACGTATCCATTGTCTTTGTGGTTATTGGAATTATTCATAAGTATATATCTATGCAAATAAAAATATATAATTTGATTATCTTTATCTTCATTCTGTTATATAAAATGTATTACTTTTTTTCCATGGTTGCGTTGTATAAAATAATCATGCCGCTTATTGTTAAGGTCAAGAAAAAATTGCAGAGAGAACAGTTCTATTAGAGTTTAAGGACACTTCAAATTCCAATGATTTTTCAGTTATTGACGTAACGTTTCTATTATTTTGCAGATAAATAATCATTGTGTACAGGATGTGACAGTGACTTTGTGACTAACTTTAAAGACTAATTTCTTCCGTCATTTATTTCGGTAGAGGAAATAAATTGGAACTTGAAACTTTTCTAGTATCTACTAACTGGAAAAACTGATTAATTCTCATTCAAATTTCACATATAGGTGGATGATAACCTCGGCCCTCTTGGATACATGATAGTCGGACTTTTAAAATGAAACCCAGTTAACAATTTTTTGCGTAGATGTGCTTTCACGTAGATAATTTAATGGATATTTCATATTTTCTGCGTTGACCAGAGCAATAAATATTTAGCGTCTCTCTTTAAACGATTTTGTTTAAGTTAGCTCCTATACTTGGTTCAAATGTAGCTATCAATTCTCTATCAGTTTCAACTAGTGTTGGTTAAGATAAGAAATTTTGCAAAATTTGAAAAAGTTCAGTCCTGTCTTGCAAAACAAGACAAGAGTTTCTTTAAAATTTTATTCTTGCTCGATCTTGTAAGATGTCTTGTCTTGTGAGAATCTCGCAAATTTCGTGTCTTACAACATTGTAAGATTCTTGCTTAATTCTTGAGAGACTCTTACATACATATAAGAAACATGGACATTTATTAAAAATTTGGTAACAGTGGTAGTTATACTCTCCCGCTCCGTATATAAATATTCAGGTATTGGCATTCGGCCTCCGTTTTTTTTTGATAACATTTCTAGAATAGATAAAAAATATATATACGTTAGAATAGTAACACACACGCTAGTAGTACGACAGTTCGCGTATATTTTAGATATTGTCATAGTGCAGTTTGTCGAATAATTATTCCTTCTATCCTATCCTCTTTCTTCTTCGACAAGAAGACGGATACATCAAACTTGGTAAGTAATTTTTTTATATTTGTCTCATTTTATCGGTCAGTGGTCGCGCGGTTTAAGGCGTCAGTACTTGAATCGAGGTGACTGGATCGCTGTGGGTTCGACCCCCGCAGCCAGTAGACCGTATATAAGCTATATTCGTGGAGAGATTGGCATCCTCTCTGCGGGTATGGTAGGGTGGAAGAATGTTGGCTTGTCCTTTTGGCAATATAATTATGTATAAAAATCTATCCACGAGTTGAATCATTTTCATGAACTTTTGGAAAAAGAAATGCGTTACAGAACATGGCTCCCCATTGACTGTAAAGACTATAAACTGTTTACTTTGTACATTGAACTGTGTACAATTCAGGAAACTGTATGACTGCATCTAAACACTATAAATGTGTTGAAAATTGTGTGTAAAAACGGCGCCCTTGATAAATCGGCCTAAGTGGATGGATCAACTTTTGAAGATCATACAACTCTCTAAAAATATTGTTCTTAATTTTTTGCTTTTGGTTTATGGAATAAATCAGTCCTAAAAGCTTATCGGACGCTTCTTAAGTTACATTATAAAAATGAAAATGATAATATAAATATGTATCATACGTCCCACTATGGCATTTTTAAAAAAATAGATATGCAGGTACTGAATTTATATTTATTCTCGAATTTTCATATGAAAAGTGGTCTTGCTACTTTATGCTAGCTTTTAACGGATTTTTCCACTCAACAAATTGTTCTATTATGAATTTTGATAAGAACATATTTCCGCGGCTTTCTAAAATGTTATTCAATCACTGTGGTCGGTCATGTGAAGGAAAAAATTGTTTCTTTATTAAAATTGCTTTACCAACCGCATGATTTGTGATCAAATACAAAATATGCAGCATGTACCAATATTTTAAAATTTTACTCTTTTATTGGTAGCAGAATAATTACGTCTATAATAAGTAGGCAACATGAAGGAATAATAAGAATAATGAAGTTATAGCATGGCCGGTAAAATATTAATAACTGATTAGTTACTTTCATTTTACTTAAAATATGTATAAATAATTGCCACAGAGGGAGATGTATGTAAAATTTTACTCCAATTGAGCATAACAGCACTTCAAATTGGTACGTCCGAAATATGATTTTCCGGCCCCAATGGGCCATTTTCCCGGACCCAAACTGGGAATTTCAGCTGTCCAAAAACTTTTTGAGCATACTCTAAGGACCAGGATTGAAAAATACATAAAAATCCCACTTTTGCGACTGGTACGTCCGAAATATGATTTTCCGGCCCCAATGGGCCATTTTCCCGCACCCAAACTGGGAATTTCAGTTGACCAAAAACTTTTCACACCCAGTCTCAGGTCCAGAATTGAAAAACACACGAAAACACCACAGTCGCGGGATTTTCCCGCCCCAAGTGGTCATTTTCCCGGACCCAAACCCGAAATTTCAGTTGGCCATCAACTTTTCAAGCACAAATCCGGCTTTAGCTCCAAAATTCAGCGTCGACTTCCCTTATCCCGGGAACCGCATTTCAGGCCATTTTGGGCCCCTGGGGCCAATTCCAGACGTGTAGGCCCAATTCTGAGCTCGGGATCGGATTCAGCGTCGAAAAATACATGGGAATACATATGTCACTCTCTTGTGTATGAAATTTTTTTTTGTGGGGCTGTGTTATTTGTACAGTATTGTTATTGCGATGATACACCATTTTTTTTTATTTTTGTAAAACTACAATATATTTACATACAATTTTTTCAGTGTATGTATTTTTAATTTATATAAACTAAATCAATCAATTATTTTTAAAAACCTATACCAAGACAACCATTACTGAATGTCTTTTATTTTTACTATGCATTTAAAAGCATTTTACAATAGACGTGAAAAATTAATATTAACAATTTTTAACTACGAGGTACCTCTTGTATAATAACCTAAATGTAAATGCATAGTAGCAATAAAACTTGCACTTTTTTTAACTTTCCAAAATATACAAAGGCAGTGCAACTGCTTAATGTATTGTGAACTAATTTGCATTTAACGAATGAAACAGGATTATGTTTCTCACAGGGAAGCTATGGAAATTTTAAGCAGAATATGGGCGCTAATATTCATTGATCTGGAGTCTGATCTTAACGTAGATAATGAAACCCAATTCCAAACATAAATTGAATTACAGGAGATAGTTAATGCAGATTCCGCATAGGCACATGCCTACATTAAATAATGATAGCCGCTATTGTGAATTTTGGTCTGCAACAATGCTAGGTATTTGGCATTTAAACAACTATTCGTTATCGTAATGTAAGGGTTTCAAACTCAAACCGTATGATATTTGTTTACGGTTTTGAATAAATATCAACGTCTAATAAAACAACCTTAAATTCTTTTTTGAACGGGTGCAAAATAAGTTTACTATAAAGGGTTTTTGAACTGTCGATGATTGCGTTGCTATGCTATATTGTATATAAAATTTAATCGGAAAATTGTACAATCAAATTGTATACATACAGGGTGAACCTTAAATTACTACAAACATTTTAACAGGTGTAGTTCGTCATATCGATGAGTGTAGTGAAAGTCATTGTTAGGGAAACTATTCGTGCTGTTTTGAATATGTCAGGAAATATACCTGCTTCAAACGACAAATTAATGAAAAATGTTAAAGGCGATATAATATAATTAACTGCCTTCTTTAGTAAATTATAAGAGATAAAGTTAATACCCACAGAATTAGATTTTTTAAAATCCATAATGATATTGTAAACTATATTTTGCTGCAGGAACATTGTACCACGTCTGCCGTATAGAAGCAAATATATCAATGTATGTTATCAATTTGCGAATTTACAATTGTTTTAGACGGAATTTCTGCAAAATGGGTTTTAAATGAATCGGCGTATAGTAATATTTGGCATAATCCAGTACTTTTATCTGTATTATTTAATCAACTATTTATTATGAACCAAGCAGTTTATATTTATTATTTGAAAGTTGATAAATTCTATCTAAGGTAGATTCTATACAAATAACAAGTCTAACAGCAAATTAAAATCCATTGGACGCTGAATTTTACCAATATACGACTGAAACCAAATCAATGAAAATTTTAAATAAGTATGCCATAATTTCTGTTTTACACATGAGTGTAACATTTATAGAGTGCTTTCGAATAGTAACGAATAAATTCATTATTTTTCAAATTGAGAAGTTTTCGAAAAAATCCTCTGGCACGTCGATTTTGTTTTTAAAAAAGGCACTTTTTGACATACGACCAGCCAGATCGCCTGATTTGATAGCCCTAGATTATTTCTTCTGGGAATACTTAAAAAGCAAAGTATACGTTACTAGACCGGTTAAAATTTAAAATCAAGAATTCGTCACGAGATACATCGTATACCTCCTGAAGTTATTGATAATGTCCAAAAAGAATTTATTAATCGTCTATTATTTTCTCGAAATTTTTGTTGTAACACCATAATTTTTGATGATTTATGTATGTAGAATGACACGCTCTTTCAAATGGCATGGTCAAAATTGGGGATTGCTATTTAAAAAAATTGTCGATGACGTCATATCTCGAACAACGATGACGTCACAAATGTGGGTCGTGTGCCAAAAAGTGCCTCTATTAAAAACAAAATCGACGTGCTAGGTAATTTTTTCGAAAACTCCTCAATTTAAAAAATAATGAATTTATTCGTTACTTTTCGAAAACGAGTACTAAAAATCAAGATTATGTGCCATAGTTTCTTTATTTATATCAAATTCTACCCAATTTGTAAGTCCACGTTAATACTTTTCATGATAAATTATAAAAATTTTCCCATATAGGTACCTGAAAATTTAATTTGAACTACTCATAATTTTCATCACAGAATCTAGTGATGAGATTTAGCCCATCTGAAATTAAATACCCTGTATAGTTTTATAAAAACGATTCCTTGACCGATCCTTTTCGTGCAAGCAATGATTTACTCAAAGTGATGAAAAAAACCCTAATTAAATAAAAGGATTGCAGTGGTGAAGTAAAAAGCTCTGTATTACTTTATTTGAAGGAAATTGCCAACTCTCGAAATTCGCAACACCATTGTGACACGCTATAGTTAATGTTATAACTATCCACAATTTGCGCAACTAATTAAGTCACAATTAGTTAAGGCTGCCATGCATACATCGCTACATATGAGGTCCGTCAGTAGTGGCTCGTTTCTTGGAAGGCAATTATGAAAAAACATGTCGCGTTAAATAACCGTCAACTTAATACACTCAATGGAGCCTAAATGTTAATACGGAAACCCGAGCTTACGGGAACAAGAACGTAACATTCGACAAAGTTCAATCAAATTAAGCGAAATAATTAGATTTCGATTTTTTGCAGTGGTATATGGCCTGTGCGTGTGTTTATAATACGGCTCCCCATAGTTTGCACCTCACACATTCCTTATGGGAGCACAAAAAAAATATTGAATACAGTGTGCTCAAGTTTCCAACGTGGAAGGACAATAATGAGTTAGGTAGGCTGAGCTACTGAGTACTACTAACGTTCAAAGACTACTTGAATCCTGAACTCTTTTTTAAGTCTTCATATTATACAAGGTGATTCAGAATTTACATAAAACATATTTTTGAATGTAGAGGGAACTGTTGAATCCTGAACTCTTTTTCAAGTCTTCATATTATACAAGGTGATTCAGAATTTACATAAAACATATTTTTGAATGTAGAGGGAACTGTTACAAATACAATTTTGTACAAATAAAATCAAAAAGAGCAGTTCAAAAATGATTTAAAAATACACTTCTGCACTGCACTGGAAATTGGTTCACTGTAAAATCTAATAAGGCGTATAATGGGCGACCGGACAAAAAATTGAAAGAAATTCCTATTTTAATGCAGCAAATTCAACTGCCTTTGTTGTTAATTATTAATAAAATTAATTTGTGGTTTTAATTATAAAAATAATATCTCTACTCCTCATTCTAATCACGAGGATTAGCCCAGAAGTCGAAGACTAGTGCGGGAGAGGGGGCGGCATATTATTAAGCAGACCGCATTTGCGCCCAGGAACGACTTACGTTGGTAGGCCCTAACCACCATTCAGTGCAGGAATGAGGGAAACCTGGAAAACCTCATTAATTAGGGGGGTAGCTAAATGCCAACCGGTATCAATCTCTCACATTGACCCAAGTCAACATTCTTCCACCCTACCATACCCGCAGAGAGGGTGCCAATCTCTCCACGAATATAGCTTATATGCGGTCTACCGGCTGCAGGGGGCGAACCCACAGCGATCCAGTCACCTAAATTCAAGCACTGACGCCTTAAACCGCGCGACCACTGACCGATCCAATTAGTAAAATAGTTTGATATACCTGATGTTACAACAAAATTGTAAACCCGTTTTACCCAGTTTCTACAAACTAACACGAATCTGCTTCTTGTCTGTTTAAAACTTGTAAGTTATTGGCAGCAGCTATAATACGTACGGATATACTAGAGCCTCCTATATGATACGCCCAAGTAACAATTTCCGACTCATTTTGGGCAAAGCGTCGACACTGTAATTTGGATACGACACATTTTTAAGACAGATGATTGTCGACTTTTAGACCATTATAAGCGGGAAATGTAACCAAAATGGTGCTTAAAACGTGTACTAAATATGGTTTAAAATTTGTCCAATAGCGATTTTATTGAAATATACCTGACATTTTTCAAAAATGTGTTTTAATTGTGCCTTTCGTTTCCAATATCGGTCTAAAATTGAGCCTTGATGTGTCCACAATATGTCTATTTTATTCCTAACTTGGCCAAAATATGTGTCGATTATGTGTCCAAAAGTTATGTGCCTCGTATCTGGTCATGTTGTTTCCAAAATTTGACTCATGGTGTTCTCAATTTTAACGAACTTATTATTTTCTATTCATTGTGTACCAAAATAAATCCTAATAGACACAAATCATATTTCTTCCCGATACATTATGGATAATCTTGAACACAGACTTGAAGGCATTCATCTCCTAGAAAACAGCGGGATTTTAATTTATCTTGAGCATTTTTCTATTTCTGGCGTAAGTACACTTGCGCGAAGTTTACCGATAATAGTTGACATGGTACTTCTCAAAATTAAGCAGGCCCTAAAAATACCAAATAATTATAATTAGTCGATGTTTGTTTTCTTTTTTAGATAAAAAATCTTTTTGTAATTCTCAAAAAATTAAAAACCAATGATATGTTATTATTTAGGACATCATATTTAGTACAGTTGTTGCTCTGAGACGAAAAATCCCTTAAAAGTATTTTTAAATTTCGTCGAGTATCTCAAAAACACAGAGGTCTATGAAAGTTCTAATTACGGAAACTTAAGTTTCTTGAAAAAGTAATCCAGTCCAATCACATCTTTTATCTCTAAAATAAGGGTTCGATTTGTAGAATTCTATATGTCACGGAGTCCCAGGGCAGGTTTCACGTGTCAACTTCTTATAAGAACTACTTCTTCTAAGGCGTTTTCTAAAAGCCTAAATGAAATTTGAAGTCATTTTTTCTCAAGTTATACAGTCTTGTGAGTTAAACAAGGATCGCGTTTCTTTTAACATGTACAATAATATGTCACAGACAGAAAGATTGTCACAGTACAAAGTTTTACTTGTCCAGTAGGTGTAGGATTTAGACACAAAATATGCAACGCAATACAATCTAAATTCATAATATTCCTAGTTGTTTACTAGTTAGAGATTGACATGCTTTGATAATAAATGACCTACCTACAAATATATCATACTTTACCTACCAATGAAGTTGTAGAGAAAATGTAAAGGTCATGTATCACAATAGTTAGAATAAAAAATTGACTTAAAGCACTTGTTCTCCATGAATAGAATAAGCATTTTTATTTATTTGTTCTTTGTTGTTCTTCAGGTGACTTGACTGACCATTTATCTGTCTGTTTGTAATATAAATGTTCCGATTCAGATCCATTCATTATTCAACATTGTTATTAAATAGAAAGACTTAATTATGTTATTTAGTTTTTTAATTTCGAATATCACGTAACCTATAACGTATAATACTATTGATGTTAAAAAATTCTTTTGAAAACAAGTAATTTATGGTATAACAAAATGCTATGAGAAACAGTATTCTGTAACTTTGCCTCAACTTTGAAATAATTTGATTTAAGTTATATTCATCTTAATGTGGTTGTTTCGAGGTAGGAAAAAAGTGTGGAGTTTGACTCAGAAGATAAAAAACGTCAAAAAGTTCAATGCAATTTTTATCTTCAATTTTTGTTCAAAGAATAATAGATCTCATAGAGGGCTGTCACTTAGGCTCGGCGCAAAATGAGACTCAGCTTGGTGAGGTGACGCAGCGTGAGTCACGGCGAGTTTCTGTGAATCTAAGTAATAATACGAGGGTTGTTCGTAAATTAAAGTCTCCAATGTTTTTTCAAATAGTAAACATCATTTTATTGCAAAACTAAGTACATAATATAAAAGCTTCGACTTTTAGCTATTTTTCAACGTAGTCCCCGTCACGATCAATGCATTTTTGAAGACGTTCTAGGAGCTTTTTCATACCCGCGTCGTACCACTCTCCCGCCGACTCGCGCAGGAAGGTATCGACGGCTGCCTTCAGCTCTTCGTCGCTGGAGAATTTCATTCCTCCTAAGTGTTGTTTCAGGTTGGGAAACAAATAGTAGTCACTAGGGGCCAAATCAGGGCTGTAAGGAGGATGGTCTATGATTTCCACAAGCAAATGCTCCTCAACTTTCGTCACTGACTCGTCCGAAACTGATGGACGCCCGCGGCCGGCCTCGTCATGCACGTTTGTACGACCGGCTGCGAACTCTCTACACCACATTTTTCGTCCATACACATCGCTCAACTGACGATGAATTTCAATAGGGGGTGACCCCTTAAACCACAGAAATCTAATCACCGAACGCAATTCACACTTGGCGGGAGCGTCGATTTTTCCTTCCATCGTTAACGGCTGCTAAGCCAAGACTCCAAGACTGACCGTCACAGCAAGTTAATGACCAGCCAGATTAGTGGTGGGGGAAGCAAGGAACACGGTGCTGTTGTCAGATTTAAGCTAGGGGAGCTTGTTGGAGACCTTAATTTACGGACAACCCTCGTAGTTATTGCGCATATTTCTTCGCAGCGTGACGTGACGCAGTTTTGGCTCAACGTGATCCTGCGGAACCGCAGTTTTCTTTAGAAATCACGGCGCGTGTTTGAAAACATGGAAGAAAAATTAATCGAGGCTGTGCGAATTCGACAAGTTTTGTACGATACAAGCCATGTAGACTACATGAGAACAAAATCGTCACCAAATTCTTTAGCTAAGGCAAATTCTCCATGAGTTTTTGTTTTTTTCAAGTACAAACTTCTCACTTACATTTTATTACTACGCATCTGGGTGATACACGATGCCATTTCGGACTCAAACTCGTCTTCTGAATCAGATTCAGAACTAAATTGAGAATCAATGAGTGCAGTAGCAGTTGTCATTTTCAGTAATGTGGCCTGCCTCTGAAGTGAAAACTGCAATCGTATTTGCGCGGTACCCGCGCTAGCAGTTTTCTCTCGCAGAAAACTCGCCATGACTCACGCTGCGTCTCATTTTGCGCCGGGCCTTACACTAGAACAGCTAGTAGGTACTGTTTATCATTTTAAACTAAATGTTGATACAAATTTTATGTATACGAAGATCACGAATTAAAAACTTGAATTACTAATACTGTTATAAAAACATAATTTGTTTTGGAAATTTGTAACGGTTAATATTTTAAATGGAGAATATTCAGACTTACTCTAAAGTTATATTGTACGAAAATGGTTTCTTCTTAAGGTTACTGTATTTCTCGCAGTAAAATGATACAATTTCTAGGCTTCTAAGATACCAAAACTTCAAAAAATAAAATAACTGGAATAAAAATGAACACAAAAATAAAAGTCATGATGTTATATTTAAGTAGTTATTGTATGTATATAAATTAAAACAATACATTTTAAAAAGTGTTTGTATAACATACATTTAGCAGGTATACCAAAGAAATTCCCTGTAGGTATATAACGACCAAAACCATTATAATCTAAACAGATAATATTCAATCACCACTGATCTGATTAGCATTGAAATGCCACCAGGCACTGGCAGTGGTGCAATGGCAATATAGTAGCTGACAAACTAACCAGGAGTGCATCAGGTCTCAATATTTTTCGATCTAGTCCCTCCAATGTGCTTCCGTTCCAAGCTTTTATTGAAATTTTCAAGGAGGGCCCCAAAGAATTTAGAAAACGGTGGAATGAAACAAATAGCTGTTAGTTTGTTAAGGAGTTCGTAAATTATCCTTATGGAAGCATCTCTATTATATGAGGAAGTGTGAAACACCTCTTTGGGGTTGCGAACACAAAGACGAAACCAGACGACAGATTCCATGCACTATGTGAGTGCCATCTCGTCAACAAGAGAATCCGTGTTGGGAGAAAGATGGCTTTCAAAGGCCTACATTAGAGAGCAACTCTTGGCAACGTCACTACCTTTTTCTCTTTAATAGGCTGGTTTGCGGCTCAGGTGAATTGATCTAATGGAGGAAGTACAAGGGGTTGACATTTTCCTTGTAGACCTGGTGATATTAAGAAGGCTTTCCTTTGACCCGTCAATGTAATAAAACACGGTTGGAAAACGGTGATGGTTCATCTGCCGCTACATGAGAGCGACAAGAGTAAAGTATAGAAATTCGTGCGATAGACAAGAATGGCTATAGGAAGACGTTTTATAAATTAGAATAACATCTGAGCAGTCACTCCCCTTTTATTTGTTGGAATGGCGAAACGGGCGGTGACTATTTAGATTTTAAAACGTCGTCAATATATAGTCACCCTTGTCTATCGCACGGATTTCTATACTTTACTTTGTCGCTCTCATGTAACGGCAGATGGACCATCACCGTTTTCCAACCGTGTATATTTAATATTATAATATATAAATTGCATTTTATAGTCCCTCGAGCGTTAATTCCTGTAGTTACTAAAATGCACTAAATATTGACTCTTCTTTAACTTACGGTGTATACTCCATTTTCATTGAAGGAAATTATTATCTTGTGTGCCCCATTTTATGAAAAAAGATAAAGAACTGCAAGTAATAAATTACAATTTAATCATACCATACCATAAACGGAATTACTTATAAAAATATTAGGACAGAACTTGTCCTGTCCATTTTCTACTTGTTTTGCAGGACTACATTGCACTTCAGTATTTTTTAGAAAATTCTGCGGAAGATCCAAAGCACATATTAGTTGAAGACATATTAGTGTCAATATTTTCTTGCTATTTCCACTTTGTTGGACATTAAATTTCCATATAACAACAATAATTGATTTCCAGCCACCATGGCGCTTAATATTAGTTATACCTGCTGCAACGTCGGCTAATAATAAAGTAGATGAACAACGCTGATAATAATGTCCGGCATATTCATTTGGGTTTGATAATTTAAAATAGGTTGCTGTTTTTTCTGTATGGATGCTTACTCTACGTATATTTCCTAACCACTTCCTTGGAGAATTTAATGTTGTTATAGTATACAAAAAAAAACTGCGATATTCAGTATCCGAAGTATGATGAAGAGACGCAAATCCGCTATACAAATATATTGTCTTGGTGACTTGTTTTCATTATCAATTATATTAAATATGCGCTCTATTTTAGTCTTGGATTCTTTTATAGTTACTAGCAAAGTTTTATCTAAATCCGGACTATCACCTTATGTTACAAAACTCTTCTCCACGACAAGCTCTACATATGCCAAAAATCAGTACTAATTGACGTTCATTTGAAGATGACAACTTATCTCAATGATGAAAATATCTCATCGGGGGTATCTCTCAGAAAAGTGTCAATTTTCTCTCTAGTCAGTATTCTTGACTTCTTCAGTTTGTAATCATCATTTTTTCTTTTAAAGAATGCTATTAATCTTGAATATTTGTTAATATCGTAAATATGATGCAAAAGTACCTTGCCTTGCCATTAACATAGAATAATACGTCCACAAAGAAGACGGCTTACAGTTCCCACATTTCTTCAAAAAATATGCTAGGAGCACATTTTCAGTGTAGTGCTTCACGTTTTTAAAAGAATACCATTTAACAAAATCATCATAATATTTGTTTTTTTATTTTTCCGGCAGCAGGTTTCCTTTAACTTCCTCCGCCGCTTTAAAAATTTCAGGAGGCGTACTCGGAATGTCTTCTGTACTACTATCACTACTGAAATCCATATTTTACCAATTGTATATGAAAAAATCTGTTGCTTTGCTAGAGGTGTTTTGCGTACTAAATGGCGTACATTAAAATCGCGTCTGTTGATATTATTGCTAGGCATACGTCGCAACTGTCAATTCAGATCCAACTAAAATTACTTAATTTTTCTTAAACGCCTACTTGATACATAAATAATTATTTTTAACATAGTTGTTCTTGCAGATCATTCATCACTCATTCCTTTTCTGATCCAGAGGAGATTTGTAATGCTTTTGCTTCCGTTTTCCAAAAATCGTATTCTACGTCTACAAATGTGCCTTTTGTCTCCAACATTAATAACTTTAGCCTGCCTGAAATTCGCTCTTTTTCGGAGGATGAAGTTAGGTGTTGTTTAAGGAAATTAGAGCCTAAGTTAACTAGCGGTTTAGATGGAATACCATCCTTTCTTGTGTGGGACTGTGCCGCAGTATTTGTGCCACCATTGTGTAGATTAATAAACCAAGCGTTTTGAAATGCTGTTGTATGATTTTATATTTTATCACACAAAACACTTAATTACGAAGGCGCAACACGGTTTTTTTAAGGGCAGGTCTACTGTTACAAATCTCTTCAGTTTTTAGCCAATGCCATTGATGATGGATTTCAAGCTGACGTGATTTACACTGACCTGACAAAGGCATTTGACAAAATTGATCACGCAATACTCTTGAATAAATTAGATAATTATTTTGGTTTCTCCTTCAACTTATTAAGTCTTATTAGCTCTTATCTTTCTAACAGAGGTCTACATGTTGTTTACCGCGGTTTCAAGTCTGCTGAAATACGAGCCACCTCGGGTATCCCTCAAGGGTCTAATTTGAGACCCTTATTCTTTAGCCTATTCATTAATGCCATCATTAATAATTTAACTGTGCTCTGTCTGATGTACCTATGCAGATGATCTGAAAATTTTTAGTACGACCAAGAACGCTGATGCTGCTGCTGAACTTCAGTACAATCTTAATGTCATTGATGAATGGTGCAGGGTTAATAGTCTGTCACTAAATATTAGTAAGTGTCAAGTACTGTCTTTTTCTACAAAGAAACAGTTAATTTATTTTCATTATTCCATTGAGCAACATACGCTGTCTAGACCTGATACTTTCTGTGACTTAGGTGTTATATTTGACAGAAAATTGTCTTTTAATAATCATCTACATTATATTACTGCAAGAACTTATAGATCTCTTGGTTTCATTATAAGGAATGGAAAACAGTTTAGGAATTCTAACACTTTGACAATTTTATATTCTGCTTTTGTCAGGTGCAATTGCAAATATGCATCAGTTGTTTGGTGTCGACGTAAAAAGGCTTATTTAATTTGTTTACATAAAGTAATGAATAATGTCATTGACTGCAGTGCCATATTGAGAATGTTGAGCTTTCATGTTCCCAGATTTGAAGCTAGACAATTTATTTAACATGTTTTATTTCAAACCTGCTAGGACAAATATTCCAAACTTCATAATATGTGTGATTTATGTAATGAAGTTATCTTTCCCGTAGATTTTATGGATTGCAATATTTCAACTCTGAAAAAACTTGTTTTGTAATTGTTATTGTCTTTCTCTAGATATTTAGATTGATTATTTTTTCATATTTGTTTACATGTGTTATGTCTAAGTATTGTGTAATTTACTGCACGGATGTTTTTTTTGTGTGTTTTCCTATTCTCTAACTGGGTCTTTGACATGTTGTGTTTGTAAATGTATTAGCAATTCTTTTAATATTTCTTGTATTTTCAATGTTATTATTATTTTTGTTTATGTATTAGTGACTGTGATTGTTCCATTTGCCTCTTCCCACCCTGTTAATGACCTAATGTTATTGGAAGGAGTACTCCTCAATAAATAAATAAATTACGAGTATAATTACAAAGGTATTTTCAGTAAGTAAACGTTAGGGTTATATCGCTTTTGCAACTATTTGTTCATTTTACTTAGAAAATACCTAGGTAACATGAGATAACTTGCTAAGCCTTAGATTATTCAGTTATAGTTGCGGCAAGAATTCAGATGACTTACGTCACGACTGACGTTACGCAATTGTTTTTAGTGTCAACATAACTTTCGATATTTGGTCGGTTTGCAATTCAGTACAGCATATAATTCAAACATTTACTGTAGTAAGTATATAGTTTTATTCTCAGTTGCAGTTATTTTTAAATATTTTGATGAAAATATAATGAATTATTCATTTGTTCCTATGACGTAAGTCGTCTGAATTCTTGCCGCGACTATATTAAATCTTTAAAATTGTTTATCTTTGTAGAACACACTATTTCAAGAAAACGACACCTTTAATAATTAATCAATTAATACCCAAGTCTGCAACACCATTTTACAAAGTATTACGTAGTTTTTAATTGAAATCGCGGTAATGTATATTTAGACGGCAATTTGTATGCAATTTTTAATTGATGCGAAGTACAAGCAGGAAATATCATCCATTTTCCGAGGTGACCTTACCGATGCATTTACTAGCACGTACTTAAATATAATGAATGTAAATATTTGCAGAGCTAAAAGGTTTCCATAAATAACGGGCGGGCCAGAAATATTATTATTCAGAATTTCATTTCTGCATTTTAATCCACACGAAATATGAACTGTAGGTACGAAAGCTTACGTTAGCAAACTTGCAAAATATTTTTATTAGATAGTGTAAGTCGATTGTTGATTATCATCATACGTAAAACGTAGAATGTGCAATTTCACGTTAACGTATAGTAAGATTCGTGTTTCAAAAATGAGTTTAAGTAGGGTAAGTTATCACGGAATCATATTATTCAGAAACGATGATTATTACTTTAATCTACGAGTATGCTCCTTCTGTTCGGTTAGTCTTTTATCAACCTGTTCTGTGCATTCGGAACTTTTCGGGTACCTCTTCGCCATATACGTCTCTGTTTACGTTACGCAAATACCCGTGAGCCCACGTCCATCCGTATAACGTAAACGTGGAAAATTCTAATTTGAGCATGCGCGACGGTCAAATTCTACGGACACGTTCACGTATCGGATACAACTTAAACCCTCTATTGTCTTTTAAACCTCCCCGAGCACGTGGTTAATTTTTTTTTACTTAGTGGTAGTTAACCCTGTATACAGGATGCTGTAATTATTTATTAATATAAGTAATTTATTTTAAAATTATCATATAGTTGAAAATGTGTTTTCAAATATGGAAAAACCCGATAAGTTATGTATTTATAAGTACAAGACCAAAAAATAACTACGTATACGATTCAATAATTAACAAAAATGTCAGCACAACTTGACATAACGGTGTAATGTGTACAGGGTGATTATAAAAAAATATGAGAATAGATGAATTTATACATCGTAAAAAAAATTCTATAATTCGAGAAAAAAATATTGTAATATTTTCAACCTTTACATTGCTGGGCTACTGTAGTCTCTGTTCACAATTCCGAATACTGCAATCCGATTTTAGTCTTCTTAACGTTTTTGCGACAGTGTTTACATTAGTATTTCAACTGTCTTACCTGCATAGCAACTCGGATGATGATGGATATCGTTTTAACTTATTTTGAAGTGAAAATGCTTTAGCAGAATTATTTCCCGGTACACATATGCGAAATGCAGCTACTTTTACAACGATGTGCAGTGAGTGCAAGTGCAGTGTAACCGCGAGCGTGACATGCAAGCGAATCGTAGAAGAGATGGAGGTTCAGGGCGTTCACGGCGTATGGCAGCAGCTGAGGAACACATTTTAAATATTGTTGAAGAGAATAACCAACTAGTAGTAGTACTTAAGTGCGGGCGGCCTTAGCCTGGCAATTAGGCCACAAATGGGCCCTTTTTGCCTACCATGGCATCCCATCACCCCTCCCGACGCCCTAATGAACGCCAGAGGAATAACCGACAAACCCAGACAAATCGCTCAGCAAGTACAAGGGATGTCCCAATCAAAAGGGTGGCGTATCATACACGAGACTTAATTATGCCAATAACATCATGCCAGAAACATTTGTGTTAGTTCGTAGAAATTGGGTAAGTCCGACCCAAAATTTTGAACAGTTGTAACATCAGGTATGTCAAATTATTTTATTAATTATAACCATAAATTAATTTTATTTATTAATAATAACAATACCAGCAATAGCAGTTGAAATTGCTGATATAAAATAGGTGTTATACAATTTTATTTCTTTCCTGAGAAATTGTCAATTTTTATTAGAATTTGCCGCCAAGCCGATCTTCGACTGCATGCTTTGCCTAGCGCAAAATCAGGTTTTATAGTGTACCAGTTTCCAGTGTCATGAAGAAGTGTTTTTAAATCATTTTCGTACTGCTATTTTTAATTTTTTTTACAAAATTATTTTTGAAAGAGTCCCCTGTACATTCAAACATTTTTTTATAACTTCTGTGTCACTCTGTATGTATATTTGTAAAACAAGTATTTAAATGTTTTTGATTAGATGGTGACTTTGTAAATCAAGCGACATAGTATGTAAAATATCTTACAAACTTCTTTACAAGTAATTAATGGGGCGGTTATGTGATATTTCCCTTCCCCCTCTTTTTCTCCGATATTGTTCGAGACACCAAAAAAGACGTAAGAACAAAAGTTATAAGCGGATCCGCTCCACAAAACCACACGAACAACAAAAACAAGGTGAAGATTCTCAGCCAAGGTTAAAGCCGCTTTACAGTCTGCACTTCTTTCTGTAAGTTGCTGTAATCTTGCTGTTTTTTCGCAGTATATTTCTGAAATTTTAGATGGTGGAGGTCAAGTCGATGTAATTTTTACTGACTTTCAAAAGGCTTTTGACCAAATTAATCACTACATATTACTGGAAAAATTACATCACTTTGGTTTTTCTGATTCATTAACTACACTTTTTGAATGATATCTAACGAATAGACAGTTTCAAGTCAGATACTCAAACTTTACATCTTGTTCATTTTATCCCTCGTCAGGGGTACCCCAAGGTTCAAATTTGGGACCCCTGCTGTTTCTTTTCTTTATTAACGATCTTCCTGATATGGTATCTTGTGAAAAATTGGTATTTGCTGATGACTTTAAGCTGTATACAGTAATTAATTCTTTGTCAGATTGTTACTTGCTTCAACTTAATATTGATCAGGTCCCTATGGTGTAAACGCAATCAGCTATGTCTCAACTCATCTAAATGCAAGGCTATGTCTTTCTCCCGTAAGACCAATTTTGTAACTTATGATTATACTATTAATGACTACGTCATTAGCCGTGTTGAATCACTGAAAGATTTAGGAATTATCTTTGACAAGAAACTCACTTTTGTTCCGCATATCAATAATGTAATATCGAGTGCTGTCCAGTCTTATGGTTTTATTTATCGTAATTGTAGGGACTTTAAGGATGTACAAACTTTAAAGATTTTATTTTGTTCCCTTGTTTGCTCTAGGTTGGAGTATGGTTCCATAATATGGAATTCAATTTGTTGTACACAATCGAAGACTACAATCGGTACAGAGACAGTTTCTAAAATTTGTGGCATTTTCGAAAGATGGTGTTTATCCACCAATAGGTTTTAATCATGCTGATCTCTTAAATCGCTTTGGATTCCAAACTCTTGAAGTACGACGCAATATTGCCTTGATTCGATATCTTTTTAAAATCCTGAATCATAGGATTGACTGTTCGGATATTTTAAGTAAAATATGCTTTTGGGTATCACCTGCAAACTTGAGACATCAGGCACTGTTTTATTGCAGTGTACCTCGAACCAACGTTCTAGCCAAATCTCCGTTATTTTTAATGTGTAGTATTTATAACAGACTCGCATCGGATTGTGATATCTTTAATGATAATATAAGTGCAATTTGTAGCCATGTGCTTCGCAACTAGTTTAAAATTTTCTATTTGTTCTAGAATATATTTTGCTTTTGTTATTGTATTATGTATAATGTTCTTACTTACTCGATGTATTATTTAGAATTTTGTATCAGTTTATTCCTGTAATTGGGATATTTCCTGTTGGAATAAAAAATTACTATTACTACTATTACTATTAAAGTTGCAAATCTCTTGCACGTAAGCATGAACACTGAACAGCAGCGTATTACAAAAACCGTTATATCTGAAAAACTCTTACACTTTCAAAATATAGGTCTTGCTCGGTTTTTATGGTAACTTTTCTGCAATTCTGAGGAATAATTTGGTGATTTGTATGGTTACCACCATACGCAAAAATTCCTAGGTTGAACTGTCAATTTCAAACTGCCTTCTTTCGCTTCTACTTGATTATAGTCTGATTATTGAGATTGCAAAATATATTAACTGAAACCTTTATTTTATATATTGTACTGTTTGTTATATAGCTTACTTTTTTACTTGTGCATTCGGGTATCACTTCTATTGCAATTGAGAATTGACGAATGTAAAACAAACTGCAAGTCATAACTTTAGGAAAGATGTTGCAGGCGCAAGGGCTTGCTGCAAGTCATTGAAAAAATAATTTCGGACTGTAAAGCGGTTTTTACCAAAGAGCACAATAATTCTGCGACTGGCTGCGACTAACTACCTAGGTTAAGTCATAACAACCCAAATTATAATAAATTAAATACTAATATTTACTGTGTCAAACATTATGAGTTACGAAGACGAGAATTAAACTTTGACTTCAAAGTTGAGTGACCGCAAAATCCGCCCGTTTTTGCGTAGTGTGTAGCAAGAACGGGGAAGGTTGTACAGAGGTCTCCGTGGGCTTAAATTGATCGTCATGAAAAATCTAGGTGAGCATAATTTAATTTTTCCAATATTTCCCCGACTTACCCCTACTAAAACAAGAAACGTGAGAAAATGGTCGATCAATTCTTGGTAAAAATTGGCGGAATCTTGAATGGAAGTTTTTCATTTTTGGGGTACCGGGGGTGGTTGCCACCCTTGAAGTCGGGGAAAACTGGTCAGAATTTCGCAAAAGATCGAATTATGGGGCCCGTCTTTCATATCATTTGTCGGGTAGTGGGGGAAACAAAGTACTTCATGAAGTGGATATCATTCCCTGTCTGCTATTGGCAATAGGGGTGGTTTTACCACCACGCGGGGAGTGTTTTTCTCCTTGCGCATTTTTGGAAGAACATCTCTGATCTCTTCCTTGCCATTCACGTTCCTGCCAATTTTTATCAAGATTTGATCGACCATTTTCTCACGTTTCTTGTTTTAGGGGTGGTTTCCACCCCTTAAGTAGGGGGTTGCAAAAATCGAATTATGCTCACCTAGATTTTTCATGACGATCAATTTAAGCCCACGGAGACCTCTGGACGACCTTCCCCGTTCTTGCTACACACTACGCAAAAACGGGCGAAAAAATGGGTTTTTCTGCGGTTACTCTTTATAAGTAGGTAATGATTTACTCGATTGGTTAAAATTAACTCAGCCGAATAGCGTTTTATCTTAGAATGACTTAAAAATGGCTATTTTATCTAAAACAATTCGACGGCTTTATTTTCAAATAAACGACAGTTTTTCCTAATAAAATTGCTAGGCATGTTAACAAAAGTACGTCACTTCAACATTTTAACGTATCATATTTATCGACTGTTTATACCTAATAAAACATGAAATTTATTTCAAAAATTATTTTGTACCGATAACCTTCACATGGTAAAGATACTGAATGATTAATACGGCATTTTTAGCATGCCCATTACGAAATGTGTTACCTATCTAGTAATTAAGTGAGACCGTTAAAACAGCTAGACATATTGTGTGTGTACAACCACTTTGTTGCATTATAGATAAAAAAAAACATACATAAAGGCCTCTTTTTAACCTTTATCAACACGTGCACCTAACTTAATGATAAAATTTTAATTTGCTATTAAAAATATTGCGCCTCCTTTATTCCGCATTTTCGAACACAGTACTAAATTCCAATTTGTAAATCAATTATAAACTATTAAAATGTGTAATCGAACTCTCAAACAGTTAACGTAATGTACAGGATGGCCCAAAACTGATAGTATGGGCCTACTGTGAGGACACAAAAAATTTAAATTTTGTTTGAACTTGCTGCAGCATTTGAATAAGAAAACTGTCCGGTTCAAAGATTATTTGAGAGTGGATTGCAAACTTTATTAGCAGTTTATAATTCTCCAAAATCTGAGGACAGTATCGATCATCTCCTTTATGCACAATACGTCAAGTTAACAAAGCTCAATAAACCTGTGCAGTTATCAAATATCCCACCAACAAGTGGAGCAGCTCACCAACATTTCAATCGTGTTTATTACCAAGTTCAAACTTGTTTAGGGCATGATTTGGAACCCCAGGAATGGGGTTGGACAATGCGTAACGGATTCCTAGAACCTATCACGACAATTTTACCACCTGCTCCAGATGAATTACTCAACACAATACTCTGTAACTGCAAGAGTGGTTGTGGTTCAAGATGTGGATGCAGGAAAGCAGGGTTGCAGTGCTCTTTAGCTTGTGGCCAGTGTAATGAGCAAGCTTGTCTCAATACTGTATCATATGAAACCGATGTCAATGAAGATATGACCTTTGACCCAGAAACCATGGAAGAATTAGAGATAAATCTCGTTGAAGACGATAATGAAGATGATAACGACCTTGGAATGCTACAGCTGCGGGAAAACGAGGACGATGAAGAAGAAGAAAATTGAAATTAGAACTTATTGTTCTGATAATTATTTTTTCTTTTTTTAATTTTGACAATCACAAATGTATCGAATGACATTTTTTAATAAAAAACGTTATTTAAAATTTTATTTATTTTCTATTTATTTTTATTTATTAAAGAATAATTAGTATACCTAACTAAGAATTAAATTATAATATGATTTAAATTTTGCCCTCTACAAATTTTTAACTACACGGGCAGGTAAGTGTTATTAAATAAATTGATACTTAATTGAAAATAAATAATTAAGCAGAAAAATATTTAAATATAATGTAATTGTTAATAAAAAATTAAAATTATTTATAATTATAGATTTAGTAACAATTTATAAACCTTATATGAGATGATTTCGATCGGGACTACCAGTTTATACGAGTCTATGACTGGGTATCTCAATTTTCGTAGGTGAACTCCTTAAATGACTGGACTGCAAGAACAGGTGAGAAAACCATTGACCCTGTATAGGGAGTGCCTAATTCGAGGGTGATTATTAGGATTTCAGAAACTATAAGAACGTAAAAGTGCTTCCAGAAGTATTATTGTACAAAGCTGCAGGTCTTGCCTCGGTACTGCGAGAGCTCCCCATGAAATTGGTAAGCCAGCTAAAAGTACCAAATCTCTTTTTCTGCAGGCCAGCCGCCGTCATGAATAAATTTCTCATAATAGTACCTAAATAATAATTAAAATAGTTAAATTCAAAATTGGTAAATGTGAGTCGATTTTAACAATTCAAAGGGAAGAAAAATCCTATCAACTCACAATCCTTTATTCAATAGTGACGACCGGTATCGAGGTTAAATTTTGCACCTCATCTTCAGATCATACAAGAGCCAATGTACATTCATAATAGTATGCACTAACTAATTATCAGTCAAAATATAAACATATTGTTAAATCTAAAATTTAGATTTGATGATAAAAAACCTGTAAAATGGAAGGATTACAAAAAAAAGACAATCAAATATATCGGCATTTCAAATTCAGAGAATCCAAAAGAAGTATGAAGAAGAAATAAGGAAAAGTTTGCAAGAAAACAGACAGTTAATGGAAGCAAATATAAATGAGGAATGGATAAACATTGAAAATGTCACAAACAGCAAGTGAGAAACTAATACCAAAAAAAGAGTTTACAGGGAAAAAGAATGGTGGGATGATGAGTGTATTAGAGAGGCGGAGAAGAGAAATAAGCTAAGGGTTAAAGCACTTCAGACAGTACAAGAGGAGGACAAGGAAATATACAGGGAACAAAGACGAAAGGCAAAGAAAGTATTTAGAAAGATGAAGTTCTCTAAGTTTTAGAATGTTTATCAAGAAACTTTTCCTAAGAACTGAAAGAACATTGCTTAGGTAAGTTCTTAATAATATTTTAGTAAACCTACACACAAAGGTTTAAATAAAATCCACGTTTAAATTTGACTCTTCGCTTTTACAAAGTAGAAAAACAATGTTTATGAAATTCTAGGTAAGTAATGAAGTCACTGGATTTTATTGGTTAAATAATTTAAATAATCCATACATTCGAAATAAAAAAAGTATAGAAATATTTATTATAAAAAGGTTTGTTTTTCTTCTGCACTTCAATAACTGTAGAAAAGCACGGTTAAATTAAAAAAGTATTAAAAAATTAATTATCACAAATATTGTAACACTTGGAATGTTTGTTTCAATTGACGCAAAATAAAGTATTCTATCACCTCCTAAAATTATTATAACGACTTGCAAGACACCCTGTATACAGTTTTTTTCCGCATGGTACTAGGGCTGGCAATCCTGCTTAATTATTCTGCTAATTTTCAATTTCCCAAAAATCCCGGGATGTCGCCAGCTTGGTTCCCAGGATTTTCTGGTTTGACCTTGCCAATTTTATAGGTACGTTACGGTCTAATGTGGAATATGAAGCCACAGAATAATTAATTACTACACATATATTATATTTAATTTAGTGACTACCTCTCTAAAAAATTGAACATTGATCACATTTTTACGAAGTAGTAACTGCTTTACAGTTTAATCTTTGTAATACGGCTTTATTCAGTACATAAAAGCAAGGTCTGCAAAAGTACAAATAAGACACTTTCGTTATTTTTTACTTTAACCAAAGAAACATAATGATATAAAAATGGTGTAGGTATCCTACGATATTTTATTATAATTTTAACCTACAAGTGTAAAATTGGAGAGGCGTTTTGGACGGTTGAAACGTAATCTACCAAAATTCGTTCGAGTTTGAATCGGAATGTGCGAATATCTCAGAAACCATCATAGCCAGTGCGACGAAATTTGGTATACAGACACTAGATACGGAGTAGAATCTGATGATAACATCAATTCTTATACAGGGTGTTCCATTTTCCAAAAAATCGATTTGATTTTGATTTTTGGTTGTCAGCCCTGCTAAAACTTATGTTTAAATTGAAATATACTTAATTATGAATACATTCTGATAAATAAACATTCAAATATTTCAAATCTTAACATAAAAAACGCCTCCAAAAGTACCCAAATTTCATTTTCTTGTCATGTAAAACATGCATAGCCTTGAGCCAGACTTACACAGAAGAAACTAACATCGCTAAACGTCAAAACTATGAATTGTCATTGAATTGTCAAATATTAATGGCATAAAGTATTTTATTTTACATAAAAAACGCTAAATAATGTATTTAATGCATTTACGTATACACAATGGTGTTATATCACAAAATAATTTACAAAAGTGTGTAAGTACTTAAAGAATATCTCTCTTTTCCAACTGCTGTAATTATGGATTACTTATTTAGCAACAAATAAATTCGAGCAAAACGATTCCTAAAACTTTATAATTATAATGTGAACATGTTTGTCGTTGAAAGTCAGATCTAATCTGAACTGAACCCCTACTGAACCAAGGTACCCCAGCCCGACTAAATAAATATTACGAAAGCATAACCTAGAAATGATTGATTCTTGTGCACATATTTCAACACTTTGTGAAGAAGATGTTTAAGAAGAACTCTACATCTGTAAAATAGTAAACAATGAACTACAATTTCTGTATTTCATATGATACAGAACTAGAATAAAGCAACTGGTTTTTGCTAGGAAGAATCACCTGCAAACCTACTATACCCAGTAGGTACCTATCAAATAGTCATTTAAAGCTAGATAATAATTTGTAATTATTGTTTTTGTTTCAGTTATGTGTGTTTAGTGCCACAAATTAGTACCTACATTAAAACAGACACTAGAAAGAATAAGCGAAAAATATTACACAGACATTTTCTTGGAATAATTCTAAATATGGAATGATGGATAATATTATAAAGAAGTCTCTAACTCACTTTGAAGAGTATTCTATAAGACATTAAATTCAGTTGTCGTGGGTTTTAAAATTTCTAAACGAATAAATTTAAGAAACTTAACTAATTTCATAATTCTATGTAGAGTATGAAAACATCTCGTTAGAATATCTTAAAAATGTTGAAAGTTAACTGTTGTTACAATATACACAACATAACGTAATAAGGTAGGTATCGAACAATGAAATGGCAAGATTTGTTTCTAATCGTACATGCTTGACCATCCCTTAGATTGAACGGTGCTCTGCAAATTAGAATACAGAACTGTTTAACATAAAATCGATTAAATGTATGTAAGTACTTAGGTACTTTTAATTTATTGTAGTTTTATTTTATTGTAAATAAATTAAATTTTGCACACAGATGCTTAAGAAATAATGAATACTTGAAGATGAAGGGTCAAGTTAATCAATTTAGCCACTAATAAAAAAAATAAACCACTGTAGGTACGTATTACTTTTTGAAAAAATCTTTCATTTAGTCTTGAAAATGTAGAATACTTTTCAAAGTGAGTTTTATATTATCTATTTTTTTTATAATTATACCTACCTTATAAGAACTGAATATTAACAGTTCTCACTGATATTTATGTTTTAGACATGTTAATTTTGTTATAGAATTATTAAACACAAGGATTATTTGCTGTAGTGTATAATAAATACAAACGATAACAATTTAATAAACTTTAATTTCCGCCATACTTGCATTATTTATATTTTTTATTTAATTCACTCGTTAACTTACACATTCCATGAACTTTAATTTTATTAAATAATTAAACCAAGTACAGAAAGTTAGGTATGTTTTTATTTATAGCAAAACGTAAAGTCTAATGTGTTCTAGCAAAATTTTCCTCGTCTCCCATCTCTCTGTCGCACGAATATAAACTAATCTTGGCATCTGGCTTCTTCAGTATCTTATCGAATCTTTTAATCAATGATTAACGTAATTGTGTATGTAAACCTGCTTCCATAACAGCACTTTGTTTTCTAAGTTCCTACCTAGAGGTGAGACGAAACATTTTCGTAGACATTTTTAATTTCTGCATACCACAAGATGAAATGAATATGTTTATATTCATTCTGGTCTCCTACAAATACTGAAATATGTTTTCTCATCTCTGTTCTTGAAAGTAAGCCCCCAATAGCTTCTCCATCTGAAACTAATTAGGTAAAGATAATCCTAGATTTTGCGTAACTGGGCTATTTCTTATAAATTTAACCCCATAGTTCTTTGAAATGAATTAGCTAATATGAAACATAAGTACCAGGAACTACAACTCATATTCAATGTAAAAAGACGAAAAATAATATGCAAGATATAATTACCTATTAAGTATACTGATATTTTTCTTCGTCTTTCGTCTCAGTTCCCATTAATCGTTATACTTAGTACTTACACATCTCGTTCTATCAAGCTTTTTACTGTATGAAAGTAATTTTTAGCACACCTAGGTATATGGCTCGAAATTTTACTCACATTTGATGTGGAGTAGTTTTTATAACAGATATATTTTTGTAATACTGGAACTGAAGCTTTCACTCAAGGAATCCATTGCATTTTTATCTATGATTGTTTCTAGGCTTTAAAACATTTTTACCACTTGTTGAAGAGGCTTTGTTCATTATTTTCATTATTTGGAACTCTAGGTTAAGTCTGTGGTTAAGTTTACACATCGTTCAGCTGGTCATCAGGTCTCGAGACAGTCGGGCTCAGCGTCTGCGCTCTGCAGCATATTCACAGTAAACAACAGTCAACAGTCCTCTGTCTGTGGTAAAGCAGAGTCAAGGGCGTGACGTGTTCATAAATTTAATGTCTTCTCGTAGGGATTGTTCTTTATCGCTTTTATTATTTCCCAGAATAGTCGTATTATACAATTAAACAAACATGTTTCACATATTTTCAGAGTATTCATGCCGAATAAAGCTCAGCGTACGTGAACAGCTAATAACCTCTAAATTCCATTTTTAACAAAACTAGCATTATTGCAAATACGTACGCAGATTCAATGTACCTCGTGGTGTTACGTATTTATAATAAAATTCCTACAAAAATAGTCAAACTTGCTTTGACAGTTCCTGTCACTTTACGTTTTGACGTCTATCCATGCGGTTGTTGCGTGTGTGTAAATTGGACTCACGGCTATACACATTTTGCATGACAAAACAATGAAATTTGGGTACTTTTCATAGGCGTTTTTTTATGATAAAATAAAAAATTTTCGGGACTTTTTTTATCAGAATGTGTTCATAATTAAGAATATTCCAATTAAAATACAAATTTTACCGAGGTTGACTACCAAAAAATCGAACTTAAATCGATTATCTGCAAAACTGAACACCCTGTATAAAAATTAATGGCATCGTCGAATTCTACACGCCATCTAGTGCCAGTATACCAAATTTTGTCGCACTAGCTGCAATAGTAGCTGAGATATTCGCACTGAAAGTCTTAGAGGAACACCCGGTATAGGTATGTATTTATTTTTCCCAAAATATGAATAAAAAATAAATTTCATATATGATTATTCATATCAATTATAATATAACGTTTTTTTAACATTTACCATTCTGTTTCAATAAATAAAACTTAAAGTAATATTAATTCCCGGGATAGGGATTATTCATTTATAATCTTGAAATCCTGGAACATTTTTTTCCGGGATTGACAGCCCTAATGATAACTCATGGTAAAATTCTATTGCCAAGATGAACTTAATATAAACACGAGGTATAATGTCGAATAGACAAGTCTGCAAACTTTAGCATCGCAACCAGTCGATCGTTGTTACCAGTTGATTGCTTAGTGTTACTTGTCAAATTAGAGCACACGCAAAAGTTCGACGACCCCTCATCTATATATTATATATGCTATAAAACTGTTTGATTTATGAACACACGGTTTCTCTCATAATAACAGTGCAATCTGCATTTTATGTACTTAACTCCCACACGAATTCTGAATTTAGGTTTACTGCCTTCTCAGCGCAATGAAAAGTTTCAGATGATCAATATAAAATCTTTATGTTTTATGGTGAAGTTTGTTTTTAAACGCGTTGATGTGGGTACCGTATTTTTATTCTATTAGTTTTATTTTAATGTTATCTTCGGTAGAAAGGTTGATGTCAGCAATAAAATGTTGATGACATGACATACGTAAACATTTTTTCTGCATTTCCATTATATGCATAATGCATTCTTTATTAGTCATTAAAGAAAACGATTACTGTCCTATTATGGTAGGACGTAATTTTTAGTAGCAAGAATCGTAGATGTTAATTATTAGATATGTTTTGGTTTAATTTATAATTTTATTGACTTAATGAAAGACTGCTTAATGCAACTTGTTTGTTTATTGTCAATGTCTATATAGAGTTAACTGTTAATTAAAAATTTATTTGGCTACTTATTCATTATTTATAGCTAACAGTAATTATTGTCCTTACAATATTTCACATATTCCAAACACAACAGGTACGTTTGAAATTAAAATAGAAAGCAATCCACTTTCAATAAAAAGTCCATCATTTCGTTTTGTTTCTCATATAGTCTCAAATAACTAAAAACGTAAATATTCTGCTGTTAGATATACAGAGATATAGAATAATGTGCAAAAAAAATTGAGGGTACGACTGATTTGAACGGGGGTTCTTCATATAAAATTATTTGATATGAGCCCCTCTTAACGAGTTACGACCTCTAAATAGGGGGTGATAAATTTAGTTTTATTTCTTCCAAACGCTTTGAAATTTGGCAAGGTATTTAGGCAGATAAGTTCTTCTACCCCAGTATTTTTTATTCTCCTTGTCCTGTCATGACGTTGAAATAAAGTATATCGATTGAAAAAAAATTTTTTTTAATGTGTTAAATTTGGAATGTTCTTTGCCTTTTGTAATTTTTTTAAGTAGTACAGTTTTTGTTCATGACCCTACACACCCATAAAAAAGGTATTGAAGCTTACTGCTAATTAGCCCCGTTTTACCTACTAACTTACACTACCCTCCACCCTTACAATCACAAACATCCATGGGTAGGACAGAAAAATTTCTGCCCCGTGTTGGATTCGAATCAACTTCAACAACCGGCCGCTCGTGCTTTCCTGGCAACAACTATTTGTCACCGCCTTGGCCGCTCGGCTACCGTCAGCGCCTACACACACATAGTTTTCTTTCCGATATCTAATTTACACACAAAGAAAAAATTTTAGGTATGCATTAAATACACTTCTTTTATGAAGCAAGTCTTGAGATTTTGTATCTGGCATTTTTAAATAAAGGTAGGAACTCGATATAAATCCTAGATCATTTGTTGTCCCATTTGCAAGTAATATCCTTAATTTACTTGTAAATATGATTATACGAAAAGTTTGCTTGAAGTCACAAATTTCTTATTCTGTTTATTTAAAAAATACCTGTTTTTTCAGCCTTTGCCACGTTGGTATATTCTCATGAATGAACGTTTAGTTTATAATGTTCTCGTTTCCAATAATGGATACATCAAGAGACAATGAAAATAATTACAAATGTTAATAGAAATATTTAAGAAATTTTTTCACTGAAATTCGATAGAAGAATATTATTTACTAGTTTTAGACCAATATTCTACAATATTTTTCTCTTCAAAAGTTTTAAATAAATTTTCTCTGTTAATAACAAAACAGAATGAAGCTCAATTGATCAACTAATTTCATTTGGTTTATCTGTGAGAAAACATCAACTTGCAAATTTTTACATTGAAATCGCGTTGATCTTCATGCTATTAAAATATATAGTTGCAGCTGTCAATGTTATGTGTGTAGTGCTAATAAAGTTAACGGTAGGTATTTTCACATTCAAATTAGTAGAGCTGTTGTTCATGCTTTATCTAATTTAATTATACTTATATTAAAATCCAGACTAGACAAAATGCAATTTAATCTTCTATATACATGATATTTATTAAATACGTGTGACCTAGTAGGTGCAGTTTTGTTGATTTAATTTTGACTCTTAAGTCACCTTCTCTTAAAGTCGAATTTTACAGATGAGTTTTAGCGCCCGTCGTCACAAATACGATCATCTATTGATGACCAAGGTCAAGTTGATTTCACATGTCATTTTTCATTGTTTTTGACCGGAAAGATTATATATTTTTCTTTCTTTTTTGTTATACAAACATGGGGTTTAACACAGACACTGTAGAGATAAAGGATATCAAAAATTTAAAAATAAATCAGTTTTTAAATTTTACACCGTTTGATGTGATTTAGCCAAATTTGGACGTATCTTGAAAAATTTGTTGCTTTCGGTAGTTATATACTCATTTTACTTCGGTACCTTTAAATATTTGCAGACGCGGTATGAAATAACATTTCTGTTTGCTAAACTCTGTATTATTCAGTTTTTAAATGTCTAAAATTACTTGTATTTATCGGAAACACTATACGGCGCTCTTGAGTAATTTCGATTTTTTGCTTAAAAAAGAAACAAAAATTAAAGATTTTTACTACGTTAGAAGTACTCTTTTACACGCATCTTGAAAATTCCAATTAATTTAAATATAAACAGACAACACTAACGATTGAATATAATTAATATGATACAAAATTACGCATCGATATTTTGTACAGTTCCGTTGGCAACCCTGAATAAAGCAATTTAGAACCCGATAGCATCTAAGATATTTCTTATAGCAGCACGTAGGACAATAAAATATTTTCACTCCTAATCTGTATTCGGCAGGCGTCGTACAGTTGCCAGAGGTCACTTGACCTACCCCACCTTAAAACCAAAAGACCTCATAACTTACCATCTGATAAAACTTTATAACACAGATTCTTTACGGTATCATAATTATTAACTTGTTGCTATAAAAAACATCCTCAGGTAGAACAGTAAATCGTATGAATAATTTTTGTATTAGCTAACAGTGGCGTAGTTACTGCAACAGTATCTAATAAAAATATAAAACATTTTCTAAATATAAATATACACTAAAATAGCAGTGATATTATCTCAAGAACCACTGCTTGTAGCCAGTAGTTAGTTTCGTGGATTCATTTATGTCACATTTTCAGGCTGCAAAAGTTACATAATGAAAATAAATTAATTGTACAGGATGTCCCAGTTTCGATGCAATTGCAGGATGTTCTTGAAAACTACAAGGATGCGGTTTTCACTAATGGACTCTTTTTTCTAGAAACTTAAGTTGTGGTAATCAGAACTTAAATAAACATTTTCCTTGAGTTACAGGGCGAAATTTAAAAAAAAACACTTTTAAGAGATTCTTTGTATCTCCGAGAATAGCTAAGATATCGGTGAAAATTGCTTCTGATAGAGTTTTTTACCTAGAGTTCAAAATTCAAAATTCAAAAAAATTCAAAACCTTTTAATCTTTAAAGACATACAAGATGTATAAGAAAAGTCAATATACTTATAATATATAAAAAAGACGTAAATACACAAACAAAGATAACACTTGCTACAAGTTTACAAGTGAGTCACAATATAATTTAAAAAAAAAAAGGACATAAGCAACAACAAATAGTATTGTAAATAAACGCAAGTACACTAACAAAAATCACAGGAACATTAAGCTATAGAAATCAGCGGTACTATACAGACACTTATCGACAAGAAAACGGTTAAGGATATATTTAAAGCTCTTCTTACTTTGAATAGTTTTAATATGTTCGGGGAGATTATTGAACATTTTAGCCCCAATGCGGCTGGGGCTTTAAACGACAAATTAACTCTGGAATAAGGGAGATGTAAATCATCAGTTCAGTGGCGTCCTTGTAATTTCTCTACAGGGTGGCTCTTTTAAAATATGATTCAAACAAAAATTTATTTAAATGGAACACCCTAAAATTTTTCTTTAGTTTTGTTGGGTTTTTGCCACACTTCTGAAAAAATAATAAAGATTAATTAAATAAGCCCTTGCGCCAAACGGAACAGTTAAGTTTGACATACGTTTAAAAAAAAAACATTTTACTACGATTTTAAGAACGAAAACAGAGAGTTTTTCGAAACGTCAATAACACGGAAGTGCGCGATAGTGATGTGATTTTTGTTATTTTTACTTATCTGCTTTTTCAGTGTGAGATTTTTTGGTTAGGCAAACTTAGTTTCAAAAATAACCATTGACTGTTCCGTTTGGCGCAAGGGCTTATTTAATTAATCTTTATTGTTTTTTCAGAAGTGTGGCAAAAACCCGATAAAACTAAAGAAAAACTAAAATTATGCCACAAATAAATAGCTTCAGACAATATCTTAACACCCTAAATATTTTTATACCATTCAATTGCATTATTCTTTTTCCTTCATAATGATATATAATAGTTGCTATACTTAATATTTTCGAATTTGTCAAAAAACTTGTTGAGTTGATAAAACTGATGTTGCGTGGTGCATAGTTGGCCACGAATTTTTATATAATTATACAAAATTGGTTCCGGAATTAATTCACTTTAATAATTTTCTATTTAATAATTCAAAAGAAAACTTAATTAGTCAATTAAGTAATTTATAAATATCTTCAATTGAATAACGTTTGAAAATAAACAGAAACAAATATAAACAAATAATTAATAAGAAGAAAATTAATCGACAATTAAAAAAGCTGTTGAAAATTATTTAATACTGAAAAAATATTTAGAAACTGTTTTAATTTTGCGTTTGGTAGATTTTAAATATAATCGTGAAAATAATCAGCAAATTATAAACTGGAAATATGTATTTCAGGTTTTCATTTTTTCAATATTAATGAATATTATTCTTAAAACATCGTATTATTATATCATATTATTAATCATGATGTTAAAAATTTGCTAGATGTAACATAAAAAAATATTGACTATATATTATATAACTTAATTGTTGACACCGTACTTTACATAGTTCGTTGGAATCTAGCGCAAAAATGGACAGAATCGAAATTAAAAGGCAGTACGTAAAAATGGCTCGTACGATCGCGTTAGTTACTCCAGAAAAAGTACTACGAACTTGTTTTGTTAGCAAATATTTTCCTTTACAACCCGTCCTGACACCCCATCCCTTAATATACTAATCCCTTAATATACTAATAAAATAGGTAGAAGAATCGATTGTTTCAATAGTCAGATGGATATATATATTAAGGCAAAAAATGTTCTGCCATTTAAAAGAAGCATGGTATGCCCTTTAGTACAGTCAAAATTAGAAACAAATTTGTATTTCTCGCCCTCAAACAAAAAAAAATGTATGCAAATATTTGAATATTTTAAACGGTTATTGGTAAATATCGTAAATAAAATTTAAATTTTAACTCCTTGACACCCTATAGATCGAAAAGGAGAAGATAAGACATATTTGGGCGAGTCGCACTATTTTGAGGTCAGGAATGTGCCATTAAGCTCTGTCCCATTATTAATGAATCATCTGTATAAGTGCGCGTCATTCAAATTTTAAAGATTTAAATAAGGTTTTACTATTTTATTAATCTGCAGCTAATTCATGTTTCAAATCACTAGCCACAAAACTTTATCAAACACACTAACTTCAAAAAATTATATTTGCAGTTTCTGATCATTTTTGCACATAACAGCACTTAATTTTGTAAAACAAGAAACACTTCTTTCATTTAAACGCAATAATGTAAAACAATTGAGGACATCATAATCATAATACAGAGTGGACCATTAAAAACTATTCTTTGGTTACTCTTTTATAACCCACAGATCAGTTATTATAAATATTTAAAATAATTAGGAACATACAAAAAGGAATTAAGTGTTTTTATTAACAATGCCCTATAATATTAACAGTAAAATGGTCTGTGACTTATATTTTCAGAGGTAAAATTTTTGGTTCCCTACGCCACTGTTAAATAATCTACATACGCTGCCTCTGTGGGCTGAAATTTCAATGACTTCTACGTATAATTTGCACATGTTATGCTTTTAAATCTTTCATGTAGCGAGTTTCCATTTGAAAACATGGTTTATAAAAAAGTACCTTAGTTTGTAACAAAAAATTTAGGTTGTTTGCTCGGCTGCATCGAGTACCTATCATTGCTGTATTCCTATAGAGAATAAATAATATATCATATTACACACCAAGAAATCGACTTTATACGCTACTATGTTGGATGTAGCACCATAATGTGGTGTAAAATTGTATTCATCTTATTTGTAAAAATGTTGAAAGTGTAAAACTATGTACAAAGATCTGAAAGCGTAGAATTTTAATTAGTTTATCAAATTTATACCAACATAAGAAATTTACCATCGAGTTTACAATTTTAAAGAGAGTGGGTAAACTCTATCCCCTTCCCAACTATAATCGCCGTTTGCTATGCAATGCACTTGCAAGTTACGATCACACGACTAGTGCACTTGTTGCAGTTGCTTACTACATTTCATACGACAACGAGTCGTAAATATTCCCGTTCATAATGTTAACGGTTAAAACAAATTTTATAATTTATTGTGTAATAGTAAATGTTTGCGACTGTTGTGTATTTCCCTGTAGTAGAAATCAGGTCCCATTAAAAAAAATCTTAAGACATATGCTGTAAATATCAGCGGGAGAACTTTCTACACCAAATTATGTTTGTACCTGGGGTAATCGAAGGGTCAAATTATCTTACAGGAAATTTTGACACCGCGTCGTAAGACAGGTAGGTAGGAACGGATAGGTAGAATTTTCGGAAAAAGCTCTTTTAGGATTGTAAATTATTATAATATGTAAATGCTTTTGCAATAATAATGACACTCCCTCAAAACGGTTTTTAACTTCTGGAAGTGCTGAGTAAAAAATTCGTTATATCTCTATTAGTGAGTGAAACAAGTATTAATGTTAAATGTTGAAGGTAGATTTCATTACAAATATGTCAGCAGTTCAAAAGAAATAGCAAAATTCATTTTAAAGAGTGTCATTATTATTGCAAACGATTGTACTTAATATAATTTGAGTCCTTCGTATTCATTTTTCATTTGTTATTTGGCATTCACCTGTGTACGTGTACGGATAAAATTTAAAAATGAGCTTGATAAAAAGTTCCCGCGGTCGAGAATTATTAGTGGTGGGACATCACACTTTCTCGAAACAGAAAGTATTGAAAAGTGAAGAGGTATTTTGGCGGTGCATCCAAAGAAACACGAAGTGTTCCGCAAAAGTGTTTACAATAGGCTCTGATGACCTCACCATAACAAGAAATTACTTGGTACATAATCATGAAGCCAATCCACAAAAGCTTGAAAGAAAGGGGGTGACCAATGCATGCAAAAGGAAAGCTGAAGAGGACATATCTGAGAAGCAGCCAAAAATTATCAGAACAGCTATTGCTAAAATAAATGTGGTGCCGATTCGCTGACTGTTCCTGACATTGCTGTCATAAGAAAGAACATTTACAACTGTCGTCGTAAACTGTTACCAGGTCCGTTACCAAGAAACATATCAGAAGTCCATGATGTGGTTAGTAATTATTCTCCTAAAACTTGCCGTAACGAAAGTTTTTTGTTTTTAAACCATCTTCAATTTAACATAATTGTATTTTCATGCGAAACAAATATTCGTTTGTTAAAGGACAAAATTTATTTTCATTACTGAAGTCTAACATTTTTGAAATATTTCAAATACCATTAGAGCCATATGAAATATTTGTGGACTTTGAAAAAGCAATTCATAATGCTTTGTTGGATACTTCGCCTAATGTGAAAATTAGCGGTTGCCGTTTTCAAACAAATAAATCGTTGCGTATGTATGTTAATTCTAAAATTTACATTAATTTGTAGTTGTTTTAATGTTTTATATTATTTCTATTGCAACAAATAAAATGTTTTGCAATAATATATGGTATTTTTATTAGTGGCCTTATAAATCCATAATCCCTTCAACCATCAATACCAGCATTTATTATTTAATGTCCGACACCGTAACTACATAATATATTGATTTGGTGTCGAAAATATCTATAAGATAAAAGACTTTTGGGGTTGGTGTCGAAAATTGCCATCAAATCCTAGTCGCTACCTGCTCGGTGTCGAATTTTCCTACGCTCGTAAATAAAACCTATACCTAATGTATTTGAAAATGCCCCTAATTTCCAGGAAATTCTCAACATTGTTTTAATAGATGATTTTATTTTTGTATTAGAAAGTGCTGGAAAACAATTAGAGACTTAATGGTCACTAACACTCTTATTGAGTAAAACCTAGTGATGGTATTCATGTCACTGGTTTTAACAATCCTAGTATATAGAATAGAATTTATTCAAGTAATAGATATCATAAATAATAATCAATAACATAAATATCCCGCAAAAGGAACAGTTGCTCCTTGTGCGCAGGATTACATGCATATGATGCCAGAATCTAGATACAAAAAAATAAAACAAAAGTCAGTAACAAAAATAGCAAAAAAAAGCCCTAAAAGTTAAATAGTACTGAAACGTCATATGGCATTAAGCTGAAGGTAAGTATATTAGAAATTATTATGCTCAATTATTTGATAATAACAGATAAATAGTAAAAAGACATATAATTAAATAAAAATGCTATATTATATAAGGATATGCCTTAATAAGGCACAAAAAGCTAAATAGTACTAAAATACGATGTGGTATTAAACTGAGATAAGTATAGGTATTACAAATTATATATGTTCCTTTCGCTTATAATTAATATTTTAATTTCTAACTTGGTTTATTTGTTAATAGCAGAATCCTTTAATCATATTATGAATAGTAACACGTGGTTGTTCAAGTATCCAATGATTAACTTTTTTTTGAACTCTTTGAAGTAATTAACGTTTTTGATTTCAGGTGGCAATCTGTTATATATTCTAGGAGAAAGGTAATGAAAACTTCTTTGTCCGATTGATTTGGTAGCAGATGGACATTTCAACGAATTATCTTTAATTCGTGTAGCATAAACATGCTCAATATTAGCGTAGAGAGATCTCTTTTTTAATAAGTGCATTAGTATAGCTTGACAAAATAATTGTCTAGTATCATATAATTTATTTTCTCCAAAAATACTGTCGCTTGGATAATCCTGAGGTTTACTGTATATAATTTTTAAAATCCATTTCTGCAGGAAGTCTATGTTTTTCATGTAGCAATTAGGTGCATCTCCCCAGGCAATGATTCCGTAAGTAATATGTGACTGCACTAGTGAAGTACAGTCAACAAATATTTAACATCAATAATTTTACTAAAATATTTGAACTTGGAAACAAGGCCTCTTAGTTTTGTTATAAGACTTGCTATATGTTTGTTCCATTTAAGATGACTATCAATTGTGATTCCTGAGTATTTAATTTTATTTGCAGACGAAATTTCCAAGATTCCTCCACTGGATTTATTAATACAAAGTTTATTGAATGCTGGCAAATTATTATTTAAGGAAGTAAAAGGAAGAAAAATAGCCTTTTGAACTTGCACAGTATGTAAATTCAATAGGACGGTATATAGTTTCCAAACACACTTTTATCGAATTAACACCAGACGATGTAGTTTTTAACGTTACAGAAGTATCACTACTTTCTTACAATTTATTAAAACATTTTTAGAGCATCGTGAAAATTTTTAACCTAGAATATATTCGATATGGTACAAGTACGTACAAGCATCATTTTTTATATATTTATGTTTCTATAGTATAAAACAGATTCATGTACATCATTCTAACCTAATTTCGCGTTTCCACAAATTTTATAAAAATAGAGGTTAAGTACGCCATTAAAGTGAGTCGGCGCATGGTATCTCTAGGAGAGTTGGTGTACCTGTAACACCTCATTATATTTATATGACACTTTTTCATTGTTTAATATTAATTTATTATTTTTTACACTGTTCTAAGATACTTGATAATAACTTGCAACTATTCTAACTGATCATTATATAGATACAACAAAAGCAAAACAATTGCAAAATAAAGAATATAACATTTTGAAGGATAATAATGTTAAATCAAGTTCAAGAAGTAAACGAAAGACAGATAAAGTAGAATTCGAGTCTTCTGACGAAGAAAATGAAAATGTAGTCTGAACCAATAGTAACGAAAGTGAAATAAGTGTTGAATGTGGAGAAGAGTGGAAGAAGAATGAAGATTGGTTCAGATGCTTAAACAGTTCGAAATAGCTACATAAAGGTTGTACTAGATTTATAAATTTTTGTCAGAAGTGCAGTAAAGCAGTCTGTAAAACCAAACAGTATTGTTAACATGCCATAAAAACATAAAATAATTGAAAAATTGTTCCTTTGTTTTAAATTTAAATAATATATAAGTACGCCATCTCACCTGACTTAGCAAGCCATTTATCCTTTATGGTAATGGAGAGACGACTCACTCACAGAAAAATGTTTTTTTTTTAATATATTATATTAGAAAAAGTATGTAAAGGATACAACAGAGTGTCTTAGTTCTTGTGAGCCAATATTAGATATTATACGAGTATCTTTGACCAAAAAAAAATATTTCACCACCAAAATTTTCTGTCTCTCTTAGATTTTACCCTATAAATTAATTTACACCAGATTTTAACATATTCTATTCTATTCTATTATATTCTACCAAATATTTGCTACAATATATTACTCAAGTGCCTTTGTAAAATTTACCAAATCGCGATAGGGTCAATTTTTTCACTTTTCCGTGCGGACTTCATTGGACCAAAAACGGTGTGTAATTTTACCCGCCCTCTTTGCTATGTAAAAATGCATATGTAGTAAAAAAATGTTTAACTTCAAAAGTATGATTATAATGTTAATTTTGTTCAGATTCAATATAACCAAGTGGGGATTGTGCCCCTCACTTCAAATGAGCAAAATTATTTTAGATCGTGGCCGTCAAAACGTGATGA
Organism: Monochamus saltuarius; assembly: GCA_025584915.1. Taxonomy (NCBI): domain Eukaryota; kingdom Metazoa; phylum Arthropoda; class Insecta; order Coleoptera; family Cerambycidae; genus Monochamus; species Monochamus saltuarius. The sequence continues at coordinate 20,286,747 of CM046723.1, read as the reverse complement.
TCGCCTTTACTGAAAATCCTCACTCATTAGTTGCATATCTTTAGAAAAATATACACCACGGACAGAAAAGTTAATGTTTCTCAAATACCTTATTTTTAGAACAATTAGATAGATCATATTATATGGATTTTCTGTGTTTTGAACTAATTCCATCCTAAAATTAAAGTTTGCTAATCCAAGACCATATGGCTGTTGGTGGCGTCTGGCTCCAGCAACATAGAACCTTTCCAAGTTTTTGTAAGAAATTACTTTATCGAATTTTCTGAAATCGCTACGCTCTCTCTACTAACTCAACCCCACCATTTTTTACTGATTTATCTTAAAAGTAAAGTTATGTGAACAGAAATGTTCAAAACGTAACACCAGATATTATTCAAATTGCAACTGATGAATTTGATCACTGAATTGGGCACTGCATTGAACTAACACTTTGAACATTTGCTGTAATAAACCAAAAAGCAGTGCTAATAAGTACAAAAACTATTGATAATTTCATTAGGATTGTTCCTGCAGCAGCTGGAAATGACTTGAAGCTGTCAGAAATATTCGACCAAATAAGTTGAGAACGAGCTACCAGTTAATTTAACGCAAGAAGTAGTTGGACGGACATTTCTGATAGTTTTAAATCGTTTCCAACTGCTGCAGAAACAAACCAATTTACTCCATTTTTTAACAATTATGACCAACAAGTAGGTATAACTTATAACTCTGAATTCGTCTTTCCTATCGTTCTAACTCTATGTCTGTACCCACCCCTCATACATACACGGTTCAACTTGCGTGAAGGCAAACCGGCAGGCAGAATTTCAAGTTCGGATGACGACTTCAAAATCAACAAATGTATGTTTAACCGTATTATACAACATATGTATTTATTTTTTATTTAATCTATAAAAGTGATTTATGTCAAATCCGCCATTTTGTTTTGATTTAAAATTTTGACTTCGGATTCGTAATCAGCGACCTCGAAAACCCCCGATTACTGAATTTCAGCCAAATTTATAACGTTTTCGAATTTAGGCCAGCTTTTTGGGATTTGGCTCCACTGCGCCGCAAGCAAAGATAAATCTAAACTGGGGTGGGATTTTGCTCTTGCCTATTTTCGATAACAGTCGCAAACGAACGCCATTCAATAAAATAAACTTTGCTATTTCGCACCTTCGTAAACTCTTGTTATTACCCTTCGGTCAACATTGGGAGGGGTAGTAGAAAAATGAAAACAAAATTCAAAAATGACGATAGTGAAATTAGCTTTAGAAAACAAGTACAGTTGAACAGTCTTTAGATTTACCAATAATAAACCTTAACCTTTAGTTAAAATATACCGCTATTTTATTAAAACTACCGTTTTATGCTAAAGGTCAAGTTTACGTATATTGTGACCAAGGCTATTCAGTAGCAGACATCATCAACTTCTTAAAATTTTATTTGATATTTCAACTTTGATTTACTGCAGTTCGACTAATCATTCTATATACAGATCCGTTAGATGTAAAATGTAGGTATCTGATATTTATTACACAAGTTTACCGAAGCAAGTCACGCTATTTCATAATAAATCTACATAAATGTGAATTTTATGTGGTGAAGATACTTGTTCCAGGACACATAAAACATTATGAAAATTAAGGTGTGGATTGATTAAATATAAATTAAAAATCAAAAAATGGTACTGGTACTACTATATAACGAATTAGCAAATGTTTTTATAAAAGCGATTAAAGTATACAAATGTTCGAATTCTAAAAATATCGAATTAAGAATTACTAATTTCTATAGTTTATATTTAAACTAAGAGGAGTGATTTAAATTTCTCGCCCTTAAACACTAGCTTGTTATTGGTTAATTTGTCGCCAAGTTTACACAGCTTCACATAAATTCATGTTTATTGTCAATGTAAATATTGCAGCTACTAATATTTAAAATGTCAGTTATATTTTGGTAAGATTAACGTTGCCACTTCGTTGATTATTTTGTGTTTATTCTCCCTCCTCGTTAATCCTAAAGCAAATGAAATAGTTCTTTTCATAACTTAGCCACGAATTGTATTGCCTTTTGTGTATTTTCTCTATTTTTTTTTTTTCAAATTTACCGCCATAATGATCTAGTTATATTTTCTAGTTACTTTTCCCTGTGTATATATCGTTCACTGCTCTTAGTTTAAAAATAGAGTATGGAATTTTATTTTAAAAATAAGTCATATACTGTAGCTCAGATTGCTCAGAAAACAATGGTCATACAGATACCGCGAATTGCTGAGATAAAACAACAAACTCCACTTATATAGGGTGGTCTTGTAGTGGTTTTAAAACGCCCGGTAGTTTCAGTATAGGAATCTCGGAAACGGTAATATATACTTAAATTAGGAAAAAGTTGCAAATTTGTATGCCTTTCAGTTTCCGGAAAAGAAATATAAAATACTTTGTGTAGTTCCTAAAATATCTGCTGAAAACTGGAAACATGCATATTCTTTTTCCATTCATAACTTCTTTATAACAAATGTTATGAAACTTGGTATCCTTATTTTGTTACACATAAGTTTTCCAATTGAGGTGGAAATTCGTCTTTTTTCGTTCTCTTCGATGATATCAAAATCAGCCATAAGAAAAAGAAAACTTGACTGAAAATTTGGGGATCTAGTATACGTAGAATTTTGTTTCATTGGAAAGCTTATGGCGAATAATGTAAGAGTAAAAAATTTCATAACATTTACTTTTAAAATAAAAAAGTTATGAAAGAAAATGCAGTTTTTCAGTTTTCAGCCGGTATATCAGGAACTACACAAAATATCTTTCTCTTCTTAAAATTGAAATACTTAAAAATGCACAATTTTTTCCTAATATAAGTCACCCTGTATATATTTCCAAAATTCCGATACTGGGAGTTGTAAAAGTGGCCATCCTGTATAAATCAATTTAAAAATTCTTCGATTAAATATTAATGTCTTCCTTGAGACATATTTTTTCATTATTCATATTATATTCATTAATGTGTAACAATTTGTAAAAATATATTCAATTAAAATTAGATGTTTAAAGGACGAAGAAAGTAATCAAAATCTTCTTCAAATATTCCTTATATTATAAAATTATATTCCCTTAAAATTGCTAAATCTCAAAAGATATAATCTGAACTAAATGAACATAAACTTAATATTTTACAAAGATAACAGAAAAATTTTATTATGGTGTTATAAGCAACTTACTGATTTTACTATAGCTATCAGAACTGGACTGAAACTTACCTGAAACAAAAATAAATAAATGAGTAAAGAATAATCGAAAAAATAGAAATAACATAATAATATATACGTAAAATAATTGCAGGAAAATTTATTGAATATAGATGCAAAATTTTAATGTTGGATTGTTTTCAAATAAAGCAAAAATTAAGTACAAAATCAAAGTAGGCCAGACTTTTGAAATTTTACGTACTTGCTCAAGTTTTTGATCTTAACATCATTGTTGTATGTCAAAAATCCGATGTCAAGAAAATAAAAGTCTGGGTCTGCAACATTGAAACTTTTCATCTCTTTTTCCCTTGTAAATAATTTATTTCCAATTTTGAAAAATATGATTTTTAGTGAAATCGTTTACACTATTGTATTGCCGCATTGATTTATTGCACTATATTACTAATTATATATTTATTAAAAATACAGATAAATATCAACTTCTCACTTGAAACTTTCAACTACATATTTTCTTCCTATGATGCTTTACAATGTTGTTTAACTAATAAAAGTGTGTTTTGGAGTTTAAAAAAGCTACAGTCTGTAACATTTAGACTAGACTAGCTATTCCATTTGGCAATATGACTCTCAGAGTCCGCGATGACCTGAACATAAAACGCTTTCATGTGCAACCAACAACGATTTAAAGTACTAATAAGATGGTTCTTTAAAGTAATAAAAAGTAACGGCGCGAGATTAGAGCTTTGTAGATATCCTAAACTGTTTCCTTAATGTTCTAATGTGCAGAATTTACATTCAACCGATTGTGTAAGATTAAATTAAATATGTACATATAATTTCGGATATCTGAAAAATTGAACATTTCATTTCAGAAACAGCTTCTTTTTGTAAAAATAAGTTGATTTAATCAATTATCTGTTATAGCGTAATTAATATTTCAATGAAACTGCACAAGACAATTTTTGAGGTCGTTATGAATACCTGATAAATACTAGGTATGAGATGTAACTGGTCTGCTACTTCCTGCTCGGCCTAAGCGGCTCGACTTGCAGAAAGCGACCTACAATATCGTAGGTACTTAACCGCAGACCTCTCGCCCCGGGCGATGCGCCATTAAATCTATAAATGATACTGCAGGAAACAACTACTCCGCGGGCTAATGCCCCGACCGGCATTGAATTCCCCCTTGACTGTTTCACACAGATACTGCAGGTGTAATTCAATGCCGGTCGGGGCATTAGCCCGCGGAGTAGTTGTTTCCTGCAGTATCATTTATAGATTTAATGGCGCATCGCCCGGGGCGAGAGGTCTGCGGTTAAGTACCTACGATATTGTAGGTCGCTTTCTGCAAGTCGAGCCGCTTAGGCCGAGCAGGAAGTAGCAGACCAGTTACATCTCACCTGCACTCAATTTATATGTGGAACTACATATGAAGGAACAGCCAGTTCAATTGTCGGTCATCTCACCTATGGCATACTGATGAGGGCTAACAAGCCCGAAACCGGTCTATGTCTGGTGGAGTGGCCGACAAGGGTTCTTGGCTGTTTCACACAGATACTGCAGGTGTAATTCAATGCCGGTCGGGGCATTAGCCCGCGGAGTAGTTGTTTCCTGCAGTATCATTTATAGAAATATTAGGTATGTTTTAAAATATATTACCGTAAACATATTACTTTACTGTAAAAATAGATATATGTATAGGGTTAACTAATTATAAAAATTAAATTTTATTTCGGAATTTTAGGTCGACGTTTACAAAATGGCGAAACCTTCTTTTAGAAAAACATCGTCTATGACAATCATCGTCCAATATGACTTAGATCTGCCATCTACCTACCATGCAATAATTTTTTTACAGCGTTGTTAAATGTAGAAGTAACTAAAATACACATTTTTATTAATAATAATACCTACATAGCATACCTACCTAATAGATAGATAACAGTTAATTCGGTTAGCTGCATTATTTTGCATTCGTTTTTCGTTCTTTCTATCAGGTCATCAGGTCCATAAAATTTATCCACTTACAACAGAATTCCCAGTTTGCGTACAGTTAAATAAAATACCCTTTTATTACAAGAAAATCGAAATTTAATGAAGGAATATCTACTGATAGAAAACTCAAACTGCATCCGCGACAAACGGTGTTTTTTTTTGTGATCGTCGAGCTGAGTTACAAACATTATTGTGAAGCGAAGAAGAAGTCCAAAGCAAGTACAAAAATCTTTGCAATGGCAAAGTTTCAATGTAATCAAGTAAGAAAACAAAATGATTCAACACTCTTGAAGTAGCAAAAATGGTACCAGTGAATGTAGAGCCAAAAAAGAGGATTGAAGTAAAAATACCTTATATGAAAGTTGTACAATCGTTTGCAATAATAATGACACTCTCTTAAAACAGTTTTTGAACTTCTGGAAGTTCTGAATAGAAATATCATTAAATCTCTCTTGGTAAGTGAAACAACTAATAAACTAATGTTAAAAATTTAAAGCAGATTTCAATATGAATACGTCAGAAGTTCAAAATAAATTGCAAAATTCATTTTAGTGAGTGTCATTAATATTGCAAACGATAGTACCTCTGGGGCGATATACCTTCTTAAAGGAGGGAATTGAAATTCACATTTTAATATTTTTCTTTAACATGGGGAACGCTAGAGACAAAATTTGGTATGAACTTCCTACTAATAGAGAGACAACTTTTCAATATTTTTTCGATCGTATTTTATAAACGAGTAAAACAGTCAACCCCATTGCAATATTTTATTAGACATTTTTTATACGAAGCAAATTATTTACCTATTTAAAAATATTTATTGGGAAGACTGATTTATTGCGCAACTATTTAGCTTATTTTAATTTTTCGATAAAACTAATAGTTTTCTAGTAAACAAATTAGATGCGTCATCGTTCACTAAAGGGGTAATTGCAAAAATTTGTAAAAATAAAGTAGGTAAAGTGTCACAAGAAATAAATTGTTATTTATCAGATTAATAATAAACTGACACTTTCTCTGTGAAAATTAACCTTTGACTCATGCAAAATATAACCTTTCGATTGATGGACGGCCAGATTCGTTATTAAATAAGGGTTTCATACGGTTTTGAAAAAAAAGCAACTCCGAATACTGCATTTCGATTGTAATATTAACGTTTTTACGATAGTCTTTAGATTAGTTTTGCAACGAGGGCGTGACACGGGAAATTTGCCACCGAATCGTGGAATTGATAGAGGCCCAAGGCGTCCACGGCGTATTGCAGCAGCTGAGGAACATATTTTAGAAATTATTGAAGAGAATTCCCGAGTCGTTGAACAAGTACAAGAAATGTCCCAATCAACAGTGTGGTATATCATACACGAGGCTCAATTAAGCCAATAACTTACAAGTTCAAAGCGGACAAGAACCAGAAACCTTTGTGTTAGTTCGTAGAAACTGGGTAAGATGGGCTCAATTCTGTTTAAGTGTTTACACGTTGGTGGACAATATTTTGAACACTTGTTACATCATCAGATATGTCAAATTATTTTATTAATTAAAACCACAGCTGAATTTGCTGCTATAAAGTAGGTGTAATAAAAATAATTTATTTCTTTCCTTGGGAAATTCTTTCAATTTTTTGTGCATTTCATTTTTTATTACGCTTTCCCGCCGTGCCGGTCGTCGACTAATTGCTTTCCCTTGCGCAAAGTCAGGTGTTACTGTGGACTAGTGTTCAGTGATTTTTAAATCCTTTTCGAAGTGCCCTTGTTGTTTTTTTTTTATGAAATTGTATTTGTAGGGGTCCCCTGTACATTTATTTGTTTTTTTTTTATAAGTTCTGAATTAATCTGTATAGCTGCTTTTGCCGCTCACTTACGGTCCATCCTGATCATTTTCTACACAATAAATTGTTTAAAGAAATTTTCACAATTTGTTAAATGAATAAATATTCCTTTACCTACTGCAGTAAATTGTGGACGATGATAAACATGTAGGTTACACTTTTAATATGTTAAAAAGCAAATGTCAACATTCTAGAATGTAATTAAAATTGGTATTATTGGATATAATGGTCACTAAAATTCTTAGAATAGGCCAATAATTAAAACCAGATCCATCGCCTCAAGTCCTTTGGCCAATTTATTGAAACTAAGAAAATTTATTGCACCGAAAATAATTGGTAAATCTAAAAAGGATTTTAGACAATGAATAAAACATGAGCAAATTCTTTAACCATGACACTAACATTACAACTTCCTGATATTAACTTGCATTTTTTTTATGGCAAAAATATATTGTATATGTATACTTGAAAGCTAAAAAATACCAGAAAGAGATTATCATTAAGATTGAATTATATTACTTATAGCCTCTTATAATTAATTTAATCTAATTTAATATTTCCTTTTGTAAACAAATGTTCAAGAGAAACTCCAGTACTTCATTGCCAGTTTTTTTAGAGAAAGTGGTACAGCAGTTTTTATTTAAAGATTCATGAAGATTGAAATGGTTGTGTTTTTAGTATCAGTGACGCACAAGTGTGAAATGAGTTACTAAAATCACTTTGTGGTATTACAGTCGTTAACATGTTTTCATTTTTTACATTTCTGACGTAGCACTGGTATTGTTCGTTTTTTTTTTATAGTTCGGAATTCATATAAAATAACACGACGTTCTTAAAGTTCTTTTGCATTTATAAATAATATCCCAAACGTTGCTGAATGGTTTTTTTTAAGTTACAGGGTCAAGGCTTATGTTCTACAAGGTATTGTACATAATGTAGTAAGAGTAAAGGAGAGAGCAATTTTCTTTGAATTAATACAATTATTTTAATTATAGTTATATTGGTAAAGAAACTTGTCTGAGAACTAATTAAAACTTGATGGTATGGCAGCCGTATAATTAAAAATAATTAACATATAATAGATGTGTGTGGAATGCTGAGAATGCATTTTCCATTACATCATAAAGTTCATAACTTTTTAAATGTATACGTTAAAGACAGTGTTAGGCAAGTGCGCTGAAATGACACTAGGAAACATGACACTGGCGTGGCGACCACGTGGCAGTTTTATATAATGATAAAAAAGAGGATTAAAGTCTGTAACCACAACATTTTACAGTGTTTTAAAAAGACATGGCAATATAGCCAGAACTGATAATAGTATGTTAAGTATTAAGAACGGTAAGGTTAATTTACCCTTCAAAGACAATGTTTGTCTGTAGTCGCGTCAAATTAGCATGAAAAAAGTGAAAATGGACAACTTTTTGCGGAGAAGTCCGATTGAGATGCGGTTTTCTGCAAAATGTTCAGGGAATTGTTTATAACAAAAGGTACATCTAACCTCTGTACGCTCGCAAATTTTTAATTGTTTATACCCATTTTTGTTGAACATAATATGGAAAATGTCACAGACGATTCAACGAAAATGTCTGACGTCACTAGACAACCGGAATTTTTTCCAGGATTTCTGGCTTATTAAGGCAAAACATCGGCACAAGATTTTTGCAAATATAATTGTTTATTGTTCGATTGTTGCAACCTCGCTAATTCTCTCTCGCCGAGTATTTAAAACTATAAAATCCTAGAAATAACTTATAGTTAATTATATTAGCGAATAGAGCTGTCGATGTGCTCGGGTTAAAAAGGCATGGGGGATGGAAATTCTCAACCGTTGCCGAAAGCTACGTCGAAGATTCCCTTCAAAATAAACTGCAGAATGCAGATAAAATTGTTCACAACAATGACAACACGTCATCCTGCAATATTTCTGAATCATGTGCTGAATCATTACCTGCTGCTATAGGTTCTACTTCACGGGCCTCGATACCTAATTTTCCTTTAAGTAGAAATATAACTGAAACCCAAATAGAAAAAAACATGTACTGTTTCATTTTTTTTAAAGTAATTGTTTAAACTGCACATTTAATTTCAATATTAATAAATAGATTTAAAATGCATGTTTCAAATCAATTAAATTTTAAACTGAGTTCTAGAAAACCCTTTCCTAATGAATGCGACAATTACTTACCGTGTTTTTAGCTAGTAAGCACATCGTACTGTCGTATAAGCAAACATGGTAAGTGAACTAAAAAAGCTTGATCGTGTAGATCCATTAAGTGGAGTTTACTTAATAAATGTATATCATGCTCTACCGCTCTAGCAATATTGCCAGGTCATTTTGAAACACCCTATATCATTTTTATTTTATATTCTAAACTATACAATAATTGCATGTCTGCAAATCCCTCAAATGTAATCTTTTCCATATTTTATGAACTGAGAATTTCTCACAGATACTTCTGAAAGCTTGACTTACGTTTCCTTGAATAAGTTTTCAAGAAAACGTAATTACGATGAACAATTAGCACTAAATTAATAAGTATGGTTTTAAAATTGCATGCTTTAAATAAAACGGGTTTATCTCGAAAAAAAAGATATGGAATAACACATAGCTTTTGTACAGAAAATTGATACGGGAATCGAACTGCGAATGCAAAATGTCAAATTTGGCAATAAATTCTAAAATTTAATTCTGACCGTACCTGTATAACGAAGTATGTCAAATTCAAATTTAAATAGTTAATGTTGCATTATCATGAGTTAGCTACTACTCATCCAAATTTCGACGTTGCCAAGGTAACGGTTTAGAAATTGTGACTGAAAGTCAATACTTAACTTTTTACTTGAAAGCCCCTGTATATCCGTAAGGAATAGAGTTCCTCTATATGCCCTCTCATTTTTGACCACTAGTTTCTTCTCTATGTGGAGTTCTTTGTTAAAAATTTCTCTTTCATATTGATTTCGTCTTTTAGACAAATATTTTAAAACTGTACAAGATGATTCAGTTATTTGGAAAATAGATATATTCAGTACTTATACAAAGCTGCATTTGGCAAAGCTGTACTGCTCTGGGCGATAATCCTTTGTCCCTTCTCCAGAGTTTGTCGGTGGTATTGATTTAGATTAGACCTTTTGTTACTGACGGAGGAAGGTGGAATGTTTTCCGCTCTCGTAGTTTTCATTGTATTGGCAAATGATATTTTTTTCTGGAATAATATTCAAGGCAAAATTATTCTGTAACTGTAATAATGCTGTCTTTCAAACTCATTTGTTTTTTGCTGATTTCATTATTTTTGCACAAATACTAGAATAGAGTCGTTTCCATGAGCAAAATTCTTTATTATGACTTATACAGGGTGTAGTTAAATGTTTGACCAGAGGTTTTTGGCGATTTCGCATAGCAAACTAATTAAAATAGTTCCTAGAATTATTAAGTTCGCTTTATTTTCGAGATACAGGATGTTCAAAATTTATGAAAAAATAGTGGAAAAACAGAAGTTGAGGAAAACTACAAATAAAATTTTATTTATGTGATTATTTGAATTATTTCAAAAACAACTTAATATCATGACATTTATTGTACAACATATTTCATTTATTTTTAAAATGATGTGATTTTTTGTATCTATGGGAATAGCTGACATATGGGAATGATGAAACTTGCTTCCGATAGACAATTTTACGTAGAGTTCAATGTACTTATACTTTTCCCACAGGGTGTACCATTTAAAATATGACCAAAACATACAACTTTTTAAAAGGAACAACATGTATATATTTTGCAAATCAATTGCATTCATTTTTCCTTCATAATTATATTGTTAAGAAAGCTTACCTACTTTTTTAAGTTGTTAATTATGTTTATGTTTGCGTTAAAATTTATAATTTTTGCAATACCTTTATTTTGACGTTTTGTAGAACATTCCAAGCTATATTCGATTTGGATCTCGACACGTTCTCGATGACCTATAAAACTTCAAGAACTCTAAAAATATATATAAGGGGATCGGTTTCGCCTCCACAGTTCAGTTTATATTCAGAAGTCGAACACGAATAATAAAAGTCAAAGTAAAGATTTCATATTTCTTGTGAATCTTGTAGTGACAACAAAGGTTTGTTTTTCTACGTGGAGTATTTCAAGTCAACGTAGAGGTTACAAAGTGACAATTTATATAAATATACAAAATTCATTCATGAATTAATTTACTTAAATAATTCTAAAAATAGTTTTCTTTTTAATAATTAATTCATAAAATAATTTTAACAAGAGAATGATAGCCAATTAATAATTTGTAAGTATCTTTAAATTGAATAACATTGAAAACAAACAATAAACCAAAACAGAGATAAAAATAAATAGACAATTCCATTAAAGAAAAACTCTCTCTCTTGACCTTTTTAGGCAGATTCAAGACAGCAAGATATGTCCCGCTCCTCTATGTAAAAATAAAGGTTGATCTCAAAAAGACTTTCAAGGTTAAATCCAAGGTTACCAGACGGTGGTCTCTTGTGACCTTAACAACTCTCGTAAACGTAGTTTACCTGATGCACCAGTAATCTTAGTGAGAGAGGGTTTAACTTTCAGGTGATCCCTAAAGGTCACTATGATCCATGAGTCAAACTGCAACCGAAGGTAAAATTTATCGCTTTTATACAATTTATGATCAGAAACAGGATATTGTTTAAAAGACGAAAGTTGACATTCAAATGATCTTGATCGTGATGTGATGGGGCTAAATGGATTCGGATTCAGCAACCCAAAAGAAAATCATATCTCATTTATAAATCCCCGAAATAAAAAATATATACATTACTACTGACCCTCGAAGTTTGTGCATTTAAAACTGAATGATTCTGTACAGTAAACCGGGTTTGGCCAAGAGTTTGGGCTCCGTGCAATTGTTTCTTTATTTTTCTATAATTTGTTTATTTCGCGTTGTATATAATAAACGGAGTCAAGATGATATATTTTTTTTGTAAAATCCTTACAGTTACCGAGAAAAACATTTTTGATGTAGTATTTTCAACCTTTACATCATTGGGTCTCTAGCCAGGCGATTCCAAATATTGAAATCCGATTACATACTCGTATAAACGTTTTTGTCGTGCGAGTATCTACATTAGTTTTCAAGTGCCAAAAATAGCAACTTGGAGTTGATGGATATTGTTTTAATTTATGATGAAGTGAAAATGCTACAGCAAAACAATTCCCCGGGAAGCATGTGCCAAATTCAGCTACGTTTACCACGGTATGAAGTGAGTGCAAGTGTACCAAAGCATTTGGACGTGGAGGACCGGTACCATGGCCGCCAAGATCTCCTGACTTTAAATTCGTTGGCCATTTGTTTTGTGAGGATCTGAAAATGAAGCGTATCGCACCGAAGTAGACACTATTGATGATTTATGCGAACGTATCATAGCTACTGCCAATAACTTACGAGTTCAACGAAGAAGCAGAAACATTTGTGTTAGTTTGTAGAAGCTAGATAATACAGTCCCAAAATTTTGTGGTAACATCAGGTAGGTATGTCAAACTATTTTATTAATTAAAACCACAAATTCATTATATTAATAATTAATAGCGGCATGAGAAGTTGAACTTATTGTATAAAATAGGTGTTATAAAATATTATTTATGTCTTTCCTTGGAAATTTCTTTCCATTATTTTGTCCGGTCGCCGATTGCATGCTTTGCCTTGACAGGTTTTACAGTGGGCCAGTTTACAGTAAAGTGTATTTTATATCACGAACGGTTCTTTTCTCCTGTACATTCAATTTTTTTAAATAAGTTCTAAATCACTTTGTATATAGTAGGTACTACAGGCATATGACCTAGGATAGGTTTAATAGATTTAATCACCATATAACGTAATATTGTATCGATGTATGACTGAATGAACCCGGAAAAAAATTGTTATCTGTTTTTAATAAATTATAAAGACAGATACGTAACTTGTTAACATTATTTAACAAATACAGGGTTAACTATGACTAAATACAAAAATTTTAACCACGTGCTCAGGAAGGCCTAAAAAACAATAACAAAATTATTCCAGAATTTTAGCTCGATATTTAAAAAATGGGGCAAAACCCTATTTTCCTACGGAAAGTCGGCGGCTATGATAATTATCGACTGAGATGGCTTAGATCCATAGATAAAGCTTACATCTATCAACAGTAGGTATCTACTACCGTGTGGTCGTTTTTGCAACATTTCTAAATGCAGAAACGACAAAAATTAACATTCCTATTAGTAATAATACCTGATAGCCTAGGTAGGTAACAGTTAATCCAGTTAACTCCACTATTTTGCATTCGTTTTTCATTATTTCGTTACAAACTGGGAAAACTACAACATATTAATTCATTATAACCACTCACTACCGATGAAACCACGTCCTGTGTGTGTGTGTGTAGGATAAAATACCTATTTATTATAACAAAATCGAACGACAGTTTGGAATTTTTTTTGAAAGGTGACTCCGTTAATTTTTAATTTTCTCTATCCCCTCTTAAAATATTTGTACTTAGTCATAGTTAACCCTGTATAATACTAGGTACAATTTTCGAACATGAAAAATGATATGAAGCTACTAGAGTCTTTTTACCACACACCCTGTACAATCGATTCTTATAATTTCAAGAAAGAGCCTCATGCTAGGTGAAACATTGCGTCTGATTCATCAGACTGTATAATCCAATTATCTGCAGCAGATGTGTTGGTTGTGGTGTGTGGGCAATACTTTTTGCGTTCCTCATATGCAATCTCCACATGTCTGCAATATTTGCAACATTGTATGTAAGCCGACAAGACAACTGTGAATTCTTGCCCATTAATTGTAACAACTTGCCAAATATCATTTAGTAAGATACGGGCTAGGTAAAAGGAACATGTGTAATTCTTGTCGATTATAAATTGCGAGAAATGCAGCTACATATGTCTGTGTCAATTTATAATTTTATATTTTTGAAACGGAGTTTAATACTACATTGTAATACCGAACGGCATCCTCGAACCCGATACAGGGTATTCTGTAATCAGTTTGCTATATTTATCAAATAAATTCAACCTCGTTGGAAAAAAGTATTACGGAGGTAAATCTGGTTAACGTTATTCAATTAGTTATCTTTTTTAAATGCATTCATGAAATGTTTCGTTTAATTGTTATCTCACAGGGATCGTGAGGGAGCACCGTTTTGTTGAAAACGAAGTTTTTGGCATGGTAACGATTGCCAGTTAATCCCAAAATAAAAGCGTTTTCTAACATCCAAATCATTTCTCCTGTTAAATTTCCAGGTAAAAGAATGGGGCCAACAATGCGAACCTATGACTACTAAATTGGACTTTTTCTGTGGAATCATTTTCAACATCTAATAAATTGCAATTTGTGGTAAGTGAATTTGATGATCTGAACTTTTTACCTTTAATGTCTCGAGAACTTATCAAAAGTAAATATGCTTAACTGAAATTACCTATTTCTTCAAAATTTTACTAATAAAAATTAAAACGTAAATATGCCATTAATATGTAACAATATTGTCAGATTCTTTACTGTATTGTTTGGTCCCATCTCTTCGAACAAAATAAAATCATTTTTAGCACATATATCATCCACTAATTTTTCTACAAACATCATTAAAAGTGGTTTGGCTGCTTCCGGACTGTAGGCCACGTCGTCGGTTTAAGACTCTTGACGTTTCGAGAGACATGTCGCTTTCTTCTTCAGAAGATCTGAAACTGGAGAATATGAGGTCTAGTCGATATTTATATAGGTCGTGTTCACTGGACCGTTCCGCTCCCATGATTCGTTTCCTGGTAATTCTATCCCCCTGTCTCTGTTAAAATTCCTGGGATTTTTAGTGTATCTTGTTGGCTTCCCTGTAAAGTCTGGGCCAGAATCGCCGGTCCCTCACCAGAACTTTTGTTTCTTCAATTGTTATCCTGTGTCCTGTGTCAGCTCTATGTTCCACAACGGTTGACTTCTCCACGTGGTTATTCTTAAGATGGCTCTTGTGCTCTTTCAGTCTCGTGCTGATGTGTCTACCAGTTTGCCTTATGTACACTTTGCCACATGTATAAGGTATACTGTATACACCGGGACCTTGGAGATCTTCACAACTTCCAGGTGTCTTGGGGAAGGCTGACATTATCTTCCTTGTTGTGCTGAAGATAGTGTTGATTTTCCTCTTCTTCGAGAGGCGACCTATCTTGTCGGTGCAACCCTTCACATAGGAAAGATATGTTGTTGCCAGAAACTCTTCTCTCTCCTTTGGTGTGGGCCTCCTCCTGTTCGCGCGTTCGATATTTCTGGATGTATAGCCGTTGCATCTGAGGTCTGTTTAGGGATGGTTTAACTCTTCATCCAAGTGTTCCGGTTCACATATGGCTCGGGCTCTATGTATTAGAGTGTTGATGACTCCTTGCTTTTGTGCTGGATGGTGGTGTGATTCAGCATGTAGGTATCTATCTGTGTGTGTCGGTTTCCTGTAAACTCGGTGTCCAAGGGTTCCATTTGGTTTTCTCTTCACTAGCACATCTAGGAATGGTAGAGCTTCATCTTTTTCCAACTCCAACTGGATATCCGGGTGAATTCCATTAATGTGGTTTAGGAATTCTCTTGCTGCATCGTGTCCGTGTGACCAGATGACAAAGGTATCATCGACATATCGGAACCAGTACTTCGGTTTCAATATTGCAGACTCCAGAGCTTTCTTCTCTTGAAATTATTCAAATATTTCATTGTCAGGAATATCTTTTTCTATTAGTAAATTTAGCTAAAGTAATTTTTATTTTAGATATTTATTTTGGATTGTAGGAAATTATAGACAAATTGATTTATATTAAGATAAATACCTTTACAATGCATCAAAAATGTATAAAACCTAATAATAAAGATTAAATATATGAGTAAATATTTTGAGCGTAATTCAACGCTGGTTGGGGCTTCAGTCCGCGGAGTATAAAAAAGTCAAATTATGGATGTAACAAAATAGCATATTAATAGTACAAATATTACTTTTCATACTGTAGGTATATAAAATCTCGTGTAAGGGATACTTGATTTATTCAGTAAAATATTTCAGCTTAGAGAGCCCCGAACAACATGTATATAAAAATTTATACATCTAATATCATCTTGCACTCCGTGCGCCTTTTTTTATTATACTTGTAAAATACTATATAAAGTGTTATTTCGCTTTTCAGCGGGTTATGCGCGTCCTGTGTAATTTAATATAAGGGACCAAATTTTGTTCTTTTTTTTTTCATAGCAACGCGTGAAAATTAACTTTTCTCTCTTTTCCCGATGAAAACAGAAAATATTAGAGCTTCAGCGCCAGTTAGTAAGAAATATAAAAGCAGTAGTGAAATGTAACATTACTTTTCCATTTGGTATTTATATTTTCTGGAATCTAATTACAGGAAATGATGTGGCTACAGTTTATAAAATAGCACCTATTTTTATATTTATTTTCTCATATAAAATTGAGTTACGTTCGTACGCCAGGAAGGGGATAATTTATATCGTAAATTTTAAGTTTACTGAGAATATTACCTAATTTTTGTGCTATGTAATTTTCTATAACACATTTATTATAAATTTATACTATATAACCTTCGAAGTATCTCCACAGTACACAGTGCCAATTTTAGAGCTATTTACACAGTTATTACAGTGCTGGTTAAGTTTAGATTTTATTAGCATTTATGCGATTGGTCCATTTGCCAGCATTTATTTGTTAGGTAGAAGAATCATCATTTGCAAAACTGTGTCGCCTGATTTATGGGCAAAGCATATTATAGTTTACATTTTGTGTACTTATTTGTGTAATCAGCTGCATTTGAATACAGAATTCTATAGGATGTTTATTACAGATTAGACAATCCTTTACGAATAGCTTCTTTGGACGAAAATAAGAAGATTTAAATCAACTTACCGTAATACCATCTTGCTTGCTTAACAAGTTATAGGTCCGAGAAAGTAAGTTTTTTATTTCATTTTCTTACGATAACTTATTTCTCGGAGAAAGAATTTTTTCTTAATACTTTCTGGGGCCTGTAACTTTTTAAGAAAGGCTAAGTTATAGGTACTAAGACAAGCAGGTAAGGTAAGACTTAAATCACCTTGAAACCATTCTTGAAATAGTGTTTTCTACAAATACAAATATTTAAGAACTGAATAATATAGAGCTTAGCAAATAACCGGAATCTTATCTCAGGCCACCTGCGAATATTCAAAGATACCGAAGTAAAACGAATATAAAACGATAAAAAGCGGTTTATCCAACACATTTTTAGGTACAGATATTTTTGAAACTACTTTTTTTTTTTAAATTTAACTGAAAATGTAAATAATATTATAATATAAACTTACATAGTTCTTCATATAATATTGTTCACTTTTGTTTATAAGTATGTGAAAATAATTGTTAAAATGTGTGGTTAGAATAGCAACATAATGTGTGTCTTACAAATGCTTTTTAAAAATTAGTGTTTTATTTGAGGAGAATTTCAATAGTAAAGTGGCTAAACAAAACATTGAATTTTATTTTTGATATTATTATTGATATACGTGTTTTGTTTTTCTGTACCTAAAAAAACACAAATTTGATCATTTTACGGCGAGAAATACGGCGACATTAAAGTGTGGCCCACTGTTTAATGAACACCCGAGATTGAAGAATAATTCATATGTTTACAACTCAAGCAAAATGATACTAGCTAGCTAGCTAGCCTCAAACTATGGTCCATTCTTTAATAAACACCCTGTATAATTAGCTACTTAGTTGCCATGACAAACCATCGAGTCGGAAGCGTCAGAATATGACATTTGATAGTGACACTGCAACAGCTTATCTTTTAATGGTATTTATCAAATCTGAATTATAAAAAATAAATTAATTTGAATCAACTATTTTAAAACTTTAAATTATGCGATATGATTCCTTATATTTTTATAGAGAACCGGGTACAAACATACTACTTTCACTTTCGCCATGGGAAATACAATATCACATTATTTTAAAAAAATACCGCAAACAGAAACGTACACCTACGCAGATTTACGGATTTGCTACTTGCGGAGACTCACTGAAACAAGACAGATAATGAAACCTACCATATCAAGTACGCCTGTTATAGCTAGGTCTAAATTAAAACTACTTACACACAGTAAAGTCGCATACACACTTGTAACAGAACCTCGTCGCATAAATACGACCGTATGGACGGGACCCTGTAACCTCATCACATCACATTATAGCGAACATGACTTCGCATGGAGGTTCGCAGCATTTCCTAATATGACCTACTTTGACCCTGTTCGAGATGCATCAAGGTTCTGTTACAATTTCATCTGAAATAAGCAATTTACGTATTAATTTTGAAGATATCCTCGCTAATCAAAGTTGTTCTAAAAAACTTCATAAATATACAAGATCAACTCTCAATGCTAACTCTTTACTCAAGAAACGAATTGGTGAAACCTTTGGAACCTTTGAGACGGAATCAGTTGAAATTTTATCCGATTACTTTACCAGAGTTTTTGTCAAAGAACCTGTGTGATAACATACCAATTGTAACAAAATAAAAACGATTGAATGTGCAACTTCTTAAAAAGTGTTATTCACAAATCTTTTTAGCATTGTCGACTAATCAGTTGGCAATGAAAGATTTGTTCAAAAAGCATATATGTACTTCCTAATATCTGGAGACGAGCATCATTTACTCCAATTTTCAAAAAGGATGACAAACTTAATTGCGAAAACTATCGCCCTATCAGTTTAGCTCCGATCGTTAGTAAAGTAATTCCAACAGAACAGCATGGCCTTGTCTCCGTGCGCTCGGTTATTACAAATTTATTGCAATGTGTCAACGATTTCATTCCATGTTAAGTGACAATAAGCATCTAGTAGATGTCATATATTTAGACTTTGCCAAAGCTTTTGACAGAATATCCCGAAAGACATTTTTGCGTAAACTTTGACACTTAGCAATTCGAGGAGATCTATTATGCCTTCTCAGCGACATAACTTTTAATGTGAGAGTTGGTAGTTATCATTCTTCTTTACATCGTGTCATCGGTGGAGTGCCCCAGTAATCTGCTTTGGGATCAGCGTTACTTTTAGTGTTTGTAACTTTGTGAACCATGTAAATTCGTAGATGGACACAAGGCTCCAACAAGACTATATTGCGATAGGGTGTAACGCTGAAAAATGTGTTGTTCTTCATCTTGGTAAGAACAATCATCTACTCCAATATTCACTAGAGAATACATTTTTAAAAACGGTTCTTCAACACAAGGATCTTGGTGTCATAATAACAAACCGCTTGTCATGGTCAAAGCATGATGTACAATATGCAAATTCTATGCTTTATTTATTAAAAAAGACTTTCTTAAAGGTGTTTTAAAGTAATTGCACACGTACCAAATTTACTTGAGTTTATACAACGTTGCCACTCGTCTCACATTGGGTTACGAATAATGTAATTTTGCAGAATTTTATTTTATTGGACTGGAGAATTTTTGTTCATAGTTTTGGAACACCTTGTACGTTCTAAGAAGATTTGTTTCTAAATAGTGTAATGTAATGAAGATTTTCGACATTCAATAATGTTCAGTAATGAATGTCACTTGCTAGGACATTCTATACAAATTTAAATGTTATGCTTAGAAAAGAAAAAACAATGTCCCTTTTTCCACACAACAAAAGATATAAATAAACTATGTTCTGTATGCATATTTAAATCGAAAGTATGTAAATTTTAGTATCCTTTAAGTAGCCAGTCGACCTTTTTGGTGGGTTTCCCAGAGCATTATTACAAATCCTGAGGGCTGAATTTAAAAGTAGAGAAATGGAAAATATTTTATGAATATTTTATTCAGTTCTATATCCTCTTATGGGCGAAACTCACTGATGGGCTAGCTTATTTCCATAAATGGATTCGATAGAATTATTATTATTTTCTCTTTTCTACAGTAAAATGAACAACTAGCAACACGAAATGAAATCAAATTAAAAGTAGGTTATAACATAATTTTCAACAGTTACAGTAATATTAAAAATGTCAAGTATTCAGAGTATTCCTGTGTTATCTTTCTGTCAGCATCTAGTCACCTTATTTGCAGTGGTGGTTAATTGATATGCTATCTAGCATGGGTTTACAGTTTGTTATGCCAATTTTCATGGAGAATTACACGATTCACAGCATGTATAAATTATTAAAATGTATTATGAAAATGTTGCTGACAATTTATAGCAATCGACACAAAGAAACATACATGCAGCCCGCATATTTTTTCTATAAAATCGTGTGCCGCATATCTGTGAGAGCATACCCGATTAAACAGCTTCTGCTGTAGTAAGTACGCATGCGCCGCAGTTTTCTATTGGCGATGACGAATTGACGGATCCACCTGTTCCATTTTCATGGGGTATATCTTTTCGTTAATTTAATTATGAAAGTAATTCATTTAATTAGTGATTTTGTGCTCTTAAGATTGGAAGAAAATTCAAGTTCTACAGCGTATTCTCAAAATCGTCCTAATTTAACAAGTGAGGAATATCGGATGATGACATGTATGAAAAGTAACAGGGCGCGAGGACAAAATAGGAGTATACGTGATGTTGAAATATGTATTTCATTAACAAAAATATAGCATATATGTATAGTGCAAATAAAAAAGTAGTAAAGAAGTACAACTGAGAAATGGAAAATAATGGACACTCACGGAAAAAAGGTGGTATTTTTAAAATGAGTTTTCGACAACAAAAAATTGGATTGCTATATCTTACAAGCTGAAACTTTGCCTAAAATATACTTATTACAAGGGTGCTTTTGCGAATTATGCATGACCATATGAATTATAGTAGGTGAATTTCCGTATAAATGAAATCGAAAAGAGCATACTGACAGAAAAAGACGAAATAGTGATATGGCGAAGAAACTATTTAAAATAAATATTAAAAGATCACAATCTGGATAGAAAAATATATTAAATTTTCACGAAACATGGATGCATTAAGGACATACAGAAAGCGGTACGATAATAAGTGTTAATGTGTGACCGTTACAGTGACAGTGCTAGTAACCAATAGTGAAAAAGCCTTTTGTCCTTTTGCATTCGGAATTGGCAAACATTTGCGGGATTTATTTAATGATGGGAAAATCTCTACTTGTAACAAATTTTGCCAACTATAACATGAAACTGCCATCGCTCAAAACAAATTTATTGACATCACATAATAGGTAATGAAAGTAGCAATAATATTTGTAGTGTTTTACTGTTTCGCAATATTTGTCGAAAGCTGAGATTTTCCCGCCATAAATAATTAAAACAGAAGTTGCAAAATTCGTGCAAATATCCGTGAATTTCGCGTCCATGAGGACAAGGCTTTAGTGTGATAGCCGCAGAGTGCGCATCAGATAGATGTAAGTGGGTGGTGCTGGGCAATCGCCGTCCAAAAAGACGGTATTCTAATTTATAGAGAGGATAGCAGAAGGAGCACAATTAAAGTAAATTGTTAATGTGCTAGGTTCAGTCGACGTCAACTAGTTTTTGATAATTTTGTGTGCTTTGAATTCTTTTCAAGTGGCACGCTTAGGTAAACATGCCACCCTCACCTTCCGTACTCATCTCTGTGTTGTGAATTAGTCACTCTCTATTATTTTCGACCTTGGGTAATTGACAATACGAGATGAAAACTTTAAATTTGGAAGTAACTCTATTATTGTCTAACGCCTTGAAATTGGCAAAAATTGTTATATCACTGTTTCTACTAAAAATAATGGATGTTAGATAATGTAATTATTTTTGCCATTTTTGTATATATTTTGTTTCTAATCTGAAGCCACAAGTAATAGCGAAAGATAAAGATGGTAAAGAACATTAATGAGGACTTTGCAGCAAGAACGACGCAGCTCCATTTTATGACAGATATAGGGTTATGTGCCAGATAGATAGTAACAGACATTTAACATTCTTTGGTGCAAGATCGACGCAGATCCGATGATTTTATATACTTTAATAGCAAATAATGGAGATGCGCCACACATCATTTGATGCAACAGATATGTATCTCCAAGGAGCTGTGTCACTCTTTCTCCTAACGCGTTGTTTTGATATTTATTAAGGCGGCTACTCACTACGCGGGAAGTACCGAGTAGTATGTACGGCGACTCGCACTGACTTGCACAAGTACTTGCACTTCCCATCGGTTGACGGAAAACGGGTCCAAGTCAAAGGCAGCGAGTAGATTATTTCCGAGTTTGTTTTGTCTGCGCTTCACTAAGCGGGCTTTACTTGTACTTGTACGAGTAGCTACAAGTTTTTGTTTGTTAGCGGCCGGTTTGTGTATCATAAATTTTGAAATGGCGTAAAAATTAAGTTACATTGAAGTTTCTTGATATTTATCAGAAAGAAGCTATCACATAAGCAGCTTAAAACTAGAAATGATGTATACGTTGCCTGGAAACTAATTCAAACTGAGTTTTTAACAGAATGTGACTTGGAATGTAGCATCGAGGTTTTGAAAATGAAAAGGGACTCTATAACAAAAGCAGCTTAAGATGTCGAATCAGAATTCTCGTCCATTTTCAAGTACTCGTCTTTATACTTGCACTTCTCGAAATAAAACTAAAACTCAAGTAGGCACGTAGCGTGTACAATTTACTTGGACTCGGACAAGTGTATGCCAAGTATATTCCAAGTCGAGTACTTGGCAAGTCCCGCGTAGTGAGTAGCCGCCTTCAGATATTCCTTCTAGGTTACTAGGGTTACTACTGTTACTAGGTTAGTCGTTTGTTTGTTTGCATCACGTATTCTTAATAATATTTCCAGTGATTTTGATTGTGTTTTAATATATTCAATATGGAAGTGTTGAGTAGTGAATCCGAACCTTATAGTGGTGGTTCTAGTGATGAATACGTAGCAGATACATCCGATAATACGTCAAGTAGTGAAAGTGATGATTTGGAAGTTAAAATAAAAACTAGAAAGTCGACTGATAAATCACAATGGGCTAGAAATAAACGGAAAAAACTTTTAGCAGCTGGAAAAAGATATTTTGATGCAAGGATGTAGCGCCAGTAAAAAAGTACCAACTTCATATTTATTAATTAGTATAAGTTTTATGGTATTTATTACACTTTACTAATGTCCTTTGTAACTAGAAAACAAAAACTGATATCTGATATAAAATTATTGTCTACAACATTTGTTTCGTTTTACTTAAAATAAACAATTTTGGAGCTGCGTCATTATTGCAGCAAGATCCTCTTGGTATCAATAATTTATCGCTACGTGCCAGACTGCATATGAAACCATCATTTTGTAATGGAAAAAAATTGGAGGTTTCGTAATTTCTCATGGTGGTGTTGTAACCACTGTCCTGCGTTTTAATGCCTAACGTTTTTTTACTTGGAATTATGTGAAACCCAAAAGTCAACAATATGAACAATATTGGAAGAGTATTGACGAAATTTCACCTATCTCATGTGACAGTGTTACCAGTAAATCAAGGATATAGGTGGTTACTGTTAGCGAACGAACATTCAATATTTGGTAAACTGAACAAATATATATTTTTTTGGCAAATATTTCAGTGGTGGCCTTTCAGATGACTCCGGCAATGCACCACCTAAAGTCACCGATTATACGTATCATTTAAAGTTATTTTTAATCTAATATACTTGTAAATTTGTTATATATATTTCGATATTATTGTCTTTTGTTTGCTTTTTAGATAAAAACACATGGATTATGTTTATTGCAAAATTTGTCAAAATCAGTAGATAAATAAGAAAAAAATTATTATAAAACGGGTAATACATTTTAAAATACATAAAACAGTTCCTATTTTTTTTTATTTTAGGGTTGTTGAATAACAAACTCATGTAAGTAAATAAAATATTAGTAATATAAAAATAAATACATAAAAAACCAACATAGCTTATTCTCTATTTTCCATTAGGGGTCCCCATCAATGTGTTTTTGTGCAATATGTCCAAATGCGCCCTACACTAATTAAAACTTTCGAAGTTAATTTTAAATTTTTTATGCATTCTGCATTCGAAGTGGTAAAATTAATTAAAAGATTAAATCTCGCGTGTAAAATCTAAATTAAAGAAGGAACTAAACCGAATTCATTTTTTACCAGAAAAACTGCGTTCCAATTAATTTTTAAATTGAAGGCTCATTTAAACGGAATTTCCACTCAATTAAACTGAACTCCAATTAGCCGCACTATAAATAAAGTTTTTGATTAGACAAAGCCTAATCTACGACAACGACTGTGACTCAGAATGTTGCAAATCGGAAATGTTCATAAATGTTGGAAATTATCACTGTCATGTTTTCTTAGGTAAAGATTGGTATGTGTTAACTAATTTATTCTAAAAATTTTCCTAAACTTTCTTCAAATAAAGTCACAGTGTTCAAGATAGAGTAACGCCAGATATGCTGGTTAGCTGGTTAGAAAAGATCCAAGTCGTCGCTCTGCTATTAAACATTTAGATGCGCATTCACTAAACCCATTTTATTGTCTTAACTCGCTAAAGTCCATTGTAACATTTTGTCTAAAACATGCATCATATATTGGGATGATCTACCTACCGACGATATTATACGGGTACGGTAATCAATGTAAGGCATAATTACTTTCACTGGTAGATTTGGAAATATCTCGACTAATTTTGCCACATTTTATGGCATGCCAGTTACATGAGTTTGTTGATGAAAGCAAAAAAGCTGATAACTATATTTCGTTCAAATTTTAATCTAGTAAATCTATAGCCACTCCTATAAAAAAGATTAACATTTCTCGCTTAGAATTTTACTCGTTAACCAAACATTTACGTTAGATGTTTATTAGCAATATATTGTTTTCAATAATATAGGTATATGCTTGGAGTGGTTCTCAAATTACACTTCATTGGTTAAAAGGCTCACAACATCGATGGAGCAAGTCGCGTATCCTATATTCAAGATAAACTTTCCCCTTCTGTTTGGCATTATGTTAGCTCCAATTGCAATCTAGCATATATCGCATATTGAGGTACTCTATACATATTTTTTTGTCATATGACCCTTGGTTTCAAGGCCCTGAATTTGTGAGTAAACTATACATAAACATTAATGATCCATCGCGTAATTTCGCTCTAATTTCTTGTCCGGAGGAAGAAAGGAAAATCAATATAATGCGATTTCACTTCCAAGTCGAAGTCACCAATAGCATAATACCAATACCACCTTTCCATATAGTGCTCCTCGGTGGCAACCTTCCGATTATTGGTAATGGATCCTCTTCTTATTCACCACAACCATCTTCTTACTCGGCATAACCTTGAAAGGTATTATTTGAATAATTTGCGGGCTGGTTGTAACGTCGTCGTTTTAGATTTCTCGATGATTCGAGAGACATATAACTCTCTTCCTCAGAAGTAACTCTGATCGGTATTTATATTTGACATGTGCACGTGTCTAAAACGTTCTGGTGGATGATTTGAAATCACTGGCCTGTAAGTTCTGGTCCTTGATTTTCAAGGAGTCGTTTCCAAATCAAAGGCAGTTTGAAGCCCACAGCTCAGTTGAAATCCACTCCACAACCTCCAATTTCTTCATATCTTCCTGTTTGTTAAATGTGGATGATTCAGTTATAATGTCATTAATTGTAGGAAAGATAAAAACCCACGTGTTTTCGATAAAAAACAGGCCGAGGCACATTCAGCGAGAAACAAACGGACACGCCTCTGATCCGATGCCTCGGTTTTTTGTTCTACCGTAGTATTAGCAACTACTGCGTTTTTAATGTGTACTCAACGACAAGTACTAGATACATGAAAGATAAGAAATATAGATAGGGATAATTATTTATGAATGTTAGGTTAATAGATACAATTTATTATTTGTTTATATTAACATGTACATTACGTTATATAATTAAATATGAATTTTTAGTATTATATTATTGCCTTTCAAAAAATGGTAGAGTACCTACCTTTTTAAAATTACAGCACGAGTAAAATAAGTAAAATAACAATCATTCGTCCATAGTACTTTGTTAATAAATTTGGAATCAGTTACACTTTGATTTTGAAATAATTAACTGCAAAATTCAAGATTATTGGCGAAATCAGCTGGTTTTAAAAACCGACACGCGAAATAAACTACTATAGGTTGCATTTCATCCACGTATTCCCCCTCCATATGTGGTGTATGTGGTGATCATCCGAATCTGCGGGAAATAAATGCAGAAGATCTGACTGACGGTGGCAGATTTGAATACACGCTAAAGTGTTGAAATAATATTATTATGCATCCTGACGTGCTAACGCCGTTTCGCTTCAACGCTCGAACAATAAAATGGCTTCGTCATCAGAAAATTGTTGCGTACCGTTATGTTACCGAGAGTTGGGTTGATTTACTTCTTTTTTCAAAATTACGAGTGATTTTTTTTCAATGTTCGGTTACTTGCAAATTTGTATTACTTCAAGTCTTAATTCAAGTCTTGAAGTAATGATAAAGACAATTTTATGCTTTTAATTGATACTAACAATTTTACGTAATAAAAAAAGTAAAGTAATTAGCTGCTGATTTTAATTACAACACAAATTTGCACAGAAGGGTATATAAAAAAGCAATTTAGAAATTTTTTTCCAAAAAGGTTCATTCTTCAGATCATAAAAATCAACAAGAGTCAGTTTCTGATTATATTTATTTACCTTAACTACCCAAACTATTTCATTTAAAAAAATCAGTGTTGTGCTATTTATTAAAAAATCCTATAAAGGTTAGGTATATCAACGTTCATAGTCAAATTAAAAATAATTTAATATTTGCAATATGTCATTTTTAAATATATATTTGGGTATGGCAAACCTTAATTGTCAATCTCATTATTCGCAAAATATTTATTTGTTAAATGTTAATTTCTTAAAGTTTAATTGACATCTTATACACATTGTAAAACGAAATATTGATGTATGAATATCGGGGTAGAAGAAAATTCGCAACTAATTAATTTAATTAAAATAAAAAAATAACTGTTATTCGGTGACCAAAAAGAGTAAATTAAAAAAAATACCGTAAATTTTTTAAATGATTGCAGGCATTTTATAAAATTATATCTTATCATTGAAGAGACCAAAATTCAGCTTTAGCAGTTTACAGTTATACCTAAATAATATAAAAAAAAGTTTTGAGGTGCGCATTTACTAATATCGAGTATAAAAAGTGGAAATATGAGTTTTTAGACTGGAAAACAGAGAACAATCAGGAAATCTGGAAAATTGTTCATGTAGCAAACCTTACAAAGATTCATATGATCCATAATTAATATATTCCTGCAATTTAATTTAAAAATTGCTTTCCTGGGAAATTTCAAGATTTGTATACTAGTACAAAAATAAGTATATTTAAACAGACGATATACATAATTTAAATTATTATCTTTCATTAATGTCGTCAGTTATTTAGATCAGCTTCCATTTCTTCTTGTCAAATTTTTCCAACTAGAAAGGTAATTTGTAGCGCTTCTAATCATACACTAAATTACTGTAATAAGGTAATTTAGGACAACATAAAAACATTCCTTTGACATCAAAAGGAATCTACCAGAGGCATTTAACGTTTTTGTGAGCTGAGTATCACCAACTAGGTATACAATATATTACACTTTCAGTCATGCAAAGACAATTTGTGTCTATAGTTGTGTAATCTAAAAAGCTCAAGGTTTGTTTCACAAAGTAAAAGGAACTTTTTCTGAACTGCTGGATAATTTAATTCAAAACTTTACAGTGTGTTGTAGAAATAAGTACGGTCCTTAAATAGATACAAAAATAAATATTTTATACTTCATAATCTAAAAAACTAGAGTCACACTTTTAAGAAAATTTATTAACATTATGTTGATTTATTGCTACTTCAGTATTAAATTTTTTATTAGTGAGATTATCTATGCTGTGTAATATCATCATTAAATAAATAATTGTAATCGTCAATGCTACTCGTGTATGTGTTTAGTACAATAAGGTTAACAATCAATTCGCACATTCAAATGAGTTGAACTGCTATTCAAGTTTTGTCTAAATGTATATTAAAATCGAGACTGGACAATATTTAATTTGATTTTATATATACTTGATAATAGTATATATGTACAGGGTGTTTTTGAAAGAAGTCGCACAAATGGATGCATAAAAATGACGTTGGTAAAATATTTACCAATTATAGACATAGTCCTTGAAAGTTTCCATGCCGATATAGAATAGCGACAGTAATTTGAAAACCAAAACAGGTATAATAAAAGATATCAGCATGAGAGGCGCCTACTTAAATACTTTTTAGTTGCACTTCTGTGCAATTATAATGAATTTTATTTCTTTTTTGTTATTAAACGGTTAGTTTTAAAGCAAAAAAGTAAGAAGTAAAAGTTTTAAAATAAACCTATCTGATACGTATTTTTGAATACTCAATTTTTCTCAAACAAATAAGTTGTAACAAAAAAATAACTTAGGAGATGCTTATTTCAACCCCTTTCAAGAGGTAGAAAATTTCGAAAAATTAGTGAAAAATTGCACATGCATTAACAGAAAATTTGCCGATTATGCCCTTCTTGGTTTTCAAATTACAGCTACTTTTCCTTATTCATTTAGGAACCTCGAAGAGCTGTATCTCTTAAGGGATGAACATTGTACTAAGGTAACTTTTATGCAAATGTATTCTTTATAGCTGTGGATTCACCAGTACCATTTGTGCAACTTTTTTAAAAAACACACACTATAACACTATTAGCATGGTAGAAAATTTTTCAATGTATTAGAGTATATTCAAACTTCGATTACAAAAAAATCCTCAATAATTTGTCGTAAGCTTTGGAAACGTTACCGTGACTACGTATGTTGTTTATTTCACCGTTTATTTATTTTCGTGAATGAATGTGCCCGAAGTAATTATTAACGAAGCCACCAGTGTAGTTTCAAGTTTCTTGCCAGAAAAATAATCTTCAAGGCACGAGCGTGAATACAGCGACCTCAAATACTAACAGGAAACAAATGGTGTGATTCGGGTAACAGAAGATGCTCTGTTGATTTACATGAATCAAGGTATCTGTTAAATTCAGTCCGAATACATTATGGGCAAACGGGTCTGTTCTAAAAAGTTGTTTAGAAATCAAGGAAATTGTTCCAAGTTTGCAGGTTTGTTTCTTATTTAAAATTATATGCTAAAATGTGACGATTAGTTGGCATTTGATTTTTAAAGGTAACTGCATTTCTCAATGAGCGTTATATTACAAAAAAAGGCCAGGGTTTTAACTAAAGAAGAGATTTAACGATATGGAAATCCAGTGAAATTGTCACGAGTTATGTCGTTGATTCCATCAATAACAAAACCGAAATGTCGAGAAAATTATTTGCTAGTAGAGCCTATGCTATGCTATGCAGTTGTCTTCTACTTCAGCAGTCTCTGCAGTAGTAGATGGTTCAATTTCAATAATAATTTTAATAGTTAGATATTTGACTCGACTTAAAGAAGGCCACCTGAAGAAGCAATCCTAAAAATGCAGAAATAGGTCAGATCTCATCTATTGTGGTTGAATTTTCGAGTTCCCACTGTTTCAAAAGTGAAGTTAGATATTTATAGAGTGTTTTCATTAAACCATGTGAGTAAATTTAGCTAGATTAATTTCTTTAGATAATTATTGAAAAGAGCTTTGTCTGTGGAATTGTTCATTAGCACACCTAGATGCCTAGATGTTTGGTATCAGAGAGCATACATATGATTTCATTGATAGAAATTGTAGGAGATTTGATTTATATTAGTTTAAAATACCTACAAAAGCTAATAATAAAGAATATATGGATAGATATTGTGAATGTAATCCAACGCTGGTTGGGGCTTTAGTCCACAGAGTAGTTAGTCTCACACAATATTATTAAGACCTAAAAATACATAAACAATTTCAACTATTTGAAACAAAACAAACAAAATATATACTTTAAAAATGACTTAAAAACTATCTATATAGTAAATGTTTTTAAGTTGAAAGGAACTTTTTGAAGAGACACGCACTCCTAGGTGTGGTGTATTTAGATTATAAGAACTTTGACTGTTCCTACACACTTTGTAATTATCTAGGTATTTTCAAAGTAATCTAGTAGTTTTCTTTATTTTTGTTTCTTTTAAATTTTATTCTTAGTTAATCTAATCAAATAAATTACAAGTGGTTTCCTTATGAAGAAAAAATAAAAATAATTCTTACATGAAAATTACATAAAAATTTTACATAAAATTAGCAGTACTTTACACTTCAAATAGTATCTAATTTTACATTACATTCTACTGTGTTATGTCACACTATTGACCTGGGCACCATGTAATATTGCAAGCAATTGTTAGTTATAGTATTAAAACTGAAACTTATATGTAGTTTACTTTTTACACAAATCTCATGCACTCCATTTCTAAATTTTGATATTGGAATCAGTAACTCGAAATTACTTTTAACATATTTGGGTGTTTCTTCTGATTAGCATTAAAATGCAGCTAAAAAAAATTAATTTAATAGAAGTTAATTTATAATATTGAATAACATTACTACTTATATAGAAACTAATTGGTACCGCTTTTTCATCTCTGTGAACTTAAAAAATACAGTAGACAACACAAATATTTTCCATCATAATTTAATACAAAAATAGAGAATGTAATTTAACTTGACTCATACCTATTTAATTAAAAGAACATTTAAGCTTAAAACTTTAGACTCGATCAATTCGTCCAAAATAATCGTTGATACAAAAATTGGCTTATATTATTATTTAAAAAAAATCTCGTATTGAATGTTATTCTTAAAACATATCCAAACCATCTTCTCTTGTCTTGATTAATTGCACAAGCTGTTTCTAATTTTATTTAAAAATCTCAAGTGGCTATAATTAAAAACAAGCGACAGATACTGCTGCAGGCATTTGTTGTCGGCTCTTTTGATTTCATGCCAGACTTCTATGCCCAAAAATTAAATATATAAATTTCTTTGACACTGTCAAAGTTATAATTTATTTTTATATTCGCTGGTAACAATACAATACAATAGTTTTTGTAATATCCAGAATAATTTTTTTTTATTAAAATATTATTAATGCCATATTATTTACTAGACTGGAACAGTAAATTTCAATGCATCGATTATTACCACATAAACAATTCATAGCACATGTTTAGATAATAGCTGATCGATCACAATAAAAATTTAAAATTTTATGTGACGATTTTTATAAACAGTACTTATTCCTAATTTATTTTTAACGATTAAATTGTAAACTAAATTTGCAAATTTAAATTTTTATACAGTGGTAGTACAAAAGTATGCATCATTTAGAAATAGTATATTATACAGGAAGGTCAAATTCGGTTACCTTTAAAGGGTTTTCACAAATTATTGAGATACAGGTGATTTGAAATGAGCAATTTGGGACATTTATGTAGTTAAACAAACAAATATTAATGGTCATATTATGTATGGTATCTAATACCAAATATCCACATGTTACGTAACAATACCATAGACAAGATTGCATTCAATGAATAATTTTCAGTAAAAAGGCATACCTGGCATAATATTATCATTAAACGGTTCTCAAAACTCGAATTGTACTAAAAATTTTAATTATCTACATTACATTACATTAGAGTAAAACATCTAGAAAAGCTAGTAAAAAAGAATACAGGGTGGTCCATAAGTAGGTAATGGCCCATGGAGACATACTAGATTTTTCACTACAAACTGTTACGATTTAAGCCGACATGCCTTAATAAAATGTTGGTAATAAAAAAGATACAGAGTGTCAAAGTTGGAATTTAAAAAATGATTATCTGTAATAATTACAGCGCGTCTGTATCAATCATGTGTTGTCTATTTCAACGTTTTTCCTAGAGGGCGTCATATGTGTGACGTAAAAGCGAGCGTAACTTTTTTGGACCTACGGTTATCACGTTTTTTAATAAGAAATCTTAATCCTGTATTGTTTTGAAATAAAAAGGTACACTTGTTATTAGTCTTAGAAATTGACCATTTTCAAGATAATAGCATTTCCACAATCAGCTTTATAGTTCCTTGTACAATATTTCTATATATATTCTAAAAATATCTAGATTCCACAGAGTCTCATCTGACAGCAGAAACGTCCTGAAGACTGACAGCGACCAGTTACCTAGGCCAGGTCATAATATCCTGAAAAACTATAGTCGACTGAATAACAACACGACAAGTTAAAGCTTTAAAATCATTATTTGAGTATTAAATATGAACAATCTATAGCAATAACAATGGCACTCCCACATTACAGGTCTTTGAAATACTCGAAGCAGGACAGACGCACCTAAATTCAGGTAATTAAGAAAAAATTCACATATTTTTAAAAATGTATATATTTGCATGGTTTATGAACCAAAGTTTTGGTTTCAGTTTAAGCATAGCATTTGGATCGGTCAGTGGTCGCGCGGTTTAGGGCGTCAGTACTTGAATCGAGGTGACTGGATCGCTGTGGGTTCGACCCCCGCAGCCGGTAGACCGTATATAAGCTATATTCGTGGAGAGATTGGCACCCTCTCTGCGGGTATGGTAGGGTGGAAGAATGTTGGCTTGGGTCAATGTGAGAGATTGATACCGGTTGACGTTTGACTACCCCCCTAATTAATGAGGTTTTCCAAGTTTCCCT
Organism: Monochamus saltuarius; assembly: GCA_025584915.1. Lineage (NCBI taxonomy): Eukaryota > Metazoa > Arthropoda > Insecta > Coleoptera > Cerambycidae > Monochamus > Monochamus saltuarius. The sequence continues at coordinate 20,254,014 of CM046723.1, read as the reverse complement.
GATTCCTGCACTGAATGGTGGTTAGGGTCTACTAACGTAAGTCGTTCCTGGGCGCAAATGCGGCCTGCTTAATGATATTATGCCGCCCCCTCTCCCGCACAAGTCTTCGACTTCTGGGCTAATCCTCGCGATTAGAATGAGGGGTAGAGATATTATTATTATTATTATATGCGATTTCTGAGTAGTCGACGATTTCTATTTTTGATACATAAATTATCCCCTTAAATTATTTTATGAAGAATAACACAAAATTATGATTTGCACACAATACCTCAGAGTTAATTCTCGCCACATAAACTCAAACAACGTGTCAGTACTAACCATTTCGTACTTCATAGTGGGTGAAATCGGTTTTAAAAATAAACACAAAACATCGAATAGCAAAATATTAAGGTTGTAGGCACAGGTAACAGGTAGTTGTCACGGGCAGTAGGCGAAACGTCCCGCACCAGTTCCATCATCTAGAATTGATAGCCAGCGAGGTAGACGAAGAGGTTATGTTGATACCGGTGCACTGGTCCAGGACAAGGGAATAAGCTGTGGCAAAGGCAAGGTACATGTGGTTTCTTTAACTAATGCACTGCTTAAGTCATTTGTTTTAAGAGTTGCGGCACTAACGTATAAAACATATTTAAATCGTTTTGATAACCACGGGCAATGTTTTTCTCTTAGTGTCTTGTTTATTTAATTAAAATTTTTCGTGAAATACAGTGTAATTAAGTAAAATATGACACATTATTCAAAGAGTGAAAAGATTAACATGCTAAAAGCATATTTGTTAAGCAGTGATAACGATAGTATGTATTGTGATAAATCAGTTGGAGTGTCAGCAATAATATCGTTAATGAAAAAATAAACAATAAGGGACCAAGAGTAGATCCTTGTGGGACACCTGACTTTTGTGGGTATTTCAGACTGACAACTACGGCATTGCATATATTGCTATCTATTAATGGATAATGACCAAATTCTGGATAACTGTGAGTAGAGAATCTGGTATATATTTTCAATTTAAATGGCAAAGGGGCTTTATAAATAAAATATTTCAATAATTCTTTGTCTAAAAATTCTAGATATTATCTTTCTTGTAGCCTATTTCAAGACATTAGTATAACACTGGCAACACACATCCACCATTACTCTTAATGATCTTAATATCGGGGTTAGATTAGTGATCCTTCTATTGAAAAGTCATGAAATTTATTTAAAATTTAACTATTTTATTTCTGATTTTTTTTTTGTAAAAAAATAATAAAATACGTGTTCTACACAGTGAACTGAACAAATTTCATATCACTATTTAAATTTCTTTTGAGACTATTCCTGATTGCTCGCGGCCTCGATCTATTCACGTCTCCCAAACCAACGTCGTGTCGAACTGATTCAATACTAGAACGTACCAGGAGCGTCGTGTTACCGGGAGTTTTGGGTTGGTTTCTCTCTTTTAAAAGATCGAGAGTTTTCGACTGTTCTGTCTTTATTGGACCTCTCAAATACGTGGTTAAAATTAATGGCATTACGACTTAATCACCCTGTATATACATAGGTATTAAAATATTCTCACTACAAAACGCGAGTATTTACGTTGCTACTAAATATTTTATCAAAATATTGTTCATAACTGGAAAGATTTCTGCGAATGCTCATGAACACGTCACTAGTAGTTCAAAACAAGTTGCCAACTTCGTTTTGTGCCATTATTATTGCAATACGTTGTACTTAACTTTGCACAAAGCAGAGAATGCTATCAGATCCATTCTAAAATAAACCAATGTGACCATGTAGCGCTGGGAACAGAAACAGCTGCCTATCGGGCTACTGCCGCTTCTTCATCAAAGTCACCCTGCACTTTTTCTACATAACTTCCTTCTTATGTTTACTGCCGAAGTTTCACAAACTATTATCTAAAATGCAAATTAGTTTCGTGTTTAATGTCCTACCCTTTCAGATCGAGTTTAGTTAGCGTCTACAGGGAATTAAATATGAAAGGCGCCAGAGAATGAAAGTTTTTGGTTTCCTCTTTATTTTTAAGGCAACTAATTTTCGTCCGAGTGGTGACTGGTGAGACCTAATTTTTTTCGGAATTAAAATGATGAAATATGAAAAAAATACTGCGATCTAGGTTGGAAAAGCAATAGCTAAAAATTAAGAAAGATACTGGATCTAAATCGGAGCATAAATCCAAGAATTTTATAGGCACTACTAACAGTTTTTTTAACATGAGGTACAAAGGATAGTTCCGAGATCACATATAGTTTCAGGCCTATTTAAAATAATATTGCCCAACTTGTAGTCATAAACCAGCACACGAAACTTGCGACAATATGAAATTACACTGCACTTGGCAACATTACAGGTAAGTTCTTACTAACACACCACAAATTAATAATATTTATAATTAGCTGCACTTTATTAGTCAGTGTATGACATCATCAGCATAAATTAGAACGTTTACGTTTTATAGGTCAGCAATAATATCGCTAATGAAAAAAATAAACAATAAGGGACCAAGAGTAGATCCCTGTGGGACACTTGACTTTTGTGGGTATTTCAGACTGACAACCACGGCATTGCATATATTGCTATCTATTAACGAAGAATAAAATAAGGGAAAAAGATTAGTACTTCCAATCCTATCCAATTTGCCCAATAATTCAAAAGCTTTTGAGAATTGTATATAGACAACTTGGCTAGTGCGATATAAGGTATCAATACTGAATTGAGTTTTACAACAAAAATTTGTGACGGTAGACCGTGTTCCTCTGGTACAATAAAATTACTTACGTAATTTGATAAATAAAAGTAAACAACGTTTTCAAAAATCTTGAAAAAAATGCAGAGTATGGTGATGAGGCGATAATTGGATATATAATTAAAATTACTTTACACAATATTTACTAGTAATTTTTAATTTACATTATACAGGATGATTCTTAATACAGTGCCTTCATAAATGATTACAAGCCACGTGATCAGGGTCGAGATTCTCAAATCAATCACAGAGCAATTCATATGCGAATATCCTTTTCCTCACTACGGCAATTGAGAGAGAAGAAATCTATTTGCATACCAGTTGTTCTTCGAGAATCACAGTCCTGGTCACGTGGCTTTTAATCATTTATGAAGGCACTGTATATACGCATAAACTTGGGAAATTATAGATGACAAATAGTGAAAAAAAATGTAGTAACATATTTTTAATTTCGGAAGTTTACAAAATTTTTTTGTTTATATTTAACTAAAAAGTAGACATTTTGCATAAATTTAAGCATGACCGACGTGAAAATTCTTTTCTTTTGTTTAAAAATGTAAAAATATGTTCCAAGTTCCATAGATTTTGAATGAGGTTTAGCATGTGTAAAGATATTAAAACTCATTTTTTTGAAAACTTTTGCCGACATCAAATTTCAACAGGAGTAGTTTTATTTTGTAAAAAGCTTAGTTTTAAATTTTGCTATGAAATTATCAAAGAAAAATATACGCAAACGTATGGTCGGTCCATCCCGTCCTTGGACCAACTGTATTGATTTTGTTTTAGATTTTTTAAAAAAGTTATAAGATTATGCCACATTTGGGAAACACTAATTAAAAATCGTCATCAAGAACTAACTCTTCATACCCTATATGTCGAAAACTAAGCGTATTAGGATATATGATTATAAAGACTGTTCGTCTTTTTTTAAGGTCTAGAAAACACAGTTACAATTAAACGCTACTACTCCTCTCGAAAAAAAAAATAATAGGGGGTTAAGACATGGTTATACCATTTTATCCGAGGAGAGGCTGCAACCGTAGTAGTCGTAATACCAACAACAGGAACCGAGATTAAGGCTGGTTTCGCAGTGCCTGAATAAGCCGTAACCCATTTTTCTCATTTATTTTCCGACAGAATAATTTCATTTTTTAACTGTAGTTCTATTTAATAATTATCTATTACTTCCTCGCGTTAAAATTTTGATAATAAATTCAGAAATACAGCAAAAAAATAATTTTCGATTTTTGGTTCACTTATAAGCTGAAATTCGGCCACGAGCAAGTTATAGATATATTTTTTTAATGATTTTTCACGTTTGTCCCATACCAATATATACAAAAATGACTGAGAAAAATGGGTTCAAATTTTCCAATAATTTCTTAAATTTACTGAAATTTTAACTTGGTACGTGAGACGTTTGGGTGGAACTTGAAATAAAGCTCCGCCTTTACACGTCACAATTCATTCATAAAATTCGAAGATGTTACTCCTATAATTTAACAGAGTGATAGACAGGGTGTTAATATAAAAATTGATAAGGAGAAAATAAAATTTCCAATTTTGAGGAAATTTTATTTTTGAAGATTTAACTTCGGAACGGTTATTAAACCTGCGAAAGACCGTTCTGTATACAAAGTGTTGAAAAATTTTTCACCATTAAAAAAAACTTTAAATCAAGAGAGCTAAAAAATTGTTTTTGGTAAAACGTCTAACAAGGGTTCTTTAGAATAATAATTAACGAAAAAATACAGGGTGTTTAAAAGACCCCAACCAATTTCTAAAAACCCTAAAAATGAAGGGAATAAAAAAAATCTTTGATCAAAGATTGAACAAGGGTCTATTAGAATATTAATTAATACAAAAATACAGGGTGTTTAAAAAAAACTACAATTTCTAGAAACCCTGAAAATTAATGGATTTAAAAAAAATTTTAGATGAATCTTTCAAAAAGGGACTATTTATTACCTTACTAATTAACGAAAAAATACAGGATATTTTAAAAAAATTAACCAATCTCTTAAAACCCTCAAAATAATAAAATTTCAATAGAGTTTTTGATTAAACTTTTAACAAAGGTCTATTTAACACTAATTAATGAAAAAAATACAGGGTGTTGAAAACAACTTAACAATCTCTAAAACCCCTAAAAATTAATGGATTAAAAAAAAATTATATGAAACTTTTAAGAAGAGTCTGTTAGGTCACTAATTAACGAAAACATACAGGGTATTTAAAAAACTGAACCAATCTCTTAAAACCCTCAAAATAATAAAACTTAAAAAAAGTTTGTGATTAAACTTTTAACAAGGGTCCATTACAACACTAATTAACGAACAAAATACAGGGTGTTTAAAAAACTAAACAATCTCTAAAAACATTGAAAATTAATGGATTTAAAAAAAAAATGATGAAACTTTTAACAAGGGTCTATTAGATCACTAATTAACGAAAAATATACAGGGTAATTAAAAAATAGCAACAATTTCTAAAAAAAACCTAAAAATTAAAGGAATAAAAAAAATTTGATCATAGATTTAACAAGGAAATTAGAACACCAATAAAAAAACAGGGTGTTTAAAAATCTGAACAATCTCTAAAACCCCTGAAAATTAATGGATTTAAAGAAATATATCTAACTTTTGACGAGGGTCTATTAAAATACTAATTAAAGAAAAATATACAGGGTGTCTAAAAGCTTAACAATGTCTAAAACCCTAAAAATTTATGGAAATACAAAAATTTTTGATAAAACATTTAACAAGGGTCTATCAGAACACTAATTAAAGAAAAAAATACAGGGTGTGTAAAAAGCTTAACAATTTCTAAACACCTTAAAAATTTATGAAAATACACAAAATTTTTGATGAAACATTTAACAAGAATTTATTAGAAGACTAATTAACGAAACAAATACAGGGTGTTTGAAGGAGCCTAACCAATCTCTAAAAACCCTAGAAATATATGGAACTACAAAACATTTTTGATGAAACATTTAACAAGGGTCTATTAGAACACTAATTAACGAAAAAATACAGGGTGTTAAAAAAAGCCTAACCAATCTCTAAAAACACTAAAAATTTATGGAACTACAAAACATTTTTGGTGAAACATTTAACAAGGCCCTATCGAACACTAATTAACGAAAAAATACAAGGTGTTTAAAAAAGTTAACACATCTCTAAAAACCCTAAAAATGTATAGAGATATAAAAAATTTTGGATAAAATATTTAACAAGGGTCTGTTAGAACACTAATTAATGAAAAAAATACAGGGTGTTTAAAAAGCCTAACCAATCTCTGAAAACTATAATAAATAAAAATAAATTTATGGAAATATAAAAATTTTTGATAAAATATTTAACAGGGTCTATTAGAAAACTAATTAACGGACAAAAATATAAGGTGTTTAAAAGAGCCTAACCAATATTTAATAACCAGAAATTTATGGAATTAGAAAAACATGTATTAACAAGACTCTATTGGAACACTAATCAATGAAAAATATAGGATGTTTAAAGAAACCTAACCAATCTCTAAACAACCTGAAAATTTATTTATTTTAATTGTACTTTATTTAATTTCTGAATTTGAAGGTAATTAATTTTGTAGGTAGGTATAGGACACATAATTTATAATAATTACGTATATTTATATAACATAAGAATCTGAAATAATTAATGTACTGAAAGAAATAATCACACGTTATGCAGATTATTTATTTTAGTTATACAGTGTGTATAGTTATTTGTATAGTGTGGTGAGTAATAGTCAATGTGCAGCCATTCATAAATGTTTAACTGAACTACTATTTTCAGTGATTTTTGTTTAAAATATTTGGCCGAAGTTTAAACAGGATTATTTTGCAGGAAAAGAATACGTTTTAATCAAATCTTTTACAAAAGTATTACATTTCAAATATTTTTCAGTATATATCAACACATATGCGATTTTTAAATTAGACATTAATTCTAAATTGAAAAGATCTAACTTTTAACTTTTGGAACCACAATAATATGGAAAAATATCCAAACGTCAAATTGTATTATTATTTGCACTTTCATACATTACAGACAATTTAAACTACATACTTATATAAATAATTTTATTAAATTATGACATTTTACTATTTCAGGTAACATATGATCATAATAGAAATGTTTTAATTTTATCACCATACATTCCCAAAACTGATCATCTCTTTCAACCTATAATAGATAGATACACAAAATAATTAATGGGCATAAATCTTTACTAGATTGTTCTACAACCATTCCTAGAGGAGTCCAAACTATAAAATAACAGTATTTAGCCCGAGTTATTGCCATCTGCCCTTGTATTTGATAATAATAACTATGCCCTTTTTCAATTTCCATTGCCCGTTTTCATTGTGGAATAATAGACTCGTTTGATACTATCTTCAAAGCTTACATTACCAGCCAAGGGCTCCGCATCTTGCACTCATAAAAAGTGAGTATATTTTTTGATGGGCATCAAACAGCAAGAATTTATTCTGAATACCTCATTTTGAGACTAAAAGTCCCTATAAATATGTTCTAAAATGTTTTGTTAACTGAAATACAGGCCCTTGAATTGTATTATTTATTTATTGAAGTCGATACGACATGGCGTTTTCAAGAAAAACAGAAAACACTGTTTATAAGTCATAAGAGGGCTTCTTCTGGATATAATTGAATACCCTTTCATATTTTCCAAAAATATTAGCAAAATTTCAATTAGGCCACATTTTTTGCAAAAATTCATAGACACCCCTCTATTTCCACCACTAAAATTAATATGTGATGATTTTCGGTGACGAATTATTTGCTCTCAAATACCTACCTTTCGCCGCAACATACAGATTTTTGTTTGTCAGCGGTTATTTCGTTAATAAATAAATAAATAAATAAATAATAAAGTTCAACGCCCTGCACCTCAGAAACGAAGGAATTTAATATTCTTAAGTTCTGCTAATTAATAGTGAGACACCCTAAATAGAAATGTCAGAGATTGAATGCTACGAGTACATGAGTTATAAATTTTAAAAGACGAAGCTTTTCCTTCCGTGAACACCCTGTTTATCACATAATAATAAAAAAAATGTATCCACACAAAGAACTACATTATACACACTTTACAACTAAACCAAAAAATTATTAAATGTGTCATATTGATTATTTCAGTTCACTTTTTATTTGCGGTAAATATACAAATATTTCAAGTAGATGCGAAGTATAAATATTTACAGATCTATTATATTTATAATTTTAGAAACATAAAGTAGTACCAACAAATATAATCGCCCTGTAGATTTTGTCAATAGTATACTGTTTCAACTGTGAAGATACATTACTGCAAATATTAATCGCCCTGTATATTTTGTCGATATACTGTTTTTTGTAAATTTATATTTGAAATCATTTCAAATTATTTATGGATACACTACTACAGATATTAAATCGCCCTATATGTTTTGTCCGTACACTGTTTCTTGTAAATTAATATTTGAAATCGTTTCAAGATTATTTGTGGACAGCTGCGAAGACGGGTCAGCCGGGGAAGCACGCTCATTCATATCTGAACAAACGTAAACTCTACACGTGGCTCTCGTTTTTTGGGCGGTTACAAATGCGTCTGGTTTTATGCGAGCTTCTCTGATGTTCGCTGTCTTTGTCTGTATCGCATACAAACTGTTTTATCGTAGTGGACGGAAGCCGGGTGTTACTCGCTACGTATAAAACTGTGACACGCCTTCTTTATGAGTCGGTTTCTATCATTTGCGAAACCAGCCTTAATATATGAATGGTTCACGCGTACTGATAGCGGGCCTGCATTTACAGGATGATATTCACATATTCAAATAATTTCCTGTAACACGCATAAAGAGGTAACAAGGATAAACAGTAATCTACTTTACGAGTACCTAGGTCTGCCCACGTAACATGGCTTTAATTTTACATAAAATAAATAACACAATAAGTCTTGAGAAACGTATCCAACAGCATCTTTCGTTAATTAGAACTTCTGCTATTCAAATGTATTTGTCTTCCGATGTAGTTGCGCAATTAACCGTAGCTAATTGACATTGACAAATAGAATTCCGCTTTTATTGTTACGTTTCACTAGGTTTTCGCATCCTACGCCATGGATTTGACTAATTTAATCGGAAGCTGATATATCGTCGCTTATACCGTTCTACTAATTATGAGAGGGTTTCTGGAAATTCAAAAACATTGCCGTTCGAGGCACGTTACTTTGAAGTGCTCTAAATACCGCTCTTTTATACTTCTATAAAGCATACTAGTCCTAAATGCAATGCAGTAGTTAAATTAGATAGTCTTCGAATAGTTACAATTTTGTTTTTAGTTATACATGTAGACATAGTTTAAATTCAACTGTCTAGCTTAATACTGGTCGCATTTCCTGAGCTGGATGCATAGTCTTACAAGAATAAATCTATGGTTGGGTGCCACGTCATCAATTTGGGTTTCTTGACGTTTGCAGAAACATGTCACTTTTTCCGCAAAACTAACTCTGAAATCTATAAATCATCTCTAAGTATTTATATTTGATGAGTTCAAACATACATTTTTTTAAATCGAACACCCTGCATGTTTTTATAATTGCGTTATTTTCCCCTTCATAATGAAATATACCTAATAATTGCTACTTTATATTCTGAAAATTGTTAAGAAACGTTAAATTGAAGAAACTGCATGGTGCATAGTTGGCCATGCATTTTATATACCGGGTAAATCAGAACTTATCTAAAGAAATTTGGGAATAGATGAAGAATGGAATCAATATCGTAAAAAAATTACTTTATACAGGGTGGCCAGGTGAAAACGAAACAGAGCCATTTTCAGGAACTGCGCCAAGATTGTAGAAAAACGCTCAGACCCGCTAGATTAAAGGGCGACATTCTTTGTATTTTTGATTCCGCTACTTTCACCCCCCCAAGCAAGGGTAAGCATCACCTCAAAATATTTAAATGGCATTGGGGGTTGAGTAATATTTATATTGAAAGCTCTTTCAATTCTCTTTACAACAGACTTTAAATTTTATAATTCCGCCCAATACTTTGAAAAAAAATGTACATTTTAAAATTTAAATTATCTTTAGTTGCTTACTTACTACTTAGTAGTTGATCAAATGTTCAAACTGATGATTGCCCGCTTCCATACAAGAATAAAGATTTTATTCGAACGTTCGCGCACATTCTGAAATATTTCCGGAGTAACTGCAACAACTCCCAACTTGTTTTAGATGCAAGGATAGGTTGACAATTTTTCTATTTTAAAGCTTTATCAACTGCAAATACAATTACGTATTTTTTTATACTTTTTATAAGTAATGTGCCAGAAAAAATAAAATAAGGAAATGTTTACTGATAAAATATGTATTTTCGAAAATTTCTCTCTAAAATTTTGTTGAATAGAACGTTTTTTTTCTCCTTATTCAATCGTTTTAGTTCGGTATCTTTGAAAATTTGCAAGTGGCATGAGCTAACGTTCCTGTTATTTGCTAAGCCCTAGACTATTAAAGCCCTAGTTATTAAATGTCTAAAATTATTTATCTTTGAATAACACACTATTTTAATGCAATAATATATTCATTTTTAAGTCGAAAGTCAAGTAAAACTTCATTATATTAAGTAGGTACCTACGTACATTGCAAAAAACTGCTTAGGTGCATGTTTGTTTTTTCTAATGTCATGTTTTACGTTCTAGTATTAACAGTACCCTGATGTATTATGTATTAAGGTATTAGTTTTATGTCATTTGTGTATTCCTTTAAAACCTTGTGTAATTTATTAAACATATGTATTTTGTATAGCTGCATAAATAAATTCAAAGTAAGTAAATTCTTTATTAATTCACTTCATATTACAAAAATACCATTAGCGTACTAGTACTCATCAATAAATAGCAAAAATCATTAAGTCATAGTAGACAAAATAGGTATAAATATTTGTTTAATAGTTTGTTGTCCTGGGAATTGCAGTAATGCAATGTTGGTATGTAGTTTACATAAATATAAACGAAAAACACAGTGGCCTTCTTGAAAAAATTTCACATTATTGGGACCCAGCAAAAGCTTTTGCCCGGGGCCCGCTTTGGCTTACGACTGCCCTGGAAAACTCAGTCAAATCAAATTAAAATATATTTATTGTGTACAATGGCTAATACATCAACCTATACACAAAAGGACTAGACACAGATAACTGATAATTAAGTATACCCCTTAAAAATAAAAACATAACCTATAGAAAACCCGTATAAAACCAATTCAGTCACCCAGATTAATAAGTGGAATGAAGATCTCTGGTTGCTTTAAATTGTAAACAATTACACCTCCCTTTACTAATGTGGTTTTACCAACACCGATTTAAATTAACTTCTATAAATTTGACTTTAAATATATAAAAAAATAATGTATTGTAACCTCGAAATTAGGTTATCGTTGAAACACGTCACGTAGACAAACAACTTTATTGTCACTCTTGATTATACAAGAAATCTGCTTCAACAAATTCACAACTGTCAAATACTTTACTTTGACGTTTCAGTCATTCGCGTTCGACTGGTAGGTGAGCTTCAATTATAAATTCTAACGAATACAGGAACATAATTAACCAACTAAAAAGGTAGGTGAGCTTTCGTAACAGTATTTATTTCCGTATAAGTATATTTTTAAATCTATTCTGGATAATATTACGAATTATCATTAACTTTCTAAGTTGCTAGTCCTAAATTTGGCCAATAAATTGATCAGCAACATATAAAATGATCTAATTGCGACAATTTCTCAACTAAATTGAGCAATATCGTGTGGCAAACACTGTTAAATGCTAAAACCAGTTTTAGAGACAAACTTGTAAATTTATTACGAGAGCTAAACATGATTAATGGTCCTGGTGTAATTAGGAAACATCGCCATTTTAATTTTCTTAAAGTTACTTTTGCACTATAACTTAAAATAACGACACTTTCCAATTAAACCAACTTTGGGGCGATGTACCAAAGCAAGTTTTTCAATTTTATAGACTGCATTAAAGCATATTCTAGGACATAACGTTAAATCACATTTTATAATGTCGGCCATAAAATCTGGCGTTGGCACATATAACCTCTGCGTTATTTCTTTTTAGTGGAAGTGAGAAAATTTTTATCGATCTGTTTACCGGAAGACGGTGTAGTTCCTCAGAGGGTGAGGAAATGGACTTACGGAAAGGAATCCGGAAAAGATTCTGGAGGCAATAACCATTTGGAGACAAAGGCCCCTGCTACATATAAATCAGAAGCGAAGGAGCACGCCGATATATTTAAACTGTACAAGGTGATCAGAGACTCTGGTGGGTTTACGCTAGGCGAGCGATTTAAATTGCATTTAGCTTGTTTTGTTTTTAAAGTTATAAATTTAAATATGCCTGAATATTTACCTAATAAGCTTCTTAAAAACAGTGATGTTCATGATCGTATTACTCGGCATAGAGAATTATTAGTTACCCCTAGACATAGCTCTGTAATGTTTCATCGATGCTTCTCTTACCATGCTCCTAATATTTTTAACTCATGATATCAGAGGAGCCACTAGTCTTCACGCTTTTCAACAGAAAGTCAAACAGTTTATAATCAACAGTCGTGATCGTTACTAACTAATTTAACTTAAATATTTTGCGACTTGTTAAATGTTACTACTATTTTTTCTAATATTACGTTAATATGGGTGGTTGTATGAGCAGCCTGGTTGGATACCGCCAGCCTCTATTAACTATTCTCTTAAATGATGTAACTTAAATGTAAATAAAGGCATGTTATTATTATTATTATTATCATATGTTCAATACGGTCTTGCAAGAAATCCGAAATTTGCTAATTACACTGATTTATACAGGGTGTTTCAGAAGGAGATGTACGTATATCAGTATTTTATTCTACGCAAAAAATTTTCTGACCTTAGGTCTGAACACGATTTGTTTAGGATGTCAAACTTAAAAAAATAATTTCGACTACTACAAGTTAAATTCATGAAATTTTGTATACAGAGGTTTCTTGGGGCGCTGAAATTCAAATTTTATAAACGATTGGCTGTAACTCCAAAATAAACAAAAGCTTTCGATACAACAATACATAATTTGCATGCATCATCATCTTTAGATGAGTTTTTAACGGAAACAGGTGCTCCTAGAGACTTCAATAAGGTGTACACTTCTTAAGTAGAAAAGGTAGGGGAAATTGTTTTTCTATTCCGAAATGACACACACCGTGGCACAAAAAAGTTGAAGCGATTTAAGAGGATCCTAAGGCTTGCCACAGACTATGCGTGAATTCGCGATTTGTAATAAGCGCTGCATGGTTTGTTACGAATTTGTGAATAGTGTGTAGGGTCTTGTTCGTTAAAAATCCATTCATAAAAATCCTACACCCTATGCACGAATTCCATACAAATCACGCATCGCCCATTACGGATCGCGAATTCACGCATAGTCTGTAGCGCGCATAATGGCCGCTTGTGGCGCCATCTCAGAGATACAGCCAATCGTCCATAAAATTTGAATTTCCCATCCCAAAAAACTTCCACATACAAAATTTCATGAGTTTAACTCAAAGTGGTTGAAAGTTATTAAAGAAAATATAATTATTTTTTTTTTAATTTGACATCCTGGATATCCCAAACGAGGCTTTTTCAGACCTAAGTTCATAAGAAATGTTTTGCTTAAAATTGAACTTAGAATACTGACGTATGTACATCTCCTCCTGAAAAACTCTGTATATCTACTCAAAATATCCCATATACTTTTAATTTGCTTATTCGTCTATATTAGTAAAACTAAGAATACACGGTAAAAACATATTTGTTAATTAGAGACATACTTTTTGTCAAATTTATTTTATTTATTTACAATCACTAATTAAAGTAGTTTTTTTTACAGTGACAACAAAAAGTTGACGTTTATTAAGAAGTGTCATTTAAGTGTCACTTTACTGTTTGACGAGCGATAAAATCTAGCAAACGCTCGTCGTCAATAGCAACCAAGTATGCAGCGTCCTTTTTAAGAGGTAAATTTAACAACTGTCAAATTTTGTAAAATTTGCGCAGTTGAGGTGAGGCAATTTTAGTTGAAAAAATGATGGAAATTGAAAATATTGACAGTGATATCCCGAGATTAGAAATAATGCAAAAACTGTAACTTTAAGTTTGTTGCCAAAAAAAAATCAAAGAACGAGAAGAAATATAAGTTATTTGTGATAAAGAACATTTATTCAGAAAACGTACTCCTCGCCTATTTGAGAAAGCAAAGACGCTAAACTCGTCATCATTATGGTCGATTTACTCGATGCTAAAATTCACATTATCTACCAAGAATATATATTCACTTCAGCAAGTTCAAAAAGTTGACGGCATTTTTAAAGGACCAAGAAGTTGAATATAAGCCTAAGAAAACAAAAACTTTTTCTCGAGCGGAAATAAGCAGACTTTTGCCGATGATGAAACATACTTATTAAAAAACGTAAATTCTGTACATATTGATTATTGTAAAACTTGTAACTTAATATAAATATCTTATTATAGGTAGTTCCAATTATTGGATGTTTGGATGCTGCAGACGTGACGAATTAGTAAAAATGTTCATAGTTACTATTCTATAATTCTATCAACTTTTTGTCATTTTATGGGAAGTATGTACCCTTGAAACCTATAAACGAAAACACACGAGCGTGATGATTCTAAAGATTTAATAAAGGTTGTAATCAATTGGTAGACATGAATGTTATTGCTAAAATACCAAACGATATTGCCAATTATCTTAACCTGCCATAGTGTCATTTATACAGAGGGTTTTTGCCGAACTTTATTGGTCCATGGTTGAAGGTGATACTATACAATTGAAGCGAACCGGGGGATGGAAGAGTTTTACAGTTGCAGAAGAATACATAGCATCAACGAAAAAATTCAAACAAATAAGAACATTTTAACTAAGCCATCAAATAATGTACAAGTAATTGAATGTAGCAGTCGCAAATTATGAATGAAATTTTACTATATCAGAATATAGCCCTAATATGCCTTCTGCATCAGGAATTATTATTAAAGATTGTAAATGATGTTAGCATTCGTAAGATTAGTTAAATTTCTTGAAAAATGGAATTTTAAAGTACTAAGACGTTAAAATAAAGTAGAAGTTGTAGGATTTTAAAGAAATTTCCATTACGTATTATCGGGGATATTTTGTGACGTTTCAGAAACGTGACATGACAATTTTATTTTTTAAATAAAAAGTTATTAATATTTGCGACTAATTTTATTATTTGAATACAGTATGAAATAAAATATGGTAGCTTCAGGGTACTTGTAAATTTTTACTCATACCTTAAAGCTTCACTTTTTATCCTGGATACATAAATAACTACCCAGCAAACAATTAAAGTTAAAATTACGTTAACTTGACCTTAGAATTGGTCAAAAACTTTTCATGACCAATTCCATATAAGGGAAGTTTACCTATATTCGTTGGCCTTTTTCCTTATGTGGGGAAAAAACTGAAGTAATATGGAAGGTAATACTTGGGCGGCAAGAATTTTATACCAATAAGATAATTGGACCTAAAAGAAATACGGACCAATTTTATGTTAAAATTTCGAAATATAAAAGACATTATTACCAAAATCTACCCTAATTATGCCCTTTATATGACATACTTTTGCCAGAGAGAGACAACATTATATGTTTCATTTTATATATTCTAATAACGAACAGGCATAGGAAGAAAAAGAAAGACTATAAGTCAGGCTACTAAGCTACAAGTAGAGTAGGAGTTAGTATATTTATAGATATTTAGATTTTAATATAATAAAGTCCGTATATTTGGTTTCCATTCATCAAATTGTACAACCCAGGAAATTTTTTCGTATAATGTCATGAACAAACTTTCATAAAAATAACGCGCCTTATAAATATACATTTTTACTATTGCTTTTTAATAATATTACTATACTGAAGAATAACCTAAAATAAAAACTGAATGTACTTCGTGATAAAATGTGTTTAATAATCTTTCGTCATAAATGTATTAACTAATATTATCTGTATTAACATAATTTTAATGAGTAATTAATTAGAAATAATGAACAAAACATTTAGTGTTTATAACAATATGGCCGCTCAAACAAAATCAACTTTGAAGTCAATTTGTCTGTATGTTTTAACCTATAGGGCAGATTGCCTATGCCAATGCTGACGTCACAGGAAAATATTAACTTTGTGGTTGAAATTTCCTCCAAATGAAGATATTTTATGGTAATTTATTACCAATTAAATTATTACTAGGTACCTACATATAAAATTCTACTCTTGGATTTGTGATTGAAACTTCAAATTAAAGCCAATAATATTATATATGCGTAATAACAAAAACAAAATAAATATTTTCGAACGGAATTCAATTCGAATTTCAATTCACGTGCACTATTGAGTTCATCTGACACGATAACAGACATAGGAATACTTATATATGAAGTATTTATCGATATATTATCATTAGACTGATTTACATGATATGCAGTGTCGGCTTAAACTTGTTTTTACAACTCTTTAATACTCTGTAGGGCTTAGTTTTAACTGCAGATCGCCAAAACACAAAACAATTTCTACATGCTATTACATGAAGATCTGTCGAAATACATGTAACAAGAAGCTTGTTCCCTAAAAGACCTTTATAAGACACACTTACGTCGAAGTATTATTAACAAGTAAATTTGTACCATAATATAGAACAATATTTCTATTAGGTTAATTGAAATGGTCAAATATTCCTTACAAGTTATCAACAAAGTTGAAAATAGGATTATATTGTAATAAAAATAAAAGAAACCAATTGAAGGATTTAATAGGGCAAAATAACTAGTTATTACCTTATTTTTAACTACTAGTTGAAGACTAAAATAAGTATTTTGATATCGTAATAAATATGTAAATATTTACCTATACCTGAAGACAGATTTCTAGGCGAAATTAAGTAAATTATAACTTCGTCTTACACGTTATTGGAATGTTAGCATTTGAAAACATAGAATAGGTAAACCATATGTAATTTTGAACTGTATAAATTGACATATATTTCATTTTACATTTAAGGCATTATATTACTCTTAATTAACAAATTTTTGACTAAAATTTTGGTATTATTAAGATTTTGTAACATTGAAGACTATTTTTATGGAAGAAAGTAGTAAATCTTGATCAATTTAGGATTATTTTTCTAGTGTAGTAGTCTATTAGGCTTACATGTTAGTTGGGTAGGTACTTCTAAATCAAAGAAACAGTATGCGAAGCACGAATAGTACTCCGAACAAAGATGTAACAAGTAGTATCGACTATTCAGTAGCGCGCAATTGCTAGGCACATGCGTGTATAGTGACGTAGCGCCTGGCCACGCCCCATTCTCGCGCGGTGGAGATTTGTAATTAATTTCAAACTACTAAACGTATGAATAAAATTCTAATATTTTGCAGATTCATTATATTTGACTTGTATCTCCGATTTACAAACTAAAAAAATGCTGAACAAACCTATTCTATCATTAAGAATAATTTGAACAGTTTTATAAAAACGTAATTTATATCAGTTTTTTTTATAATGAGACAGCAGTCATAATAAATAAAACAAACGAAAAACATATATTTTTGTCACGTTTCGGTGTTTTATTATATAAGATGATACTCAGATCTTAAATATAACATACATAGGATATACGACATATTATAATAATTACTTATGAAAACTTAATTTTAAAAAATAGCTTCTCTTTCATGTGTTTTGTATATATTTTAAAAATAAAACTGATATAGACCCAGAAGCTACAAATATATCCTGATAGCGTTTTGTTTTGATGCCATTGTATTCTGAAAACGAAATATGATATCATTTTTAATAAAACCCCGGTAACAAAAGCTATCGGCTCATATATCTAATTAAAGCTATTTTTATGGCCTATTCGATGACATATGTTTTATACAATGTTTTAAAGAAAAAATCCGCCCCGGAACATATATTTTCAAAGGCGGCAATTTTGTAAAATTAATTATTTTGCTTGTAATAAAATACGGAAATTCAAACCATTATTGAACTTGGAATTTATCACCACATGCAGATAATTTGGATCAAATATGAAAATTTGCTTAAGTGGGTAAAAACAAGTATAGAAGACGTACAATTTCAGATTCCTCTTATTCACAAGTTCAAATAAATCATCACCTTACATTCAATTCTGTTTCAGATAACACAAATGAAAATGTCCGCTTCCTGGGGTACAGACAGCATCTACTAAATGAATCAAGACAAGGGCAAGAAAATAAATGTGTTTTATTATTAAACGTTAGTGTCGTCGCCTAAGAAAGGTCCGGGGATGATAAAAGATTAATTGCTGTGATACCAAGGAATTGTCTTGTCGAGCACCGAGCTAATAAAAGCTCAGCGGTTGTCAACATTATTTGGTTAGTTTATTGCTATCGTGCCGGTTTCTAAAAAGTTTGTCGCTTCCTTTTTTCCGTATCCGTACAGGATAATTGAATGCGAAGAGAAGAAACAGAACAAACTTTTTATTTTACAGATAAGAATGAGATTGAAATCCCATTTTCTACAAAATACTAGCAGTATTTTTATAATTGTTTTTGTTGGTGGGCCGATTGAAATTTTTTTAAATTATTTAATTTTAATGTACTGTTATCTAATAATGCACATTTTCAACGAATTCATAGCTGAAATCCAGGAAACAACTACTATGCCAGCTAATAGACCGACCAGCATTGCATTACACCTGAAAAATCTATAGCAAACCTATAAAGTCACTCGTTAACAGCCCATCAGACATATACCGGTTTTGAGCTTAGTAGCTCTCATGAGTAGATATACAATAGGTGAGGTATCTGACGAATAACTCTGTTAGCTGTTTTAAATATGTCTAAAGCTTTGTGCTCATGGTCGCTAAATTCGCTAAAATTCGCCCAAATTATTTAATGGCCGGAAAAGTCTCAACTTTTAGCAAATTTTGCCAACTTCAATATTTTCTCATCATTTTGAACATAAAACTGTCATTGACTGTCACGGTAGACTGTTAAAAGCTCAAGTTAAACTTACTAATCCCACATAATGATGAAAATAGCGATAATATTAGTTTTACGAAATTTTCGAAAAGTTTACACTTTCCCGCCATTAATAATTTAAATCAAAATCTGCGAAATTGCCGAGAATTTTCGCAAATTTCGCGTCCATGAGGACAAGGCTTAACTCGACAGGAGAGACCATCAGTACGCTTCGTATCTGTGGCTTTTCAGTCCAGCTTGGAATAGTAGGTGGCTGCTAGATGTAACTACTACACCGTGAATTGATAGCTATTTGTTGAGACAGTCTAAATAAATCTGAGTTAGAAAGAATATCATTGCACTGTCAATTTACAAGTTTTCTCCAAGATATGTAACAGTTTCCAGGCTGACAGGTCATTTAGAATAAGAAAAAAATAAACTTTTGCACGTCAACTGCACATTAAAAAATTTTCATGCGGTATTATTATGGTTGCCATAATTTCTCCAACCCATATAATTTTTGAATTTGAAAAATTATTTGAGATTGTTCTTGTTCTTGAAACACCAGCTTTAAGGAAATGGAATAGAATGGAGATCTCGCAGGTACACAATTGATTAGATCAATAAAAATAACTATATAACTTTGAGGACAACTAAACTACGAGACTATAATTATAAAAACAAAAATGTATTATTTATAGATACAAAAAAGGAAAAAAAATCCATAAAATTATAATTTTACAGGGACCTATGAAGCGCATAATTTAATCTATTGCGGCTCTTCGGATTATGGTACCGTGACCTATGTAACTGGTTTCCGCCAGTCACAGAATTAATGTTCATTTATTTAGCTTAACTGAAATTATTTGACCACTTCCTGTTAATTCACGGGCTAGGTTATGTGGTACTGAACCAGCTATCAGAACGTTTCAGCCCGCTCATATATTGATACCGGTTCCTGTTGACATATAGTTATTTATTTGAAATTATATTAATTCCATTTTAGAAAAATTTTAAACTATTTAACTTTGCCAATAGGATAGTATGATTCATACGTCTTTTTGTTTTGTCATTTACAAGTAAATGTAAAATGTCACTACATTCGTGATAATTTTATAGGAATGAGAATAACAGGTGCACTTTCTTAAAATTTATAGCTTTTGGCATACGCTTAACGTTAAAGTTGAATACAATAAACCTGGAACTCAAGTTATTTATTATTCTAGGAATTTACAATAATTTTCTCTGAAACTAAAAAAATGTAACTTTCGAAACAACTTGTTTTAAAATCGTTAGTAATTACTTATTTACAACAAATCTTTAAATTGATATATTACAGGAAAATTTAAAATAAATATTAAAAAATAATATAAATTAATGTTCACAATGCAGCCCAATAAAATTAAACTCAAAAGAAACTGGATGTTTGTCGACCTTTATTTGAAAAATAAGAATATACTGAGACATTTTTAATTTGGGTCACGGACTATATTATTAGATCAGTGATAAGATCAAGTTTTTGGAAGAAAATAGTTAGATATTCAATTTCTTCCACCAGATATATTTCCATTAGAACATCATCATCTTTTTCAACAACTTCAATACGTTCAACTGTTAATTCCATATCATTTCTTTGCTAAGAAAGTCCAGTTCTTCATCGGTCGTTTGAACATGTTGCCCACAGTATATGAAGTTGGAGAAGATAAGTTCTGATGGAAATAAGATGTGGAAGACTGAATAATAAATAGATTTTTTCTATTACTATCAGTTATTACGGTGTGGATTAGGCCTATTGGAAATTCATAAAAAATACCTTAGAACCATACCATAGAAACTATACAGGGTGATTTTAAATAAAGTAGCAAAAATGAGACCACATATTCCTTAGGTGAAAATAAACCGATTTAACCTAACATACCTATATCCCAAGTCGCTTAATGAAAAAAGTACAGGGTGTCAAAGTTAAAATTTTATTTTCGATATTTGTAAATTACTTCTTAAAAAATTCAAATATTTACTTAAAATTTGTAAACCTGGGGTTTTTGCGGGTGAGAAATTCAAATTTGTTTCTAATTTTGACGTCACTAGTAGAGGGCGCCACCTATGGCACATCATGTTTCTTTTAAATAGCAGAACTTTTTTGCTGCTTAGTGTATCCATCTGACTATCGAAACAATCGATTCTCCTACCTGTTATATCTGAAAAAGGTATACCTTGTTGAAGTCGTTAGGAGTAACAGTTTTAGAAATAATCCTATTTGAATTATTCAGTGCACCGATTGAAAACTGTTATCGTTTCAGGTAAATTGCCTTTTTTACTGAAAATATAGCAAAATGTCACTTGAAAAAGTTGTATTTTGGGTGGACAATCATTGATTATTAAAAATCAGAGCTATAAAGCCCGCATTTCATTGAGGCTGCTCCAGCCAGGCTGGTCCTGGTCTACTGGTTGTACAGCGACGTAGATACTCACGTGGTATAAAAGCAGAAATCTAATTGGTCTATATAGGATCCCGCATAGCTAGTCCCGCTTGAAAATGTAAATTATTACAAACATGGCTTGTGCCGCCTGAGCTCGAAAGCAAGCACATCGTGTACCAGCCTGTGTGAGTGTATGACCATTTGCTATACTACATTTCAAATTTGGCTGGACCAGCCGGGCTGCACTAGCCTGGCTGGACCAGCCTCAGTGAAATGCGGGCTTAAAACTGACTGATATCTATCTATACATATCAGAGTTCTTAAAACTAACTCAGTATATAACAACATATTATATAGCAGCATATAGTATATATAGTAGTATGTATATATATAGTATTAGCAGTCCATCACCTTTCAATAATTATTTTGTTAATAGTATACCTTTTTTAAATTCGAATAACAACAATGTTATTACTGATACCTACTTAGGCTAATTAAATTTTTCCAAATATTATTCATAAATTTCAATTTACGTTAGTGACTGAAGAATCTATTGGAAATATATCCCAAATTAAATCAAATGCTATTGGCACAGATGGCATAAGTCTCAAAATGATTTTATTAATTACACCCTTTTTTACTAGCCATATTACACATATTGTTAACAGTTGTCTTGTGTCATCTAAGTTTCCATCTTTTTGGAAAAATGCAAATATTATACCTATACCAAAAGTAAGTAATCCCACTCAAATAAATCAGTTTCGTCCAATTAGTATCTTGCCTACAATATCCAAAGTATTGGAAAGGGTCGTATACATACAACTTAGCGAATATTTTCATACCAATAATGTTTTACCCACTACACAATCGGGTTTTCGTTCATTACACAGTACATCAACAGCTTTATTACATGTTACGGATGATATCGGTCGGTCAGTGGTCGCGCGGTTTAAGGCGTCAGTACTTGAATCGAGGTGACTGGATCGCTGTGGGTTCGACCCCCGCAGCCGGTAGACCGTATATAAGCTATATTCGTGGAGAGATTGGCACCCTCTCTGCGGGTATGGTAGGGTGGAAGAATGTTGGCTTGGGTCAATGTGAGAGATTGACACCGGTTGACATTTGACGACCCCCCTAATTAATGAGGTTTTCCAGGTTTCCCTCATTCCTGCACTGAATGGTGGTTAGGGCCTACCAACGTAAGTCGTTCCTGGGTGCAAATGCGGCCTGCTTAATAATAATATGCCGCCCCCTCTCCCGCACAAGTCTTCGACTTCTGGGCTAATCCTCGTGATTAGAATGAGGGGTAGAGATATTATTATTATTATATACTTAGAACCTCTGACAATAGATTGAGTACCTTTTTGGTACTATTGGATTATAGTAAGGCTTCTGACACATTAAATCATAGTATTCTTCATTTTAAACTTAAATATTTTGGGTTAGAAGAAAGTGTATTAAAATTTATGATTAGTTACCTAGATGGTCGTAAGCAGAGAGTCAGTTTTAGTAATTCTTTTTCAGATTATTTAAATGTCAATAGAGGCGCCTCAAGGAAGTATTTGCTTTTTGCTATTTATAGTGCTGATTTTTCTAAGTTCTTTTCATTTTGTAATTCCCATCAGTATGCAGATGATATGCGGCTGACGTAGTAAAAAATTTGGACTTCTTTTTGATTCTAAACTTCGGTTTCGGGAACAAGTCTCTATTTTAGTGAACAGATGTTATATTGCTTTGAGGTTGCTTTATCAGAATGTAAGTATTTTGAATTTTAAATTAAGAAAAAAGCTAGCTCAATCACTTATGTTGTCCATTTTAAATTACTGCGACATTGTATATTATCCTTGTCTGGACAAAATTACTCAGTACCGTCTTCAGAAAATTCAAAACAGCTGCTGTAGATTTGTTTTTCGCCTAAAGAAATATGATAGAGTTTCTGAAAAGATTAAACAACTGGGTTGGTTAAACATCAGTAATACTTTCAAATTTCACTTTAGTGTTTTTATAAATCAAATTTTGCATACATCTTCCCCGCCATACCTAAAAGAACAACTGATACGTCGTGATGAAATTCATAATATCAATATAAGATTTCCATCCAAACTTTCACTTCCTAAATTTCATTCAGCCATGTTCACACGTTCCTTTACATATAATGCTTACACTATTTATAATTCTATTAATTACAAATTTAAACAGAATTCTGTTAGTGGTTATCGCAAAAATGTTAAATCTTACCTTTTTACTTTTTCAACTTGACATCATCGTATATATTTTTTGTTACATTAATTAATTTATATTTTATTGTTTTGAGTTAATTGCATTTATTTGTATATCTATTTTTATGTTCCTACCTATTTCTATTGTGTAAAGCTAAACTTCGCCCTTGTCTATGTATTGTACTTATTTAACTTTTTACAATACCTAATAAAGACATTTTATTATTATTATTATTATTATTATTATTATATGCAGATTTATTATTCATTTCCTTTAGCTGATATGCATGTAGCGGCAAAAAATATTAATGAAGACTTAAGTAAAATTGCTGAAGTACGAGTATCAAAGTATCATGGTTTAGTTTTAAATGAATCAAAATCCCAATTAATAATATTTGGTAATGAAGAAATCTATAATAATAATAATTTGACTTAAATCCTGTGAAATGTGTAAAATATCCAGGAATTTACATTGACTCACATTTAAGGTATGAGGCACTTGTGTCACATTTGTTGCAGAAATGTTTTTAGGTACTTATTACAAACTAAAAATGCTCTATATGCACAAAGATTACTTATCAACTGAAATCAAACTCACTTTCTGATACATTAATTCTCTCAACTTTATCATATTGTAATATTTTATATTGGCCAGCACTTACAGTTAAAGACAAAAAAAGTCTCCACAAATTACAAAATGTTATGGTGCGCGAAAGTTTGATGTTTCACCTTTTTTGTTTTATCTAACTGGTTAAAATTGAAGGAGAGATTCATTCTTCATTTAGCAACATTAGTCTACACAATAGTCAGTCAGCCTTACTATTCCTGTGAGAAATTAATTCGTGGTCAAAATGTGGATCACAGAGATACTCGCCACTGTAATAAATTTGTCATGCCAAGGCACTGTTCTGCAATGTTTCAACGTTCTTTTAGCTATAATGCTGTAAAAGTGTATAATTCGTTGCCTGTAAATATTACATCTTGCTCTTCTGTGGCCCGTTTTAAAACAGAAATAAAAAAAGCATATTACTGAACTTAGAAAGTAGTAGTCTTTATTGTTATATCATTAATTTTCATTGTTTTTCTTAAGTTAATTATTTTTGTTTAACATGTACTCAGTGTGTATATATTTAAGAATATTTTTTATATTTAGTGGGCGGTTAGAATGAGTAGCTCTGCTAGATCTCGCCGCCATTGATATAATTGTTTTATTATGCTACTAATGTTAAATGAGAAATAAAGGCATATTATTATTATTATTATTATTATAGGTTTTCCAAATCCGTCAAAATTTAAAGAAATTATTATATACTTTAAACCCAAAAATACCTAAAAAGATAACCAAACGACCGAAATATGTCCAGTAGATCTCGAAAGCAACTTAAAACAAGAAAATTTCAAAAATGCGTCAAGACTCTGTTTTTCTGCTTCAAGCTTTGGACGACTAAATACGGAACAAAGTTTATGATTAACAAGAACTTGACAGTACATACATTTGAAAAAATATTTACTGTTGGTCATGGAGAACAATAAATTTTCATTCTAAATACAAAATAAGAAACAGCGTTTATAGTAATTAGTGAATTCATAAAATTGATTTTACAGTTAAGCAATGAGTTTGTTATTTCCTAAAGCATAATAATTATATGGATGTTAACGTTTTATATTTATAGATATTTTATAATTTCAAGGTTTTTTCTCCGAGATATTCATTACAAATAAGTCATATACATAATGATTGCTGTATTTTTATTATAATACTCTTAAATTCACAAGTTGCTACAAGCTGATGTTTAGAATTAAAAATTCAACTATTCAACATTATGCGTGCTGTGAAAATAAATATAAAAAATTAATATCATACCATCATCAGCATCCATCTTCTTTCAGTCAATCTATATATAAATATATAGGTACAAAAGAATTAATGAAGCATCGTCGGAAATTACTGAACTTTATCAAAGTATCCTCCATACTTGCAATCTTCGTTAACTGTTTCATAATAATCCCAGAGGAGACATAAGTCGCGTTGAGTTACGAAGAAACTTTTCATATTTCTGAACAAGTGTCCTTATTTATGATGTACACTTTTTGTTTCGCGAAAGATATATATTTGTATCTTTTAGAACAGACGGGAACACCAATCTCTACTTTAGTATCTCGAACATTTGTTTCAATTTCGAAGTTGTGTCGTCGATTTATCTTAATTTGATGTACAAACTTTTTCAGTGGCGAAACTACAAGGAAAACACTTTATATATTTTATCTACTCAAAATGAGATCGGGTGGGATATAGGAAAAGCCTTTATTTGCACAGATTCGCATGAAAACTAAATAAAATATAGTTGAAAAATGATTCGTTTCCGAGATACAGGGGTTGAAGATGAAATATATGTGAGATATTTTTTTGTATGTATTTACTAAACATCGTAAATAATTTTAATTTTTAAAAGATACCTATGCAATATGCACAGTGTCAACACCACCTAAAAGAATTTTGGTGGTGTTGACAGTGTTCAATATTTGGGTTGAGATAAAGAGTGGAGGCCACTTGACACTTTTAAGATATTATAAACAAATCCACTAAACTGGACCGATTTGAACGTAAACATTATTAAAGAAGTGAATCTCTGTGAGTGAAGGTGATTTTAAGTGTAGTTATCTAATATCATTATAAAAAGTGAGCCTTTGGCCACTGAGCAACCTGTTTCACTTTGTGTATTCTTATCAGTATTATTTTAGCTATTACCTGATGTGACTTTGCCTCTAGTGCTTACCAGGTCTCTATACAGGGATGGCCAAGTACGTAATAAAATTAATATCTTTTGAATGAGTTATTTTTTTTAAATACCAAAACACGATAACTGATTTTTTCACATCTTTCGGTTATATAATAATTACTTTTTCTGCAACCCCCTAACCCCTACCTTTTTTTAAATTGAAACGTAAGGCATGAGGAGGCTCGTTGAAAAGCTTATAGAAAACCGAATCCAGCCATACCAAATAAACAAGTTTTATGTTTTCAATAGCAAGTTTTTTTCACTCAATGCCGCAAATGCTGAAAATGTCCTCCATTCCCTATTTGCCATTCTCCAAGACGATAGTAAAAGCTGCCCACAGCATTCCGAATGCCTTTAGTTGGTAAATTGCATCTCCGCCCTAATTTTGTTCCTTAAATTCTCAATATTATCCGGTCTGTCCTGGTAGACTCGTTCTTTCAAATACCCCCAAAGAAAATAATCCAGGGGCGTTAAATTGGGGGATCTTGGCGGCCATTCAATTGTACCTCGTCTACTAATCCAACGATTTGGAAACATTTCATCTAAGTATCTTCGAACATCAATACCAAAATGTGGGGGAGCACTATCTTGTTGGTATCAAATTCTTTCATTCGGTATATCTGGATGAGGAAAAATCACAGCTAGAGCAGGTATCAGGTCAAATGTTAGGAAATCCAGGTAGAGTGCGGCAGTAAGATTTTCTTCAAAAAAGAATGGGCCCAAGATTCTATTGTTGATGATACCTGCTCATATATTAACTTTCTGTGAGTGCTGTGTATGCGATTCGCATGTCCAGTGCGGATTTTCCTGGGACCAAAAGCGATAGTTGTGCTTGTTACCCACTATATTTATATAAAACGAAGCTTCATCCGAAAAAGTACGTCTCGTTGAAAACCATTATTGCCGTCCTACCATCTCATCATTTCCTCACAAAATTGTAATCGCAGTTTTGGGCAGAGTCTGTACCTTGTTCCCCAAAAATTTATGAAATATTTTACTTACTGTCCCTTGTGATATTTGGTTTTCGGGATATTTCGCATTAAATAAATCGCGCACTTCAGCCTGACTTCTTATTTTGTCTCCACATCCAAGCAATATCAAGATTTCGATGCGTTGCCTTTCCGACAATACAATTGCGATTCAGTAAATAACTTGATTTTGACACAATAGTAACGTTTCAAACTCCAATTTACAACTAAAGCGAAAAATTAACCAGAAACCTGGCACGTAAGTGGTACCAAAAAAACGCAACATAAAAAAGATATCTTTTTGCGTTAGCGGTGATAGGTACAGTTTCAAAATCTTTATTTTATTATCTGCAAATTCATGGAAGATAACACTGACGATAATTAAAATTTCACTTGTTAAGTAGGTTTTTTATACAACCCTAAAAACCTTGCTATTGAAGATATAAAAGTTGTTTATTTGGTATGGCTGGATTCGGTTTTCTATAAGCTTTTCAACGAGCCTTATGTTTCCATTTGAAAGAAAAAAAGTAGGGGTAGCTGGGGTTTAGGGGTTGAAGAAAACTTTATTATTATATAACCGAAAGATGGGAAAAAATCAAGATCAGTTAACGGGTTTCGGTGTTTTAAAAAAAAATTACCCATTCAAAAGATATGAATTTTTATAGCAATTCCTAGTAGTTCTTTTTGAGCAGGTGATTTGCGTGATTCTGATCCTAGTGCCAATAATTGCTCCCTACTAGAGTAGTGTATTTTCATTTAAATACTTTTGGTCTAAGCGAGATTTTGCCCTTTTTATCCTCAACATGCCAGAAGTTCAAAGTTAGGTAATTATGTAGTAAAATAAAATGTTTATATAATAATTCTATACTGACAAACTTCTGAACCATCTCCCGTCATCAAAGAGTAACCTGTCATTCAATAGCTGAGTTTAAATTGAGATAAATATGAAATATATTTAATAATAATAATTCACTAATATTTGTTTACGTTATTTCCTTACATCTAAAGTAAAAACATCTATATTTAATATTTGTTTACATTTTCACATTTTCTGACATATAACATAAAAATAATAATAAGTAAATAAATAACGAAGATGGAACTAATGATATCGAAAATTTCAGCCTTACATATATTAATAAATTTTCTTTTAATTTGACATGAAGGGTGCAAACAGGAACCTGTATCCATAGGTACAATTTAATGTAGGCAACATACAAGAAAACAGTGATGCTCTAATTTCGTTCTCGAGGGCATTTTATAAAAAAGTAGATATTGTAAGCTCGTTGACTTAGGCTTGAAATACTCCACGTAGAAAAACAAACTTTATTGTCAGTATCTGATTACACAATAAATATGTTTCACATAATTCTCATCTGTCAAATCTTTACTTTGACGTATGTTCAGCTTCTCAAAATAGCCTAAAACTGAATTGTGGAAACAAAGCCAATCTGTTTATATATAATTTTAGGGTTCTAGAAGTTGCCAGTGTCTCGAGAACGCGTCTGGAACCAAATCGAATACAGCCTGGAATGTTCTAGAAAACGTCAAAATAAAGGTATTACAAACATTGTCAATTTGAAAGCAAACAGGAACATATTTAACGAAATAAATAAATAGATGAACTTCCGTAACAATATTACCCCGAAAACAATGACATTTAAAATTATTTTGTAATTTGTTGCATATCGTTAAAATGCAAAACTTCCTATTGTTAAATTTCTGTTTTCATCAAACTTATTCTGCAATTTACTTCCATTCGACATCCACTGAGTTAAAACTACCTTTAAATATGCAACTACTAAAGCTGGCTTCAGACTATGCGCGAATTTGTGGTTCAAGATGCGGAATGCGTGAATCGATGCGTTCATTTTAATTCGCTGCACAAGATCAAGACAAGACCTGACAGCTCGAATTGCAAGACATGACAAGATTTAAAAAAAAGTCTTGCCAGACAGGACAAGAAAAATTGCTACAGCAAGAAGTGTTGCAAATATAAGAAAGAAGTAATATTTAAGTGAACATAGCTGAAAAAATAAATATTGCATTTCTATTGTAAGTATAGCTACACTTTATTTAAAGGATATCCTGAACTACAACTAATTAAAAATTCAATACTAATTGACTAAGAGCTCCGTTTCTATTCCGCTTATTTCGACCATTATTCATACCTGATTTTGTAAAACTGGCCGTTTCTATACTTTATTGACATCTATCAATCGACCTTTGTCGACGATCGATCGAGGTGGGCCGTAGCCGATCGATAGTAACCACCTCTGTGGTGGTCGTAATAAAGTTCTATGTTTCTCATTGTATGCAAGAATCATGCAAGTGTCTTGCAAAATTGCAAGATAATAAATTTTCGAGATTCTCACAAGAAGATGAAAACAATCTTGCAAGATCGAACAATAAGAAAAAACTCTTGTCTTGTTTTGTAAGATAATGTCTCTTGTCAAACTTTTTAAAAGTTTGCCAGATTTCTGGTAAAAAGATATTACGATGTATAGCGAGTGTCCCGAGGTATCATACGTGTAGAGGCTTACTTAAGGAATATGGAGTGCTAACCCTCACAGGAATTTTTATTTTTGAATTGTCTACCTATGTGTATTTGCATCGTTACGAATTTCCAATTTTGCACGTCCTCATAATTTACCGTTCTGAACAACTTTTTCAAGTAACATTTTGCTGTATTTTCAGTAGAAAAGGCACTTTACCTGAAATGATAACAGTTTTCAATAGTTGCACTATTGCTAAAGTTGAAGGAATAAAGTGTTGAAATTATACATTTTTGAATTAAGCAAATTAAGTTCTACAAGAACCCGATGAAAAAATATAGGGGTTCTATTTAAAAAAATATCCGATGACGTCATCACGCGAAAACAAATGAACGTCGGAAATGCGTTGGTATAGAAAAAAGAGTATTTTTAAAAAGCAAAATCGACTTGTCCGAGGAAATTTCATGAAACTTCGTAGTTTTAGAAATAATGAATTTATTCCATACCTTTCTTCCACACTGTATGTATCTGCATGTCTTAAAGGAAAATAAAGAGTAGTAGTAAAGAAGAGAATATTATTATTATTATTATTATTATTATTATTATTATTATTATTATTATCGGCAAACAATAGCGCAAACTCTCCCAAATTATTTTTTTATTGCAACTGAATAACAAAAAATAATGAAACACGTGTTTAATCTTTGTAACATGTTAAAACAATTATATGAAATGAGAAACAACTCTATGACTTACTAAATAAAGACAATAAGCACTAAAAAAGTTATTTTCTTTTCAAACATGAAAAAAGGAACTAAGCAAATTGCTACCTACATAACGAAGGCAAAAATCCAAAGCATGCCATCATAAATGTTAAAATCCCTAGAAAATTCTCATAAATGCTTATAGGGCTTATTTACCCACTCTGTTTAAGAAATTCGTGAATACGTGCCTTGCTTATAATAACACAGTATCTACATTGCACATACTGCCTTTGAATGATACAAATGATGTAAGTATAGTGCACAACTTGAAAACCATTTAAAATCAATCATGCTTATAAATATGTACAAGTAAAGTAACACAACAAAAAAAACGTTCCTCACACAGCTTTTTCGATTTTTACGGAATTAAACTGGCTACAGCACAACTTGCCGCTCCTTTTAATTCAGGTGGAGTACACGAATCTTCTTCATCTGATTCCATTTTCGCAAACGTATAGCAAACGCATTCAAATAAACAATTCAGTTTACTTGTCACAGCAAGGAAACATACTTAACATGCATAATTTTTACCAAATATTAGGAGTTTGTAAATAAATATGTGCATGCCGTTTTAACAAGAAATGTTGTAGATATACACCTCTGCCGCAAAATATTTTAGCGCCCTCAAGATTGTGACTTCTACAAGATGGGGCACCTACCCATTTTAACGTGAAGAACGGCTTATGTTGGTGGGCCCTGACCACCATTCAATGCAGGAATGAAGAAAACCTCATTAATCAGGGGAATGATCAAATGTCGACCGGTATCAATCTCTCACATTGACCCGAGCCAACGGTCTTCCACACTACCATATCTGCGCAGGGGGCCTCTCTACAAGTATAGGTGATCCGCGGTCTTCTGGCAGCGGGAATCGAACCTGTGCGGATTGGCACACATCGATTCAAGTACTGACACAATAAAGTTCTTCTTTTGGTACATGTATCCCATTTTGGTTACAATAACGTTATTTCATGGTTAAATGTTTTATTTTATCACCTTAAATTTTTGTAGGACGTACTTCCCTGTAACTGTTAAGAAATAACGGCGTTGTAATTTCTTACACTTTATATAGAATATCAACAGAATTTCTTAATGACTAGGAATTAGGTGTCACTATAGTTTAACATATGTTATTTGAATTGTAAAAAAAACGGCTTATTTTACTTCGCGGTTTTATAAATGCATATTAAAAGAAAGTTTAATTTAGTTGTAAAATTTAAATCAAAACATCTAACGAAGATGGATACAAAATTTTAGTAATACATTTGATTTGCCTGATGGAGTTTTTTTTTTAATTTTAATATATGTATAAATATGATAATTAATTTAATTATGATAAAACTAAAACTGTTTAAACCAAACTGTTTTTGATACAGCTTTCTCAGTTTTTATGAAGTTCCTTGTTTGCCGAGTTTTTCGAAACATCATATATCTCTCTAATAAATGTTCGGTAACATCATTGGTTACCTGTATAATACAGTTACTAACTGATTATTGACAGTCTTAAATTAAAATTGCCACCAATACATGTCTGGTAACTACCTTATGTTAAAAATAATAATGTTGCAAATACTAGAACTAATCCACCTATCAAAAAATAAAATTAGAAAGCAGTAATTTTACCTTTAACTCTGCCGAAATACTTTTTGTATCTGAGGAACTGTCAAAAATGTCTGTCTGCCTGTCTTAATTCATTAATAAATTGCCGTATTGCTTTTATTAAATCTAAATAATTTTTTTAGTTTTTCGTCAGGCAAACCATGTGCATTTATAAAACCACGAATTAAATAAATTAACTTTAATAACCCGTCCAGTTTCACAATTCAGATAACACACATGTTACGTAGAAGCTAATGTAACATAATTTGTTTTTTGTATCAGTATAAATGATGTAAACAATTCATTTGAAGAAAATCCTTAAAACTGCAACGTATTGTACTTACGACAAAATTGTAATTTGTCACCTGTGACCTAAAAGTATTATAGTCATAGTGGCTAGTACGTTCGTTTTTCTATTCTTCCTTGATATTTTAAGTGTACATAAACATTAAGTAAAATATGTTTTGTTTGGTACAATTTATCATTCAGCAAAATAAAGGCACTAATATTCCGGACAACCTGTATAAGTAATGAACTTAAACCTCAGCCGGTATACAAGGGACAGAATTTAACAAATTACTATTACGAAAATAAATTATATCATATTAATTAAACTAATTAATATGTAGTAGTTCCATGTCAGGAAATATTGGAACACTGCACAACAAATGTTTAATTTATGTTTGTAAAAATTCATGATCCCAGCAAAAACAAATACCTATATTCTCCAGCACAACGTAGTGTCAACGCAGTAAAAACAGCGTAAAGCCTGAAAATTTCTTATACAATAAACCATTATAATGCGGTTAGGGTGAAGCATAATCACATGGTTTATAACCACTATGAATAGTGAAAATCCTTTAGTGAAACCTTATGGAGTTACAACATGCAATCAGGGAACCGAGAAAACGGCATTCCATTGTTTTAATGAAACCAACCAAGTACGGAACATGTATTTATTCGAGAACGCCGAAACGAGAGGATAGATAATAAGAAGAATATATTGCCTTCCTCCATCTAGAAAATGATAATGAAAAGGTAAACTCGAGAGAGAATGTCGGCGATAAGAACTTCAACGAGACTTATTTATTTAGATAATTTATTTTGAAGTGCACACATGTTATTTAATATAATCTAAGTATGTAGGTACTAGCAATAGCCATCGTCGAATATTAAAAAAAATGCAGACGCAAACAGTTTTCAAATTTGAAAATGATTTCTTTCCGGTGAACATGTTAATGAAATATAAAAATGTACAGGGTGTTCCAATTTCGTTGTAATTGCAGAGTATGTCGGAAACTACAAGAGATAGAAGGATGCAGTTTTCCCAACACTAGACTACGTCTTCGATAAACTTAAGATGTTGCTATCAAAACTTTAATATTTTGAGGTACGCAGCATTTTTGGTTTTTTTGAGACTCAAGGCAAAATTTCAAAAAACTACATTTAAAGGATTCGTACCTCACATATAGAAATAGTGAAAATTATTTCTTATAGATTTATTTACGCAGTGGCCTAGTTGTAATTTATCTACAAGGTGTCTCTTTTAAAGTATGACCTAAACATAGTTTTTTATATAGAACATCCTGTATAATTGTATGCCATTTAATTGCATTTTTTTACTTCATAATGACATATAATAGTTCCTACCTTACTTTTTGGAAATTCTCAAAAAATGTTAAATTGATAAAACTGTGTGGTGCACAGTTCGCCATTCATTTTTATGTAATTGCACGATAATGCAATGTATCCAAACGTGAAATTCCTCGATCTTTCAGAATACGCAGGCAAAAGATTGCATTATCAAAAATAAAGTGTTGACCTTCAAATAAACTTAAACTTTCAAAAATGAGTCAACTCGTGCCAACAGAAACTGCATTACCACAGATGACCTTCAAATTACCTTGAAACTGAGCAAACTTCGTCAAACAGATACCTACTAGATTCGTATTCTTGATTCAGCAACCTCGAAAACGTATAGGTGGTTCAAGTATTTTGTGCATGGCACTTTCTCCTTATCATATGTGTCGATTTTCTGAGGGAAACGCCCCATTTTTTAAACATCGAGCTAAAATTCCGAAATAATTTTTCTATTGATATTTTGGGCCTCCCTAGGTACACGGTTAAAATGTTTGTATTAGTGACAGTTAGCCCT
The DNA here is from genome assembly GCA_025584915.1 of Monochamus saltuarius. Classification (NCBI taxonomy): domain Eukaryota; kingdom Metazoa; phylum Arthropoda; class Insecta; order Coleoptera; family Cerambycidae; genus Monochamus; species Monochamus saltuarius. The sequence goes on along the minus strand of CM046723.1, from coordinate 20,219,777 downwards.
GTATATCTACGTCATGGCTTTGAGTATATAGTCAAGGGTCATGGCTAATATTAATGCGACTGCAATATTATTGTAGGATTAAGGATTTACATATTGTAACTATTATCGTCTGTCTATGACCATATAGACTGAATCAGAACTTATTTAAACGAAACATTTAATGTAAATGTAGGTACAGGAGACTCTTGCAAATACAATTTTGTAAAAAAAAATCAAAAAGAGCAATTCGAAAATGATTTAAAAATACACTTCTGCACGGCACTGGAAACTGGTCCACTGTAAAACCTGATAAGGCGGCAAAGCATGCAATCGGCGACCGGACAAAAAATGGAAAGAAATTTCCAAGGAAAGAAATAAATAACATTTTATAACACCTATTTTATACAGCACATTCAACTGCTTTTACCACTATTGTTATTAATTATTAATAGAATTAATTTGTGGTTTTAATTGAGGATCTGTCAGTGGTAGCGCGGTTTAAGGCGTCAGTACTTGAATTGAGGTGACTAGATCGCTGTGGGTTCGACCCCCGCAGCCGGTAGACCGTATATAAGCTATATTCGTGGAGAGGATTGGCACCCTCTCTGCAGGTATGATAGGGTGTAAGAATGTTGGCTTGGGTCAATGTGAGAGATTGATACCGGTTGGCGTTTGACTACTCCTCTAATTAGTGAGGTTTTCCAGGTTTCCCTCATTCCTGCACTGAATGGTGATTAGGGCCAACCAACGTAAGTCGTTACTGGGCGCAAATGCGCCCTACTTAATAATAATATGCCACTCCTCTCCCGCACAAGTTTTCGACTTCTAGGCTAATCCTCGTGATTAGAATGAGGGGTAGAGATATTATTAGTATTATTAATATTATTATTAATTAATAGTCTTAATTTGATTAAATTTTATACTTAAATTAAATGTTCGAATTGTCAAAAGTGTACATTAATAAACCACGTAATTTAGAAGAACTTCAAAATCGCATTCGGGACGAAATACGCAGAGTTACCCCAGAAATCATTCATAATGTGCAAGAAGAATTTCTTCACAGACTTGCGCATTGTCAAGAAGTTGGTGGATGGCAATTCGAACATTTAATTTAAGTATAAAATTTAATCAATTGTATTTTATTTTACATACCTCAGAATTTACGTTTTCTAACATTCAATCGTCATTTACTCGAAAACTTTCCTATGTAAGAAGGCAAAATTTTAGTACTGTCTGATAGAGAATTAAACGATCTTTCAGAATCAAGGAAAAAAAATATGGTGTTGCCATTTAAAAAAAAATCGATGACGTCATTACTCGAAAACAAACGACATTTGAAAATCGCATTTTACGCTAAAATATGTATTTTTTAAATTAAAAATCGACCTGTTCGACGATTTTTCCCAAAAAATAATTGTTTCGTTTTTATTGAATTTATTCCATACTTTTGGCGCATACTGTAATATAATTTTACTAAAAACACTTCAACAGTATTATAAATTACTATAACTTTGATCAGTCAGATATTAGTGGCAAACGAAACTAAATATTCATGTCTTTTAAGAGGAAGTGCAGTCACATTACGGGGTTCCCTGGAAGCCTATTAAATATCAGCGATATCTGACCCTTCCATGTAAAATAACACCATCTCATTAAAAGTCAAAAAATCGTAATTCATCATTCTGTCTATCCGCGCGGCCTCGCCGGTTATATCCATCCAATTTTCTTACTATCGATATCAATTTTCTCGCATTACATCAGAACATTAGACGCGAATAGTTAAAAGAGAAAAACACTATTGTTGAAGCGCCGCTGAAAGGGATCATAAATTCACCGGAGATTCGATATGGCCGGGGATAACATCAAAGTCAGTGGCGTCCTCGTTTACATATTGTCTAGCCTTTATGTTCTTGGGCGGGCCATGCTCGGGACAAAGCGGTATTTCTTACGTAAAAAAAACATAAATTTTCATAATCTATTCCGAAGGAGATGGGCACTTTAGCATAAAATACGATTATGAATGTTTGTAATGCCATCACTTATTTTGCACGCAATTTTTTTATTATGTACATTCACAAACACAACCCACCGAGTGGAGAAACAGAATAGGGACAAAGAATTTTAAATAATTTACTTATCGCTAGACGCCATTTCAACAAATTTATGATTTTATTCTACTAGGTATTCAATCTTTTAATAATTTTGAAATCGTAATAGCGTTAGGTCGTTGACTGAGAAATAATAGACAATAAGTTGTCGATAAATTGACGAATCTTAGAACCAAAGAGCTGCTATTACCTAATACTATCTCGGACCCAAAAGTGGATACGCATTTCGCCATAAGGTTGCGCATCTATCTATAATTTCTCACTCAACGGTTAGGTCTAACCGGAATTTTTAGATGTGTGAAAAACACAATACTTAATCAAACATTTCAAATCTGTGGAACATTTATTTTATATACAGCGTTTTTCTAAACATGACAAACCATCTTTGCTTTTATTTCTCAAATGCAGAACCTTATATTGAATTACTTAAGGTTTTTCACTTTCACATCCCTTCTATAGATTACTTAACCTCTTTTGTTACAAAACACAAATACTTAAATGCATTTACGGATGGTATGTAACTAGTACAACTTAAAAATGTTTAACTATGAACGGAAAATTAATGATAGTATGTATGATTAATAACTACTAATTACTTACAGATTAAAAAATGTATTGTAATGCAGGTATATCTTATCGACTTGAATATATCTACATTGAAAGGTAGAGAAAAATAATGTTATACAGGCTGTAAAGAATGGTTCAAATTTTAGAGCCAGTATTCTTCGGGCCAAAATACAAGGTGAACCTTAAATAAGTACAAATATTTTAATTAAAGTATAGTTCACTGTGTAGAACACATAATTAATAGTTTTTTACAAAAAAAATCAGAAATAAAAAAGTGAAATTTTAAATAAATTTTGTAATTTTTCTGTAGAAAACTTGTTGAGGACCGCTGACTTTCATACATTTATGAGTCATAGCACTGCAGATTGAACGTGTGGTTCACAGTGTTGCCAGTGTTATACAGATGTCTGCTTTTCATGATATTAAACGCATACGTCAAGCTGCTATTTTGTTATTTAATATTGTGTGTATCTTTATTTTTAAAATTGGTTTCACTGATTAAAGTGCGAAGTCACTTTATGGTTCTGGATTCGAAATGGTTAATACTGACTCATTTGGGGTTATGTGGCGAAAATTAAATTTAATGTGTGTGAAAATCATAGTTTTTCGTTATTCTTCATAAAATAACGTAAGGAAATTGTCTTGTGTCTCTTTCTAACAGTGTACAATGACATTTAACTTGTGAAATGTGAATTACTGATTAAATAGCTAATTTTTTAACACAGGTAAGCTTGTGTGTACGTTTATGTATAATTTTTTAACATTGAACATAGTAATATCATGTAATATCTTCCTAAATACTTTATGGTAGTATGTATTTAACCTGCGGAAATTCATTTTTAATCGTTTATAGTACCTAAGGTCAGTTAAGCAGTTAAAATTTATGTTAATAATACTGCATATCATACTACATACCCAACTTTACTGTACTTATGCTTCAAATAAGTACTTATTTTTAAAATAGATTTTAGCCGTATTACTTTACTATTACGTTAAAGGAAACTTAAAATTTATATTAGAGAAGATATGGCAACCCCGCAACAAATCATATGGTTCATTAGGTTTGTTATGACAGATATGTGAGCGGTTCTCAAAATGTGGGTATTTAAAAAAAAATTAATATCTCCGTAAATATTAGAAATTTTTAAAAATGGCTTTCACTAGACTGATCTATATGACGAACTACACCAGCAATTAAAATATTTGTACTTATTTAAGGTTCACCCTGTATAGCAGCGATTTAACCCATTCTTATTTTTTATCCAGTCACACCTTCCGAAACTCGGACATATCCGGAGGTGCTCTGGTGTCAAACAACAACCACTCTCCACTCCGTAAAGTCCGAGCCCGAGATCATGTGTTCTGAGTAGACGTAGCGAGCCAAAAACGATTGCATTCTGCATTCTGATGGCTAAGATCTCTGCCTAATTTCAGGAACCCGGTATGATCTTCAATTCAGAAAGCAGCGTATGTCTCATTCCACCCAGGACCCCTATAATTAGCACCACAATTTTGACATAGTGGTCAGAATAGAACCTACAAAGCTCGGAGAGAAGATCTCGATGTTTCTCTCGTTTTTCCTGCTCTTTTAAGAATGTTGTTCTCCGCAGGAGCCGAGAACACAATCACAAACATTATCCTTAGATGGTGGTCAAGGAGGACTACATCAGGCTTATTAGTTTGAATTTGTCTGAGGGTGGGAAACTAGTAGTTACAATAGATTCGGCACTTCATTCCCCAGAAGGAATAATTCTATATCCTCTGGAGCATAAAGCAGCACTCACTCGTCTATCTCATACGAGTGTCGCAGATAATAGTACAACACCAGTAAGGCTGAGTTGTGTCTTTGTATATACGCAGTAGCCACATATATCGGGCAAGCAGATAGGAGATGCATTAACGTCTCCGGCGCCTGGCGGCAGATCCTGCAACTGGTCAGGTCGATACCCAGAACACGACTACGATAGACAAAAGGGTTAATTACACCATCCTGGCATGCTACTATGAATCCCCCGGTCTCAGAGTTCAGCCCCGCTGACCTCAAAAAGTCGAAGGTCATCTTTTGAGTTAAGCCAAGCTTCTCTAGATGGCGATATTATTATTATTATTGCATGATTTACATTTGCTCAGTTATAGATTTCAGTATAAATTATTATTAAATAATACTTTTGTTGAAGTAACTTTAGTTATACAGAGTGAACCTTAAATAAGTACAAATATTTTAACTGCTGGTGTAGTTCGTCATATAGATCAGTCTAGTGAAAGCCATTTTTAAAAATTTCTAATATTTAGATATATTTTTTTTTAAATACCCACATTTTGAGGACCGCTGCATAACCAAGCTAATGAACCATATGATTTGTTGCGAGGTTGCCATATCTTCTCTAATATAAATATTACGTTTCCCTTAACGTAATAGTAAAGTAATACGGTTAATTCCATTTTAAAAATACTTGTTTGAAACATAAGTACAGTAAAGTTGGGTATGTAGTATGATACCCAGCAATATTAACATACATTTTAACTGCTTAACTGACCTTACTATAAACGATTAAAAATGAATTTCCGCAAGTTAAATACTACCGTAAAGTATTTAGGAAGATATTGCGTGATATTACTATGTCCAATGTTCAAAAATTATACATAAACGTGCACACAAGCTTACCTGTTTGTTAAAAAATTAACTATTTAATCAGTAATCCACATTTCACAAGTTAAATGCCATTGTACACTGTTAGAAAGAGACACAAGACACAATTTCCTTAAGTTATTTTATGAATAATAACGAAAACCTGATGATTTTCACACAACATATTAAATTTAAAAGTTTGTTCAAGCAAAGACATTTGTGTAACACTGGCAACACTGTGAACTGCACGTTCAATCTGAAGCGCTATGACTCTTAAATGTATGAAAGTCAGCGGTCCTCAACAAGTTTCCTACAGAAAAGTTACAAAATTTATTTAAAATTTCACTTTTTTATTTCTGATTTTTTTTGTAAAACAACTATTAATAATTATGTGTTCTACACAGTGAACAATACTGCTGGTTAAAATATTTGTACTTATTTAAGGTCCACCCTGTATATAATTTCGTGCAAAAATTTTATTTAGGTACCTATTGCTGATTAGTGTTGTCTTTAAGTAAACTGTAAGTTTTCAGTTAATTGTAATTTCATAATAACTTCATTTGAAAACACTGGACAAAGAAAATGTAAAACTAATTCAAAAATTACAAACTTAATTTTTTCAGTTTTTCCTTGAATAAGGAGCTGTAAGTATAGACTGGAAGTTTGGACTGAGGTAAGTTGGGTTAAATCGTTATGTTTTGGCCCAAAGAATACAGCCCTGAAATTTGGACCATTCTTTACTGGACACCCTGTATATGAAGACAAATGTTCAGAGAATTAGATGACTATCAGCAACAAGAAGCAATTTTATTGATCATTGACCTCGGAAACTTGCACAGTATCATGTAAGTATATGTAATCAAAGAGTTGCTTCTAGAAATATGTGGTGGCTGACTGCGGCGATAAAAAATATTAACAGTATATTTTCCAAAACATTGCTTTGGTGAGTTTACTCAATCTTTTCCAATGTATATTTGTTTCGGAAATAAAAAATTCATAAGAAACATTATAATAAAACGGATAACGACTCCAATTCGGCTGTACAAGAAACACAAAAATTTCAATAAAAAACAGAAGATGTATAAAACGGAAATAAAGAACGATAGTATTAAAGAAAGTTTTTTGAAATGCATCCCATACGAGCACATAACAGTCTTCCAAATGGTAAATTATTCAATTTGCTAGATTATTATGTTCCTTTACTGATTTTGAAAATGCTTTCCCTCGACAAAAACTATATGAATATATATGTAAATAAACATAATAAATATCGAATAAGTGGCCATTTTCAACGTTAGCAACCAGTAAATTTTATTCTGTTTCCTACAGTAGGTAATCTTAACATATCTTGTAGTAAAGCAGTTTTGAAAAGAAACAAATAAATAAATATATCAATACGTACTTGATTTAGTATAGTGAAAACAAAAGCTAGTACATTATTTATTCATCGTGTACTAGGTTAAATTAATATACAAATCAAATCAAATCAAAAAGTCTTTATTTGGCGGGGCTCAGCCTCTGGCTGCTTAGGCCCAACCACCAATGAATACATTTTTTTAAACAAGATAAATACTAAATGATTACAATACTAATTAACAATATTAAACATAATGAAGTATGAGAAACAACAACACATCAAAAAAAAGAACTTAATTCTAATAGGAACAGATGATAACAAGTTTAAAAATCTATTCGTCAATTTTAATTATTTCTATGTATTCTGGTAAGTTAACTTAAAATATTCCTTAAGTTTATGTTACCTACAATTAATTTTAATTCCTTTGGTAATATATTATAAAAATGTGCAGCTAAATAAGAATATGAGGATTTAAAGAATGAGGATGAGTGCAGAGATATATTTAGTAAAAGTTCATTTCTCAGATTTCTATCGTGTACATTATTACCGAATATTAACTTTGAATTCAGATATGGCGGAATTTTTGTATTTATGATTTTATGTATTAAATTGATATAATGAATATTTCTACGCACTTCCATTTTGAACCATCCATACAAGGTGACACGATGTGAAAGATTAGTTCTTTATAACTTAAGCAATGGGTGTAGATGACGTGGTGTAAGCCAGTATACGTATCTATAATAAAACTTCTCTCTAAATGAATTTTCCTGTGACACTGATTATTGTGTCTACAAAATTTGAGCTGCAGACTTGTAAAATTTTGGTCCCGGCGATGTTTCTAAAGCATTATAAGAAAAGTGGCCTGGTGGATGTCCAGGGTATCCAGAGCGTATTGCAGTAGCTGAGGATTGGACCAAGCATATTATCAGATCGAATGGATGAAATTCAGTATCTCGAGTTCTATTTAGGTATCTATTAAGAAATTAAAACCCAAAAGATCAGTGAGTTCAATTAGAGTGCTTCCGTATGCTTTAAAGGTTGTTCCGAATATCTCAAAAAGATTCTTTTTATATAATTCAATTTTACATAATAAATTTCCTAGACTGAGGAAAACTCCAGTAATCAGTCCAATACATAAATCAGGCGATAAATCAAATATTGAAAACTATAGACCTATTGCAGTCCTTCCTGCTTCTGCTAATGTGTTTGAACAAATACTGTATTCCTTGCTATGGAATCATTATAGCAGCATCTATCGTTCGCCCAAGGCAGCATGGATTTATTGCGAAACGTTCGATATCTACTAATTTACTTTTACCCATTAAATTTTAGAGGCCTTCGAGCATGGAGTGCAAGTGCATGCGGTATACACTGATTTTAGCAAGGCCTTTGATGGTCAACCTTGACCATAACGTATTAATAAATAAGCTTTGCATATATGGAGTTGCGGATTCTGTGATTGCGTTAATAATAACATCTCTTCAAGAGCGTAAGTTTATTGTGAAGTACTGTGTATAGATCAGGTGTTCATCAAGAATCTAACTTGGGGCCGCTCCTATTCTTATTTTTATAGATGACTTAACAAATGTAATACAAAATTCAAATTGTTTGATGTTTGCAGATGACCTGAAATTTTACAAGCGTATCGAATGCTCCGATGATTGTATCTCTCCAAAGGGACATTAATGCGGCATTTAAATGGAGTTATGTCAACAAACTTGACTTTAATATTCAGAAAAGCTATAATAATAATATAACTTTTGCTCGCAATAAACAAATAATATCCGTATAAAATGAACAATATTGAGTAAAAAATTCTCGGAACATTTGTTCAATTTATCATTAATAATATTTAGTTCAGTCAGACGTCAACTTGAATATGCTTCACTGCTATGACATTCACAACCTGAGATATATGTACAGCAAACATAGAAAAAGTGCAGAACTTATGTAAGGAGTTTAAAATTAATATACTATGGAATCGCCGTATTATTGCAATGCTTCTGTTTGGATGCAAATTGCTAAACTGTCTTATTGATGATTCTTATTTGTTATCCCTGTTGTGTTTTAATGGCCATCCGAGAAATACTAGAATGCATGAATTTCTCTATATTCCCATTCGTAACACAACCTGTTTTCTCGATATAAATCTCTTTAGCCCTTTTGGTTTATTTTTAATATTTGCCAAAAGTTCAGTTGACAATTTTTTGTTTCTTGTTACTTCTTGTAATTAGGCGTTGAAGCCTGTTTGGCTTCAACGCCGAAGTAATAAATAAATATCATAATTTTAAAATTTAACGCTGTTAAAATTAAAACCCCACCCTCAGAAACCTCCTGTATCTATTTAAAATGATTTCAATACTAGATGTTGCAGAAATCACAATTCAAAGATATGCATGCACTACACATAGCGATACTACTTACGCCAATCGAGATACACAATCACTCCTTGCACTCTGCATAAATAACTATTAAATACAAATTTCCTATCCCTCAGTTCGCAACGGCCGCACTGCAGCGGAACCCATCCCAATTGTTTACCATTCGCAGCAACAATGTAACATGCAAAGCAGTTAAAGTGTAATCTGTCTTACCTATCGCAATTCGAAACAACTTGACCAATGCCGTGTCGATTGTTAAAAGGTTGAATGTTATTCAACAGCTGAGCATGCATAATTTATGCCAGCCAACACAAACTCCAATCGTGCCGTGCCATGCCGAGCGCAACTTTTTCGTATGAAGTCAATTATTTTGTGTAAATAGTATTTACTAATAATAACTCATATAATTACTAATATCGTAATTACTTTTCCATCTGAAAGGATAAATTAAAACGTTTGGAGTGTCTATTATCCTTGACGTTTATGGCGGATTTTTTTAAGTTAATTACTATCTGTGACATGCAACAATCTGTATACAGGGCCAGACAATGAAAAGGTTCCATTTCATTTTTAAAAATATATATTGTCATTTAATTTTACTGTGACAATTTAATTCTAATATATAAAATCCTCGTGTCACAGTTTTAGACGCCATACTCCTCGGAAACGGCTTGACCGATTTTATGAAATCTTATATGTATATTCGGTAGGTCTGAGAATCGGTCGTAATCTATTTTTCATACCCCTAAGTGATAAGGGTGGTCCACCCCAAACATTTTATTTACTGGACAAAAGTTTTTATTTTTATTTAGCCACTAGATCAGTTATTGATGTAGATTCAGCATGTGATGCTTTCTACCAGAAAATCTATTGTATATTTGATGCGTTTGTACCGCTTTATCCCAATAATAGAAAAAAATCTAATTATCCAAAATGGTATACTAGTGAAATTATTCGTAATTTGAATCTTAAGCAATATGAGCTCAAATTATATAAAAAACATGGTTCAGATGTAAATTTACAAAACTTCAAGCGTCTTAGACAACATAGTAAGACATTAATCAATGCAGCTTACAAAGAATTTATAAGTAAAGCTGAAAATTCAATTTCACGTGACAGCAAAAACTTCTGGTCCTTCATACATAATAAAAAGGTTGCACTCGTATACCAGGGTTATGCATTTAGACGATCTAGTAATATCTGACCTTCAGTTAATAGTAGACAGTTTTAGCCGACATTTCGAAAGTGTTTTCTTAAGCAAGATCTAAATGCCAATGATGACAGTATCAATAATATTTCTTGTTTGAGCATAAAATCTCTGTCTGAAGAGGAAATAATATTGGCATTGAAACGTTTAAAGAGCAAACCGACTTGTGGCCCAGACCTTGTGCCTAGCTATTTGGTAAGGGATTGTGCTCATGTGCTGTGTTATCCACTTTGTATTTTGTTTAATCTATCTCTGAAGAGTTCTAGATTCCCTTCTTTGTGGAAGAGGGCTAGTGTGTGCCCGATCTTGAAGTCAGGGGATCCTTCTGATGTAGCAAATTATCGTCCTATTACCATATTAAACAATTTTGCCAAAGTTTTGAGATTTCACTGTACAACCGCATCTACTTTTCTGTAAAGAATTTACTTTCAATAAATCAACATGGTTTTATATCTCACAGATCCACCACCTCCAACCTGGTTTGTTTTACACAATATATTTCTAATATTCTAGATAACCATGGTCAAGTTGATGTGGTGTACACTGACTCTCTAAAGCTTTTGATAGGATACATCACTCAGTTTTACTGCAAAAACTCAACACATTTGGTTTTAGTGATGAATTGCTTATATTATTTCGTTCCTACCTTCACAATAGGATGCAATATGTTACATTCAATGGCTTTAAATCTAAGACTTATGTCGCTGCATCGGGGGTTCCTCAGTGTTAGAATTTGGGTCCGCTACTATTTCTTCTATTCATTAATGACCTTGACAGTTTGTTGGATTGTGGGAGGCTTTTGAACGCTGATGACGTCAAAATTTTACTTGCATTTCTTCAGCAGACCAGGCCCATAATCTTCAGGTAGAGTTAAATAAACTTGTAGCGTGGTCTATTAAAAACAAACTTAGCCTAAATGTTAATAAATGCAAAGTTGCCACCTACACTCGTAAATCCAATCCTGTTGTATATGATTACCATATTAATTCGCAATTACTTAATCGTCACAGTTCTACAAAGGATTTGGGTATTATATTTGATAGTACTTTAAGCTTCTCACAACATATTGAATATATTGTCAAGGGGGCCTCAAAAGCATTAGGATTTATTATTAGAAATAGTAAATCATTTAGAAACCCGAATACATTAAAATTATTATATTATGCTTTTGTAAGATCCAAGCTGGAATACTGTTCTTTAGTTTGGAATCCTTATTACACCTGTTATATCAATAATATTGAATCTGTCCAGAGAAAATTTCTTAAATATCTTTCATTTAAATGTGATGGTGTTTATCCGGCACAAGGATTTGATGACAACTTGTTAATATCTAGGTTTAATCTTCATTCTTTAAAGAAAAGGAGATTTATATACTCTATCAGATTTCTATACAATCTCTTGCACAATTCAATTGACTCTCCATATATTTTATCACAACTTAACATCCTTCGATTAGATCTCATATGACGTTTTACTGCCAATCTGCTAGAACTAATCTCATGTTAAAGTATCCTGTATACAATATGACATCCAATTTTAATTTATTATGTTGTATTTGTGATATTAATAATGTTAGTTTGAACCAGCTGTTAAGGATTGCCCATGACGTGCAGTTATAATTTATTCTCATACTTAGTTACTTATTTATGTTTAATATTTTTGACAACTACTTATTATTGTGTTTTATTATTGCTAGATCATGTTTTTAACAGTACTTTTTCATACTTTTATATTTTTTACTTATCTTACCTATACATTTATTTTTTTGTGTGTTAGACTAGTTTGGTTGTTTTAACTTTATTTTAGAAACTTTTATGTATTTAAATAATTTCTATTATGGTTCTGTAATTGGGATTTTATTCCTGTTGGACTATTAAACACTATTATTATTATTATTATCCCCGCCAGGCGTCTACCGGTGTCACTTCTCACCACAAACCTAGAAAAAATATAGGCAGCGTCGGTTCATGATATAGGTCACCTGACAGGTGTCGTGTTTTCTAGGGACTTAAGGTCCAGAAAATTGATATTTTATTTGCTTTATGTTGGCGGTTGTGCAAATATGATGGCTGCATTGCAATATGAAATTAACTAACTTGCTGTCATTTTAAATGTCATTAAAGAATGTGACAAGAATGTGATCAATCACAGTAAACAAATGAGATTCACGTTACAATACAGCCAACGTAAATTGGCATAAAAACCAAGTTTTAGTGATTCTGGACCTTTTAGGGCAGCCATGAATTAGCGATCGCCGGCAATATGGCACTGGCACCACGATATTCACTAGAAATAATTCATATGGCAAAAGAACGTTTACCGGGTCACCTAGTTTATACATAAAAACCCACATGCCACAGTGTAAATGTCACTTTGACAGCGGCAAAGTTACCTGTAATTTTACAACGACAAATGCACTAGTGCTTTTTCCACTCCGTTGCTCAAATAAATAGTTTGACATTTTTGTCAACAACTTAATGAATTATTAAACATTAACAATGAGTCGATTCCGTGAGTCTACGAACAAATAAATTAGTCAAATTTTTCTTACCTGTGTGCCTCCTAATACAGTTGCGATTCAGTCATCAATCCGGCGACTATTTTCTACTTTTTGCAATGCGAAAAGATATAAATTTGGGCCAGATACTTCCATCGAGAAATTGAATGTAATATTGCAAGATTGTGCTTTTAATATGGGAAAATGCGACGGAAAAGACTACAAAGAGGCGGTAGTTAAAACAATTTGAAACACCACTGCTAAAATGCTACAAAGTAAATATTGCAAAGAATTCAATATTGTATTTAACTCTTTCACCGATGTAAGTACAGTTTAATTCATCACGAGCGGCACGTAATGCTAAACGTAAAGTTCTACAAGCAAAACCCGAAAAGAGAAAATCCAATGCATCAGCTCTTAATAAATGTGAAATATTTGCAATGGCCAGCTTATATGACAAAAATGAACCGGAGGGACTTCAAAAGAAGTTATATTACATTTTGGCGTTTGAATTAGTTTGGCGCGGAGGAGAAGCAACTTTTCAGCAAAACCACTTCGTATCTGAAATTGAAAATAATCGGAAAAAAAAACTAGACGTATCGAGTATGATACTGTATTTTCTACAATGAGACAACGCGATGACAATAAATTATGTGACAGCAAATGGATTACGCCTAATATTTTAGAGAAAGATATTTGTCCAGTATGCTTATTTAAAAAGTTTATGGAAAAACGAGGCACTTCTGTAACATTGGATAGAGTATTTTCTACACCAAATCCCTTTAGAAGAAAAAATCTAAAGGTTGATATAAAAATGTCCCGATTGGAATTAATGAAATTTCCAAATGGACTAAATGCTCAGCACAACGCATTGGTACAGATGTCAAACGTGTCAAAATTACAAATCACTCAAATCGAGCGGTAGCAGATATCAAATTAAGTAAAAATAGAATTGAAGCTATAATAAAAACTACAGGACGCAGCAATTCATCATCTATAAAACCATAGTTACATATGTTGGCAAAGAGTATCATTCGATTCATATGGAAAATTAACAAACTTCAACATCTACTACAGAACAATTAGCTGTGGCACCCGTAACGACATTAGTATTCCTCATATGAATTTCAATAACTCCACCTTCCGGGTTTTTAATAGTTGACAGTTTTTCTCGTCTAATTGCTAGGTAACAGTTTCTCATTAAACAACCCATATTTAACCCAGTAAAATACGAACTTCTTAAGTGAATAAATTTATTGCTATTTTTTAAAATAGAATAGTCTAGGAGATATTTATAATAGAAATGTATCTCCTTTCGTTTTAACTATCTATCTTCCACACTACTAACACTAATGTTAAAAACTAACGATATTAAAATATGGTTTTCTTCAAATTCATCTCTGCCAATAATTTTTTTATATCTTTTTTCGTTTTAATAGACTATTATTAATCCAACTTTAAAATATAGTTGCGGTAAGAATACGTCATATGAATAAATGAATAATTAACTTATATTTTCATCAAAATATTTTAAAAATTTCAACTGAGAATAATAAAACTACATACTACAGTAAATGTTTGCACTGTATATTACAGTTAATTACAAAACTATTGTTTTCGGGCAGTCAATGGGATTTTAGGCAAAGATATGCCATGGTTTTAATTAATGTGAGATGTTATTTTATTAAATCAAGATAATGGGCTTAGTTTTTGGTATCACTCGACTTTTACAAAGCATTGGGTACTATCGGACATAAATTATAAGTAATATTCATAGCAACAATTTTATTGTAGGAAGTTTGTTCCGAATTATATGAGATATATCCCTGCAAATTAGATAACAGACGTATGTATACTATTGTAGGATTTGTCGAGCACACTTAAACGATGAATCATCACAACCACCAAAAATGATTTCATAACCTTTCTCTATACCACCAACCGGACTTGTAGGACATTCATTACTGTGTTGGAGTCGAAACGCAAGATTGACAAATGACAAGGTTTACAGAGTAAGACCTATCTAATTGGATGAGTAATCTCATATTCATGAACCAACTTCCTACAGGTAAGCCGTTTGTTCTTGTAATTATATTTCGTTACATTTACACACACAGTTTAAAGTTTATAATCAGTTTTCGTTGTGTTTAACATAGCATTTCGCTTAGCTACACCATTTATTCACAAGCAAAATAAATATATTTACTTGCTAAACATTTTTATGTAGACCCAATTAATCAATTATTAATTTTGTCATATATTGTTAGTAATTACTTCTATAAGATTATAATGTAAGGTTTAGCAAATATTAAGTTTTATCAGCTGGTAACCACCTAACTCAAGTGACTCAAAACCATAAGTCATGCATAACATCCTTCTCAGGTTACACCCTCGGCTACTCACCAGCTGTGTTCACTAACTTCATATATTATGCAAATATTGTTTGGAAATCATCTCGAATCAAATTCAAAATGAGTGAAAACAGTGGAATGAATCAATGAACCTACAGTTTTTAAGCGTGTAAATAACTTTTAGAACTATAATCAGAGTTTTATTAGATTTCCTAAAAACATAACTATGTTTAGTTAGGTATTAAAGTTTTTATGATGCTTGTCCTTACATTAGTTTTTCAAATGTCAGAAATGGCTTACATGTATAGCAACTCGGAGTTGACGGATATCGTTTTAAATTATGGCGATGTGAAAATGCAGAACGATTTCCCGGTAAACATGTGGCAAATGCAGATACTTTTATCGCGGTGTGCAGGGAGTGCAAGTGTAGTGCAACGCGAGGGAAATTTGAAACCGAATCTTGGAAGAGATAGTTCAGGGCGTCCACAGCGTATTGCTTTTTGTGGAGATATTTAAAAAATTAAGTGTGTCGTACTGAAATATCTATTTCGGTATAGTAGGTATCTACCTACTATTGATGATTTACGCAAACGTATCATAGTTGCTGTCTATAACTTACGAGTTAAGAACGGATACCAAGCAGAAACATTGTATGTCAAACTATTTAATTAATTAAAACCACAAATTAATTATATTAATAATTAATAACAGTAGCGGCAATAGCAGTTGAATTTACTGTATAAAATAAATGTTATAAGATTTATTTCTTTCCTTGAGAATTTCTTTCCATTTTTTGTCAGTTCACCGATTGCATGCTTTGCCGCCTTGTCAGATTTTACGGTAGATCAGTTCTAAATCACGCTGTATGTAATTACATTACATTATAATATTACACAAATGGTCTTTCCTGGCATTATAATTATTTTTCTTGGCAGTGCAGTGAAATATTATTTTAATGCAAGGATTCATACCACACTTCAAAATTTGGGTTAAAGTCCTTCTTCCCCATACAAGATTATTTCGAGTATTTTGTCAATGTTAAAATACTGTTCTTTAACATTTTAATGTAAAATGTAATTATATTACAAAATATAACTCTAATGTGATCAGAAATCGGTCATAAATTAGTAATAATTTTATTTTTCTACGTTCATGCAAAAAACAAAACTTTATTGAACTATATTTAGTGGAAAAAGTGGTTCTTTATTGCACTAGTGCAATAAAATGTTTATTGCATTCATCTGTCATTCTACTACAGCATTTTGTCATCATGACAAACATAAACGTTCAAATCGACGTCACATTTTCCTAGACTTAGTGTCATCTAAATATCATTTTTTGGTTTTTGCATGAACATAGAAAAAATATGGTATGCAACTCGTACAAAAAGTGCTTACTTTTTGTAGTTGTTGCATAAATAACTATTTATATATGTACTGGTATTGTATATACTGAATATACTCGTATTTATAATCATTATATTGTAGTACACAATTCAAGGCATCCAAAGCCGGTTGAAGCAGATCAAAGTGTCGACAATATAGTGGAAGTGTTGGGTTATGCTGTGCTTCTGGTAACAAAACGAACATATCTATTGTGTATCAAATTGAAAGCTTGGTTTTGAAGGTTCCACAACAACTCTATGCCACTGCAATTTACTAACAAGAGACAAACTGAATTTTATATAACACCAATCTTCTAGTCTCAATAAATTTTCGGGAATACCTCAGGGATCAATTTTAAACTCTAGGCTTACCATTTTTGAAAGAGAAATAGTATTCATATGGCAAAAGATTATTATGAATATTCCTGTTGTCATATCCCTATTGTCGTATAGTATGGTTCAAGATGATTTAATTGGTAAAATTGCTCACAATTTTAAATGGCCATCAGAATCCTGGAATTTGAATGGGATGGTTTTTGAGAAGTTCAGAGGGTCATAAGGCCAAAGAGTCTAGAATTTTTACAAAGGTACAGGTGCAGATGATAAAACATATTTACTCATGAAGGTTTGCATTTTTTAGGTATGTCGTAGCGAAGAATGAACTTCTTTCTATATAAAAATTGTGATTGCATGCACGAAAACAAACATTGTCCAAAAATTTGCTATAATAGAACGAAATGTGCTGAACTTCATCCTGCTAATGCAACTCACACAAGGAAAATGTACCTCCCAATATGTCGAAGTAAATAATACTTTGGAAGCATTTCAAAAAATGACAACAAGCTCGTATTGAAGAATCCGGAAGAATACAATGAACATTGTTTTAGAAGGTTCTCAGCCACCATAATATATTTTCTTTAATAATAAATAAATCATGGTTCCAAAATGCAAGGTTTTATTTAACAGTTTTTTTTTTCATTACACCACTAGTGCTGTAATATATGCCCTTACAAAACTATTTATAGAACTGTAAAATTCATATTACTAACTGAAAGTAGATTAATTACTACTTCACCACTGTAATGATTTTATTTAACTTAATGCAAACGAATTTCATAAAAGATTCCAATTTAAAATTATTTTATCAAAATATTTAATTATTTTTTTTTAATTTAAATCCTTTCCGGTAATTTAATAAATCGATTAAAAGTTTCTCTAGACTCAAGCGCTATGTTATTCATAACGAAACGTCAAAAAGATGAAAATCCTTAAGAAATTCTAGCTATAAATTCTGTGAGGACGACATGATTTAATTTAAAGTACTGCTTATAGAATTATAAAGTTTTTCTTAACTCTGGGACTATATATAAATTTCTATTTCCGTTACTAATAAGTTTGCACCCTTGACTTTTTTGCTTTTAATTGACTGTAAAACTAAAACGCATAAATCATTTTGTATATTAGGTGCATATGCAAATGTACATTTAAAATTCAAACATAAATGCCCACAGCTATAAAACTTTATGGTTATTTCTTCATTAAATTAAATCCTTAACAGATTGTATATGTTATATATTATTTTGTGGGGTCTTCTGCTTTTAAATTTAACGTCTAATACCCAAGGCGAACAGCACCGTTACGGAAGTCCATTTATAAAGAATAAAACTGTCTACATAATATGTCCACTGTTAGAAAAAGTAAAAAATCAGCAACAAACTATGTACAGCGTCAAA
The DNA here is from genome assembly GCA_025584915.1 of Monochamus saltuarius. Classification (NCBI taxonomy): domain Eukaryota; kingdom Metazoa; phylum Arthropoda; class Insecta; order Coleoptera; family Cerambycidae; genus Monochamus; species Monochamus saltuarius. The sequence goes on along the minus strand of CM046723.1, from coordinate 20,201,581 downwards.
ATTCCTACTAAACAAAATATTGTTAGAAATTTCCGAGTTCGGAAAAAAATGGATACATTTTGGAAAGCTGTATTTCGGAAACTATTGGGTTTTTAGCGACGGTTCTGAGCTGAAATTGTAGCAAATTTGCTTCTACATGAAAACATATGGCGTAGTTATAATTGAAAAAATTGTGCTTCAAGATTAAAATCGCCAAAACTGAAGAAAGGTAGACAATTTTATGCTTTTTTGGATTTTTAACAATGTTGCATTTGGAGCTCGAAGTCGAAAACTTGGATTATTCATTGGGCTAACTGCATAAACAATTCTTAACATGCAAAAAATCAGAACTACCGGATATGACGCAAGATCTGATGAATATGGTTACTGGCCTATGTCATATATTTCGAAAAACAAATAACGATAATAGTTAAGCTTACGGTCTAAAATATTTTTATTTACCTAACCAGTGCGGAAAAACAATTACCGCACGTGTTAGGTACAATATTTTTCCTACTATCCACTCGTCGAATCCACTGTTGCCAAAGTATGTGCTACAGGATTAGCTTGTAACTTCAGTGACGAGGAAATAGCTGCTAGATGCTGTTCTCCAGAACATGCTGTTCCTGTTGATGTATTACGTGCTTCAGTACGGTTCTGTTGACGTTCTGATGAAGGATTTGATGCCTTGAGAATGCTGTGGGCTATTTTCTTTATTTTTGCCGTTTTATATTTGTAGTATTGGATTCGAAGTTTGCTAATAATGTGACAGAAGAAGTGTCAAAAACAATGTATACGCTTCGAGGTTTGGGAGGCCTAAGTAAACAGTTATGTTAGATGGCATTTCCCCGAAGTTGTTGGTACCCACATATTGCTTAGTACATTTATTTCTTTTATAGAATAAGAAAAACTGATCGTGAATATTGGTTTTCGTGTTAGTTATGGTAATAATAAGCACATCCCCTTTGTCTCCAATCACAGGCAATTCCAAATTTCGGGGCTACTTTTTTTCTTTTTATGTATTATATTTGTGCTTAGATAGCTAATACTTTGTAAAAGGGCAATATAGGATTTTCCTTTGCCGAAATTTTATTTAATTAATAATAATAATAATAATAATAATAATAATAATAATAATAATAATAATAATAATAATAATAATAATAAAATAATAATAAGATATACGTTGTCTGGGGCATTTAAGAGAAAATTTTCTATTTTCTTTCTTTCTCATACCATTGATTTTTTGGGCTTACAACCAACGTTTGATTTCTTCAAATATACCGTTAGCTTGAGATATTTTCCAATATCAATGTCATTCTTTCCTTTGAAGCATAATTTTAACATTGAATACTTCGACCATAGACTTGACGGAGAGTAACATTTTATAATATCATGGAAATAGGCCAAAAATAGCTCTTCTTTTACAGATAAAGTGTTTTTCTCCATGCGCAATTTGTCGAAAGCAATGAGCTCTTTTTCATAGCGAATTCTATGATTTTGGCAACATGGCGGCAGCCTCTTGTGTGATGAGTTAAATAAACTCAAGAAATCCGAATTAATAGAAATAATTATTAGTGCAAAAGTACCTGAAAGTGTAAAACTTAGTGACTGGGTAAGAAGTGAGTTGAAAAATACCATGTCTGATGAGTTATTCCACGAGTGTAATAATGAATTGCTGCGGAGGACGCGGGAATCAGCTGACCGGCCGCGTATGCATGATGACACCGTAACATTGAAAAACGATCTAAAGTGCTCACAAATTCAAGTTAAATACCTAGAAGAACTAAACACTGAACTGAAAAGGACGGTAACAAACCTTGAAATCATAGTGAAATTATTAAATGATGAAAGAAGTAACCTCAAAATCGCATCATCACAAAGCGAGGTTGCCAATAGCAGTAGAGAATATAAGAATTGGGAAATTCGTCCAATAATAGTCACAAAGAGAAAGCTGCCAAAAATAGTAAAAGTAGTGCTCAATTTATAACTAAAGAAGAAGTTTCTTCTGCTATGCTCCAAGCACAAACTAAAGTCAAAATAGATAAGTTGATTGACCTTGAAAAATCTGAGAAATTAGTGAAACCCAAAAACAAAATTGGAACAAATACCAATGATGACAATGTATCGTTACTCCTCTCTGATCAGAACAAAAGTGCAGGAAAATTACTTGGACGTAATAACACAATTGACGTTTCAGTAGGAGAACTACCTAAGAAACGCTGGATATTTGCAACAAAATACAGAACAACATACACGGAGGAAAATCTGAAAGAATACCTGGAGGAAAAGTTTCCACAACATAAATTCATCTGTCAACAAGTAAGAAACCTGGGCAGTCACAACTCCTTTAAAATTGGTTTTGATCCCGAAATTGAGAAACTTCTCCTAGATGCCGAGGTTTGGCCAACAGGTATAGAAATCTCGAATTATTTATTTCGATCCACACAATACAAGTCCAATTTTCGACGGCCAATCAACCGAAGGAGGCATAACTAAAACTAAGGCTGCAAAAGACTTTTCAATAATTCACCTTAATATACGTAGTGCTCGAAATAAGAAAAACGAACTGGAAATATTCCTACGTGAGAGGAACTGTGGTGTATTTAGTATGTGCGAACATTGGCTAACCAATGATGAATTAAACACCCTTGCTTTACTTGACCTGACTGTGACAAGTCATTTTTGTAGAAATAATAAAAGTGGGGGAGGAACCGCCATACTTCATAATAAAAGGTTTGTTTCCGAAAATATATTTTTAAATGTTGAACCTATCGAACAGATTTTTGAGTATTGTGCTTCCTCTCTCAAATCAAAAAATTTAAAATTTATAATAATATCTATCTATCGATCACCAAATGCTGACACTGTCAAATTTTTTGAAAAACTTGAACTACTACTTAGCTATGCCTTTAAACAGTGTACAAAAATAATTTTAACCGGAGACTTCAATATAAATTTATTTGCAGAAAACAATAACAAAAGTCACTTCCTAGATATATTAGCAGGTTATAATCTTGAACCCATGGTACACGAACCTACACGTTATACCAGAAACTCAAATAGTTTAATAGACAACATGTTTATAAACTTTGTCTTTTCAGATACCAATGTTGAGGTTCTTGAAACCGGGTTTTCTGATCACTTAGCTTTACAGCTGTCGGTGCCTCTGGACATGCATGAGGAGCATGGCTCTGTAAAATATATCTATAAGAGACGTTATAGCACAGAAAATCGAAATTACTTCATTAATCTAATATCCGCAGAGACTTGGGATGATATTTCTAAAAGCGACAATTTGGACACAAATTTTGAAGCTTTTACTAACACAATAACGTATTATTTTGACCTAGCATTTCCTTTACAAAAAATTAAAATTAAAACAAATAAAAAAATGTCGTGTAAATGGATCACCGATGAAATTAAAAATAACTCTGAGGAACTAAAAAGACTACACTGGCTAAAACGAATTACTGAAAACATAAACATTATCAACAAATATAATAGCTTAAAAAGGAGCAATAAACTCCTAATAAATTCGGAGAAACGAAAATATTATGACAATCTCATTAGTGAGTCACCAAACCCCTCAAAAGCAGTGTGGAACATAATAAAAAACGAAATGTCTAACCCAAGTATACCAAAACAAATAATACTTGAACACCAGGGTAAAGAAATATCAGACCCCAAGAAATAAGCAACATATTCAATAGCAACTTTACTCAGTACTTAACTTCCTCAAATGTGACCCTAGCAAATCTAAAAATATAAATAGAAAAACGTTAAACTCGTTTTACTTAACAGATGTCAGTGAAAAGAAGTCATCGACATAATATTATCAGTTTCCATAAAAATCATCAGGTTTAGACAACATACCGTGTCACATCATTAAAGATATTGCCAAACATATTGCCACCCCAATAGCTTATCTTATAAACCAATCATTTGCACAAGGAACGTTTCCTTCGCAGCTCAAAACTGCTAAAGTTGTGCCAATATATAAAAAAGGAAGGGTAAGTGAAGCAGACAATTACAGGCCTATCTCTTTACTCTCAATATTCTCCAAAGTTTTTGAGAAGGCCATGTATGTCAGAGTCGTATCATATTTTAAACACCTAAAACTATTTAGCGAATCACAACATGGTTTTAGGGAAAATAGGTCGACTACAACAGCAGTCCACCATTTTCTCTGTAGTATCCTAAACTCCCTGGATAGAGGTCTTCTCACCGTAGGCATTTTCTTTGACTTTTCGAAGGCCTTTGACCTGCTGGACCACTCAATCCTACTTGAAAAACTGGAATCGTATGGTATAACTGGCCTGGCAAGATCTTGGATAAGATCTTTTTTGTCCGACAGGTCACAGGTCGTTGAAATAAAAGGTATTAATGGACATATTGAAAACTTCTCTTATTTATCAGACAGTAAAGCAATAACCAGGGGCGCCCCAACTGCTTTTTTGATATACTGTAACGATTTAAAAGAATCTTTTAACTTCTCCGAACATCGATCTTTGTCAATACGCAGACGACGTGTCGATAAATATACGTGGACAGAACATAGAACAGACAGTTCTGCTAGCAAATACTGCCGTACAAACTATGTCTAATTGGTGCAGCGATAATGGTCAAATACTAAACACCAACAAAACAAATCTAATTAATTTTAAAAATGGCCCTAATAAAAATAATTATGGCCTACTCATTAAACATAATGGTATTTCCATACAACAAGCGTCGAATGTAAAATTTTTAGGTGTTCAGCTCAGCGACTGTTGTAAATGGAAAACACACATTGACTCAATCGCATCAAAACTCTCCAGTGCTAGATTTGCCCTAGTAAATATCAGAAATTTAGTAAGCTTCTCCTCATGTAGAACCTTCTATTTTGCATACGTTCAGAGCCATCTCTCTTATGGAATATTGTTTTGGGGCACCGACAGCGAAGCTGATAGATTATTCATAATTCAGAAAAATAATTCGCATAATGAATCATGCTGATTACAATGATCACTGTGTACCCCTTTTTAAAAAATCAGGTATTATGACGGTTTTTTCTCTGTATATCTATAACACAATATTATATGTCTATGACAATCTAAACAAATTTTCCACAAATGGCTCACTAAATACCTCACACGTACACACCCGTCATGCAAACCTGCTAAGCATACCCCAACATTCATCTACACTGTATGAGAAAGGTCCGTACTACATGGGTATCAAGCTCTATAACCAGCTACCACTCGAATATAAAAATAAATATTAGGGCATCTTCAAAAATAGCATAAAGAAATACTTTCTCAGTCGGCCCTTGTATAGCATAGGTGAATATTTAAATGAAACATGATTTCATTATCAAAAATTATTTGTATGTGATTTTGTATATCTTGACGTATGTTTGTATCTATGTTTGTATCTATTTTGTATTTTATCATTTATGTTATACGTACATATTTATGTTACATATCTATATATTTTACTTATTTATAGGTGACATGTTCTCTTTTTTTTTTGACGTACCAATATTTCTATGTGAAATCGTCTGGTAAATAAAGATTATTATTATTATTATTATTATTATTATTATTATTAATGCATTACCTGCATGCAATTCTAATATCTCTGTCGAAACATCATTGGGAGACTCACTCACTCGTTTTGGGTAGTTTACGACGAAGAGAAATGAAAAATAAATCAAACTCATCCTTCAAATTGAACTGATTGAAAATTTGAAAGCCTATGTCAAAAAATATTAACAATGAAAACTGTATGTTGTTATGGAAATGACAAGAATTTTTATCGGTGACTTGTGTCCAGCGTAATTCAGCGATACAGCAGCTTTACTGCTATTTACTATTAGACGGTAAGCTGCATCGATCGGTACTCATAAGCAGCTTGAGAAAAATATAGCACAAACTTTTTCTCTTTAGGCTGCCTGCATCCGCTGAATTGCATTGGATACAAGCATTCTCACAACAATGGACCTACTGTATAATGTAACAAAAATCATGCGGAAAAGTGCAAGTAAGATTTTTTTTTTTGTAGGCTGACAAATTTATATCACCTTATTTCATGTATATCATGTATAGTAAATCTACGAACAACTGAATTATATTACTGAACCTCTTAACAACTCCAAATTGGCGTATTTAATGAACACCTTTTAACGTATCTTCCAGCTTTCTGATTATCGCATTATTATCCTAATAATGGTGGACTAAGTACGCTTAGCTGGTAGAAAAAGCCATCTGGTATGCAGTACAAAAATATCTGCACCACCTGGTTATTTAGATCGTACACTCACTTGACACCCATTGTGAATTTCCAACGCGTAGAAACATCTATGAATAGAAATATCCTCGAACATACCCCTATTATGTGAAATAACCAATGCATGTGAAATATAATATCAAAATTGTTGAATGAAAATCAGATGGTTCCGACATTTAAATCTCACATGTTTCATCAAATATGTAGGTACTAATGGAAGTAATATTTCCCTAGAATAAATTATTTATTGTTATTTAACTATTTCCAGTAAAGTACACACATGTTTTAAACTAATGACAGAAAAAATCGGAGTTATTTGCATTTAAAAGTTTCAATGTATTTTGTGGACATTTTCTTTCGGACGCTATTTCTTTTCTACGTAGGCTGGTGTCAAATTTTCATGTCAATAAATTTTAGCGTATTATGGGTGCGTGTGATTTATTATTCGAGCAAAAATATTAGCTAATGATCAAAAAATGCCAGATAATAATTTTTCCAAGAGTACATTTTTTATGTAGGATTGAACGTTCTTTTAGATTTTTAACTCATACAGCTCAACATATAAAAAAATATATTTTGATTTACCTAAACAATATGATGAAATTAGCGCCCTCTAGGAGCAATGTCAAAATAAACTTAAAATTCTCACAGCCATGAACAACCTGTATTTTTAAACCAGCGACATGCGAATAACGCATGATGAGCTCAAACATAATATTTTTGTGTCTTGTATCTCCAGCTTAGTATTGACCCATTCTTTCAGACTCAACCTGTAGAATGTGAAAAATAATTGATTTGGACATCTCTTGAACACAATTTATGGAGAAAAAATAGACAATTTTGTACTTATTGTATGTAGATAAATTAAATTTTGCAACGCCTACCAAAAATAATTTAAAAATTGTACAGAGCGATCACGCAAAAACGTTTCATTCAGATGTAACTTTGCTAACCTAAGAGATGTCAATATTGTCTATATTTATGTGAAATCCATGGCAATAAAAATATTATTATTATTTTGAATTTATTGTACAGGGTGTTAAATAAAGAGTGTAAAATATTTCAGGAGGTAATAGTATGAACCAAAATAAGCAGAAAAGTCTTAATAAACATGGGTCCGCAAAGTAACGGTTGCGGAGATATGGACCACTATTCGTTTTTCAAACAATTTATGTTATTAGGAATAAACCGACAAAGAAAGCTTTTAACAAACAAAAAACAAAGTTACAGAAGATGTTCAAAGACCCTCCGTCGATTTCCAAGCATGCACGACATCTTCGTCTCAACGATATTCAAACTCTTTCGAAAACACCCTCCTTGATTTGGATTTCTTGACATGCGATCTTGGAGGCCATAAAACAGGTCCGACCCTTCCTATACTCGCGTCAAGAATTCAGACGTTACACATTTGTTTTGATTGTCAACGTAATTTTTGATTTGGTCGCGTTAAAAACAATAATTTTTTTGCAACTTACTGCAAAATATAATGCAAACTTTTAGTGTAGTATATAGTTTTATTACTATCAGTTGCAGTTTCTTAAATATTTTGATGAAAATATAATGAATTATTCATTTGTTCGTATGACGTAAGACGTCTGAATTCTTGTCTTGAGTATACCCATCTATTTGGTGTAAATGCTCTCTAACGGCCATGAGCTGGAGCACCATCGTGCTGGAACCACATTTGTTGCCTCTGATTCAAAGGAATGTCTTCCAAAAACTCATACAGTGTATTCTGCAGAAAGTTGAGGTAAGCAGCGTCTGTTAATCGGTTTGGTAAAACAACAGGACCTAGAAACCTGTCACCTACAATACCCATCCAAATGTTTAATGAAAAAACATGCCTGATGTCCAGAGGAGCATAAGGATTTTTGTCGACCCAAATATGCGTATTGTGAAAATTAAACACACCATTTCTTGTGAACCCGGCCTCATCAGTAAAAAGAATGTTTGCAAGAAAACGAGGGTCTTCAGCATCATGAAGTAGAAACCTACTACAGAAAATCAAAGGTGCTTGATGATCATTTATTGGATTTAAGGCCTGTACTCGTTGCACATAGTATGTATAAAGCAGTTGCTCGTGAAGGATTCTCCAAACAAGAGGACCACTAATTCCTACCTCGGCTGATATTCTCCACACACTCGTACCTGGATTATGCGTTAAAGTAACGAGCCATAGCGAAAGAAAACTTGTACACTGAGAATAACTGTCAAATACGTACTGTTTATTTCACTAAACATCTACCAACTATTATAAGAAAATACACAACGTTTTTGCAAAATAAAAACAGGGATAAAAACATAAAACATTCCAAATCTCCGCAAACCGTTACTTTGTGGACCCATGTTTATTGAGACTTTTCTGCTTATTTTGGTTCATACTATTACCTCCTTCAATATTTTACACTCTTTTTTAACACCCTGTATATTCACTCAAAAACTGTCCTAGAGTTTTGTTACTTTGTGTACCATTATTGTATACTTGTTCCTTTTTTTATATTTTTTAAAATATTTTGATTACTTAGGCGTCTATAAATGAACTAAAGTTTTACGAGCGTAGGAGGCATCAATATTTGCTAACAACTTCCAAGAGGATAATCGCGTTCCCGGCAAAACGAAATTTCATCGGTTCCTATGGAATGGGTTAAATTGATTACAGAACAAAGCCGAGCGTTTTTCGAATTACGGCTCGTATTTCTCATAGCAAAATCCGCGAAATGGGAAAATCGGATATACGGACGCAAATAAGAGAATGAATTAGCATGGCCCATCCCTTCGTTCATCGTTTATCTAATTGTGTCGACTGCCTCGTGTGGATTTTCGAAATTCCAGTTTCAATAACTGTCAATAACAGCGGCAGGGTATTTGCGTAAACAACACGAGCTACCCCCCGGCAAGCCGACCGGAGGGAGCGACTCCCTGAATGTTATCGTTGGGATCCCCGAACACACGCGTCCCGTCCAGTCTTGGGCGTATTTATCTGGAAATGACATTTGCTCACGTTGATATCACTTTCACGAATATCGGGTGTAGTCAGCGCTCTCATATGCAAGATGATACTACAAATTAACAAGGTATATAGAACTTTTAAAAAATGCTGTTGGTATAGTACTTTAGTATATTCTATATTTTTATATATATATGTATAAATAACATTTTGTAAGACCTATTTTATACAGTAAATAAGTTCAACTACTTTTGCCGCTGTTGTTAATAATTATTAAATGAATTAATTTGTGGTTTTATATAAGAAACTACAAACTAACACAAATACTTCTACCTCTTGTCTGTTTTGAACTCGTAAGTTATTTGCAACAACTATGATAAATCATCAATAGTAGGTATGCACTTTGGTGCGATACATGTTTTAAATATCCCCACAAAAAGAAGTTTAAATGATTTAAAGTCAAGAAGATCGTGGCGGCCATGGAAACCGGTCCTCCTTGTCCAATCCCTTGGTATTAATGCTTGGACGCTGTACATGGTACACAATACACACAACTATAATACGCTGTGGACGTCCTGGACCTCCATCTCTTTCAGGATTCGGTTTCAAATTTCTCTTGCACTGCACTACACTTGCACTCACTGCACACCGCGGTAAAAGTAGTTGCATTTGGCACATCCGGGAAATCGGTTTCAATATTCGGAATTGCCTGACTAAAGACTACAGTAGCACAGCGTTGTAAAAGTTGAAAATACTACAACTTCGATAATTCTTTACTCGGAAACTAAGGATTTTACAAAAATTTTGTTTACGATATTGAGTCCATTTTTCATGACGCATCTATTCCCAAACTTTTTTAGATAAGTTCTGAATCAGCCAGTAGATACAGGGTGTCCGGAAATGATGAGCAAAAAATTCAGGGGATAAATCTAGACCGAAAATAAATGCTACCTCTTTCTATAATATTTTGACGAAATTTTGCATATGGGGGTTTTTCGGGATGAGAATTATAAATTTTCCTACCGTTTTTTCGCATTTTGTAGACGGCGTCACATACGAGCCCTTATTTTGATTTCAATGGTTCCAACCTTTTTGTGCTACACTTGCGAAATTTAACTGAAAATGATAATGATTATGTAAAACTAAATTAAATGTTCAAATTGTGCACCGTTGGCTGCCTGACAGTAGCCAAGACGATTAATAATTTTTTTTGGTCATTATCAATAACTTCAGGAGGTATACCATGTATCTCGTGACGAATTCTTGCTTAAAAATATTCTAAATTAACCGGTATAGTAACGTATATTTTGCTTTTAAAGTATCCCCACAAGAAATAATCTAGGGGTGCCAAATCAGGCGATCTGGCCGGCCACTCAATCGGCCCCCTTCTCCCTATTCAACGATTCGGGAACAGCTCATCTAAATAAGCACGGACAGGTGTTGCATAATGGAGAGGTGCGCAGTATTGTGAAAATAAAATTTTAAAATCTTCAAACATTATTTTCTTGAAATTTTTGTTATGTAACACCATAATTTTTCAAGATCAAACTTGGGGGTTGCTATTTAAAAAAATGTTTGATGATGTCATATCTCGAACAACGATGACGTCACAAATATGGGTCGTATGGCAAAAAGTGCCTTTTTTAAAAACAAAATCGACGTGCCAGGGGATTTTTTCTTCTTTTTCTTCTCAATTTCAAAAATAATGAATATATTCGTTACTTTTCGAAAGCACTGTACGATAAACTATAGCGACACCTAATTCCTTATCTTTAAGAACCGCTGTTAAAATTCTACATAACGTGTGACTAAAACTATGATGACTAAAATGGAATACATACTTGAGCTGACTGTCAACGCCAGAGCGCGAGTGCTTAGCTGCATTCTCAAATAAGTATCAGAAAACCGAAACTATTGTATAACATTATTTTTTATAATTCTTGCACTAAATTTTCATATTGAATGTAAAAATATAAACAAACAATGCCAGTCCATCACGATGCTTTGCATACAACTTGTAGATACACGTTTTTCAACTAGCGAAAAAACTTATTATTACGTTAGAAGGATCAGGACAATTATTTCATTCAGTCACCCTTTGTGGCCTAGGGGTTTACAACACAATTAAACTATTTCCTTCAAGAATATGCACCCATACATAAACTTGAACAATGAAGTATATGTAAGTATATTAAAGGGTAACGTAAATTTTAGTACCTCGCAACGAGCTACTTCAAGAAAGGTTGGCGTTTAACTTTAGAATGAGATATAAAACGGAGACTCCATTTTGCGAAACTCAACGGCTCAGTGCTTTTACGTCCCGTATTTCCTTCAAGTGCTGAAGCAGTTAACATTTAAACTGTAGTCGTAACTTTAACAATAAACAATGCTTCTTCATAAAACTTTTAATATCGATTACGATAAGACATGCCTTGGTTCAAGCATCCTGCCCCTAGCAACAAAAGTTACTTGAGAGTTTATACAATATATACCTTATCTCTTACATTTATAATGAGCATACAACCGCAGGCTTTGCTAAAAGCTAATGGTTCCAAAATACTACTCGAATTATTGTTTACAAAAACAATTTAAATTCCATAAATATACGAAGGATCATAACATAAACAACTTCGAGAAGTAACTAGTTAGGGAATAATAAAGTGATTTATAATTACACAGGGTGTCTGGCAAGTCGTTGCAATAATTTTACGTGATAGAGTACTTGATTTTGAGTCGATGGAAACAAACATACCTTCATACCTATATACCACGTGTTAAAATAATTGTGATAATTAATATTTTAATATTTTTTAATTTAACAGTGCTTTTATACAATTATTGAAGGGTAGCAGAAAAACAAAGATTTTTATAAAAAATATTTCTATACTTTTTTTATTAGAAATGAATGGATTCTTTAAATTATTTAACGTGGATTACTTTGGATTTTATTGGATCCACATAATTTCTGGAAAAATACCTCAAGCAGTTCATAAATTTATTTTTCTATAACTAAACCATTTATAACTACAAATACCAGAACGTTATTTTAATGTATTTGATGTATAGCGTTTATTATCTAGATCTTTTTCTTTTTTGTACTAGACACATGACTCAGTCGCGGCGAAGCTTTTACGGAGTCACCACTGAAGGTGCCGACAGTGAAGAACTACGAAACGTTTGGAAGCATGGGATGCGACCAGTTACAGCGGCGGCTACGGAACGCCTCGGAGGACCACCATGATCCGAGGAACGGTTCCGACCGTAGCAGTCGTAATACCAACAATAGGAACCGAAATCAATATATGGGTGGGCCCAGAGACGCGGGTCTGTCCCCACAGAACCTAGCCTGAGAATATCTAGGGCAGGTAAAAGAATTCCGGCTAATACTAGGGATGTGTATTTTAACTCTGTTTCTGACAGAGACCAGTTACGGAGATCACGTCATAACAACCCGGAAAATCACTATGTATCAAATGATCGATACATGACATTCTAAGTTCTTAAAATAAGTATTATCAATACCAGACATTTTAAAAAATTTACATCAAATCCATAATTTTATCTTCAAATTGTAAGCAATTTAAAAAAAAATACGGAAAAAATGATAACCATTTATAATTTCAATAATAAATAAATATTCATTTATTTTTTTCTACAGACGGCTACAACTTGTAGTTATAAATAGCTATCATTTAAAATACTTTGATATTTAAATATAATTGTGTAATTTTCTCCAATTTCCTCTAATTAATGCTACTTCTATATTGATTAGTAATTTATTATTCAAACAGATTTTTTTATAAAATATTAATTAGCTAACTTCTGGCGATTAAAAATGCGGTTTAATTTATGGAAGTTATTAATTATAATAGGTTCTAGATTTTTTTCAGGTTTACCACCTACCAGTGACAACATCTAAAACATCAACACAACCATCTGCTACGACTTGTAATATGTATAAATCCTATCATATTAGAAATGAGGAATTTTATGAGACTAGAAATGTGATCATATACGAAGAAAGGACCATATCTTTTCAAATTTAAAATCAAAAACTGTTTAGTTATTTCTAATATATTACAGTTTTTATCTGTTTAATGCTCTAAAATGAACATTGGATTGAATTATTCTATTTAAATTATATTGCTCCGAAAGCTCACCTACTTTTTTAGTTTGTTAATTATGTTTCTATTACGTTAGAATTTATAATTGTTGTGATGTATTTATTTTGACGTTTTCTGGAACATTCCAGCCCACATTATATTTGATTCTCAAGACCGCGGAATCTTCTAGAAACCTAAAAACCTATATAAGCGGATCGGTTTTGTTGCCACAGGACAGTTTATATTGAGCAGCCGAACGCGATTGACAAACGTCAAAGTAAAGAGTTGACAGTTGTGAAAATTGTTTAAAATATATTCATTGTGTAATCAAGAAGTGACAGTAATAAAGTTTGTTTTTCTACGTGACGTGATTCAAGGCTAAGTCAACGTAGAGATTGCAATATATTCTTCAGGTAAAAAAAATAAATAAAACAACAAATATATACCTTACTAATAATACTTTTCTTTTAATATTTGTTTTAGTTTCTTCATCCTACCACTATTTCGTACTTTTCTATCAGCATACTTCAATTTTGTTTCATGAAACGAAATCATCCTTCTTTCTGGATATTCCAGGCAAAGTTTTATCGTGTGAAATAGTAACCTGAATTGTTATTGTCGGAAGCTTATTTTTAAAATACCTACCATCCATCAATTATTGTTTTACGAACATCGTATTTTGTATCATCAACCTATATTCTTTGCCAGTTTTTATTGAACGATATAGACTACTCCTACAGACACTCTTGTTCTTCTTAACACATATAAATTTCAACCTCATCGCTTACACTCGTATTTTGATCTCGGCGCTAATTTTTAGTTTTTTTATCATTCGATATTCTTTACTCGTTAGATTAGAGCGTTTACGATTTGGAAAACACTGCAGATTTTGAATTATTTTCCATTTTTAAGAACACAAAATCTCTAATAAATTAATTACAATCACAATTTAATTAACAGAACGATACCCGCAATTTTGACACACGCACACCCATGGTAGCGCTGCAGATAGAACAGGTCGATCCGTCAACTCGTCATAACCAACAGAAATCGAATATTCTGATGTGGTGTATGCGTATTTGCTGTAGCACAAGCTGTCCTAACTAGCAAAATAAATTTTATACAAGTTCTATAAAGTGCTATAATATAAATTTTATAGGAACTTCAAATTCATATAAAGTAGTTAAATGCCTTTATACGACACTTATAGAATGTATACAACACTTTTAAGATAATTTTATACAGCAACTATAAAAGCGTTTTGTAGTCTGTATTTTAGTATTATTTAAAGAAACATTATATTTTTTAGTGAAGAATATTAGAAACAAATTGATTGGTGTATAACGCAGATTCATAATTATTTGTACTTATATTTAAAAATGAGGTAGTCTAAACTAAATTGCAATTATTTGTGTCAATGGTAGGTTTAATACTACAATATTCTCATGTCAACAATCTCGTGTTTCAACAACGAAAATTTTGTTGCGGAGCAAATTTTATTGATAAACTGACATTTGCTTCAAAATTAATAAAAAATAAATTTAAAATATTTAAAAATTATGTTCTCTTCAATTTATACTATCATTGTATAATTATATTTAATGATCTTGCTTTGCAATGCCTACATTATACTAAAATTAAGAATAGGTTTGGAATTTAATTACTCGGAACATACAACAATTTCTTTTTCTCAAGGCACAATTTCGTTCTACAACATATTTATAAAACGGAATACCTATTTTTGTAGATTAAATACAACTATAAAACTATGTTATAAATAAAAAAAAACATAAAAATACTCAAGAGAGAAATACCATTATTTATTATTTTACACAACATTTTTATAAAACAAATCTGTTTGTAACCCGAAATAGAGTCCTAATACAAATTTTAAAATCAAAATTTCAATTTTGAATTTTACTCTACACATTACGTTTAGTTTGTTATTTCTTCTCTTATGCGCTCTTTTAATATCATGTGGCAGATCATTTGAATACACTTTTTGTTTTAGGAAAAAAGTCAAGGGGCGTAAGGTCAGGTGGTCTAGCAGGATAATGGGCCAAATCTTCCTATCCACCTTTCACCATTGTCTGAGCAAGGTTGTAAAATGAGCAGGACAGCAGTCCTGTTGCCAAAACAGGTTATTGCGTACTTCTGGCTCTCAAGTATTTAAAAATGGTAAACCAAATGTTTCCAAAATGTTTTGGCAACAGGACGGCTGTCCTGCTCAGAGGAAGATTTGGCCCAATCCTAACCTTACACCCCTTGTCTTTTTTCTCCAAGGTGCCCTAAAACAAAACATTTATTCAACAGGTTTGCCACAAGATAGGGAAGTATTAAAAGAGCACATACGCCAAGGAATACTTGAACTGAATGAGGCGCTAACTATTTCAAACATTTATTAAGTTAGCGGAAAAATTTGTGAGGTGAGGTGGGAGGTAGAGGTAGAGAAATATTAAAATTAAAATTTTGATTTTAAAATTTGTATTGAGTTATAAACAGATTTGTTTTATAAAAATGTTGTATACAATAATAAATAATGGTACTTTTCTCTTAAGTATTTTCTTGTTTTCTTAATTTATGAGCACCCTGTATATATAATCTAAGACACTTCTATGAGAATCTCATTTTTTCAAGAAGCAGAACTTCTTATAAAGAGTGACATTTTTCGATAAAGTCAAAAACAAAAGAGTTTCTCCTCTTGTCAACTCCATCCGTGGAAACACTGTATATCCTTAATAAAACAAGTTAATACAACTAGGTTAAAAGTCAATTGCCCAAATATACGACTCTTACACAATATGTTTACAATCCTTATTTATATATTTTTAAAATGTGGTATAACACATTATAATACTTTTATACAAATTTTAAAGAACTCAAAATGAATTGTTCTATCTTCGTAAAAACTATTATAAAACAATTTTACACAATTACTTTCTTCGAGAACAAAATCATCACAATTATTTGCTCTATAAAATCAATTTGTTCATTAATAGTTATTTATGCAACAAGTACAAAAAGTAAGTGCAATAAGCACTTTTTGTACGAGTTGCATACAATACTTTTTCTACGTTTATGCAAAAAACAAAAAATGTTATTTAATTAACACTAGGAAAATGTGACGTCGATTTGAACGTTTATGTTTGTCATGATGACAAAACGCTGTAGTAGAATGACAGATGAATGCAATAAACATTGCATTGCACTAGTGCAATAAAGAACCACTTTTTTCACTAAATATAGTTCAATAAAGTTTTGTTTTATGCGTGAACGTAGAAAAACAACGTTATTCGATAGTTATAAAATAATTTGCTTCTTTTAAAGTTCTATTTTACTAGGTGGGGTGTAATCAGGTATGCTTGGCCATACTCGTATATGCGGAACATACAATTTTATGCAAAAATATTGCAGTATTTCTTTATGTGTTGGCTGCTATAACTTGTGGGCAGGTTTATAACATGAATCACTCATCACTCTCTCTTGAAACCCGACTACATACAATTAATTTGTTAGGAGCAATGAATTATTTGAACCATTAAAAACCAAGGTAATAATTTTGCTGAAATTGTTTTATTAACAATTTAATCATCTCAGAAAGTAGTTGTGTAACTCAATAAACCTAGGAGATACGAGTTGTAGAAACCAAGTCTAATGCAATTTACTGAAGAAAATAAATGCATACGTCTAAAGCTAAAATAACAATACAATGTGGTGTGGTAATTAATACACGATGCCGATGCTGATATGACTCAGCAGAGTCGCCGACCATGACCTTGCCACGTATTATAAACCGAAATGGTAATGAAAGATTTAATTACACTTAATAGTCTGCTTGGTCGAGAACGATGTGATGATGACTGATATACACAAGCGTTAATAATTTTAACACATGTAAAACATGCATTTCTTTAAAAAAGATATGTATGTCTTGGTATAAGTTTTCTTACTTTCAATTATGACTACAGCAATATCTCGTGTTACGAGCTAGTTAATAAAATATATTTTACATGTCATTGTTATGGCGCCAAAATTGCACAAAAGTGGAATTTGCTGAAATACAGTCTGTCGGAAATATTTACTGCATACCGGTCATTTTAATAGTTCTGTTTGGTGGACCAGTTCAGAACGCTGCACGTAACCTTGGAACGTGCTTGGAACTCTGCATAACTGAATTTGTGGTTATGTTTCGTGAAGTTACTAATTTATTTTGAATGAAAATATTGAAACAGAAGTTAAAATACTATGTAAAAACAAAATTATTATTCAGAAATACAGTTTATTAGATGTTGCTGTTCCCAAGTACTCGTCGGTATCTTACTCTCGCCGTCATCAGTATCCGCCTTGGTTCACGGGAGAGATTATTAAATCTATTCGTGCTAAGGCCTCTGCCCTAAGAAAATATAAAAAATTTAGAACAACTGTTTATTGTGATTTGTTCAAGCATCATCGTTCCAATTGTAAACGGCTTATAAATGAAGCCTACAAATCCTTCATTAACGATACCGAAAAATCTTTAGCCACTGATCCAAGAAAATTTTGGAATTTTATTCAGAAGAAAAGATGTTCATCGCGTATCCCATCTGTTATGATTTATGAAAATAAGGAACTCACTAACCCCTCTGATATAGTTAATGCTTTTGGAGAATTTTTAATAGTGTTTTTATACAGTCACAACCATTTGCTTTATCTAGATTTTCAGAAAGTAAACTTTTGGGTACACCTTTTATAGTACCATCGGTCAAGCTAGAAGATGTTCTGTGTTCTCTTAAAAATTCGAAAGACACTTTTACCATGGGCGTAGATGGAATACCAAGCTTTATTTTGAGAGACTGCGCGCACGTATTTGCTGAGCCATTGTGTTTTTATTTAACTCTATTTTGAAGCATTATACTTTCCCTTCACTTTGGAAAAGGCTTATGTGTGTCCAATTTTTAAAAAATGTAAACAGAATGAGGTAGAGAACTATAGATCTATTTCGCTGTTGTGTAATTTTTCTAAAGTTTTGAATCTGTTTTATAAGGAAATTTACTACTTTACTAAGCAGTTGATATCTATACATCAACATGGTTTTATGCAGAAAAGATCAACAATCTCTAATCTTACAGTTTTTTCTCAATACATTTCTGAAGTATTAGATGGTGGTGGCCAGATTGATGTAATATTTACTGACTTTCGAAAAGCTTTTGATCAGATAGATCATTATATTTTATTAGCAAAATTGTATCAGTTTGGTTTTTCCGACTCATTAATTAAACTTTTAGAGTCTTATTTAGCTAATAGACAGTTTGAGGTCAGATATCAAAACTTCACGTCTCGTTCTTTTGTTCCATCATCTGGTGTGCCGCAGGGCTCTAATTTGGGCCCACTTTTATTTTTACTATTCATTAATGATCTTCCTGATGTTGTTTCCTGTGAAAAATTATTATTCGCTGACGACTTTAAGCTTTATTCTAAAATTAATTCGGTTTCAGATTGCGAACATCTTCAGTTTTGTATAGATCGCTTGTCTGTATGGTGTGAATTAAATCATCTGTCACTTAATATTTCCAAGTGCAAATCTATGTCCTTCACTCGCAAGATTAATTTTGTTGCATATGAATATTCTATTGACGGCTACATCATTAGTCGTGTTGAGCTATATAAAGATTTAGGGATTACCTTTGACAGTAAATTTACTTTTATTGAACATATTAATATTATTGTATCTGGTGCTTTCCGGACTTATGGTTTTATATACCGCAATTGTAGAGATTTTAAAAATGTGGTCACGTTGAAAACTTTATATTGTTCACTGGTCAGGTCTAAACTCGAATACGGTTCCATAATATGGTACCCGATTTATAATACGCATCAGCACCGGCTAGAATCTGTTCAAAGAAGATTTTTAAAACTTCTTGCATTTCGACAAGATGGCGTTTATCCACTTCAGGGTTATAATCACACTAACCTATTGAATCGTTTCGGATTAGAGTCATTGGATTTCTGTCGTAACGTATCTCTTATTCGCTTTCTGTTTAATCTTTTAAACAACAGAGTTGATTGCCCCGTACTATTGAGTAATATTTACTTTCGTATACCACGTGGTTACACGAGGCAACAAAGTTTGTTTTACTGTGATTCCCCTAGAACTAATATACTAGCTAAATCTCCTATTTACTTAATGTGTAATTTGTATAATAAAATTGCTAAGGATTGTGATATTTTTAATGGCAGTTTAAAGTCTCTGTGTCATTGTGTTTCTCACTTAACGTAACTTATATGTGTGTTATATGATTTTGTCTCTTTATTAGTATATTTGTATATGTATTTATTTTTAGTTTCTTATTACCACTTAGTTTTGTTTATTACTTATTCCTGTAATTGGGTTTTCCTGTTGGAATAATAAAGGTTATTATTATTATTATTATAAAAAAGAAATATGATAGAAAACTGTATGTATATGATTTTAGTAGAGTAGTAGCCACATACATACAGGGTGTCCCGAAATGAATGCAACATAGAGCGAGAGTAGATCCCTGATAACAAAATAATGCAATGTTGATAAACTTACCTAAGTTGATGGTTAAAAAGATACAGGGTGTCAAAATTAACATTTTATTTTCGATATTTTTAAACAACTTTTTAAAATATCCAAATATTTGTATATATTTTGGAGTTCGGAGGTTTTTGGGGACAAGAAATTAAAATTTGTTTCTAATCTACATCACTAGTAGATGGCCCACTTATGGCACATTATGCTTCTTTTAAATGACAGCACTTTTTTGCGGTTTACTGTATCCATCTGACTATTGAAATAGTCGATTCGTCTACCTTTTTATCTAAAAAAGGTATACCTTGTTCAAGTTGTTAGGAGTAACCATTTTTGAAATAATCCTATTTGAAATATTCAGCGCACCGAGTAGAAACTGTTTTGGTTTCAGCTAGTTATTTTCGCTGATAATACAGCAAAATTTTATTTAGAAAAGTTATTCAGAATGGTAAATTATGACGACGTGCCAGATTGCAAGAAGATCGGCAAGGTTTGATAAAGCCGAATTTTCAAAAATTGTTTCATCGAAACAAAGATTTCAATAGTCAAATGGATACATTAAGCTGAAAAATATGCCATAAGTGGCGCCCTCAAAATGTATGAAATATTTGAATTTTTTTTGAAGTTATTTGCAAATATCGAAAATAAATTTTTAACTTTGACAGCCTGTATATTTACCAAGTGATTTATGATAAACTTTGATATAGAAACAAATCATAAAGGAAGTAAATCAAATATTCATGACGGTTTTGGTATATATTAGTATGGTATTAATAAATTTTGAATTTGAATTCTACTTCGGAAGGAAAATAGAACTAGTTCATTTGGTTCCAGAATTGTATAAACTGGTACACCAAACCCCCAGTTCATATAATTCATCAAATATAAATTATAACACACAACTTTCAATTCAGGACATTCTGAACTGACCTATCAAATACAACTAATTAGAAATAGCTATCCTGATATCGACAAGTTAATAGTGAGAGTAAGTGATTTTTTCAAATTAGGAAGTATTCAAGCATTCCACATAGTCTTTCCACAACTGATGATGGGGAAAATATGGCTACAGATTGCTTTTTATTAAGATAAACAAGTCGAAATGATCAAATCTGTAATTTGAAACTTCTTAAGGTAATTTTTATTAAAGGCAATTAACAAGCAATATGGCGAGTGCTCAAATTAAGACTGATGTGGTTATGAAGTGCTATTGAATGCAACAAATCAATTACAGAAGAGTTATGTGTCTTTAAGGGAATCATTTGAAATTGTAAACGATGTAAATGGAGATTTACAACAGATGGTCCAGGAATTCGTGTTGATCAGAAATTCTATACAAAATTAAAATAAATAAAATTTCCTAATGATTCGAGACCCAGATTGGAGAGCTGAAATTGACAAGTAAAGTAAATGTTGTCAACCACATGCTTTACATTCGCGTTATTCAATTATGAGAAGGTTAAATTTCTCAATACCCCGGAAAATCCGGATTTCGAATTATATGTAGATTACTAAATTCACTGATTCTTCAGCCCATCAAAAGGAAAGAACAGCTACTGGTGAGAAAGTTTTAATTACCCTTTATGACAGTAACTATTCAACCACAAGGAAGACGGCCTGGTCGAATCCCTTGCAATACCACTATCTGAGGCAGCTGCGGCGACAGAAGGTACTAATTCTATTGCAAATTTTTCAGTTGAAGACAGCAAACTCACTCTTCAGTATGGGTTTTTCACAGCTCCTGACCCTTTGCCTGGACCTTCCATTGCCCAACACCTTTTTCCTGGGCCTTCTAGTACCCAAGATACATTTTGCGCCACCAACAACCAAAGAGAGACGATTAAAATAACTGCGCACATGACATCAGGTAATTTTTCATACATCGATACTCACTATACACTATACTCTTTTGTAACCATGTTCTGCCACTAAATACCTTCGTTATTTTCCTATGGAATTACAGGAAAAACAATGCGTAACTACTGAAATAAGCTGTAACAGGTGGCGACTTTACAAGATGTACCCTGTCTCAGCACAAGCTCCGCCTCTCGGAATACGTCATGCTTCTCCAGCAGTCGTAGAGTACGATATACCCCGCATCAGCACATCTTACTAAATATACCTGATTCCAGCACAATTTCTCCTCCTCCACGCCGCGCCAATGTCACTATGTTACTAGGCGACATTATATGATGCAATAATCACGATTAGTAATCTTTGTTTTCGTTTCGTCCAAAGGCTTTCACTCAAGATGTCTGAATTGTATTTGAGGCAATATCTCAATTTACATGAAGAAGATGTTTTACAGATTGAGTCATTTTCTGATAACACCCATTTCAATGTTTGCGTGCATACAAATCTAAACCGGCAAAATGAGGGAATAGATTACAGTGTGCAATGCAATACATGGATTCAAAGCTTTGGTGAAAGTACAAAAACACAATGGATTGTGAGAAAATCGTTTCCAAATTTGAAAACAGTGCTGTACAAGAAACAGTTCGTCTGCCACCATTCCAATTTCAACAAAGTAGTGGATGAAAAAAGGGTTCGTTCCAATAAACGAATTAAAGGGAAAGGGTGTACCGCATTTATTGAAATTAAAATTAAAAAAATCAATAGATTCACAATAAGAAATGATGATTACTTGAAAAACAGACTTTCTGCCGTTATAAAGGTAAGTGTTTTCAATATACAATAATTATTAGGCAATATTAATATGAATTTGATATTAGACGAAAGGCGCCAAATTTCGGATGTTTGTTTTTACCTTTGTAAATCAAAAAACTTCTTTTAAGTTTCAGTGTCATAGAGTAACTGTAGATAGTAGACACCAAAATATTATGTTTTAGCTCATCATGTCTTCTACAAATGTTGCAGGTTTACGAGATACAGGGTGTTAAAGTCACAATTTTATTTTAGTTTTTCTTCAATAACTTTTTTATTAATTATAGTAAATACATAAAACTTGGTATGGGGGATTTTTCTGGTATGAGAAATTGAAATCTGGTCTCGATTTTGCTGTAAATTATAGGGAGCGCCACCTACAGTACTTTACAGGTATTAAAATTGTCAACTTTTTGTGCCTCGGTATATTGAAATTTTAATTCAAAATTCTTATTCTCTGGTGTTTTTAGAAAAGATAGGTATACTTGATAAATGTCGTTTTGAGCAACTGTTTCTTAGATATCTGGATTTAAATGTTTCATTACATCTACCTCACTGTTTTATAATCTGAATTACTTTCTGGATAACTTTCTTGATATCTGGATAAAACTTCCCTATGCCTAATTTCAAATAAGTATCGAAAACTTTTTGAAATCTTGAGAAAAATCGATTTAAAAATGTTTGCCTTAAAGGTGTTAAAGTTACTTCAATACTATAACTTCAAGATCGTGTATCTCGGAATTATTACATTTTTTACTAAGGTAGCTTGGCTTAGATCATCAATTTTTGGCTCCAGTTGTAGTTGTATAAGGCATGATGAGCTCAAACATAATATTTTGGTGTCTACTATCTACAGTTACTTTATGGCGCATTCATTACGGACCACCCTGTAGAGACAAGCATATTTGTTAGGGTAATCAAACCAAATGAATGACTCATTTTAGAGACAAACGGTTTGCACTTTCCTATCTTAATGTTCAATGGACTGTTGATTAAAGGCATATTTCGATTTTACCCGAGGTGTGAATTTTAACAGATCGGGTTAAATCGAAAATTGGCGTCAATCGATAGTGTATTAAGAACTGAGACAAAAAATGTACAAACCGTTTTTCTCTAAAATAATTGTTTTGGATTCTATAAAGCGCCAAAGTGATAGATGACATAATTAAATCTCATAGAAACTACTTTTACCTTATTGATTCAAGGAATCTAACCCTCAATTTTCGTGCAATATTTATGAATAACCCCGTATAACTATATTTGTAGATAATATTTCAACACAATCATTTAATTCATGTTGCGGAGGCTTATAGTTACTTGAACATGTCAGAGTCCACTAGACAAACTTTTTTTGAGTATTTCAATAATGGAATGACTGCAACCACTGCCAGAAATATGCACGAGATGAAAATAGTAACTTTCATAAAGAAGAAAAGTCTATGATTACTGCGTTAGCCGACTCTCAACTAAATCCTAGAGAACGAGAAGTAATTTACCTATATAACGAATGGAGGTAAGTTTATACTTCAAGAAAACTTGATTCATGAGTGAAATACTCACAAATTCCAAACTTTTACTTGTAATGTGCCAAAATATTTTTTTCCAAACATTTGTTCTTATAATTTCTCAGTGTTAACGCATTTTTTCTTTTCAGAAAAGCGAATTATGGAGAAAGAAATTTTGAAAGTATTCTCAAAATGATAATTGCCAGAAAAGAAAATTATTCCAAGTTAGGTGTGAAAATATTTGTCGAGGAAAATCCTGGCATAATTTTGGTATTGACACCAATTATGATTCGAGCACATGAACAAAAATTTTCTTCCGAGATATGTTTCGTGGATACAACTGGTTCCTGTGACCAAATGTCTACATGTGTTACATTTATTTTGGCAGCGCACAAAATAGGGGGAATACCACTTGCCTGTATTTTGCACTCAGGACAGTCCGAAGATATTTACTATCAATCTTTTCGTATACTCAGAAATAACCTACCAGCCGGTTTTGGAGGAGCTGGTTACCCAGCAGCTTTTATGACTGACGACTGTAGAGCAGAGCGTAACGCACTGTCCAATTCATTTCCAGATAGCAAATTACTGTTGTGTTCGTTTCATGTTTGTCAGGCATTTTGGCGATGGTTGTGGGAGAATAAAAACGGTATTCAAAAATCTGACAGACAGCAAGTTATGATGATGTTTCGTAGGATATTATATGCTGATTGTGAAGAAGATTGTGAAGTAAATTATAAATTGTTTCTAGAAGGTATAAAAAATGAAAATCTAATCAAATACATTGAAACTTATTGGGCCAGGCGTGAAGAATGGTGCATCGCATTTCGGAAAAATTATATTACTCGAGGTCACAATACTAATAATCACGTTGAGTCTTCTATTAGGGTATTTAAAGATATCATTTTGGCCAGATGCAAGGCATTTAATAGTATTGCTCTTTTAGAATTTGTGACTGATGTGTTAGAATCATATCATATAAGGCGTATGTTGAACCATGCTAACAATAGAGTTACACATCATGATATATTATATGAAAAATTTAAAAATCGCTCTATCGGTTTAGATGTGCAAGAAGTGAATGACTCAACTTACTATGTCACTTCATCAAAAGATAAACAAATGTTATACACAGTTACTACAACTTTTCCGACATTCTGCGATTGCCATAGTGGAATAGGCGGAGCCTATTGTAAGCATATTTGTGCAGTGGAATTAAAAATTGGCAGATTTTCTGAGAATTGTCCACTGTTAAGTGAACACGATAGAATGATTTTAGCATATATTGCATTAGGATCAAACGTACCAGAAAATTTTTTTTGTCACATGATGTCAATAAAACACAGTAACATAAATAATAAAACTGCAAATATTGAAATTAATTTAGAACCGCCCGAAACTCAAATTTTACCGTCAGAAGATTCTCATAACGGTGAAACTAGCTCCTCTGATTTCACTAATATTATTCAGGATCTAAAATCAGAATACGCTAGAATAGTCGACTTAACGGAAAAAAGTATCAATAAACAGAATAAACACGTTATACAAAGATTTGTTCAGTCGCTCAAGCGTATTAAGACCCCATCACAATTAACCCAATTCTTCGTACACAAAAAAATAAAAACTACTAAGTTGATCCATGTTCAGAACACATCAATTAGCCGACGAAAAATATGCGCTGGTTTGAAAGCTGGAACACGTCGAATCATAGCTGGCCGCCCAAGTCATACGGAGATTTCAGTTAGCCAAAAACGAAAAAGATCCAAAATTAAACATTCGCTTATAGATAACATAAGTCAAAATCGACCAAACGCCAAGATTCATTAGTTCTGTAAGTTTATCTAGTTTATGTACCTACATTACAGTTAAGGAATTTTATGAATAAAGTTTATCAAACAATAAACTGCAGTATTGTTTCTCCCCTCGCAGCACTTCGAAAAAAACGAATTTTTTTGAAAAATGTTCTGAATAGCGAACCGTGTCTAGGCGTATGGCAGAAGGGCGAAACTTGTGCTGGAATCAGGTATATTTAGTAAGATGTGCTGATGCGGGGTATATCGTACTCTACGACTGCTGGAGAAGCATGACGTATTCCGAGAGGCGGAGCTTGTGCTGAGACAGGGTACATCTTGTAAAGTCGCTAACAGGTGCATAACATGTTATAACACTTTATTTCATTCTTATTGTAAAATTAAATGTAAATTTTCTGATTTTTATATGCCAATGATGTGTAGATATCCTTCAGACATGTTCCACACCTCGTGTGTCTTAAAATTCTTATACTCGCGTCAAGAATTCGGACGTCTTACGTCACGGCTGACGTTACACATTTGTTTTTATTGACAACGTAATTTTTGACATTTGGTCGCGTTAAAAATAATAATTTTCTGCAATTTAGTGCAATATATAATGCAAACTTTTAGTATAGCAGTTTTATTACTATTAGTTGCAGTTTCTTAAATATTGTGATGAAAATATAATGAATTATTCATTTTTTCGTATGACGTAAGTCGTTTGAATTCTTGTCGCGAGTATACCTATTCCAAAAAGAAATGTTATCGTTGAGAGGTAATTCTCTATAACGAATTTAGTCAAGACAAAAAGTACGAATAGTCTGTCATTTGTTTTGCTAAACAGTAGAGATCATCACTACTTGTTCCTATTTCTATATTAATTAGATACATATGCTGTGTAGGTTTCGTTCCAATTGTTTTGATGTTTCAAACATTTCATTCAAAAGCAATGCATTCATATTCTGAAGTATCTGTACTCTTGAAAACGTGAGTATGTACAACAAAGTATGTTGTAGTTATTTACGAGTAAGTACGAGTACATAAGGACTAAAATAGACAATAGCAAAACTAAAATAAACAAGTGTCCCAAAATAGAAGGCCATACCATTAACCACATATTCTTTGGACTAAAACAATGCGACTTTCCTTATGCCATTTTTTATTTGGACGTCTCTGTTTCAATATACAGAGTGTTAAAGTTACATTTTAAAAAACTATTTTTATTACTAATCCCATTGTTTTCCAAGATACACACTTGAAATTTTGCACGGGCGAATGGAGCTAACCGAGGGATGCAGTACCCTTTATCGCCTCCAATTATTTATAAGTACGCCTATGCAGCTTTTTCTTGAAATATCAAACGTAGAATTTTCTTTTGATCATTTTACTTTTTTGTAATTTTTTGTTTAAATGCTTCGTTTTGGAGAAACACGGCAATTTGTAGTGCCCATAAATCTATCATTCACTACCATTTTCAAGTGAAACTGAAATTTTGTGGATATACCTGTTATTACAATACCTTGGCAACTTAGCAAATCGCAAAACTTACTGAAGTGGTTTTCAACGAAGAATTTTTATTATATACTTTTTTTATTATATTCATTAGTTTGGGTTTTACAGCGCTGTGAAGTGAACACTAATTTTCCCTATAGATAAGTATAAATTTATATCAATGATATGGCATAGTTTTTAATTATTTTTATAATATTTTTTATTATATACATTTCAATATTGGTATGCTTTTGATTGTTTTTCTTTAATATCTTTGTTATTTTTGATTTTACAACAAAAAGTTACTAGACTAAAATTGGAGATGAGTTCAATTTGTAATAAAAAATGTTTTTAAAAATTTTTTGTATGACCAATAGTTTACCTGATAAATTCTAAAAACAATTATCCCCCTTTTTCCGAGATGGCGGCCGAAGTTGGAGGGTAGCGACCCTACAAACTTCAAGTTAAGCTTTTTTTGACCCCCCTCACATCTAAACCATAAAATTGCGTCCTCTAAAAAATGCACGCTAAGGCCAAAATAATGTAACATTTCAATGGACTAATTATTCCAACCTAAATAGCAAAACAGATGTCACTGAACACCGGAATAAAATTTAAATTATTCTTAATCATCCCAGGGAAAGTAAATTATGTAATTACATACAGCTCGGTACTTACATGTCCACAACACTCAAAAATGTAATACATTTTATGCTCATGTAATGTATCTTCGGCGAGCACGCAACAAGAGGCCCTCAAGGTAACAATGATAAGGTAAATATTCACGAAATGTGAAACAAAGTAGATAATATGTATGTGTATTCGGAATGCTTATAAAGATACACATGATGCAACAAAGTAAAGTATTTTCGCAATGGAAATATGTTAAATGCATGTTACGACTGAATGTGACTGTGTCAAAGAACGTATTGTAAAAAATCCTGACATTTTGATCGAAACTGAGCAGTCACTTTACACTTTACACATTTAGAATGGTGGAAAGTATAAGCGATAATACATACATTTTACATATTCCAGTTATGTATTAATATAAAGCACACATAACTAGGGTTGCCATAATGCCTCCAACCTATATTAGGACATATCATTCTTGAACTTAAAAATTGTTTGAAAAAAAAATAATGGAAAAAAAGTTTATTGGACGAAAATGTATACAACATATACAATTCATAAAAATCCAGTAAAAATCATATTACTAAAACATTATATGTTGCGGTTAAAGTCTAAACTGGATAGTATCTTTTTCAAACTTTCAGATATATCGAAAAAACAAAAAAAAAACTGATTTTTCATTGTTGGGGCATTCCACGCCAACTCAGCAGTCGATCCCACATCACCCTCTCAGATCTGGTTCAAAATTGGTACATCGATTAGTACTATCGAATAAAGGATATTCCCAAATTTTCAGCCCCTAAGACCGCTCCCTGTCATCAGGGGCCCATAGTGAAGTTTTCGACCATCATTTCACTTCCAGGGGTCTGAAATCGGATTTTCGTGTACTGACGCGGAATTTTGGTCTAAAAAAATGATCAAAAATACATAGGAGATGCCAAATTTCCCGTAGAACACGATGCCACCATCCGTTTTCCGATATCTAGCAAGGGGAGCCCGGAAAACCGAAAAACCGCGCTTTTGTAAAAAATCGGATATATTAAATACGGTCGCTTCAAACTGGCTGAAAATTTATCAAAAGGCTCTTCGATTATTGCTCTTTCGAATGTTCATACGCGCGTGGTGATCATTATATGTAAAAAAAAAGTTACACGCGTTTTACGGGTTTTATATGGGATTTTCTGTAATTTTTTCATTATACCCGCTCCACTGGCCCTATCCAGTTGGATAATAATTGGATTTTTTTATCTCACCAAGCGTTTCTTTTGTCCCCCTGTCTTTACAAACCCAGCCCCAGCCAGTATTAGAGAAAACATTATTTATTTAATGATTTATTTCACAATTTTTCATCAATTTTTTGATTTTTGAGCAAATTTACATTTTCTGCAGCTTACTTCTATTATTTGTAAAAAATATGAATATAATATAACATAACGAATGAAAATCGCATTAAGAAACAAGAAAACCCACATTAAAATCATTGTTGACACTATACATCTCGATATTATTTTCACTATTTTACACATAATGTGATACATGAATCAGCATTCTATCTAATTTATCGAAGTACCTTGACCCTTATATTTTTTGAATTTGCTAATTGTGTGGCCCAGTTTTATGGTGAATTCATCTGCTTTTTCAATAACTACAATCTGAGTTAATATATCAGTGTAGGGTATCGATAGTCTGGTATCCCTCTCTGACCATACATATATACTTTTCTTTATCATTTTCAGCAATGAGATCGCAGCAGTAAGCTCATTCTCTGAAATTTCGACTATATACCCAACTGACCAATTATCATTGATAACGAAAGTTACAAACATATCCTCTGCCCAGTCAAAGAGATATTTATTCAGAAGGTCGAATCTGATTAAATGTTCCCGATGAAAATTCGTGATTTTGCGTGCAACAACTTGTTCAGTAACAGGAACAAAATGATGATATCCCCTTGTACCAGGGATAGTCTAGGCATTCATTTGAGTTGTGGCCCGCTCTTGAGTTAGTTCCTCCTTAGAAACCAAGATAGACTTCAAGTTGGGCAAGCCACGTTGGCAAAAATCGTGCAATTAGATAGAATGCTGATTCATGTATAAGGACATTATGTGTAAAATAGTGAAAATAATATCGAGATGTATAATGTCAACAATGATTGCAATGTGGGTTTTCTTGTTTCTTATTGCGATTTTCATTCGTTATATTATATTATATTCATATTTTTTTACAAATAATAGACGTAAGCTGCAGAAAATGTAAATTTGCTCAACTATCAAAAAATTGACGAAAAATTGTGAAATAAATCATTGAATAAATAATGTTTTCTCTAATACTGGCTGGGGAGAGAAATTTCTGTGTTTGTAAAGACAGGGGGACAAAAGAGACGCTTGGAGAGAGAAAAAAAATTCAATTATTACCCAACTGGATAGGGCCAGTGGAGCGGTTATAATGAAAAAATTACAGAAAATCCCATATAAAACCCGTAAATGCGTGTAACTTTTTTTTTACATATAATGATCACCACACGCGTATGAACACTCGAAAGAGCAATAATCGAACAGTCTTTTGGTAAATTTTTAGCCAGTTTGAAGCGACCGTATTTGAGATATCAGATTTTTTTACAGAAGCGCGGTTTTTCGCGTTTTCCGGGCTCCCCTTGCTAGATATCGGAAAACGGATGGTGGCATCGTGTTCTACGGGAAATTTGGCATATCCTATGTATTTTTGATAATTTTTTTAGACCAAAATGCCGCGTCAGTACACGAAAAACCAATTTCAGACCCCTGGAGGTGAAATGATGGTCGAAAACTTCACTATGGGCCCCTGGTGACAGGAAGCAGTCTTAGGGGCTGAAAATTTGCGAATATCCTTTTTTCAACAGTACCAATCGATGTACCAATTTTGAGCCAGATCTGAGAGGGTGATGTGGGATCGACTGCTGAGTTGGCGTGGAATGCCCCTAGTGTCTTTATAACTTGTAACTATAACTTTGTATTTTAATGTGTAATCTGAATAAACATTCTTAGGACCACTATTTGTTCCCTACTTGTTTGTTCTCTATAGTCCAAAAAAACATTAACTGCGGCGTTTCAATATTTATCATCATCAATATCGTTTTTTCTTATGACCGCCAGATTTGATTTTTATGTCATATGCATAAAAAAATATTTAACTGAAATGTATACAAAATATATACATACTAATCATAATGAAACATACTTGTAATTATATGATACGTCTAAAGTGTAAACTTGGTTAATTTGTAAACTAGCTTGCTAGCATGTTCTTGAGTTTTTGAGATATGTGATAAAAAATTGATATTTAATTTTTTCTTTATAATTCCGTCATTTGTATTTTAATCTCGAATCTGGACAAACATCCTTAGAGCTGCTTTTTGTTCTTTACTCGAATGCCTAAAAAACATTAAATGTGACGTTTCGATTTTTATAAATCATCA
Organism: Monochamus saltuarius; assembly: GCA_025584915.1. Taxonomy (NCBI): domain Eukaryota; kingdom Metazoa; phylum Arthropoda; class Insecta; order Coleoptera; family Cerambycidae; genus Monochamus; species Monochamus saltuarius. Next base: position 20,170,210 of record CM046723.1, on the reverse strand, counting down.
TCTACTTCATTTATTCTTATGGGCGCCACATTTTTACGTCAGAAAAAAGAGATTCTTTTCTGATTCCAATAATATGGCATGGTCATGTTGTTATTATATCTAGATATACATATTTTGTCTTAATTTGTTTTTACCAAACAATTAGATTTGTTTTATTAGTTATTGTTTTAGCAAGAAAAAGCCATAACTTTTACCTAATTTAAACAACTTTATATCTCGCAAGATAACCAAAATTCTCATTATGAGAAAGCATGGTACAAATAACACCTTGCCTTCTTTGTATCATGATGAGAAAGTGTCCTTTAGTATGTCAGTGCACTAATTAAATATTATTATGAGAGTACTTGGTATAGGTACCTAAATGAAACCTCAAACATCATTACGATTGAATAACCAATAGATTAAATGTTTAACAAAGAAAAAAATGTGTTATCATATATTTTTCGAAATCTATAATTTTTTATAAACGGTATTATTTTTAAATACGGAAAATTTTACAATAAATATAGATCAGAACAAAAATAACTAATAAAAATCTATTCGTGAGAGATATAGCTATTAAAATACAGGGGGTTGAGAAATTAATATTTTTCGAGATATAACTTCAAAACAATCTATTGCTTTATAATTTTCATATAGTTTTATTTTAAGAAATACCATAATATCCTCTCTTTTTAAGATATCCACACTACTGACAATTTCGTATTAATTTTCAATTTTTTTATGTGCTATTATGTTATTAAATAATGCCTCTTGAAAGTGTAGGTATTTTTCGCGTTATACCGTTACTTTCAACTAAATATTCAGATCTCAAAAATCATTTGCTGTGTGTTATTTTACACCGATAAACTCTATTCCGCAATAATTTTAACTAAACTTAAAACTGATACAATCTAATATAATAAAACAATTGAATTAAACATTTTATACATGAGTATATTAAATAAAATACCTCGTGTAATAGAAGACAGTGCTAGCAGAAACCGGAGGGGGGTAACCACTCAGGGAAATTTTCTTACAAATCTTGTGAAATCGCGCGAAATCTCGAAAAATCGTGCGAAATCACGCAAAATACCACATCATCTGTCCACCTCGCGTCATTATAGACATTATACTTTCCATTTCGCGGATAACGCAGGTCCCAGCTAATATTATTTTGCCTATACGTACCAACGTTATTTGGAACTACCGGAAGAATGTTTTTTGTTTCATTTTACTGACTTTGCACTTCGACGTTAATTTTTGAATGAATGCCCCTAGCCACTAGTTTCTCTAAAATTTTGTAAACATTAACTCAAGAGTTAACTGCTGCACTTCGCACCTTGTGAAACAACTTAACTATTGTGGAGAACTTAGAACAGAAGTTATGTTACGTTTATGAAATAAAAATCTGAAAATCCTATCCAAAAACGGCTGTTCAAGACGTTTCTTTAAAAAAAAAAACGCCAAAGAATAAGAATTGTTGATTAAACGATCAATACATCAGTGCACACAAAATTTATAACGATTTGAATGCGTGTGAGGTAGGTGGCGCCAGTGGCGTAGCCACGAGGGGGTTTTGGGTTGGGTTGGTTGGGTCATATAGGTAATTTCATACTACAAATCTACAATCACTCTATTCACCAAGATTTGGCAACGCGGTCAGTGAACTAGATCTCCTACGGCAACCCCAAATTAGGGTTCACCTGCATCTATAAGTTCTAATTTTATTTTTGTCATTTTTGAAACAAACATTGTTCGTACCTGTTTATTATTTACATGTTTATGATCAGATCGTTTTTTATTTACTTTTTATTGTTTTAATTTATTAAAAATTATAGTTTGAAATACTTAACTTAGTTCACTGACCCCCCCCCCCCATGTCAAATTTCTGGCTGCGCCACTGGGTGGCGTCCTCTACAATTGACAACAATATTTAAATTCCTTGCGTCAGAAAGCCGCTACCAAGTTTTATGTATTTACTACAATCATTGACTTTTTTAAAAAGTCAATGCTACAATTTATATTAAAGTTATTGATAAAAAACTAAAAAAGTTCACGTGTATAACCCTGAAAAGCTAACATCAGCGGACGCCAAAAACAAGTACTGGATATTTTATTGCTATTTTGTTGCTAATTTGTAACATCAGTTTTAATTGTGTACCTTGTGCCGTTTTTGAGGAAAATGATGCTAGCAGGCCATCGAATTACTCCGCAAGTAAGAACGATAGCAAAACGATTTTTGCACCATAATTTGTTGCTCGTCGGGTACTTTCTGACAGTGTATAGTTTTTTTAAAATAAAAGAACAAACGAAAAATAAAATGCGGCCACCATGAACAAGTGGCGGATATTCTGTTGCTTCTGGTGGCTCCTATAATAATATTACCTAAGCTAGCAGGCCATCGAATTATTTCGCAATTAAGAACTATAGGAAAGCGATTATTGCATCATATTTTGCTTGTCAAATACTTTCTGACAGTGTAGTTTTACAAAAATAAAAAAGAAAATGCCCATTCAACTTATACAGTCACTTAAAAACTTGTTGCTATCTTGCGTTTATCTAAAAACCAAAAATAAAATGCGGCCGCCAAAAACAAGTAGCGACTATATTGTTGTTAATTTGTGCCACCAGTTTAATTATAATAGCTTATGCCGTTTTCAAGAAAAATGGTGGCTCCTACAATAAAATTACGCTAGCAGGCCATCGAATTACTCAGCAAGTAAGAACGATAACAAAGTGATTTTTGCACCAAATTTTGTTGCTCGTCTAGTATTTTCTGACAGTGTATACCTATAGTTAAAAGAAATGCCCATTCAACTTATACAGTCACTTAAAAACTTGTTGCTATCTTGCGTTTATCTAAAAACCAAAACTAAAATGCGGCCGCCAATAACAAGTAGCGACTATATTGTTGTTAATTTGTGCCACCAGTTTAATTGTTGTAGCTTATGCCGTTTTCAAGAAAAATGGTGGCTCCTACAATAAAATTACGCTAGCAGGCCATCGAATTACTCAGCAAGTAAGAACGATAACAAAGTGATTTTTGCACCAAATTTTGTTGCTCGTCTAGTATTTTCTGACAGTGTATACCTATAGTTAAAAGAAATGCCCATTCAACATACAGTCAGTTATAAATTTGTTGCTGCCTTGCGCATGCTTAAAAAAGAATAATAAAATACAACAACTAATAAAAACGGTGAATAATTTGTTTAACATTATACTATACGGCATAAGCTACAAAATCGAAGATGGTGACACAAATTAGCAACAAAATATCCACCACTTGTTATTTTCAGCCGTAGCCCGGAATTCCGCGAAATCTCTTGGAAATATCTATTTTGCGAAGTCTTTCACAATTTTGATCCTAGTGGCTACTTACCACCTCGGAAGATACCTTATTAAAATTGTATAATTTTTAAAACGTTTTCCTTTTCTAAAAAGATACACTGTCGCAATATTTGAAGACAAAGCAGTAAAACATAAATTGACTTACCATAGCGATGGCCTTAGTCTTCGGTGATCTGAAGAACTTCGCCAAAGAGGATACTTTCTGGGAGGTAAACAGCTTCTTGTCCCTAAGCATCATGTAAGTCTTGCTCCACGTCTTCTTATGTTCATCCCTCACCCAAACGTAAGAGAATATGATAGGGCAATGTCCTTCTTGCGATATCAAGTTCTGAAAAAGAGAAGAAGAAACGAAAACATTAAAATAAAAACTTTCGAGTTTTATATGTTGTCCCGTGGTGTCCAAATCTTTATAAAATCCAAAGAAATCATGTTGATCAAGAAGGAAATGCTAAATAATGGTTACTTCGAAATATGACGCTACCACGTTATAGTATTAAAATATAACATAAATGGGCTATTCCACTAAATTTTAAAAAAAGCGGAATTTGATACACCGTAGGAAGATATGTTGAGAACATATTTTTTGCTAAATTAATTTTCCCTAATTTAGCTAAAAAAAATTAACAAAGTCAGACTATCAGAAAAGAGCTTTTTAAATTTGCCGCTCTGCTGTCGTCACCGGGTGAATAATAAAAAAAGGATAAAAGTGCTCCATCTTACTTTATAAGTATGACATGCTTTATTGTCAAAGCTACGCCAAAATCTAAAATGTCATAAAATGTAATAACTAATAAGAGTATTCATCCTTCGAAATTACATTTATTTATGTAAATATGAATCATATTTATAAATGTATTGTATTTTAAAATTAAAATATATAGTTCGTACAGAGATAATTACATAATTTATTGCCATAAGTCCATGTTTTAGAGAAATAATAAGACATCTCTTGTCTGATGTCAAATGTATTGATATATAACCGTAAATATTATTTACTTTTGTTTTACATTGTGATTGTGGAAATATTGTCAGTATTAACTGTACTTATTATGTAAAAAAATGGTATTCAAAATGTGTGTTGTACCATCTTGCAATAATAGCAGTGAAAATCATCCAGAAAAATTATTTCTATCTATTCCAAAAAATGCAGAGAGAAGAAAACGTTGGGCCACCGCTATTGGTGTGAATGGCATTCCATTGGATACAAAATATCGCATTTGTGAAGATCATTTCAATGTAAGTGGTATTTAATGTTGCAAATAACTAATAAATAAAATAATCTTAATTTTCAGCTTTCTGTAGATAGTACAAGCTGGTTATACTATTCCATGATGGGAACTGCAAACTTAATCTTAAAATCAGATGTTGTGCCACATAAATATATAACTTATTCCCCCAAACATGATCTAGGCAGTCAACTAAATGAAGCTAGAAAAAGAAGTTTTACGGACATACATGACGAGGGAGCATCAACTTCTAAAAAAAATAGGTTAAGTAATCAGAAGGTTAACACAAAAGAAAATATACCTGTGTTATCTGAAGAACAATATAAACTTAATATAAGTGAAACTTTAAAGGTGAACCAAAGCTGTAAAAATGTAGGCATTCAAACAAATATAAGAAAACCATGTCATTCTATCAAAACAAATACCGAACCTATCGAAATGAAAACCCGTGGAACTTTAACTGTAATGCCAGTGGCCAGTGTAAAGGAAATCAAATTAATATCTGCCAAAGAATCCTCATCAGAAACAATTTCCCAGAGCACTACCACTGAATATTCGTTACCATCCTCATCATCAACTTGAAAGTGAAGAATCAGAACAAGTGTGCAGTGAAGTTCGTCGAAAATCAACCATTATCCTCATTGAAAAGAGAAGTCGTTTTTATTTAGGGTTGCCTAAACAGGTATACTGTTTAGTAAAGCTGTTAACGGAATGGGTTGACGTCAACTATGTGGACGTTCTTATAACTATAAAGAAAATTAGACAGGGAGACTCACATTCCAGATTATCTGATGATTTTGGATGTAGCATTTCAAATATTTCTACAGTATTTGTGAAGTCTGTCCCAAAAATTAGTGGTGTTTTACAAAATTTTATATTCTGGCCAGAAATTAATGTTGTTAAAAAATACTTCCTATACCTTTTAGGTACAGGTACAGTAACGTTAATTCCATCATAGATTGTTTTGAAGTAGAAATAGAAAAACCATCAAATCCTTTAAGACAAAGTATGACTTGGTCAGAATAAAAAATGTAATACTCTTAAATTTTTAATATCGTGTACACCCAATGGTTTTATAAATTTTATTTCTGGTGCATATGGTGGGCGAATATCTGATAAAAATATTATCAAGGAATCCGAATATTTGCAATATTTACCAGATAATGTCCATGTAATGGCTGATCGTGGATTTAAAGAAATAGATACATTTTTCAGTAAAAAACATTGTAAATTAGTGAGACCACCAAGTGTTAGTAATTCTAAGAAATCTACACGTGAAGAAGTAAGAGAAGCTAAAAGGATATCAGCACACAAGTGCAAAAATCTCTCACTTGAACATCCCTGTGAAGTTACAACCCTTTCAAGGTTCCAAAATTTTTTTTTTTTTTTTTTTTTGGGGAAACACCAAAAAGGTATGGCAATGAAATTATGTAGACGTTTTCTGCTATCGAGAAGACACTTAGTATCTGTTCACTTTCCCCTATGGTTGTAAGAAGTAGAAAAAGCTGTACCAACGACTTTTTATATGTAACTTTTTTCTTATTGCTTTACCATCTAAAAAAATATTATAGATAGCCTCACTCATTCTAAACAAAAAATGCCTCGTAATTCTTTTGTAAAATTATTAATTAATTTGTATAATGTATAAATATTACTCATGTAATTTATGAAGGTGGTAACTAATAATTCTACTTCTAATAGTTTTTTTAATTTATTTTTCACATATATAATAAAATTAAGTTGCATTAATTATAACAATCAATATGCTATTACAAAATCAACATTATAGTCATTTACTAGGTAAATTACAGGTCGATTAAATTTTTTATGCCAATCATGTTATGTAATGCATTTTTTTTACTGAGAAATCATATATGAAAAAATTACAAGAGACATTTTTTGTTTAGAATATATCAAGCTGACTGAAATTAATTTTTAAATGGTAATGTAGTAATAAAAAAGTTGCATATGAAACAAGTCTTGGGGGTTTTTACTTTTTATCCATTACAACTGCAGAGGAAAATATTTAAAATGGTCAATACAAAAAAAATGTATATTTTTTAATTACTGGGGTGAAATATTGATTAAAAATAATGACAAAATAGATACCTTTGTAATACATCTTTATTTTAAAATTACATACTATTAAAAACAGGAAACACTACAGATTTCCAGAAGTTCATTGCGTTGTCCAGTATTTCTTGTAACTTCTCATGTTCATATTTAAGTTCAAAAATATTTACAGATTGTGTTGTTTCAAATGTAGGATCTGCAACACAAAATAGTCCCTTCTTCTTTTCTGCAAAAAGCATTTGCAGCTGCAGTTGATAAAAATATTTAGGTTGTATTTCTCCATTTGAAATATAATTTTTAACGGATTTGCCGGAAAAAGGACATTTTATTTCAACACAAAATTCATCACTGAGGCCATCAGGTGAGGCTCCAAAATAGGAAATTTGTTGTTCAAATATAAGCCACACTTTGTAATTTTTATTTTTTTCTCTTTGAAACTGCGGCTAAAACTGAATCTTCAAGAACTTTCCTCTTGTAGCTTCTGTTTCAAATGGTTTTGATGCACCCATTATTGTTTCAACAAGTGAGCCTGACGTTGTTTTGCACTTTGCTGCTTTGTAAACCTTAGAAGCCGTAATTCTGCCAAATCGTAGTTCATACCAGTCCTTGCTGGAAATTTGTCTAACAGTCGCTCTTTCTGCCTCGTAACATAAATCTTGTCTCATATGTAGAGTAATGTAGTTAATGAAATCTTCACAATTGAAAACTTCATCTGCTTTTTCATTCTTAAAATCTAATGATAATATATAAAGCGATAATTTTTCAAAGCGGTGGCTCTTGCGTAAAGAAAATACTCCTCCAGTAGCAGCATTTGATGCCTCGGACATAAGTTTTCTTAAATATCCATCTTTTTTATTAGGAAGAGAAGGTGTTGGCTTTCCCAAAATAGATTGTAAATCCATTTTGTGAGAGCCTACATTTGAGAGCGCTGACTTCTTCCAGTAACAATCTACCGATGTAACCGATGGCTCCTCACTTCTACGATGCAGCCATAGCAAAACGCTACCCCATGTTTGCATCCACCTGCAATAACAGACTTAATTAGACAACTATTATCATTAATTTTATCTTTGTAGATCTACATAAGCACATACAGATAAAAGAAATAAAATTGTGTTTAATTCTCCTCAAAATACTTTTGTAATTTATGAAAAATAATTATTGAAAGAACTAACCTGCAGAAGCTGTACAGTCTTTACATTCACAAGATATGACAAATTGAGACTCCTCATCTAAAACAATTTCCACACTGTATGCTTTCTTGTGAACTTTATGCTCAGGCGTTACTCTTCCCTTATGATGCATATATTCCCATCCCTTTTAAGCTGGACATAACCAACTGCATTATCTCCATAGGCTTCCCTGGTAGATCTAGGAAATAGAAAAATAACTAAATGCAATAGATAAAAGTCTCGTAATGAAACATAACCTAACCTATCATTTTTCCAATTTCACCCATCTTAGGTATATATTAATATACAGTAACTCACCTTACTGTTTTAATATTCTTCATTTCGGCACTCAAGAAATCAGCGTTAGCAATAAAAAAATTAGCCACCATTTCACTATCAACACTTGGCAAATTATTGGAATAAGCCTTCTCAAAATCTTGCTCCATTTTATTACTTTTTAATTCAACTGAGTGCAATAAAACAACTATACACTATTGTTTTAATATGAGAAAATTAATATTCACTACAAAAATCACAAAATACACATATAAAGACAAACTAACCTCAAACAACAGAATGCAAAATGACGTTAGCGTCGAGCAGCGAACAGCACAAGCGCAAACGAACTATCGATCTATCTATCCCATTAATCGATACGCTGACGCGGCTGACGTGTAGAAACTCATACGCAAATAGTCACCCCGTGACGTAATGGGGAAGGCGCGCCCAAAATTTCAGGTATTTTTATGCTAATTATTTTGGCGAAATTAAGACTTTATTGTGCAAAATTATGCACTCGTTCGTTATAGCAGATGCCTAAATGTCGAATAATAAAATTAACAATGTTTAATTTAAATGAACTGTAATACCCCATTTACACTTAAAAAAATGATACAGTTAAATAGTTAGGTATTTATTAATGCTTGCTAAATAATTTAATCATTTAACCATTCTAAAGAGGTCATAACATTAACAAGTTATTGACGAAAAAATTTATGAATGATTTCATCAATTCCTTCAAGGTCGCACTGGTTTTACATGTGTTCAGGGCTTTCTCAAATTTCTTAACAATTTTACTGTCAGATGTCACCCGTACCAACCTCAAAAGTAATTTTAACTTTTGACATTACAGGATTTATATTTGTTTACGAAATAAAAACTGTTAAAAATGAAAATAACTATAATAATACAATAACTAAAAGAGGGAGAAATAGTTAAAAAAGCTTCCATATTGCTGCTGCTCGGTTACTGGTTAAATATAAATCATCATATCCTCTAACCTTACTTTTTGCATTTATTTTAGGTTGGTATTTCAGTATTGAAGTAAACATTTACGAAAAATTAGAACAAGTCTCAAGTTGTCATAACTTGATAACTTGACGAAGTTCTTCATCAATGTATTTGACGTCCATGTTTTAGTACATATTACATTTGTCAATTAACTTGACAAAGTTACTTGATCAATTAATTGACAAAGAAATTGTTAATGTAAAGCGGGCTTAATATTACTATTACTATTAAATTCTTGAGAAGGTAATTAAAGTTTATATTAACAAATCTGTATTCAGAGTTTATTACTTTATTATTTTGATATAGTGTTGTCTGCCTCCCTAATTAATGAGGTTTTCCTGAATAGAATGGTGGTTAGGGCCTACCAACGTAAGTCGTTCCTGGGCGCAAATTCGACCTGTTTTATAATAATATGCCGCCCCCTCTCCTGCACAAGTTTTCGACTTCTGGGTTAATCTTCATAATTAGAATGACGGATAGAGATATTATTATTATTATTGTTGTATCTCTATTGTAGATATGCCGTTATCTTGTGATTTGTATAAATAAGTATGCAAAGAAACTGTCGAAAAAAACTTTTTGATCCTGAAATAAAAAAATGCATGTTCGTCTAGGAATTTTTGTTCCCCAGGTATAGCCATTGTAACTTTTCAAATTGTCACATTGTATAACTTGTCATGACTCTGTTTTTATAAGCAAATGTGTTCTCTGGAATATAAAATTTACAGTAAATTTCGATAATGGAGTCAACACCTTACAATGCCCAAGGGCTGAAGTTTACAGAAAATATTAAGATCTTTGTAAAAAAATAAATTTAGATAGTATGAATACTAAAAAATTTGAAATTTCATAGAATTACGTATGATGCAAAAGTATGAGTCATGTCATATCGACAAATGCCTTCATGTTGTCACATATCGCCTGTTCGTATCAATTTATTTTTTAATTGACATTCTTAACAACCCATAACTCATAAATTTTTATAATGTAAATTGACATAAAAAAAGTAACTTAAAAAGAATGTACATTGTTTTCTAAATGACGTTATAAAAATAATAAAATATGAAGCAAGACATTTTTATTGCATTCCATGGCTAAAATTAAGTTAATTTGGTTAAATAAACATAAGGTCTGCATTTCGCAAGATTTGAACTTCATGGTCTCCGAAGAGAAAATCAATTTATCATTTTTGTCTAAAAATGTGTTTTTGGTAGTGCACCTTTATCGCCCTATAACGTTTTTTTATAAAGTTTCTTTTTAAACACACCTGAGTTCATAACTAGGCAATATTTCATTGTTACAGTACCAACAGTATTTTTCAAGCGCCCTATATAGGATGTCTCATCATAAATGATTACTTTAACTTCAAGAAATATTAATTTAAACATACAACAGCTTGAGCCGTTTGTTAAAAATGAAGAGGTGCAGAAATCAGGTGTACGTTTTGTGTGAAATCAAAAATATTTGTAGAAATCAGCGAAATGTGTCCCTTAAAATAACATGAAACAAGGCGCAATCTTGTGAAATTATCCGAAATCTGTGAAATCAGCAAAATCACATGAAATCAGTAACATTTTGCAGTCTTGGCAAATCATGTGAAATCTTATAGAATCAAATCAAATTATTGGAAGAATAATATTAACATCCGTTTTAGAAAACATTTGGTAATCGGTTCAATAGCGTTTATATACAGAGTGTTACAGAATGATGTTAAGAAAATCTAGGGGCAAGTTCTATGTTTAAAAATAATAAAAAAAGTTTAAACATGGGTTCGGAAATGTCTCGTTTTCGAGATACAAGTTGTTTAAAATTTCTATCTTAAATACTATACCTAGTCTTCATTTCTCGAAAACCGATCGAGATATTGAGATGAGATTTAGTATGCAACAGTGTATAATGAAGGGCTACTTTTACGTATATAAATTTCTCTTGTAATACAGGGTGTCCGGAATATGAGTGCCGTAATTTTAAGGGCTTATATATCTGACTAAATGCAATAAAAAACTCTTATGAAAAAATGTCTAAAACGAATAGTTTGTCTACAAATTCATTTTGAAAAATAAAAATACAACTGCAATAATATGCAAAACTATGTTACGAAATTACAAACTAAGGTACAATTAAGGTTAAGTAAAAGCGCCTGTAACGTAATTTGATCATAATTTGAATTTTGGATTAGTATTAATGAAGTAAACAATTGAAATTGCCGAGAAGTTCGTTAAAACTGTAACGTACGACAACGTAGCAGTGTCAGACTGCCAGCATCAGCAACAAACACAGCAGCAGCAACAACATTTGCATCAACAGCAGCAGCAACATCAGCAGCAGCATCAGCAACAGCATCAGCAACAGCATTAACAACAGCAGCAGCATCTGGTGATAACCTAAAAGTAATATTGGTCATATTGGTGCGTACAGCTAGTGCGATTCATTTTTGTCTAATTTTTTTTGATGTTTGTGAGTGTAAATAAACAAAAATGGAACAATTTATAGTAACCATAACTAGCTGCATCGCATGTTAATTTAAGGCAAATCTAAGCAAAACCCTCTGACTACGAGACGTTTGTACAGTAAACGCTTCTTGCAAGAAACATAAGTCTTTTAAACACTTGGAACCATTGACAGTAAGTACATATGATTAGGTGTACCTATTTGTAATAATTATGTATAAAACATAACACTCCTAAGACAATAAGTGAGCGGCGTTGTCACATATTCAAGACCTGTTTGCTGTCATAATTCTGTTACCGTTGGTCAAAGAAAAAAAATTGTTAGGGCAAATAAATATATTTTGTTTGGTACAGTCGACATACATTTTATGTATGGAAAAGCAAACAGAAATTCGAATGAAGCAAGGCGTCTCTATGAAGATGCATTCCCTGACCGCCAATTATCTTGTGCAAACAGTTTTTTGAATATTCATAGACGTTTGAGGGAAACGGGAAAACAGAGAATTGTGTAGATTGTGGGGCGCAAATAAATTATGCTTTAGTTTAATACACTTCTTCTTAACCAAAATAATAAAAATAAACAATTTGCTATACGTTTAATTGTAACAACGAATGTTACAAAAAAGTGTTTTTCACTCTGTTCTATAAGATCATTTCTGTACTGCAATGATTAATACATTAATTTGTATCTCGAAATCGGTGCGTCAGCAGGAAAAAGTCCAAGAGACACTTTTGCAGAATTAATTTGGCTTTAAGAGGACGATGCCAACTTGTCCAAAAATCAGTGAGAACTCAAAATGAGAATCTTTACTTGCAATGCAAGTTTTCTTAACATCAACTACTACACATTCCAAAATTCTTTGCATGTTACAGATGCTACTAAAATTTGTGTACAATTATGTTTCTTAAGCCATTTTCATCCACTACTGGCGTCTTATGAGCACGCAATTTGATATATCCCCAAAAGAAATAATCGTTAGGGTTGAAGTCTGAAGATCCTGTGGTGACCACTGATGTGCTAAGTGCTAAGAAAAAGCGTTATTAATATATTCATGACCGGTAATGAAAAAAAACTTCGTCGTGGATAAATCACACATTTCGTCTTACTAGTAGAAGTATATCTTATAACAGACCTTACAATGTGAGATGTAACTGGTCTGCTACTTTCTGCTCGGCCTAAGCGGCTCGACTTTGCGGTTAAGTACCTACGATATTGTAGATCGCTTTCTGCAGACCAGTTACATCTCACCTGCACTCGATTTATATGTGAAACTACATATGAAGGAACAGCCAGTTCAATTGTCGGTCATCTCACCTATGGCATACTGATGAGGGCTAACAAGCCCGAAACCGGTATATGTCTGGTGGAGTGGCCGACAAGTGTTCTTGGCTGTTTCACACAGATACTGCAGGTATAATTCAATGCCGGTTGGAGCATTAGCCCGCGGAGTAGTTGTTTCCTGCAGTATCATTTATAGACCTTACAATGGTTACAGGGTTAACTATGACTAAGTAGATATTTTAAGAGGAGATAGAAAAAATAAAAATTAATGGAATAAAAACCCTTCAAAAAATGTCCAAACAGTGAAAACAACATTTTTGGAAACTAAATTAAACCCCTATTTATCGACGATTATGGGCGAAGTTGTTTATTAAGCACGTTTGTCGTTTGAAGAAATACGGCAACCAGCAACAAAATTACGGTGTGCAGAAGATTAAATGATAAAATTCGTTGTTATGGGACAAGATTTTGTAATTAAAGACTGCTGCGATTGCATTCTTCGTTTTCTATTATCTACTAGTAGATATTCCTTTCATTTGATTTTCTTACAATAAATGGACATTTTATTTAACTATACGCAGAGTTGTTTTGTTGTTAGTGGGTAATCCTGTCGGACATGTAATAAGTGATAATGTAGTTGGCAGTTTTGAATGAAAGAACGACAAAGGAATGCAAAATACTGCAGCTAACCGGATTAACTGTTACCTATTAGGTGGCACTATTAATAGAAATATTCATTCTCATCGTTTCTACATTTGGCAATGCTATAAAAGAGGACAGCAAGGTAGTTCACAGATCTAAGCCATCTCGGAGGATGGTTATCATAAGCGCTATTTTCCAGCAGAAAATTTGCCTCATTTTTTATACGTCACGCTAGAAATCCGAAATAGTTTTTTTGTTGTCTTTTGGACAAATAGTTATAAATATACGAAACAGCATCCATAGAAAATATAAAATACATTAACGTTTTATAACGAATATGGTGGTCGCCTCTTGCTATAATACAATAAAATCAGACAAGTAATTAAATTATTGTCTGTGGCTTTATAAATTTCACCAGAAATATGTGCTAAGGCAGTCGTGGTACTGTGCTGAGGTTTAAAACCAGACTGAAATGGAGGGATGATAATTTTATCATCAAAAACAAACTGTGCCATATGAGTTTTCATGACCGTTTCAAGAACTTTGGAGATGATTGACAAAATGCTAATAGGTCGTAGATGATTCACTTCGATAACATTAGACGTTTTCGGCAGAGGAATAACATTAGAACTTTTCCAACATCTGGGAAAAGCGTGCGATAAAATGGATATGACGCCCCTGAAATTAAAGTCATCATTTATGACACACCTTGTACATTCATCATTTATTCGTGCGATACAATAATGAATTAATTAATTAGATAAATTACGCAACAATAAATTAATGCGAAACGCAATGGTCGACAGACAAAATTACAGAATAATGTTGCCATGTGATTTATTATAATGGGACACAGCAAATATGAGAAACCAATTACGATTGAGGTAAATGAATTTTAACGCTATGCACCGCTGCAAATTAAACCTTTGAAGTGGCGTCAACTACGGAAAATACTAAATGAGCTGAATTTTGAAATTAAATAGACGCATAAATGTAGAATGGATAATTGAGTTGACTTCATTCAGCAATGTTCAGTATGTTATTATTCATTAAAATGATCAAATCTCATACGAGTATTTAATTCAGGGAAAGTACTTACAGGTGCAATGAGTGAAATCGACAAATATGAGCTTAATCTGTATCATGATTGGAATTTCTTTTTATCAATGTTAAATATCATGTACGATTTTACTACCTTCACGGAAAAAATATTTTCGTGCAAATTCACATAATTGTAGTTTATATTGCTCCAAATACAAATTGTGTCACAAGCAAGCCTTGAGAGAGGGGGTAGGGGGGGAGAGGGGTGTGTGTGTGGATAGTGAAAGTTAGTTAGATAGTTTAAGATCGTTGTCAGATTTAGGTTCACAAGATCATTTGAGGATCAGCTTCTAAAATATCTGAGATAACTTAAGAGACACCCTATACCCTATAGTGTTTATTAGTTATCAACATTGACATAAAACGTTTGCTTTATAGTTAAAAAAGGCAAAGTATATTATGCTCTTCACTTGGAATGTTGCAATTTTATATATAAAATAAAAGCTTAAGGAGCCACGCTAGATGCAACCGTACAAACTCGTACAGCTCGTGTTCCGATTTGCCTGCCTTGTATCTCTCATCTTCGTCGAAGATGACTAGATCGCTGTGGGTTCGACCCCCGCAGCCGGTAGACCTCGCTATATTCGTGGAGAGGATTGGCGGGTAGGGTGGAAGAATGTTGCCTTGGGTCAATGTGACAGATTGATACCGGTTGACGTTTGACTACTCCCCTAATTAATGAGGGTTTTCAGGTTTCCCTCATTCCTGCACTGAATGGTGGTTAGGCCTCCTGGGCGCAAATGCGGCCTGCTTAATAATAATATGCCGCCCCCTCTCCCGCACAAGTCTTTGAATTCTGGGCTAATCCTCGTGATTAAAATGAGGGGTAGAGATATTATTATTATATAAATTAAATAATTCGCCGCTTCTAGAATGCCCATTTATTTTGTTCTTTACGTGTTAAACCCCAGTTTATTCATATAAAAAAATATTATTTAGTGCATCCTAAAAACTAGATTATTTTCTAAGAAAACTGGTGCAAACTGTATCGAAATCGGATTATTACTACGAGTTATTTTGAAACTATTTTCAAGATATCCAAAGAGGCCTCTTAAATACAGAGTCAATAATTGATTCAAGGCGTATCTAGTAATGGGAAATAAATCATTTTGTAGTACCTAACAAGCCAAAACAGCATACACACATTTTTTGATAGGATCAAATATTACCAGCTTTTGGTATGAGTCAGTTAAAAAAAACCATCAAAGCAAGGAGAGGTCCCCAGCAAGTTCAAAATTGTTTGCAATGACAACTTTTAAATTGATTACATTAAATTTTTGAAATCTCTGCATATCAATCCTGGAAATAAATATCAGTAAGGTAGGTGCTACCTTCCTGTGCTCATTAAATAACCATCTACATTTTTTAAATAAAACTTTTTCTTGTAAAGCGACGTAAATTGATACACGTGACAAATTTGTTTCGCTTTATAAATAAGATTGGAAGTTTTTTGATGGAGTAATTAATATCTACTTATTTTTCTTTCTCCTTTTAACATATTTGTAGTTAGTCATAGTTAACCCTGTATAGCAGCACATGTTTTTTTTGCATCATCTAAGTAACGCTGTAGATACTAAAAACTAGTTTTCTTGCCATTACTATGCGTTTTTAGCTTGGTTCAATATCACTTTTGTCTTAAAACTATTTTTATTTTAGGTATTTTTAAAAAGGAACTAATAAAAAATAGGACGTATAACTTTTACTTTTTGAACACAAAAACGTTAAGTCAGTGTTAGTAACTATAAGCGGTTTTACAACAAACAAAGCAAACATTTAAAAAAAACATATTCACCTGCATTTCCTCTCAATTCATAACAAAAAGTGTATTTAGCGAATTTTATGTTTTATGTAATAGTGAACTGTCCTAAATTTTATTGAAACGTTAAAAAACATATTTATAAAAAAACAAAGCATTTTTTATGTGAACCAGCTACCTTTGAAGTATGGCTTATTCTTGATCACTGTGTACACTTTCTCCAAGTTTGTCAACATTTTTATAGTCCTACGTAAAAACATCATTTTAATTATAACACCTACTTTTTCGTTTCCTGGCTAATTCTGAGATCTCGTCATAAAATAATTTTATGATTCGCGACCCCTATTTCCAGTATTTGTACCTAATGACGTTTCATTTTCCTGGGGAAGTAGGTAGGCCTTTGCACATTTTATGTCAGCAGTGAGTGACAAAATTACAGCTCCCTTGATACTGCCAGAGGCGAATAATTTAGACGTTAAAATTATATTACGGAAGAATATGAATGAACGAACGAATAATAGAATTATACTTGTCACTATTTGCCACACTTGACTTATGACTAATGATAAAAGTTAATGAATTACTACTCTCATTTGAATTTGGTATGAAAAACAGATTTAGGTCCTTGGCAGTGAAAATAGAGTGCTGATAAAAACAATAATAAATAATAGTAAAGACTAATATATAGTCCAGGGCATTTAGATCAAAATCGACCGAATAGCGGAAATTTTTAGGCACAGCAGATATCGAGATGCGGTTTTCTGCATTGTGTTCAGGAAGGTCCCAGGAAAAAAGTCTATATCGTCTGGTTTAGTCATTTTTTGAAAAATGCCTTCTGGGCCGGAAAATGCATTACACCATTATAGGAACGACTGGAAACTCGGAAAAATCGCTCGGAAATCGTTACTCGGGGAATTTTTGGGGCTGCCGAACTCGATTCTGGCATTAGAATTACCCGGGGATGAAGGGGGGTGGCTCTGTGGGGGTGCGCGGAGAGTAAATTGGGGGAGAAATGGCAGCGTTCATGAAAATCGTTCCAAACTTCTTACTCGGGGGTTTTCGGGGATGCCGAATTCAATTCTGGGGGAAATAAATATTTGTTATTTGAATAAAGTATTATTTTCATAATTTGTGATTTTTCATTTTCTCCTTTATCATTTCCCACAGAGCCACCCCTGAGCGCCCCCGGGGAAGTCTAATGCCAGAGTATCGATTTTGGAGTGATTTTCATGGACGCTGCCATTTCCCCCCAATCACCCCCAGACAACCCCACAGAGGTACCCCCGAGCGCCCCCGGGGGTACCTCTGTGTATGTGAATTGAATTCGGCATCCCCGAAAACCTCCGAGTAACAAGTTTGGAGCGCTTCCCAGCTTCCCATGGACTATGCAATTTCCTCCCCAGAATTACCCCCCGGATACCCCCGCAGAGCCGCCCCCGAGTAATTCCAATGCCAGAATTGAATTCGGCATCCCCGAAAACCCCCGAGTAACGAGTTTGGAGCAATTTTCATGCACGCTGCCATTTCTCCCCAATTCACACACGCGCACCCCACAGAGCCACCCCTGTGCATCCCAGGGTAATTCTAATACCAGAATCGAGTTCGGCAGCCCCGAAAACTCCCGAGTAAAGATTTCCGAACGATCTTTCCGAGTTTCCAGTCGTTCCTATAATGATGTAATGCATTCTCCAGCCCAGAAGGCATTTTAAAAAAAATGGCTAAACCAGACGATATAGACTCTTTTCCTGGGACCTTCCTGAATACAATGCAGAAAACCGCATCTCGATATCTGCTGTGCCTAAAAATTTTCGCTATTTTTCCTAACTTCCCTGGACTATATATTCGCGTCAAGAATTCAGACGTCTAGCAAAGGATTTTTTTAATTTCGCCTTTAATACATTTACTAATTTTTAATACAATACACCGGCCAGCTATGGTACGTGTAATACAACAATGTAGTCCTTTAGTAGTGTGTCACGTGCGCCAAAAAATAGGCAACCCCACAGTACACACTCATTTTAAATTTATCAACTTTTACTGGACCCATTTTCGACCTTATGTACATTGCACAGTCAAAAAGTGAGATTTGCCCAAGTATATCTATAACTAAAAGTTCACCGTTTCCGAGATACAGGGTGTCAAAGATTTAGAAATTGTTATTATATTTTTTATTTACTTTGGTTACCCTTCATGATAAAACAACATTAATTCTAGGATGTAAAATAGAATCTTTTATGTAAGCGAAGTAGCCTTGCAACAGAATATCATTCAAGAAAAGTTCGGTTTAGTCAACTTTGCGATTTCTGTGTTATCAGTGTTTTTTTTTCGCTCAAGGGTAAAGGGTGAAGAGCAACCAACGAAAGCGAGGATATCTAAGTCACGACTGAAGGCAATGTTGATCGTTATTTCGATATCCACAGCATTATTCATCGTGAATAGCACAGCATAACGAAACCAGCAAATGGACTCGGGCAAATAGTTTCAGACGCGCAGGATATGGCGCGCAGATTTCTCAGCATGTGGAGCACCATGTAACTGTCAGTATAAGCGAACGTTCGTTGGGAGAGGAAGTAAGATATCAGAGACGTATTCAGTATTGTTTTGTTGTTCGAGAAAATGCCTTTTGTGACGCTGGCGTATTGCCCCAAAACAATGTTTAACAGTCCTGTTTAATGCTTCTAGTTCATAAAAATTTTATACCTTCATTTTTAGCTAATTCTCCTAATTTAATGAAACCTAATATTGTTATTTTCCGCCCGGTAATACATTTTATTGTAAATGTTATATCTTTTGCTTTTGAATCAATTATTTGTGATTTCTGAAACATATCAAAATAGGTTCTAAAGAGATCGTTTTTGTCACTTGTGAATATGTACAGATTTTGAAATTATGGTATTCCAAATTGACTCGAGAAATTTAAAGGGTCGTTGCTGATGTTCCTGACAAATGTCTCCGTTTCTTTTACTTCTAAATGAAGCACTTTATATCTAATATAAAAAATTAAATAGAAAATTTGCATCCTCAAATCCACAAATTTTATCAATGTCTCTTGTATAAAATAAACTTGCTTTCGGACTAATTTCGTCTACACAGACGATATACAATTTATTTATATGATTAACATTTTCAAATTTCTTTTCTAAAATTTTGAGAACGTCATTAACTTCAGGGGCAATTTTGATATGCTTTATAAATTACTGTAAGGTTGACGC
This sequence comes from Monochamus saltuarius, assembly GCA_025584915.1. Lineage (NCBI taxonomy): Eukaryota > Metazoa > Arthropoda > Insecta > Coleoptera > Cerambycidae > Monochamus > Monochamus saltuarius. Next base: position 20,150,676 of record CM046723.1, on the reverse strand, counting down.
ACTAAGTAAACAAAATAATTTAACAAGTTTCCTTTTATACAATTTGGAGCCGAGAATATATAGTGACAAACAAATATTTTTAAAATTTTTGGAATAGCTGCGCGTTCCTTTGCCTTTCTACTATGTTCAGACATTTGCACATTAATTTTGGATTGTTTGGAAATCTATATATGCCTCATAATAATTTCGTTAAATTCATAACAACCATGGAGATCCTTTTCCAAGAGAATTTTGAAATACTTTCTGCTCAAAACAATGTTGTGAGAAAGTTTGTTACATTATTTAAATCTTTACATTTTGTACATCCTTGTAAACATTTTAACTCCAAATATATATATATATCATTTATATGCTAGATTTATATTATACCTACAATAAAATGTGTGAATAGAAATTTCAAAGTTGTTAATACAACCAGAACACAATAATTTGGAGACATAACTGAAAATAAAATAATTAATACTAGGTAACTTGTTTTATTATTATTATAAATTATTTGTATTTGCATTCGAATGCATTTTATGTAAAGGAACGTAATTAAAATATGTTTAATTAAACCTTTGCAAACAACAAGACTCACGGTCTTGTTTGTATCCTATGTTTGTATTAAATACGGCCCTGCTAAATGTGAGAGAGAGATCGGAACCGGCAAGCACCCGTGCCGCTAAACGAGCCTGTCTGAAATAGATCAAAATACCGACAGTCGAGTCATTTTGCTGGTTTCGCTATGCTGTGGTGAATACGTTCGTGCCGGCCTGACAGTGACTGGACAGTTCTATCACAGCTTAAATAAGAAACTCTTTAAGCTGTGGTTCTATGTTGGCGTCCTGGAAGGACTGCGGCCCCGCGTTTTCCTTGTGCGACTCGAACTCGCCGAGAACGGTTGGATCTTGCACCACGACGACGCGCCAGCCCATTCCTCGTTCATCAAGAGTTTATGGCAGAAAAAGGCATTCCACCGTTGCCGCACCCACCCTATAGCTCCAATGTTGCCCCCCTGCGATTTTTTTTATTCCCCAAGATGAAATCGCACCTCACGGGAACTCATCATGGCGGCGTACAGGAGGTCAAAGAAGCTGTAACCGTGGTGCTGAACGGGTTAACTGCGGAGGAATACCAAGGGTGTTTCCAATCGTAGGAGTAACGTTGGAATCGCTGTGTAGAGTTAGAGGGACTATTGTAAAAGTCGATAATAAAATTTTGGTGAAATTTAATTTGCTTGTTTTTTTTTACTGACAAATTCCCGGAACATAATTGCCACACCTCGTATCTGTAATAATTATGTATAAAACATAACAATCCTAAGATAGTATGTGAGAGACGTTGTCACATATTCAAGACCTGTTTGTTGTGATAATTCTGTTATCGTTCGTCAGAGAGAAAAAATTGTTAAAGGCGCCGTATTCCTGAAAAAGTGTTTTCTACAAATATAAATAATTTTAGACATTTAAGAACTGAATAATATAGAGTTTAGCAAATAACAAGGATGTTATTTCATGCCACCTGCAAATATTCAAAGGTACCGAAGTAAAATCAATATTTAACATCAGAAAGCGATCTATCCAATGAATTTTTAGGTACTGAAATCTTTCAAAATACGTTTTTTTAAATTCAACTATAGATGTAAACATTGTTATAACATAAACTTACATAGTTCTGCATATAAGATTGTTCACTTTTGTTTATAAGTATGTGAAAATAATTGTTAAAATGTGGGGTTAGAATAGCGAAATTATGTGTGTCATATAAATGCATTTTAAAAGTTATTACATTATTTGAGGAAAGTTTAAATAGTAAAAGTGGATAAACAAAACATCAATAATTCTATTTTTGATATTACTTTTGCTCTACGAGTTGTATTTTTCAAGATTTCAGTACCTAAAAAACACCACAAATTTGATCATTTTACGGCGAGAGATACGGGCACCTTAAGTCAAATATGTTTTGTTCGGTACAACTTAAACTTATCATATGACAAAATTAAGGCACTCATATTCCGGACATCCTGTATATGACTGATCTTACATATTTGTAAGGATGGTGTGCACAAAATTGAAAGTTAATTCGTCGTAAATGTATTTATTACAAATTAATAGTTATCTTTGCAACTCACTCCACTGTAATTAAAACTTAATTGTTTTAATAAAAGATGTCAACAAGAAATAATAGGTTAAGCATTATTAAGTTTTACTTACAAATAAAGAAATAAATTGCGTACTGAGCCCCATTGTAGCATTTTTTTATCATAAATTTTTATCAAAGTGTAACACCATATACAGGCAAAATTATACCTACCTACTTTGATATTAAATTATATATTCATAATTACAAATATATTCTTTATTTAACATTTCCTTAGAACTAAGCGAGTACATATCTCAGTTGATTGGTTATTATCTACGCAACATAATTTCTCTTCATTAACATCTAATTGTTGATACAACTGATTAGAAGGCATAGCACAGAAAAAAGTATAAAATGTAAATTAGCTAATTATAACTGTAACTAAAACATTTCACACGATTATAAAGGAATAGAAAGAATTTCTGATATTCTTTAGAAGTCTCAATATGGCCGAGATAATTAGAACTTAATTAACCTAGTGCTTATAACTTTGATTCATTTTCATTTTATGGAAAATAGTTTCAAGGTATATTTAATCCCGGCGTCAGAGGTTGAAAAACATCGAATTCTTAGAATAATTTCTATTTTGTTTTGTTTTTTTAACACTTGTTTAAACCCATGGGAAGAGAAAAATTTTAAATGGGCACCAAAATGTGATGTGCAACATATTGTATATATTGTTGAAAATATTAATTTTAGGAAAAAATATACAAATAAAAAAAATCAAATTACATTCTGCGCGAAAAGAATCAATTCAGTTTTTAAGATATCGTTACGCAAGGATGAATACCGCGCTGTCACTAGCACTGATTAGCATAATACAATTTGAGTTTCAAAAAGGCAGTGGGAAAAAAATTGTGTAACCTTCGTTCTACCACCTACTCGAGCAGTCGCACGGCACAAACACAGAGCTGGAAAGCAATTCATTTGGAACCAACGGAATGCAGCACCGCCAGCATTAGGTACTCAAGATAATCAATCTCCTGTAATTGTCGAAACAGATGCCAGGGCAATTGAGTATGTCGTAAGCTTACGTTGAGCTCTTCGAGCATTTTTAACCACTTGCGAAAGTCTACCCTGAAACGTCGATGAACCCATTGACATCGATTCAGAGAATTTCCTGGCAGGTGAACTATCAGATGAAATGAGAAACATGAAGAGGCAGAAACTGGTGACACTGAGGAGACTGAAGAAAATAGAGAAAGTAGAAACTACGAGGTACCAACGCCACGTCACCTTGATGAAAAATTCAAACGTAAAAAAAGAAGATTAATTGAATAAAGAAAACAATTTATTTAATATGGGGCATTCCACGCCAACTCAGCAGTCGATCCCACATCACCCTGTCAGATCTGGTTCAAAATTGGTACATCGATTAGTACTATCGAAAAAATGATATTCCCAAATTTTCAGCCCCTAAGACCGCTTCCTGTCATCAGGGGCCCATAGTGAAGTTTTCGATCATCATTTCACCTCCAGGGGTCTGAAATCGGTTTTTCGTGTACTGACGCGGCATTTTGGTCTAAAAAAATGATCAAAAATACATAGGAGACGCCAAATTTCCCGTAGAACACGATGCCACCATCCGTTTTCCGATATCTAGCAAATAAAAATCTGATATCTCAAATACGGTCGCTTCAAACTGTCTGAAAATTTACCAAAAGGCTCTTCGATTATAGCTCTTTCGAATGTTCATACGCGCGTGGTGATCATTATATGTAAATAAATAGTTACACGCATTTTACGGGTTTTATATGGGATTTTCTGTAATTTTTCCATTATAACCGCTCCACTAGCCCTATCCAGTTGAGTAATAATTGGATTTTTTTTCCCTCACCAAGCGTCTCTTTTGTCCCCCTGTCTTTACAAACACAGAAATTTCTCTCTCCAGCCAGTATTAGAGAAAACATTTATTTATTCAATGATTTATTTCACAATTTTTCGTCATTTTATGATTTTTTAGCAAATTTACATTTTCTGTAGCTTACTTCTATTATTTGTAAAAAATATGGATATAATATAATATAACGAATGAAAATCGCAGTAAGAAATAAGAAAACCCACATTACAATCATTGTTGACACTATACATCTCGATATTATTTTCACTATTTTACACGTCCTTATACATGAATCAGCATTCTATCTAAATAATGTTTTCTCTAATACTGGCTGGAGAGAGAAATTTCTGTGTTTGTAAAAACAGGCGGACAAATGAGACGTTTGGTGAGAGAGAAAAATCCAATTATTACCCAGCTGGATACGGCCAGTGGAGCGGTTATAATAAAAAAAATATAGAAAATCCCATATAAAAACCTGTAAAACGCGTGTAACTTTTTTTTTACATATAATGATCACCACGCGCGTATGAACATTCGAAAGAGCAATAATCTAAGAGTCTTTTGGTAAATTTTCAGCCAGTTTGAAACGACCGTATTTGAGATATCAGATTTTTACGGCGTTTTTCGCGTTTTCCGGACTCCCCTTGCTAGATATCGGAAAACGGATAGCGGCATCGTGTTCTCCGGGAAATTTGGCATCTTCTATGCATTTTTGATCATTTTTTTAGACCAAAAAGCCGCGTCAGTACACGAAAAACCGATTTCAGACCCCTGGGGGTGAAATGATGGTCGAAAACTTCACTATGGACCCCTGGTGACAAGAAGCGGTCTTAGGGGCTGAAAATTTGGGAATATCCTTTTTTCAATAGTACCAATCGATTTACCAATTTTGAGCCAGATCTGAGAGGGTGATGTGGGATCGACTGTCGAGTTGGCGTGGAATGCCCTAATATAGATCTGAATAAACAACCATTTAAATATTCAACTTGATTTCGTTCAGTTGTAATTTCTTTCCATAATCAATTCTATGACATCTCAACTTTATATATTCAAATGGTACAATCCTTCCTTCCTTCTTTAATATAAAAAGCGGTCATTCATTTGGTGTTGCGATAAGCAAAATAAAAATGTCTCCATCTATACAATTTTTTTCGCAATAAACTTTGTCCAATGATCATTTTTAGGCTCACTAATTCCAAACAATCGAGATTATCTTGTACTGGCGTGACGCGTGAGATGGAATATCGGGCTGATTCGTTCACGTGGTTATAGCTTGGAAACTATTGTGGCAATTAAACAAACTGTATAGACATTTTTTATGCAGCATTTGGTAAGGAATATATCTGTATTCTACATTTTTCTTCCTAAAAATGATGCTTTCGAACACATTTGCGAATAATGCTAAAACCTCCCTCGCACTGGTTTAAACAGTATGTTGCACATCGAATTTTGGTGTCCATTTTTAGTTTTCTTCTTCTTAAGCTTGAAAAAAAGCGATGGAAAATCTCCGGTAGGAATTTTACGATCAGCAGAATCTCTGACGCCTGGACAGAACGATGGATGAGGGAAATATCCGAGCAGATATAATTATGTTCATAATAACAATAACATAAATCTTTTTTTTAATAGTTGTTATTCATTAGTGTCTTAACAATAATAAATATATATGACCGTATAATATGCAAAAAAGACCTCAGCAACAACTCGGAGTTGATGGATATCGTTTTAATATATGATGAAGGAAGACAAAACGCTTTAACAACTTCTCGTCTGTACGCAGAACGATTTCCCGGCAGATATGTGCCAAATACTGTTACTTTTACAACGCCCAAATGTTTGTAAGTATTTTAATGAAGTTCAAAGGGTACGATGGATTGGACGATGAGGACCGGTACAACGACTTAAGGAGTACCGACTCATTTGGACTTCTTTTTGTGGAGATAAAGGAGTGGAGGAGAAAAATTGTATCGTGTATCGCACCGAAATGGACACTAGTGATAATTTACGCGTTCGTATGGATCATAGATGCTGCAAATAACTTTCGAGTTCAAAACGGACAAGAACCAGAAACATTTTAGTTTATAGTGGACAAAATGTTGAAAAGTTGTAACATTATTCATGTCAAATTATATTATTAATTAACTATAACAATTGCGGCAAAAGTAGTTCAATTCACTGATATAAAATAGGTATTATAAAATTTAATTGCTTTTCTTTGGCAAATTCTTTAAATTTTTTGCCCGTTCATTTTATTACACTTTGCCGGCATTCCAGTCGCCTACTGATAACTTTGCGTTAAGCAGTTCAGGTTTTACAGTGGATCAGTGTCCAGGCCGTGCAAAAATGTACTTTTAAATAATTTTGAGTTTGAGTTTGCTGTGCATTCAAAAAAATGTAATTTTTGAATAAATTCTGATAAGTTTTTTGTGTGTTATATTTTACACACTATGTGCAAATAATCTAACATTATTTTACAAACTTACTTATTCATCATTACTTTTTAGAAAACCACAGTTTTGAGAAACACATAGAAAAAACAATGTCGCAGCCTATAATACTGTTTCAGAGAGGCCAGAAGTATTGCTTCGTCTTTACTTTATGTTGAATTTAGAACACCCAAATAAGGTAGCAGTAGCAATGCAAATGCTACAACGTTTCTATTCAAAATCCATCCGGAAATTACGGTATTATTAATATACAATAGTTGACGGTTATGTTACATTAGTTTAGCCAAAATGAAGAACATATATATTTGATTTATGTCAGAACCCCCCCCCCCATTGGTTGGGTTGGTTGGGTCATATTGGTAATGTCTCACTACAAACCTGCAATCACTCTATTCGCCAAGATTTAGCAACGCGGTCAGTGAACTAGATCTCCTACGGCAACCTTACATTAGGGTTCATCTGCATTAAATCATTTAAAAATTAAAGGATATGGATAAATATTTAGAAAAACACGACAAAAATAGGGACAATTTAGACCTCGGACAAAGGACCATCTCGCCACCAAAAAAAGCAAAGCGCCTCTGCAGCTATCGACCAACGTGGCAGACTGAGTATATTTGGCTAATAAAGGGTTCAAACAATTTTTCTGCAAGATGTCTAGTATGCAATTTTTCAATTAGTCACGGTGGCCTTAGTGATGTCAAACAGCACTCTAATACAAAAGAGCATAGAAGACGCGAAAATGTCGAAATCTTCTCAAGTTTTAACAAAATTTTTTGCAGAGAAAATATTCAAGAAACTATCGATGTTACTGCAGCAGAGCTTGGCAAATCTACCACTGCGTTAAGCATAGTCAATCTTACAATTCGTTAGATTGTGGGCTCAAACTTTTTCCAAAAATTATAAAAGATTCTGAACTACTAAAAAAAATATTGTCACAGAATTTGCCCCGCTCGCGCCCAATTCGACGACTGTGGTATTGCGAAACGCTAGTTTGTCCCGATCGCCCCTACGCGATTAGGCTTATTTTAAGCAAGTTGACCTTGAAAATTTCAAAATTTTCGCCTGCGGCGCTAACCTCCCTCCCCTCTTCAAGTGATATAATAAAAAAATAATGTATCCAGTATCTTAAAATTCAAAAGGTGGCAACCCTGCCTGCAACTAAGTTGACCCCCCCTCCCCATGTCAAATTTCTGGCGCTGGTAGCTTGTAATCATTTATGAAGGCACTGTATAGCTAACTAAATATATCCTGACAATAAAATCTTGTTCTAGGTAAACAAATATATACAAAATCTTATGCTCTTGTAGTGTTACCAAAACAAATTTCAAGAGGCACGTAGCTGTTTAAGAGAAAAGTTTATTAAATCTAAATTTTATTATTTTTCAGTCGAATAAGTTACCTTTAAACTGATATTCAACTATCAACTAAATAAACATTCATATTTCTCTCTTCTGACCAAATTAATAAAATTATATCAGATTAAAACTCAAGCAAACGGATCTGATATTAAGCAAAAAATGTTACTTTACGTATTTACCACCTTTAGCGAGTATTTCACTTTAATTATAAATAAATGTTTATTTACTGGTACCTTTCCTAACATTTGGAAGGATGCTCATGTAATTCCGTGTTCAAAGAAGAACGATGCTTCAGCTCTGTCAGATTACCATTATCATTTTTGAATATTAATAATATATTGCCTCCTTGTCAATCTGAATTTAGAAAATCTCATAGCACTACTACTGTCTTGCTGCAGGTTACAGATGATATATTTAGAGCTAATGACAATAATTCTAATACTTATTGTTTAGTGTCGCTTGATTTTAAAAAGCGTATGATACGTTGGATCATGATATTTTGATAAAAAAATAAGATATTTTGGAGCTAGTAATAATGTAATTTCCTCTTTTTATAATTATAATTCTAACCGACGACATCGGGTTTGTTTAGGTAACTCATTTTCTACATATAGATATATTAAACGCGGTGTACCTCAGGGTAGTATACTTGGTCCAACACTATTTTCTCTTCATACTGCAGACTTCTATGAACATCTTGAACATTATAAAATGCATCAATATGCAGACGATACACAGTGATATTACTCCTTGGTCAGAAAGATGCAATAGCTGCTGCTAGTAATATTAATGACGATTTAAAAGCTATTGCTTCTATTGCCAGTTCTCATAAGCTTGTATTAAATGAAAAAAAGACCAAACTCCTTATTTTTGGTAAAAATACGTTAACCTTGCTTGAAAGTCCAAATTTTGGTATAAAAATTAGTAGTCAAATTTTGCAGCCAGTTAATTCATGCAGAAATATAGGACTATTTCTGGACAGTAATCTTAGGTTTACCAGTCATGTAAATAAATTAGTGCAAAAATCAAACCTATTTATATTAAATTGAAAATATTATATATGCATAGAGAACTCTTATATACTGACACAAAGTTATTATTATGTGATGCACTGATATTATCTTACTTATCGTATTGTGATGTTGTTTAATGGCCAGCTTTGACGGCAAAAGATAAAAATACGTTGCAGAAAATACAAAATGGTTGTATAAGGTATTCTTTTAATCTAAGAAAATTTAATCACCTGTCTACATCTTTTTCTCAATCTAAATGGCTTAAGTTAGAAGAAAATTTTAAGTAACCATATGTTTTGTTTTGCTTTTAAATTGCAAAATTCCTGTTTACCACCTTATCTCTACGATACGCTTATTAGGGGATGTGACACTCATGAAGAGTGATGTAGTGGAAATATGTATACTGTGCCTAAGCATATAACGGCTCAGTTTTAAAAATGCTTCACATATAATGCTTGTAAAATTTTAATGGTATTCCTGCACACATCAAATCTGTCTGGTCTATTTGTCCATTTAAAAAGCGAATCAAATCCTGGATATTGTCTCAACATGTGCCCTAAATTTATTTGTTAAATGCATTGAATTTATAGGTTATATTTGGGCTTAAGTAATTTGTCAATTTTTCACTTTTGTCTACCTTACTATTGTACTTGGTTGGCTACGTGAAAGAGCGGCCGACTGCCGAACGGCGCCAACGTTTTTGTTACATATTTCTATATTACTATGACATTGTAAGCAAAAAATTTAAACTATATTATTATTATTATTATTATTTAATGACTTTAGCTATCTTATGCAGGGCAGTAAAAAATCTGGATACATCCGAGAAAATTCGAAAGTCTGGTAACCTTAGTTCTAACAGGCTCCTAAAAGACGAATACTAATGATAAAAAAGTTTGTATTCTTCAAATGTATGCAATGCAACGAATTGGTCTACCTTCACTTCCCAGTTGCTATGTAATAAAATAGCTAACGACTGTATGCCCACACTTACCAAAAATCACTTTTCTAGTCGAACAAAAACAACATAATAGTCGGTGTGGCAAAGAAATAATAATATTAAACAAATGTCATTGAAAGCAAATTGCTATATCGCATGCTAGCCGGTGGCCTGGCAAAATAATTGCCGGTCGTTGACTTCGCATAACATATACAAGGTGAGAAAATGTCAGTTGCACATTTGCAATGCCACTTATTTTCTGTGGTCTGCAAAAAATAGCGAAACTAGGATAACGTGCAATAAATTAGTTGACGTCACTACACTAGACTTAATAGCTAAAGAATATTTTAATTAAACACTTTGTGGGATATAAATAAAAACAATAAATAATAAAAACACTGGCGTCAAGTACACATCAGTAAACATGGTATTTATACATATGTTAATTTTTATTCCTGGATTTGCATTTTCCTACATCGTAATAGAAGATCCTGCTGAGTGTTTAAGTATATCTTTATTGTAAATTCTACAGGGTGTCCGGAAAAATGCGGGAAATCTCTCGGGTGCAGATAGATCATGAAAAAATAAGATGACAAGTTTGGTTTGTAGGCTTCCGTGGCTTCCGTCAATGGCTTGGCTGCTTCAGGGCTGTTGGCCACGTCGTCGGTTTAGGACTATTGACGTTTCGAGAGACATGTCGCTCTCTTCTTCAGAAGATCTGAAACTGCTTCTGAAGAAGAAAGCGACATGTCTCTCGAAACGTTAAGAGTCCTAAACCGACGACGTGGCCAACAGCCCTGAAGCAGCCAAACCAAGATGACAAGTTCCTATAAAATTTTGTCCTGCAGGCCCTCCCTACGGAGATATGTGTCCCTGAAGGACGCCGCTGGAAATGGGGTTTTCTTGAATAACTTTTATAAAGTAGGTACTCAATATAATTTTATAGAAAATTAATGTGATGAACATTAGTAAGAACCTCTTAAAATAGTGTCCTCGAAACATATTTAGCTTTTTTAGTTTACAAGGGGCAGGCTAAGTATTACAACTTAATGCCTACATTTTTAACACCCGCTATGATAAAGTGATAAAAGACTTTAAAATAATACATCTGGGTAGCTTCAATCTTAGACTAAAAAAAAGGTACTCCTGTTTATTGTCAATAAAATGAACCGTGAACGAGAAACAAAATAATAAACGAATTCCTGTTTTATTTTTAATAGAAAGGGCTTTTCTCGACAACACAATTTTAAAATGTTTAATCCGAAAAAATATAAAATTTAAAAAAACGCAGTGGTGTCCCAGGAGGCACCTTAACAAAATACGAACATAGGTCGAACTTTTTCTCGTAAGCGGTTCATTTTATCGACAATAAACAAGAGTACACTTTTTTAGTCTAGAAGGAAGATAAAGCAACAAAAAGAAAATCAAAAGAGACGCGATTATTTTGTTGAACGGAGATAAGTGTGTGTCAAACTGTTCAGTAAACATTGATCATCATTGTTGGCTACAGTTGTATCAAGAAGAAGTAAGTAACAATAAAATAAAAATAATTTAACATATCTATGGAAACAGATAAACAAATTTTAAACTGTCAAACTTGACATACGTTTAATACTTTTACTACTATTTTGAGAACAAAAACAGAGCTTTTCGAAACGTCAAAAATACGGACGTGCGCGATAGTGATATGATTTTTGTTATTTTATACTTATCTGCTTTTTTCAGTGAGATTTATTGGTTAGGTACACTTAGTTTCAAAAATAACCCTTGACTGATCCGTTTGGCGCAAGGGCTTATCTAATTAATCTTTATTTTTTCAGTAGTGTGGCGAAAACCTAATAAAACTAAATAAAAACTAAAATTATGCCACAGATAAATAACTTCAGACAATATTATATTTTCATGTTCTATCTACACCTGATAGATTTCCCACATTTTCCCGGAAATCCTGTAAAATGGAAACATAACACATTTTATTTAAAGTTGAAGGTCCTGTATCAAAAACAGAATGAAATATAATGTAAGAATTATCTCCTACCTCTACCCTGTATAAATTGAATTTTAGAAAATCGGTATATCTAACATACCGATTTTCTAAAATTCAATTTATATAGGGTAGAGGTAGGAGATAATTCTTGCATTATATTTCATTCTGTTTTGGTGATACAGGACCTTCAACTTTAAATAAAATGTGTTATGTTCTTTATTATTTGCTAAATAAAATATTTTCCACTTAAACTTTTTGCACAGTAACAATACTAAAAAGTTAATATTGTAATATAAATACCTAAGTCTTTTCAGTTAAGGCCAGTGGTAAAAAGTATTTAGTAAGCAAAAATATTAAAGTTTTAATCTATTTTCTGAAAACACACGATTTTGATAAAATTTGCTAACAGACATTTTCACATATTTTCAGTTGATCAGGGTTGTTCATTGCCCCTTTTGTTATTTTACGTGATAGAGTACTTATTTGTCGATGAAATTCAAAGTTAGAATACAGTGGTAAGCAACAAAATTATCATTATTTGACAAACAATTTAGGTAATTGTAAGTTAAAAATCGATGTTTTCATATGTCTGTATCTATCAGAACAATTTTTCAACACATTTGGTTGGTAAACAAATGAATTACATACACATTTTTTGCATAACATCTACTACTCTAACGTTTTCGAAATATCCCCGTAAACTTTCCTTAAATTTCAGTAAATTGCATTTTCTTTTTGTTTTACAGTAAAAACTACAGCTTTTTAAAACATTAAAGGTTAACACATAAATATAAACAAATCTGTTGATATACGAAAATAATAAATAAATTAAAATTAGACACTAAAAATAATACGTCAAAAAATAAGACGTTTTTGTCTAATGAACCATATGCCTATCTCCGCTTGTTTTCGATATACAAAATAAAATTTTTAAAATAGAATTTTTACGAAAATTTCCAAACGGTGCAAAATATTTTCATGAAATTACCTATTCTAGGGTTTTTAAGGACGCCAAATACATTGATTTAATTATTTTTTGATATATTACATGAGGGCGCTAGTTATGCTACATTCCTATTACATTTAAAGTTTTAATTTTTGTAAGGTTAGTTTTTTACCATTGTAGCTCCATTTTCTAATATATACCTAACTTTATTTTCTAAAAATAATGTACTCTCCTTGTTAGAACTTTTTAATGTGGATGGACCTTAGTAATATTTTGAACTTTATCAAGTGAACGACGAATGTCAAATCTGAAAGTAAGTTGTTTTGACAGTTTCGAATTATCAAGATATTGTATAATTTTTTCAGTAAAAAGTTTGCTAACACTGTAGATAATCGTTGACAAAGTACCGTATTCTGCTATTATATGCTCCTTGAATTATAATATAGTACTATTAATCACTTAAAATGCTCTACCTTGTGGAAATCGATTCAAAATTTTCAAATAATTTTAAAGTAAATATGAATCAAAAAAGCGTAATATGCTGCTACTGTTAATAAACTCTTAATTACATATGAAATTTACAAGTTAATGAGCAAATTTTGTTATTTACAAAATTAGCAACAAATGGATATGAAAAATTTATGTAATTGTATAGATATGAAATATGCCATACTATTCTAATACAAAACAAGTAGTTTTAAATTACGTTACATTATTTAGCATTCCTTAAAGTACTACAATAAAATAATTAAAATATTCATAATTTCGAATTTTGAGGGACATTCACAACATAGAAAAAATTACCTCTACCTGTAAGTAACTTGGGTTCATGTTATCATCACCGTCGCTTTCAACATCCAACATGCCCGATGGGAAGAATTGCTGAAAAAAGAAATAATGAGAGATTAAAAATGTATGACATTTCAAGTTACACTTTTTAACAGTACATTTTTCTTGTAACATAACATTTTAGAAATCAGACCAGAAAATAGTTTCTTAAAAATAATAAATACAATATACAGGGTGTCTGGAAATGATGAGCAAAAAAGGGGATAATTCTAGACCGAAAATAAATGCTACCTCTTTCAATAACATTTTTTTCCAAAACTGATTATTAACGAAGTTACAGGATGTTAAAGTTAAAATTTTATTTTCGATATTTGTAAATAACTTAATAAGAAATCCAAATATTTACATAAAATTTGTAAATCGGGGGTTTTTGCGAACGAGAAATTCAAATATGTTTCTAATTTTGACGTCACTAGTAGAGGGCGCCATTTATGGCACATCATGTTTCTTTTAAATGACAGAATATTTTTGCTGCTTAGTGTGTCCATCTAACTATTGAAACAATCGATTCTCCTACATGTTATATCTGAGGCAGGTATACTTTATTGAAGATGTTAGGAGTAACAGTTTTCGAAATAATCTTATTTGAAATATTCAGTGCACCGATTGAAAACTGTTATCGTTTCAGTTAAAGTGCCTTTTCTATTGAAAACACAGCAAAATTTTACTTGAAAAAGTTGTTCAGAACGGTAAATTATGGAGATGTGCAAAATTTTAAAAAATCGGCATGCTTTCATAAAATTTTTGTGCTTAGTTGAAAAATGGTTTCATCAAACCTTGCCGATCTTTTTGAAATTTTGCATGTCTCCATAATTTACGATTCTAAACAACTTTTTCAAGTACTTAATATTTTGCTGTATTTTTAGCAGAAAATGCACTTTACCTGAAATCAAAACAGTTTTTACTCGGTGCATTTCAAATAGGATTATTTCAAAAATGGTTACAACTTGCAGCAATGTATACCTTTTTCAAATAAAACAGGTAGGAGAATCGATTGTTTCGATATTCAGATGGATACATTAAGATGTAAATAAGTTCTGCCACTAAAAAAGAAACACAGTGTGCCACAAGTGGCGCCCTCTACTAGTGACGTCAAAATTAGAAACATATTTGAACTTCTCGTCCGCAAAAACCCATGATTTACAAATTTTGTGTAAAAATTTCGAAGATAAAATTTTAACTTTAACACCCTGTAACTCCGTTAATAATCAGTTTTGGAAAAAATGCTATAGAAAGAGTTAGCATTTATTTTCGGTCTAGAGTTATCCTCTGAATTTTTTCCTCACCATTTCCGGACACCCTGTATATACAATTTGAACCTCGTCTTTTATTTTTTAAATATAAAAATAAATTTTAAAGTTAATATTGACCACTAATAAAAACCTATAGATTCTGGCACTACATCATGTATTTATTAGATATTCTTCTAATTTTTTTATAACACTTTTTTGAGTTCACATAATATACAGGGTGTCTCAAACTCGATAGTATGGGTCTACTGTGAGGATACAAAAAAATTAAATAAAATTCGGGACACGTGATGTTAAATGAGATGAGGAAAGCTCCATTTTCAATCGAAAGTATTACCTATCGTTGGCATTTGACAGAAACGACTAATGACATCAATTATACTTTTTCGCAATATCGTCGTAAAGAGTCTCAAAAGAAATACCACGTAAAAATCACATTAGCGGTGGAAGGATCAAGTAGTCTTTGGAAAATAATTGAATATTCGTTGTTTAAAGTGCATGCATGTCATTAAGAATAAATAAATGGATTAAATTCGGTAATTCTTCTTCTTCTTGTTAGAGTTAAAAGGCGATGATAGTAATAACTAAACTTAAAAAATGGAGCCTATGTCCTCACACTACGTACATATTACAATCTATTCTCTATATGACTTCCTCTCATTTCAAGACGCATATCCAATCTTCGCCTGACTTCTTTGTTTATTAACAGATACTTAAATTCCGGACACCCGGTTTATGCAATATTGTAGCAGTACAATATCTTAAAAGTAAATGACGACGGTCTACAAGGAATAACAATATTTAGAAAATATTTCGTATTGAAATTCATAACACAACCTTCCACTGTTATTAGATATTTCACAAATGTCGAGACACTTGACAAGGACATTAAATTTTCCCTTGCCTTTACTTCCTCTTCCTTGAATATGTCAGTTCTTATAAAATTTTAACTTCATTACGCCGTTCGCCGCAAAAAGTCATCTGAATCCTTTTCAAAAGTATAAGTACCCTTATTATTTATTCCAGCAGTATTTCGAAGCCATTAAAATATTGAAATTAGGTATGGTTTTCAAAATGAAAGTTCGTCTACTCGGTTATTAACTTCAAATATATTTCTATTTAAATTTTTAACGCATGAAGTTCTATTGTACTATTTAAAAACGTATAGATTTTTTTTAAATCCGCACTAAGGGAAATCGACCAATAAAAAAGTTTGGTAAAATTTGTTAGTATCTACTGCATCATATACCAAGTATAACAAAAATGATTTTATTATTTTTAGTTGGCATTTTTAATAATCTTAGAACATATTAAGATTACGTTTAATAAGTACTGTTATTTATTGAAAATCTCAGAAACGTCATTTGATAATAAAAGAATATTATCTATATTTGTCACAAAAAAACATTCAATTAGCTGATTTTGTATTTCATTATTAAGCTAGATCAGTATCCACTGAATTATTAAACTGCTGCGTCCAGGATCGTCGTGATGATAATTTTTGATGTATAATTGAAATTTATAGTGGTTTTTAGGCTTTCACGGCCAGTGCTGTAATTTCATACATGGTGATTTTCCGGGTTGTTATGCCGTGATCTCGGTAACTGGTAGCTGCCAGAAACAGAGTTAAAATGCACATCCCTAGCATTAGCTGGGATTCTTTTACCTGCCCTGGTTGTTCTCGGGCTAGGCTCTGTGGGGACAGACCCGCTATCGGTGTCTCTGGGCCTGTCCATATATTGATTCCGGTTCCTACTGTTGGTATTACGACTGATACGGTCGGAACCGTTCCTCGGATAATGGTGGTCCTCCGAGGCGTTCCGTAGCCGCCGCTGTAACTGGTCGCATCCCATGCTTCCAAACGTTTCGCCGCTCTTCACTGTCGGCATCTTCAGTGGTGACTCTGCAAAAGCTTCGCTCAGTCTGAGCTCAGCGTATAAGCCATCTATTACAAATATGGTCAGGAAGCTGTAGTTTAATTTTTAAATAATGAGTGATCATCATTTGAAAGGAGGCACCTCTCTGTTCGTTGAACGATTTTTTTTTTTTCAATGATAGAGCTTCAATAACTATTCTGGTGCGAAAAATATTTTTTCAAGGCTTCAGTACTTCGAATTTTTATTAACCGCAAAAATCCAAAAAAAAAAGATATGTATTTGAGTACGCCTACGACTCTTGCAAGAGAAAAAAAATATGTTGATGTTGAAAAATGGATTCAGCTCTGCTTGTTTAAGAAACAAAATATGCCATGGTTTTAAATCCATGAAACCCAGTAAGCCTTGGTAATTTGAAAAAAAACACTAATTTTGAAATCAGTAATGTGATGTTTTTATATGAGATACAACAAAATGTTATTGGCAACAGTTTCTTAGAATGAAAAACTGAGTACATGTGTAAAATTTCAAAGTCCTAAGCCAACTCTGATTGTTTTCGCTAGTGAAGTACAATCGTCTGCAATAATAATGACACTATTTAAAATGCATTTTGCGATTTCCCTTGACCTGCTGACGTATTCGTATTGAAATCTACTTGCAAATTTTAACATTATTATTTAGTTGTTTCACTCACCAAGAGACTTAATGAAATTTCTACTCAGAACTTCCAGAAGTTCAAAAACTGTTTTGAGTGTCATTATTATTACAGAAGCGTGTACCTTTGATGTATGAAATACTCGATGAAATACAACAAAATGTAATTCAGAAAAATTTCTCAGAATGAAGAATTGAGAACGTGTGCAAAATTGTAGTGTCCTATACCTACACGAAAACCCTTATGCCTTTCAACACGATTTTTTTTGTTTCTTACACGAGTCGTTCCACCTATCCGGAGACATCCGATATATTATTATAAATTATAGTTACACTCAGATTTCAAATAGAAAAATAACTATTCTTTTTTTTTGGATTTTTGCGGTTGAAATAAGTTCAAGTACGCCTTGAAAATTTAATTTGATCTGAAATTTGGCACCAGAGTACAGTTATAAAAACTCTATCATTAAAAAATATTTTAAATCTGCTAACAAGTAAAACCTCTTAAGAGATGCCCTGCTTTTGAATGGGTCACTTTGTATTATACACGCCGCACCTTGTATATCACTTAATGTAAAACTAACCAGTAACATATTGTGATATGCATATGCATATTATGTGAATTAAATAAATGTTATTTAAAGATTAGAAGTATAATAAATTGACGATGCATTTGCCACACCTACTGCAATAAGAGTGATTGCAATATATCAAACGTAAAACAAAATTCTCATAACCACTTTTCTTTCCTTCATCAAAATTGGTTATGCTATGACGGCAACGTAACTATTCTGGTGTCCAGTGGCCTAGCCACGGGGGGGGAAGGGGGGTTGGGGTCAGAACCCCCCCATGGGTTGAGTTGGTTGGGTCATATAGGTAGGGTGACAATATGTACTTTTTTATAAGGACAGTACTTTCCTGTCAAACACTGTCCTACTGATTTGATAGATTTATGAAATACGCCTAAATGTACTTTTTTTAAAAAAGAAACACAGAATTATGTATTTTTTTTTTGTTTAAATAATGAAATCAAATAGGTGCTTCATGAAACTGTTTTGATCGCTTGAACGATTATTTTAGTTGTTTTCAAATATGAATACATTAGGCTGCGTTCTCATCAAACTGGACCGTCTAGCATTAGAATTGATATCTGCATTAGTCGCTTTTGGTGAGCACACGGCTTTAGACTTCCGAAAAATCGCACATGAAATCCATCCTGCAAATCTACATAGACTTGCAGGGAAATATTACAATCTCTGAAGGGTCAAAAACAAATTTAAAGGCAATCCTTAGTTTCTATAAAGTACGACTGTTAATACCAAATGATTCAGAGACACAAGCTAGCACCACAGATAAATTTATCTGTGCTAGCACATCGAATCAAACTTAACTTTTGAATTCGTACATGTTACTGTTTATTATCAAGTATAAAAAATAACAATATATTTTTTATTGGAAACAGATACAACAGCTGAGAAACAAAAAGTATTTTCAAAAATTATACAGTGGTGACTTTAACTGACAAAAATTCAATAAAACTAGGCCAATATTTTTTGACACATTTTAGGGATTTTAGGATGGTTTTCGTATTTTGGTCAAGTTTTATTGAATTTATTCACCACACTGTATATTTTATAAAATTACTTGTTCTTTCTTTGATGTTGTATCCGCATATAACAAAATATATACCTTTACTTTGTTTAATTAAAAACCGGCAATATTTGGACAAAAAAGGTCGCTCAAATTATGAGGGGTGATTTCCCTTAAATATTCTAGATGTACTTTTTTTGTTCAAAAATTATGGTCACCCTACATATAGGTAATGCCTCACTACAACCCTGCAATCACTCTATTCGCCAAGATTTAGCAACGCGGTCAGTGAACTAGATCGCCTACGACAACCTTATAGATTAGGGTTCACCTGCAACTAAGTTCTAATTTTATTTTTGTCATTTTTGTAACAAATATTGTTCGTACCTGTTTATTATTTACATGTTTATGATGAGATTATTTTTTTATTTACTTTTTATTGTTTCAATTTATTAAATATAATTTTTTTTATTAAAAAAATCTAGTTTGAAATACTTTGTTCACTGAAACCCCCCCATGTCAAATTTCTGGCTACGCCACTGCTGGTGTCTACAACAGCTAACAAATATTTTGTTTAGTGCAAAAGTGAAGCATAAATGTTACAAATTTTATTCTTATTATTTTTTATTAATTATTAGGGTCTGTATTTATCCTACCTCCCTTGGTAATTTTTTTTCCTATTAAATAAGAAAATTGTGCTTTTTAAGAATTAGTTTTATGGACCATCAAATATGTTCTTTTAAACGCTCGTATATAATGTCCTCATAAACCCTTTAAATTTCAAATATTAATGTTCTACTCGTAATACTTGCTACTGTATAGTACCTTAACACAGGCTGCAGTTTCTACTATACTTAATACCTTTATCAAATTTAATCTGTTTAATAAAAAATATTCAATTTAACATTGTTAAAGAACTGAAATTTTGTAACTAAATCATACGGATGAAACAAATACTTACATATTCATGTAACACATTTAAGTACATGTAATTTTTACTATTTTAAAATTAAATATCTGAAACCTAGTAAGCGTTGGAGTAAGCCTTCTGGCGCCATCTACCGCTCACTAGTCAAACTCAGGCAGTAGGAAACAGAAGAATTCATTATCGGCTTATAACTGTTTTTATAAGAAATTACAACTTACTCACTCAATATACATATAAAAAGTATTATACAAATTTGTAATTACATTTTTGCAGTTTAAATCACTGTAGCAAAAGTTATGATAACACATAATTATATATTTTCGTATTCAGAAAGGAAGCAATCAATAACACAGTGTTCAAAATACAACACAGATGGCGCTGCAGTTAAAAAATGATTATTATTTAAGTAGCTCATGAATATAAACATAAACAAACATCTACATGTGCGTTGGCGGGAGGGACTCTATAAATAGTTCGATAAATAGATTTCTCTAACGTACCCCTGTGACAAACAAATTGGTAATTACTTAATTATATTTACACTAGCCATGTATTAAAACCTAAAATTGGTTCTAAATATAGTTCAATCAAGTTCAAACACCAGTTGTTTACAACGTTTTAACTTTATTCTATATATAATCCATTTTAATGATGCAAAAAACTACTAATATGATTCGTTTAGACAAGTGCAAGGCAGTAACAAATTTTTAACAGTGGGTGAGTTGAATGGAAAACATGTTTTTTCTTTACTATCAGCCACCGTTGCATTTGTAAACTGCAAAAACTACAAAATTGAGGGTGGTAGTAGACGTTCGAAATAACAAATAATGTCCCGGCCTAGACTAACAGGGTTCCCTCTTTTAAATTTATGTTAAATTCTCTTACTTTTCCAGGTTTTCCCTGACCAAAGCTCATTAAATTCCAGGTCGATGGAAGTAAATAGTTAAGCAAAAACAGTTTTAAATATTTATTTCGTAACAAAATAAAATACTCAAAATATTATAACAAAATAAGTATTATTTGGCATGAATACATAAGGTCTGTTCCACCAGCCGTTGAAAACTGGTTCAGAACTGTCAGAAATGTTTGACCAACACCGTTTACGTCGTAATCGCCGATAGTACATTAACAACTGAACTGACTGACTAGTTCTGGACGGTTCAGAATCGATTTTTGCTGTTGTTGGAACAAACCTATTGTATTTGGATTTGGACCATATTGTAAAATAGATATAAAACCGAAGTAAATTAAAACAAATATTTGTCAAATCAATTCATTTTAAAATTCCCTTACTGTTGTTAATATATTTAAAAATTCCCTGACTTTATTGCGCTTAACACAAATTCCCTGACTTTTCCAGGTTTCAAGGTTTTCCAGGTGAGAGAGAACCCTGATTAAGGTCATGCTTTTTCTATACTACCAGGTTGTAGTTTAGAACAGTCAGGTATTACTTTAGTACTGCCAGGTCCTGCTTTAGCTTTAGTACTCCTGCCTTCGTAATACTGAACACGTCTTAGTACTGTCATGTCTTGTCTCGATCCTACTAGATACTGTCAGGTACTACCTAGGGATGTTCTGATACACATCGTATTCAGAATATCGATACAATTATTTACGATATTCGATATTTTGTATCAATAAAATTGTTGCGATATTATTGGTACATCGAAAAAATCTTGATTATCGAACGTTTCGATGCGGAAAATAACGAATTAAAATTTATACCTGTTAAGTTGTCCAGTCAACAACGATTTGTCCAAATTTACTCTTATATTAACAGTGCTACTGGCAGTGCCTCGAGGTTATTTTTGCCATTTTCTTTTACTCGTAGGTCTGACTAGCTGATTGGTCAAATTTAAGGAACTACAATAGTATGATTGGTTGGTTTTTAGTTTATCATTAGGGTTATGTTATGTATTTTCGTTTTCGTATTCATTTCATGGAAGTTGGAAATACGACTTTTTACACATTTACAAAAATGTTTGAAAAAATCAGATATTTGGAAAGTATATAGATGACTGGCATTTTTAAACTGCTTTTAAACATTTTTTGTTTTCATTTTCAGTGATGACACATATCTGTTTTGTTTCTGTTATTGTTATATCAAGTTTTAACCCTGTTTCTGTTATTTGATATATAATAAATTATATAGATACTTAAATTGGATAGTTTCAACTTATGAATAGTATACATGTATAAAATAATGTAAATTTTATATTTGGTCAGCCTCATATACCTATCAAAAATTTCTATTTTCAAATAATGGTTTGTTGTAGAGGAAAAGGTACCACGATATATCGGGTATCGATACATTTTGAGTTGAGGCACATACAGCAATATGAAAATTCAAATAACATTGACGGCTACGTAGTAAAATCGTTCTATAAAAAATATGTGTGTGTAAGTCTTTATTGTGTTTAAATGTGTATGTCATGGTGTGATAGGTCTATCTGATTACATTTTTCTTAATTATAAATAAGTCCAATCTACATCAACACCCATCGACTCATACCTACTCACATCAATAATTCACATACTAATCTTTAGACAAGTTTAAGCAGTTGACTTAGAAAGATCTTTCTTATAAGAACTATTTACTGTATTTTACCTTGCAGCTTTCAACAATATTTGAATTTTCCGAGAAATGTTCGCATACCTAGTTGTTCAAAAGTCAAAATATATTCATTTTTGTGCTTTGTGTCTCCGAGGGATTTTTTCAGAATTATGAAATCTACTCTACTGAAAAGGTTCTGACACAGGATTTTCCCGATGGTTTTGTGTGTCGCCTTCTGGTATTTTGCCGCAAATATTTATAGTGCCTGATTTATACGGTTCTTTTGATATCTAAATACAATTTACAATAAATTTTAAACATTTCGTATCTTACAACTTATCTAGTGATTTGCACTTACCAGTGGATCTTGGAAGAATTCGTATTTTCTGTAGTCTTTCCTGAACACAAACTTAAATCGTGTATGATATGAGAAATTTCGCATGTCCCTGTAAGCACTCAGCACATATTCATGATCTTCCAGCAATCTCTCTGTAACAATAAAAATAATAGTGGATGAATACATGCACAGTTCAGTTATTTTCGATATTATTTTTGTAAAAATAAATATATTCACATGTGACTTTGTTGAATATCTGCTCTTTGTAATTATTCAATCAGTACCAAATTTTGCATAAAGATACCACTCTTTTTTAACATTGTGAATAAATTTTTAACTTTACCTGACATGACAATATGAGATTAATTAAATTTTCACTGATGAACTTCAAATTATATTCCTGATTTTATTAAATCACATTTACTTTTTTACCAGAATTGCTTTTATCGATTGCTGTTTTATTTATGGTCAAGACAGAACATTTGAAGTCGATCGATTACGTAATTTTTGAAGTATACGAGGTCAAATTGCAATTAAACGATGGCGATTAGTGACGTCACTGTCGAACCCCGAGTTCAATAATCTTTTGTCTAATCTACCGACTGTAGATTTAATTATAATGCTGCACTATTTTAATACAAATCACAACTTTGTAAGTGCTCAAATGAGAGGTGTAACAATGTAACGGTAAGTTCTGAAACGAAATCGTTAATAGAAATTAAGTTTTTCAGATAATGTAGATAGAAAACTAAAATATATGTATTTATTATGTTGCAAAATTAATAAAAGATGTCTAGTTTATAAATCTTATTATTCAAATTAAATAATACGTACTAATTTCAGTAGCTTCATTGGAATTTAATAGTTTGATATCTTTTATTGGGTCACCTTGTAAAGCCAAAAATTAAACAATCTTTAAATACAGTAGTAAAAAGACTAATAAGGTACCTACTAAATGAGTAGGTGTTGTTGTCTTTAAAGGTATGTAGGTATATGTACTTAAGAATTTAAACGTTAATTCAAGAATAAATTATACATCTATATATATATACGAGTATTACAAATTATTATTAAATTGACTTTATTACAAATCTTATTATACAACACATGTCTATTTGTTTTGGGTCCAAGACAGATGGCGCGCTCATTGCTTTTTGCCACAAGTCTCACGTATTGGAAATTTATCTGTTCATTTTATCGTTGTAGGTTTATGAATTTAAGTACAATACAATATTTAAATTTTGCATTATTTTGATGGCGCAAGATATTTAGATTTTCTTCAATTTAGTTCCTTCCTTGGTTGTACTGTCCCCCAATGAAGAAGAACCAGATTTGCCCAATGACACAATTTGGTTACAGCAAGACGGTACACCGCCGCACTATGCCATCGCTGTTCGCCGCTACTTAGATGACGTGTTTCCTCATCCGTGGATTGGCAGAAGAGAACCTAAGGAATGGCCCACCAGATCGCCAGATTTAACACCGCTAGATTTTTTCTTTTGGGGATATGTAAAAAGCAAAGTATACGTCACTAAGCCAAATAATGTTGACGAGCTCAAAGAACAAATTCGACAAGTTCGTGCCATCCCGCCTGAAATTATTGGAAATGTACAACAAGAATTTGTTTTCTCGTCTGGTTGTTTGGTAGTAAATGGTCAACATTTAAAAATTTAATTTAGGTTATTAGCGATCAGATCAATAAAATTTCCTACGGTCTATCACGTTTTTCTATGTAACACCAATGTTTTTATAATTTGAGTACATTCCAGTAGACACTTTAAAATTACGTGTAGTAATTTCCATCAATTTTTAGTACGTTTTTTAATTTATAAATAATTTGGATATTGTTGCCCACCCTGTAACAGTTAGGAGCAACTTGTGATACATTTTTGGAAACAGCTCAGCTAGGGTAATCCGGAATTGAAAAATGTGATGACGTCATTACTCAAAGATAGGTCACCCTGTATATTATTATTTGAAAAAAAGTAAATTAAAATCAAAAATCGACTTGTTTCGGGAATTTTCAATAATGTCTTTTATTTACCTAATAATGAATTTGTGCGTGACTAGGGATGCACCGTATAGCGTTTCCCATTTTCAGATTAACACCTCTGGAAATGTAAGAAGGCTGTGGAACTTCGGCAAGCTAATTCTTTTACAATTAGTACCCGCCAGGGGAATATTCTACTAACCATTTTGCTGATGTGACAAAAGCCTAGCGTACTACGATTTATTAAGGCTTACGGTGAGCGCTCTATCAAACGATATATAACATCTGTTCCAACAACCGTCGAGAACTGGTTCAGAACCGTGAGAAATGTTTGACCAACACCGTCTTACGTCGCCTTCGCCGAGAGTACATTAACAACAACTGACTGACTAATTCTGGACGGTTCGGAATCGATTCTTGCTGTGTTGGAACAAACCCATAGTTTTCGCTCAGTAACTCCTTAAGGGATAATGATAAAAATATGCGTTTTTTTTTTAATAGACTATAAATATTATTTTACGTCGACGCTGTGTTTTGAAATTTTGAAAGAAGTGTAAAATTATTTTTTTAAATGAATTTTGCATATTTTCAAAATTTCAAAACACAGCGTCGACGTAAAATAATATTTGTAGTCTATTAAAAAAAACCGCATATTTTTATCATTTTTCTTTGAGGAGTTACTGAGCGAAAACTATATCCCTTTTGATCGAGCGCGCACCGTAAGCCTTAAAAGGGTCGATTTTCCAGAAAGTGATATTAGGAATTTATTTATTAAAAGGATAGTATTACCAGGCTATTCAGCAACCATCAAAATACCCGTATACCATATTTGATCGACAAATGTATATTGAGTGTTCTTTATGGGATGCCAAACCTCAAAAAATCAGACTACTAAAAATTATTATGAACAGGTCAAAGATTGCCATGAAAGTTAAAACAAATACCAATCGGACAAAGAACACATACACTACAAGGTGTGTTAGTGTTAAACTAAATCGCGGTCACAGTAACAATTATTAACGTACAAAAAATGAAATTAATTATGAATACTACATTGTTTTACTGTTTAAGAAAGATATTTTAAGCTAATATATATCAAATCTACAATTCCTATCAATGAAGTCATATGCATGCTCTCTGATACCAAACATCTAGGTATGCTAATGAACACCCACAGACAAAACTCTATTCAATAATTATCTAAAAAATGTATTCTATTTACTAACCTGATATACTCTATATATGAAGTGGGAACTTGAAATTCAACCACAATAGATGAGACCTGATCTATTTCTGCATTTTTTTTGGAGTGCTTCATCAGGTGGCCTCCTTTAACTTGAGTCAAATCAGGTTAGTAAATAGAATACATTTTTAAATAATTATTGAATAGAGTTTTGTCTGTTGGTGTTCATTAGCATACCTAGATGTTTGGTATCAGAGAGCATACATATGACTTCATTGATAGGAATTGTAGTAGATTTGATACATATTAGCTTAAAATATCTTTCT
Organism: Monochamus saltuarius; assembly: GCA_025584915.1. Lineage (NCBI taxonomy): Eukaryota > Metazoa > Arthropoda > Insecta > Coleoptera > Cerambycidae > Monochamus > Monochamus saltuarius. The sequence continues at coordinate 20,124,483 of CM046723.1, read as the reverse complement.
TAAACAGTAAAAAAATGTTACAAAAGCTAATAATAAGGAATATATGGGTAGATATTGTGGGTGTAATTCAACGCAGGTTGGGGCTTTTGTCCACTGAGTAGTTAGTTTCACACAATATTGTTAATACCTGAAAATATATGAAAGTACTACATTGTTAAAAAAATATCTAAATTAAATTTTAGTTTTGTCGTAATAAACCAGGCTTTAACATCAATAAAATGGTTAGTAGAATATAACCACCCTTCAGAGTACCAATTGTAAAAAAATTGTCTTGCGGAAATTCCACAGCCTTCTCACATTACTAGAGGTGTTACTTATAAAACGGGACACAATGTATATATAAAAAATTCATAGTCAATTTAAAACATGAATTATATCGCTAGGAAACTCTGTACCTTGTTACAATCAAGTGTTGATGTAATGTATCGTCATAATGAGAATTCGGCCTTGCTGTAATTATAATAAACTCATCAAATTTCGTTGTAATGAAAATCAATAACAAAAGAAAAATTTAAGTTTAGTACTTCTTACTGAAAGTGGCTCTACATTGTCGTAATAAATAAGCTTAATTTAGATGAATTGAAAAAAAAAACAAAAAATATATACTAATTTCTAATTATTTTAAAGGTTTTAGAGGCTACTAACACTGCTAATTACAATGAAGCAATCGGTTTAATTTGTTTATAATTATTATTCTGTACTTTTACCAGAATGATCCTTTCGTAACCTCTATTAAAAACAAATTATTTTACAACCAGATTGGCTAATTTAATTTCTCGTCAACATTTTCAAGAGTAATAATTTCCGTTTTTTGATCGTTAAATTATAGTTAAGCAACTTCATTTCCATGATATAGCCGGGGATATCTACAGAATGTCTCATAATTTACTGAACGTTTATGGCTTCGATAAAGAGTGCTATGTTAATAGTCAAGATAATTTATGGCAAGTTCACAATCTCTATTGTAAATTACTTTACACCACAATCGACAACAACTAATGAATGGTAGAATATTTAATTAACTTAGTTAAGATCACATAAATCATTAGAATCTACACAGATAGTAGACAATCACTACTGATCTTACGTAATCATAAGATAACTAGATAAGCATGGGAATGCCATCAGGCACTAGTAGTGGCCTCAGCTAACAACAGCGTATCTGCATGCTGAGTAAAGCTTCATTCGCATAAGATTAGTGCGGTTGCATTGGTCCTGCAGAAAAGTTATTAAAAAGGGCGCCGTATTTTTGAAATAGTGTTTTCTACAAATACAAATAATTTTAGACATTTAATAACTGAATAATCTAGGGTTTAGAAAATAATAGGAATGTTAACTCATCCCACCTGCAAATATTCAAAGATACTGAAGTAAAACGACGAGAAATACGGATGACTTTTGTAACGTTCAGATAAATTTAACAGTTACGCCTTTGTACTGCAGTTGTATGGCAGAAGCTAAAAGCATTTTAGCTTTTACCATTCCTTTTCCAACAATCATACAACGACCAATCAGAAAACAGCTTTTTTGACAGTAAACAGAAGATTCATATTTTTGCAGGTTAAGTTTTTAAATTAGATCACTGAAGTCATCATAATATAAAATTACATTTCAGTGAATTAGATTCTAATTTAGATATTTAGTTTAGAATTGATTTCTTTTAAAAAATGGATGAAGAGGACTGTTTGGTTAAGAAACAGTTACTTTTGCTGCTCTTATTTGCAGCGACGTCAATATGAATAAAAACTATACATGCAAAAAAAAATGAAAAGAAGAACTCGGAGATGGTGGGTGCGACCTATTAACCTCAGAACGCACATGCAAGGTTCTCTGTGCATTGTAAACCGTTTGGAACAGTTTCTTTTCCTGCACATTGTATTGAGTTTCGAGCCACTTGAGTCTCTTCCCATTTTTGTACATTGTGACGAGTTCCAGCCACCTGCATTTTCCTGTTTTCTGCACATTGTGGAAAACTTGAGGGAAATTCTGTTCTTTGCGTAGTGTTAAAGCCACTTGTGTTTCGTCGCTTTCCTGTGCATTGTGGAGCGTTTGAGCCAACTAGGTTTTTTCCTTTCTTGTGGGCGTGGATGGTCTGTAGTGTAAACTGCTGTCTTTAGTCAGTGCGATTGTGGAGAGTTTGCGCCACTTATAGTATCATAAACGAATCATTTCATAAAACAAATAAAATTTCATGCTTAAGTCTCGATCGCGCCAAACAGTTTTCAGAACTAGAATATTTATCAGCATCAGATTATTTGACATGTATTGATAACAATGTAAAAATAACAAGTCTATTACGATGTATGTTGTAAAAAAATAAATGTAATAAATAATGTATAGTTTGATTAATTATTATACACTACATAACCGAATATATTGCAAAATGTAAGAAAATATTGCAATTATAAAAGATTCAACTGTAAATAATTACTCTACATAAATCACCTCCTCCATGTTTCGAGGAGTAACTATTTTGTATTTCAAACTATACATACTTCACTATTTGGAATGAATCCAAAGTTACTAAACACAAAACAATTTTTAACTATCAATATGTGTTATTGGTAACCTTGTTTGCGAATATTTGTGATGCTCTTTCTCTACTACTATTCTCCTATTTCTTATAAACCGAACGTAATGCTGATATTTTCTGATTGAAGAGGTAAAACAATATTAAAGAGCAAATGGTAATGAACAATGAAAAACCTGATGGCACTTTCTTTCCAGAAAAATATCCCTACAGGTTTTTTTTATGTTATATAGGGTGCGGCGGGTATACTGTAATAAAAATGAAAATACATCTTCCTGACGATATTTGTAACAGAAAAATCATATAGAAAAAGTCATATCTTTGCGTTTATTATTTTTTTTTTTAATTAAATATCATTTATTTAACGAAAATGAAGGCCAACCCTGTGTTATTTATTGAATATCTCGGAAACGTTTTTAAGCAATCTTATTTAGGTCAGTATAATCTTATACTAAAAGAAGGCTATCTACATCGTCACAAAAATACCTGAGCAAAGTATTAGAATGAAGTATTGTTTTATAGTATGTGGTTCTTTTTTTTAACTAACTACAGCCAATCAACTAAGTGAAATTTTATATAAAATGTCACAAATACTAAATATTTATAAAACAAAACAGATAAACACCATATTTCCTAATTTTGTTTTTCATATTTAACAGCAATAATAGTGGCTAGTTGAGTGTTTTACAATAGGCTGGATTTAAGAGGCCTCTTTAGGTCTTAGTCTTAAAACTAGTTTCAAAATAACTCCAGTAATAATGATACGATTTTGATGCGGCGTGCATCAGTTTTCTTAGAAAAAAATCTATTTTTTTGGATCCTCTAAATTATATTTTTTGACACAAGTAAACTAAGGGTTAAAACGTAAAGAGAACAAAATAAATGGACATCCTAGAAGCGACACACTTTGTCTCTGAAAATAGTTGATAATAACTTTTAACTTTTTAAGAAGTTAAAGCCTGTTAAAGGAGAAGCTTACGTTCAAATAGTATCAGGCGATGAGATACGAGACAGGCAAAGATAGAGATATAAGGGAAGTCGGACAGTTTCAATGCCCTTAGCGGACGGACGAGTTGACTTGCATCTAGCGATACCCCTGAATAGCAATATACCTTATACAGGGTGAGTCAGTCATAATGTCATTAATTTTAACCACGTATTCGGGAGGCCTAATAAAGGCAGAAAATCGAAAATAATTTTTTTTTACTCGACCTTTAAAAAAATAAACAAATCACCCTATAAAATCAGTAACACTCCTGGTGCGCTACAAACTTTCTGATGACGCACCCGACGAATTTAATGCCGTATTAAACCGATCGATGCCGATGTTTACATACATAACATCGTCTAACACATCAGCGTGTTATTCAAATTTACTTCCATTTAGCACTCTGCATTTCCCGCATTTCTTTCCCCAAAATTTGTAGATCATGCCACACATTTGGAGGGGGATGGAGAGAATAGAAGCAGTAAGCAGTAGTTTGTTTATTTCGGTCTCACCTGACGTATTTGGCGTAAATTCACAACGCATCATTTTACAAATTCCGAATATGTGGAAATGCTAGTGTTATACGGAGAATGTTTACGAAATGCGACTGACCCTAATTTTATTAATAAAGTGCTATGAACGGATAAGTGTTTTACTTGAAATGTGGGCTGTAAACAGGTTAGTACCATACTACTTAGAAAACAATAAATTTCTAGGCTAGATGTACGTAACTACAAATTGTACATCTGGTTATGTGTGTGGTTAATTGTACTTACGAGTAATACTAAAATTCATATTTATTTGAAAAACGTAGTGAAAACGTAATATCAAAATTATTAAACTGTAATAACCTAACATTCGAAAACATTTATTTATTATCTACATTTGTTTTTATTAACAAATAAATCAATATTTAAGGAAAATTCATTCATGTATCTAGATTTAAAAAAATAGTTTTACTCCTTGTCGTTAAATAACAGTACAAAAACTAGGTAACTAGGTTATTGACCTAATAATACGGTAGGTCAAGGTCAAGATTAACTCTCGATAACTTAGATTAGCGGCGTGCCAAACACGAAACACTTTTCAGCTTCTCTTAATAATTTACCCATTGGGTATAGGTTTTTTATGTAATGTACGTAAACGGTTAATTACTCGGTTTATTATTAGACACGTTGGAGTTTTGTTGCAGCCATAACAGCTACATTTGTTCAGAGAAAAATCGACACGCGAGTGTACGGGTATCGTTTGATTGGGCCGTATTTTCTACCGGAAAACCTGAGTGGACCGCGTTACTTGCAATTTTTAATAGATTTATGTGATTATTATTATTTGATTTTATTGGATATTAACATTTTAAATTATTATTGGCTGAAGTTGAACTGAGCAAGAAAAATGATATTCTAAAATAGTCAGTACAACCGTTTATTTGTGATGTCTAAAACCTAGGTAGGTACGAGAAAAATATTTCAACTTGACAACATTGCATCAGATCGACATCGAGTTGAACTGTGAGCTGTAAACGACCAAGGCTGTCAGCGGTCAGTGACAGTCTGAAAAGAGAGTTTAAATAATGATTTGAAAATATTTTTTTTCGGCGTAAATATGCATTTAGATTTTTTTTAATCACGTACTCGCATTATACTCATTATTCCCTATCTCCTCTTAAAATTAATGACATTATGACTGACTCACCCTGTATAAGGGCGCCGTTTTTATACGAATTTCATAGCTGTTTGTTGATACAGTCTCAAAAAAAAATCTGAGTAAGTTAGAAGGAACATCTCTTCACTGTGTCAATTATACATGTCATTTTACAATAAGAAAAAATCATTTTCACGTCCTATTTTATCATAAAATCTCCTCAATTTTACATGTCATTTGCACATTGAGAACATTTTATACATTATAAATATTATACAACATCCTGCAGAGTTGTTTTAAAAAACTAATAACACTAAAATTGATGTGAATTGTGAATTGATTGTTATTTTTTATGGCGTATGGAACATAGTGATAAAGTACAATTCACGGTTTTTCATGTTCTCTGGCGTATTTTCTCGCCAAATGTTAAAAGAAATGATTCAATTTCATCATTTTGGTACTACACTAGAACCTCCACCTACTGGGTGGATTTTTTTGTGCACCTTTGGATACTATTATTTGTCCTTGAAACCCCAGCTATTTATGAATCGTAAGCCAGAATTATTTGTTTATCGCAACCACAGGATACATTGTGTTATTTTCTATACATCTATTTTTGTTTACAAAATCACTGAAAATAAAATAATTGCGAAATATACACATATATAGATTTCATTAAAAAAAATGAGCCATGAAACCATATATCCTGTGTATGACATTGCATTTCGTAATCTTCACTACTAAACTCTTCTCTTCGCTCGACCGATCACCGTAATTATGCCCAATAATTTGATTTTTATAGGGAGGGCCCAACTCGTACACATACTTTTGGCTTTTATGTTCATCACATATCAGTTTTTATTAAAGCGGTTGTATGCGAGTAAAGCCTTAAATGGGAAAGCGTCGATGATTAAAACGTCTCAACGAGCTAAAATTTGTATTTTGAATTATATGGTTCCGAGAAGGATGTTTGTCGGTAGTGAACAGCTGCCGTAAAAAATGAGTGTACGACTGTCGTAAACATTTTTCACATCCACATCGTTAAAGACCCTTTAGTGTTTTCGTTACCACTATGAGGAGTGCGGAATTATGATTTCTCATCTATAAGGAACGTGCTTGGATCAAAGAAAATCTTAATTGGATATTGCCACAAGTTTTATAAAGCATATAAAGGCAAAAATCAATCCAGACGGCTTCTAAAGTTGTAGTTGTGATTGTTGAGTTGGTTTCCCACAATTTTCAGCTACAGAACAGAGCGTTACTTGGAGGAATTAACTGGATTGGATGCCGAATCTCCTCAATACCTTTCGTTTCGCTTAATCAAACATATTTTTGACTAATCTCATATTATTACTGCTTTACTGTGTAGTTGTATGTATGTATATAATTAATGTGTAATTCAATTGGTTATGGCACATCTGTTTTTTTGTGGGTTAAGTGGAAGAACAGCGTGTTGTCTCTTGGGGCTTCACAGCTGAACTTCACCCATTCAAAGTAATTTAATTTATATTATTTTGATTATTTGGATCGGTCAGTGGTCACGCGGTTAGGCGTTAGTACTTGAATCGAGGTGACTAGATCGCTGTGGGTTAGACCCCCGCAGCCGGTAGACCGTATATAAGCTATATTCTTGGAGAGATTGACACCCTCTCTGCGGGTATGGTAGGGTGGAAGAATGTTGGCTTGGGTTAATGTGAGAGATTGATACCGGTTGCCATTTGACTACCCCCCTAATTAATCAGGTTTTCCAGGTTTCCCTCATTCCTGCACTGAATGGTGGTTAGAGCCTACCAACGTAAGTCGTTCCTGGGCGCAGATGCGGCCTGCTTAATAATTATATGCCGCCCCATCTCCCGCACAAGTCTTCGACTTCTGGGATAATCCTCGTGATTAGAATGAGGGGCAGATATTATTATTATTATTAATGTCGATCTAATTGTATTCTTGCTATATGTGAATAAAGCATATTATTATTAACTATGATTCCCTTACAGCTATGTGTGGTACCTGTACAACCACTACAAACGTATTCGGTAATAACTATGACTGACATCATCACAGGCATCGTAAATGAGGAAACGCACTAGGCATTCGCGGTCTAAGCGCGTGGCGGACCATGCTAGTCTCGTTCTTGTTTATTGAAGTATCTTCTAATATGCTACGCACTCATACAAGTATGAAAAAAAATATTCTTACACTGGAAAAATAAGTTGTGTAAATGAAATTTTCCAAATATAAAAGCCAGAAACGATGTAAAAAAGAGCACTCATGAAAGTTTAGCTCCAGTAAATCGCGAATTTGCAAATTCTAAAGGTAACAGTAGTATTTTTCACCAGATCCAGAACAGGTAATAGTAGTATTAGTGTCAATAATTTCTTTTTGCTTTATTATTTTCACTTTGTTGAACACTGAATTTTCAATATAACCTTCAACAACAGTGGTTGATTTCCAACCACCATGGCGCTTAATACTAGTTATACCTGCTCCAGTGTCGTCTAATAAAGTACCTGAAGAACGCCAAAAACAATGCTCGGTATATTTCTTTGGGTTTGGTAATTTAAGACAGTTTGCTATTTTGTACGGAATCTGACCCATATCTTTTGTACTTATCCAAATATCTTAGTGGCTTGTTTTCATTAGCAATTATATTTAAAAGTGCGCAGTATTTTAGTTTCGAATTCTTTTATGATTACAAGCAAAATTTTATCTAAATCTTGAATACCATCTGTTGTTATGTTGCATAACTCTTCTCTACGATAAGCTCCACAGATGTCAAAATTCAGTACCAATGATTGTTGGTACATTTCATTTTACATTTCAAACACATATTCAGTGTACTGTTTCACGTTTTTAAAGGAACACCATTTAACAAAATCATCATAAGTTTTGTTGTTTTTAATTTTCCTGGCAATACAGTTTCTTCTGCTTCAAAACTTTCAAGAAGCGTACTCGGACTATGTACTAAATATAGCATATATGAAAACAGCGATTGTTGATATTATTGCTAGGCATTCGTCACAATATTACTTGATTTTAGTTATAGAAACACAACACAAATAGGTAGGTACATAATATGATATATCAGCATATGTATAGCAAATCAAGTGTTCTAAATACCGGCCGTGTATAACGTTTTGTATAAACCTCGTGCATCATAAGCGCTTAATACCCTAAGCCAGGGGTCAGCAACCTTTTTCGGACGGAGGGCCATTTCCAAAATAAAATTTTATATGCGGGCCGCACATTCAAATAAACTTAAATAGTGCTTTTATATCATATACGAGTATAAATATTTTTTCTTTAGTTTTATTGGGTATTTGCCACACTTCTGGAAAAATAATAAATATCAATTAAATAAGCCCTTGCGTCAAACGGATCAGTCAAAGGTTATTTTTTAAAACTAAGTTTACCTAACCAAAAAATCTCACACTGAAAAAAGCAGATAAGTAAAAAATAACAAAAATCACGTTACCATCGTGCACTTCCGTATTATTGACGTTTCGAAAAACTCTCTGTTTTCGTTCTCAAAATAGTAGTGAAAATATTAAACGTATGTCAAGTTTGACAGTTTAAAATTTGTTTATCTGCTTCCATAGAGATGATTTTTATTTTATTGTTACTTACTTCTTCTTGATACAACTGTAGCCAACAATGATCGATGTTTACTGAACAGTTTGACACACATTTATCTCTGTTCAACAAAATAATCGCGGTCTCTTTTAATTTTCTTTTTGTTGCGTTATCTTCCTTCTCTAAAATTTTTGCCGAACCCCATTGAATCAAATGACCGTTTTCCAAAGCGTGTTTGCAAATTTTGGATTTTTCAAATTCCCGTCTTTTTATATAATTTTTATGTTTCTCAACTCTAACATTCGTAGGCCGAGACGTTTCTCCAACATAATGTTTATTGCATTCACAAGGTAGGTATACTGTAGATGCAATTTTTTTAATTTTGTATATCATTTTTTGGACGCGTTTTAGACAAAAATGATCGTAAAGTATTAGTTGTCTGAAAAACTGTTCGAATATTAAATTTATTACCGATTATTCTTAACTTTCCTGATAATATAGGAATGTATGGAATTTTTATTGTATAATTAATTTCTTTTATTTGTCTTAAAGTGTTCGTATTATCTGTAATATTTTTGAATGTTCTATCAACAAAATTTGGAGGGTATTCATTATTCATTAAAACATTTTTAATAAATTTTAGTGAGTTATTAAAAATTATTGTTTGATGAAATTAATTTTGCTCTATCATATAAACATTTAACAACACCATTCTTAATATCGAGGGCTTATTTAATTAATCTTTATTTTTTTCAAAAGTGTGGCAAAAACCCAATAAAACTAAAGAAAAACTAAAATTATGCCACAAATAAATTTAAACAGATAATTTAATTTAATACAGACTTTATGAAAAATATTGAAGTTTTAAAATAAACTAAGACTCTTTTTAATATTCCATAAACGTAGTTTTGTGTATTTTAAAATTCCATTAATGAACTTATGAAAGGTGATTTTAAAGTTACGGCGTCAAAAGGAAAAGCATCACTCCAATAGTTTTGATTTAAATAAGCCATAGTCATGACATGATGAAAATAAAACTTGTTTTCTTTAAGTTCAGAACTAGCCCGTTTTGACAACAAGTCTTCCATACGAGCAACGCATGCCTCAATAGTATAATTCACGTTGATCGAACTAATCAAACAAGATGTGTCGTCTGCGAATAACGTACTAGAACAAATACCATTCAATCTCAGGGGCAGGTCATTTATAAATAATATAAATAGCGTTGGGGCCAGAACACTTCCTTGTGGTACCCCGTTGTCTACAGGGATTTTTTTAGATAAGAAAACGTCATCCCCATCTTGAACCTTCACAATTTGACTTCTACCGCTTAGATATTATGAAATCCACCAAATCCATGTTTATCAAGAAAGCTTTAATAATATCTGAATAAACCTACACACAAAGGTTTAAATAATATCCACGTTTAAATCTTCGCTTTTACAAAGTAGAAAAACCATGTTTATGAAGTTCTAAGCAACGACGCCACTTTGGATTTTATTGGTTAAATCATTTAAGCAATCCATTCATTCCTATAGGCCAGTCATATGGTACACAATAAATGGTGCAAAATTGCAATAATTAGGTTAAAGTTGATTTTTTTATATGTTGTTAAGATTCATCTGAGTAACTTAAATCTAAATTTGCAACATCGAAAAACTTGTGCCAGCTGAGATATATCTAAAAAACAGTGAAATATTTGGACTATTTTTAGTTTTTTACCAATAAAACACTAAAGGGAATTTCTAACAAAAAAGTCATTCTTACCTTTTCTCAAGTAGATAAAATTTGCTACAATTTGAGCTCCACCGGAGCTCGGTAGCTCTGGTAATGCCTGAGGTACAGTTTTGCAAATATAAGATTTTTTTTTGACTGCAAACTTTTACTTACACCCTACTTTCGAGAGGAATATTGGAAAAACTACTAATCTTAAGTAAAAGTTAATAAGAAATAAAGTTTTGGTAAATTTAACAATTTAGTCTGTTGTTAAGTTTAAAACGGTGTGATAAGAAAAATAATGTGCTTAAAAATTACTAGGAATAAAAAAAAATACAGTATCCACTTTAAGGAGAAATTGTTATAAAGTTCCACTGTAATTGTTACCCAATCTTTATTGTAAAATAGTTACATTATATTATAAAAAAAGCTTGTTAACGGTAAATTAAAATATACAAATACAAGTTGTCAAAATTTTAAATTAACTATAAAATAAATACGTAATACAAGTATTAACCTAATAACTGTCTTATTGTTTAAAAAAAGTTATTAAATTTGTTTTTTCATATATTTGCACAACTGTATCTCAGGAATTACCAGAGCTAGAGAGCTCAAATTGTATAAAATTTTATTGCCTTTTTGGCAAAAAAAATTAAAAAAGTCCAATTATTTCACCGTTTTTCGGCTATATCTCAGCTGGCACAACTTTTTCGGGGTTGCAAAATTGGAATTAAATTACTCAAATTGATCCTAACATATAAAAAAATAAGTTACCCTAATTATTGCAATTTTGGATGTACAATATGACTGAACTACTAATAAAAAAAGTATAGAAATATTTCTTATAAAAAGATTTGATTTTCTTCTACATTTCAATAATTGTAGAAAAGCACGGTTAAATTAAAAAATTAATTATCACAAATAACACTTGGTATATAAGTATGTTTGTTTCAATCGACTCAAAATCAAGTATTCGATCATCTAAAATTATTGTAACGACTTGCAAGACACCCGTATAAATAACTATTACTCTATTCAATCAAACCTGAAGTACATTATTAAACGATTATCACTGATCATAAATTATCAGTTAAGAAAAAAAGTATACACTAATTTCGTGACTGCGATTAATGAAGGTCAATTTTACCCTCGATCAAGCTATCTCACACCCTTTGAACAAATTTTGAATGTTTTCCGTGCATAAAAAGTTATTTAATAGAAATCATTTTCGGGGTCAACCTTTTCAAGGGCGATAGCTCTCTTAGGAGTGTGCAATGAAATTTTGAATACTCATTTTAGAAATATTTTCTATGTAGGTATATGAAATTTAAAATTTAGATTTTTTTCACAATTAGTTCAACTTAGAACGAATTGTTTTGTGTCAGAAGGTGACTTCATCTCAACCGATCAATTAATAAAACTGATGAACGGAGAATTTTAAGCGCCACTACTGCCCACGCTTCGGTCCATAAACACCCACAAAGAGCAAATTTAATAACTTCGGAGAGAGAATTTCCTGCGTCGAACTGTTGGTGCATGAGAATGACATAGGAGTAACAAAATTAAATTGCAGAAATGGGATAAGCCACTGCCGCCCTTATTTCATTAGAAACAGTGCCTTCGAAAAGTAACGAATAAATTCATTATTTTTTAAATAGAAAATTCGTCGATTTTGCTTTTAAAAAAGGCACTTTTTGACATACGACCCATATTTGCGACGTCATCGTTGTTCGAGATATGACGTCATCGACAATTTTTTTAAATAGCAACCTCAAATTTTGACCATGCCATTTGAAAGAGCGTGTCATTCTAAATACCTACATACATCTTGAAAAATTATGGTGTTACATAACAAAAATTTCAAGAAAATAATGTTTGAAGATTTTAAAATTTAATTTTCACAATACTGTGCACCTCTCCATTATGCAACACCTGTCCGTGCTTATTTCGATGAGCTGTTCCCGATTCGTTGGATAGGGAGGAGGGGGCCGATTGAGTGGCCAGCCAGATCGCCTGATTTGATACCCCTAGATTATTTCTTGTGGGGATACTTAAAAAGCAAAGTATACGTTACTAGACCGGTTAATTTAGAAGATTTAAAAGCAAGTATTTGTCACGATATACAGCGTATAGGTACCTCCTGAAACATTAATTTGAAAACTTTCGCTTTTACCCTGTGTCTATTTTAATATTTACCTTGGGACTAAGGCAATATGGCTCACACGGTATATTTTAACATCCAGAATCTACTATAATTAGTCTATGGCTACGGACCACGCTATATACTCTCCTTAGCTCCTATATAAATGTATTAGTTTTGTATACCATCAATACACAAGAAATAGTTTCTTTGCTCGGGTATTACACACACATTATTCCATTTTCTTGAAATATTTCTCACGATTCAGTAGGAAGCTTCTACCTATTTTTCATTTATTAAGGAAAGAAAGTGACGTTATATGCTATGGTATTCGTAAATAACTTATGTCACTAAATTATATTATTTTTCTTAAATTCAGTCTCCTCTCTGAGACGCCCCTGCTTATAGAGACCTTTAAAGTGATGCCCACACAATATAAGTTCTTGATATCGGACCTTTGCCATTTTCTAAGGATTCTTATTCGAATAATTCAACGCAAACCAAAATAAGTAGAAAAAAAGAAGTGTAGGTAGCAATAGACTTTATTCGTCGATAAAAGTAGGGCAATGAATTGTTGTCGAAAATATGCGCAACGAAATAAAAATCGTATTGAAAATAGAGAAGACATGTAATAAGATTAGACACAAGCATGTCAAAAATTAATAAAAAAGAGTTACGTGAAGTTATTAATATTAGACTTCGCGCCATTGCGGTAGGTAGTAGAACTTAGTTACAAAAAAATATTCAATAAAATTGCACAAACCGCTACAATTTTACAGAGGCGTGGAAGTGAGAAGTAAAACACAGTGTACATATGAGATGTAACTGGTCTGCTACTTTCTGCTCGGCCTAAGCGGCTCGACTTGCAGAAAGCGACCTACAATATCGTAGGTACTTAACCGCAGACCTCTCGCCCCGGGCGATGCGCCATTAAATCTATAAATGATACTGCAGGAAACAACTACTCCGCGGGCTAATGCCCCGACCGGCATTGAATTATACCTGCAGTATCTGTGTAGCAGAAAGTAGCAGACCAGTTACATCTCACCTGCACTCGATTTATATGTGAAACTACATATGAAGGTACAGCCAGTTCAATTGTCGGTCATCTCACCTATGGCAACAAGGCCGACAAGGGTTCTTGGCTGTTTCACACAGATACTGCAGGTATAATTCAATGCCGGTCTGGGCATTAGCCCGCGGAGTAGTTGTTTCCTGCAGTATCATTTATAGACAGTGTACATATTATTATATTATTTTTTACAAATTCTAAATATTAAAGTAAAGTGATTGAAGAAAAAAATGGATTTAAAAGAGTTTTTTATTGTTTTTTTTTACTGTATTAGAAAGGTTCAAGGAAACAATTCCACAGACAAAGCTCTATTAGCAAACCTAGATATTTGGTATCAGAGAGCATACATATGATTTCATTGATAGGAATTGTAGGAGATTTGATTTATATTAGCTTAAAAAACCTTTTTAATACAGTAAAAAAAATTACAAAAGGTAATGACAAATAATATATGGGTAGATATTGTGGGTGTAATTCAACGCTGGTTAGGGCTTTAGTCCGCAGAGTAGTTAGTATAAAACCTAAAAATATATAAAAAAAAGTTTTTTTTTTCTCAAATATGTCGATAAGGCTTCTCCCGGAGACACCTCAATTATTTACTTTTTGCTTTATTACGTTAAGGGTTTTTTAGGTATTTTTTCATTAGTTTTTACTACGGAAAGTGAAACTTATAATTTAAATAAAATATAGCTATGAGGTGTACAAATATAAATAGGTAGGTAGGTATATTAAAAGATAACCAGGGCTTAATAAAACATCCATTGTTTTAATAACGGCGTAATTTTGTATAAAAAATCAACTGTTATCAACAGGGATAAGACTATTATAACAAATATATATAACAAACACACCAACAGATAGATAAGGACGTAATGAATGAGATATAGTACTATCCAAACTGTTTTTTCCGTCTCTATACATAAACAACCTATTATTTTCTCTTGTTTTTATTAGTTAGTAACAAATTATACTTTGACTTAGTTATATTTTAAATAATATACTATTAAATTAGGGGTTTTCGTTCTAGCATAGCCTAACAGACAGGTACCTCCAAAACTAAGCAAAATCAAGCAGTATCTTGAAATCAAAACCAACCAAAATATGGACGTATGAAAAAAATTATTGTGTTAAAAGAAAAATCTCTACTTAACAGAGTGTTAACAATAACAATAAAGACAAGAAAGACCAAGACAAGACTTGACAGCTCAAATTTCAAGACAAGATTTTAAAAAAGTCTAGAAATATTCGGTAAGAAGTCTTGTAAAGACAAGGGCTATATTTAAGTGAAGATTAGCTGAAAAAATAAATATTGCATTTTTATTGCAGGTACAAATACAATTTTGTAAAAAAAATGAAAAACGGGGGTTCGAAAATGGTTTAAAAAATACTCTTCTATACACCACTGGAAACTGATCCACTGTAAAACCTGATAAGGCGGCAAAGCATGCAATTAGCGACAGGACAAAAATAGAAAGAAATTCCCAAGGAAAGAAATAAATAATATTTTATAACACCTATTTTCCGTCTTATTCAATTTCTAACTAACACAAATGTGTCTGCTTTTTGTTTGTGTAAATCATAATCAGTAGAAGGTAGTAGGTCCACTTCAATGTGAGACTTCATTTTTTAAATATCCCCACAAAAAGAATTCCAAATGATTTAAAGTCAGGAGATCGTGGCGGCCATGATACCGGTTCTATTCGTCCAATCCTTGGGTATTAATCCCTGGACACACTGTACATGATACGGATATAATTGACTGATATGTCGAAGACGTCCTGGACCTCCATATCTTCCACGATTCGGTTTCAAATTTCCTGCTTCACATTCGCGTTACACTACACTTGCACTCACTGCCCACCGCGGTAAAAATAGCTGCATTTGACACTTTTATCGGGAAATCGTTCTGCTAAAGCATTCTCACATCGTCACGTGTAAAGTCATTTTTGACACCTGAAAAACTAATGTAAAGATTCACTCACACAAACGGTACACACTACAAAAAGTAATCGGATTTTAATATTCGAAACAGCCTGTCTAGAGACCACAGTAGCCCAGCGATGTAAACGATGAAAATACTACAACTTTTAATAGTTTTTTACTCGGAAACTATAACATACGGATTCATCAACAAGGCGTAACGTTAGTCAGACTAGCGGAGGTTACGCGAAAAATTTACGCATCTGTTGTACTAATTTAAATAAAAAGCATACTCCTATTCACTACTATGTATAATACTTACTTTATGATATGTTAACTAATACGTAGTACTGAAAAGTACAGTTTTTGAATATAAATACTAAATATACAATGGGAAATGCAAGGAACTAGAGGCCGAAGTTACGCGATTTTTAGACAGGTACAATACTGGGTCTAACTTTTGGCGCAAATATGGACGTAAATAAACAGCCTACCTAGCAACGCATGCTTCGCTACCTAGCAACGCATGTTTCGTGAATGAGCGCAAAGCTGGTTAGGCCAACTAACGCGCTTTACACGGGCGTAAACTCGTTAGTCGGACTAGCGCTACGCCCGTTTCATGAATCCGGCTGTAGGGATTTTACAAAAAATTTTTTACGATATTGACCCCATTTTTCATGACGCATCTATTCCCAAATTGTTTTAGATAAGTACTGAATCACCCTGTACAATAGATATACTTTATTTAAAGGACATCCATTTTTTAAACTTATTTTTAAAATCAAATTGAGTCTAGGTCCAGTTCTGCTAATTATAAATTCACTGTCAACTTAACTGAAATAACACTTAACTGAAAGAACTTCGATTCTGTTTCATCTATTTCGTCCATTATTTATAATTTATTATGTAAAACTGGCTGTTTCTATACTTTATAACGTCTATCAATAGACCACTGTTGACGATCGACCATATCTATAATTACGTGTGAGCTTCGAGCGGGATCGTAGCCGACCGAGAGTAATCACCCCGATAACAACAAGAGAAAATTTCTTGTCGCAATCAACAGTAAACCGACGTATTCTATCGGTGAAAATAATTGAAGTCTGTTATATAACACTAATTAAATTAAAAATTTAATAAGGGAGCTGCAGTGTGCAGCAATTTTATAAATTTTTTCTTTTTTTTATCCATGACTTAATTACAGGAGTTATGAATTTGATATATATATACGTCAGTGGTATATATATTTTTTGAAAAGTATGGTATTGATATTATTGAAAATTTCAATATATTTTTAGGATTTCCGATCAATTTTTCACAAAAAGAGCATTCTTGTGAAATACCCTAAAAAATTAATGGTCGGGAATTAATTGAGAAACTAGCAAATACAAGCAAATTAAGCAACAAACTCCAATTATTTTCATCGGCAGAATGTGTGGGGGACGCTTGGCAAACTTATCGTTAGCATCCTGTATACGGACATACACACATTTATATTATTTAGAAATGTGGAAGGGAAACAATAACATCATAAGTTATTCAAAAACCACTGAATATGTCCTTGACATTAACCGATAACGATAAGAGGAGTCATAAAGTACCTAATTAATAATATACTAGAATATCGCAAACCATATATCACGAGATTAAACACAGAACCAAAATAAATATTTGTCGCAACGTATCAAATAAAAATATTGTTATATTTAGCACACTCAACAGCGAGATATTACAATTCCTATACTTACTATAAAGGGTGATTCAAAACATATCTAAAAAAATGTTTTTAATGTATGACTTACAAATACAATTTTATAAGAAAGACATCCAAAAGGATTCAAAAATACACTTCCGCACGGCACTGGAAACTGGTCCACTGTAAAACCTGATAAGCCAATCGGACAAAAAATTTAAAAAAATTCCCAAGGAAAAAATAAATTACATTTTACAGCACCTATTTTAATGCAGTAAATTCAACTGCTTTTGCCGCTATTGTTATCAGCTATTAATTAATTTGAGGTTTTAATTATTAAAATATTTTGACATCCCTGATGTTACAACAACATTTTGGGTCCGTCTTACCCAGTTTCTACAAGCGAACACAAAGGTTTCTGCTTCTTGTCCGTTTTGAACTTGTAAGTTATTGGCAACAGCTAAATCATCAATAGTATCTATTTCGGTGCAATATACTTAATTTTTTAGATATCTCCACAAAAATTAATGAAAATAATTTAAAGTTAGGAGATAGTGGCGGCCATGGTACCGATCTCCCTCGTGCTTGGACACACTGTACATTAAGTATACATGGTACGGATATAATTGAGCCTCGTGTATGATACGCGATACTGCTGAAATACGCCATGGACATCCTGGACTCCATCCCTTCCACAATTCGGTTGCAAATTTCCCGCGTCACGCCTGCCTTTGCACTACACTTGCACTCACTGCACGCTGTTGTAAAAGTAACTGCATTTGGCACATATTTACCGGTAAATCGTTCAGTTAAGGCATTTTCACTTCACCATAAAATAAAGCGGAAATTTTTAGGCACAGCAGATATCGAGATGCGGTTTTCTGCATTGTGTTCAGGAAGGTCCCAGGAAAAAAGTCTATATCGTCTGGTTTAGCCATTTTTTGAAAAATGCCTTCTGGGCCGGAAAATGCATTACACCATTATAGGAACGACTGGAAACTCGGAAAAATCGCTCGGAAATCGTTACTCGGGAGTTTTCGGGGCTGCCGAACTCGATTCTGGCATTAGAATTACCCGGGGGCGCTCGGGGGCGGCTCTGCGGGGGTATCCGGGGGGTCATTATGGGGGAGAAATTGCATAGTCTATGGAAAGCGCTCCAAACTCGTTATTCGGGGGTTTTCGGGGATGCCGAATACAATTCTAGTATTAGATTTCCCCGGGGGCCCCTCTGTGGGGTTGTCTGGGGGTGATTGAGGAGGAAATGGCAGCGTCCATGAAAATCACTCCAAAATCGATACTCGGGGGTTTTCGGGGATGCCGAATTCAATTCTGGCATTAGACTTCCCCGGGGGCGCTCGGGGGTGGCTCTGTAGCAAATGGTAAAGGAGAAAGTAAAAAATCACAAATTATGAAAATAATACTTTATTCAAATAACAAATATTCATTTCCCCCCAATCACCCCCAGACAACCCCACAGAGCCACCTCCGAGCGCCCCCGGGGAAATCTAATGTTAGAATTGAATTTGGCATCGCTGAAAATCCCCGAGTAACGAGTTTGGAGCGCTTGCCATAGACTATGCAATTTTCCTCCCCCAGAATGACCCTCCGGATACCCCTGCAGAGCCGCCCCCGAGCGTTCCCGGGTAATTCCATTGCCAGAATTGAATTCGGCATTCCCGAAAACCCCCGAGCAACGCGTTTGGAGCGATTTTCATGCACGCTGCCATTTCTCTCCCAATTGACCCCCACAGAGCCAACCCCGTGCATCCCCGGGTAATTCTAATACCAGAATCGAGTTCGGCAGCCCCGAAAACCTCCGAGTAACGATTTCCGAGTGATTTTTCCGAGTTTCCAGTCGTTCCTATAATGGTGTAATGCATTTTCCGGCCCAGAAGGCATTTTTCAAAAAATGGCTAAACCAGACGATATAGACTTTTTTCCTGGGACCTTCCTGAACACAATGCAGAAAACCGCATCTCGATATATGCTGTGCCTAAAAATTTCCGCTATTCGGTCGATTTTGTTGCCCTGGACTATAATACCCATCGACTGCGAGTTACTATACGTAAGCTAGTTTTCATATTTGAAAAACTAATGCAAATACTTGCATCACAAAAAAGTGAATACGATAAGTAATCGAATATTTGAAATTGCCTGGCTAGACTACTGTAGCCCAGCGATGTAAAGGTTGAAGCCACTAGAACTAGAAGGATTTTTTTACAATATTGACTCCATTTTTCATGACGCATCTATTTCCAAATTGTTTTAGATAAGTTCTAAATTGCCCTATATATTGTAGTGGAATTTTTTCTGATGCCTTTACACCTTCTAAAGTTTCACCTGTTTTTAGAAAGGGTGAGGTTGACAATTATACCTATATCAATTATACCAATAAACTAAATTTTAGAATGCTTAATCAAAGCTATTGAAAAGTATTTTGAAATTTTTTTTATTTTAAGCAATAGCCTATATGGTTTTTATAAGAATCGCTCTACTCAGTGTAGTTGAGGAGGTGGCTGTGGGTTTTGAGAGTAGCACTTATACTGCAGCAACGTTCTGTGACCTCAGCAAAGCCTTTGACTGTATATGCCATGAAACGCTACTGGAGAAATTATCATTTTATGGAGTTCGTGAAAATCATTGATGAAATCATATCTTACGGATAGGAAACAGTGTGGCAGATTTAATAATATTTTATCTGATTTTAAAATTGTCTCCCATGGGGTGTCCGAGGGATCTGTTTTGGGGTCTCTCCTGTTTATTATTTACATTAATGACCTTTATTATCATATGGTTCGTGAGGGATGCATTTTATTTGCTGACACAATATTATTGTGCTCAGATAAAAATAGAGAACATACTCTTGCGCTTGCTAGCAATAGTGGCCTTAAAGCTGAATCATGGTTTTCAGCTAATAAGTTGAAGCTAAATAAAAAAAATTAATGTTGTTTTTCCAGTGATATTTCTCTAAATGGAAACCATGCTAAACTCTTAGGCATTACTCTTGATGTCTCTTACAGATGGACTTATACTGATATTCTCTGTGGAAAGATTTATCCCGTGCAACAACTTAGAAAAGTGTTAAATGATGATATGCTTTTGAATGCATATTATGGTGTTTATATTCATATTTAACTTATGGGGTGATTCTATGATTAAACAACAAAAAAGATTATTCGTATAATTAAATAGGTTCCAACAAAGTTCATGTGGAAGTAGAAACATTACACATCACAAAATTTAAAAAAATAATTTTAAAAATTATGCAGTCATTTATTATTGCTTTAAACTTGTTATCAGTGTTTTTTTTTGTATATTCCTCTTTGCTTATAATTGTTTGTATAGTTTAGTCGTGTTTTAGTTACAAAAATGTAATTATGCAATTTATTTAACTTAATTATCATTGTTTTTAAATCTTTTCAATAATTTAAATTAAATTTTTTAATGTATTCAAGTGTGATTTGCGCTTTTTTCATTAATATCCCAATGTTTATGTTTGTAAGACTTGCTACTATAATATTGTTAAATGTATTAAACGTAGTCCATAACTTCATTTCTTCTTCTACCTTTTTTTAACAGCTAAATGTTTAAGAGAAGTAATTGACATAAATTATGATATTTTTCAAGGTTTGTGTACTAGGTTAAATACGGTATAAGTAGAAAAACGTCAAAAAATAAGGGCGCCGTATTTTTGAAATAGTGTTTTCTACAAATATAATTCAGGAGATGGTGCTTCTTCATCGTATTAGCATAAAATCAAACTATAACGCTGAAACTGAATAGTTTTCTTTAATAAGAGTTGGAGGAAAATGCGTACATATAGCTTGCCATTGAAATACCGTGATTGCACCTTTTTACTTTCACACTACATCGTGAAAACTACTTGATAATTATTTACATTAGTTAAAGTCTTGACTTGTACTTATGTTTTTTATCACAAAGAATGTGTTCAATACAACGCAGTCGTTGAAAATTCTATAACATGGAAAGTTTGAAAAACAACTAAATTTTCAAATTACGTTTAATGTATCATTTGCAACGACTATGTTTTTTAAGGATATACCGTGGCTTAGGTAACTGATCAACGCTAGTCACAGAATTAAGAATGTGTCCTTTTCTGACAATAGTTGGATATCTTAACTTGTCCTTGTTGTTTTCGAGTTAGGCTCCCTGACTGCTACGGTGGAAAACGCTGTTCTTGTAATACGTCCTTTACTAACCTATGTAACTGCACTGATAAAAGTGATATTTACACTTTAAAATCGTGAAATTTTTTAACATCCTATATTGAAAATAAAGCCAATTAGAGCACAAATCTATAGAAATTATTTCCTCAAAGTAATCTGAAAAAATGCCTCTTTTACAATAGAAACGTAATTATTTATGAATCATCGTATATAAAAACAACTTAAAATTATTGCAGCAAATTAGCGGCTAATATTTTCTCAAACGTCTGTTAGCAGTTGAAATGAACTGGCAAGAGAAAAATGTCGATAACTAATGAGTGGCCTTAGAAACGTACTTAACAAATGACAGCTTAAAATAGAAAAGTGTCAATTGATATATGGCTGCACTCGGCAAGAATCTATTAATTGGTTGAACATCGATGTTACTTCCCGTTAATTAGGACTATAAAGTTAATCAACGAAACTAAAAATATATCTTGATGGTTATCGCATTTTATTGATTACTTCGACGTCAAATAAATTCAACATCGTAAACCAAGGTATAAAATACAAAAATAAACATGTACGATCTATGAATATTTAATTAATTATGTCTGACAAAGCTTTAATCTCTTCTTTTAAGAAGGACTATCATCTTCCACCACAAGTTCGGCTAAAAGAATTACAAAGTAGGTGTGCATTTAATCGTTATTTATGCACAATGTTACAAAGTAACACTTTTTTCACTAGTTAATTTTCACAGAATCAAAAGTGGAAAAAAATTGCTATATATTCTGAAGGTTCAAATGTTCTCCTGTTTACAATAAGAAAGAAAATAATAAATTATTCTTGTGTGAAGGAAGCTAAACAGAGAATAACATTTCCAAAGCTTATTTTATTTTATATTAAATCATCTATCTCTACATACATAACCGATTACAGGATGGGAATTACAGAAGGTTACAGATGTATATGAAAGATTATCACAAGAAAAACAATGAATAATAAAATATAATTTAAATATAATCAAACACGTACTAACAGTAACAAAAGTAGTTACTAACTTATTGTAAACAGCTAACAAATGCTTTCTTTAGAGTAATGTAGTCAGAATTAAATTTATCAATTCTATCTTGCACATTATTACCACATATAAAAAAGAGGGAAGAATTTCAGTAAATTAGTATGTGTGAGAAATGTACAAATATCCTGCTCTAGGAAAATTCAAGAAAATTCGGGCAAACAATTTTATTATTTATCAGTTTATTAATAAAAATTAAAGAGAAAAGTCCTTCTACGATCGGATCAACTTATCACGTCATCTGAGTAAAGAAGATAGGAAACATTGAGGTCAGACACCGCGTCATTAATAAAAAGTATAAAGGGTAGTGGCCCAAAGATAGATCCTTGGGGCGCACAACATGTAGCAGAAAAACTTTGCGATGTAAAGCCACGTCATTCGACATACTGCTTCCTGCTTACTAAATAAGATTTAAATAGAGTAAGCAAAGGTGGCGGCAAACCAACTTGTTTTAAGTTTCAATAAAAGAATTTAGATTTATCGAAAGCTTTAACGTAATCAGAACAAATTACATCTACTTAAATACTTATTATTATCAACATACTGATACTGATTACTGATTATGGGTCTATACTTTTCAACATTAGCTTTGTCGTCTTTTTTCAAATATAGGACATATCCGAGAAACTTTTCAGATATCAGGCACTGAACAGAATGCTAAAGACAGATTAAACAATACGGTAAGAAGCTACATTAAAACAGCACAATCTCTAATAATTAAGGCTGTAATACAGTTGGCAGCCTTGGTATATTTTGCTTTTAAATCCAATAGAGCCCTTAAAGTAAAATTGGAATTAAATTGATCAAAGTATCTTTCCATCATATTGATACGCCCTCCGTGTTCTAGAGCGAGTGGAAAATTTGATTTAATCGAGTAGAGACTTTTAACATTGCAATGGCAGCAGTGGGAATGGATGATTTTATTCGTAGGTATTTGAGGTACCTTCACTACAAATGGGCAGCTTTGGTGATCGAAAAACATTGTTATATGTAGGCGTCACTGTATATCGTATAAATATGTCTATTGACTTGAAAAGGGAGGGAAGACTTGAACTTTGAAATACTATGTATGCATATTTAAAGAAAATCAAGTAGTACTGGACAAGTAGTACAAGTACTACAAATATTTATATTTCTATTACTTGTCCAGTACTACTTGATTTTCTTGTATAGTTAGATAGTTGACTTGACAATCGATAATGCTGATCTGAAATGAAGTGTACACTGCAGTGTCTTGCAGTGGGAGAGAAACATTTTATTTATTTATTAAGTAGAAAATTATATATGACATATATAAATTAGTAATTAGTATTAGTATTAGGCCAATATTTGAGGAGCATCAATAGCATTAGTGACAAGTTTATATATAAATAGATCATTTAAAATTCCCCGGTTCTCTAAACTTAATAGATTAAAATTGAGTCTCACAGCGTCTATATTAGCGGCAACTAAATTAAAATTATACTTAAGCAAGACACTTCAAGAATTCCTGTTGAACAGTTTCAATTCTTTGAATATATTATTATGAAGGATACATATAATTCCAAACTGTAAATGCAAAATGTATTCTGCTATAAATATATGCATAATAGAAGTGTAAATATGAGTTAATATTTCTGAAAGATCTCGTCTGCCGATTTATAAAGCCTAACAACTTAAAACATTTAGTTACCAAATTATTAACATCCGAATCAAATATTAATTTCTCATCAATAATTACACCTAGATCTCTGAAGCTCTTTTTATGTGACAACCGTTAATAAAGTAATTGAAATTAAAAGGTGATCGATATCTTGTAAAGGAAATGTATGAACACTTGTTAATATTTATGAAACGGCTATTCTATTGTGGACAGGCTTGGCACCCTCTCTACGGGTATGGTAGGGTGGAAGAATGTTGGCTTGGGTCAATGTGAGAGATTGATACCGGTTGACATTTGACTACCCCCCTAATTAATGAGGTCTTCCAGATTTCCCTCATTCCTGCACTGAATAGTGATTAGGGCCTACCAACGTAAGTCGTTCCTGGGCGCAAATGCGGCCTGCTTAATAATAATATGCCGAACCCTCTCCCGCACAGGTCTTCTTTATTTTAAGAAATGTTGTCAATCCTCCTGCAAATGAAGGTAGTCAGATAGAGATTTAACTGTTGTAAATATTTTTAAGTCATCCCCATGTAGAAGATATTTACAGTAAGGGATACATTCATTAACAGCATTAATATAAATCAGAAAGAAAAGAGGGCCCAGATGAGACCCCTGAGGGACTTCAGATATAGTAAACAAAATGTCGGACTGTACTTCATTAATTGTCACATAAAACTTATGATCAGATAAATAAGACTTTATCCATTTGAGGGAAACTCCATGTACGCCAACCATTCTTAGTTTAGTAATAAGTGTATGATTTATTTTATCAAACGCTTTACTTAAGTCAGTGTATACAGAATCAACCTACAATCTAGATTCTAGGTTGTTACGTAAATTCTCGCTATAAGTAAAAAGATTTGTTTCAAGAGACCTTCCAGAGAAAAACCCATGCCGTTTGGGAATTATTTGACATTTGACTAATGCGAAAATATATTTCTAGATTAATTTTTCAAACAGTTTGGCAAAAACACATAATTTACTTATAGGACAGTAATTATCAACATTATTTTTTGGTCCACTTTTATATATAGGAACTACAGAAGACAGTTTCCATTTGTTAGGAAAATAACCATTGAATAAAGATTGATTATACAGAATATATAAAAGATGCATGAGTACGACCAGTAGCACAATTTTTAGCAAGTAAGGCAGGTAACTTACTGGACCACTTGTAGTTTGATTGATTTGATTGACATTTGATTTGATCCAGTAGGGATTTGCGATGCCCCCAGTATAAATGGGCAACGTTTCTAGATCGTGAAACATATTATATCTAACCGTCATTGTCATACAGATATCTATTAACTTAACTTTGTTCCTCTTGTGCAAAAGCAATAGAAAGATATTCAGACACTTCATTATAAATTGTAGTAAATATATAAAACTTGTTAGAGGCGAGTTTTATGGCAGGAGATATTGAAATATGGTCAGTAATTTGCTGACAAGGCGCCACCTACAGTAGGTAAGTACTTTAGATGCATATAAATTGTCATTACTTTTTTGTGTGCTGCTGTACTTATTTTTTAATAAATAATTCCTAGATGCTTTTATTTAAAAAAGAGATACTTAGAAATGTCGTTTTGAATCGTTTTTTTTATATCCAGATTTTAAAGCTTAAACATCATACGCCCATTGTCTTCCTTCCCACTCTATTCAATTACTACGAAATAGTAGTGCTAAAAAATTACTAGAAACAGAATTGATTGAGTACGCGGTGTAGAACTAACTACATCTATCGGCCGTTCGCTACTCCATGCCGGACTGAAAATGTCCGGGCACGAAGCGTTCTACATGCAGTAGACACCATTGAAAGCTGTCGACCTTTATCGCGATCGGCGAGAAACGATATTTTGCAAACACGGAATTCCAGGAAACAACTACTCTGCGGGCTAATGCCCCGACCAGCATTGAATTACACCTGGAAAACCTATAGCAACAGCTAGAGTCATTCGTCAGACGCCCACCAGACATATACCGGTTTCGAGCTTATTAGCTCTCATCAGTATGCCATAGGTGAGGTATCCGACGAATAATCCTAGCTGCTTTCGTCTGTCTAACCCGACAGAAGGGACCATGAGTACGCGGTGTAGAACTAACTACATCTATCGGCCGTTCGCTACTCCATGCCGGACTGAAAATGTCCGGGCACGAAGCGTTCTACATGCAGTAGACACCATTGAAAGCTGTCGACCTTTATCGCGATCGGCGAGAAACGATATTTTGCAAACACGGAATTCCAGGAAACAACTACTCTGCGGGCTAATGCCCCGACCAGCATTGAATTACACCTGGAAAACCTATAGCAACAGCTAGAGTCATTCGTCAGACGCCCACCAGACATATACCGGTTTCGAGCTTATTAGCTCTCATCAGTATAGGTGAGGTATCCGACGAATAATCCTAGCTGCTTTCGTCTGTCTAACCCGACAGAAGGGACCATGAGTACGCGGTGTAGAACTAACTACATCTATCGGCCGTTCGCTACTCCATGCCGGACTGAAAATGTCCGGGCACGAAGCGTTCTACATGCAGTAGACACCATTGAAAGCTGTCGACCTTTATCGCGATCGGCGAGAAACGATATTTTGCAAACACGGAATTCCAGGAAACAACTACTCTGCGGGCTAATGCCCCGACCAGCATTGAATTACACCTGGAAAACCTATAGCAACAGCTAGAGTCATTCGTCAGACGCCCACCAGACATATACCGGTTTCGAGCTTATTAGCTCTCATCAGTATGCCATAGGTGAGGTATCCGACGAATAATCCTAGCTGCTTTCGTCTGTCTAACCCGACAGAAGGGACCATGAGTACGCGGTGTAGAACTAACTACATCTATCGGCCGTTCGCTACTCCATGCCGGACTGAAAATGTCCGGGCACGAAGCGTTCTACATGCAGTAGACACCATTGAAAGCTGTTGACCTTTATCGCGATCGGCGAGAAACGATATTTTGCAAACAGACGATCAGGATTATTCGTCGGATACCTCACCTATGGCATACTGATGAGAGCTAATAAGCTCGAAACCGGTATATGTCTGGTGGGCGTCTGACGAATGACTCTAGCTGTTGCTATAGGTTTTCCAGGTGTAATTCAATGCTGGTCGGGGCATTAGCCCGCAGAGTAGTTGTTTCCTGGAATTCCGTGTTTGCAGAATTGATTGACTT
This sequence comes from Monochamus saltuarius, assembly GCA_025584915.1. Taxonomy (NCBI): domain Eukaryota; kingdom Metazoa; phylum Arthropoda; class Insecta; order Coleoptera; family Cerambycidae; genus Monochamus; species Monochamus saltuarius. Next base: position 20,097,144 of record CM046723.1, on the reverse strand, counting down.
AACAATCGATACTATTGTTGGGATCGGTCAGTGGTCGCGCGGTTTAAGGCGTCAATACTTGAATCGAGATGACTGGATCGCTGTGGGTTCGATCCCTGCAGCCGCCGGTAGACCGTTTATAAGCTATATTCGTGGAGAGATTAGCACCCTCTCTGCGGGTATGGAAGGGTGGAAGAATGTTGACTTGGTTCAATGTGAGAGATTGATACCGGTTGGCATTCAACTACCCCCCTAATTAATGAGGTTTTCCAGGTTTTCCTCATTCCTGCACTGAATGGTGGTTAGGGCCTACCAACGTAAGTCGTTCCTGGGCGCAAATGCGGCCTGCTTAATAATAATATGCCGCCCCCTCTCCCGCACAAGTCTTCGACTTCTGGGCTAATCCTCGTGATTAGAATGAGGGGTAGAGATATTATTATTATTATTATTATTAGTAGTGTCGTGAATCCCTAGAAAGCTGCGCCATATATTTTTCAATTCGATATTCGTCATTTTCTGATTCTGGACGACTCTTAATGCTTCGACTTTGTGCCATTTGAATATTTTAATAAATTAAAAAGCATATTACAAGGAAAGTAGAATTATGTGTCACCTTGCATTGCACATTTCTCTTTTCTCATTGTACAATTGCATATTTATCCAGATAACTAAACGCTCTGTTTTCAAACTTAATTGACACACGGATGTAAACAACTTCTGTATCAGAAATCAAGATACTGCTTTGTCACGTCCTTAACAGCGATATACATAATTTACAACGATTGTCTTACTAGCTTATCCTAATCCCAATCAGATCACATTAAATTAATATAAAAATAGCTTCAACCACATATGTGGTCTATGTAGGCATAATTCACTGTCGTATAAGTTAGTATTAGAAGATATAAAAGGTTTATCAGTGAAAGATACAAGATTTACATTGTTGTTTCTTATATCACAACGCTAAACTTGTCAGATACCAAACAAGTATTTATATGATAAACAGGAATTAGGTCTAATAAGCGACGTGATACGAGATGGAAGATTTACATTGACACAGTATGTCTATGTTACTGTTTAAGACATTATGTTATTGTACGTCTAAAGTCAGTTCACACACGTCCAGATCGACTGTCAAGTTTGTCTGCGCGAGTACGTATGCACAGGGTGTCTCAAACTCGATAGTATGGGCTTAATGTGAGAGATACAAAGAATTTAAATAACATTCGGAACACGTATTAATTGGACAAGATAAGCTCGAATTTCAATTGAAAGTATTATCTTTGGGATTTGTCAAAAACGACGTCATCATTTATATTTTTTTCAGAACCAAACCCAAACTTTTTTTCTGTTAAAAAGCTCTATTTTTTAATAAACTTTTATCAAAGATTTTTTTCTGTATTCCCGTTTAAAAGCTATAAGCAATATTGTCTAAAAAGTATCAAAAGAAATACCATCTAAAAATCACATTAGCGGTGGAATGATCAAGTAGTCGTTTGAAAATAATTGAATGTTCGTTGTTTAAAGTGTATAAATGTCACAAAATACATGTCATTACTCAATACAAACGTCAAACGTATAACTTTTGTGCTCACAAAATGTTTTCTCATTCACAAAAATTTGATATGTTGCTCATTTCCAGCAAGTCACAAAAAAATACAAGAAGCTGTAGAGATATATCGAGAAAAGTATCCAGAGCGCCTCATCCCTGACTGCAGAACCTTTACAAGATTGGGGGTGACCTTGCGACAAAATGAATATTTTTCTGTTCGGAAGAATCAAATAATTGACCGAAGGGTGAGCAATAATGTTATTACAGCTAGACTGTTACAGTATTTAGAACAAAATCCACGAAATTCTATACGGCAGGCTAGCCAATGGGTATCCAGACTACAAAATTCACAATTTGAGTATTTGCCTGAGTGCCACATTGAAAATAGACTTAATTTCATAGCTCATTTTTGACATGACCTATCGGACACCCTGTATCCTCGAATCAGATAACAACAGACCCACCCATTATTTTCCTTCTCTGTGCTTTTGCTGTTTCCTCCTCTATAGATAAAGTAGATACAATAACCTCTTTCATCATTATTAGGTCTGTTCAAGCAAGGAATCCGTAATGGTTTCAAACTGTCAGAAATATTCGACCAGTAAAATTATGAATTTGTTTTCAGCAAACATTGGGCAGGAAGTAGTTGCACGAGCGTTTTCGACAGTTTAAAACCAGTCCGGATTCTTTGCTTCAACAGACCTATTATTATATTTTAAACAATACAATTTCTAGCTGGTAGGTACGCCACTGACTAAAGTTTAGCGAATACGTTAAATCCGCAGGATCGGCCATAAACAATTGATTGTGGGTATATGTGAACACTATATCCGATATCTGATACCCATACCAATAGACATCGATAATATCGTCCATCGTCCTTAAATTTCGTGAGATTGTCTTTCCAACAACATATTGAAATGTTTTCAGTTATTAAAAATGCTACATTTTCCTGACCACAAAAGGCGTATCTCTATAGAAAATTATCAAAACTTTTTGTTACAATGCAATATTTTTAAGATGGTTTGACCATATTCACTGAAAAACAATTGATGATGACATAGCCCTGGTTTCAGTAAATGTGAACAAAATGTTTGTTTTAAAATTGACCCTATACTTGGTCCTATTTGATACCATGAAAGCAATTTTTATTCTCCTGTTTTGCGTTTCCGTGAAATGACCGAGACATCACAATTGAAATACTCAATACCAGTACACCGCATTTTTCTAGTAATTGATATATAGAACAATCTCCTGAAGATAGGAAACACCCTGTATAAAATATAATATGTGTTTCTTCACAAAAAAATAGTAAAGCAATTACCTGAATGAATGAAACATATTTCTTTTTTATTGCTTTACGACGTTAACCACAGAGATTTGCTGGTAACCATCTCAGATCCTTTGACCCAATTAAAAAAGTTGTTTACCGCGCTTTTGCGGCGCATAAAATGTTTGGCGAAATGCAACTTCATAAATGCAACAAAGTAGTCCTTTGTTGTTACCGTTAAAGCTTGTTTTATTGTTGCCGTCGAATATAGTTCTCCACGGTTTTATTTTGAAATGAATCACAGTTGCCAAGTTCCCCGACTTGATGAAGTGGAAATATTAAAAAATGTTTTAATAATTATATTTTTTGGAATTAAAAAAGGAATTGAAGTTATTAATTAATATTAATATATGTATGTATATATAGTTTAGACAGTCCACATAAATAAACATATTATGAAAGAGGTACAATTTAAATTAACTTTATTTACATTTGTAATTTTCACAAATAAATAATAAAACGCAAATAATTCTAAAAAAATTGTAAATTCTTATCGAAATAAATAAAATTGTTTATACTTTGATATAAGTTGGAAGAATAAACATGTTTATTAGTACTATTTAAACACAAACTATTTCTTTTTTTTTTCGACAATTTTTAATAAATATATATTTTTTTCGCTATAATTTATGATAAATGATAAGTATAACAGATTCACCCAGAAAATGTTATCAACGCCATAAGGCTATAATTATAAAATATAGACTGAGTTTTTTTGCACAAACTATTCAAATCTTACTGTATACAGAGCGACTTTCGAAATAAGGTTTTAATGATTAAATGAACTGTAAGTATTTTTTGTATCAAACAACAAAATTGCAAAGTATCGCACACCCAAAAAGTACCTTAAATAAATGTCACAACTCACCATTCGCCAGTTCAGCTCTTCATAACTGCAAAGATGGAACAACACAATAATAAACGAAAACAGCAAAAATCGTAGACACGCCGCGCGGCTAGCTCTTAGCGGATTATTATTCTCAATTTCGACTTCTTCTTTCTCGCTCTTGCGCAGTTGCGACAAAAATGGTTTCCCTTTGGGTGTATTTTTTCGCGCGGCAAAATTTACAAAACAAAAGACATATAACACAGTTAGGTACAACAAATCTTAACTAATTGACTAACCTAAACACTTACTGAATATCAAATTTCACAAAACATTCATATTATTATTATTTTTAACGTAGAAATCAAAATGTGTTGAATGGTTAAAAATAAAAATAGTGTAAATGCTTTATTTCGGATATCAAAAATTTTGAAAAAAAATTTTATCGCTTTGTAAAGATAGCAAATTTTATTTGTAAACTTATATATCTTGTCATTTTTTATTTAACGCTCATTTTTTTAGATATTTTACATTTTATTTATGAAAAAATACCATTTTTATTTTTAATCGCAGCCTGTTAAAATTGCTAGTATTTTTTATTTGGTTGATCTCAGTATACGGATGACAACGGAAACTGGGAACACGCTGTAACTTTTTTATGACTGCTGATAAAAATTTGAAATTGGGTGGGTTTATACTAGATGGTGCCATGAATTCTTTGAGGTCATTTCGGAAGAAAACAATTTCTGCCAGTCGCAGCCTTCTAGTTTTATTTTTAAAAATAAAAAAAATACTTACATCCAGAAAATGTGTCCTACCATACGTAAAATGATCCGCTGATTCAAAAAATGTCAAAAGTACAGGGTGTCCCATTTAAAAATATAAATTTACGGTCATTTCCGGTTTGAAATCCGAAATGACCTCAAAGAATTGAAGGGTGAGAAAGCTAGAGAGCCTAAGTGCCAAAAATATAATTTTACAGGGCAGCAAATTTTAAGTTTTGGCACTTAGGTCCCCTAGCTTTTACGTGCTAAGAAGGTTTAGAATTGAAGGGCCTAAGTACCATTTTAATTATTGAGCATTTCACACAATAAATTGCCAATTAAATTAAAAAAATTTAATTTTTAGGTCTGTTTTACGCAAAGAAGATCAAATCTTGATTTTTAGCACTTAGGCTCTCTAGCTTTTCCACCCTTCAATTCATGGCACCATTTAGTATAAACCCACCCAATTTCAAATTTTTATCAGCAGCCATAAAAAAGTAACAGCTTGTTCCCACTTTCCATTGTCACCCGGTATTTTCAGGATTTTAATTTGAACACTATTTTGTACTGATTTACGGCAAAAGTTACTGACATTGACTAAGAAAATGTAAAATATCTAAAAAAAATGAGATTTAAATAAAAAATTGTCAAGACATAATGTTTGAAAATCCAATTTCCTGGCAAATGAACGTTTCAAGACCATAGGCGTACGATGAAAAATATTCGGGCTGGACACCTCCTCCCCTCCCCCAATTGTAGGGTCCTAAATAATAACAATTTTTCAAGATTTTTTTCAAAAATGCAGCATAAAATAAAAAATATTTGTGCCAATTTTAAAATGTTATCTTTACAACTTAGGTCATGAATTAAAAAAAAATCTATTTCTTTTCAAAATTTGGTGATACTCCGTATCTTAACAACTAAGCATTTCCAGATTCATATTTGCTATAAAAACTTGTTTTTTTTTTATTTTAAAAAGTTCTATCACCATGCAATTTGGGACAGCCATGGTATATACAGTCTTTAGAATCGATTACAGGAATTTTCTACGTCAAATTGGGGTGACTGATCTCAATAAAATATTGTTATCTTTAATTTGCTGGATGCTAAAATAAAAGAAAAATAAATTTAAAATGATTTTCAGAGCCATTGCACCGATCAAATTAAAAATGGCAGTAGATATGCGTTTTAGTAGTAGTAGTAATTTTGCTCATCAAAAGAGCAGCAGCTTTTTACTTTACTGCATGGTATTGTAAATAATATGACCGAAACATACTTACCTATCTATTTCAAGCGCCGACAATTTTTAATTTAATTTTGAGGAAAACTGGTACATTCGTCTAAGGTAAAAATATCCATCCATATTTTAGTTAAAACCGACTTTTTATCTCATTGTTCACTTTATCCACTATTTAACATTTTGAATACGACGCAAATTAATTCAGGAATAAAATATTTTGGTTCATTTTATTATTATCGAAAGATAAGATTTCGTTATTATTTTGTTAAATCTTTATATGCTCAGTTAGGTATATAAGAAAAAAATTATTGAAGTTCTAGCTTCAATCTTTAAATCGCTGGACTACTGTAGTCTCTAGCCAGGCGATTTCAAATATTCGATTACTTGTCGTATTAACTTTTTTGTGATGCAAGTAGTTACATTGGTTTTTAACATATCAAAAAAGGCTTACGTCTCGGCTTACGTATAGTAACTCGTAGTTGATGGGTATCGTTTTAATTTATGGTGAAGTGAAAATGCTTTAGCAGAATGATGGAGGTCCAGGGCGTCCACGGCGTATTGTAGAAGGGTGACGTATCATACACAAGGCTCAATTACATCCATATCACAGCTTAAATAACAATCAGCTCACAGACTCCTATGACCGGGAACGTCTCGCGCAGATCTTCGCGCATGCCGCCATATTGGGATACAACCTTTCAAATAGGACCAGGGCCGTCTTGTGTTTTATTTGTGATTATTGTGGTTTATTGTTATTTATCATGAGTGAAAAAAGGGGAGGACATGTTTGTGCTGTTAAAAACTGTAAAAATAAACGATATAATTGTAACAAAAGTTTTTTTAGTTTTCCTAGTGATCCTAATAGGTAAGCAATTATTTGCTTTTTTGTTTTACCGATTACCTAACCATATGGTTTTCAGGGCTATGATATGGTTAATGAAATGCCACAGAGAAGATCTTTTAGAGAACCTTAATAGTGTGGATAACAGTAGTCGGGTGTGTGAGGATCATTTTGAACCCAGGATGTTTACGAATCATTTTCCCAATCGGTTGAATAAAAATGCAGTTCCTACATTATTTCCTTCACTTGAGGGAAGTTCAAAATATTTTTCAGATCATATACCTTATCCCTGCCCATGCTAGTCACCCCTAACATAAACATTCTTCAGGATATGGTTTTATGCCCAACTAATGTCTCGGAAAATAATCCAGGTATTATATAGAGTACGGCAGAAAGTTGAACACAACGAAAAACATTTTTGTTTCAAATTTTAATTTAATAAATTTCACTTTTGTTTTGTTTTATTTTTTAGTCATTAGCAACGTAATGTCAATAAATTACCTATACGTACTTTGAAAAGTAATTGTACATTTTATGTTAATAATGGATCCACGTAGGTGTGGTATTTATATTAATCAAGCTCCCAAAATTAGGTAACATTACCTATATCTACATTTTAGTAAAACAAAAAAAAATTATTTTGAAATTCAAGTAGGTACACAGTGCAGTTAAAACACTTTCTAAATTGGGCAACTATTTTTAATCCGGTCCTGACATGTATTCCACGGGAGAGAGAGACAACAAGCTTTAAGGACAAATTTTCAGGTAGAGTCTGTGAGCTGTGTCCATACCATGTACAGCGTGTCGAAGCATTAACACCAGGGGATTGGACGAGGAGGGCCGGTGCCATGGCTGCCACGATCTTCTGACTTTAAATCATTAGGACTTATTTTTGTAGGGATATTTAAAAAATTAAGTATATTGCACCGAAGTGGACCCTATTGATGATTTACGCAAACGTATCACAGCTGATTGAAGCTCAAAACGGACTAGATGCAGAAACTTTTCTGTTAGTTTGTAGAAACTGGGTAAGACGGGCTCAAAATTTTGTTGTAACATCAGGTATGTCAAACTATTTTACTAATCAAAACCACAAATTAATTATATTAATAATTAATAACAATAGCAGCAAAATCAGTTGAATTTTCTGCATTAAAATAGGTGTAAAATGTAATTTATTTCTTTCCTTGGGAATTTCTTTCAAGTTTTTGTCAGGTTGCTAATTATACGCCTCATTGGGTTTTACATTTTTGAACTGTTCTTTTTGATTTTATTTTTACAAAATTGTATTTATAAGACTCCTGTACATTTAAATGTAATTTTTTTAGAAAAGTGAATCATCCTGTATATTTTTTCCTCTTGGTGCCCTATTCCAATTATTTTTATTGTCTAACACATATTTGAGATGAAAATGACTTCAATTCACTCAATTTGTAGAGTATTAACTACTTTTGAAACAGTTTATGTACAGAGTTGCTAAAAACATTTCGCAATTTGAAATATGTGTATTCAATGTTTCTTGAGTAACTGTATTTCGCTTTGAAAGATCATAGAGTTCGTGAGTACATTATATTTTCGTTCAAGGAGAGAAATCAACCTTGAAAGTTTGTCGGAAAGTCGTTGTTACCCCCTTGTATACAATTTAGATCTTTATCTAATAATATATCAATAACATAAATCCTTGACCAAATAGTAAACAAAGCTATAGATAATACATCATGTAAACAACTAAGAAAAAGCGGTCCTGCTTACAACTTTGGCCACAACTGATAGATTTCCTTATAAATTGCGCAAATCTTTCCTTTGTTGCGAATAATTTATAAATATTTATTAGTTCCATTCAAAAACGTTTAAAAACATATAAATATTTATAGTCATCTACTGAACAACGAATTGAGCAATATTCATTATGTTCCATTGTTTTAATAAATAAATTAAAAACATCATAGTATTATGATTCTTAAGGGCCGTGTTGTTCAAAGAGAGAAGAGAGAATAATATAGAGCTTAGTAAATAACAGGAATGTTGTCTCATGCTACCTGCGAATATTCAAAGGTACTGAAGTAAAATGAATATGTCGACAGAAAATGGTCTAACAACAAATATTTGGGTACACAAATCCTTCAAAATAAGTATTTTTTTAAAATTTAACTGTAGATGTAAATATTGTTATAATATAAACTTACGTAGTTCCGCATATAACATTGTTCACTTTTGTTTTTAAGTATGTGAAAATAATTGTTAAAATGTGGGGTAAGAAGAGCAAAATAACGAGTGTCTTATAAATGCTTTTTAAAAGTCGCTAACAAACGCCACAAATTTGGCGGCGTGAAATACGACTACCTTTTAAGGGATTGTCATAGGAACAAATCCAATACAACGAATTTCATAAAAGCGTGAAATATTTACAACTTCATTTTTACAAATAGTAGGTAGGTATGTTCTACATGACAACTACGGGAATTCGGACCACAAACTAAATAAGAGGCAGTTTGGCTCCAAATAGTACAAAAGTTTTAATAAGCATAGTGTAGGTGTAGCGTAGTGTGTGTGTTTAAGGCTTACGGTGAGCGCTCTATCAAACGATATAACATCTGTTCCAACAACCGTCGAGAACTGTTCAGTACCGTGAGAAATGTTTGACCAACACCGTCTTACGTCGCATTCGCCGAGAGTACATTAACAACTAAACTGACTGACTAATTCTGAACGGTTCGGAATCGATTCTTGCTGTGTTGGAACAAACCCATAGTTTTCGCTCAGTAACTCCTTAACGGATAATGATAAAAATATGCGGTTTTTTTTAATAGACTTCAAATATTATGTTACGTCGGCGCTGTGTTTTGAAATTTTGAAAGTGTAAAATAAATTTTTTAAAAATAAATTTTGCATATTTTCAAAATTTCAAAACACAGCGCCGACGTAAAATAGTATTTGTAGTCTATTAAAAAAAACCGCATATTTTTATCATTTTTCGTTGAGGATTTACTGAGCGAAAACTATATCCCTTTGGATCGAGCGCTCACCGTAAGCCTTAAGAGTAAATAAATAAATAAATAAATAAATAAATAAAATATTTATTATTGAAGTTACAAAACTTCATAGGATCAATCAAGTAATAAACTATTTACATTTCACTACATAAATAGTGAGATAATAGGCAATATCTACTAGATAAATTATTAAGAACGGCAGAAATGTTTCTCGTATTTAAATACTGATAGTAATACAAAATGCATTCGTGCTGTCAACAAAAAACAGTCCAATACATATTCACTGATAAGCAATACGGCAATCCAAATCTTGACCTACCGTATTTAGGTCAATAACCTTGATTTCAACGCCTGCATGCATTTATATAAATACCCGGTGTAATAAATATTCAATCATGAGTATTTACTATTTAACAGATTAGTAATTAATCCTATAATGAATGATCTACCACAGTAATCACTCGCTGACATTGGGTCAGCTGCAATCGGCATACTCGTCTCAGCTAAAAGGTTGGCAGTTCAAATTTCCTTTAATACGTTTATCACGGAATTCACTAAACCCGTTTGAGTATGTCTTCCTTTCCTATGCTAGCCGTCAAACTCTCAAGCAGCGTGGCGTGACCTCTACCTTTTCCCAATCATCCCATCAGCTACCATGTTCGCGTAGGATGGTGGGTTTTGTCTTTGCTGTTTGTGCCGTTAGTGTAGTTTATAATTAATTAAATTTACTATTTACCTAAATAAAAATGCAATTCATATTGAATAAAACTAAACAATAATTATTAGTTGATTTGAATTTTAGTAGACTGTATGAATAATAAATAAAAATGATGAAATAAAACAACTAAATACGACGGGTTGCAAAACGACTTACCATTGGTGCAATCGATGATGGTAAACGTTCTTAACACATCCGTCTTCTTTCTTGATAGTTATTGTAACGAAAATTTGCAATTGATGTGTACCCTCGCGAATCGGTTTTCGAAGTGTCGCTCGCAACCCTTCCTCGCGAACAAAAAAAACTTGTAGAAAAAGTAAAACAAGAAACCGCGACAACAAAAACTACCGACACAACAAATTTCTCAATAAAATATATCTACGAGTATAACATTAATTACCTATACAAAAATACCTACTTAATTTTATATAATTATACCAAAAAAAATAAATTTTGTTTCATGCGGACGCAACATACCGCCCACCATAAAATACAGAGTTTTGTATTTTATTGTTCTTGATTAGGCAACGGACAGAGTTTGACAAGAGGTCTTTGTGTGATGCCTTTGCCAACACGAAGAGTTGCCACGCGAAAAATCCCATCTTTTCCGGGATGAAGTTTGACGATGCGACCAAGTCGCCAATTTAAAGGTGAAACAGTATCCTCTTTAATTAAGACTAAAGTACCAGGCACAGTCAATGAATTATGTTTGTTCCATTTGTTTCTCTCAATTAATGTATGAAGGTATTCTTGGTGCCATCGATTCCAAAATCCTGATGTAACCGCTGTAAAAGCTGCCATCTGGTTAAAGTGTTTAACTTTAGATGAGTGAGATCTTTGTCAGGTAATACGGTTAATGGTTCTAAGGTATGGAAATGTCCGGGAGTTAAGGCACGAAGGTTATTAGGATCAGAACTTACGGAACATATGGGTCGCGAATTAAGAAGGGCTTCAATTTGGGTGAGAAGTGTGGAAAATTCTTCAAATGTCAGAATTTGTTGACCAATAGTACGGAAGAGGTGAGATTTCACTGATTTAATGCCAGCCTCCCACAAACCACCAAAGTGAGGGGCTGACGGAGGATTGAAACTCCATGAAATTTTTTATGTTTTGACAGCAGTTTTCATTAAATCAGCAATATATTTGCTTGCCGCAGTGAAATTAGTTCCGCAATCACTAAATATATATGAACATCGCCCTCGTCTAGCGATGAATCTTCGAAAGGCAGCTAAAAAGCGTCAGAACTAAGGTCAGAAACTAACTCCAAATGAAGAGCTTTTGTAGAAAAACAAACGAAAAGACATATATACGCTTTATGTGTTTTAGCTCCTCGATATTTTCCAAGGGTAATAGTAAATGGGCCGCCGAAATCTACCCCCACACATGAGAAGGGTTTCAACTGAGAGACACGAGAAGTTGGTAAATTACCCATAAAGGGCTCCAATGGCTTAGGATTGTGACGAAAGCATCTATAACAATTAGATACGACTGATCGAATGGCACGTTTAGGAGACAAAATCCAATAATTTTGAGACAATAAATATTGAAGTGTTTGAAAACCTGGGTGACAGTTTTCGCGATGAGTTTCTTCTATAATAATAGTGGTTAAACGACAATTTCTATATAATAATATTGGATGTTTTTGATCAAGAGATAAAGTAGAATTTACTAAACGACCTCCTACTCTGAGAATTCCACATTCATCAAGAAAAGGACTTAATTTGCGATGAACTTTAGAAGTCTATTTATTTTTAAAAAGCTTGTCAATGTCATTTTGAAAGGTTTTATACTGCGAATATTTAATTAAAAGGACCAAAGCTTGCTGAAGATCAAATATATCTATTAAACCTGATTTTTTATCATTGGGGTTTTTAAATTATGACAAAACCGAAGGCAATATGCTATGATACGTTTAATTTTAGACAAAGAAGAATATTTTTCCAAGAGGTTAAAAATGTTTCATGATCAATAATTGTAGTTGCAAATGTCAATTTTCGTTCCTCGTCAAAAACAGGAGATGTTCTATCATCTACCTCACTCACTGGCCAAAGATCAGAACTATGTTTGAGCCAAGAAGGTCCCGCCCACCATAACGGATGATCTACTAATTCTTTGGGCATAAGACCTCGCGATGCACAATCTGCAGGATTTTCAGCGGAACGAATGTGGTGCCAAGCGGTAGGAGTTAATCTTTCTTGGATGTGACTGACTCGATTGCTAACGAAAGTTTTCCAACGGTGTGGAGATGATTTGACCCAAGACAATACAATTGATGAATCTGACCAAGCGAAAATGTTATGAAATTGAAGTTTTCCAGAATATGTTTTTAGTAAAAATTCAATTAAATTCGACAAAGAACTGCTGCACACAGCTCAAGACGAGGAAGGAAATACGTTTCAATGGAGCTACTTTAGATTTAGCACATACAAACGAAACTGTAATATTATCATCACCATTATTAAATCTAAGATAAATAACAGCAGCATATCCCTTCTCGGAACTGTCACAAAATCCATGAAGGTCGCAAGATTTAACTTGCAACGGTTTGATACAACGAGGTATGCGCAATGAGGAAAGATGGTGAAGCTCCCGTTTGTACTGGTTCCAGCATTTTAGTATGTCACTAGGAGGCCACTGATCCCATTGTAGGCCTGAAGTCCATAAATGCTGGATGAGATATTTGGCGAAGAAAGACACTGGAGCTAAAAATCCAAGAGGGTCAAAGATACGTGCCAATTCAGATAAGATTGTACGTTTAGTACACGATCTTTCTAACGGTTCTACATTGTATGAAAATTGGTCAGCTAATGGAATCCATTTTAATCCTAAAATTTTTAAACCGACACTATTAGAATCATCAAATGAAATATCCTGTTCATAGCGACAGTCAAGGGAATCGATTCTACAAGTAATGGATTATTGCTTGTCCATTTACGAAGCAAGAAACCTGCTTTAGCCAATAATGAAATGAGTTCTTTTGAAGATGTGAAGCTGCTTCTAGTGAATCAGAACCAGTCACTAAGTCATCAACGTAGATGTCTGACAAAATAACTTTTGATGCGTGAGGAAATCGCTTTGCTTCATCGTTGGCTAATTGAATAAGGGTACGAAGAGCAAGAAAAGGAGCCGAGGTTATCCCATAAGTAACAGTTTTTAACCAAAAGTCTTTGATAGGATCTGTTGGAGTGAATCTCCATAATATTCTTTGATAATCCCAATGACGGCGGTGTATTAGGATCTGACGATACATTTGCTTGATGTCAGCAGTGAAGACGAACTGATGTAGTCGAAAATTTAATAAGATAGAAGTAATGTCCTTTTGCAACTTAGGGCCTACTAGAAGAGTTTCATTAAGAGAAATTCCATCCGAAGATTTACATGACGCATCAAACACAACTCTTAACTTAGTTGTGGTACTGTCAGGTTTGAATACACAATGGTGAGGAATATAATAGTTTGGTTCCGAACTAAGATGAGAAGTTGGTATTTCTACCATGTGTCCACTATCTAAGTAATCTTTCATGAATTCCGAATAGAACATATGTAAAGATGGATCACGAAGCAAACGATTTTCCAAAGCAAAGAAACGACGAAGAGCTATAGATCGAGAATCTGAAAACGAAGGTTCTGTGTCTTTAAATGGAAGAGCAACAATGTAGCGACCAGATGGATCACGAGAATGATTTTCTACAAACGATTTTTCGCAAAGAAGATCTGAAGAAGAAGCCTTAAGATCTGGTACTTCTTCTAGTTCCCAAAATTTTTTTATAGATTGATCAAGTGAATAGTCTAAGGCACTATGAAACGAATTAAGAAAATTTTGAGAAGAGCAGGAAATTTTACCCATAAGGATCCAACCATAAATTGTATTAATAGCAGTGGGCTGACTTTCATTACCCATTAAGTGACCAGGGGTTAGTATCAATGGGAATATGTCAGCACCTAGAAGAAGATCGACATCACTTGGAATATTAAATTTAGGATCTGCTAATTTAATATTTGACAATTTCGAAAAGTTGCAATTAGGAATGCATTGGGGTGGCATGGTGCCACATATTTTGGATAAGATTAACACATCAACTGGTAGTTGTGGGGAAATTTGTTTACTGGACGAACAGTGCTAGTTACATATCCTAAAGCTTGTGAAGACATTTCTCCTAACCCGTGAATCGATAACGATGAACGAGAACGTGGCAGTCCTAAACGATTTGCACATCGTTCTGTTATAAAGCTTGCCTGACTGGCACTGTCTAATAGTGCTCTAACTTTGTGAAAATGCCCATGAACATCACAGATCTCTATAACAGCAGTTGATAGAAGAACTGTCGAATTTTGAGGAAGAATATTAGTCAAGGAACTCACGTGACTGGTTGGAGTTGGATCTGTTTTAGCTGTTGAGGTGGAAGGAGATGTAACTGAAGAGGCCGAGCTGCAATACTTGAGGATGGTGCTTCAGGAGTATTACCGACAAAATGTAATAATGTATGGTGCTTAGCTTGACAGGTTCGACAACTAAATTTTGAATGACAAGCTGCAGAATGATGAGATGAGTTGAGACAATTTAAGCACAAATTATTTTGTTTAGCAAAGTTATATCTATCAAAAGGTACTTTTTCGAGAAACAATGAACATTTATATAAAGGATGATAACAATTACAAAGTATACATTTAGTTGATGGTTGTATAGCATTAACAAAACAAGACGAATTAGGTTTATGAGAAACAGATGGTTTAGTTTTATTAAAATTAACTGGTTTCGATTTGTCTATTCCACCATTCAAAGTAAGCGATACTGTTTCATAAGCAGTGCATTGTTTTTGCAAAAATTAACCAATTCCACGTAAGATGGGATATTAGTTGAGCTACATTCCAGTTCAAAACGCGTAACTGTCGCTTCATCTAATTTTGAAACTAAAATATTAAACATTACAAAGTCCCAATGCTCGACTGGTAATTTCAATATTTTTAATGCTTCCAAATTTTCAGAAAAACGATCTAATAAATCTCTTAAATCAGTTGATGACTTAGACTTTAATTTTGGAGCATTAATTATTTGTTTCAATAGGAATTAGCAAGAATACGAGTGTTCTGGTAACGAGCAGTTAAGAGCAGGACTTCTGCCGCTACGGAAAAGGATGGCGCCACGGGTATTTATTTTGTTGGATTTACAACTTTATTAATACAAAACTATTTTAAAATTTCTCTTCACAGATATATTTTAGACAATGCAAAGTAGGTAATGACATATTTTTATCAGATATTTTTATTGTATAAGCCCAATAAACGCATTTTTAGTTTGAAAATGAAACTCAAGTTTCTAACTTGTTTATTCCAAAATGTATTACCTTTAGATCCTAGAATAGACCTTTCTACACAACTCCTCAAAGACAAATTTCAATACGAAACCTACTTTAGAATCTGTAAAGTTTACAAAATTGGATGTTTTTCCCTCCATATTGTTTACATATTCACATATTCTCTTAGGAATTAGAAGGTATTACAGGCTTTAGATTTAGTTCAGCTTCTATGCCACAGATGTCACTAGCACGTTTTCATGAATAGTTTTATGGGAGAATCAGTGGCGTCCTATTTGATTGATTTATATTGACTGAATATAAATATAGATTAATTTAATATACGTGACGTATATACCCACTTTGATTTCCAATACATGTATATGTATTTAAATAATTATAAAATTGGTATTTAATGAGTAGTGTAAAATACAGTCCTTTTTAGTAAATTGCCATTTTAAAATAAGAATATATACCTAGGTAATTTATACCTCTGGCAGTGAGTAAAGTAGTCGTGTAAATTAAGTGCTCCATTATTTCACCCAAAAGTTGGGCAATACTGAGTATTAATTGCACATGTGAACTTTAAGTTGTGTTTAAGAACTATCACAAGAGATCCAAATAAGAAATTAGCTGAATTGGTAAGCAAATAAATAATTTCAGTACTTAGTAACAAGAACTGAGTCGCGATCGATAAAGTCGCGCGGCCGCAGCAATCACTGAATTATCAGCGAATATATGTACTAGGTTTTGACCATAGGCGGGTTGCTGGGAGTTGTTTAAAGTTGAAATAAAAGCAGAAGAGGCGGTATAAACGGCTGTTTAGGCTAACGGCTGCACTGATAGGAGTCGGGTCTCTGACGGGTTGACCGGGATTAGGCTCCTTGCGCGGTGGGCTCGTTTTGTAAAAAAAGAGAAAGAAGAAATACAGAGAAGAAAATTAAATACTGAGAAAAATGGAGGATGACATGGATTATACCTCAGACGAAAGCAAACGTAAAAGACAGATAGGAGATGAAGAGCCATTTAAAAAATCAAGAAGAACACATAGATCACCACTCAAAAGTAATGATGATATGATGTCAAGAATGTCAGAAATGATGACTTTAATGAAAGACTTAGCAGTAGACGTTAAAGAGATAAAGTTAGAGCAGCAGATACAAGGAGAAGATACTAAGTTATTAAAACAAGAAATAAAAGACTTGAGAAAGGAGCAAAGGGAATATAGAGAAGAGATACTGAAGTTAAAAGCAGTAAATGAAAAGGCGGTGAAGGAAATAGACGACCTCAAAGAGAAATTAATATAAATAATGAAAGAATAAGGAAATTGGAAAATGAGAAGAGGAAGAAAAATATAGTTGTTCAGGGTATGATAATAGATACAAACGATAACAAGTGTACAAAAGAGGCAGTGGGAAGACTACTGAAAGAAGAAGTAGGAGTCGACGTAACTGTGGAAGCGGTAAGAAAATTAGGGAAAAAAACTTGTTTGGTGGAACTTAATAGCTATGAAAACAAAACTGATGTGATGAAAAACAAAAGTAAATTAAAGAATAGGAGAGGAGACATAATATTTATAAATGATGACCTAACAAAGGAGGAGAGGATCATACAGAAACATATCAGACAGAAGGCTGAAGAAGAAGAAAAGAAAGGAAAAAGGACAAAAATAGGATTCATGAAACTGATAATAGATAATGAAGTGTGGAAATGGAATACATGTGAAGGTAAACTGGAAAAAATAGAAAAATTAACAATACGACAAAAACTAACCAAAAATAGGGCAGAAATAAATAAGGAGGATGCAACTGGGCAAGGAAATGGACGACGAATAAATAAATTCAATATGGTGAAGGTGAGAGGTGGAAGAAGGGATCAAAATAGAATAAGACTGGGTACATGGAATGTTAGAGGGACATATGAGGAAGGAGCGCTAAAACACCTAATTGCTGAAATGAGGAAGTACAAATTGGATGTATTAGCACTGCAAGAAACGAAACAAAGGGACAAAATGATAACAAATGTTGAAGATTATATATTTTTTAATAGTGGAATAGACAATAGAATGTTAGGAGTAGGTTTTATAGTTAGTAATAAATTTAGAAATGAAATTGTTGAGTTTGAGGGAATTTCAGAGAGAGTATGTAGGTTGAGAATTAAGGAAAATATAGGAAGTTAAGTTTAATAAATGCACATGCACCATCTGAAGGTAAAGATTTAGATATTAAATCAAAATTTTATGAGGACCTAGATGAAATTATAGGAAGGATTCCAAAATTTGACATAAAATGTATATTAGGTGATATGAATGCAAAAATCGGGCGAGAAGAAGAATTCAAAAATGTAACTGGGGGTAAAAGCAGACATAGTACGAGCAATGACAATGGGAAAAGATTGATAGAATTTGCACTTGAAAATAACATGAAAATTGTAAGTACGTCATTTGACCATAAGAATATTTATAAAGAAACATGGATATCCCCCGATGGAAAAACAAAAAATCAAATAGACCACGTACTTGTTGAGGGAAAACATAGAAGATTAGTGACTGATGTGAGAAGCTTCAGAGGAGCTGATGCAGACAGTGATCACATATTGGTGGTAGCAACAATGAAACAAGAAAGACCGTCTAAAAATAACATTAGAGAAAGGAATAAGCGGAAAAAGTACGACGTAAGGAAATTAGAAGACGTGAATATGGCAGTGCAGTTTGAACATGAAATGAGAAAACTGCTTGAAGAGCGGGAACTTGTAGATGAAGAATGGAGACAGATTTCAACAGTAATGGAAGAGGTAACAGGAAGAATGTTAGGGAAACCAGTGAAACAACAAAATAATGAATGGTTTGATGAGGAATGCAGGCATAGTCTGGAACACAGAAATAAAGCAAGAGTAAGATTAATGGAGGTACAGAGTGAAGATAATAGGAGAAACTACGAACAAGCAAGAAAGGAAGCAAAGAAGAAATGTAAACAAAAGAAACTAAACCATTTAGAGAGAGAGTTGAAAAAAATAGAAGAATCATACAAGAACAAGGAACTGAGAAATTTCTATCAGGAAGCAAAGAAAAGTAAAGGACAGAATTCAAGACGCCCTCATTATCTCAAAGATAAAGAAGGACTGCTTATAGGTGAAAAGAAGGGAAAGTTAAACAGATTTGCACAGTATTTTGAAGAATTATTAAACGAAAGGGAAGAAGAGAACGAAAACACCATGGGAAGAGAGGAACAGGAAGATAATGACATGGTAGAGACACCAACTAGAGATGAGGTGAAAGAAAACATAAAACAACTGGGAAATAATAAGAGTGCGGGAGAAAATAATATACCAGCAGAAATTCTGAAGTATGGAGGAGAAGAACTGATTACTAGAATATGGCAACTGATACATAAGATTTGGAGTGAAGAAAGACTGCCAGCAGACTGGAACAAAGCGCTCATCATACCCATACACAAGACAGGACCGAAGGAAGATTGCAATAATTACCGAGGCATAGCAATCTTAGATGTAACATACAAAGTGTTAGCTAGAATAGTAAAGAACGACTGAACAAGTATCACAACGAACAAGTGGGAGAGTACCAGGGGGGATTTAAAGCTGGCAGATCGACTGTAGATCAAATCTTTATTATGAAACAGCTGCAGCAGGATACCTATGAGCATAATCTAAGTTTGCATATGTTATTCATAGATTATAAACAGGCATATGACACAATTAGAAGGAAAAGCTTGTATGAGACAATGATAAAATTGGGGATTCCAAGCAAGTTGAGAAAATTAGTGGAAATGACTATTAGCGTAACCAAGAATAAAGTAACAATGGAAGGTGAGATATCTGAGGAATTTATAGTAAAGAGGGGCCTGCGACAAGGTGATCCGTTGTCCACAGTTCTTTTCAACCTAGTCCAGGAAATGATACTGAGGGAAAGTGGCATAAGGACAAGAGGCTTGATTTTTGGTAATAGACACCAGTGTTTGGCTTATGCCGATGATGTAGTCCTAATGGCGAGGTCCAAAGAAATAGTAAATATATTTAGATTACTAGAAAATAAAGCAAAACAATATGGATTAAGTATTAACGAAAAGAAAACTAAATATATGGTAATGAACGATAGTAACGGGAATGGAACTACCAACTTGGCCATAAATTGTATAGGAAATAAAAAGTACACAATAGAAAAAGTACAACAAATTGAATATTTAGGAGTAACACTATCATGGAAAGGAGAAGAAGAAAAGAGATAGAAAAACGATTAGCAAAAGGAAGTAAGGCTGCAGGAGGGTTATCACGGATTTTAAAGGCAAAACATATACAAAGAGCTACAAAGATAAGAATGTATCAAACAGTAATAAGACCTACAGTTACCTACGCTTGTGAAACGTGGACAATGAACAAAAGGAAGAAATCAAACTTGAAATATGGGAGCGCAAAATTCTAAGGAAGATCTATGGAGGAGTAAAAGAGAATGGTGAATTTAGAAGACGGACAAATAAAGAATTAGAAGAGTTATTCAAAGAACCGAATATTGTACAGATTGTGAAAATGCAAAGAGCTAGATGGCTGGGTCATATAGCCAGAATGTCTGAGGACAGATGGGTAAAAAAAATATTAATGAGAGGAGAAGGAGGGAGGAGAAGAAAAGGACGACCTAGAAAGAAATGGTTAGAAGAAGTCAAAAAAGATTTAGGAGAGATAGGAGTTACCGACTGGGAAAAGGAGGCGAAAGATAGAGTAAAATGGAAAAGGAGAGTGAAAGAACTCGTAGCCAAGGGCCACTAGGCCTGTAGTGCTGATATATATATATAATTTATACAATCTTAATTTAACGTATTATCAATGGTGACACGGAAAGATAAATAATACTTATGGCGAGTTTGTCATTTTATAGTAAAAATGTACCTATTTGATTCACCCATCATATATTTGGTAGGATTTCCACTTAAAAATTAAGGTAGAGTTCGAGCGATTTTTTTGTTCGCTGCAATTAAACAGGGTATAAAAAAGTTTTTTTTAAATAAATGCTTTCACACAGCCACTTATATTGTGAATACCATTCTTCTCAAAACTTTCGAACATTTTGTTATTTGATATTCCTTTTTTGTCAATTTCAAGTGAACCCACTTAAAATTGACAAAATTATTGAATTTGAAAAATATTCTCATTTTTTCATCTAGAAAATGGTATTTTCAATACAAACGGGACAATAAATTACAAATACTTTGACAAACTTCCACATTTATAATCGAATACATACATATAAATAACACTACTGATACATAATTATTTTAATTGTATGAACAACCGACACAGCTCTCAACCTCCGCGGCACCCGTAAGTTCTAGGAGGGTGCTATAGGCAGAGGAAAATATGCGTTTCGTCGATGTCATGACAACCGCCGTAAATAAAACTGATTTGCAGCGGTTTTAACTGGTGCTGGTTCCGCGGACATTTCTTCTGCATTAGCATTATATTATGAAATCAAAAAAAGAAATCATACCTAGACGCGTTCAGCAAAAGCACTGACTGTGAGAAGGCGTTCGGCGCCCTACGTTTTAATATTATTATTAGTGATTTTTACAAATTTTTAATAGATATAAACCATGTATTTTAATCTAGACACAAATTACAAAATTTATATTAAAATACCTAGATTAAAAATAATTTTAAGTGGTACGCTAGCCGCCACCTTATTATTTAATGCTGGCACTACGTATTATAATATGTAATTTGATTTATACCTACAGTGTCTTTATTGTATTGCGATGATAATATTTATTTGTAAATATTTTCAAAATATTTTAGACATTTTGTTCTACTTTTAGAAAAATTGAAAAGTCATAAATAACACAAAATATTCAGATTTTTGCTCTTTTTAAATATAGTTTTCCCGATTTTTTTGATAGGGTATTCAATTTTAGATAATATTTAAAATTGACTAGAATCACAGGTACTATTTTCTAAAACAGATACTACAAAATGGTTTTGATATTCGGTCATTTCTCCGAACTTAACTAATATCAGGTAAATATTGTAGAAAATTTATGTTCATAAAAATTCTATATAGCTAAAAAAATGTGCACAGTAAGTAATATATTAACATTAGCTTTAACATTAAATGGATACATTTGAGTTCCTATAAAAACTCTTTTTTATTTGCTTTTTGAGATAAAAGGTGTTTCAACGTTTTACAAAAAAATATACAAGGTGTTCAGTAAAGAATGGGCCAAAATAATGAATCTGCAAAATATTCGAATTTTATTCACCTATTTAGTAGCTTAAAATGAATAATTATTAGTATTACAAAACTCCACCGAATGGGGGTATCGCCAGGCACTATGGGTTATTTCACTATACGCATATTATGCCCAGTGATAATGGTCAACTTGATACTTGTTATAAGCATTTTTCAGAGTATTGTTCGTGTTCCGTACTGTTTTTAGTCAGTATGAATGCAGAAAAAATAATAAAAAGTGTGTAATATGTTTCGTATTACACATATTATTATTAGGGTTGTATATTTTCTTTAAAAGTTGATGGAATGGGTAATAACCCATATCTCCGTTAC
The DNA here is from genome assembly GCA_025584915.1 of Monochamus saltuarius. NCBI lineage: Eukaryota > Metazoa > Arthropoda > Insecta > Coleoptera > Cerambycidae > Monochamus > Monochamus saltuarius. The sequence continues at coordinate 20,075,042 of CM046723.1, read as the reverse complement.
TGGTTGGTTAGGGGATTTGAAATTGCTGCATGATGAGTTTCTTTTGAATAAATACACAATATAAAAAATAAATAAACATTTTTCGAAACAAAATATTTAAAACTGAACTATATAAGAAGAAATATTCATGTAAATCACCCCATTTATTTATAAAAGTTTTATCAAGTATAAAATATACTCGTATGTAACGTTAACTTCAGTTTTGTTTTTCATTACATTATAAAGTTTTTGGTTTAAAACGAGGTAAATATATTTAATACATAAATTTTCAGCACTTTTCAGAAAATAAATTATACAGTGTAAATAAAACGTTTCGAGACAATTTACATTTTTTCAGTGTTAGGTACGTGAAATAATGTAGTAAATGATATATTTATTTCTTTTTTCTCAACTAACCATTATATGTATACGCATGTGCGCTATGAGTAAGTATATATGGCTGTCTCATAATGAGACTCTCATTCATTCATTCCGAGAACTAAGACCATTTCAACGGAACCGTGCCGTGCTTACGCTTAGTTTTCAGCACAAAATATTTGTTTTCAATTCGTAAATTACTTCTCTATTTATATCAAATAGAGAAATGCCAGTTGCGTTAAAAGTGTTTAATGCAATAAAAAATCACATTGAATAAATGAAGCGTTTTCTAAAAGAACAGTAGGTATTTACTAACCTAAATAAGTTTCAAAAACAATTTTTTGTTGTTGTTGTAAATGAGTCCTTTTATTTTAAATTAATATATAAACTGCATATTATTATTGAAAAGAGGAAATGTGTCAAAGATTACGGTCACTTTACGTTAAGGGTAGCGCATTTCTGTTAAACAAGATAAATGTTGATATAATTACCTAATCTCAGTATAAACAAAATCTACTTTCCACATATTTCATTAAAATTGACTACATTCAGGACGTAACTTTAAAATATGAAAAATTCCGAAAGGAGAGTTGTACGAAAAGTAATTATGGTAATTATTTTCACTACGTAAACCTCTCAATCTTAACAAAATAATTCCTACCACTTCCCCCTATTTTCGAGGGTGCTGATCACGAATCTGAAGCAGATTTCGGCGCTCGCATGTAGTTTTCGAAAAATATTCAAAATTGTAGCCTCTATGTATACATTACATTAGGTTGAAATTGCAATATAACTCATACATATTTTGACAACAGTGTGACGTCATGGAATGAAGACGGCAGAGATGTACAATGCAATTTCAACCTAATGTAGTGTATAAATAGAGGTTATAATTTTGAATTTTTTTTTTCAAAAACTACATGCGAGAGCCGAAATCTGATTTCAGATTCGTGATCAGCACCCTCGAAAATAGGGGGGTAGGAATTTTTTTTTGTTAAGATTGAGAGGTTTACGTTAATGTAAATAATTACCGTAATTATAGAGAACACTTATTTAGTCTTCTCTTCTATCTGTTCCAACCAACCGTAAATACTCAATACAACTTAAAATATCTCATTATTTATCAAAAATAACTTGTCTAAGATCATTGGTCTTTCATTTTAATTTTATAAAATGAATGACAGAACAACCACAGTAATTCGCAATGTCACAATAATAAGTTAACAGATAACCCTTTAATGTGTCTAGGATCATGATGAATCAGTTACTAGTTTGAATCTGAAAGTTGCGCTTTATTATGGAGCATGCGCAAATGCATCACAGTTTTATATTCCCCTAATTTTCAACGCCAAGGTCATACATTGTATGTGATAAAAACCAAGGGCAGCGGTAACCTTCGCAACTACCTGCGGAACGTATTCTAGTCCCACTCTTTTAATGATATTTCTAATACCAATAAGTAAAATAGAGAAATACTATAAATTTTTTATCTTCAAGTTGTTTATAGCAAGATGGAAACACCTTAAAAAAAGTTGTTAGCAATTTTAAGTTTAATATCTGACTATGCTACTGAATTCAGTATTTTTTAAAATTTGTGCCAAGTCTAATGAAGAAATAGGTATATTATTACTGGTAAAATTGATATAATTACTTTTGATAGTTTTCATTATTTCAAAACTATTTAAATAATAAGAATAGAATATTATTTTTAAAATATTACATTTAATTTAACAGTAATTATTAAGTTTTAATAGATATATGGTTTAATTATAATTTAAAATTACAGAAGTAATAATAAATAACAAATACATTAACCAAGGAATGCAACTGTGTACTTACATTTTGAAGATTATTGTAAGTATATTGTATGTATTTGGTTTTGAGTGTTCTATTTCAAATAAAAAAGTTATAGCTGTTTGAAGTTGTCAAAATGTAACGGCAAGAGTAAAACGCTTGGTATAATATTTTAAAATTTGTAAATATACCTATCATAATTTGGCGTCGTTCTAAGTTTCGGATCAGTATTTTCCCAGATGACAATCGACGCTAATTCGCGGTGGGACATCTTGTATAATAAAGATTTTTAAACTCTATATATTCTCTGATTTATTAAAAAGAAGATGCAAATACACACCTCGGTCAAGTGCCTATTGTACACCAATGCTTACCTACTACAAACTATATTTTTGATTAGTTTTATTATACATATTATAAGCACTGCTGTATTAAAAATATATCGCCAAAAAAAATTTATTCAAGGTCAAACTATCTTCATTGTTACTAGATCATTGTGACTAAATATTGTTTATAGAAAATTGAACGATTATTAATTTTCATTAATGCATATTAACATATTTATAGTTACATATATACATATATTTTACTGTCAACGATTATAATACGTTGATTTTCAAATAAAATTTTACATTTTCAAGATAAATTATAATGTACTACACTGGATAATGTGGAGACAAGTTGTCGAAAACAGCGACACCTGTTGCTTAATAGAACAAATAACCAGCATGTTCAACTGCCGTCTTTGGTGGGAAACCAATATAAATTAATAATTTTATTCGAACTGAGGTACAAGTAGCGCCAAAATTATGCGGTGGCAGAAGTCCTGCTCTTAAAGCGTTATATGCAACTGGATAGTTTTCGTCAGTTAATGGAATAGATTTGATAATTGAAAGAGGATTCTTTGACAAAGACATCAACAAAAATTGAAATTTTTCAGAATTTGATAAAGTGCTATTGTTATGTACCAAAGAGCGGTATAAATTGATAAATGTGGGCCAGTCGTTAAAGTTGCCATCAAATTTAGGGACATCTATTTTTGGTAAGCGCACATTTGGCTGTCTTGCGCTAGTTTCAGAAACTTGAGTTTCATTTTTCAACAAAGAATGATAAATCGATTTAATTGTATAGTATGAATTGTCAAAACTAGTTACTACAGCCTTTTCTGTTTCAAAATCTGGATTTTCAGTGACAGCTAAAGTGGATAATAATAAATTATGTTGATGGGTAAATTCTTGTTTAATATTATCTACATCAGAATATCGAATTTTAAACATATCAACAACAGCTTCCTCAGCTGATGCACGTCTAGCAAATCCTTCAAGTTCAATAAGGCGATCGTACCACAGATCTCTCTGTGCTCTGAATTGTTTAAGTTTATTTGCCATTTCCTTTTTTGTTTAAAAAAAGAAAACGAAGTAGACTATTAAAGGTTAAATACAAAAGTAAATCGATTTATCACTAACTGGCAAAATTATTGAAAATAATGTGTTAACAACAACAATAAAATACTATGTGTACCTTGAAAGAAGTTCACTCTGTATAAAATGAAATCAAAAATAAAAGCGGTATGAACGCAAACTCCAATATACAGGGTGTCCAGAAACTCTCCTGACAAACGAAGACCGGAGATTCCTCAGATAATTTTAAGACAATTTAACCCAATTCACCTAGTCCGAAAATGCTTCCTAAGGGAACTAGAGCTCTTTGAAGATGGCGCCTTGTAAATATTTTTGTTTAAATACCTCCAGAACGCTTCTACTTAGAAAAACAAAAACTGGTACGCTTGTTTAGCCTTCAGAGATGAATCGATTCCATCAATTGCGAATTTCTAGTACCGGTCATAGGCGTCCGTTTTGGGTAGGTCAACGGTTATTTTAACGCATAACTTTTAACCATTTGTGACACTAGATTATTAAATTTTCAGGTATTCTAGTACTAAAAGGTACTCTTACTTTAAGTCATTAGGATATACCGTTTTCTAGAAAAATGGATTTGAAAATTTTTCGTTAATAATCTAGTGTCACAAATGCTTAAAAGTTAAAGACAAAAAAGTTATGCGTTAAAATAACCGTTGACCTACCCAAAACGGACGCCTATGACCGGTACTAGAAATTCGCAATTGATGGAATCGATTCATCTCTGAAGGCTAAACAAGCGTACCAGTTTTTGTTTTTCTAAGTAGAAGCGTTCTGGAGGTATTTAAACAAAACTATTTACAAGGCGCCATCTTCAAAGAGCTCTAGTTCCCTTAGGAAGCATTTTCGGACTAGGTGAATTGGGTTAAATTGTCTTAAAATTATCTGAGGAATCTCCGGTCTTCGTTTGTCAGGAGAGTTTCTGGACACCCTGTATAATCGCCCGTACTATGAAATTCTAACAAATATGTATCTAAATTGACGCGATAACGACCGTGCTAATACTGTATCGCTCAGCGGTCTGTAAAAAGCGAAGAAAAGAACTATGCGAACGCGAAAAGAGTTTAGCATGTATCAAATTACGATTAATAAATGCTAAATTGTTTTAAAATATTCAAATAAACTAATATATTATGAACGAATCCAATCAATTCGATCGAAAAGAATATACGAAAATGGCAGCAATTGCCGAATGAAATTAAATCAAAATGTCTAATTAGATAACTGAAGTTGAGAAATTTGTTATGTATAGAAAACAATCACGAAAACTAATTTGGAAAGTATCCTAGGCTCGATAGGACCAAAAATGATTTGAATTTTAGTAGACTGTATGAATAATAAATAAAAAATGATGAAATAAAACAAATAAAGACGACGGGTTGCAAAACGACTTACCATTGGTGCAATCGATGATGGTAAACGTTCTTAACACATCCGTCTTCTTTCTTGATAGTTATTGTAACGAAAATTTGCAATTGATGTGTACCGTCGCGAATCGGTTTTCGAAGTGTCGCTCGCAACCCTTCCTCGCGAACAAAAAAAAACTTGTAGAAAAAGTAAAACAAGAAACCGCGACAACAAAAACTACCGACACAACAAATTTCTCAATAAAATATATCTACGAGTATAACATTAATTACCTATACAAAAATACCTACTTAATTTTATATAATTATACCAAAAATAAAAATTTTGTTTCATGCGGACGCAACATTAGTAATGGAGCGCGATCGTCCCTATAAAGACATGTTTTCCGTGTTCCATGACGTGAAAGCCTGAATAGAAACGAGGATAAAAAACATAATGGTGAATAAAAAATGACAAAAGATATGATTATTCAATCTCATTTACCTATTGTATAAAATTTTGGAGCTTTTGAACTTGCATTAAGAGGGCATCATGAATTCAAAAAAATCACAAAATCTTGATATTTTTCGCGGATCAGTGAATTTTACGTCAGAACTTTACAAAACGCTTAAAGAATACAATTTTTAAAGGCACCTCAAAACTATACAACATGACATTTTAGACTGCATACTAGAAGTTTTGTCATTAGAAAAAAAAATTATCACTTCAGTACTGAACGCGCCATTGTTATGTATGTGCAATGTTTACAGAATTTTGTATATGGTACAACATGGCAACGTGGTTTCGCTTCAACACTCGGAACGCGTCATCAGAAAATTTGTAGCATATCAAGAACGCTGTGTTTTCTGTATTTATTAGGCCTTCCGAATACGTGGTTAAAATTAGTAATGTTATGACAAAACCACCCTGTAGATTTACGGGCGACCTATAACAAGCCGACATTTTTAAAGGTTACAAATAAAAATTATAAATTAAATTAACTGGACATTAAAAATTTAATAGTTTCTTTTTAATATCATTTATTTATCTATAGTATATATTAAAAAAAAATTGATAATAGAATTACAATAAATGCAACATTATTAGCATACTATTAATTGAACTTATTTACAATGTTTTTTTATTAGAAAAAAAAGTTTTAATAGATGCATGTCGTAAGTATAAGGAATAATTATAACGCGACACATATTTGTCGAAATAATATTCAATGCAATTAATCAATATAGCAACAAACATAAATTACACCTTTGCTTACAAGTTATCAATTCAAATTATATTCATTTTCCTTTCATTTTATAGGAAAAGGTAATATATCATATAATTGTTAATATGTATCTAAATTCATATGAAAAAAGACGCAAAAACTAATAGAGTAATTAATAACAAGTAATAAATAGATATTTAATATGCATAAAAATATATTTTTAAATATATTGAATAATGATAATGTGATAATTTTATTAAATATGTAAATTTTTATGTTTTAACAAAATAAAATACTCAACCCCTCTTGAACTGGTGTTAGTTCTGGCTATTTTTCGAGATGTTTACAGTAGATGTTTACATTATTTCGGAAAATAATAATGTTTCATCACTTTGCTTGAAATTAGCTCTAACTAATGATATGGAAGTAAAATAAGTATTTTCTTTAAAAGGAATCTTTAAGATTTCTAGCAATGTTTTACAAGTAGCCAAATTTTGTTACAATATAAACAAAAAAGTGCCTCAAAATTTACGCCAATACAATTTCTTCACAATTTTAAATTATTTTTTCATCCAATTTTATTATTCACGTGGTGATTAAATAAATTCTGGGCTGGCTTACCATTTTTAGTCAATTTTCTAGTCGACTATTTACTTTACAAATGGTAAATTATTGGTATTAAAATTATATAAGCAAAAAGTAATGTGTTAACGTTAAGCCGGGTACAGATGCAACACAGACAAATCGGACTATTCCTTTTTAGGTGCAACATAATATGCAATGCACCACAATTTGGATGATGATGTTCATAATCACCACCAGTAATGGAAAAAGTATACAGACAATTATTATTATTTTTTTCTTAATTTGGAGAACTAATAGCAGAGATGAAGTTCCGAAACTAGTTGTAGGGAACGAAAATAATCAAATTAATGTAACTGGCTATTTTTGTGCATATCCAGTATTCATAGAGTTCTATAGGATCGGCTTCAACAGATTTGGGATTATCTTTTCACTATTCAACGATTTTTTTTAAACATAATATGCATGGTTTTTCGTTTATGAAATTACAAGCACTTCGCCTTAGAGATGTAATTTTAATCATAATTTTTGTGAAAACATAATAGAGAGTTATTGAAATTACTTTAATACTGCCGAACAGTATTTAGTACGACCTTATTTAAATACTGCTTAACCTTATTTTGTCCACAAAAATATAGTAATTGGTCAATAATTTGGCGGATGGGATTCTCTTATCCTTTTGTTTATTTCCCTCATATTTGCCAATTTAATAGTGAATCAGAAAAAGAGTATAAGACAATATTTTGAAAAAATGAGGATAAATTTACTTATCTTCATTTAATTTTTCTTCAAACACGCAACGGAAACTAATTAGAAAAGCCATACATATTTTGGGTTAGAAAGATATCACAACGGATTTGATCGATTACGGCCGAACAACTCGATCTACCAAATAAGAAACTGATCGACGTTACCTTTGTCATGCCGTTGAGTGAAAAATTATAGATAGAGGCGCAACCTTAATGGGGAAATGCGTATACGATCTACAAGTTGTACACCCTGTATCTTGAAAACAAAGGCCCTAATAGAAAATAGGGCAAAATGTTTTTAAACTCCAACAAGAAATAAAGGCCTTCATGTTTGACGTTCCGTCATGTTACACCGTGTTTTACAGTAGGGGTTTTTTGGGCCCGAGATTTGTCCGTCTGTCGAGAACTGTTGTTAACGACAGTCAATTTTGAGTGTTCTGTGTGATTCAATGGTTTAACACGCAAAGAAAACCTCCGTGAACGATAAGTTGTCGATAAATTGACGAATCTTACAACCAAGGGTGCACCTCTATCTATAATTTCTCACTCAACGGTCTGGGGGTGATTGGGAGGGAAATGGCAGTGTCCATGAAAATTACTCCAAAATCGATACTCGGGGGTTTTCGGGGATGCCGAAATGCCAGAATCGAGTTCGACAGCCCCAAAAACCCCCGAGTAACGATTTCCGAGCGATTTTTACGAGTTTCCAGTCGTTCCTATAATGGTCTAATGCATTTTCCGGCCCAGAAGGCATTTTTCAAAAAATGGCTAAACCAGACGATATAGACTTTTTCCTGGGACCTTCCTGAACACAATGCAGAAAACCGCATCACGATATCTGCTGTGCCTAAAAATTTCCGCTATTCGGTCGATTTTGATCTAAATGCCCTGGACTATGATGCGGGTTCTGATCCATGACTTCGATGCATGGGTTGAAGTTGGCTTAGTAATCAGTACAAGTCAGAGTCATACTTAGATTTATGCGTAAATACGAAAGGAAGTAGAACAAAAGTAAAATTTACAAGAAATACAAAGAACTGAGAGGGTGATCCGTATATTTACTTGAAAATATTAATAATTTTAAAATGTCACATACGTATCGTACTACGAGAAGAACAGAAGAACTGGCCATGACTCTAGATACGAGGTCTGTTCCTGCAGTAGCTGGAAACAGTTTGAAACTATCAGAAATATTCGACCAGTTAAGTTGAGAACGAGTTACCCGTAAATTTATTATTTATTTTATTTTACTTTACACCATTCAACAGGCGAATGCCCAATTAGAGAATGGGAAAGATATACAAACAAAAAGAAATACGAAGAGAATATACAGTAAAAATACAAACAAAATGTAAAAAATAAGAAAGAGAAAAAAATATGACAAACTGTATGTACACATGAGAAAATATATGAATACCAATCAACATGGTTTTTGTAGAAAGCAATTCATTGATACCAATTTGGTAACTTTTGTTGAGAGGGGTTGGGCTGCTTTTGAAGAGGGAGCTCAGGTGCATGTTGTATATACAGATTTTGCTAAGGCACTTGACAAAGTGAACCACGATATTTTGTTATCAAAGTTATATTTCTATGGCATGAGTGACCACCTATTAAATTTCTTTAGTTCATATTTACAAAGTAGAAATTAGTATGTCACTTATCGTGGTGAGAAGTCGAATTACTTTTTCATAAAACATCGGAACATTACTTACACGATGAACGATACTCCTCTTAGGAGAGTTAAAGAAATTAAAGATTTAGGAATATTATTTCAGTCGGATTTGAACTGCGATGATCATATAAAAACTATATGCTTGCTTAGAGGCTTACAAATTACTTGGCTTTGTCAACCTACGACTTTAAAAATATTTATTCTGTTATAGCGTTGTTTACTCGGTTGTTTAATTCATTTGTTGGTAGTAAGCTCGAATTTGGTTTGCCAATTTGGAATCCTGGCATAAAAAGTTAAATAAATCGTTAGAGACTATTCAAAATAAATTTATTAAATATCTATATTATAAGAAGAAATCCAGAGTTTTGTTGTTATGATCCATACCGCATTGAATTTAAAATTGCCAAGTTAGAACATAGAAGGTACTGCCATCAGTTGGTATTTTTATATAAATTATTAAATAATAAATTAGACAGTCCTTACCTTTTGCCTCGCCTGGGTCTCTGCGTTTCTGGCTATCGTGTGCGTCCAAGGCAAGTAACGTTTAACGTGACAAAAAATAAGTGTCTATTGAAAGATATGTGTAGTTTATTCAATAAACATCAACAACGAGTTTCGAGTGGGATTTTTAACGTGAGTGAAGAGCAGTTTAAGAACTGTATTCGTAAATTGAATTTTAAGTTCTCAACTTCGTTTAATTTTAATATGTGAACATACATATGATGGAACCAGCCAGTTCAATTGTCGGTCATCTCACCTATGGCATACTGATGAGGGCTAACAAGCCCAAAACCGGCCCATGGCTGGTAGTGTGTCCAACAAGAAGTGTTGATTTTTTTTTGGGAACTACAATAATGAAATAATAATACTAATGAAAAATTGATATTTCAAAGTTAGCACCAACCTTACCCTCACAGGGTTGGAGTTTAACTATTATTAACAGATTAACAGGTTTTTTTTCAATCCAAGAATAATTTCTCGACAATTGCAAAAAACTTATCAGTGATTACAGCGTCATCTAATCAGGAATAAATAATATTACAGACAAAAAGTATGTATAGGTATATATTTTAGCGCAGATAACGAATCTGTAATAAAAAAGGGAGATTCAGTTTGAATTTTCAAAGTTACCTCCCATTTCACCTAGGGGTAGAAAGAAGGGCTGATTTTAGAACAGGCAGATGTGTCCCTAGAAGATATTTATTTTTCGTCGGATACATTTTTGTACGTTGCGTATTTATCCAGTTATTATGATTTGTCAAATGGGGCATCCGGTAGAGTAATTAGTATACAACCTCACTGAGGAATTATATAGTTATATCAGTTTCATAAACAACAAACTGACTGCCAAATAATTTTATTTGTAAATTAAATTCAATTAAATCTTTGTCACTTGGTAATGTATATTTAATTAACAAATTAATTATTTAAATAATAAAGACTTACCAAGTCCCAGATCAACCCAATATTCGACGATACTCCAATGGACACTTTTTGCAACTCGGTTCTTCATAGCTAAAAGCTGACACAGATCGTTGGCACACAAATTCGTCTCCACAACCACAGACTGAGAACTTCCATCATCGTTGTAAAACAGAAGCTCTTCCTGCAAATAAAGCATTTAATTTTTAATTTTTCTAAATTCATTTATTTGAAAATGGCAAAAAACTAAAAGAAAGCATTTTTAATGTTTGATTCTTCAGGGTTTAAGTGTACGTTAAAAACAAGAAAAATGAACAGTAAGTAATGTTAATTAAATAATTGTTGCCAACGTAGTTTGGCAACTGTAGGAAATACCATCATATACAAGGTGTTCCGCATAAGACTGTCACAGAGCAGGTGCATGTAAGGGATCGCAAAATGTTGCAATTTAACCATATATACCATTACACAGAGTTGCACAAAGACGAAGTTACAGCCCTTCAAAGTGGGGTAAAATATTTCAAAAAAAATGTCTCTTGATAATTTAGTTTCTCAAGATAAACGGTTAGCACCTATTTGCAGTTCATTTTAAACTGTTTGCAAAATATTTTCTTCATCTTGTACCCTTATTACACTAAGACGTTCTCGAATATTACTGAAACACTTTCCTGTCTGTCGAGTAGAGGTCGGCACATGGCGTGAGTCACGGCGTGTCATGCGTGACGTGCGTGATTCTGCGTTTTAGTTTTGAAACCGCCACGTGAATGGGCGTGTGCGGATCAGTGATGGGCACTTAACGTGAGTTACAGCAGATCATTGCTCACGACCATTCTCGAATGTGCGGCGATAATCCCCAATTGCAATTTTGTTTTCCCCTACCGCGGTCCGTAACACGACTATTACTGCAATTCTGCAACTTATACCCAACTGCCAAAAATGTAGAGAGTGACTAATGTTATAAAACCGCTCACAATTTATAGCAGTCAACACAAAGGAAATACATGCAGCCCGTATATTTTTCCTATAAAATCGTGTGCCGCATATCTCTGAGAGCATACCCGATTACACTGCTTCTACTGTAGCAAATATGCATGCGCCAGTTTGTCAAAATACGATTTCTATTGGTCATCTTGCTATGACAGACTCCACCATGCGCACATTCCAGCTGCCATGAGCGTGGGCTTGGGAAAATTTCTAATATATCTTTGCACTAATGTAATTGTCGCAATCGTAAACGCCCTAATCTACCAAATGAGCAATATCAGATCATGAAATGTATGAAGGGACTAGGGCGCGGGATCAAATATGAGTCTGTGATGTGTGCATGAAATACTCGTATACAGTATGCGCCAAAAGTATGGAATAAATTCAATAAAAACGAAACAATTATTTTTTGGAAAAAATCCTCGAACAGGTCGATTTTTAATTTAAAAAATACATAATTTAGCGTAAAATGCGATTTTCAAATGTCATTTGTTTTCAAGTAATGACGTCATCGATTTTTTTTAAATGGCAACACCATATTTTTTTCCTTGATTCTGAAAGATCGTTTAGTTCTCTATCAGACAGTTCTAAAGTTTTGCCCTCTTACATAGGAAAGTTTTCGAGTAAATGACGATTGAATGTTAGAAAACGTAAATTTTATCCATAAAAAGTAACAATTCTGAGGTATGTAAAATAAAACACAATTGATTAAATTTTATACTTAAATTAAATGTTCGAATTGCCATCCACCTAAACATTGTGTACATTAATAAACCACGTAATTTAGAAGAACTTCAAAATCGCATTTGGGACGAAATATGCAGAGTTACCCCAGAAATCATTCATAATGTGCAAGAAGAATTTCTTCACAGACTTGCGCATTGTCAAGAAGTTGGTGGATGCCAATTCGAACATTTAATTTAAGTATAAAATTTAATCAATTGTATTTTATTTTACATACCTCAGAATTGTTACTTTTATGGATAAAATTTACGTTTTCTAACATTCAATCGTCATTTACTCGAAAACTTTCCTATGTAAGAGGGCAAAATTTTAGTACTGGCTGATAGAGAATTAAACGATCTTTCAGAATCAAGGAAAAAAATATGGTGTTGCCATTTAAAAAAAAATCGATGACGTCATTACTCGAAAACAAATGACATTTGAAAATCGCATTTTACGCTAAAATATGTATTTTTTAAATTAAAAATCGACCTGTTCGAAGATTTTTTCCAAAAAATAATTGTTTCGTTTTTATTGAGTTTATTCCATACTTTTGGCGCATACTGTATAGTTCCTTGACAAGAAGGATGAATAATCAGCATTTCAAGTTATATAATTGGTTATGTATAAATAAGTTAAAACTAAATACTGATAAAGCTAAATGTATGGTGGTTGGGACTAAATTTAATTGTGAAAGATACTTTGCTGTTAATAGAAATATACACATCAATAATAGTCAAATTGAATTTGTAAAACAAATTAAATACTTAGGCGTAATATTGGATCCATCATTTGATTGTCATGTTAATTTTGTATGTAAAAAAATAGGTAAGAAAATATTTTTTTTAGAAGAATTTCACAAGGAGTATCTTGGGCCAAGATGACAGTGTATAACTCGATCATTTATCCACATTTCAATTATTGTTTTTCATTACTGATAGGCTGCAATAAAGCGCATATTAATAGATTGCAAGTGTTACAAAATAAAGCAATGCGTATTATACTAAACTGCAATCGTTACACACCAATAAATTATATGTTAAGTACCTTAAAATGGATTCCTGTCGAGCAAATCGTAACGCGATCATGTTTGACGCTAGTATTCTATAAAATTGAAAGAAATCAGGTACCTGATTATCTTAAAGAGTTTTTAGTTAAGAGAGGTGATTTGCATAAGTATAATATAAGGTCTGCTGGAGAATACAATATTGAATAAACTAAATTAACTTTCTTGAAAAAGTATCTCTTTAATGAAAGACTACATTTATATAATGCTTTATTTTATTTTATTTAGAAATATCACTAATTTTTTTCGTAATGATAGGGCATGATAAACATTGTCTTTTGGTGGTATGTTTTTGTGTACGTATAGTAATGTAAATGGCATTTGTTGTTGCTAAATAAATATTCTATTCTATTCTATAGTGCAATAAGAGTGGCAAAGAACATATAACTCTGAAACGGAAAATAATAGATACTGGCGGAAGAAAGATGGTATTTTAAAAATTAGCTTCCGACAATAAAAAAGAATTGGGTTGCTACTTACATTTTACAACATAAAACTTGTAGAATAGTACTTACTTTTACGAATTTTATGCGTGACAGTGTAATGGTAGGTATGTGAATTTCCGTATAACTTGAAATCGAAAGAGTATACCATTTATAATAATAAAATTATGTTGACAGTAAGTTTAGCTTTGTTTTAGCTAGTTTAATATTTGGCCCCACTTTGAAGGCATGTAACTCCGCCTGTATACAACTTTGTATATAGGTATGTTTGGTTAAATTGCAAGACTTTGAGGCCCCCTATATGCACCTGCTCGGTTGTTATGCCAAACACTCTGTATAATAAACAGGACGTATCCAAAATGACATGACAATATTGGTACAGCTGATAAAATATGTAGGGTCTGCTTCATAAAGTCCCATTTTTCAGATATAGGGCATCAAATGTAACAATTTTAAAGCACAAATAAAACAAAAGCTGCACAGTTACATTTTTGGTAAGATGAATACGCTGGTATTATCAGTTTTTTTTTTTTGTACAAAATAGAGACTGCTAGTTCCTCTAGCACTCCCGCTGACATTTTTTCTATGTTTTAAGTTTTTCTCATTCTAGGCCACATCATATTATCTATGTAAAATTTCATTTATCAAAAAGGTGACCTTAACAAATTTATTAATGATAGACAGTTTCCGAGAAAAACGCAAAAAAGTATGGTAAGGTCAACCATGACCGATCTCTGTACCCAATTATTTATCAAATGCGCATGTGTCAAATTCCGGACTCGTCCATTGATATGCCATTATGTTTATTCTTTGGTTTGGTGTTGTTAGGCGCTACTACATAAGTATTTATCTTTATTATTTTTATTTATTGCTTTACCTATTATATCAGAATAAATTACCCCTCTGTTGGAGAACTGCTACCCTTATATTACCATGGTATACTGAATCCACCTCTGTTTTTTTCTTCCATGTAAAGATCATCAATGGAACTAAATGATAATATTGGTAAACATCAAAGTATAAAATTAAGTTAGTTATTTTAGAAAGGTACTAACAGTTCTCTTCATGTAATACTCTTATTTAATAACTTTCAATGTCGATCGTTTAGTAGAAAAAAGGACTACTTTACATAATAACAATGTTTCTACGTTTGTCGAAAAATATTCCTTTTGCAGGTATACATTTCTAGTTTTATAATAGCACAATGTTTATCCTTTTTACGTAGGTATTTATATATGTATTTAAGTGTCAGGTAATACCAAACTTAAAAAAACGGTTCAATCATAATAAATAATTCTAGCTATTTTGGGTAATGAAAGAGAAGTTATAGTATTTACTTCTCTCATATACATTATTTGACCCTTTATACTGTTGTAGTTGGCAAAAGAAAATAAGTAGGAATCAGTAATGGCTGTAAATTTGTGGGTAAATATAAGTACCTACGTGCCATTTTATCTTTTTATACGTACCTAATTGGTTTGCGTGGGGCGTGAAATTTTGGTTAAATAATTATATTAGCGAAAAATGACAAAATTGCATGTAATTTTCTCTATCAGCATGTTCTCAAGAATGGTGAAAACAAATCTGATGTTTTTGTGCGGTCAAATATAGTCTATCAGAAATAAAAAAATACTCAAAATTGTAACTGTACACTTTCCACGACACTCGTAGTCATCTATTTACAACACTTACTTACAGTTTATATATTTTTTAATCAGCATGTAATAGAGATCCAACAGTTTCAGAATTTTTGTTTTTTATTTATCGTTATTTATCGACTATGAGCGCCAGTCCGCTGCGAGGTTATTTATTTAATACTGTCACGGATTTCTCAATCCGTCTTTTTCTTACTTCCAGAAAAACAATCCGTTAATAAATTACTTCTTTATTAACTACTGAACACTACTAATTACAGGTCAACTAAACACTTATTTAATTAATCGCTATCTAAATAATAATAATAATAATAATAATAATAATAATAATAATAATAAATTGTCTTTATTTCTTTTAAATAATGCAATGAAATACAAAATTTTAGAGGAGGTTGGCGACATTCGGCTAAAGCCGCTCTTCCATGCAACCAACCTTGACATTCTCCAGTAATAGACGAGTTGCATTCCAAATAATTATGAATACAAAAAAATCAATAATTAACAAAAACAAAATATGTTGCACATATGAGATAGATTAAGTACATACATACTGTTAAGAATTTTGGGAGGTTAACAAAAAACTTTTGACTTGTTTTCGGAAGGACAAAATGCTAGACGCCGACTTGATATTTATGGGTATTTCATTATATATATTTGTGGCATTATACGTGAAACTTCTCTCAAATTCCGCCTTAGAGTGTTTTGGCACACTATACAAATCCCGGTTCCGCGTCTGTAATCCGTGAATATCACTATTTTTGACCAACTTATCATATAGGTAAGTAGGTAATTTAGTGTTTCTGATTTTATAAACTAAACAGGAGAGGTGGTACACAAATCGTTGGTGAAGTTTGAGCCAACCCGTATTAGGAAAAATTGCAGATATATGATCAAATTTGCGTAGATTTAGAGAGTACCGCATGCAATTATTTTGAATTTTTTGAAGAGTATTTTTATCACTCAATCGTAAAGCTGGCCAGTAAACTATATCACAGTATGCAAGTTGCGACAAAATCAGTGAATCACAAAGTAATAACTTGGTTTCACTGCTAAGAAATTCTTTATGCATATACAGAACTTTAAGTTTGATGAAAGAGTTTTGCACTAGTTTATTTATGTGAGTAGAAAAACGGAGATCAGTACACACTCATTGACAGGTTTCAAAATTTGATCGTTAATTTTTAATATAAAATTGTGAGGTTGGTCCTGTAACTCTAACCTATTCTTGCCAAAAATCAATAGCTGCGTCTTAGCTCCATTTAACAACAATTTATGAGCGTTAGCAACAGTAACAATATTTTTCAAATCGGCATTAATATGGAGAGCAGCAGCAATGTTATCCTCCGGTTTGAATGAAAAATACACTTGCGTATCATCGGCGTATTGATGAATCTTGCAGTGAGTTAAAAGGAATTGAAATCCGCGGTGTATATTGAAAAAGAATCGGGCCTAGTATGCTCCCCTGGGGCACTCCTTGCTTAATTTCCTTAAATGGAGATGTATCTTGACGTGTAATGACTCTCTGCCTACGATCTGTTAGATAATTTTTAAAAAATAAATGTACTGAATCACCAATACCGAAGAATTGCAACTTTTTCTGTAAAATTGTGTGGTCCAAGGTATCGAATGCCTTACTGAAGTCAAGCAATATTAGAGAGGTGCACAAATTTCTTTCATTAGCACGAAATATATCATCAGTGACCTGAAGTAAAGCAGTAGTGGTACTATGCATCTCTCTAAAGCCTGACTGATGAGATGGTAGTATTTTATTTTCCTTTAAATAATTATTAAGTTGTTCACGTACAATTGTTTCCAATACCTTGGACATAGTTGGAAGGATACTTATTGGACGATAATCAGAAAGGGTTTGAGGGTTAGAATTCTTCGGGATTGGAAGAACATTGGAATCTTTCCAAGACGCAGGGTAAGTACCTGTTGATAAACACTTATTTATAAGGAAGGTAAAGTACTCCCCGAGTTGAGGAAAAATATATAATAACATATTTTTATTTATTCCATCAGAGCCCATCGCCTGAGTTTTAATTCTGTCTATAATGATTTCAATTTCTCTAAATGTGACGGCAGAGAACTGGTTAAATTTATTAGGTACTGGTAAAAAATCATCATATTTTTGTAAAATAATATCTCCCTCATTATCGTATATAGGTTGAGGTATCGCATTTGCTAAAAAATCACTAAACAGACAAGGATTGACATCATAATCTGAGTTATTATTTTCACCCTCAGTGATATTTAAATACTTCAGTGTCCTCCAGAAGGCTTTTGGATCATTCTTAAATTTGTGTTGCAAAAACGCTTTCTTTTCCGCTTTAATCGATCGATTAACTAAATTACGCAATTCTTTGTAATTATTACAAGATTCAACAGTTTTCATTTTTTGAATTTAATATACGCTGCATTTTTAAGTTTAATCATTAATTTAAGGTTTGGCGTAAGCCAGGGCCGGCTTCTTAGTGACTCTAACAGTTCTTAGAGGAGCGTGTATGTTAAAACCTGTAATAAGTTAGAGTTCCAGAAATCCAGCATCTCATCGACAGTATTTAATGAATATAGTACTTCCCAGTTTATCAAACATAAGTCATTTTTAAAAGCTTCATAGGAAAAATCTGAAAAGTCTCTATATGTTACTAGCCTAGGTTTCAATTTAATTTTCTTGAGTTTCAGATCACATTTAACTATTGAGTGACTAGACACTGGTTCCATATCAATAACGTGAGTATCAATAATAGTACTAACGTCAGAGGTAATTAATAAATCAATTAAGGTATTAGAATTACGTAATTTATGAGTGGGTTGAGTAATTAACTGATTTAAAGCATATTTTTCCAATAGACCATTAAACTTTCGAAAGTTGACGTTATTGTTGTCTAGAAAATTAACATTAAAATCGCCACCAAATAAGATACAATCAAACTGCGGAATAAAATCAATTAAAATATTTTCTAAATGGATCAGACAATTATTAAAACTCACCGATGGTGGTCTATACACCGTGCCAAAACAAAATTTCTTACCACAAATTTTAGCCGATATCCAGAGGCTTTCAAGTAGACTATCCGTTGGAGCAGGGCATTCCAGAATTTTAAATTTTATGCCCTTTTTAATAGAAAAGCCACACCTCCACCCCTACTGTCACGGTCTTTACGCACCAGGCTATAATCAGTAATGTTGACACCTCTGTTAGGAAAAGACGTTTTAAGCCACGTTTCTGAAAGTCCCACTATATCTAAAGCATTTTCTGTAACAAAATCCGAAAACAAGTCAAACTCGGTAAAGATAGAACCTATGTTAAAATGTGAAAAATTTAATTTTATACTATGTGCCATTTAATCCTAATAAACTGCTTTTAGCGACTCCTTAGTGATTAAAATTGCTAGTACAGATCAGATTATTTGAGAGAAAATAAAAAAGCAAATAAAAAACATAGTAGATCCGTTTGTGGCGCCTTAACTAACTACATAGAATACAACCAGAATATAGGGCAGTTAATATAAATTCATACAAAATCATAATAATTATTAATCATTATTCGAAAAGTAAACATCATTTAATCAATTTTTAATAATAGCTACAAACCAGTATCTTAATATAAAGAATTAATAGCAAAAAATTAGCCATAAAATTGAGAAAAAGTATTGTACAACAAAAAAAAAGAAAAGAAATGTGTTCAGCAAAAACTGAATAGGCAAATGATATGTGATATAGTCCCACCGCATCAATAAATTACAAATCCATCTCACAAGTCACTAAACGTCTTTTCTTCTCATCTTCAAGCCAAACATAAACGTTCCCGTTAGCCGACCACGCCTTTTTGGCTCCAAATTTTCTCTTAGCAGCCTTCAACAAATTATATCGTTGTTTAGACAGATCTTCAAAAATGGAAATGCTGTTGTTTCTTAATTTATTTTTAGCTTTCAGTACTTCCGCACGTTTGGTTTGTTTTATAAAGCTAACAAGTACAGTACGTGGCTCTTCTACATTATCACCTGAACGCCCCAAGCGATATACGTTACTAATGTCCTCACGGTTACATGCAACACCCATCATTGCAACAAAAAAGTTCAATACATTATCAATAACAAATTCATTTCCTTGCTCCTCAGGAAGTCCATGAATTCTCAGGTTATTCATTTTCGAGGACAGCTCCAATCTATCAACTCTATCGCTTAACAAGGCGATATTATTTTTATTAGCATTCACATGACCACTTATCTGAGAAAGAGATTTATTTAGATCGTCTAATCTCACGTGGACAGTGGAAAATTTCTTTTCCATTGAAATTTCTATTTTCTCTACAAAATCCGCGCAAACTTTCTGAATTAATTCTTCAGTTGATAGTTCAGAATTCGTTTTCCCTTTATTTCTGGTTGCCATGACTATTATCGACGTGGTACAACTATAGATTCTAGAATCACGTCAGTTGTTGATTATGAAATAGTACACTGGTGTATAACGTTGGTAACACTTTCTACACGTTCAAAACATACAAATACTTTTCAACTTTTAACGAGAAATAAAACTGACTGTACACTTGAAAATACGTTGTTTTAAACGGAGCTCACTAAACACGTCTACTCGCTAGCAAGCATAGGAGAATATTTTCTTTGATATCTCCAACTAGACACTTTAATTCAGATTGTAATACAAGACTTATACAAGACTAACTAATTCGGCCGTTTATTCTTCTTTTATAGACCCAACGAATATTCCAGGTATATTCCAGTATCTCTAGATCCATTTTCTCGTACGACTGGAACGCTTCTCGTCGTTTCCACGATTTTCTGGTAACGCCTCGATTCACGCATGTTGTTTGTTTACCAGAATGACGTAGGGGCGATCGG
Organism: Monochamus saltuarius; assembly: GCA_025584915.1. NCBI lineage: Eukaryota > Metazoa > Arthropoda > Insecta > Coleoptera > Cerambycidae > Monochamus > Monochamus saltuarius. The sequence continues at coordinate 20,054,743 of CM046723.1, read as the reverse complement.
GGCAATCTTAGGCAATTCGCGGTGCCACAGTCGTCGGTTTGGGAGTGAGTGGGGCAAATTCCGTGACAATACGTTTGACATCTGGGGAGTACGGCAACCAAACAAGAGTGAACGGGACTAAATAGTAACATTCATAGTCATCGGATAAGATTTTATAATTAAAAACTGCCGAGGGTGCATTCGCTCGATTTATTAAAAAATAAATGAGCATTTTATTTAACTATGCGCGGAGTGTTTATTTTGTTGTTAGTGGGTAATCCTGACGCATCTGTAATGAGTAAAAATGCAGTTTTGGCAGTTTGGAACTAAAAACGAATGCAAAATACAACAACTAACCGGATTAACTGTTACCTTTCAAGTATTATTATTAATAAAAAAAGTTAAATTTTGTCATCTCAGACGATTGTTATCATATACGTCGATTTTCCGGAGGAAGAGAGGGTTTTATCTTATTTTTTAAACATCGAGCTAGAATTTCGATATACAGATTGGGAAATTGCGGATCTTTACAGAGAAAGTAGAAATTGCCGCTTCATTCCAGGGAAGATACGAACTTTAAGAGGGGAGGCGACGTGCATTGGTCTAGCATTCCCCACTACTACGGTAATCGGTTCCGTATCGCCATTGCAAATCTAACTGTCAGATCAACTGATGCCAGTGTTGTCAGATCTCATCCATTCCGAGGAAATCTCATGCTTTCATATTTTAATTACAAAATCTCATGCTTTGTAATAGACACAAAAAGAAATAATAAAATTATTAAAATTACTCTTTGAAATCTACCAAAACAAAGACCTAACGAGAAATAAAGGAAAAATCGAGGACAAAATTGAATAAATAGAGGTAGGTATCTACAATATTTGGGTACTTGAAATATCCTTTATTGTAGACTGCTCTCTTAATAGTTAGCAATGAATACATAAACGGGTATGACAGTCTACGGATATGAGGTGTGTGTGCTGTATTCACGCTGTATTGCAGTGATTCTTAACTCTATTCCGTAAGGGTACCTACATTTTCTGGAAACAACAGATTTTACGACCCGTGAGTCACCCTGCGTCACGTCAACTGCGCCTCAACGTTCGCCCGGCCTAACAATAAAATAAATTAGAAAGGTTACGTGGTTAATAACTTTTAAGTAAATACCTGTAACTACCTACTTACAATGTAATATTATGATAAAATAGCAGAACATAATGATTTTTAATGAAATAAAAATGGCATGACAAGAAATTATTCTCATGCACTGAATTTTTCCCACCTGGCAACACTGCTTGATGCAAACACGTTGTGGTCGAAGTATGCGTGTAACATGACACAAATACACGCAAGCGGCAAAATACAATTCACCATCAAGATCCTCACTTTCCAAATCTGTATATTTTTTATTCTCTTTAAGGCTTACGGTGAGCGCTCTATAAAACGATATAAAGTTTTCGCTCAGTAGCTCCTCAAGGAATAAAAATAAAAATATGCGTTTTTTTTAAAAAAAGACTACAAATATCTTACCTCGACGCTGCGTTTTTTAAATTTCGGAAAAGAGCAAAATTAATTAAAAAAAATACATGGTTAAAATGTTTATTCTTAGTCGTAGTATATTATTCCTTGACGAATGAAAATTGAAGTGATAACTTACGTAAGAAAAAACGTGCTCTGGAATTTCTCTCTTTCTTTCATGTGCGAACCCCTAAAATGCAAATTAATTTTTACAGATTGCAGATAGCGATACAAAATGTGTTACACATTATATTAGTTTAACTATATGTTTAATTTGTTTATAGGGTGCTTCAGAACTTATCAAAAAAAATTTTATATACAAAGGGCTTTTACAAAAGCAATTTTGTAAAAAAAATCAGAGGGCAGTTCAAAAATTATATAAAAATACACTTCTGCATGGAACTGGAAACTGGTCCACTGTAAAACTTTTAGCAATCTTGCGCAAGGCAAAGCATACAGTCGGTGACCGGCAAATTAAACTACTTTTTCCGCTACTGTTATTGTAAATTAACAAATGTTTTAATTAATAAAATAAATTGACATACCTGATGTTACAACAACTATTCAAAATGTTGTCCACTGACGTGTAAATACATTTGGGGCCGTCTACCCAGTTTAATTAATTCCTTTTTTTTTGAAAAGTTGTGAATCACCCTGAATATCAAGAAGCAAATGAGTGAAATATTATAAAAGAAAACTTTAACCTGAACCAACTTAATTTTGTAATGGAGTAGGAAACAACACAGAAAAATCAAAATTTTATTGAGAAGTTTATTTCAGGCAAAAGCCAATTAAATTCGTGAACTGTTTCAATAGGTTGTACCTAAATGTTCCGTTCTCCCTATAGAAGTTACGAGCCGCCGCTGGAAATAGTCAATACCCTTTAAGCAATTTTATTTACAAAATATTACTGTCAAGGATCTTATTTTACAACATTGTTTACACAAATGAATGAAGAAATACAAGCGTGTAAAACAACTATTAAAAACGCCAAACAATTTCGCTTTTTAAGAAATAATGCAATGACAATCGTTTACTAACACGATAAAAAATTATCGCACCAAAACACTACAGGAAGGTTTCCATCAATATCCTTCACTCGTGTGGAACGTTTTAGCGTATTTTGCAACCTATATTTTGTTGATTTTACGTCCCGGCACGTTTCGACACAAACACGAGAGATCTGAATGGAACTTGTTTATATATAATTAACCATGTAAATGAAAATTTTCCATAGAACTGACGGGTATTGTGGATGGGACTAATACAAATAAGAGATTACAAAATTCGTGTGTCTAATTTTAATCACGTCCAAAATTGTGTATTAGGTTTGACAAAACACAAATTGAATATCCAATTAAATTTATTTCATGTGCACCTAACCACAAGTGAAAATTAATGAAAGACACTATCAATACAATATTAAGGCTTGCTACAGACTTTGCATGTATTCGCAATTCGTTATGCGCCATTCGTGATATATGAGGAATTTTCGAATAGTCTGTAGGATCTTGTTGGTTACAAATCCATTCATAAAAACCTTACGCACTATGCACGAATTCTTTACAAATCATCATCATGCATCGCGAATCGCGATTAGTCTGTAGCAAGCCTAACGTATATTATTATTGTACAAAATAAATAATAATAATGTCTTTACCCCTCATTCTAATCACGAGGATTGCCCACAAGTCGAAGACTTGTGCGGGAAAGGGGCGGCATATTATTATTAAGCAAGCCGCATTTGCGCCCAGGAGCGACTTACGTTGGTAGGCCCTAACCACCATTCAGTGCAGGAATGAGGAAAACCTGGAAAACCTCATTAATTAGGGGGTAGTCAAATGTCAACCGGTATCAATCTCTCACATTGACCCAAGCCAACATTCTTCCACCCTACCATACCCGCAGATAGGGTGCCAATCCTCTCCACGAATATAGGTTATATACTGTCTACCGACTGCGGGACTCGAGCCCAAAACGATCTAGTCACCTCGATTCAAGTACTGACACCTTAAACTGCGTGTCCACTGACCGATCCAATTATGCAATATCACCATACATTTCAACTTTCTTTTCATCTAAGAAAAATTGAGATGTGTTACTATGCTTTTAATTTTTAACAAATTAAAATACAACACTAACATATTTTGTGTTGCGTTAGTATTGCATTTCCAAGTTTTAGCGTGCGCTAAAAACAATTCTAAAATATTTTCGGTTAAAGTGATATTGGGTTGATACCTTTGGCATATTGTTTCAATCGGTTTTATTTACGGCTATGCTTAAATCGTTATATTTATATGCTCAAAAATGAAAGGGCATACAGGAGAAGTCAAAAAATTGTCAGTACCTAGCACCTCCAGTTTCTATACAATTTCTAAAATTGTCTAAATAGGTAATTTGTGACTGCTCTACATCGAATTGTCACGAGTTATGATCAGAAATAACTCCCACATGTCATGTGCAACGGAGGTTAAAAAATACACACAACGTCAAAAGTCTTGGACCACCTTTATATAAAATGATTCGATTAAACCTAGTTGTTTTTCTTAATGTGCTAAAAAAGTACATGTACTTAGGGAACAAAAAAGACAATAAAAAACTGCAGACCATGAACCTCTACTTTATTACCAAAGTTTTTACAAACATGGTCAGTTTCGCAGTGTATTCAGCGAAGTGTTCCTTTGAATTTTTGTACATTATAATGCCAGGACGTGAAATTTATGCATTCACCCGAGCAAGAATGACTGCTTTACATGATGCAGGACATTCTAATCATCAGATATCGTATATGTTGGGCATTCCTAGGTGATCTGTTGTACGAATAATACACGGATATGAAGAATTTGATATATGTTGGGCATTCCTAGGTGATCTGTTGTACGAATAATACACGGATATGAAGAATTTGATACAGTGGAAAACAGGCCACGTAGTGGACGTCCTCGAGTATCTAATGAAAGTTTTAGTGGGTCTTATTTACAGACGAAACCAGAATTGGGCTGGTTACTGATGACAATCGACAAAGAGAATGGAGAACCAGGTCGTCAACAGCGACTTCATTTTCCCTGCGAAGTTGCTCCGTATGAAGGGGGGGTACCGTAATGTTTAGGGGTGGAATAATGTTCAACCGCCGCATCCCATTAATTCGCATACCACAGAATATGGCCAGTCAAATTTACATCGAACAAGTTATTACGCTCATTATCTACCCTCTACGTAATGAATTAGGTGAAAATTTTGTGTTTATGGACGACAACACGACCAAATCGTGAGAGACACTCGAAGCAGGACATATCAATGGATTAGATTGGCCAGTCAACTCCTCCTGGCATGAATCCTATTGAAATCACGTGGGATTTTATTGCTAGAGCCATTCATACTCACATTCCTCCACCTTAGGCTGCAGACGAGTTAGTCGTGGCGGGAGAAGAGAAATGGAACAATATTCCGCAAGAGATCGTTAACCGCTTATCTCAATTCACAGACGTGTCAATATGCTATTGGAACGTGGTGGAGGTCATACCGACTATTAGTCAAGAAGTGAACTTGCTTTGTTACTTCATTTCGATTTAATAAATTGTGTCAAAAATTTCACACATTTGCTGCTTTTTCATTTCTAAGTACTCAGTTTATCGAACATATTCTTTTCACAAAAAAAAAAAAAGATTCAGAGAACAATATACTTTTATAAATGTATTTGGTTTTTCTGACAAAAAGGTTTCTTTAACAAGAATGAGGGAGGGGGGGTGCAAGACTTTTGACATTGTGTGTATATAGAATCTCGAAGTGCTGATATTAAAATTATTCATTATTTTAATTGTTACCTGGAAATAGTATCTTCATTATCAATAAATTATTATTACATACATCATTAAATACGCGTATATCTCGAAAATGGTAAAAGATATCGAATAAAATAACGTATATCTTTTTTGCTGTAAATTGATAGGGAAATCGAACTGCGAACGCAAAATGTCAAATTTGGCAATACCGTCAAAATTGTATAAATTCTAAAATTTAATTTCGGCCGTACCTGTATAATGAAGCATGCCAAATTCCAATTTAAATAGTCAACGTTGTATTACTATGGGTTACTACATCACCCAAATTTCGAGGTGGCCTTAGAAATTATGGCTGATATTCAATATTTAACTTCTTAATTGAAAACCCTGTATATCCGTAAATAAACCAGAAAAATTTACTGCCATTATTTTGACTTCCCTGTTTCCTCTTTATTAGATACTCCCCTGCTTACATTAGAGCGGTCCCCCTGAGCAACATCACCACCTGGCTCTATTACATTGAGCGAGTTTACTAGCTACTAGCCGGCGATTCGGGCGATTTCACTAACTGCTAGTAAACCCGGCCGAGTGTAATCATGTTCACTAGCTAACTTGCAGATTGTAAACAATCTGCAAGAAAAGTTAAAAGCCGGGTTACTTTACTCGCTGGCGTATGGGGCGTGCTAGCTAGTGAACTAGCTGCGAGTATCCTGGTTCCTGGTATCAGTGTCTACAAAATTTCAACAGAACTAGTTGAGTTAAAAAGAAAATAAAAGCAGAAATTGAGGTATTGAAAAGTGTGGGTAAAACCATGTATAGAAAGATGTAATAACGGGTACTACTGGTAGACGTTAAAAAATTCCACAATATTATTTGCGTTCCATTTAATTTCTTATCGCTGAACACCCAAAAACCGTAAGAAGAAAAAAACAACAACAACAACGTATGCACCGTTGTTTACTCGCTAGCTAGTTTGCTACTAAGCGAGTGGAAAGTTTTATGTCATCATTACTATCGCACTAGCTGCATCGTCTGCTTTTAAATTCGTCGGCTTGTAGCTAGTAAACTCGCCTAATGTAATTGAGTCTTAATAGGATGGTTATCAGCTCAAGCGGATTGATCTCCTAATGGAGAAAGTACAAGTGACTCAATGATGCCTATGTGCTGTAGCTTCACCACAATTCCAGATTCCCACAAGAGTCAGACATTGGTTTCAAACTATTAAAAATATTCAACCAATAGTGAAACGTCTATTATGTGATGGATATTTTGTTGCTATAGTCGCGGCAAGAATTCAGACGACTTACGTCACGGCTGACGTTTCGCAATTGCATTTATTGTCAACATAATGGGGAAATTGCATGATTTTATCAAATGCGTGGAGATGAAAGAACGTATTATTTTAATCGAAATGCCGTTTGTCCTAGACAATTTCATGGAAAAATAAGCCCAAAAACGGTATTTAAAGTTTTAGTCTGACCACGCCCCCAGAAAACGGAGACCGCCATACCTGTGACGTCAACCGCCACTCACGCCCGTACAGCGCCTAATAAAAAATATTTCTCCGTGCCAAAAATTGAAGAAAAAAATAAGCAAAGTGTGGTGTATGGCAATGAATTGCGACGAAGGAAAAAGCGTAAAACTCTCCATCATTTCAACGTTGCATGTTTGTGAAGACCATTTCAATGTAAGGTTAATTGAAAATAAGTACATAAGTACGAATAAATAATGGCAAAAAGAGGTCTATCCAACATATGCTTAGGTACAGAATTCTTTAAAAACATGCATTTTCTTCAATTTAACTGTATATGTAAATATTGTCATAATATAAATTTAGTACTACATACAAAATTGTTCCCTTTTATTTATAAATATGTGAAAATAATTGTTAAAATATGGGGTTAGAATACAAAAATAATGTGTCTTACAAAGGCTTTTTGAAAGTTATTGTTTTATGTTAGGAAAATTTGAATACCTAGTAACAATGAAGAAACATACCTAACATCAATAATTTTATTTTTGATACCTTTGCTTTACATGTTTATACCCACCTAACAAAAAAATTATATATAAACAGTAGACTTCAAAATGTATGATAAAAGCCAAATGTGGCTGCTTTAGGGAATAGAGTGTTAAAAGTAAGTTATTTTTCTTAGAAAATATTGAATAATTTCAAAATAGCTGGAAAAACTAGTTCTGAAATTGGCACACTAATTCATCAAAAATATTAGTAAGAATGTTGTGTTTCCTGTTTTCGTCCTGCTAGTTACAGATAGGCGAATCAATAAATCCACCTTGTATATTTTTGTCCAAGATTTCCACAATTTCCAAAATAAATTATTGAAGAGGGATCTTTTTAAGTACAAAAAAAAACACTTCATATAATTCTTGGTATTTTCACCCGTTCTCAAGATATTTGCATTTTAATATCATACTACGTGTATTAATATTATACAAAGTGTTTGTAAAAAGCGAGGTAAAAGATCTTTACATTAGAATACTCACTCTATCATAGATTACTCCAAAAGACACCATTTAGCGGACCTTATCTTAGACCAAACATTTATAGTTTAGGGATGATTAAATTTTGACGAAGAACTTAGACACCCATATCTCTTAACGTATTAGTGTTTGCTCTAAGTTAAGGTCGGTTAAAGCATAATATTTTAGCGTTACCAACCTACGGTAAAATTAATACATATAGACCTTTTACCTGTACAATACTAATGCATACAATATAAAGAAAGTAACATTTTTTGTTTAGCTTAATAGCTAATTAAATAATACATTATGTCATATTTTATATATTAAACTGCAAATATCTTGAAAACAGGAGAAAATAGTAAGAGTAATAGAGTATACCTATTTTACTTAATAATGTATATTTGGAACGGTAGAAATTTTAGAGATAAAAAATACAGGATGAATTTATTGATCCATTTTCTGTACATAGGACCCTCTGTAATATTATTATTTTTACTAATATTCTGATTCTAAAGACTTCCACTAATTTAAATATAATCGAATTAAATAACCAACTACATTCAAATATTTATTTATTAAATTAGTTATAATATTAAATGTATGGCCTACATGGAGTTCAGGCTCAGCAACTTCCCCAGACTGAAAATAAAACAAACAATGAAACAATCTGTGGCTATTATATGCGTGGCTTGACTTCTACACCAGTAACATATTTGATTTGTTTTATCCTATGCAGCCGAATTTGCATAGTCTAATGCTATCTTAAACTTAAATTTCTTTACCCATACATAAGTTTTTTTATCTAGCCATATCATTTTCAATAAATCAGTTATTGATAATTTAGGGGGTTTATATCTGGAATAAAAATTAGCATTTAGTTTAATATCTTAGTTTTAAGGTTTCATCATTAATTGTTATATACTTACCTCTCTTTGAAATCTCCGTGGTATACCTGGGGAAACCACCAGTAGGTATTATATGTAAAATATTTATGTATTGCATTTTACAATTTATAAAAATTATTTTCATTCCAAATTCTAAGGCAGAACATAACCCTAAATTTTTGACAATTTGCCATATAAATGCAGTTAGGCCACAGAATAAAGGAACTACCAGAAGCGAAAGCTAAGGCGGCGCCTTTGATCTTGGATGGTCACAAAAATTTAACCTTGAATTTGAAATTTGACGTATCTACTACTTACTACACTGAGAGAAAGTTGTATATAATATCTACAGTCTACACTAAGAAACAAGTTGACACTATATTTATTTAGTCATATTGAAGCTTTAAGCAGTATAAAATACATGTATAAATTGCATTTATTCCTGTTTATTTTTTTATTGTTGTGAAAATTATATATTTTATTTAACGTGGGAGAGCTTTTTCAGATACATTTGCCATACAGAAGATTTGATACTGCAATAGATGTTTTAAATAGTATAGTCACTAATATTTCCTTTGTTTCAGTTATGGAAGCTATTTTCATTTCAAGTAATTAATAGATTTCAGGTATGAGTACTTGGTGGGCCACGCTAGATGCAGGTCAACTCAATCATTCCAAAGCACACAGCAACCACCCAACTTCTCTTACATCTTTTGCTCTTTCCTAGTTCCAAATTTACAAAGTTATTCTTAATTATTTTCAGAAACAAAGTGTACATAAATTTAAAAAAAAATAATTTTCCCCTCCATTTATTTTGTTCACTTTATGTTTTAAACCTTAGTTTACTTGTGTCAAAAAATATGATTTAGGGCACCCTGTACACTAGATTCTAAGAGCACTGGTGTAAGACTCAAATGAAATCAATATTATGGGAGTTATTTTGAAACTAGTTTCAAGACACCTAAAGTTTTAATTTTGAATAAAAGTAATTTATTTTTCAATGTTTACAGAATAATAACGGAGATGGTCTTAAAGAAAATACAAATATGGTTCATGAAATATATATTTATACAATACCTATTTTACATAACTATAAATTAAAAGAATCTATCACTTTCCAAACACACCAAACCGACACAGCGACACACATAAACAAGAAAGCAAAGCGAGGTTGATTAATAAACTACTTGTAAAATGGCGGCGCCGCACATGCGCACTAAAATTGTGTTTTGGCGGCAGCTCTCTCCTTCGCTTCTGGTAGTTCCTTTATTCTGTGGTTAGGCATTCAGGATGCGTTCACCAATCAATTAGATAATCTACACTTATAGGGCTGTTCGCCTTGTTTATGATAGTTTTTTTTTAAAGAGCCTCAGTCAGGTCACTACCTTACACAGTATTTACATTATCTATGACTCAAAAGAAATGTCACAAAAAAACTCGGAAACAAATAATGGCTATTTACATCACGATCACCATGACACTGCACACTGCACGACTATCTAAGAAAACATAGGCATGGCCACGCTGCGTGGCATTTGACGTCACACCAATGATACCGTGTCGTGGTTTTGTTTACATTCTATGGCAATTTATTAATGTTAATATTTTAATTATTTTGTGATTATTGCCGCCAGACATATGTTCTGACCTTTCAATATGTTTGAAAGATTATCCTGTAGTACATTTCAATATAAAATTCATGCAACTTCCCCATTGTCGATATTGGATCGCGTTAAAAACAATGTTTTTTTTACAATTTAGTGCAATATATAGTGCAAACATTTAGTGTAGTATATAGTTTTATTATTCTCAGTTGCAGTTTCATAAATATTTGATGAAAATATAAAGAATTATTCATTTGTTCATATGACGTAAGTCGTCTGAATTCTTGCCGCAGCAATAGCTTGTTGCAAATTATACCACCAGATTAAATTTCCATCACATTTTTGTTGTTCGACGAGTACTTTCAGAAGATGTATAGTGTGTATAAAATTTGACCTTTCAACTCATACAGTCAGTTAAAAATGTGTTACTATTTTCCGCTTATCAAAGAATGAAGTCAAATAGTCATTAGTCAAATTCCATAAATCAGTGGCGGCTCGTCGTATGAAGCAACTGAGGCCGGGCCTCACTATAAAATTTGGCTCTTACACTGTATGTTATAATACCCCATAATTTCCCATTACCCATTACATGTATCAAAAATCACTATAACGGAATAAAATAATTATTGCTTCAATTGTAGGCCTCGTTACATATTATAAATAACGGATCTAGGCTACGTTTCAATATCCCGCCGTTTCTACCAGAGCGGAAAGTCCGAGTCACCCGCCAATCCCACCACAGTGAGGCCCAATTTGCTGAGCCTCAAATTTCTTCATACATTCCTAATACGTTATGGCTTCCCCCACCGCGTGATACGTGGAGATACGGTCAAAGTCGATGTTTTCCGTCCTAATTTGAGGCCTCACTCTGTTTTCCGGCAAATTGGACGACGTAATGTGTGTAACGGGATTAACCGATTGTTTGTGTGTTAATATTTTTAATTGTATTTTGAATTTCCAATGGATGATTAGTTGCCACTACTGAATGTTATTTCTTAGATATTCTCAAAATTAAGTGATTAGGTTTTAAGGACAAGGCAAGTATTAATTTAAAGTAAATAAAAATTAACTTTATTACAGGGTAAGACTACATTTAACGTACCTAATATAAATATATCGTATTATTGATAGGCGATATTTAGATTTTTAAAACAATTTAAAGACATTGAATTTGCAATTTGACCAAGATATACAACAAAATTTTAGCGTGCACAGATTTACTTTTCCAAATTCTGCAAGTTAATCTCTTAAATGTAAACTACTGCTCTTAACAAATTAAAATCGCTAATCAAAGAATTTCTGAATTAAGAGACGAAGAAAAATTTAAAAATATTTTTGATAATTACCTACTAAATTAGGAGTCAAACTTGCGACAAGAAATATTTCGGGCTATAAAATGCTATACTACGAAATTATAGATTGCATTTCCCTTCAACTAAGTACATACTCATATTGGAAATTTACACAATTTAAATTTCTTTGCTTTAGTAGATTCCCTAAAAATTCCGAATATGCAAAAAAATGCAAAATTGTTTAAATGTTTACTATAAATTATCCAAACGTTTTTGTAAATGATACTGCAGGAAACAACTATACCTACGTTTTTGACAAAAAGTTGGAAAAACGAACTTTATATTTTGTACAGGCGAACAATTTCGTAATTTAGCAGTTCAAAAATCGGTAAAAATATACCTTCAAGGAATTCGAAAGCATACAAATTATTCTGCTTAGTTTTAATAATTCCTGCAACAAGTGTGTTAATTTTATGAAGGCCTAAATAAATTTGCAAATTTAAAAGACAGGCGAGTAGATATGTTTTATATAAAGTGAATATTTAAAAATATTTTGTTAAAAGTGGAGGCAAACGAAAACGAAAATTTGGCAACCATGTTTTACATGTGGGAATACATAAGTAGGCTTTGAAAATTTGTGTTTAGGTCTTTTCATATTTTTTAGTGTTCCTGAATGAATTAGGAACATTTCAAGTTCTGATGCCATTTAATTTTTTAATTTATGGTTATAATAGTGCTATTGGCGAATATATCCATAATACAAAACGATAAACGCGTCAAGGAATATTAATTACCTCAGAGATAACCTGAAATTTTATTTCCATTTATTATTTGCAAATGGCTTGGGCCTCACTTCTAGCAGCTACCACGAGCCGCCACTGCCATAAATATTATTCATTTTCTGCATCATTAAAATGATTTGGAAACTGTTTTCGACAATAAATTATTGTTTTTTTTTTATTATTCTGTCTTGAAGAGCAATTCGATAGTCTGCTAGCGTCATACTCAAACTACAAAATTGAAACTGGTTGAACAAATTAGAAACAAAATAACCACCACTTGTTTTTGGCAACCACTGAAGTTGTTTTGTCAGAGTAAGAGGCGTAATTGTGAATGTGTTTTCAGTACATGTAACTCGAGTAGTTGAACAAGCAGTTTCAAACTAACCCCTGACTCCAAATTTTCTTTTTATTACATTTTAGTTTGGGATAAATAATTTCAGTGGCAAGTTTTGAGTGACCCACAAATTTTGAAATTAAACATTAAGTAAAAAATAAATGCTTAATTTAACTGAGTATCATAATAATAATATGGATTTCTATATCTACTTCATCAAATTATGAGTGACAACATTAATTGAAATATAATTGACACATGCAGGCTACCAATACTTGCCGTCATCCTTAATCATTCATCATCAATAATGGGAAACAATTACAGTTTGATATGGTAGGCCATTGTTTTTTTATGCAACTATGCGTCAATATTTAGATATATTACCATAAGACAAACATCAACATGGTAAACAATGAACAATTATGTCATGAGTTTCTTAATTACATCTTTTCTTTCAGATTTTCAAAAAGAGCATAAAAAGTTATGGGACTGTGCCAAATTTCATTCACTGGGAATTACTAATTAAACGCCGTAATCAGAAACTAATCTTCCACAATCTGTTTGTTAACTTTTCGTTTTCTGCCGGGGTATAGAGAACAGTAAAATTTATTGTACTACTTTTACAATTACCTTGTATAGGTATATATGATAATTTGGATTCTACGCGTCAAATAAATGTTTTATGTACATATCTACTGATATTAAGAAAGCTTTCGATCGTATTGATCACGGTCGTTTATTATCGCAACTAAAATCTCTTAATTTTTCCAAATCTTTGATGAAACAAATGGACTGAGTCGTACTTATTAAATCGAAAATAGTTCATACAATATGATGGCATACAACCAAACAGATATAATATTTAAACATCTGGAGTGACTCAAGACTCCAGTTTGACACCTTTACTTTTCATTATTATACTACTTGGTGTCTTTATTAGAAATTGAGGCAGCTCTTTAAACACACATATGTACATATAAATTATTATATATAACTTATTTAGAAACATAATTGAATATTTCTTAATAGGCTTGTTCCGTCAAATTTCTTGTATATGGTTTTTATGCGTTTTTGTATAGTACAAGATAATCTTATTATGCCCTTAAAATTTAATATAGTTTACGATATACAGTGTGGAAGAAAAGTAGTTTCATGAAATTTCCTCGGACACGTCGATTTTGCTTTTTAAAAGCACTCTCTTTTCTATACCAACGCATTTCCGACCTTCATCTGTTTTTGCGTGATGACATCATCGGATATTTTTTTAAACAGAACCCCTATATTTTTTCATCGGATTCTTGTAGAGCTTAACTTGCTGAATTAAAAAATGTATAATTTCAACACTTTATTCCTTCAACTTTCCGCGAAAAAAAATAATAACCGATCCAATATGTTGTGGTGTATGTTGCTTTAGTTTTGTGTGTACAGTTGTAATCGTTTATTTTAGTGTAAACTGTGTATGTGTGTTGATATGTGTGGTGTTAATGTATTACAGAAAGATTATGGCGATCACAATTTTTGTCTTACCTTTTATTTTTCTACCCTGGCTAGTTTAGACTCATGTCAGAAGTCGGTTCTTGGTCGAGGGAATTTATTGCACAAAACTATAGCTTTTTCACTTACCTTATAGAAGGAAGAGATGTTCAATTTATACATCTGATTATTAATAATAAAATCAATTATATGATACATAAATAATTGGTGATATGCATCGCTTTAAAACCTTTAACAGTTCTTAAAACGCAATTATGAATATTTCTCATCAATCTCATGAAAACATGGGCCTTTCCTTAACTATTAATAATAGATACAAATAGTGGTATATCCAAATTTCAAAGGTTTTGCTTTCTTGCTCTATAATTTACTGCTTTTTATAAAAGCTTGAACAACCCACTTACTTCTTGAACATATCACGGGTTGCATATAAGATATAACTACTAACAATAATACTTCTTGGAAGCGTAGAAATACTGGCTGGAATTCCACTATAAGTTCTAAGCTGGCTTGGTTAACCTTGGGACTGCTAGAAAATCCTAAACTAGATATGCTTTGGATGGATGTAACATCTTTTTCTGTAACTGGTAAGTACAATTTGGTTTTCCTTTTCTTGAAATTTCTTTACTCTTTTTGTACATTTTCGGGGACGCTGGAAAACGAAGCTGCACACCTTTCTTCTACCCCGTAACCAGTCAACAACTTTTTTTGTTTTTTCAGTCTATATGGAATCTAGTAGATTTTTGGTTTTTGCTTAAAGTCACCTTCACAATTTTTTTTACATCGCTTTAAATTTTAATTCGCGCACTATACTGCACTTCTTATATCTAAATACAAATTTAAATATTGTTCATGTTTTTTTTTATTTACAAATTTCTTTATTTCAATGTGAAATATGAATTAATTATCTCTTTTTTTTAGGTATAGCTGTATCCTTGCGTATCCATCTTTACATTTGACAGGTGTCAATTAATAAATTAAATTTATGAAAAATGGTAAAATCTGACGTCTGGATTCTATGTATCTCATCGATTTCTTTTTACATCTGACTCGTATGCTAAGGATATGTACATTGATGTCATCCTTGTTTCATTAGCTATCGGCTGATATGAATAGCTCTGGCTTAATTTTAGATTTTTAATATGTACCTACTTGTTTTTAAATGTCCATATACTGATATTTTAACAATTTTAATCTGGTATCAACTTTTTAAAATTTAATTTTTTAAATTTTGACTAGGTGATTCTTATAGTATGCTATAGTCATCTTTATATTAATATTTACAATTCTATACCTTTTTTCCTACCAACAATAATTATTTTAAATCTTATTTAACATGTTTTACAAGGTCTGAAATTTTTATTATATTTTATATGTTTAAAATTTAACATACGGATTCATCAACAAGGCGTAACGTTAGTCAGACTAGCGGAGGTTACGCGAAAAATTTACGCATCTGTTGCACTAATTTAAATAAAAAGCATACTCCTATTCACTACTATGTATAATACTTACTTTATGATATGTTAACTAATCCGTAGCACTGAAAAGTACAGTTTTTGAATATACATACTAAATATACAATGGGAAACGCAAGGAACTAGAGGTCGAAGTTACGCGATTTTTAGACAGGTACAATACTGGGTCTAACTTTTGGCGCAAATATGGACGTAAATAAGCAGCCTACCTAGCAACGCATGTTTCGTGAATGAGCGCAAAGCTGGTTAGGCCAACTAACGCGCTTTACACGGGCGTAAAACTCGTTAGTCCGACTAGCGCTACGCCCGTTTCATGAATCCGGCTGTAATTGTATTACAATATAATATAAAATTTGGAAGCTTTTAGAAGGACGATTCCATTCATTCATATGTTTCTCTATGCTCTCTTAAAACTATCTAAAGAAGGATGACCAATAAAATGTACTTCTTGTCAAAAACAGACGGTTGAACAGAACTAAACTTGGAATGGTTTGATCATTCTATTGCGTTGTGTTGATTATTCTGTTGTGCTGTGTTTGTGATACAGTTTTTAACGAAATTTGAAAATGGCGCATCGTGAAGTTTTAAATGAGTAGCAAAATAGGAAACTTGTGTTAAATGTTTTGGAGTGTTTCTAAAATGTTTAATATCATTGATTATGGGAAAATTTCCCAGCCGACTCTAGCAATTTACATCTACAGATAATTGAGTACCGACATACCTGCACTACTCTAATCTTTCCAACGCATCTCACCAACGTGTTATTGCCCACTTCGCCTTCCGAAAACGATTGTACTATAGGTACTGCATTTTCATGTATAATTAAGTTCTCATTTTTCTCTATAGCTGGGTGTAAATCCGTTTCCTGGGATTTCCTATATCTACACTGCACCTATTGTTTATACATTTTAAACAACATAACTATGAATAAATAATTTTCGCAAGTTGTGACAGAAGCAAAAAAATGTTAATTAAAACCAATGCTGTGTATTTCTATTTTAAGGTCCAGTGGAACGCTGGGCTGGGCTTGGCCTTACCGGTGAAAAAATATTACTTTTTGTAGTACTATTTCCTGGAATGACTTTGTTGCTTTTACTATTACATTTATCTCAACCTGAAACTGTTATTTCACGACCTCTCCTCCTGTACCTATTCTTATGTAAAGGATATAAACTCGGCAATATTCGCCACATTGACATTACATTACTTTTCAAATGCAACGGTATTTTCATTTTCTATTGCAACTTGCGACGCGGATTAATCATACTTGAAATGACATAAATATTTTACTTTTATATTCATGGGCACATTATGTATTTGTAACAAACTTAAATGTGCGGCGAAGCATAAATGAGTACATGTTATATTTTTTGCTTATCCAAATATTTGTATTGTACGGCAAATACCCATTAAAAAAACTGCGCTTTACGGTTTATCGGGTAAACATGTTCTGTATACATAAATAAAATTCATGGACAAGTGTTTTTAGAGTGCATTGATAAGTCTTTATATAAAAAATAATATCTCAAATTATTTACCTACTTTCCATATTAGCGTGTAAAAAAGTAGCACAAATATAGTCTTATTTTGAAAATATCTGCATTCATTTCTCTCTATATAAGCGGATCATTGTGATTTTTTGGCGGTAAATATGATGATTTAACCCTAATTACTTATATACAAAAATGCCTACCAAAAAAGATACAGGGTGTTGAAGTTATTAAAAATGATTTTTGCGCTATACGAGTATTTTCTTCAGACTTTCACGTATCACTTTGAAATCTTATGCTACTTGTTGCTAGCCCTCAGGAGTAGTATTGTAAACGACGCCTAAAAAACAAACGTAAAAGAGGGGAATTTTATCTACAGGGTGAGTCAGTCATAATGTCATTAATTTTAAGAGGAGATAGGGAATAATGAGTATAATGCGAATACGTGATTAAAAAAAAATCTAAATGCATATTTACGCCAAAAAAAAAAATTTTCAAATCATTATTTAAACCCCCTTTTCAGACTGTCACTGACCGGTCACAGCCTTGGTCGGTTACAGCTCACAGTTCAACTCGATATCGACCTAATGCAATGTTGTCAAGTTGTAATATTTTTCTATATAGTACCTACCCACCTAGATTTTAGACATCACAAATAAACGGTTGTACTGACTATTTTAGAATATCATTTTTTCTTGCTCAGTTCAACTTCAGCCAATAATAATTTAAAATGTTAATACCCAATAAAATCAAATAATAATAATCAAATAATTCTATTAAATATTGCAAGTAACGCGGTCCACTCGATACCCGTACACTCGCGTGTCGATTTTTCTCTGAGCAAATGTAGCTGTTATGACTGCAACAAAACTCCAACGTGTCTAATAATAAACTGAGTAATAAACCATTTACGTACATTACATAAAAAACCTATACCCAATGGGTAAATTATTGAGAAGTTGAAAAGTGTTTTGTGTTTAAATACTAAGTACTTAATAAAAAACCATCGTGTTGTCGACAGAAAACTGTCCAAGACCGAAATGGCACGCCGCTAATCTAAGTTATCGAGAGTTAATCCTGACCTTGACCTACCGTATTATTAGATCAATAACCTAGTTACCTAGTTTTTGTACCGTTATTTAACGACAAGGAGTAAAACTATTTTTTTGAATCTAGATACATGAATGAATTTTCCTTAAATATTGATTTATTTGTTAATAAAAACAAATTTAGATAATAAATAAATGTTTTCGAATGTTAGGTTATTACAGTTTAATTATTTTGATATTACGTTTTCACTACGCTTTACAAATAATTATGAATTTTTATTATTATTCGTAAGTACAATTAACTGCACACATAACCAGATGTACAATTTGTAGTTACGTACATCTAGCCGAGAAATGTATTGTTTTTTAAGTAGTATGATACTAACCTGTTTACAGCCCACATTTCAAGTAAAACTGCATTTATCCGTCCATAGCACTTTATTAATAAAATTCAGTCGCATTTCGTAAACATTCTCCGTATACCATTTCCACATATTCGGAATTTGTAAAATTATGCGTTGTGAATTTACGCCAAATACGTGAGGTTAGACCGAAATAAACAAACTACTGCTTACTGCTTGTATTCTCTCCATCCCCCCTCCAAATGTGTGGCATGATCTACAAATTTGAGGAGGAAGAAATGCGGGAAATGCAGAGTGCTAAATGGAGGTAAATTTGAATAACACGCTGATGTGTTAAGACGATATTATGTATGTAAATGTGGCATCCATGGTTAATACGGCAAGTCTGTGGCAATAGATTTTCGTCGGGTGCGCCATCAGAAAGTTCGTAGCGTACCAGGAGCGTCGTGTTACTGATTTTTATAGGGTGATTTGTTTATTTTTTTAAAGGTCGAGTAAAAAAATTTTTTTCGATTTTCTGCCTTTATTAGGCCTCCCGAATACGTGGTTAAAATTAATGACATTATGACTGACTCACCCTGTGTATCTAGCGTTGCAGGCTCAAAATCGAATTTATCTTGAAAATGAACAGTTTTACGAAAAATTATCAAGACTAATAAAATATTCTAAACAAAATTATACATTATGACGTTATTAAAAATAGTCCATAGGCGTGCGTCAGAGAAAATAACACCTTCCCCCTCGTTTCTACGTTTGTTTTTTTAGGCGTAGTTTACAATAATACTCCTGAGGACTTGGTTAACAACAAGAAGTATCTCTATAAAATTTCAAAGTGATACGCAAAAATGAAGAAATTATAGCGAAAAACAATTTAAAAAGTTTAATTTTAACACGCAGTTAACGGGATGACCTCCGAAAAAAAATTACTGAAGTTGTACTATTTTCAGCATTTACATCGCTGGGCTACTGTAGTCGATAGATTTATCGGAATGCAGGCGACTCCGAAGACTGAAATCCGATTGTAGTATTATTCTTTTTGCGATAATGTTTACATTAGTTTTTCAAGTGTCAAACATGGTTTACGTGTATAACTACTCGAAGTTGATGGATGTCATTTTAATTTATAGTGAGGTCCAGGACGTCCTCGGCGTATTGCAGCAGCTGAGGAACATATTTTAGAGATTGTTGAAGAGAATCCTCTACTAAGTATGTACTAGACAAATCGTTCAACAAGTGTGGCGTATCATACACGAGGCTCAATCATATCTGTACCATGTACAGAGTGTCCAAGCTTTAATACCAAGGGATTATGCCTTTCGAATTAGATTTTGTGAATTCTTGCTGCAACAAACTGCTTAATATTCCAAATTTACAGCTGACGTGTTAGTTACAGGGACTTGGAACTTTGAAAATTTAGAAGCGATTCAACGGGATCACTTCCAACAACGCTTTTCCTTAAATATTTGGGCAGAGATTGTCGATGATTGCTTGATTGGACCATTCATACTTCCAATTGCTCCCTCCTCATTTCGATAAAATGTTCGGGAGTACCTTAATGAAGTTCAAGAAGTACGATGGATTGGACGAAGAGGATCGGTACCATGGCCGCCACGATCTGCTAACTAAATTCTTTGGATTTCTTTTTGGGGAGATTAAAAACTGAAATGTATCACATCGAGGTGGACACTACTGATGATTTACGTGAACGTATCAGCTGCTGCGAATAAGCAGAAATATTTGTGTTGTTCCTGTTCATCTTTGTTTGTTAAGATGGACCCAAATGTGTTTACACGTCGGTGGACAACATTTTTAACAGTTGTTGTAACATAGGTATGTCAAATTATTTTATTAATTAAAACAACAAATTAGTTTAATTAATTAGTAATAACAATAGTGCCAAAAGCAGTTCAATTTGCTGATATAAAATATGTGTTATAAAATTTTATTTATTTTACACAGCTCCTACTTTTTTTATACAGGGTGTACCATTGAAAACTTTGCACCCGGCTTATTTTGAACTACGTTCCAAAATATTAAAATTGCCGCGACACGTCCATTTTGTTGTCGAGGGGGACACATTTTAGCGTTAAATACAGACTCGCCAGAACAACCCCCTTCGCGGGGGCGCATTCAACTTTAGAATCTTAAATATGACACTCTAGGTCGAGTGACACTTCATTCGAAAGTGTTTTTAATTCTGGTTATCATGTATTTTTTTTTAATTTTAGTTCATCCGTTTGTTGAAAAAAAATGTTTACTTATGCTTAGGAATAAAAGACAATTTTGTAATAATCATTTAATTAATTGTTCAAAATGTCCGCCTCCCACTTCCATGCAATAATAAAAACGTTTCGGGTGTAATCAGGTGGTCATTCTTCAATGATACGCCGCCTGAGTTCTTCTAAAGACTGCGGCTGAGTGGCAAAAATTTTAGACTTTGTGTCCCCATAAAAAAATTGAGTGGTGTCAGATCGAGTAATCTGGGTGGCCACTCAATAGGTCCGCGGCGACGTATCCATTGATTTGGAAAATGTTCATTTAAAAACTGATGAACTGCAACTGTAAAATGTGGAGGTGCGCCATCTGTTGCAACCAAACATTGTCTTCTAAAATGTCATCATTTTCCATACTTTCAACAATCATTGGATAAATGTAGTTATTCAAAAGCTCAAGGTACATATCAATTAATTAAATGATTAATACAAAATTGTCTTTTATTCCTAAGCATAAGTAAACATTTTTTTTTTCAACAGCGGATGAACTAAAATTGAAAAAAATTACATGATGACAACCAGAATTAAAAACACTTTCGAATAAGGTGTCACTCGACTTAGAGTGCCATTTAAGATTCTAAAGTTGAATGCGCCCCCGCGAAGGGGGTTGTTCTGGCGAGCCTGTATTTAACGCTAAAATGTATCCCCCTCAAAAACAAAATGGACGTGTCGCGGCAATTTTAATATTTTGGGACGTTGATCAAAATAAGCCGGGTGCAAAGTTTTCAATGGTACACCCTGTATACTTTTCTAAACATCTGCTCCTTGACAAATACTAGATATTTACATCACAATGAACAAGTTATTCGGCTTGTATTCAAATTTGTATACACAATTTACACCTGCTATACACGATATTGTCCCAGATTATCTTATGGTACTGCTAAGATCAGCACAACTAATCGGTTGTTTTATTATAGTACAAACCTAATTTAAATATTATTATTTAATATTACTTTATGAGTCACATAAGAGTCTGAACATCAAATATTGTCGTCATATTGAAGGAGTAATAAAATAATATAAAAGTAACAATGTTGAAAGCAAGAGCTTTTTACCTTTTTCCATAAATAAAAAAAATTATAAGGAAAACTAAAAAATGACAAAAATATACTTTCAAATTGACTGAACCAACAATCTTTTATTTTAACCAAATCTAAACAGTGGCAAATACTTATAGCAGTTAAATATTTTTTCAATTAATAATTAAATACATAGTTTTACTATCTTATTCGTAAAACCAATGAGCCATAATGCACTATCTGCATTCCTGAATACTTCACCGACATACGTATGTATTAGCGAAGATTTTAAAGCTGGGTGCACACGTGAGTATTAACTCGAACAATAAACAGTATGTGTTTGATAGTAATAAATAGCCTAATCCTAATTTATTGGTAATGATGTATGTACACACGCTAGACGAAGGGCGGGGGCAAATATTTCGGGCCCATGCATCTTTTAAGAGCCCATGTCGCTCAAGTATAGTTTTGCACATAGAAATATTTTTAACATAGTTTGATTATAATTTTTAAATTTACTAATTATCTTATTATTTTATAAATTATACAAGGTCATTCAGAACTTATCTAAAAAATTGTGTACAGGGGACTCTTACAAATACAATTATATAAAAAAAACAAAAAGGGCAGTTCGAAAATGATTTAAAAATACAATTTCGCAAGGAACTGGAAACTGGTCCACTGTAATACTTACCTGATAAGACGGCAATCTGTGACCGGAAAAAAAATGAAATGGAAAGAAATGTTCAAGGAAATAAATAAATAACATTTTATAACGCCGATTTTGTACAGAAAATTTAACTGATTTTACCGCTATCGTTATTAATTATTAATAGATTTAATTTGTGGTTTGAATTAATAAAACAGTTTGACATACCTCATGTTACAACAACATTTTGGGTCCGTCATACCCAGTTTCTACAAACTAACACAAATGTTTCTGCTTATTGTCCATTTTGAACTCGTAAGTTATTAGCAGCAGCTATGATACGTATCCGTAAATCATCAATATAAGTATCCACTTCGGTGCGATACATCTAATTTTTTTAATATTTCCACAAAAAGAAGTCCAAATAATTTAGTCAGGAGAACGTAGCGGCCATGGTACCGGTCCTCCTCTAATCCCTATTGGTATTAAAATGGTTGGATACGCTGTACATTGTACGGATATAGTTGAGCCTCGTGTACGCTACGCCCTGGATCTCCATCTTTCCCACGATTTAGTTTCAAATTTTCCTCGCGTTTCACTACACTTGCACTGCACACCGCGGTAAAAGTAGCTGCATTTGGCATATGTTTACCGGGAAATCGTTCTGCTAAATCATTTTCACAGCGTCATAAATTAAAACGATATCCATCAACTCCGAGTTGCTACTATACACGTAAGCCATTTTTGACACTTGAAAAACTAATGTAAAGACTGGCGTCACAAAAACTTTAGTGCCTACAAAAAGTAATCGGATTTCAATATTCGGAATCGCCTGTCTAGAGACTACAGTAGCCCAGCGATGTAAAGGTTGAAAATACTACAACTTCAATAATGTTTTATTCGGAAATTATAATGATTTTACAATTTTTTTTACGATAATGACTCCATTTTTCATGACGCATGTATTGCCAAATTCTTTTAGATAAGTTCTGAATCACCCTGTATAAAATTCATACAAATATAAGATTACTTTTAGTATGATAATTGTATACAAATTTGTCAAGGAGGCCTAAATTTTTAACTCCTTAACTGACCTTACCATAAACAAATAAAAGTGAATTTCCGTTCAATAAGTACTACCAATTAAAGTATTTAGAAAGTTACTTTGTTCAATGATTCGAAAAATTAAAAATAAACGTGCATAATAGGTTACCTACTTGCTAAAAAAACCAAGTAGATATTTAAACAGTTATTCATTTTATACAAGTTAATAACCATTGTACACTGTTGGAAAGGGACACATATTATTTCTTTAAGATATTTTATGAAGAAGAACGAAAAACTATAATTATCACACAACACATTAAAATTCATTTTTGCCACATAACCTCAAGCAACGTATCAGAGCTAACCTTTTCGAATCCAACCATGGAGTGATTTTGTACTTTGTAGTTTTATAGTAAATGAAATAAAGATTTTAAAAATAAACTACTTATACACAAAACCGGAATTAACAAAATAACCAGCTTTACGTATGCGTTCAGTATCAAGAGAAAGCATAGTAAAATATTCGTTGACCTATATCTGAAATGTGTTGTGGATTGTCAAAATATGTTGACTGAAATCTTAAAAAAGCAATTTATTATATGCAACGCTAACGTTTGAAAAAGCAGTGTCAGTCACATGCAAAAAAGAAGCTGGTGTTGCAGGCATAGGTAGGTATCACAGACGGTAGGCACAACGTCCCGCAGGGAGCAGCGCCACATCCTAGGATTGACAGCCAGCGAAATCGACGAAGACGTTACGTTGATACCGGTACATTAGTGCAAGGCAAAGGCATGGTACAAGTGGGAGAAAGACTTGTAATATTTGTGGAAAAGGATTTCATAATACCAATAAATTGAAAATTATTATAAGATACTTTTGCATTTTCAGAGACCAAACTAAGACAATGGTATTTTTTTTACTTAAATATGCATCTATTTTCAGAGATGCGGCACCAGCGTATTTTCTTTTAATTATAAATATTCGAGGGGTGTTTCGCGATCGGTAGTGGTGTACAAAATCGCAGCAGTGAATACGGCAGTTAAGCCAATGCCGTGAACAATGTTTGCATTGATTAGGTAGTTGAAGGCATTCAATAGCTAGTGAACGGCAGTAGACGGTATTGTCGGCAGTGCTTTAGGCAGTTACAGCAGTGACGCAGTAATTATCGGAAATGATCGCAGTTTTGCGGCATTAAACTAGTAAATAACGGTAGTGATATACAGGGTCTCCGGAAATGATGAGCAAAAAATTCAGGGAATAATTCTAGACCGAAAATAAATGATACCTCTTTCTATAACATTTTTTTCAAAACTGATTATTATTAATGGAGTTACAAGGTGCTAAAGATAAAATTTTATTTTTGATATTTGTAAATAACTTCTTAATCAAAATATTTACATAAAATTTGTAAATCGGGGTTATGCGCGGGAGAAATTCAAATTTGTTTCTAATTTTGACGTCAGTAGTAGAGGGCGCCACTTGTGGCACACCATGTTTCTTTTAAAATGGTAGAAAAATGTATAAAACACCTGAGTCAGAAGATGGACAAGTCCATTAAAAAATATATACAGTGCTTTCGAAAAGTAACGAATAAATTCATTATTTTTGAAATTGAGAAGTTTTCGAAAAAATCTCCTGAACGTCGATTTAGTTTTTTAAAAAGGCACTTTTGACATACGACCCATATTTTGACGTCATCGTTGTTCGAGATATAACGTCATCGACAATTTTTAAATAGCAACCCCAATTTTGACCATGCTTTTGAAATAGCGTGTCATTCTGCATACATACACCATGAAAAATTATGGTGTTACATAACAAAAAATTCAAGAAAATAATGTTTTAAAATTTAATTTTTACAATACTGAAAATGATAATATGTTTGTTTTAGTAGCAGTTGAAAACTGTTTGGAAACTATCAGAAATGTACGTCCAACTATTTATTTCGTCAAATTCAATGGTAACGCGTTATCAACTTAACTGGTCGAATATTTCTGACAGTTTCCAAACCGTTCTCAACTGCTGCAAAACAAGAATGATGATTATGTAAAAAATCGACGAGAAAATCGATTAATCTAAATGTTCAAATTGTGCATCGTTGGCTGCCTAACCGTAGCCAAGACGGATAATAAATTCTTGGACATTATCAATAACTTCAGGAGGTATACGATGTATCTCGTGACGAGTTCTTGCTTTTAAATCTTCTAAATTAACCGGTCTAGTAACGTATACTTTGCTTTTTAAGTATCCCCACAAGAAATAATCTAGGGGTGTCAAATCAGGCGATCTGGCTGGCCACTCAATCGGCCCCCTTCTTCCCGTGTTGCATAATGGGGAGTGCACAGTATTGTGAAAATTAAATTTTAAAATCTTCAAACATTATTTTCTTGAATTTTTTTTATGTAACACCATAATTTTTCATGATGTATGTATGTAGAATGACACGCTCTTTCAAATGGCATAGTCAAAATTGGGGGTTGCTATTAAAAAAATTGTCGATGACGTCATATCTCGAACAACGATGACGTCACAAATATGGGTCGTATGTCAAAACGTGCCTTAGACTATATTTTAATACATACAGGATAAATTATAATTAATACAAATAATAAACTTACAGCTCGCTCACTTGGGCCTTCCCTATCTTCGTCGCTGTACGAGGCTTCCCCCCAGCCCTCTTCTAGGCGTTCCTGAAGTCGGGTGTACTCAATCCTTTGCCGCGCACAGGTACACTTCCCCCTCGGAAACCGACACCATTCTGAAAACAAACAGTTAATTAGTGCACGGATACGGATACACTACTATAGAAAAAATGTTTAGATAACGGACAATGAATATTCAGTGTACTTTAAACGAACTAAAAGCATTTCAAAGTGTGCCACTTTCTAATAAATAATAATACGTAATAAACTTCACATCTTAATAGCGCAAACAAACAATATTTTACAATCTAGGTATAGCAAAAATAATGGCATTCCCCTACATCAGTTTTTGAACTAATGGAAGTTCCGGGTATAAATTTTATTAGTCTCTTGGTGAGTAGAAATTAAGAACTAATGTTGAAATCTGAAACGAATACGTCAGCAGTTCGAAATTCATTTTAAAGAGTACCATTATTATTGCAGTAGATTGTACATTATGTTAAAAGCAACAGACGCCAGTGGGGTGTAGTTAAATATTACATATAATATCTTTTTCAATGTATTTCTAAAATGAGTATTTAAAATTTCAATGCATGTAGAGCAAGTTAAAATATGACAAAACATTAGTATATTTTTTTCTCAAATACCTCTTAAAACTACCGCCCCTGAGCAAGATATTCTTAGGGGAGCATATAGGTACGAGAACAACATATTTTAACTTCTAAAAAAAACACAACTTTATATACAAACAAGTACGTATACCTGAAATACGGTACATAGCAAATATAATAAAATGCCGTATAGTTTTACTCTCTAAAGCGATAAAATCTCATAACAATTCTTAATGTCACAAATTTTAGTAACACGCTTATTTTTATCTCGATAAAAATTTGGACGTCAAAAGTATTTAAAAAGGTCCTCATAATAAATTTATATATTTACGAGAGGCGTTCAAAGTATTATTCTCGGTATCGGCAGAAGGGAAAAGAAATAATAACTTAATATTATTTTTATTTGTCAGTATAATCCTCCATAACGTCAATACATTTATTACCTCTAGAAATTAATTTTTCAATTCCCTGTAAAAAATACACATCTTTCTTGTCTGAAAAATGTGTGTTAATTGCCGCTTTACCCTCTGCAGCATCTGAAAATCGGTTTCCACGAAGATATTTTTTAAATTTGGGTTCAGGTAATAGTCATAGAGGGCTAAATCGGGACTATAGAGTGGATGGCTAAGTTCTTCAAAGCCACAGTCACGTATTGTTTTGTAAAAAAGGGAATCACAGTATGGTGCTTGATATTCCTCGACATTGTCAAAGGTAAATCTATTACTTTCCATAGGGTCCAAAAAAAACCTTAATTAAGAAAAAAGCAGGATGGAAGATGATAAAGTGCAAAAGAAAATATACTTTTTATCTAGATAATCAAAGAATTTGTAGTAAGCATTTTCATACAGAAGAATTTAAAGACATAATGTTGTAGAAGAAATATGAAAGTACCTTCGAAGAAATTATAACCTACACGTATAAATTCGTGTAATGTGCTGTATACAGCTATTAGACTAAATCAATCATTTTGGCAATTTTTCTGCAGTAATCTGAAGTCTACATCGCGTAATTGCTCTGTGAAGACCGTTCCATCAAGTACTACTACCATAACGCAGACTCTCCAAAACATCTTGCAAAAACAATAAAAGAAGATACTTAGTAGGTGACCTTCTAAGTCGAAAGCCACAATAAGACAAGTACGGTCACTATAAATTCCAGTTACCAATGTAGTTTTAAGTTGTTTAATCAAGTTAGCTAAATGCAGACATAAAATGGTACAGATAAGTAAGTACGTTCAATTAATCAAACGGTAACTGAGACTGTGTTGTACACTTGTGGTTATTATTTGTTTGTGACAATTAGTATACCTATTTTCATTTTGCATTTCTTCTGTGTAATATTGCTAAATAACGATTGTTCAGAAAATTGTTGTTGTTTTTTAGTTAAGTTTAAGGTATATTGCATCTCGTACCTACATGCTGCTCCCCTAGTAAGAATAATCTGCTCATGCTGGAAGTATGTCATACTTATGATTTATAAGGCATCGAAAACACTTGGCATATCTAACTAATTAATTATAGGTTACAGAATAAACTCTCTGTTTGAGATTATCTGTTATATGTTATAAACTGTTAATAATATTGTAACAGCACTGTCTAAAAAACATATATCCACACAGAAATTATTAAAATGACTGAAAATTCAAATATGACTAACAATGAGTTATATGATGAAAATCAAATTTAATACCAACGATCCTCAACAATACTGCAATGATATTGGATGAAATTTTGTCGGCAACCTTCTGTGCTTAGGTTTATAACCCAGTTTCAAAATAAACACATTTTTACAAGGAATATGACTTCTATCAGATTATTAAGTTGTGACATGTACTTGGATCGAACTCATACACTGGAAAATAATAAATTTTGAGTTCTTACGAGTGAGTTCAGTGGATCTGTTACTTTAGAATTCAGTGCTGCAACATGATAGCAATGAAGCAACGCCCTTACAAGAATACATTATTTTAAAGAAAAAATTTCAGTGACCGAGATCGAAACTTCTGCATGGGAGGCAAGCTATTCGCTTCCAGCGTCTATTCCACAGTGCATTTAATAAAATATTTGCAAATTCTCAGCGTACCTGCAACGGAGGTCAACGATATTTGCCGCAGGTGATAAAGTTTTCCCCATTAAATACTGTTGCAGAATATATCTACTTGTTTTATACGGCTCATTTACATCAAAGAACAGTCAAAATAAAATAATTTGAGAAAATCCAATCGATGCACTTGCAGTTGAAAGCGATGCTGAAATACGCTAAGCCACATTTAAAAGAAGTAATGATACCCTAAAAAATAATAATTATTATTAAATATTACGGTGAAAATTTGCCAGTGAAGGGCAAGAGTAAATGAAAAGTAATTCTAAACAAAAAATTAATCAAAACTGATATTGTGAATACAGAATTCAGGAGGGGGCAAGCCGCCCCTTGCTTCCCCTACGCGCAGACGCTAACGTTACTGACTGAACTGACAAGACACTACTTCTTATTATTGAGAACAGCTGCGTTACCTACTCCATTTTTTGACATTATCTCAAGTATTTATAATAGTCAATAAATGCACAAAGAAATATGACTAACGTTATACTACTAGAGATCAACTTATAGCGGGGTTTAAAAATGTAGAGAGCGTTTATATTATAGCCGCCAACATAAAGGTATATCCAGTCCATATGTTTTTCGAAATTGTCAATTCGTCGTACCTCTCACAGCATACCCTATTAGACAGCTTTTGCTGTAGCAAATACTCAATACTACATCAGAATTCTCCATTTCGATTGATAATAACGCCGTGACGAATCCATATGTTACGTCTGCAGCGTAGCCAAGGATGTGCATGTGATAAAATTTCAGGTATACCTTTCAGCTAATTTACTTGTAAATGTAATTAATTTGTTAGTAATTTTGTGTTTATGTTCTTAAGAACGAAGAATGAATACATTGAAAAAGATCATTACTTTACTTAACTACTGTGGGAATCCACTTAGTTAAATATTATTTTGTCATATTTGTACTGCTAAATGAATATCACCCTGTATAGAACATTATATACACATTAGCTAGAGGGGCGACTGGAGACGAAGCAATAATAAAGACGGGAACGCGGGGTGAGGTTTAACGGGTAGTTAGTTGGGTTTTAAGACTTCGGCAGGTTGGCTGGGCGACAGTGAATGGTGATAAATAGTGCATCTGTTATAATTTTGCAGGTGAGTAACTTGTTTTTGTATATTGTATTTAAAGATTGAATGTCATTGTGTTCCTTTTATTATTTTATTGTCTGTTCAGTATCTTATTACAGTTTCATTATATTTTATTATAATTTGCAGGTAAAACAGTACTTGTTGATTTATTGTTGAAATTATATGTCTAACTTTAGTTTGAGTCGAAGTTATGCTGTTGTAAATGTAAATTATTATTAATCATCTATGACTACTACTTTATTACTTGAATTAGCGGTTTGCTTGTCAGATGTTTGTAAAAGCCTTGGTGATTCTATTAATATTTTCTGCCGTGACTTGATAAACATCCGTTAAAAACATATGAGGCATGAGATATGATTTGAGATGTTTGTTCAACCTCTCAACTACTAGCTGGGTAGCCTCCCGTATGGGACCTCAGTACTTTCTGACGCAAGTCGGCTAACTAACCAAAATACTTTGTATGTAGAATGATGATTATATTACCGTGTATTCAAGTACTGAAGTAGAGATACATTTTTATTATTGTTATCATTATTATTACCATTGCAGTAGCGACAGCGATTCTTTGAATTGTGATCGGGGTTTTCTCTGTCGTGCTCTTTTCCCACGTGAATTCAAGGCTGAGTACGGCACTGATAGGGGTTAGGTAGGCTATTACACCATTGACAGAAAACTAATAAACGATGTGTATTTGGTAATTTATTTTGTTTTATTTAAAACTACTCAAATCTCCCTAATTTCGTAAATATGTAGCACATTCGAGGTAAGTTAATAAATAATATAAATAAACACAACGTAGGTAAATCTTGTCGATTATTGGCCAAATATTTGAACAATGTTGAACGAACCCGGGTATGTTACACTACACTACCAACTCAAGTTTCGAAACATATTCAAATATTTTTGTTATAATTTAAAAAAAAACCTTTATATGATTTGATTATACAGGAAATTACTAAAAAGAGTTATTAACTTTTGAAATTAATGTCGAATAGAAACAGAAATAAATAAATATCAAAAAATATTTACTTAAAATTCGGCATATCGTCGTCCGTTCCGCAAAGGGGCGTATCTAAGAAAATCGCGAAATTGAGATAGGTCCACCAATATGCTTTATTTTTGTTAACCTTCAGTTTCACAAACAGGCGTAACTTACTTATTTGCTGTTATAATGATATGGAATATATTTCTTCAGGCGTATCTCAACTAGGCAAGAAGACATTGATCACATATAGGCGTAATTCAACATACGCCACTATGTGAAAATTTATTTTTAAAGTTTTGATATTAATTGTGAGATACGCCTTTTCTAGCAGGTACCTTTATTATCGTTCGATGGTGTTTTCCGTGATCTCTAATAGATGTCATGGGTCATGCAGAGTAATGAATTGGTTTGGAGAAAAGAACGATTGCTGCAGTTGCGGAGAGAAACTAAAAGTGGAACTTGAAAACAGTGTACAAGGCATATTAAGGAGAAAAGAAAATAAGAGAAATTAAGGAAGACTGTAAAATGGAAGCGAAAGAAAATGCGAACATATTTTGTGGATCTGGATGACCTTCAACAGGTAATATACTTGCCAATATCAAATGATGGCGCAGTATTCTACAAAAGAAGGCTCGGGGTATATAATTTCACAATTTATGATATAGTTTCCCGGGATTGTTTCTATTATACATGGTGTGAAGCAGATATCAAACGAGGGGCTTCAGAGATTTCTTCAGCAATATACTTATTGCTTTCCAAAAATTATGACAAGGGCGGCTATGAATTAGTAAGATTATTCGCCGATGGGTGAAGCGGCAAAATAAAAATACTGTTATGGCCTCCACTCTGTTGTACATAATTAATAATTCAAAACATATAAAAGAGATACCTTTGAAATTTTTTGCCCCCAATCATGGACAAAATGAAGGAGATTTAGCACATAGTTCCATCAGCTATGCTTTAAAACATGCTGGAGAAATGTTTATTCCCTCACAACTCTACCCAGTGTTCCGCTTGGCAAGACGCAAACAACCTTACGAAGTGCACCCAATTAAATTTAAAGATTTTTTCAACTTTAAGAAATCGTCCCAAGACTTAAGAATTCTGTCTATAAGAAAATATGATTTAGGTGAAGATATTAAGACTGAGATGGTAAAGTTCAAGGTTATGAAGAGCCAACCTCTCACGTGCTTTTTTAAGAATAGTCATTTAGAAATTAACTATAGACCCATTACATTAAAAAGACAAGTTTCAGATTTTTTTAAAATGACAATTGGTCCACTGAATGTTGCTCCACCTAAAATTTCAAAATTGAAATATGATGATCTAATTGGTCTTTGCAAGAGTGAGAAACCAGTAATACGTTTACCTGAACATAACCAATATTATTATTCACTACCGCATGAGAACGTGTAATACAATTATTTTATTTTAAGTAATGTCTGAATAAACCATTCACTTTTATTAAAAAAATGAAAATATAAGTTGATTTTACTTATTATAACAATAGTTATTTATGCAACAAGTACAAAAGTAAGCACTTTTTGTACGAGTTGCATACAATATTTTTTCTACGTTCATGCGAAAACCAAAAAATGTTATTTAGATGACACTAAGTCTAGGAAAATGTGACGTCTATTTGAACGTTTGTCATGATGACAAAACGCTGTAGTAGAAGACAGATGAATGCAATAAACATTTCTTGCACTAGTGCAATAAAGAACCACTTTTTCCACTAAATATAGTTCAATAAAGTTTTGTTTTTGCTTGAACGTAGAAAAATATTGTATGCAACTCGTACAATTTTCTTATTTGTTTTACCACAGAAAATAAAAATACTTTAGAGGCGTATCTAATGTATTATTCCACAGAACAAAAAAAAAATTTTTCCGCAAACTGGCGTATCAAACAAAATTTTAAAAAAAATATATTTATATTGATAATTTTATAAAAGTATTTATATAATATCCTCAAGTAAACTAATAACCTTCAATAACAAAAAAGTGATTCATAAAAAAAGATTTAATAACAACTAAAAATTGAATAATAAGAAACTATATTTCTTTAAAGTGGTTTCCTGTAAAATAACCAAAAGTGAGTTAAGCCTATCTGCGGAACGGACGACGATATGTGGTGTGTAGTTTTGAAGTTAAGTTAATGACAAAAATGCCAAATGCCAATTATTTTTCTTGTTGATATCAGCATACCGTTCGTTTAAGGCTTAACAATTTTTATTGGTTAGCCTCTCTAAATAGTGCCAATTATACAAATAATGTTCTCTATGTATAACACCACACATTGACCGAAAGACTAACAAATAATTTTGATATAATTGTATGCAGCATTATAAATATTATCACACACCGCAATACCTACTAAAAAATAGCGAGACTTGGATTCACGTAAATTTAGTGTTTTTCATGGTGTAAGGTAGTAAGGTACAAAGGTCTTTCAATGGGGACCTATTGCCTTCAAAAAATAAATAAAATTATTGATTTCAGAATTATAGTTTGGTTTTACTCTAATAAGAACCGTCACTTCTACAGGGTGATTCAGAACTTATCCCAAAAACTTTGAGGATATGTGCACCCGATAACACCAAAAAATATATATTTAATAAAACATTGGTAGATGGCTAATTGTACCTCAACGACATCTGATATAACAAAAAAAGTAAAGTAAAGTTTTTGCGCCTGGAGCGCGTGCCAACACTGCTGCCTGGCGAATAGGGTTGGAGATGGGATATGCTCCCTAGGTGGTAAACGAACGAGATCAGTACTTTTGTTTTATTTATCGTGGGAGTGTTAATCTTTAATGTTTTCAAAATGGCTGATGTGTTGAGTAATGGACATTATTCTTATTTATGGTGAAGTTAGATAAAATGCCCAATCGACACACGCCAAATCATGAAACTTTTACGGCCGTGGTGCAACGTGGACGTGATACTGATAACTTACATGCAAATCGTGGACGAACCCCGGGCGACCGCGACGTATTTTAGCAGCTGAAGAACAAGTGTTGAATGTGCTCGGTGAAAATCCGCGAATAAGAACAAGGCAGATTGCTAGACAGGTGCCTCGAGTATATCATTCAGCGGTGTGACATTTACTACACGAAGCTTAGTTATACCAATATTATATCCAGCTTGTTCAAGCACTGTTATCAGTGGATTATTAATTACGAGTTAAGTTTTGTGAGCGACTGTTGCAGAAAAATGCCTAATTTAATGCTGACGTACTAATTAGAGATGAAGCTTCATTTACTTGCAATGGAATATAAAACATTTACAATACACCGTTTGGGAACTCGAAAATCGGCACACAATTGAACGGGACCACTGTTCTTCACCGAATTTTTCGGCAGGAATTATTATTGATAAGCGCCGAATTGGACCGTTCATATTGCCCAATCGTAATCGATGGTTTAACAATATTTCGAATTTCTTCGCAATGACCTGCCCGATAGTTTTCAGAATACATATTATTTTTTTTGCGTTACCATATTTTTACATATACCTATGTTGAACATTTCCAATTTTGTTTCATATAAATTCTGAATCCCCTTGTATAAAACGCCAGACCTAAGGTTATTCCTTCGCTTTAAAATGTTATTACAAAATTACTAATTTCAACTTTAAAACTTCTAAACAATCTGTGTTTATAAGTCAATAAAATTATCATTAATTAATAGTTATGTAATAGGTTTAGAAATTATTAAGAAGAAATGGGAAATTTTACATTTACATCTTCATTAACAAAATAATTTTATGTTGTCGTTCTGTTAATATATACGTCTATTTCTAGAAATATAGTTATTATGTTTTATTAATCTTTATACACACACTTGCTTCAAAGTATGCATATTATGAAGTTTAAAATTTATACGTATAATACATACACCTATGCAATTTAAATTATACATAAACATATTAGTTCTTATTCATAAATATGTATAATGTAATGTTTGGAATTTATTTACCTATATTAGACCTAATATCTAACGGAGTTATCCTTGAGAATTATCAAAATTATACATAGTATACATAAATAATGTGACTTCATTATCTAATTTTTACTACGTTTGTAAAGAGCGTAAAATAATGATAATTGGTGTTAATAATTAACATAAATAAGTAAAATAGTTAAGATATTTTTAACTAGGTGATATAAATTTCTCAAAGTATTTAAATAATGCTCTTTGAACCTATAACAGATTACGACTAACGTGAAGTAAAATTAACTTGTTCTTCAGGCAGTAAAAAATCATTAAATAAAATAACAGAATTATTTTGAATATGGCCATTTTCAGCTTTAAATTTGGTGTTAAAATTGTGAACGTTTGTACGAAATCTGATTTTATTGTAAAAATATTGAGGTGATTTATTTCAAATGATTTTCATAAGAGAGTGTCACTCTGATGTATACGAGTGTTTTTCATATTTAACCACTTTACATCGTTTAATTTATATCTTACTGGATGGATTCTTTTTTATACCGTATATGAACCCAAGGCAGTGATTTTGACTTTTCCGAATTCGTTAGATGTCTCTTGTGTTAAACATGGACCGTAAACAGTATCTTGTAAGTGCTAGGTTCACACAACGTCAACTTCGTTAAAATTTTGTGATTCCTTCTCAAATGGTATCCCTATGGAATCTTCCTTTGCCACCATCATCTCCCTTGCTAATTTAAGTGCTGTAAATTAGTCACTTTCTTAACTATTTTAAAAGTCAAGTATAAATAATAGCGAGGCACTCATCCTTCTGAATTTTGTAAATTCACTAAACAACTTAACATTTTACATAAAAAACACAGAAATATTTAATTTTTTTAACAGTTGAACAGAATTGATGTTTCTTATGTCATGGGGAATTTGATTATATGGGCGAGGCCCCAGGTAAGTAAAATATCTTTGGGTAATAGTTTTCGTTACTTTAGGCATATTTAGCAAGTTTTTTGTAACTGGTTTCCCGACAATGACTAAATATTTTTATTTTTTCCAGCTTTTGATGCAACAATGTAGTACAACAGTACAACCAAAGTTTATAGAATAAATATATAAGTTGTATCACTCTCGAACACGCCCCGCCCTACCAATTCCGCTCTCCTTATCCGTCTCGGGGACGGTTCAGTACCCACCCAGGATCCTACAAGGTGGCCGACGCTAGAACTGTAACGTGTTGTGTGCGATCGATATAGTGAGACAAAAATTTTTGAATATCTGATAGTGTTTATTTTATTTTTCTTCTAAAATACCGGCGATATATTGTACTGTGAACAATTGTCCCTCAAGACGTGGCTTTTCCTTTTTCCGTTGTCCACTGTATGTATTTTATATGTCATCAACTAATATGTATAAAGAAACAGGTCACGATATAAAATTTTACGCGGTACGCCGATAAAAATTAGAATCTTCATTTGAAAGATTGTCCTGGTCAATGCTATAAAAAAAGTTAGAATTTGGAACAAACATGTTTCAAATGAAAAACCAAACATTGGTTTTTGTATGAACCAACAAGTAAGTTCTTTGTACTGGTACCTACATATTAAAAAAAAAGAGTAATGCGCAATAATTATGTAAGTACGTACATAATTGTGTCATGTAAATTTTAGACTCAAGCATTTTTGGTTCCAGCAGAGTTTCTGATAATACCAAAACTATGTTGGCGCCAAAATTTCAAGATGCTTAAGTTCAAATTGATACACTGATTCTAAGTGATACCTGTGCACAAACAGTATATGTATAATAAAAATGGTATGTAATGTACACTAGCATCTTTAAAAAAATTAAAATAACGTCTCAAATTAATTAATATACATATGAAAATACACAAATACTTAAATAATACTAAGTAAGAAAAATTACATGGACATACTTATACCTTGGGTTTTCATTTGAGTATTTTTTTTACTGAAAAGAATATATAGTTTATTAAATTACTAAACAAGAATATAACGCAATTAGTTTAAAAATGCGGATCTAAAAATAAAAATTAACGGGTCAGAGCGATTTTCCAAAAAAACGAACACCTGATTTTTAAATAAATTTATTCCATACTTTTGCCGCTCACTGTAAAAAAACCTTTGAAATCCGTTAGTATTAAGCATTTAATATAGGTACATATCTGCCTATACTTAAGAAAATGGCCCACTAATCTCCACATAATTTAATTTTTTAATCCCACTTAATATGAAATCGTGTCTGCTTTATCGCTTTTTTTAAGTGCCATATTCAAGTTCAATTAATTAATGTTTGACTTATCAAAAAGAAAGAAAAAGTCATTGAAATTATAAATGATCAGTGTAATGTAGAAAAAGTATAGTAATCTTATTAGTATAGTAGTTAGTAGTACCTAAATGTAGCTATTAATTTTATAGACAATTAAGTATACAACATTAGGAAATAAGAAGCAATATAAACAATAAACTAATATCATCTGCATTTATCGATATCACAAAACGACGCACGGTGTCGAAATATCGAGCAATTATAAAGTATATACATACGTAAATTTTTTAACACTCCAGTAAACATCTCGGTGTACACCAAAGTACTGTCCAGTACAGTTTTATTGTCCCACTTTTTCACTCATTCACCGAATCAACACGACAAACATTACGCTATAAAACAGAAACAGATTCACTGGTTGGCAAGCATGGCAAAGTTTATCACGTTTCAACATAATTCAACATACATTTTAATTTTGCTTTATTCACACGTTTAAAGAAGCGAATCCACAACGTAACACAAATAGAGGCGGTAAAAACGACGTTCGTTTTACCGACGTAGTTTGTGCGTAGGTCATTGATATCCGGAGGCAGAGGTATCTATTAAAATATCGATGTGTGTAGTAGTGAGAGCAGTCCATCGCTTACTGATTCATTTAAAAAAAAATGGGAGATAAGCTTTTTCATTGCTGTAGGTATCTTGTTTCTTTAGCAGAGACGGCTTATTAAAATTTATAATTATATTTCTTACTTGACAGTGCCAAGTTGGCACTATACGAATTCTTATGGAACTATTTAAATTAAATATCTCTTTAGAAACACTACTAGAAAAATATTAATGGAACTTTGGGTGATTGGGATTCTTACAAATATAATTTTATAAAAATAAAATCAAAAAGAGTAATTTAAAAATGATTCAAAAGTACACTTACGCACGGCACTGGACAAAACATTGAAAGAAATTCAAAAATAAAGAATTAAATTACATTTTACAACACCTATTTTACTATAGCAAATTCAATGCTTTTACCTCTATTGATATTAATTATCAAAATAATTTGTAGTTTTAATTAGTAAAATAGTTTGACAAAATTTTGAACAGTTTTTGTAACATCAGATATGTCAAATTATTTTATTGATTAAGTATTTGTTACAAAATTGTTGGTTGGAGCGCTTTTGGCCGTTATATATTCGTTTTACTTCGGTACCTTTGAATATCCACAGGTGGCATGGGATAACATTGCTGTTATTTGCTAAGCTCTATATTATTCAGTTCTCTAAAATTATTCGAGTTTGTAGATAACACTATTTAAAAAATAAGGCAACCTTAAAGAATCGATCCCAATTTACTAACGCAAATTTTAAGACGTTTACACACAATATGTATATGCAACACAATAATGTTAATAAAAACTCTAAAAAGTAATAACTAAGTAAACGTGAAAACATAAAGACCAGATACCAGATAAAGTTTAGTTAGACTATGTTCACTACATACTTATATACAGGTTTTTTCTTTTACTTCCACTGTATACACTTCAACACCAAACCTTTTCTTTCACAGTATAAATACACTGATCGTCTCGTACCCACAGTTTTGCGTGGTTTTGCCCAGATTCGCCATCACTTAACATGTCATGCAGCTTGTTATGGTTACTAGAAGTTGTCCCATTTTTGTTTATGCACACTCACAAATATCGGGCAAACACTTGCCTCTATTGTTTACTTCTTTAATATTGATAAAAAACAACTTACGTTAGAGGCGCTTTTACTTAACCTTAGTTTGTAATTTTGTAAAACAGTATTGCATTTTTTTGCAGTGGTAATAATTTTTGAAATGTAGTTATAGAAAAAATATTTTAGTTTTAATCAGATATACAAGCTTTTTTAGTATCGACACATATTCTGGACACCCTGTATTTTATTATACATCGTCTAATTTCTAGTTTTTCACTTAACGATAGTTTATACAGAGTGTTTCGCGGGGAACCTGAAATATTATAAGAATGTCTTTTATAGAAAATTTTTTTTTCTAAATATTTTGAAAACGTTCGCAGACATTACACTGATCTTTAGTGGCAAGTAAAGTGGCAGAAAAGATGGAATTACTGGGATTAAATCAGTAGATAAAATTATTTCATGCATCAAAATGTTTGTACACTATGGGATATTATCATTAGTGTATGGCATAATTATGGTAAGTTTTTCGAAAGTCATTTGATAGGTTTTACTGAAAAAACTTAGAAATATCGATATATTCAAAATATTTTATAGTAGTAACTCGACAACCATTCGTTGTGCGTTTTTGAAAATCGGGGAATTTGTAAAGCATATTATGGTGCTTAAAGCCATTTTTGTAATCCCCGTAGAAATGTGTCAAAGGGGTGAGAAAGTTATGTAGAAATATCATATCGATATTTTACAACTTGAATTAATTTAATCATAATTAATTTGACAACCTGATCTACTAGATCACTCATTTTCAAAAGAAAACTTCTGAAATTTTATTTAAAAAAATATTAATTAGAAAAAATCCTTGACAAATCCCTATATAAGATCCACTCTATTTTCCTGGATAAAACTAAATAGGAACAACATATAAAAATCATTCATCCAGTACTTACTCGCTACTTCTTGAATATAAATAAACATAAATGAAATCCTGCTAATTTACATCTACGAGACCACTCATTAATCAGCTCTTCATTGAAAAGATAAAATTTATTAGATACATCAAGACCTCCAAAATTAATTAGGTGTCGAAATGTACAGCGAAGAAATGTTGAAACATTATCCTAACGAAAATCTAACTTATTACGAACCTGTCGAGTTGTTGATAAATTCAGCGAAATCATTTTAAATTCCAGATAAGATACGATATTTAAATGCAAATTCTGTTAATATTTTCAACATTTATTCTACATTTAGTCCTTATTTAAATATATTTTAATAATGCAAACGCCATTAGATAAAACCAACCAGTTTTTAATTATTTTAAACATAACTACGAAATATCTACGTTGTATTCGGTCATTGGGTACAATAATTGTGGCAAATTTATAGTATAGTATAATATTGTTATCTTTCTTAATCTAGCAGATATTAACTGATACATAAACATATTATGCTGAACTAATGAATTTCTGTAGAAATAATACTTATCGATCATGTAGATCAAAATTTAAGTTTTAACTAGCGTACATTGATAACAATGGATGAAAATGTCCATGTTTCGTTATGCCCTTTTTTACATAATTTTTACTGGAAAATTTTAATTTACATTATGGTAAATTTTCAAAGTAAATTAGTATATTAAGGAATAATAAGTGTATGTGTTTTTACCTAATAAAATTAGGAAATTTCAGAAATAGTGTGGTACTTTTATTTATTATCAAAACAACGCCATTAAATGTGTCTCTAAATCATACAACATTTATTTCAAACATAATGATCGGTCAGTGGTCGCGCGGTTTAAGGCGTTAGTACTTGAATCGAGGTGACTAGACGGAGTTGGTTCGAGCCCAGCTGCCGGTAGACCGTATATAAGCTATATTCGTGGAGGGATTGGCACCCTCTCTGCGGGTATGGTAGGGTAGAATAATGTTAGCTTGGGTCAATGTGAGAGATTGATGCCGGTTGATATTTGACCACCCCTCTAATTAATGAGGTTTTCCAGGTTTTCCTCATTCCTGCACTGAATAGTGGTTAGGGCCTACCAACGTAAGTCGTTCCTGGGCGCAAATGCGGCCTGCTTAATAATAATATGCCGCCCCCTCTCCCGCACAAGTCTCCGACTTCTGGGCTAATCCCTGTGATTAGAATGAGGGGTAGAGATATTATATTATTATTATTATAATATCTTTATGACAGTTAAATTAGTAATTTCTTACAACAGGATATTAACATTAGTTGTAGTTACGTTAATTATAAATTTACTGTATCTAAAATTCGAGCTGAACATATTTATTTACACAAAGATGTACGTATATCTTCAAATATTTGCAAATACCAAAGAATATATAATATGTTGATGTTTCACGAATTATATAGTATTTTTAGCAGCAAAAATATTTAACAATACACTTTTACAGAGAAAAATTTATAATTCACATTTAGAGGATGGGTGCAATAAAAAAATCTTCCTACACATAAGTTATTTCTGCTCCTGACAAGGAGACAAGGCCTTTTTAACTATGTATTTAGAAATCAAAATGTGACATATACTTTTTTTACGACATTAAAAGTAAAAACTTTTCCCTCTTTTCAACTTTATCTGTCAACACACTCTCCATACGGCTACAAAAATAATATAATACATTTTTAAATTGGTTTCTAGAACACTATTCAGGTTAAACAAAACGAAAATATTTGAACTGATTGATGATCTCGTTGGTATATAAATTTTGTATGTGCATATTGTTCAATTTTTTACACACTGATATTCAGTCATATATGTGAAATAATATTAGTTATTGCAAAAGTTGTTCCTAAGCATATTTTTCAATGTTAGTTATAAAGATAAGTATATATAAAATATAAAAAAATTAAATTATCTACTCATTAAAATTACATGGGTATATATATATTTACAACCAAAAAATGACAATCACATAATATAATATAGAATTTTATCCATGTTTATTTCTGTAATATTACAGTGTACTTATTTCATTTACAAAATTATTATGTAATTTTACATAACTTTACGCTGGTCACAAATTGCCAATGTAAAGTTATGTGAAATTACAGACAAATTTTTATCAGTGTAAGGATATTGATTTTATAATTAATAATTGTAATGAATGTCTAAATTAAATGTGAAAAAGGTATATCCACTATAAAGGTACTTTAGCTAACATAAATCAATTTCGCTACAATTCATATTAATTAAGTTATATATATATATATACAGGGTGGATCAATAATAATGAGCCAGAGAGCAGGGAGCGACATCTTTGGGACATTATATGAAGATATAGCTTACTAAAGAACGTTAGGGGTCTTCCAACGAAATTATTAGACTTACTACTCTATCTGCTGCTATATTGTATGTTTAACTGGCTGAATTATAATTAAATAAATAATATCGCCTATTGTGAATTTATTGATACAACTCAGTATGAGGTGTTTCGGAAGGATCATCAAACATCTGCATCTAAAAAAACAAAAGGTGGTTCGTTCATAGCACTTCGTATTCGTCTTTCATTTATATTATTACCCGTATGATATTCGTATACTATGAAGAACAAATTAAGGGTGGTATAATGTTCGGCCAAACTGTGTAGCTTTTATCAGGCTCCGCCCATCAGCACCTCCAACAGCAAATTTAACTTTGTGCCCCTGTAAGTTAGGCAATTGTATGCAGAAATTTAGCAAAACATGTCTTCTTGGCGGACAAATTTCATGAATATAAATGCAAAAAATTGAAATCTGAGGCAATTGTCTGTTATATGAAGACTTGATTTAAGAGCCTACAGCTTTCTTTTTTATAATAGTGAAAATATGGCTCTGCTGTCTAGTAAAATAGACTTTTATTAGTTGATTAAAACTTGCGCCATCTTAATACGAATTTTCATTGAGGAGAAATATGAAAGCGCGTGGACGTTTAAAAACGGCTTTGTAAAATTACGAACATTACAGCCTTAAAACAAATATTAAATTAATGATTTTTTATTAGTCATTTTAACAAGTTTATTGAAAGTAGTGTTAATTTAGTACAAATTTATGCTTTTTTATAAATTTATATTTGAAGGCCCCATAAAAAGTCGGCCCAAACCGAATTATAGCTGAATTTTCTGTACGTACTTAAGAAACACTCTGTATATACATATTAATAAACGATTCCATCTTCTGTGTTGGGTTTCTTAAAGTATATAAACATAAGACAAAATTGTATTCACTTCTAATAGTTGTTTAGTCTAGTTGAAATTAAATCTCGCCTCACAGGCGGCATATTATTTAGTTTATAAAATTACTGAATAAGCATATTCCCAATAACACCAGAGAGTCAACGTTTCATATTCACTTATATATGAGCTCTTGTGCTAAGACCATATAATATAAAGAAAACTTAAATATAAAAGTTATAAGACTTACAGTGGTTTTATTTAAAATAACCATAACCACCCTTTAGGTTATGGGCCCAGACATCGTGTGTGATAGTGAATAAATAAAATAAATATATATAATAAAAGTAAAAGTAAGCCATAAATATGTCAAGTGCATCAACTGTGGTAAAACGCAATCTCAAACAGTTTAATGGTGAAAACTATTTAATGTGGAAATTCAGACTCAAAGAAATTATTGAACAAGAAGGTGCTAGTAAAGTGCTAAGTGAAGATCCGCCAATACCAGTGAGGAGTGGATAAAATGGGAAAGATTTGCAAGAGGTACATTAATTGAATACCTAGATGACACTATTATCTCACAAGTGCCACCAGGTCGTGCAACAGCTCGAGAAATTTTGGAAAAATTTGACACCCTATGCATGCACAAAAGTGTCGACACAGCTATGTCTCCAGGATCGGCTATTTAATTATAAACTAAAGCCAGGTACAACATTAAAAAGGCACATGTTAGATATTGATGAAATGATTCGTGATTTAGCTGCTTGTGGC
Organism: Monochamus saltuarius; assembly: GCA_025584915.1. Lineage (NCBI taxonomy): Eukaryota > Metazoa > Arthropoda > Insecta > Coleoptera > Cerambycidae > Monochamus > Monochamus saltuarius. The sequence goes on along the minus strand of CM046723.1, from coordinate 20,010,935 downwards.
ATGGAAGTGAGTGAAATAACTAAAGTATGGTACACATTAAATTCGCTGCCAGCAAGTTATATGCCAATAAAAGCTGCAATTAAAACGATGACTGACGATAAAATAACTTTAGCATTTGTGAAAGGGATGCTATTGGAACATGAGGAATTTCTAGAGCGAGATAATACTGATATAAGTATGAAAGCTCTACATTTGCGGACCACTAGTGCAAATGAAAATTGAAAGAACAAATTTATTCAGAAGAATAAATATATGTTCAAAAATAAGCAAATCAAAAAATGTTTTCATTGTGGACGAAAAAAATCATTTCAAACGTGATTGTCATTTTTATAAACAAAGTTTAAAAATGCAAGAAAGGCAAAACAAGAAAAGAAACAATCATGAGGCTGGAGCTTCAACAGCAGTGATTGATGAACCATTTGTCTTTATGATGTGTCATGAAAATTCGTTTAATGATGAAACATCCAGGCGTTTTGTGTTGGACTCTGGTGCGACAGAACACATCATAAATGATGTAAGTCTTTTCACCGAATATAAACAGCTTCTGGAACCAGTTCGTATAACTGTGGCGAAGAAAGGAACTGTCATTGAGGCAACACATATCGGCCAAATAAAAGTCACCTCATCCCTTGGTCATAGCGGCAAGCTGAAGGATGTTCTGTACTGCAAAAGTGTACCTGCCAACCTTATTTCAGTGAGGCGCATCCAGGAGGCAGGAATGTCGGTGAAGTTTACAGAAACTGGCCAAGTGGAGATCAGAAAAGGGGACACGGCGATAATTCAAGGTAAGCGCATAAATAATTTGTATATTATTGAATTAATAGTACAAAATGCGCACAAGAAAGCACGGGCTGCGGGCCACGTGGCTGAAGCTAACATTGTTGATAAAAATAAATTGTGGCATGACCGTTTGGGCCACATAAGCAAAAATAAATTTACTAAACTTAAAGTAAATAAATTAGCATATGATAATGTTTGTTTAAAAGATATAAATACTATTGATTGGTTATGAGAAGCTTGTATTAGCGGAAAACAAGCACGTCTCCCTTTGCAAAATTAAAAGATAAAGAGTACATACAAAGGCCACTTTTTGTTGTACATTCTGACGTATGTGGACCAATCACACCATCTACATTAGATGGAAAGAATTATTTTGTAAACTTTATCGATGATTTTACTCATTATACTGTAACTTATTTGATGGCAAATAAATCAGAAGTCTTTACTTGTTTTCAAAATTATACTACAAAAAGTGAAGCTCATTTTAACACAAAATTGGTTAATTTATATTGTGATAATGGTAGAGAGTATTTATCGAATGAAATGAAAGAATACTGTAAACAAAAGGGAATAACATATCATCTTACGGTGCCATACACTCCGCAGCAAAACGGACTAGCGGAACGTATGAATCGAACCTTAGTAGAAAAGGCACGTGCAATGGTGCACGGTGTGAATTTAGATAAACGCTTCTGGGGCGAAGCAGTGTTAACTGCAACCTATTTGGTAAATCGGTTACCAACAAAAGCGGTAAAATTAAATAAGACACCGTATGAGATGTGGCACAAAATAAAACCAAAATTAGGTTATTTGAAACTTTTGGTTGTACGGTATATGTACACAATAAAACGAGAAGAGGTAAATTTGATAGTAAGTCAATAAAAGGAATTCTCGTAGGTTACGTGCCAAATGGGTATACAATTTTTAATCCGGAATCGGGAAAATCCATAGTTGCACGTGATGTAATTTTGATGAAATTACGTACAATATATCAAGACAAGAACTTGATAACATGGTCAAAATTAGTAGCGATATAAATACAGATGAATATGTACCAAAAGGTGCAGAAAATATTTCAGTAGACGGTCCTGCTGAGGATAAATCTGTAGAAATTTTCAGGATTCAGAATTAAATTCTGAGAATAGGAGCCATTAAAAATTTCAATTATTATTAACAAAACGAAGAGAAAAAGATGGTCTCCGTTTTTGCAATAACTATGGAACTATTAAAGATAGCGCCAATATTAAAAGATTCTAAAGAGGAGAAAATTTCACAAAAGTCGATTCCCGGAGTTGTAGCTCCATTATTTATAATTTTATTTTACGTTGAAAATAGGGTTCCGCGCGGCCGTTGTGGCGCTTACGTCCACTTTGCTCGGTGACGACGCGACGGCGCCACAACGGCCGCGCGGAACCCTATTTTCAACGTAAAATTAAAATTATAAATAATGGAGCTACAACTCCGGGAATCGGGACTTTTTTTTGTGAAATTTTCTCCTCTTTAGGATCTTTGTTAATATTGGCGCTATCTTTAATAGTTCCATAGTTATTGCAAAAACGGAGACCATCTTTTTTCTCTTCGTTTTTTGTTAATAATAATTGAAATTTTTAATGGCAAAAATTCAAAATTCCTATTCTCAGAATTTAATTCTGAATCTGATAAACCAAACCCCATATTTTTAAATTTAGTCTAACTATTATTGGCAGGAAACTCACTTCTCGACTAGACTAACAGTAAAAGGTGCAAGCAAACGCTTAATGAAAAAGTTGTCCCTGCAAATTGCATCCGAGATCAAACATCCTCTATAAAGGATGTCCCTGATCCACAAGGTACGAGCTCGAATAGCAGTGAAAAAGAAAGTCCATGGAACTCTTCTAATAAGTTGAAATTAAATAGTCAGCCGGATGTGAGGAGAAGTAAAAGGTTGGAAAGTAAACCAACAGTATCGTATAAAGGCCATGATTTTGATATATATAATTATTTAGTAGGTGATCAAATATTTAAAAGTGACATTCCAAAATGTTATCAAGATGTAGCTAAAAATCCATCTAGATTAAAATGGGAAAAAGCTATACAAAATGAATTAGAATCATTAGAACGTAATAAAACATGGACGCTGGTACAGAAGCCAAATAATATAAATATTGTTGATTGTAAATGGGTATTTACAATAAAAGCGATAGTAAATTTGGTAATTTGGTAAATTATAAAGCTCGTTTAGTAGCTCGCGGTTTTAGCCAAAGAAAAACAATAGACTATGATGAAACATTTGCGCCGGTAGCGCGTATTAGTACAATTAGGTGCATACTTGCCTTGGAAAATCAATATGAATTATTAGTCAATAAATTGGATGTCAAGACAGCATTTCTTAATGGTAGTTTAAAGGAAAATATTTATATGAGGGTGCCTGACGGCGTTGCAATCCAAACAAATAATGTAGTGTGTAAACTAAATAAATCTCTATATGGGTTAAAGCAATCAGCACGCTGCTGGTATGAGTGTTTTAACAACGTATTGCTTGAAAAGGATTTGTAAATTCATCAGCTGATCATTGTTTATATTTCTTAAATAGAGGTCATGTCCTGAAAAGCATTTATGTAATTTTGTATGTTGATGACTTAGTCATAGTTACTAGAGATATAAATACAATGAATGAGTTTCAGAAATTTTTAATGAAACAATTTGAAATAGTTGATTTACAGGAAATACATTATTTTTGGGAATCAGAATAAACAGAAAATTCTGAAATTTCACTTGATCAAACTACGTATTTAAAATCAATATTAAGTAAATTTAACATGAGTGATTTCAATCCAGTCAGTACACCGTTGCCTCTGAAACTAAACTATTCAGAATTAAATTCAGAAAATAGTTACGATGCACCTTGTCGAAATTTGATAGGTTGTTTAATGTTTGCTATGCTCTGTACTCGGCCTGATCTATGTACTGCAGTAAATCTGCTAAGTCGATATCAAAATAAATGTAATAAAGAACTGTGGTTATGCTTAAAGCGGATATTAAGATATGTAAAAGGGACAATTAATATAAAATTAATATATAAACGTAATGATAATTACGAACAAATTTTAACAGGCTATGTTGATGCAGATTGGGCAAGTAATGAATTAGATCGTCGAAGTACAACAGGATGTTTATTTAAATTATTTAAAATTGTACAGTGACATGGATCACACGACGACAAAATTCAGTTGCTGCTTCATCAACTGAGTCTGAATACATGGCTGTTTTTGAAGCAGTCAAAGAGGCTTTATGGATTAAGTCATTGTTAAGTAGTATTAATGTTGATATGCTGGAACCAATAACTTTGTATGAAGATAATCAAAGTTGTATTGCAATGGCAAATAATCCAGTTAATCATAAACGTTCTAAACATATCGATGTTAAATACCATTTTATTAGAGAACAAATAGAGAACAATACTGTCTGCTTGAAATATTTGTCTACAGGTCTTCAGGAGGCTGATCTATTGACAAAACCGTTACCAGCACCTCAGTTTAAGGAATTGAGAGAAAAAATAGGACTGGTAGATGAACAAGAAAATTCAAATATGGCTTAGCATGGTCTGGTCAAGTTTTTTGTGGGGTTTTTTCCTTGGCCCTTGCAACGAATGTTGGACCTTCTTTTCTTTGATTATAATCTCCCCTTTATAACAGCAAATATAAGCTCATAAAATTTTGTGTTGGGTTTATTAAAGTATATAAACATAAGACAAAATTGTATTCACTTCTAACAGTTGTTTAGTCTAATAGAAATTAAATCTCGCCTCACAGGCGGCATATTATTTAGTTTATAAAATTACTGAATAAGCATATTCCCAATAACACCAGAGAGTCAACGTTTCATATTCACTTATATATGAGCTCTTGTGCTAAGACCATATAAAAAGAAAACTTAAATATAAAAGTTATAAGACTTACAGTGGTTTTATTTAAAATAACCATAACCACCCTTTAATCTGTTTAAAATTAACTTAATTTATTCATAAATAATAAATTCATCTTCCATATTCTGTTTTCCTTTGATTGAGAAATAGGTTTTCATTAGATAATATTTTGTTGTCGCTCTCATCCATAAACCATTCATGAATTTGTTTTAAAATGTATAAATTGTATTCCGCAAACAAGTTTGTATATCAGTACGCGGTGTAGAACTAACAACAAGAAACGATATTTTGCAAACACGGAATTCCGTGTTTGCAAAATATCGTTTCTCGCCGATCGCGATAAAGGTCGACAGCTTTCAATGGTGTCTACTGCATGTAGAACGCTTCGTGTCTGTGACATTTTCAGTCCGGCATGGAGTAGCGAACGGCCGATAGATGTAGTTGTTAGTTCTACACCGCGTACTCATGGTCCCTTCTGTCGGGTTAGACAGACGAAAGCAGCTAGGATTATTCGTCGGATACCTCACCTAGGGCATACTGATGAGAGCTAATAAGCTCGAAACCGGTATATGTCTGGTGGGCGTCTGACGAATGACTCTAGCTGTTGCTATAGGTTTTCCAGGTGTAATTCAATGCTGGTCGGGGCATTAGCCCGCAGAGTAGTTGTTTCCTGGAATTCCGTGTTTGCAAAATATCGTTTCTCGCCGATCGCGATAAAGGTCGACAGCTTTCAATGGTGTCTACTGCATGTAGAACGCTTCGTGTCTGTGACATTTTCAGTCCGGCATGGAGTAGCGAACGGCCGATAGATGTAGTTGTTAGTTCTACACCGCGTACTCATGGTCCCTTCTGTCGGGTTAGACAGACGAAAGCAGCTAGGATTATTCGTCGGATATCTCACCTATGGCATACTGATGAGAGCTAATAAGCTCGAAACCGGTATATGTCTGGTGGGCGTCTGACGAATGACTCTAACTGTTGCTATAGGTTTTCCAGGTGTAATTCAATGCTGGTCGGGGCATTAGCCCGCAGAGTAGTTGTTTCCTGGAATTCCGTGTTTGCAAGTTTGTATATCAATAAGACGGGCATTATTTCAATTTGCAGTAAATGAATCACTGTGAGCAAAGATAAACGGTGTTGCAATTCAGCTATATATATATAAATAAGTACTTTAGTATTTGTAGTAAATAAGTTTCACACCCACACCAGAGCATATTTTATTCATATGCTAAAATCTAGAATTATGATATTCAGGAATGTTTGGCAAACTGTGGCGAATTATTTTATTTCACTTAAATTGTATAACACTTTTGCAATTATGTAGGAATTGTTTCACAGGTAGCTAAATATACATTGCTTTATCTAACATTTTTAACATTTTCTAATTAAATATTACCAATGTCAACTATAATCAAGTTGTTTATTAGCTGACGACGGCCTAAAATCTCTGTCACTGTTATGTAAATAAAAGTTGAATTAGCGTTCAAAAGTAGCTAATACTAATGATGATACTTGTACATCTGTATCTTAAACGGTTCACGTGATTTCGTCAAAAAACTGAAACACAATATTTTTTTATACTCTATATCTCGAAAACGTTTGCGGACCGATGTTAATAAAATTCTTAAAATGAGCAAAAGGATCGCACTCTCCATTTTCCGTTTTATACACCCTGTATGTATTTAAAAGTTGTTATGTAGATCTATTTCAATACTTGCAGCATGAATATTTTTTATTAATATATGTGTCGCATCGCATACATAAATTTAGAAGAAAGAAGAATAAGTTTTAACACTCATTCATATACAAGGTGTGCAATTTTTCGTTCTCAACTTTGGGAAGGATAAAGCGTGAAAAAAATAGCAACTAACCAGGTAAACAAGTATTATTTGTTCAAATTTAGTACACAGTAATCTTAATACATAGTTAATATCTTGACCTAAATAATTTTATTCGACTAAGGCCAGTGACGTAATTATTGGGTTTTGTTCTATAATAATAATAATATCTCTACCCCTCATTCTAATCACAGGTATTAGCCCAGAAGTCCGAGACTTGTGCGGGAGAGGGGGCGGCATATTATTATTAAGCAGGCCGCATTTGCGCCCAGGAACGACTTACGTTGGTAGGCCCTAACCACTATTCAGTGCAGGAATGAGGAAAACCTGGAAAACCTCATTAATTAGGGGGGTAGTCAAATATCAACCGGCATCAATCTCTCACATTGACCCAAGCCAACATTATTCCACCCTACCATACCCACAGAGAGGGTGCCAATCCTCTCTACGAATATAGCTTATATACGGTCTACCGGCAGCTGGGCTCGAACCAACTCCGTCTAGTCACCTCGTTTCAAGTACTAACGCCTTAAACCGCGCGACCACTGACACTGAAATGTATTATTTCATTGAAAATATTAAAATTTTGTGAAAGTGATATTCTTTTGATTTTTAAGATATTTTCATTTTTTCTAGCAGTTATATTTAAAAAGTAAAATCAATAATATACTAAACCCAAAAAAATATATTGAAGTCAAAATATTAACATTTTATTTCTATTTTTACTGTATTGTAAAGGTAAGCTAATATACATTTTCCTACAATTCCTGTTAATTAAGTCATATGTATGTTCTTTGATACCAATTGTCTAGGTATGCTAATGAATAATTCCATAGATAAAGCTGTTGTTGGGTTTCTTGAAGTATATAAACATAAGACAAAATTGTATTCACTTCTAATAGTTGTTTAGACTAGTTGAAATTAAATCTCGCCTCACAGGCGGCATATTATTTAGTTTATAAAATTACTGAATAAGCATATTCCCAATAACACCAGAGAGTCAACGTCTCTTAGTTACTTATATATGAGCTCTTGTGCTAAGAACATATAAAGATTATAAAGAAAACTTAAATATAAAAGTTATCAGACTTACAGTGGTTTTATTTAAAATAACCATAACCACCCTTTAGCTGTATTCAATAATTATCTAAAATAAAAATGTATCTAGCTAATTTACTAACAATAGACAAAATAATGTGAATTTCATAAAATTGAAAATGCATTGAATTTATCATAGTAACTGTTCGAAGTTATTTCTGTGATTTTCAATATACAATTGAGCTTGTCGAATCCATGATGATGATGATGATGATGATTATTATTATTATTATACCTACATCATAGCTTTTATGTGACCCGAAAAATAAAAGTCAAACGGATTTAGATCAGGCGATCGAGAGAGCCAACCAAGTGGGCTATCTCGACGTATCTATCGTTCGACAAACACATTATCCAAATATTGTCGCACTAGTCGCGCAGAATTTGGTAGAGTTTAGGTTTAGGCTGATGTAGCAGCCACTCGCAAAAGTTCATTTTAAGCTGAAGATCCCTGAGAAGCAAGTCGTGCTTTAACATTTGTCAAACTGTAGATTATACTATCCCAAATTGCTCTGCAATTGTCCTAGTGCTTATGCTAGGCTGCTACTCGACGACATTTAAATTCTCTTCTTCGAAATTCATAATTTGCCTAGATCTCATGGCTCCCCGATCTTGCCCAGACCTCGGCCGCAAATTGTCAGTTTCTCTACCCCGCTGAACCACATGTAAAAAGGCTTCACGTCTCGGATGTTATCTTTAGTGAAACCTTTGGGCATAAAGATTAGCTGCAGCCACTGAATTTTGATGTGATTCTGCATATGTCAGTATTAGATTATGCTTATAATCGGGTGAAAACAAACTACAGTAGAATCAGAACTGATAACAAAGTACAAGATGTCTCAAACTCGATAGTATGTGCCTACTGTGAGGATACAAAAAATTTAAATAAAATTTGGAACACTTGGTGTTAAATGGGACAAGGTAAAATGCATTTTTAATCGAAAGTATTTGGGATTTGACAGAAACTACTAATGACGTCATCAATTATATTTTTTCCAAAAAGATACCCAAAGGTTCCTCTTAAAATGCTCTCAGAAATTACCATCTAAAAATCACATTAACAGTAGAAGGATCAGGTAGTCGTTGGAAAATAAATGAATGCTAATTGTTAAGTGCATAAATGTCACAAAATACTTGTCATTACTCAATACGAACATCAAGCGTATAACTTTTGCGCTTACAAAATGTTATCTCATTCAGAAAAAATCAAGAAGAACTGTAGAGTTACATCGAGAAAGATATCCAGAACGCCTCATTCATGATCATAGAACCTTTACAAGATTGAAAACAGACTTAATTTTATAGCTCAAATTGTAGTAAATGTAGAAACTGTTGATAAGAACCTTTTTCGGCACGTTATTTGGACGGACGAAAGTTGGTTTGTCAGTAATGGTTTGCCAAACAAGCGCAACGAACACTACTGGTTCATTGAAAATACTCACATTGTAAATCCAGCCCAAAACCAAGGCCATTTTGGAGTAAATGTACGGCATCATTGGTAGGCCTTATTTCATTTAATTGGGCCTTAATTTCATGAACATACATTGAACAGCGTGAGGTACCTAAATTTCCTACAAGAAGAACTTTCTACACTTCTGGAGAATGTACAGTGCGTTTCAATAACTTTGATAACATTTTGATCAGCTGTAACTTTTCTGTTTTTAAAGATATCGGAATGAAACAAAAACCATATTACATAGTGGACTACCAAGTTTTTTCTTATTTGAAAAAAAAAACAAAAGACCAATGATTTTGAGAGATCTTAACCTAACTTATATTTTTTTAATGGACCGCCCTGTATATTATTAGATATTTGGATTCTACTCAAAATTCCAAGCATCTTTTATAAAGCATATCCTATACCTATCTTCAACTGTTTCTGAGAAATAGTTTTACAAACATGTCAAATTATCACAAAAATCGCTCTACTTGTCTGCCATTTTCCTCAACAGAACAAAATACTAAGGCTCGATTGTTACCAGCACGGCTCAAGCAATGCCGAACTTCAGCTTTAGCTCAGTGCAAAGTGTGCCATGAACAAGTAGAGCAATTTTATGATAATTTGGCATGTTTGTAAAACTATTTCTCAGAAACAGTTGAAGATAGGTATAGATATGCTTTGTAAAATATGCTTGGAATTTTGAGTAGAATCCAAATATCCAATAATATACAGGGCGTTCCATTTAAAAATATGTTAGGTTAAGATCTCTCAAAATCACTGGTCTTTGTTTTTCAAATAAAAAACTTGCTAGTCCACTATGTAATATTTTTTTGTTTCATTCCGATATCTTTAAAAACAGAAAAGTTACAGCTGATCAAAATGTTATCAAAGTTATTGAAACGCACTGTACCTTTGCAGCTAAGGAGAAACCTATGCGACGGAGCTCCACCCCACAAGATCAGGATTATGCAGCAATATTTAAATAACACTTTCCCAGAAAAATAGATTGGGATTAATGGACCTGTTCAATGACCTGGAAAGTTGCCAGATCTAACACTCCTCGATTTTTTATGGGGGGTTTAAAAAAATAAGGTTTGCGAAATAATCATTTGAAAGAAAAAATTACAAACGCTTGTAATGAGTTAAACGGCGAAATGTTAATAAATGCAGCCCACAAAGAAGTCAGGCGAAGATTGGATATGTGTCATGGAATGAGAGAAGGTCATATAGAGAATATATTGTAATATGTATTATCACCTTTTGTTTTGACTATATTAAAGAATTATCGAGTTTAATCCTGTTATTTATTCGTAATGGCATATATTATGTACTTTAAACAACGAACATTCAATTATTATTATTAGGTGGTATTTCTTTTGAGACTCTACGACGATATTGCTTTTAACTTTAAAAAGTAATACAGAAAAATTTCTCTAATAAAAGTTTATTAGAAAAAAGACCTTTTTAACACAAACAAATATAGGTGTTTCTGGAAAAAAATATAATTGCCTCATCCCATTTAACACTACGTGTCCTAAACTTTATTTAAATTTGTTGTCTTCACAGTAGACCCATACTATCGAGTTTACTGCTATAAATACCAAACATAGTCCTGACTTGTTTACTTCATATATTTTAAAAAATTTCACCTAATAAATTTTTGTCAACCTCCGAAATTAAGAATATTTGACTAAATTTTTTTCACTTTTCGTAATTATTTGTCGTCAGCTATAATTCCACAAGTTTATGCGCATAGGTTAAGAATCACCCTGTATAAAATGTAACGTAATGTAAATGTGGAGTCGGGAAAAAGCAGTTCTAATATTAGATTTCCAAATAAACAAATATCCTGTCAATAATAAATACACCATCGGTGTTGCGTAGATATAGTAGCGGATATAAATACAAATAAATACTAAATATCCTTCAAATTTAACAAATACGAACCCACCTTTTTCTAGTATTAGATAGAATGCTTCGTCCTCGGCAATAAAAATTTGCCAGCGTATTCGCAACAGTAAATATTTATCAGCATTTAACTGAAATAGATTTCATAGAAAGTGTGTCATTTTTAAATATATTACGGCATCCCAAAGTTCGACAATAACAGAACAGTTAAATCGTTAAATCTACAAATTCCTATTATCTGTACAGCAAACACACAACAAAATATATTGTTATTTACATCTTTTCACACTTTTCAGAAACAGCTTGATAATTATATTAATTATTTATTTATTCTAGCTGTTCAATTTTAATACTAAGAAGTCATAATGATAAATTAGCATTAAAAAATTTTGAGGAAGATTTATATACTTTTTTTTACTGTATTAGAAAGGTATTTTAAGCTAATACATGTATATCAAATCTCGTACAATTCAAGAGTGAACTTAGATATTTATAGAGTGTTTTCATTAAACCAGGTTAGCAAATTTAGCTAGATTAATTCTTTTAGATAATTATTGAATCGAGTTTTGTCTGTGGATTTGATCATTAGCATACCTAGATCTTTGGTATCAGAGAGCATACATATCACTTCATTGATAGGAATTGTAGGAGATTTGATATACAGGGTGTTAAAAAAAGAGTGTAAAATATCTCAGAAGGTAATAGTATGAACCAAAATAAGCAGACAAGTCTTAATAAACATGGGTCCGCAAAGTAACGGTTGCGGAGATATGGACCACTATTCGTTTTTAAATACTTTATTTTATTAGGAATAAACCGACAAAGGAAGCTTTTAACAAACAAAAAACAAAGTTACAGAAGATGTTCAAAGTACCCTCCGTCCATTTCCAAGCAGGCACGACATCTTTGTATTTTAAGCTAATATATGTACGAGTATATCAAATCTCCTACAATTCAAGAGTGAACTTAGATATTTATAGAGTGTTTTCATTAAACCAGGTTAGCAAATTTAGCTAGATTAATTCTTTTAGATAATTTTTGAATAGAGTTTTGTCTGTGGAATTGTTCATTAGCATACCTAGATGTTTGGTATCAGAGAGCATACATATCACTTCATTGATTGGAATTGTAGGAGATTTGATATACAGGGTGTTAAAAAAAGTGTAAAATATTTCAGGAGATAATAGTATGAACCAAAATAAGCAGAAAAGTCTTAATAAACGTGGGCCCGCAAACATTTTATTTTATTAGGAATAAACCCACAAAGCTTTTAACAAACAAAAAACAAAGTTACAGAAGATGTTCAAATTGCCCTCCGTACATTTTCAAGCAGGCACGACATCTGCAAAAAAAAAGTAGGCAACTAGCAACACGTTGTGACAACACAACGGTAACATTCCCTGTCAATCCCGTCATGTCATAATTTAATTTCTGTGCTTACCATGTGTTAACGTTGTAGCTTTGTGTTCTTCTTCAGTTTAAGCGTCTTTTTTGATTTTTAAACGTTTTATAGTTATTACGTAAAGAAATTTGTGTCGGGTGTAGATACTTTCCCAAAATATAGTTCGCCGGTTTGTTTTCTATTATCTATTCCTTTCGTTCGATTTTGTTATAATACATAGGCATTTTATCTAACTGTACCTACGGGAAGTGTGTTTTATCGGTAGTGAGTGCTTGTAATGAGTGAAAATGTAGTTTTGCCAGTTTGTAATGAAATGTAAAACGAATGCAAAATAGTCGAGCTTACTGGATTAACTGTGTCCTATCTATGAGGTATTATTACTAATAGGATGTTAATTTTTGTCGTTTGTGTATTTAGAACTGCTGCAAAAAAACGACCGCATGGTAGTAGATATTGTTATATGTGTAAGTGAAGTATAAGCCTTATCTATGGATCTAAGATCTAAGCCATCTCAGTCGATGCTTATCATAGGCGCCGACTTTCCGTAGGAAAAGAGGGTTTTGCCCCATTTTTAAAACATCGAGCTAAAATTCTGGAATAATTTTTTTATTGTATTTTAGGCCTCCCTGAGTACGTGGTTAAAATTTTTGTACTTAGTCATAGATAATATCGACTACTATTTTGTTTTCCTGGTCAGGCGTAATAATTTTCAGTCGACCTAAATTATCAAATTTCACCTACATTTCTGAAAAGATTTTGAAACAGTCGGTTACCAAACTGCAATCTCTTTGAAAGTCTTCGACAATATTCACGTTGCGCAGCACGTGTATTGAAATCTTGTTGACAATAAACAACAATCGTATTTCTCATTTCTTAATTTGAAAAATTATTATGTGTCGATATATTGTTCTTGCAAATGGGCAATTAATAAAAAACTGATAACGTCACAGGTAAAAAAGTTCAGATCACATTTAAGCCATAGACATGGCTTATGTGACGCCCTCTAGGAAATACATGAAAACAGATACCAGATTAAAATTTTTCGTGTTTTGCCCCCAATGGGGCCTAAGTGCCTAAGAATCGTGTTATGGTTCAAATTTTGGTGTTTTGTGGTGTGTGCGTTGTATCATTTTGTGCTAAACGTGATTTGCTGACACAGTGATATAACGATGGCCCAAGTGTATTGATAATAATGACTTCTGGATATGTTATTTGCGTACGGAGAATGTAATCACAATCGCCACTGCAGAACGAAATACATAGAAATTTCCTTACAGATCATCTCTCCCCACGACGATTTATTTCTTTACATAAATATCTGGGACACTACAAATACACTGCAAAACACGGATACAATTTTGAACATTTACCATTTACATAAAATGCGAAAGTAGGTGAGTTGTATATGATTTTTTGTATTAATATTTTATTGGGCTATATTTTGCACATCATTTGTTCTTCGAATGCTCCTAATTTTTTACGTTCATACATTCATAACCGTTATAATTACTACAAAAATTAATTTTTTCAGTTCCAACTGTAACACGCTGGAGAGTTATTGGATGTCATAACGTAGAGCAGTATTTAGGATGTTGAATCTCCTAAGCATGCGCATAATAATGTGCTGTATCATTAAGGCAGCAGTAATAAGTAAAATGCACGACCATATTTATGCATGATTAAGATAATGACGAGCAATCCTTTATTTGATAGATTGTGTCGTTCAGCCGTAATCCGCCATACACATACTTCTAACCTAAAATAAAATATTTCTCGACTTTTTAGTTAACTAGTTCCGTTTCACGTTTGAAGTAAAATGAAATGAGGATAAGTAAACTTATGAGTAAACTTATCCTCGTTTTTTTCAAAATATTGACTTACGCTACTTTTCTCATGCGCCATTAAATAAGATTTTTTATAGAAAAATCAGGAATAAAAAAAAACGAGATTTACATAAACTTCGTGATTTTACAATCGAAAACTTGTTGAGGACCGCTGATCCGACTACTATACTAATGTTTTTAAGAGGCATGGTGGATGAGAATTCCACAGCGTTGCCAATGTTACACTAATATCTTCGAATAGGCTTCAACAATGTTAACTAGAATTTTTAGACATGTCAAAGAATGATTGAACATGTTAATTTATGAAATAATTAACTGCCATCTCCCCCCCTCTGCCATTAATATACCTCACCAATAAATTGAAAATATAAACCTGATTCTCTACTCACAATAATAGTTCAATCTAGAATTTGGTTATTATCCATTTTTACTACACTTCAACTGATTTATTACAATACGTTATCACTATCACTGATTATCACTACTGAACAAATATGCTTTCAGCATGACAATCCTTTCACTGTTTGAATAATGCGCCTTATTTTATTTAATCACACTGTATTTCACGAAAAATGTTAATTAAATACCTACACAAGACACTTAAGACAAAAATACTGCCCGTGAAAATAATAAGACGATTTAAATACGTTTTAGGTATACGTTAGTGCCGCAGCTCTTAAAACATATGCGTCAAGCAGTGAATTACTTAAAGAAATCATTAGCTTAGTGCTTAGTTCGGTTTCAGAAGTATCTCATATTAACCTTCAATTCATCATAATATAGTTTATTTTATTAGGTTACGTCAGTGGTCTATCTGGTCAGCGGTCCCCAAAATGTGGACGAACTCCGCCTACAGTTAAAATATTTGTACTAATTTTAGGTTCACCCTGTATAACGTAAGCCTCACTCGATATAAATATAAAAGGAAGCACTTAAATTATACGATCTCGTTCAGAAAGCCAACTCACTTGTGATGACTGTCTAAGAACACCTATTATTAGAGTACTTACACTAACAAGACGGACATCCTGAAGGGCATGAATCAGCGGATGTGCACTAGTGAGACCGTTAATGGTACTATAATTACTATATCAAACCGTACTGTTTAATGACTATAACCTCTGCGAATAAAAAATAATAAGACGTATCTGTACAAATGTCATGCCATTACTAGAGTGCGGCAGATGAGGATGATAACAGAGGCGCATTTGATTCATTTTTCCAGTTGTCATGTTAACTGCTTATTACGTGTTCGTAGGTAATAAATAATAGGGAAATTGAATGATTTTTCCAAATATGTGCAGAAGAAAGAATTCATTATTTTAATCCGAATGGCGTTGGCCCTAGACTACCTCGTGGAAAAACGTTATTTAAAATTTTTGTTTGGCTCGCCCTCAGAAAACGGTGGCCGCCACAGGGGAGAACTGTGACGTCAGAGGACGTTCACACCCGCATACCTACAGCATTGTGCTATATATATCTGTAGTAGGTACTTTTCATTTTCGGACAACGTAGTACATACGTTTAGAAGAATTAATTTGTCATTTGTGATATTAATAATATCACAAGCGACAAATAATCGTATTATGTTAAATAGACATTGGTATTGAATAACTTTGCAAAATAAACTCGTAAAATGAGCACAGAAAGTTCATCTCACCAAACAAATGGAAGAAGTATTGCGTTATGTCATTATGTACGAATACAGCATACAGCGCCTATTAAAAAATATTTCTCCATGCCACAAAGTAAAACGAAAAATGTGGTACAGGGCGATGAAGGGCAACGAAGAAAAACGTTAAGCTCTCCAGTATTGCAACATGGTTTGTTTATGAAGACCGTTTTAATATAAGTTTAATTTTTACGTTTAAAAGTTCAACGTTCAACTAGAATGCCGCGACTGGCAGAAATTGTTTTCTTTTATGACGGATTTCAAAAATTGTTGTATTAAATTATTAAAAAATCAATAGGGCCCCACCCTCTTTACATTTGAAAAAAATGAGTTTTTAAGGAAATACAACAAACCGAAATTTTTACTGGTAATAATATAATAATAAATGTACAAAAATATTCAAACATAGAATTATTCCCATAATTACAAACAAAAAAGAAAATAATTTCTGCCAGTCGCGGCCTTCTAGTTTCATTTTTAAAAATTAAAAAAAAAATACATCCAAAAAATGTGTCAGGAAATTGGTCCTACCATACGTAAAATGATCCGCTGATTCCAAAATTGTCAAAAAATACAGGGTGTCCCATTTAAAAATATAAATTTACGATCATTTCCGGTCAAACCGGAAATGTCATGAAATCCGAAATGACCTCAAAGAATTCATGGCACCATCTAGTATAAACCCACCCAATTTCAAATTTTTATCAGCAGTCATAAAAAAGTTACAGCGTGTTCCCACTTTCCGTTGTCGCCCGGTATACTACCATCTACTACTATTGAATTAATATACCTACTGTACAAGTTCATACAACTATTATTTATATGCTAGAACTGTTAAATCAGTGGCATTAAGATCATCCCAAAATTTTAATTAGAGAAAGTGATAATGACTATTAAAAGTGATTTTCCAGCACTTTGTAATAAAAGAAAAGACCAAACAAAAACAATGTTGAGAATTTCTTAGAAATTAGAGATATTTTCAAATACATTTAATTTAGTACCTATAAATAAAAAAAATATTTCTATAAAGATAGCCACGTTTAAATCAATTATTATTTTCCATCAGGGACAATAGTATAGATAAAAGCATGTTCTGTTTTGGATAGCAAACGACGGTTATAGTTGGGAAAGGAATAGAGAATCCGCCCTCGTTTAAATTTTAAACTCGATTTAGTAAACTACTTATATTGGTGTAAATTTGATCAAATCATTAAAATTATAGATTTTATCCTTTAAGATTTATGTAAATATTTTTACACATTCAACATTTTTACAAATAAAACGTGGAAAATTTTACACCACATGATTTTACTACTTCCAAAATGGTAGCGTGTAAAGTCGATTTCTTGCTGTGTATAAAATATATTCAGTGCAAATGTGACATTTTCTGTTAAGAGAAAAGATATTTAAAAAAATATATGCATAAAAATCGCCTGGTAAAGCGACTGAAGTGATCATTCTTCATCGTTACGCAGCATCGGCTGACGTATACACCGACGCCACCCTTCCCATTTCAAATGCAAATCATAAAAGCTCCCTAAATACCTGCGCAGGCAGGTTGAATCGTCATGAACAAATAAAATCACTGTATCCAATATTACTGGGTATATTTTACGTTTGTCAGACTTTACTGCTATGTATTCAAAATACAACGATGCTCCATAAGCTTTAATGTAACAATCAGTTGCATTTTTCTTAAAAATGATACATTGGGAATTTTATTTTCAGTCACAGATAATTTTTCTCCAAAAAAAAGTGGTTAAAGAGGTTCTAGCCAAGTCCGTTGCCCATTTCAAAAATGATGAAAATAAACATTATTAATAATAATACCTCATACATCGCTAGCGAATTTTATATTCGTACATCGCCGCAAAATGTTAAAACAACTTTTTTTACACATTACAGGTTCATCAGAATCTCCTATAGGCAGTGGACGAAATTGTGGACAGTGACTAATAGATAATATAAAAACACTATTACTATTAAGCGTATAATATTTTTATAAGAGATTACACATTATTTACCTCATTATTACTGTGCCGCTTTCTATGCACAACGATACTATACTCACATGTACCCCACCACGATAAAGACTCAGTCAAACTGAAGCCCGATGTATTCTCTATCTCTGTTTATTGCATTGTGGAAAACAATATTTTGGTGTGTGTAATCCGTGAGCGTTAGCACATGGTTTTGCCGAGGTTAGAGCGCCATTAGAACATGCGTACGTTGGGGGATCTGTTATGCACGGGGTGTTATTTATATAGTTCGAAGTAAAAGAGAAGCATTTTTAGATGGATTTTCTACAGGACTAAAGGCGCCTTCTGGAAAAGGACATAGATTAATACTAACAGATATTGGAAGCGATTCGGGATTTTTAGAAAATGGTTTGCATGTTTTTGAATCACGTAGGACGGGAGATTACCTTGAAGATATGAACAGTGGAGTATTTGAAAAATAGTTTGAATCTATTTATATAGTGAAGTGGATGTGACACCGAAGTGAACGTGTAGTCATTTTAATAAATAGTGAACATACAGTGATGTGATTCTGACGTAATGCGTACTAATTTAGTGATAATGATAATATTCGTGTAAAACAATTACCTATATGAAATGTATAGTCAACATCTTGTGGCGGCATGAGCCGGGTGGTGGTGGGTCATCGATGCCCAAGAAGGCATCGTTTTATAGGATATATTTACAATTGTGGTAAGAATCTTTTCAGTTTGTCTTGATAAAGTTTCTAAATTAACTTAGGTACACCGATATACAAGATAAAAACTCATTTTGAAATATTCTTATTATTTTTATTATTTAACGCCTCGAAATTGGTAAAAACCGGTATATCACTGTTTCTACTCTAAAAATAATGGATATAATGGAATGCAATTATTTTTGTCATTTTTGTATATTTTTTATATCTGATCGCATTCAAATTTAGTACGCCTATGAAATGTTGCTCCCCGCACGCTTCGCCCGTCGCGCTTGTCTACAAGCTAGCGATTAGTCACTGTCCACAATTTCGTCCGCTCACTATAATAGCAGAACACCATCGCGTAGTCTTAATTCAAGCAAATCTTTCAAATCGTTGACACTGCAATACATCATTTTATTGAAGTAAAACTATATTTAAAATAAATACACAATTACTCTGTTTTACTACTTTGAAGCTATAAAAACCTGAATTAGTCGATGTCGATATACCATACTTACAACCAAAATATTCAACTTTAGCATACTTACTGGTAATTTATTACGCATTGTTAATATCTTCATAATAAGTTACCAATAACACAATTTTGTTTTTATGTAATTTGTAACGTTAAACTTTAAAGTTAAACAGCTCATTGATGCCGATTTACAAAAATATATTACGTAACCCTACACCAATTTATTAACTTTTAAGTCGCAATATTTTGTCTTAATAGAAACAGGCAAATTTTACTAAACCTACACGTAACTATAACCTTGTCTTGCCATTTTATTCCAATTTTAGTTTATATAACCCAACGGTCAGAACTAATTTTAGTTTTAGGTAAGATTTATCTTAATTTAACTTTGCTACTTTCCAGTAACACATGGTTTATCTAAAATGAAATACTACTTCTTTGGATGCCCTTATAGTTATTTTTACTTACAAAAATAATTAAGAATATTCCCTCTACACTATTTGCAATAAGATGGCAAATAAGCAGAAACTAGTAGCTTTATATATAAACTCCATTTTTACTTATCTACTTAAAGGCGGCACGATTTAGCAGACGATGCTTATAAGTTACTTAAACAGTGACACAGTCAAGTGACCCAGCACAGAAAAAGTTAGATTATGTACCTAAGTACTTAATACCAATCTATCTGATCACATAAACTTGAATAGGAAATGGCCAATGTAGGTCTAAATTAGCTTCAGTCAGAATAAATTTTACAGATTTTCAGACTAACCGGATATTTAACCTAAATATATTCTACATAACCTTCAGAGATCAAAAAATCAGAAGTTTATAAGGGGCCACACGGAAACTCGGGGCGAGATTCAACGTGTAGTTAGTTGGGTTTTAAGACTTCGGAAGGTTGGCTGGAAGACAGTGAATGTTGATAAGTGTTCTAATTTTACAGGTCAGTAACTAGTTTTTGTATATTGTACTTATTTAAGGATTGAATGTCATTGTGTTTCTTTTATTATTTTCTTGTCAGTTTAATATTTTATTTTTGAGGTAAGACGATACTTTATTGATTTATTGTTTAAATTATATGTACAACTTTAGCCTGAGTTCCAGTTATGTTGTTGCAAATAGTATTGTAAGTTATTATTAATCATCTACTACTACTTGATTACTTAAATTAGCAGTTTGATCGTCAGGTGTTTGCAAGTGCCTTGCTGAATCTATTAATATTTTCTCCCGTGTCTGGACTGGACCAACATCCAATAAAAAATATCGCATGAGATATGATCTGAGATTTTTGACCACCCCTCAGCTACTAGCTGGGTAGCCTCATTATCTTCTGACGCAAGTCGGCTAACTAACCAAAAACACTGCAGTGTTGTATGTAGAATTATGATTATATTACCGTGTATTCAAGTACGGAAGTATAGATACCATTTTATTATTATCATTATGATTACCATTGCAATACCAACGGCGATTCTTTGAACTGGGATCGGGGTTTTCTCTGTCGTGCTCTTTTCCCCCCGGAATTCAAGGTTGAGTACGGCACTGATAGGTGATTAGGTATTCATTATATCATTGATAGAAAATTAATAAACGAGGTGTATTTAGCAATTTGTTTTGTTTTATTTAAAACTACTCCAATCTCCCTAATTTCGTAAATATGTATAAATAAACACAACGTAGGTAAATCTACTCGATTATTGGCCAAATACTTCTTCTTTCAACAATGTTGAACGGACCCGGGTATGTTACACTACATAACCTTACATAACTTTACACTGGCCACATATTGCCAACGTAAAGTTATGTGAAATTGCAGACAAATTTATAGATATCAGTACCAGTATCTTTACATTAATACGAATCCTCGGTGAAAATCTCAATACACCCTAACTACGATCCTGACTGCACTGCACGGATTGGTACCCTAGTAGGTACTGCAACCGTAACCCCATACTTGTACGAGCGACCGTATCTGCATTTCCCACACGGAAACCCATTCATTCATAAACTGTTGCCGCAATAACCGAATAGTAACACGCTTGTAACAAATACATGTGTAAATGTCCGTTACGTTGGAGCATTTGCGACAGAACCATGCGAGCACGCAAGACCTTCACTGTTGGCGTATCCTTAAAAATATTTTCACATAAATGAATTAATTTTATACTACAAGTATTGAGTAGGTTAGTACTAAAAACAACGTGATAGTCACGGTCGAACAGCACATAAAAAATACCTGTTTAATCAATTAAATCGTGTATTTTTCTCGCAGAACTTAGAAACTGGAAATATAAGCAATAATATGCTCTAGTTGCACTTCAATATAATGAACAAGCTGTTTTTTATCCAGTAGAATCACAGTTGGGCTTTGAGAATAAATTTCCATGTAGATAATTTCTAATTATCGGAATAATCTCATTCCAAGTAGCATATTTAGTTAATGGAACGTAGCAGAAACGACACTGAAGACTTTAAAGTGTATTGCTAAAATCACTACCACATGAAACGGTTCTATTACGTGGAGGTAACTTAAATGGGAAACACTTTTTTAGAGGCATCTACGTTCCAACGACGTTGTTGCATCTTATACAAATACGTTTAAGTCACGTTGTGATTACCTGGCGAAAACGGGGAGATGTTTGCCGCCTCTTAAAGAGAAACTGGAGAAACAATAGTTTACTAGATATAGGTACTTATCTTTGTTGGCTAAATATTGATATGTACTTCGCTCTCTCCCCTACATATTATTTCTGTCTTTATCTCTGATATTTAGGAAAATAATAGTATAATAATAAACATGTAATATAGAATTAGTTTTTAAATCAATTAGAACGATTGAAAGTCAAATTTGGTTGTTACAGCTCGAAATATAAACAAGCGCTGCTGAAAAATTCGATATTAGAAAACAGTTCAAATAATTATCTAAATTAATTTTTTTTATCAATTTTGTTTTACTTGAAACCTGATGAGTAATAATATCTTTAAATTTAAAACTAGCGACCTTAGGTATAATATGTATATCTGAAAACATGTCTGCTTTTGAAAATAGAATTTTAGAGTGATATACTTACACCTAAAATATATACCTACTTAAATAAGTTGCTTCGTTATTTTACCTTAATCCACCATAGCCTCAAAATTGCTATACAGGGTGATTTTAAATAAAGTAGCAAAAATGAGACCACAGATTCATTAGGTGAAAATAAACCGATTTAACCTAACATACCTACATCCCACACAATAATAAAAAAGATACAGGGTGTCAAAATTTAAATTTTATTTTCGATATTTGTGGATAACTTTTTAAAAAATCGAAATATTTACATAAAATTTGTAAATCGAGGGTTTTTGCGGCCGAGATATTCAAATTTGTTTCTAATTTTGACATCACTAGTAGAGGGCGCTACTTGTGGCAAACCATGTTTCTTTTAAATGGCAGAACTATTTTGCAGCTAAGTGTATTCATCTGATTATCGAAACAATCGATTCTCCTACCTGTTTTATTTGAAAAAGGTATACTTTGCTCAAGTCGGTAGGAATAACCATTTTTGAAATAATCTTATTTGAAATGCTCAGTGCACCGAGTAAAGACTGTTTTGGTTTTACGTAAAGTGCCTTTTCTGCTGAAAATATAGCAAAACGTTACTTGAAAAAGTTGCTCAGAATGGTAAATTATGGAGACGTGCAAAATTTTGAGAAGATCGGCGAGGTGTCATGAAATAATTTTTCAACAAAGTAGGTACAAAGATTTTATCAAAGCAGGCCGATCTTTCTCAAATTTTGCACGTTCCCATAATTTACCATTCTGAACAACTTTTTCAAGTAACATTTTGCTGTATTTTCAGTGCAAAAGGCACTTTACCTGAAACGGTAACAGTTTTCAATCGATGCACTGAATATTTTATATAGGATTATTTCGAAAACTGTTACTCCTAACAACTTCAACCTACCTACCTTTTTCAGGCATAACAGGAAGCAGAATCAGGTGTTTCAATAATCAGATGGATACACTAAGCAGCAAAAGAATTCTGCCATTTAAAAGAAACATGATGTGCCACAAGTGGCGCTCTCTAGTAGTGACGTCAAAATTAGAAACAAATTTGAATTTCTCGCCCACAAAAACCCCTGATTTACAAATTTTATGTAAATATTTAGATTTTTTAAGAAGTTTTCTACAAATATCGAAAATAAAATTTTAAATTTGACACCCTGTATCTTTTTTATTATGCGTCTTGGGTTATAGGCATGTTAGGTTAAATCGATTTACTTTCATCTAAGGAATCTGTGGTTTCATTTTTGCTACTTTATTTAAAATCACCCTGTATATTATGTAGCTCATGTCAACATACTCATATCTCGCGCATTTTTATATCTAGTGTATATGTACAATGAGCTTTAAAGTAGTGCTTACAACAGAGAAAAACAGTATTAGTTTCTGTGTCGTTTCATACCAGTGAGAAAATGACTGAATATTATTCTAACCAGAATGGGGTAAAGGTTACTCCATAGTAGATTTTAAAGGTAGTAGCAACGTTGTAGTAACTTTGATCCCATGGAAAATGTGGAAATCACTTATGGATGAAGCAAAAACGTGGCGACAACTGCCACAATTATCAAGTGTCCCCACAATGAAGATTTCTTAAAGGTTCCCAACACGTCGCCAAAGCTATTACAAACACTTTAAAGCTCCTGTCACTTCTAAGTAATATGTAAATGATATGGCTTGGTTGCCATTACCGTTAATACCCAGTTTGGGTAACTTTAAGGTGCTTCTGCTTAGTTTCCACAAAGTTCCAGACACCAAACCGCCCTACCCAAAACTACAAAACCGTGAAGTGATTTTCAATGATGAGGATTTATGCACTTTAAACAGCGAACTAATATTAATTAATAATTAATAATAATAATAATTTATTATCAACGGATTTACACCCAATTATAGAGAAAATAAAAATCTAAGTTATACATAGAAAAGTAGTAATAATAATTACATAAATAAAAAAGAAAAAAAATACGTGATTAGTAACGGTTCATACATCGCACACAATATTTTCGTTAAAACACATAGTTTATGTGTACATAAACTAAATTTGATTAGCTGAGAAAAACAAATCAAAGGAAGGAAATATAAACAATAATATACGTTATCACAGATAAATAATATCTTTAAAGGTCTTAATAATGAAATCCATTTTATCATGGTGTATATCACATAAATGGTATACCACATTAAATAACTGGGACATGTTGTACACTGGCGATTTGACTAAAATATTAGTTTTAGGTGTTTTACAATAAAATGTGCGTGGGTATCTTGACTGACTTCTTGGTACATAGAAATTGAATTGACTCAAGAGACAGTTGCAATCTATTTTATTATTAAATATTTTGTATAACAGTATTAAAGCGGCACGACTCCTCCTATCAGCTAAGGATAAAAACTTGAATTGCTCCAGTAGAGCAGCGTGATCAAAACTCCTAAGCAGGTAGTAACCATTACTTTTGAAAAACATGTATTTTAAACATTTACGTTGGACGGATTCTAAAAGCTGAAGGTAATTTAGATAGAGAGGAGACCAAATAGTTGAAGCATACTCCAGTTTGCTTCTAATAAAGGTTATATATAATAATTTAAACGTATCTATATTTGAAAACTGGCTCCAATTTCTAATAAAGTATCCAAGTAGTCTATAGGCAGAAGAACCCGTTTCTGAAATGTGGGTATTAAAGGATGTCAAATACCACTCCTAGATCTTTAAATTTAATACATCTTTCCAAAGCAGTGTTGTTGAGGGACTAATTGAAAATGTATGGACTGTATTTGTGAAATGACATAACTTTACATTTAGACAAATTTAATTCTACGTTATTTTCATAACACCATGTCTGAGTAGCATTTAATGCATTTTGTAACGTGTATACTTTGATGGGTAATGTTAACTATCTTAATTTTCCAGTAAATTGTAATAACAGAGCATACAATTTCAAAAAGCTAATTTTCCTGAACTGTACAATGCCCTCTTACATACTGACTGGCAGTTTGTTAAAACATACACAGATGTTAATTCTGCTTGTGATGCTTTCTATAAAAAACTGTATAATATAATTGACCAATGGATTCCTACTTATCTTACTTAAAAGAAAGTACCCATCTTGGTATAGCAGTCACATTATTAATAATATAAAACTGAAAGCTTATCACCATACAAAGTATAAAAAGTGCCATAGTATGTATCATTTTTACGAGTTTAAACGTTTGAGAAGCATACTTAAATCTGATATATCACTTGCTTATAAGAATTACATCGTTAATCTCCAAATGAATTTTAAAAATGATCCGAAAAGTTTTGGTCGTTTGTCCAAAGCAAAAGCGTGGCTCGAGAATACCAAGTTAAACTTTCGTGTATAATGATAGATTTAATGACCCTATAGATATAGTAAATTGTTTTGCAAATTTCTTTTCATCTGTTTTCTCAAACAGTAACCAGGCTAATTTAAATACTACAAGTCACAACTGCCACTCAAATTTTAATTTGCTTTATTTCACGGAGAATGATATACGTACATCGATCTCCAAGTTAAAAAACAAAATGACTTGTGGAGATGATCAAATACCAAGTTTTTTAATAAAAGACTGTTCAGGAGTATTAATTGAACCACTGCTGCATTTGTTTAATTTAATTATTGCTTCAGCTACTTTTCCAAATATTTGGAAAATGACAAGAGTGTGTCCTATACTTAAGAGTGGTGATCCTGCAAATTTGAGAAATTATCGCCCTATAGCAATATTGTCTAACTTTGCAAAAGTCTTCGAGATGACACTATATACTCAAATCTTTATTCCAAACCGTTCTACTGTATCTAATCTAGCTCAGTTTACTCAGTACACTGCACATTTTATGGACAACAGAGGTCAAGTTGATGTAGTATATACAGATTTCTCGAAGGCGTTTGACAAAGTGGATCATGCCTTACTCATTGATAAATTAAAACTATATGGGTTGAACGAGAGCACTATCCTACTCATTCGATCTTATTTATACCAGCGTAAACTATATGTTTCTTACAATGGATTCAAATCTGATAATTTTATAGCAACATCAGGAGTACCTCAAGGATCGAATTTGGGACCACTACTTTTCATTCTATTTATTAATGATTTGTCTACCTCTCTGGATTGTAACCATCTATTTTTGCCGACGACTTAAAATTATTTTCTAGTGTGACTAGTGATCAGGATTGTATGTTACTTCAGAAACAGGTGGATCATGTGGGTAAATGGTGCGCGGAAAATAAGTTGCCTATCAATATAGATAAGTGCAAAGTTTGCTCTTTTACTCTCAAAAAACAACCGCTAACATTTGCCTACAGTATTGATGATGTACTATTGCAGTGTTGTGAGAATGTTAGGGATCTTGGTGTGATATATGATAACAAATTGTCCTTTACTGATCATATTAATGGAATTACAAATTTAGCTAATAAGGCTTTAGGCTTTATAATAAGAAATTCAACGTCATTTAACAACGTCACTGCACTGAAATGTCTTTACCACTCATTGGTTCGATCAAAATTAGAGTACTGTAGTCTTGTATGGTACCCTTATTACCAGACCCATATTAACCATCTTGAAAAAGTTCAGCGTCGCTTCCTTAAATTTTTATCGTATCGTATAGATGGTTATTATCCGGTTAGGGGATATGATCACAGAGTGCTGTTGGATCGATTTAATGTCCAGTCTCTGCATATAAGGAGAATACTTAATAGTCTGTCATTTCTGTTTAAACTTTTCATGGCAATGTTGACTCGTCTTCTCTACTCAATTTATTTAATATACGAGTACCTAGACATGGATCTCGTGTTGATGGCATGTTCTATTGTCGGAATGCTAAAACAAATATTCTTATCAAATCGCCGGTTTATGTCATGGCGAATAACTATAATGCGATATCTCTACTTTGTGATATTAACCACTGCAATCTTAATAGTATGTTGACTGTAGCAACTGAATTCTTTAGTATTTTGGAAACTTAGATTTATTTTATTGATTGTATTTATATTTATTTTAACTTATGTATTGTGTATTAAGTGTATTTTTTATCTCTGAACTTTTGTTTTGTCCTGTAACTGGAACACCTGTTCTGTTGGGCAATAAATGCATTATTATTATTATTATTATTATTATTACCATCCTCATAACTATTAATTTCTAAGTAAATTTTTAAATCGTCTGCAAAAAGTAAATGCAGCGCTGAAATATTTACTGATACATCATTGATGAAAAGAAGAAGAAGTAGAGGCCCCAAATTGGAGTCCTGATGTTAAAATGTAGGTGTTTGATCGTATACCGCCATATTCCATGTACTGTTTTCGATTTAGTAAGTACGACTCCATTAATGTCAACAAAGACTTTGAAAAACCAAGGGATTTTAGTTTCGACAATAAGCGACCATGATCAATGCGATCGAAAGCTTTTTTAAAATTATTTTCTAACGACTACTTGATCCTTCCACAACTAATGTGATTTTTAGGCGATATTTCTTCTGAGACCCTTTAGGACCATACTGCATATAACATTTAAGAGGGAATACATAGAAAAATGTCTAATAAAAGTTTATTAGAGAAATGAGAGCTTTTTAACAGGACAGAAATTTGGGTATGTTTCTGGAAAAAAATATAATTGATGACGCCATTAGTCGTTTCTGTCAAATCCCAAAGATAATAATTTCGATTGAAAATGGAGCTTACACCTCACCCCATCCCCCCACCATGTGTCCCAAATTTTATTTAAATTTTTGAAGTTATACTTCTTTGCGCCCGTTAGACACATTGGGATGGGATGTTGGTCGAGAAACCGCGTCACGCTCAAAAGGAAGAACAAATTTGGAAGAACAAATTTTTAAGAACTAATATAATAATAATATATATATATATATATATTTTTTTTAAGAATTTTTTTTTTAAGAATTTTTTTTTTTTTGTACGTACGAGTGGGTGTATGAGAATGGCCAAAGAAGTATAACTTCCACCGTCTGGTCCGACGCAAACAATTTTTTTTTTGTATCCTCACAGTAGGCCCATACTATCGAGTTTGAAACACCCTGTACAATTTTAGCAGAAAATATGTGACCCCTTTTAAGGCATAACGTAACGAATTTCCAACGTTATAATAAACTCACAAAATCCTAACAATGATTTAGCTGTGTGTCAAGATGAATACATATTAAACATGTCCCTACATTACCTACTATTATAATTATATTTTTGTTATTTTACGCAAACTAAAGAAAGTAAATAGAATTTGCGGCAAACATCTTAACGGTGCAACATAATCTGTCTCGGGTATTTAACCTATATCCATTCATTTTTTTCGGTTCTTATGAAGTAGGTCGAAAAGGGACCAGCACGCAGAATGACTTGGCACTTCTCTCACCCATCCTGAGCAACAGAATGATTAATTACCTCAGGATAACAATGTAACGTGTACACATTTAACATACATTGTTGTATAACAGCGTCAGAAGACTTTCTACGAAAGTTATTGTGTGTTTATTAAATTAAATCTACGTAATCAAGACGTAATTACTTGATCGAAAATGTTGTTGTTAATAATATCGTACGGTACTAAAAGGAAAATGAACACTGTTGGTTTACTAGCAATTTAATGAAAGATAAAACTACATAAATACTTGTGCGTTTTAATATTTCTGAAAGTAATGGTGTCTAATGAAGTTCTTTTGAATTGCTCGTGATTTGGATAAGTGATTAATATACAGACTGAACAAGAATAATAATTATTGAATACATAATATATTTCTATTTTCTAACTAAAATATCTCTGTTTACTAATGCCTCAATCAGCGTCTCTCAATATTAAGCAAACAGTAAACATTTTAAAATATAACACGCTATTTTTTATATTTGACATATACAGTGTGAGTCACATACATAAAACAGGTCTTCAATGAAATAATAGCTTTTAAATAAGCAATTATGTCAAGTTGGAAGTTAAATGAATATTTTTTTACATATTTTCAGAGAACATACATATGACTTCATTGATAGGAAATGTAGATTTGATATATATTAGCTTAAAATACCTTTCTTTAACAGTAAAAAATGTTACAAAAGCTAATAATAAAGAATATATGGGTAGATATTGTGGGTGTAATTCAACGCTGGTTGGGGCTTTAGCCCACAGAGCAGTTAGTTTCACACAATTTTGTTAATACCTGAAAATATGTAAAAAACTATATATAAAAGGTAAATTTTTTAATTTATTTTAGTAAGTCGTTATGATGTTTAAATTCATTGACAGATTAATCAGTTTGACATTGTCGACATTTAATTTCAAATAATTTTTATTTATTGGTATAATAATTTTTATAGTTAGATATTTGCCTCAACTTAAAGGAGGCCAGGAAGCAATCCTAAAAATGCAGAAATAGGTCAGATCTCATCTATTGTGATTGAATTTCAAGTTCCCACTGTCAGAGGTTAATATCTATAGAGTGTTTCCATTAAACCAGGTTAGTAGATTTAGATAGATTAATTTCTTTAGATAATTATTGAATAGAGCTTTGTCTGTGGAATTGTTCATTAGCATACCTAGATGTTTGGTATCAGAGAACATACATATGAGATGTAGGAGATTTGATATATTAGATTAGCTTAAAAAATATTCTTAAACAGTATTATACTCGCGACAAGAATTCAGACGTCTTACGTTATACGAACAAATGAATAATTCATTATATTTTCATCAAAATATTTAAGAAACTACAACTGATAGTAATAAAACTATATACTTAACTAAAAGTTTGCATTATGTATTGAACTAAATTGCAAAAAACAGTTGTTTTTAACGCTAACAAATATCGAAAATTACGTTGACAATAAAAACAAATGTGTAACGTCAGCCGTGACGTAAGACGTCTGAATTCTTGACTCGAGTATAAATGTATATGTTGCTCATTATTTTAAATCCATTATTTAACGTAATTTTATATTTGCGAACTAATTTAGAACTTATGAGTGGTCTGTTAGATTGTATTAGATGTTGCTTATATACACTACAACAACTAATTATTTATTAGTTGAATTCACGTGTGATTCATGTCAACATTTAATATTTTGCAAACATGGAATTCCAAGAAACAGCTAGGCCAGGCCAGGCTACTACCCCGAGCAGCATTGAATTATACCAAGAAAACATATAGCAAACAGTTACTCGTCAGTAGCCCACCACACATATACCGATTTCGAGTTTATTAGATCTCATCAGTCATCAGTCAAGCCATAAGTGAAGTATCTGACGAATAATCTTAGCCGTTTTAGTCTGTCTAACCTGACAGAAAGAACCATGAGTACGCAGTGTAGAACAATGGAACAAACTATATCTATAGGCATAGGCCATTCGCTATTCCATGACGGACTGAAATGTCACAGACACGAAGCGTTCTACATGCAGTAGACACCATTGAAAGCTGTCGACCTTTATCGCGTTCGGCGAGAAACGATATGTTGCAAACACGTGTTTGATAAATATCGCTTCTTATTGAGCAACCATGTTTAATTCTAATTTATAAAATTGAACATAAGTTGATGCCAGAGTATTAGGATAATTTCTTAATTAAAAATACAGCTATTCATGCATATTATATTCTTTCAAAGGAAAGCTTTGATATTTCAAGATCTCAATATCAAAAAGATTTGTTTCATAAGGGTTTAAGGTTGTATAATGATCTTCCAAAAAATGTAAAACTGGCAACAAGTTTAAAAATATTTAAAAGTGAGATAAAAATTACGTATTTAGAGTTAAGTGCTGATGGATAATTAGTACCACCTCCAGTGTAATTTAATTAGCTTTCGCTAAATAAAGGATTTTATATTATATTGTTCTTATCTGAACAATCAAAATGTGTGAAATTTTCAACATTACGGTCTTTTTATTCGCAGTTAAGAAAATGTTGTCTGTTAAAGAAAATGTGGACGTAAGCAGGTACCTAAGTTCACATTTTATCTATATAAAAAAAATATAAAAAAGTATATTTTTGTGGCATTGGTACTTATACAGTTTTAAATTTTGCGGATTTCACCAGGTGAAGGCCATTTTAAAGCATAAATCAGCGGGTTATAAGCCAAAAAAATAACGTTGTTTACCAGAGAAGACCTCGAAAATTTCTTAGGTACGGCCCCTGACATTAATTATTTATTGCTAAAGATACTCCTAATTTTGGAAGTTCTTGGAGTTTGTAGGATTAGGGAACTTGTAGCTATGTCTATCGATCATAGTGATGACCGAAGAAGTGTATTGGCTGTCATAATTCCAGATACTAAGACATATAAACAAAGAATATTCACTTTTGTTAATGCAAAATTTGGCCAAGATTGGCCTGCTTTGATAAAATCTTTGTGATTTGTCTCCATAATTTACCATTCTGAACAATTTTTTCAAGTAACATTTTGCTGTATTTGCAGCAGAAAAGGCACTTTATCTGAAACCAAAACAGTATTTACTCGGTGCACTGGGCATTTCAAATAGAATCATTTCAAAAATTGTTACTCCTATCGACTTTAGCAAGGTATACCTTTTTCAGATATAACAGGTAGGATAATCGATTGTTTCAATAGTCAGATGGATACACTAAGCAGGAAGCAGTTCTGCCATTTAAAAGAAACATTGTGTGCCATAAGTAGCGCGCTCTACTAGTGACTTTAAAATTAGAAATAAATTTGAATTTCTCGCCCGTAAAAACCCCCGATTTACAAATTTTATGTAAATATTTGGATTTCTTAAGAAGTTATTTACAAATATCGAAAATAAAATTTTAACTTTGACATCCTGTATGTTTTTTATTATGCGACTTGGGATATAGGTATGTTAGGTTAAATCGATTTATTTTCACCTAAGGAATCTGTGGCCTCATTCTTGCTACTTCATTTAAAAACATCCTGTATAATATTTGGCATATTATAAAGTCCTACCTATATTAAGTCATTGAGAAAAATGCAATTTAAGTTATTCAAAATACATTGTATATTTTTGTACTTGCCTCTCAGCAGATAACAAATATCACCCATTACCATAGCATAAAAGTCTACGTATAAAATTTTGATTTACATTATTTTACATCGGGACGTGATTGGTATGTTACAAAATAAGATACCCGTAAACTTCATAAATTATTACTTACTATTTTTTGCGCAGCAATTCCGGAATACCCGAAAATAGTTCGCGAGAAATTCCAAAAGAAAAAAATAATTAAATTTAACAAAACAGTCGTGCAGTCGTTCTTGAAGTTCTTAGATTTTTTAGACACCTCTTTCTGAATCACGAAATATGCTATTATTACTCAAGTTTTAATAAATTAATATTTTTAGAAAAAAAATTGATTAAACAGATGTACAGTAGGTAAAACTTAAAAAAGATAAAACCATTTTTTTATTTTAGTGTTACATACAAAGAAGTGTTTACACACAAACCTCACAAAATGAAAACAAATTCTACCGAAAAACAGCAGCTTTTAAAATAATAAACCGATAATACAGCATAAAGTAAACAGTACCTCATAAGAAAGTAATAAGTAGCATAATACATAATTGATAAAACAATATATAATTATACTAAAATTCATTCAAGTTTTAGTGTAGAGTTATATTGGAAGTACTAATTAAAGTATTACTAATATAATAATATAAAAACATAATTACTAATTAGACCTTTTCTAGTCTTCAGAAGTCTAAAGTAACTATTGTTGATGTCATTTTTATTATGTTATTTCTATTATAATGGTGTGGCTTCTGCTATGGAATGTATGCACGTTGTCTTTTTTATAAAAAGAAGACATTGAAATAAGTAAGTAGAGGAACAGTAAGAATATTTAAATATATAAAGGAATTTCTTGAGTTCTCCATGTATCAACCCTGCAATAATCCATATAGTTCTTCTTTTTAGAAAAACCATGGGCTCCAGAAGGAGCATGATCCTAAAGCAGGGTAGCATAATTGGACCAGTTAAACAGTGATATGCTGTTTTTAATGTGGATAAAAACACTTTATGTACCAATCTTCTCAGAATAAAAAACATTTTTCGATATTTTATTTTTATCGCAAAGGTAGGTTAAGTTGGTTTGTTCCAAGTTAATTTTGGATCCAAATAAACGCCTATAAATTTGACACGTTCATCATTCACGCTGTGATAAGACAACATTGCTTCTATTTTAGATAAATTGAAATTGCATTAGCAAAATCGTTAATGTAAATAAAAGACCCAAAACCACCGAACCTTGATAGATTCCATGTTTTGTTTCTAATCTAGTCGATTTAGTGCAATTATAAGCAACCAAGTAAGCAATATTAAAATATGTTAATCAAGTAAGTAGACAATAAACACACACTCTAGCTTGTGAAACGATAATAGTATAATTTATTTAATAAAATTTCAAGAGACACAAGTTCAAAACCTTTGAAATTACAAATTTTGTCAGTATTTATGTATACGGAAAATATAAAGTTTCACGTTTTCCTTAACAAGCTTAAAACGTTATGTTTTAAAATTTAGCTGAAATAAACTCCTACGAAGATCTGGGTCGAGTCGAACTTTATTATTGCTTTTATTGACGTGAAGCTGAACAATTCAGAGTGAGATTCGTTTAATTGAATTTAGAAATGAATTTTACATTGTGCTAGGGTATAAACTTTGACATTATTAAATGCCAAGGTACGTTTCTAATTTGGTAGCAAATGTGCAACATATTTCTCCTTAAAATATGAATGTGTAAGTCTCCAGTTTATAACAAAATTCATGTTTTTATTTATTTTTACATTTGCGATTATTTTGTACAAAATAGGGATATCCGAGAGAATATACCAAATATACAATTTGAAATTACCACATCGGATGACGATTTTTCCAGTAGGTATAAAGACAAATAACTCGATTCTATGGTCCCAAATCCAAATATTTACATTGGACCTATATTGCGGATACCCTTAGGCGACTATAGAATAATTTAACCTTTTATGTTTACTTACAGATATTGCTCCTTTCCAATCCACAGGCTGTCGAAGTTTAAGAAAAGAAGTAGAATTTTTGCAATAAATCAAATTATATTTTACCAATCAAGCTGAAAATACCAGTGGATATGTTTTTGAGACAACGATTTCAAAAATAGTATCATTTCTATTATCTAAATACCGTAGATATACAGGCTGTTCCTTAAGGGCGCCGTTTTATAGGCAAATTTTCAACGAATTTCATAGCTGTTTGTTGAGACAGTCTAAAAAAAATCTGAGTAAGTTAGAAAGAATATATCTTCACTATGTCAATTATACAAGTTTTCTCCGGGATATAAAACAATTTTCAGGCTGACAAGTCATTTAGAATAAGAAAAAAAGAGCATCATCTTCACCTATTACGTTTTATCATAAAATCTACTGAATTTTACAAGTCAACTGCACATTGAGAAAATTGTATACAACATTATACACATTATCACATCCCGCAGAATTCTTTTAAAAAACTAGTAACACTTGAATTTATGTAAATTATCAAGTATTTTTCACGGTGTATAGAACACAGTGATAAGGTAGAAATTCACGGTTCCCTTCAAAAGTTAAAGAAAATGATTCAATTTCAACATTATATTTTAGTACTACATTAATAAGGACCTCCACCTACTGTGTGTATTTTTTGTGTGCATATTTAGATATGATTATTTGTCCTTGAAACGCCAGCCTTAAGTAGATATTATCCAGGGGCGTAGTCTGTGACCAAAAATAAGGGTTTTTTGTTATATAAATGAGGGGGTCTTAGACAACCAGTGTCCAGGCCATAGGCGTTTTAAAAATTAAAAAAAAATCAGTATTTAATTTTTATTTTCTAAACCCCATTTGACAGAATTTAATCAATTTCGGTGTGCATATTTATTATGACACTAGAATCAGGGTTGATAAAAATCATGATTTTTACAATAAAAAAAATAAAAAATCACGATTTTTTTTTAAATCAAAATCATAATTTTTTTGATTTTTATTTATTTTTTACATAAACATCCTAATAATTAATATTAACAATGTATCTAGTACTTATATTAACAGAGACAGTTTTTATTTAAACTTGAACTGGTGGAAATCCCAAAGAAATATTGATATTATTGACAAATTGTTACCGATTATCAAGCAATTATTTTCTGCTGCAGCTAGTTCAGCCTCGGTTGAGAGAATAATTTCGGCATTTGGTTTGATTCTTTCTAAGATTCGAAATCGTTTAGGAACAGAAAAAGCAGCTAATTTAGTTTTTTTGTACAAATTTTATAATAAATATTCTAATTTAAAATTTTTGTTTTGGGTAAATCATGTTTTATTTTCTTTTAGAGTTGATTCTGCTTATTTTTTTACTTTATGTTTCTGCTTTTAAGTAGGCAACTAATTTATAATGCACATTAGGTAACTTTTGTTTTATACGTGTAATCTAACTGTTCTTTTCTTCTTTTTATTTGAATTTCTTTCAGTTTAATTTGTATCTAACTTTTAAATAACTTGTACGTTGAGATATAAGTGGCCTGCTTACTTCCTGCTCGGCCTAAGCGGCTCGACTTACAGGAAGCGACCTACATTGCAGCAGGTACTTAACGCAGACCTCTCGCCCTGGGCGACGAGCCATTAAATCTGTAAATGATACTGCAGGAAACAACTACTCCGCGGACTAATGCCCCGACCGGCATTGAATTACTCCTGCAGTATTTGTGAGAACAGCCAAGAACCCTTGTCGGACACACCACCAGACATATACCGGTTTTGGGCTTGTTAGCCGTCATCAGTATGCCATAGGTGAGATGACCGACAATTGAACTGGCTGTTCCTTTATACGTATGTTCACCTGTGTTGTATGTTATATCTCACCTGCACTCAGTTTATATGTGAACAGACATAAAGAACAGCCAGTTCAATTGTCGGTCATCTCACCTATGGCATACTGATGAGGCCAACAATAATGATTTCACGAACCAAAGCGAAATATAAACAAATGTCCGTAAGTGTGTTTATGGAGTTAAAATATCTGAAATTAATTCAAAGACGCATTGGTAAAATTTATAACAGTATTCGGGTTTGTTCCCGCGAAAGTGCTATTAAGGGGGCCGTTTTTATTCGCAAATTTCCAACGAATTTCATAGCTGTCTGTTGTCTTCACTATGTCAATCATACAAGTTTTCTCCAGGTTGTGCAACAGTTTTCAGGCCGACAAGTAATTTAGAATAAGAATCATTTCAACTGGTATGTTTTATCATAAAATATCCTGAATTTTACAAGTTAATTGCACATTGAAAAAATTGAATACGGCATTACAAACATTATCACATCCCGCAGAATTCTTTTAAAAAACTATTAACACTTGAATTGATGTAAATTATTAAGTATTTTTTACGGTGTCTGGAACACAGTGATAAGGTATATTTCACTGTTTTTCATGATCTCTAGCGCATTTTCTCCCAAAAAGATAAAGAAAATGATTCAATTTCAGCATTATATTTGTTCATCTGAAAATACGATTCATTGCCCTTGAAGCGCCAGCCTTAAGACAGAAAACATCTATTCTACTAATAACGTAACCACTACAGTGAAAGACAGGAGCGTGAGTACAAATAATCGTGAAGTAAATATGTATACAGGGCATTAGAGGTTTAACTGCCATAATTTTAACAGACCATAGTACACATCAAAACAAACAACAAAACTGATATAAGTACTCAACCTACTCAACCATTTTTGAGAAAAATAATTATCAGAATATCCGACTTGATGCAAAAGTTCGGTTAATTAAGGAAGTTTTCTGCATTAAATATCACAAAATGCAATGTTTACTATTTCTAGGTAGGTATACATACATACATACATATATATATTTTTTCTTAATCAAATAAATTCGAAATATAGTTCGAATCGTGCGATACGAATATAAATATCGAATTTTATTTATTACAAAAATATATATCCTAATAAAATAAAATAAATTCATAGAAGCAGAAAGGGAAAAATCGTGGTCACGTGAACTTTGAGACCCTGTAGGTACCAGATTAAAAAGGAGCAACAATTCAGATTAAAGCATGTTTGGAATTATCATCATCATTATTATCATTATTCTAATCTCGGGAATAAACTATGTCCCATTCTCAATGAAACACCTTGTATAAAATTATATTTACAGTAACGTTCATTTTGCCACTGACAGAAATTTTGCAAGACAATTCTCGGTATTATAGCGTATACAGCTGCTGTTACGCCATATTTCTAGATTGCCTCAAGTATTTATAATAGTCAATAAGTGCGCAAAGAAATGTGAATAACGTTATACTACTACAGAGTTCAACTTAGGCTAGGTTGGTTGGACTGCATGTTTCCCGCCAGACTAGCCACGTTCCGCGTACTTTGCTTACAGACTTTCCGATTCATTAAATACAGAGTTGGCTTGGGCAGTTTAAATTTATTTATTAATCAGTTTCTACAAGAATGCACTTTGCCAATGTTTTGTTTAACAAATACTGTATTGTATCTTTTATCTATATCAGGCAATTTTGACATTTTGAGGGAAGCAATTTAGTAATTTTCAACTCTGGAAAACTATTTACTTTTCTACTGACATAACTGATGAAATTTTTATCTTGATCTCTCTTTTATCTTGAATGAAGTATACCATTTTTATTAACAAATGTAAAGTAAGTTTTAAAATGCACAGTAGATTATTATTAGATATTTGCTACGAAATAATTCGACTAAGGGTGAAGCATAAACACTGGTGCAAGTTTGTTTACAAGAAATATTGCACTACGCTATTACGTGCAAATACAGCATACGGCGCCTAACATAAAAATATTTTAATGAAAAGAAAAATGTAGTGTAGGGCGATGAAGCGCGGCGAAAGGAAGCGTTGTAACACTGTTGCCATTTACGTGATGCAGTATGTTATTTTGGATGGTTTGGTTTTTTGGATTTTGGTTATTTGGATCGGTCAGTGGTCGCGCGCTTTAAGGCGTCAGTACTTGAATCGAGGTGACTGGCTCGCTGTGGGTTCGACCCCCGCAGCCGGTAGACCGTATATAAGCTATATTCGTGGAGACATTGGCACCCTCTCTGCGGGTATGGTAGGGTGGAAGAATGTTGGCTTGGGTCAATGTGAGAGATTGACACCGGCTGATATTTGACTACCCCCCTAATTAATGAGGTTTTCCAGGTTTCCCTCATTCCTGCACTGAATGGTGGTTAGGGCCTACCAACGTAAGCCGTTCCTGGGCGCAAATGCGGCCTGGTTAATAATAATATACCGCCCCCTCTCCCGCACAAGTGACTTCTGGGCTAATCCTCGTGATTAGAATGAGGGGTAGAGATATTATTATTATTATTATTTGAGGCATTTATAAAATGTTGCTATTTGACTTCACTACATTAAATTATCTGTTTTATTCTGAAAATATAATAAACAAAATTAATTAATACGGATTTGGTAATTATTTACAACAGTCGAAACCTCTACAATCTTAATTAAAAATAAACCTTAAAGTTTTTTAAAATTAGCAAGAGCAAAAATGTGTTATTCTACGCGGGATATTATCGTTATTTTAAAATTTCCAATTTACAACCAATACATATATTTTTTACGGAATTTTCGTGAATTTTTAAAAGAACTTAATGGAAACTAACGATCAGTTAGGTAAGTATGTTTTTAAGCCGTACCTATGGTTTTATATTTTTCCTCAAAAGTATTAATTGCACACACCATTCAAAAACAAATTAAAGAACAGTAGAAGATTCCACCAAATGTATTAAAAACAAAAACAGTATACCGGTATATTTAATTAGAAATGTAAATATTCTCTGCTGAAATTGAATAATTAATTCAAAATCCGTGAGTCAGTTCAAAATAATAGGATGTGCATTGTGCATGTCTATAATTATCTACAAAAAAATAAGAATGGATTATAATGAAATTAATGATTTATTCAGATCAATAAATAAGCAATTAAAGGATTTCGATTAAGTAAAAGAAAATGCCGCTGCAATAGCTTTTTAGTCACAACTAATTAACATTTAAACTTGTTTTTACAAAAATGTTGAAAACAACATAAAATTTAGATTTCTGATTATTTGGAGCTACTCCCTCTTAAGTTTTACTACGTAAGTACAGGGTAACAGCCATTAATTTATATGATATAAAAAATACATTTAGGTATACAATGATTATAATAGCAGAAAATATAACTATTCGAACTATTGGCAATAGTATTTTTATTATTATGACCAGGTTAGAGGAAAACAAGAATTTGGTCAAGTAGGTACATTTTTAAAAATATCAGTAACAATTTTACTAATGAAAATATAAAATATATTAAACAGGTTCATTTTGATTACCTTGCGAAGGCATAAATTAATTATTTTCTAAAGAAATTACATACTGTTAGTTCTATTTAGATTATCTTTATCTTTATGAAAAGTATTTACCTCGATATTTACTTCCTGCATGCCAAGTATGTATTTGTTTGGTTTATGTTTAATGTTTACAATTATTTGATTGCACACACATTTTCTATATAGTGCACTTTCAAATTTTACAACGCCGTAGAAAATGACAAAACAAAAAATATACAAGGCGTTAAAAAAAGAGTGTAAAATATTTCAGGAGGTAATGAACCAAAATAAGCAGAAAAGTCTTAATAAACATGGGTCCGCAAAGTAACGGTTGCGGAGATATGGAGCACAATTCGTTTTCCAAACATTTTATTTTATTAGGAATAAACCGACAAAGGAAGCTTTTAACAAACAAAAAACAAAGTTACAGAAGATGTTCAAAGTGCCCTCCGTCCATTTCCAAGCAGGCACGACATCTTCGTCTCAACGATATTCGAACTCTTTCGAAAACACCCTCCTTGGTTTGGATTTCTTGACACTTTTGATTAATCCGTAGCTGCAGCTCTTCCAGGCTATTTACAGGAGTACCATACACTAATGTCTTCAAATATCCCCAAACAAAGAAATCTAGAGGGTTCAGATTAGGCGATCTTGAAGGCCATAAAGCAGGTCCGGCCCTTCCTACCCATCTATGTGGAAAAGTTTGGTGTAAATGCTCTCTAACGGCCATGGAAAAATCTTTTGAGCGCAACATTTTTCTATATAGGTAAGTAGAGTTAAATTATCATAGTCTGTCGTCAAAAATACGCAGTTAATAGAATGACCTGCCTTTTTGTTGCACCCTGTATGTCTGTAAGCACTTTCATTTACCAACATCTATAGAGACCTAAAGCAATGCCAAAGACGTAATCTGATTATTACATATACGTATTACATTTTAGTTATTGTTAATATCTATCTCAGTCAGTCAGTGGAAAAGCAAACCCATCATATATTAGGTTATGTTTTATGTTAGTGTGTATTTTTGATACGTGTTAAGGTGAGTTTATAAAAAAGTTTTAATCCTAACTTAGTCCTAACTTAGTCTTAATATTTACCCTAAGAAGTTAAATGTACATATTTCCATGTGCACGTTTATAAAAATCGTAACTTAGTCTTTGTTCTAAGAAGGTTTTAAGACCTGACATTGAATGTTCCTATCTTTTAACTTCTTAGAACTAAGGCTGAGACCAAATAAGTACGCATAGGCCAAAGTCGTGATTGGCGGACGCTTGTGGAGCCAAAATAAAGATTAAGTTACGACTAAAACATGTAAAAATCGTAGAATTAAGATTAAGACTAAGGTTATGGTTAAGGTTAAGTTAGGGTTAAGATTTTTTTATAAACTCATCATGTTTGAAAAACCGATGTTTTAACATCATTTTCAAACACCTAACGTATCCATGCGTATCATTGGTTCCTACGTTTACGTTAGGACGTATCATTTACTACCTGCAAGTTGCTTTAAGTGTCTAATATTTTGTAAAGAATTTTTATCTGTAAAATCAAAATAGAGGTTAGAATGTTATGTGAACATGCCCGTACACCGAAATCTGTTTAACCTCTTGGGGGTATGATGAAGCACCACAATGAATTTAATTAGTCCACAAGAAAGCTTTGATGTCTGGCATCCAGCTTACGCCCGTTGTGAACACGGTTGCTAATTAAAAGTGACCTTGTTTTCACTCTAGTTCAAGTTACATGTTGACAATACCGTCACATATTCCTAATTATGAAAGAAAGTCGACGAATTGCCATGTATTATTCATTATACAAAAGTATTTACATTATATTTAAATGAGAAGTGGTCTGACTATAAAGTTTTTGGAATTATTTGATGTATTTAATAAGAGATTTCTCAGAAAACAAAATATAAAAATAAATGAAATAAAAAACGTTGCAAATACACAAGCAGAAAATAACACCTTGAATGAAGTAAACATTTATTTAACTTTATGTACAGAGTGATCTATTATATTTTAACTGTAGGCTTATCACGGCTATTATATGCTTAAGAAAACAATAAATAAATAGTAAATACAAAACTACTTTTCCAAATTTTTTAATGACTAATTAAAAATATTTAAAAAATAACGTCTGATTATTGCG
Source organism: Monochamus saltuarius (assembly GCA_025584915.1). NCBI lineage: Eukaryota > Metazoa > Arthropoda > Insecta > Coleoptera > Cerambycidae > Monochamus > Monochamus saltuarius. The sequence goes on along the minus strand of CM046723.1, from coordinate 19,969,322 downwards.
CTCACTATTTTTGAGTTACAAGACTTCAAATATAATTCTAACATGAAGGGGAAGACGAAATATATTCTAATTAAGCACCTCGTACTCAATCAAATAAAGTATCCAGTTCAACCTTTGCAAACTATACGGATAACATCCGCAGTGCTGCTAAAGTGCTTCTCCATAGTATTACGCCATATAATACATAAATGCACAACATCATCATATCCACATTATTTAATCAAGCAACACTTTCTAAGTTGTTTTCTTGGTTGTTTCATAAGGCAAATATATAAGATCTTTTTCATTAATATAAGTTCATTTTAGAAAGATATTATTAAATTGTTCGCACTGCCATCTTAAGAAAGAAAGTTTTCGGAAATGAAGAGACGTTTCATATATTTGTTTTCCAAAATGGTGTATCTTGGATTTTTTCTTTTATCGTGCTGAGCGTATATTATTGGCATTGTATATATTATGTTGTACATCATCCATTATGACAAATTGCTCATTTAGGGACAGTTCATGAGATTCCAATTCCATTATTGCACTAACTAATAAACCATAGTATTTAGTAATAACGTATGTCATCGCGAATATTTTGGTCCTTCAGTAAGTCCTGCAATGTGGTGCTGTCATTAGGACACTACGGCTTCTAACCAAGTACCCCATCTAGTTATAACTGGTTCAGGAGGCAGAGGTATGCCTGATAAAGCCTCCATAAAAATGTCCCTTCTTGTAGGCGCCTTAATGAAAACTTTGGCAGTTGATACAAAAGTGTTTACTAAAGGAAAACTTTTCCTTATTTTCTCAGCTACCCGATTAAGCACGTAAGCAGCACATATGAAATGCATCATTTTTTGTATATTTTTTTAAATAAAATCTTTCCTGCTGCGACTGTATCACTTAGCATTACAAAAACTTTATCTGAAACATCTTGATCGGGCCATATAATGAAACCAGTCAATAACAAAATATATAATAGAATCGTGATTGGTTTTGTGCAGCATCTTAGAAGCCAGTAGGTGGCTGTCACTAGGAGTATCACTTTTTAACACTCCAATTAAAAAATTGGCTACTGAACGCTAACAAGCATCAGTAGCTTCATCTATAATGAACGAAATAAATAAAATTGTCCGCAATGTCTTCGCATATATATGGCAGTACATTGTTGTAAACCCTATGGATATATCTTAGTGTTAACGTACTTTCATGAGGGATTTTTCGGTCCATATATATTTTTTAAAAAACGTACTTAACTTGGGTTTCTCTAGTTGTTTAATGGAATATTGCTTGTAAGAAAGGTGTCTGTAAGTTCATAAAAAAAATACAAAGTCTTCAGCGCTGGACGAGGCATGACTCTTATGTCTTGTTACTTTAGTTTTGTCACAGGTCATTTCCTTTAACATGTATGTCCCTATAACCGTCAGAGTCACTGTCAAATCACATTTGAAATTCCCATATATGTTTTCTCGCTTTTGGCATATTACTTCATTTTATTTTCTTCTCCCCTCAACTAATAATTGTTAACGTAAGTTATGTTACTATTGATAAATAGTTACGAGGACTACAACTTACAGGCAGACGTAAAAAAGAGATATATTGACGCGACACCAACTATTACAACGTTCCGTAAATAACTAAAAGCGCATTTCGAAATGCGAGTCAGCTGTGAAGGCTCGACACCTCGAGTTGATCAACAATAGAGGAATTTCTCACATTCCAAAAAATAATATGCTTCAAAACATATACAGTCAAAGGACTAGGGTCATAGGTCATCATGGATTTAACACGTGTTGCAAAATTTCATTAAAACTTAGCAATAAGTGCTACCCTCTTTTTTATTCAAACTGCAATTCTCAGTAATCCTCCGAAGGTCTGGAAAAAATATATCCTGTTTATTAATAAAATGTCGCCATGTACGCAGTTACAAGCTATTTAAAAACATAACGAAGATCGACTGAAGGATTTTATAGTCGGTATCGGTTTTGATTGAAATTGTACAGTACATAAGGAAATGATTCATCATACTATTAATAAACAAATAAAATGACACAGAAGAGCCGCCACACATACAAACAATATTCAGATAAGAATTCTAAGAACCGTGACAAGATGCAGAAGATAAATTTCAGTAAACAAAACAAGATGAATTACTAGAATCAAATTTAGAAAAAAACCCAAATTAAATATAGATAATATAATAAAAAACATATGGCATTATTATTAACTTTGTGTTCACTTGCATCTCTGTTAACGTTCAGCATCCACTGTTTTTTAAAATACTTTTGTAGAAAATGTTGCGAAATTAGCATGCAATATTCGCCATCCAAGACTGAAAATAAAAGTTTACATCAGTAAAGGTGAACAAATACTTTTTAAAAAAAGCACACCCTCATAAGGCTGACGTTCTGCAAGTTAATTTTTTCAAATAATTCTGAAACCGATCGGAAAACAATCAAATTTGAAACTTACAATATTTATTATTGCGTTTAGAATCTAAGGACAAATGTACAGGGTAACTCAGAATGAATTGTACAAAGAGTAAAGGACGATTTGTGACGTCAAGATAACGTGAGGTATACAAGATTATGGATGGAAAGTATAAACAGTAAATAGACAAAAAAAACATGAGTATATAACTAAAACAATGAATTATTATACTGCATTACTCTGTAAATATTCATCTATAATCCTTTCTTAAATGTATGTAATGTAATATTCTTTATAATCCGAATTTCTATTGGCAGATGGTTGTATAGGCGCCAGCCATTAAAATAAGCCCATTTTCATATAATGACAAATAATGGCATTCAGAATACAAAATATGTTTATGTTGCGTGTAATACAAATGGCTTAACTTACTTTTTGTGAACAAATTTAAATTACAAAAAACAAGCCATTTCAAAAATATATACCACGGCAACAGTGAGATTTTTTAAAGCTTCTCTATATACCCCAAATTTGCATATAACGAATACCCTATTAATAGATTTACATAACCCCCAGTGAATAATACCGTAACGTAAATGATAATAAAAGTTTGCATAATATAGTGAGACAACAATATATTGGCTACATTGTTTAGAATTTAAGACTGTAGCAATATGTAGTTGATTTATGACACATAATTAATTTGTGGAGACTAATCAAGTTTACCATCAAGATACAAACCCACGAGTTTTGGAAAACTGAGAAAATTGTACACAATGATTTGCCATTGTTCTTCCCTGATCTAAAGATACATTACAAAATTTTGATCTAAAAATAATATCATAACTGTTTTATCTGTATTCAAAACCAATTTATTTTTCTCTAGCCACAATGCTAGGTTTTTAAATATTAAGTCAGCAGCCACTTGAATATTCAAAACGTAAGCAGCTTTAAATTATACATTAGTTATAGTCTGCGAAAGTTACCAGCAAATTAGGATATTTTTTTATTTCTTTATATAAATCATTGGCATGTAATAAAAACTATTGCGGACCGAGGATGAACCCTTGAGGAATACCTATCGTAATCAATTCTTTCAAGGTTTTTTAGGAAGGCCATGCAAAACAATAATAATACGAAGCTGCTATTTTTAATGTTGTGTATTGTAAAATTAAGCTTATTTTTAAAAGAGATTTAAGTTTTCATAATGGCTTATGCACATCAAATGCTTAAATGGCCAATATGTTTTACATGTATGGCTTTGTAGATGGAAATGATACTGAAGCTAGGCGAATTTATATGGAAAGATTTCCAAATCGTCGAACTCCAAATCATTCAGTCATTTCAGAACGGTCCAACTCCTAGAATTCTCCCGATTGTTGAAACAGAACAGATCTTTTATTTTTTTTTAAACACGCAGAGTTAATGAAATGTTATCGTGTATTTCCAAAATTATTTATTAATATGTGTATAACGATGTTTTAAATAATAAATAGAGCACTAAAACTAATAACATAACGATGCAATAAACTATAACGAATTATTACACTACTTCATTTAGAATTAGTATAGTTAGGTATATAGCCTTCAGTAAACATAATCTTATGCAAATTTCATTATATAAGTTGAAAATAGCCTATAAACATATATATGTGAGAATAGCCGTAACGTGTACATACATAAAAGAGAGTTGACATATGGCAATAAAAACTTAAGTGTAGATGTTAAAATGCATTTCAAAGCAATAGTTTTTTAGGTTATTGCTCTGAGAGAAGCTTGTAACACATAAGATATAATGAGTAATCCAAATGCAGGTATATTATAAATCATTTATGTTGACATAATACTTTATTATCAATTTATTCCATTAATATAAAATCAATTAATACTGAATAATTAATACTAAACATAAATTATTTGTGTAGAAGCCCAACTATTCCAAAGAGTGAATATTATCACTATCTGCAGATCAAACTCAAGAAAAATATTGACAAAGAATGAATAATGTACATACGTATTATCAGTATCGGAAGGTATTTTTCTGTAAAAGAAAAATATTATTTATTTATTCCCATAGGTAATCAATCCGTACACGATACAAAACTGACACATTTGCACGAAATGTAAGTACAAGCAAACATCATTGATTACCGTCTATGTATCAAAACACTGTCCATGAGTGGAAAAATCTGTAAAACAAAGGAATGATCGAAGTAGCGCAAATTGGACTGATTCCACGCCGAGTACTTAACCATCTGTTACATAATTTTAAAGTATAGATCGTAGGTAGTTAATTTTTATTGTTTTCTACTGGACGATGAATGAAAAATGGGTACCTATAGAGTACGGTAGGTACCTTTGAAAAACGAGTACGTGGACTGTTGTTCGAGAGAAGATGGGATGTGCCTAGGATCAAGGCACACGCTAGCTTTAATATGTGTAAAATATAGAAATCATAAAATATACAGGGTGATTCAGAACAAATTATTGAAGTTGAAGTATTTTCAACATTTACATCGCTGGACGGTAGTGTCTAGCCAGGCAATTCCGAATATTGAAATTCGATAACTTTTGTAGGTATTAACCTTTTTTGTGAAGCGAGTCTTAACATTTTTCTAGTGTCAAAAATGGCTTACGTGTATAGCAACTCGCAGTTGGTGGATATCGTTTTAATTTATGGCGATATGAAAATGCTTTCCCAGTAAACATGTGACAAATGCAGCTGCTTTTACCGCGATGTGCAGTGAGCGCAAGTGTAGGCAACGCGACGGAAATTTGAAACCGAAGCGTGGAAGAGATGGAGGTCGTGACATCCACGGCGTTTTGCAGCAGCGTGGCGTATCATACACGAAACTCAATTATATCCGTACCATGTACAGCGTGTATAAGCATTAATACTAAGGGATTGGACGAGGAGGACCGGTACCATGGCTACCACGATCTCCTGGCTTTAAATCATTTGGGTTTCTTTTTGTGGGGATATTTAAAAAATGAAGTGTATCGCACCGAAGTGGATAATGATTTACACAAACGTATCATAGATGCTGCCAATAACTTACGAGTTCAAAACGTACAAGAATCAGACTGAGTAAGACTAACCTAAAATTTTGTTGTAACATCAGGTACGTCAAATTATTTTATTAATTAAAACCACAAACTAATTCTATTAATAATTAATAAAAGTAGCGGCTAAAGCAGTTGAATTTGCTGCATAAAATAGGTGTCATAAAATGTTATTTTTTTCTTTCCTTGGGAATTTCTTTCCAATTTTTGTCCTGTCGCCTTATCAGTTTTAACAATGGACCAATGCCGTGCAGAAGTTTATTTTTAAATCATTTTTGAACTGCTCTTTTTGATTTTTTTTTTACAAAATTGTATTTGTAAGAGCCTCTATACATTTAAATTTTTTAGATAATTTCCGAATCACCCTTTCTAAAACGCCGAAAGAAGTATCTAAAATGGTCAACTTATGGAGAAAACGCGAGTTTGGTAATATTGCAGTAACTTAATTTTTATGAGTTGGTTGCACTAACGGGGTAAAATATCTGCTACCCCTTAATTTTTGGAGCCACTACTCATCAGTTGTCCTTTCGAACCAGCAGTGTGCGTGGGAATTTCGTTCATAATCGACTGTATTTACAGAAGGTTAGTAGTCGCATACAGATTCACACGCTTTTAATTCGTTTTAATGAATAATAAACAAACAATTTCCTTACTGATTTTAATGAAATCTATAGGTAATTTCCCTAGAGTACAAGATTGCATGTTTAGTACACTGTAAAAAAAAGTTGCTGCGTAAGTGTGTAATTTAGGATGTGTAAAATAGTTTTACGCTTTAAATGTGTTAAATTTACTAGTATTATAATAAAATATACTGAATGTATGTAAAGTACACCATTTTGTGTAAACTTAACACACCTCCTTGTTATATATCCCTATTCCTAATTGGTTGAGCACAATTGCGCAGCTGCAGTATATCAGTTATTCCAACACACGTCACTACGCCATGTTGGTCGTGTAGCGTTGTTGTGTTCAGTTACCCCTCGTTCGCTGTGTTCAAATGGAAAACATTTAAATTTAAATTGAGGTTTGATCAAAGAAAATGGTAAGTACTCACCCGACTATAACAAATATTGTTAATAATTGTGGTAAAGCTGAAAGCAATTAGGACTAACTCTAAAATACGGGGTGACAATAAAGTTCTGTCACTTGTGTCTATTTGGGAGTTTTATTGCGATTTTTTGTTAGTTCTATCACTTTTATTACATTCCTTGTGAAATTCTGACCTAGAAAATGTTTTAATCTGTTTGTTTGTTTTGAACGTATCACTGTCGTCCAATTGCACAGGACCGGAATGAAGACAGCTGACATTGTTCGTACGATTGGTTTCAATCAGCGGACCGTTTACAAGATCGTAAAACGCTTTCAAGAGACGGGAGGAACTGTGAACCGCCCTCGGAGCGTTCGTCCAGCCACCACGACTACACGTCAACAAGATCCGCTGTCGAATTCGCCGCCATCCTGGGGTATCGATGCGAAAACTGGCAAAAGACCTCGCTGTGAACCGAGAGAGCGTCCGAAAAACGGTTACCAAGAAGCTAAAGCTCCGCAGTTACAAGATATGCCGCGTCAATTTCTTAAACGAAACGATGAAGGCGAAGCGGCTGCAGAAATGCCGCCGAATGAGTCGGCTGGTCGCTGGTGGTCGCCTGAAGAAGGCCTTCTTTACAGATGAGAATATGTTCACCGTCCAACCGCTCCACCACCTGCAAAAACTACCGCCAGCTGCTCAAAAAGGGCCATCAGAAAACTTCGGCAGCAAAAACTATGGGCCATAGCCATTTCCCAGCCTCGGTAATGGTATGGGGCGGCATTTGCGCTACCGGTAAGACGCCGCTGGTGTTCATCCCAAGGAACGTCAAGATCAACGCCGCCGAGGATCAAGATCCGTGTTCTCTGACGTGAATTGAGGCCGTGGACGGCGCGGCACTTCGGTGCTGGCCAATTTACGCTGCAGCAGGACTGGGCGCCGGCACATTCCGCCTGTTAAGAAATCTCCGCCTGCCAAGAGCTGTTTCCAGGCTTTTGGAGCAAGGACGTTTGGCCTCCCAATTCGCCGGACTCCAATGGACTACTCGATGTGGTCCATTATGGAGCAAAAAATCTCAGGAAAACGATACGCTACTGTGGAGCAGTTGAAAGCGGCTTTGACGCGCTCCTGGGACGAGATTACGGCGGAAGAGTGTGCGACAATCGTCGGCAATTTTAGGAAGCGTGTAAAAAATGTATTGAAGCCAAAGGAGGCAATTTTGAGCATTTATTATAATTTTTTTGTTTATTGTTATTGTTGTAATAAAACGTTATTATTAATTCAAGTTGAATGAATTTGTTGTTATCCAGTATTTTTTAACTGTTGAAATATATCAAAAAAGTGACAGAACTTTATTGTCACCCGTATATTAGAAGTTCACACTGACGTTTCAGATTAATATGTATTCAGATTCTCTTCTTAGATGCCAAAATCTATGAATATACATTTCATTTTGTTTGTAGTCTTAAACTGCCCTAAAGATGGGATGTGCATTAAAGATCTCAAAATTAGGAGTCCAAGAGTTTATTTCTATTAACGGATTGTAAGAAAATTTGAACTTTTCTTTAGAAAATTAATATAATGAATTCACATTTGTCGATTGTGTGCCTATTTAAAATACATATAAATACATATTTTTTAAATTTAACCATTTAATAATAAATACAGTTATTACTCAATGATTTAACAGCGTACGTGAAAATTATTATTCGTTTCAAAGGTTTCTTATAAGTTATTATTTTATTTGAACAAAATTTAAATGAATAAACAAAACACAAAGAAATTTATTTTTTTGCGTACTTTTGTTGTATATGCTTTATTTTCGATTTTTAGGGATTCGGGGTTTTTTAACAGTTGTAATATTTTTTTTATTTTATATGGGAATTTGTGCACGCTTCAGAAGCCCAATTTTCACACATTTTGATCTTTGTCACTGTTATTTTCTTAATCATTACACTGACATAGCGGTGGAAATTAATGGCGCCGTATTTTTGAAATAGTGTTTTCTACAAATACAAATAATTTTAGACATTTAAGAACTGAATAATATAGAGTTTAACAAATAAAAGGAATGTTATCTTATGCCATCTGCGAATATTCAAAGGTACTAAAGCAAAACTGCCGTTACGTGAGAGCGACAAAGTACAGAAATCCGTGCGATATACAAGGATGACTATAGGAAGACGTGTTTTAAATTAGAATAACATCTGAGCAGTCACTCCCTCTTTTATTTGTTTTGAATGGCGAAACGGGCGGTGACTCTTTAGTTTTAAAACGTCGTCAATCCTTGTCTATCGCACGGATTTCTTTACTTTACTTTGTCGCTCTCATGTAACGACAGAAAGCGGTCTAACCAACACATTTTTAGGTATCTAGGTTAGGTATCTTTCAAAATAAGTATTTTTTAAATTCAACTGTAGATGTAAATATTGTTATAATATAAACTTACATAGTTCTGTATGTAAGGTTGTTCACTTTTGTGGGTCAAGTATTTGAAAATAATTCTTGAAATGTAGGGTTAGAATAGTATATATTTTTTAAGTTATTATATTATTTGAGGAGAAATTTCTGTATTTAAAAAACCCCAACAAATCTTTTTACGGCGAGAAACACAGCGACCTTAAACATAAATCTCTTTGTTGAACGATATTTATGATCAAACTATAAAAAATTAAGCCAATTAGCATACGTGTGTAATGTTTAATTTACAATCATCTGCGTTTTTACTCTCATTTGATAATATATTGGCACAAAAATACATTGACGAAAAAGGTTAATTTTCAGATGTTAACATTTAAAAACAATTTTGACAAATTTGAGTTATAACTGGTTGGTACATACAATCCTCGATAAAAATAAATATTTTTTTTTCTTTTATTTTAATTAGCATGAATTATAGTTTCAAAGCAAGGTCGAATATATCCAGTTTGATTTTGTTATACAGGGTGTCCCTAAAAGGTCTTTACAACGCTCGACCAGATACAGTGCGGCTCAAAATAAGTTGATTTAGCTAAACTTACCTTAGTTCAAAGTTGCCCCGTTTAGGCGCTATACGACCCTGAAGTTGCAATTTTGAAATCGTTTTTTTTTTTGTTATAAATTTAAAACCCCTTATGCGATTTTGCTGAAATTTGGTAAGTTGACACCGTTCTATAGGACAATAAACCCCATATCAAAATTTTGAGTGATATCATTCCATTGGCGTGGAACTTGGGCTTTTTAGTAATTACACCTTGGGCAATTCTACGCCAATGGAAGAAAAGATTTTTCAGTAAAAATTTAGATTAAGTAAATTATTTACTACAAAAAAGGTACTCTTGATAAGACTAGATTACTCTCGTGGTTTATTCGAAATTTGTATTAAATTTTCATTTTTTATGGACATAACACCAGTGCAGAATATACCGATATGTTGTTAGTTTTTGGAGTATACTCTGACACACTCTGGACCACTTCCTTCTCAATATCCAAAAACTAATAACATATCGGTATATTCTGCACTGGTGTATTGTATGTCCATGAAAAATGAAAATTTAATTCAAATTATTAAGTAAACGTCAAACAATATTAGTAATAATTTAGGTGTCTTAAATGTCAGAAGTTTTATTTACCAACAAACCAACACAAATTATTTGCATAAAGGCAAGTACCTGAAAAACCATATGGAATGCGCGGAAACGAATAAGCGTGTTTATTAAAAAGTCTAATTTTTATTTCAAGAATATCAGAAACAATAATTGTGAATATGTTTTTCCTAATTTAATTTTTATATCAAAATTGCTGCCAATGGTTAAAATTACAAATTTGGAATAAACCACGAGAGTAATCGAGTCTTATCAAGAGTACCTTTTTTTGTAGTAAAATTTACTTAATCTAAAATTTATACTGAAAAATCTTTTCTTCCATTGGCGTAGAATTATCGAAGGTGTAATTAATAAAAACCCAAGTTCCACGCCAATGGAATGATATCACTGATAATTTTGATATGGGTTTTATTGTCTTAGAAAACGGTGTCAAGTTACCAAATTTGAGCAAAATCGCATAAAGTTTTAAATTTATAACAAAAAAAAAACCATTTCAAAATTGCAACTTCAGGGTCGTATAGCGCCTAACGGGGCAACTTTGAACTAAGGTAAGTTTAGCTAAATCGACTTATTTTGAGACGCACTGTATCTGGTCGAGCGTTGTAAAGACCTTTTAGGGACACTCTGTATATACATGACTTACTCATTTATTTTTATATATCATAAGGCAGTTGCACCTTCTACTTCTTAGGACAGAAAGACAAAAAAAAAGATTAAAAATATAGCCAAATGTAAGAAAATAAAATACAAACAGATTAAGAATTAAATTATGACGAATTATATGAGCCCGAATTCGTTACGTAACGTTGTATAATGCAACGAAGTTATTTTTAATTAATATAAGTAGAATTAAAGATGTAATACCCACTTTTACTTTGACAGTGATACACTGCTTTAGGTTTAGCAGCTATTTCTACTTCAAATAAGATGGGTATTTTATGAGAAAAATTTAAATGCAAATACAAAACGAAGGGTGTTTCAGTGTACAATAGATCATTGTGTATGTTGGATAAGTCGTACTTTCCTCAAGGAATTGTATTTATATTACAAACCAAAATTAAAAGCGAGTAATTCGAGAGCAGTTTGACAGAAATTCAATGACCACATGTTTATTTTTATTTATTTTGAATATTACACACAAATAAAAAACAAAATAGTAGGTATACTCCAGTGTAAACGTTAATAGCTGTAATATAATAAATATACCAAATAATATAAGCAAAATTTACATAATGAAAAGAAAATACAGAACTAACGTAATAATATTAGTAAAACGTACTCAAATGTAGTAAAAATATTATTGGATAATGCAAAATCCCAGGACGGAGAGAGGAAGAGAGTATGGAGGAAGGAAAAGGGGAAATAGGAAGCGGGAGGGGAAACAGGAAGGGAAGGGGGAGAGAGAGAAATTGAGAGGGAACAGAGAGGAAGGGAACGGGGAGAGAGGAGGGGAGAATATGGGAGAAGAGAGGATAGCGAGAAGGAGAGGGAGCGATAGAGAGGGGAGGGAGAGAGATGGGGACGGAGAGAGGGGGAGGGAGAGAGAGGGGGGATAGAATGAGCTGGAGGGAGGGAGATAGAGATACTTAAACCTAAATAACATATTACAGCCTTTTACATCATAATTTGAATGGCAATGCCGTACCTACTAATTAAATATATTTTCGACATTTCAAGAATTTGTTTTATATTTGTGGAGAATTTCACACCGAAACACCGATATAATAACAATTTTGATAGATGGCACCGTGACTTAGTTCGTAAAGTTTCGAATTGTTATTAAGTCCAAGAATTCTAGGAAGCAGGTAGTCTTAAATATTTTGTGAGATGGATACCAACACATTTGAAATACTTGTCTCAATGGGTTATGTTATCAACCAGTTTCCTTCGTGTAGGTATAACATTTACACGATGGAAGTAATAATTTAAGCATTTTTGTGAGAACTTTCTATAGGGTGATTCAGTCATAATGCCATTCATTTTAAGATAAGATAGGGAAAAATAATACGACATTAAAAAATTCAATGCATATTTACGCCAAAAAAATATTCTAATCATTATTTTAACCTCCTACCGCTAGTGGCAGTTCAACCGGTACCGGCCTGACGCGACGTTGTCAAATTTAAATATTTTCCTAGTACCTATGTTAATGTTAAAATACGTAATGAGTGTTAGCTACTATTTCTTTTAAACGTATGCAATTAACATATTAAGTTTCAATTTAAAAAATATTTTATATTGAAAGTACAACATTCCAAAGGATCTAATAATCATTATATTTAATTACATAGATAGTGAGATATAAAACCAATTACTCACTTGGTAAATTAATAGTTTTTCATATTTAAATAAAAAAAAAATTGTCAACAGCAACAGTGATAATAATCCGACAACAGTGAATCTTGACCTACTGTATTTAGGTCAATTATTTTCTCTTTAATGTCTACGCAATGAGAAACGCTGCAGAGCTGTGGAACCGCCTAATAATAACAGAAACAATATAAATTTGCATGCTTATAAACACCTGTGTGATGAATATGAAATCATGAGTATTTAACAGATTAGTCCCATAATAAATGCTCAACCGCAGTAATCACGCACCGACATCGGCCAAAGCTCGTTCCGGTGCCGTTAAACCCATCGTCCAAATGCATGCCTTTTTGATCTTATTTGTGTCACTAATGCAATTTATAATAATTAAAATTGCTATTTACCTGAATAAAAATGCAATTCAAGTTGGGTGAAACTAAATTGCACAATCTTTTCTAACAGGAACAATTAATAGTGAAAGACCGCAGTCATCTCCTACTGAAGAGAACAGTGGAAAAAATTAATAAAGACATATTATAAGAAACAATTTGATTTGTGGCTGATCCGAGAAAATAATGATAGGTATGTCATATTTTTGAAATCAGAAAAAAAAATTCAATAATACACAGGGTGTTCTATTAAAAAATATGTACCCTTCAATTTCTGCCTGCCACACTTCCATTAACTGTTAAAGAGGTTCAGTTACAGTCCTACAGTATTTATTTGAAACTATAGATTTTGTGTCTCTAATAATAACGATAATAAAGAGTGGTTGAAATATAATGAATAACAACCCTGTACATACCCTTTGTTAGCAAAATATAGGTCATAATTTTTCATTCGCTTTAAAAAAAGTCGTACTTTTGTGCGACGTAACCTTAACTTAATATTTATATCTAATAGAAATATTGACCCTTAATGTCAGGATACCCTGTATAGGTACAGATGTATGACTCAACGTGTGGAAATGTTGTTGAAGGGAACATTTTTTAGGAAACCAACAATAAAAACAGTTGGCCATTTATTCCAAATTTATCAAATATGGTGCCCACTTTATGAAGAATAGGCATCTCTGCAGCATGGCGTCTTAAATACAATGCTTTCCAGGGCATGTCCCAAGAACCATCCACCAAGCAGGCGTTATGCGTGACCGACTACATGGACAAAATTGGGTCTATCCGATTATACATAACAATGTGTAACCCAATTTGTTGGCGGCCGTCCTTATGAATAGTTTACCCGCCCAAAACATCGGCGTCCCTGAATGGCGTAAGCATGCGCCGTGGCGGTGGCGGGCGTCGTCTCGTAGTATCGGAAATCGATTTACTCGTCTCGGCGGCTCTGGGTGTTATTGCGACGTCTCGACGGCCTAATTCCGACCGGGTCACCGACTCACCCCACAGGATTTCGCGTAACCGTCGCTGCGCCCGCCGCTAGGTTGGAAGGTCTCATCCATCTGGTGCAATCGGAGCAGGCCAGACAACGCTACACTTATAAAAATGTTAGTTTAATATTAGTAATAAACTTCTGCTCACCTAAAAATATTCTGATCCACTCGAAGAGTGAAATTATGAAGTGTGTTCAAGTACAATTTACCCCTAGTTAGGTTAGCCTTCGAGAAAATTGTTAACACCGACATACAAAATAAAAAAATACCCACTACGATATGTGATGTCAGATTTGAACCAGTACCTATACTAAGGCATTTGATACCATTAATTATGATATCCTATTAGGTATTTTACACTATATAGGTGTAGGTCTCAGGGTTGGAAAAAATCATGATTTCTATAAAAAAAATCAAATATCATGATTTTTTTATTTTAATTACTTTAATTTTTTTAAAACAAATGGTTTTTCAATACAACTCTCAACTTTCAAAATACGTATGTTTGCACATTACTGAAAAAATTATTGTGTATGTGAATATTGGCATATTTTATATTGATTTATATATAAACAATAAAGCGGGGCAAACGTTGAGACGCGGTTCAGAGTTCGCAGTTTTATATACAGGGTGTCCCAAAATTAGCCTGCAAAAAATAACTGTCAAATTCTAAGGTCAAAAATAAGAAAAAAAAAGTTATAATCGTAAGTCCCTTGATCCCTCCTAACGGAGATATGGCCTCTTAAATGGGGACCTCAAATTTTGATTTTTCCCAAATATTTCCAAAAGGGATCAAGATACAGTAATTAAATTTAAAATTGAGAATCTAATGTTCTAAAAATAATTCCCCACAATTGGTGGGGATAGACCTGCCAAACTAAGGGGTCAGTGGGTAAATATTGCTCTATCTCGAGATTTTCGTCGTCAGATCAAAAAATAAAAAATGTTGGCCTGTTTCTAATAAAAAGGATACTCTTCTTTCAATCCGATAAACTGCTCTGTTTTCGAGTAATCTTAATTTAAAAATTTTGTGACATACCACAAAAGTTTAAGATGGAAACTATAAATAGGCAAAATATCCCTAGTAGGCTCTAAGAAAATACTATCGACTTATTTAACACATATTATAAAGGTGTTATTCAAGCGTTTTAACATATTAAAATCAATCAGTAATGTAATTATATGTAAATTTTTGAATTGTAATATAGTCCAACAATATGTCCAACTCTTTACTTGTAACGTGCGGTATTCCACAAGGTTCAATCCTTGGGCCTCTACTTTTTTTCCATATATGAAAAATAGTCTTAAATTTTGTTCTTCTCATTATTACGCTGACGACATGCAATTATATTTGTGTTTTAATTCTAATGAAATGAATCTCGCAATTGAGAATATTAATAATGATATTTCAAGTTTAGTAGCTTTACCACAAAGGCATTGTTTAAGAATTAACCCCGCTAAGTCAGCCATTTTCATATTTGGTTCTAATAATAACCAGCAGTTAATCTCTAAAAATATTAACCTTTCTATAGATAACATCAAATTGCCCATTGTGGGTCATGCAAAAATACCTTGGGTTATTTATTGATCAAAATTTTAACTTCACTTATGTTAATAATATAATTAAACATTCGTTTAGTAAATTAAAGTTGTTATATTGTCCTCTCTCATGAAATTTGGTGACGTAGTATATGGTCCTTGTATAACGGCACGTGATACTGCCCGATTGCAAAAAATTCAAAATTCACCTGTAAGACTGATTTTCGGGTTACCTCCTTTCTAGCACACTTCAGTTAAACACAGTGAACTGGGTTGGTTGACTATGAGGCACCGGAGATATTTACACATTGCATGTTTGGTTGATAAAATAATTTCTTCTAAATTCCTGTCTTATTTATAACAGAAAATTAAATTTTGACACAATATTCATTCCCTCAATATAAGATTTAAACATCATATTCAAATACATAAACATAAACTTTTTCAATTTAAAAAATCATTTTCTTATAATATGGCTATGGCTATATTAAGATCCTTAATTCTTCTAGATTGTTACCGTTTGTCTTTTGGACAATTAAAGCAGTATTATTCAAGCTTTTAATTACTTCTCAACATCCTGTGAAGTGAGCATCCGAACATAAGTTGTTAAATAATGTTGTCAGTTTTGATGCTGATTGTGTATATTCAGTTTTTTTTTTAATGTTATATTTATATAGCTATTTCAATTGATTATATGTAATATAATGATTTAGGTATTTACTACGTGTAATTACTATGCTTAATTATAATTAGTTTATGTTAAGAAAGGTTAAGTGATAGAGCAGGACCTCTCTAGTAGTTACGTGCAAGTGAGCAACTGAACTTCGCCTTTCAAGTTAATTAGTAATGATAACATTTATTTCTACAGATAAGTCAATATTATTATTAATACATACGACCCACATTTGTGACGTCATCGTTGTTCGAGATATGACGTCATCGACATTTTTTAAATGGCAACCCCCAATTTTGACCATGCCATTTGAAATAGCGTGTCATTCTACATACACATCATAAAAAAATATATGGTGTTACATAACAAAAATTTCAAGAAAATAATGTTTGAAGATTATTGTTTACTTTGCTGGTAGTATAGGACAATACTGTTATTGTTGGCTCATTATAAATTAATGTTGTGAATACAAAACTGTTTAAACAGTTAATACAGTAGTGTTGTGTTATTGTGCGTAAATAAACGAGTGTTTGTTTTAATTTATCTAGTACTTTGTGCATTTATTGTATGTATTCGTTTTTTCGCCTTAAACATGTTGTGGTGTTAGATACTGCATATCCAATAAAATGTGGGGAAAATATTTAGACCTCGGAAGAACCTCAACCTAATACAAGTACTAATCAAACGAAGAGTGATATGGAAAATGCGGAGATTAAGACGAACGATATAGAAAATAAAAATTCTGGACAACAAGCTCATTTAATTAGATATAATGTATATAAAAATCAGAATTAGGCATTAAAAAAAGGGTTATTTAATAATAGTATGTCATTATATCAGACAACGCTCTATATCATTTAAGACTTTTAGAAAGGATTCCAATACCTTCACAATAAAAAAAGGATAGAAATACGTTATTGACGAGATAGCTGTTCTTTTGTTCCCCTTTATCCTACCCAATCCTAATCCCACTTTCATGGCAGCAAACGCTCGTACCGCCTTGTGGTTCTTGCTAGGCAATAATAATTTAAAATTACATAATAACATCGATCATTTTTATTACATTCATTATTATATACTTAATTTTATTTTAAATATTATTGGCGAAATTGAACAA
Source organism: Monochamus saltuarius (assembly GCA_025584915.1). Lineage (NCBI taxonomy): Eukaryota > Metazoa > Arthropoda > Insecta > Coleoptera > Cerambycidae > Monochamus > Monochamus saltuarius. Next base: position 19,952,210 of record CM046723.1, on the reverse strand, counting down.
ATACTGGTAACTGACGTAAACACGGTTCCTGTCTACGGCTGACAAGAATGCCTTTGATGTTTCTGTGGCAGTTTTTATGCCGTTTTTTTTATTCCCATATATCAATGAGATAAAGTATACAAGAACGGTATTATCGTATTTAAAGGCAAAAGCCTAAAATTTAAAAATTGAAATCGAAGTAGTCTCTGAAATATTCTAATGCTGTATCTAGGTCACTTGAAGATTAAGCAAAGGTCTGATCTGATGACTGGATCACGATGGCAGCTTAAAGTTTACGGTGGAACACACAATCCGGTCAAAGCTACAACCTATCACTCGATTACGCTAACTCACCTATATGGAAATTTGCCAATATTCTTTCAAATAAAATTGTTATTCACTAGGACCAGCCAGCCGTCCTTGAACACTGAACAGCGTTTTGTTTGTAAATTTCCCCCAACGTCATCTGTAGGAGGTCGATTTTATTTTGGCTTACTTATAGTAAAGTCGATGCTGTCATTCGTAATTTATAAGGTATTCAGTTCTCACTTTTCAGGTGTAACAGAGATAATATTTTTATTATCCCCTATGAATATAAAATGAAAAAGAAAGATTGACATATGGGAAGCTGTGAATTCCATATTTAACAATGGATGTTGCCGGTGTCAATACCACGTGTATAGTATTCTCGGATTTCTTTAGGAAACCTTATTTTAAATGTTGTTCTCGACAAAAATTATTTGTGATACATATCGCTGTTACACCCTGTGTACAGTTGCAATAGCAAGTTATTATTTATTTATTTATTTTTAGAAACAGGAACATAATTATGTTAGGAACCTAAAACAATGTTTACTAAATATAATTGGTTTAACAACTACCCCAAACAATTACAGGTTATACAACTTTCACCACACAAATTTATATATATAAGTATACATAAGTACACATTATACAGGGTGAACCTTAATCTTAAATTATTCAGTTTGTAGTTACGTACATCTAACCTAGAAATTTATTGTTTTTATGTAATATGGTACTAACCTGTTTAAAATGCCAGTTCGAGTAAAGGTGCACTCATCTGTTCATAGCACTATATTAATAAAATTAGGATCAGCCTATTGTAAAATTCAAGACGGCTGGGAAAATCAGCAGGTTCTAAAACTTGAACTTTCTGAAAATGATACGGGTTCAGTGAGTTTTCTCGTAATATTCTGCAGACTTTGCTTTGGGATATCTCCAATCACCTTGAAATGGTTCTTATAGAAATAGGCTGCTCCTTAACTAAATTTAAAACAGCTTCTATCACATATTAAGTCATTTTTCCGATGTCCCACAAGTTCCCGACGCGAAGGCGTTGAAGCACTTGCATGAAGGTTCGCGCACTTGGAAAATGTTGTCTGTTCGGGATACATCTCCAATATTCCGCAGTAGCGGCATTAGCATTTAAATTAGGCATTGTGAATTTGCGACCAATACACGAGACCGAAATAAACAAACTGCTGCTTATATTCTCTCCACCCCCCCTCCAAATGTGTTGTGTGATCTCCAAATTTGGGGGGAAAGAAATGCGGAAAATGCAGAAAGTGCAACTAAATGGGAGTAAATTTGAAGTGTTAGACGATATTATGTATGTAAATATGATGTGGCAACGATGTTTCCTCTGGCATTTGATTGTCGTATGGCTGTCATCAGAAAGTTCGTAGCGTACCAGGAGCGTCGTGTTACCGATTTTTATGGGGTGATTTGTTTATTTTTTTAAAGGCCGAGTAATTTTTGTTCGATTTTCTGCCTTTATTAGGCCTTCCGAATACGTGGTTAAAATTAATGACATTATGACTGACTCACCCTGTATATTACCTCTAAAATTCCTGGATGGTACATAAATATTCATAAGATCAACTAAATTAGGAGAATCGATTAGATTATTCAAAAGTTTAAACAAAAATATTGCGTCAGATTTCTTTCCCTTATTTTATAAATATTGAATTTTAAATGTTTGTTGTAGTATCAGTACAGAATTTTTAAAAGTATAAACAACGGTAATTCTTAATGAAGATCAAAGCAAAACATTACTAATTTTTTTAATAAATTAAATGTTCAAATGCGGGCTATAAACTGTTAGTCTTTATTTTTTTCTGAAGTGGCAGAATGTGAAAAACCACCAAACCATTATAAAATACGATAACATAAATAGGAACAAGTTAGTACAATACTTTTAGCAATTTTATTATTTTCTTGTCTTTAACGACAATAATAATAAACAATAATGTTTGTCATTTCAAGCACATCTAATTTACCATTTAACCTTCAGGTTCCTTAAATTAATAGTTACAAAAAATAGACTTTTACAAGGTTTTTCATTTTTTAATCAGCTAAATTCAGGCAAAAACTATTTGTTGTCGAGCAAGAAAGGATTCAGAATCCTACATACACAAACTAGAAAAACATGGAAACAATATAATAAAATAAATGAAACAATTATCTATGATTAATTTTATCTTAATTAATTTTCTAATTTATTAATGCACACAGTAAATGTTCTTTGTTTATTCTATTTTGAACAATATCATTTTTTCCGTCTCAACTATTATCTTTAGAAACTTTTTTTAGTATTGTTAATTTGTTATTATACTGGCTACTGTAAATTGAAACATACTGTGCTGTGACGGTTTTGGGTAGATAAGTTTTTGTAAATCTGGTCCTGACCGAATTACAACAAAGTGTATTTTAATTTTGAATAAATGTTTTGAAATTAAAATAATCATTCACAGTTCTCGTTTTCTTTCATAACATCCTCACATAATGAGTAAAAACAGTAAAACAATACTACCTGATATTATTATTTTGAGAATTTTTGGCATGGATAGAACGGTTTATGGTCCCACAAAATAGACAAGGCTTCGATAATGTAATACAAAGAACACAGCTAGTAAGAAGAAATCTGAAAAATGTAGAGGCTCTCAAATCTATTCCAGAGTCCATTAGAATATGAGAGGGAAGCATTTCCTGAGGAAGATAAGCGTATATGGTTGAAATTCCTACAGAACAACTAATAAACTTTGAAAAGCTGTATTTCGGACTCTATTGGGTTTACAAAGACAGTTCTGTGCTCAAATTATAGTATTTTTTTTCCTCTGTCTTGAAAACATACACGTCTTTATAATCAACAAAAACGAATGCTTCAATGTTAAAATCGCCAAACACTGAAGAAATATCGAGAATTTCGTGGTTTTTTGGATTTTGACAATGTTGCGTTTGACGCTCAAGGTCGAAAACTTGGATTATTCACTGGGTCAACATCATAAACAACTCAAAACTACCGGATCTGACCGAAGGTCTGATGTATATGGTTAGTTAGGTACTGGATAGTTACTTGGGAGCCATTAACTGTAATAGGGCATTTATTGCTTAAAAAAGAATTTTAAGGTTAATTTTCAACTTTACTGTCTGGAGTGGTGTAATAGTATATTACGCAACGATCATGTAATGATGGTTATTAATACACGAGCATGCGAGTTGGATACGCTATTTTTTCTACACCCGATAAATAATCAAAAACCATAAATTTTATATTTTTATTGAACACAATTACGTACAGATTTTGACATCTAAAATAATTACATAGGAACCTAGGATAAACGTCAAATGCACAGCATGCTTGATTGAAAAATTATGGGTTTCTATTGATTAAAAATCTGTATCGTAATGGGTATTATTATGAAACGGATTATGGGCATATAAGTGCGTTGTTATAATACGGGTGTATAAAAAATACTTTTATACAAAAAGAAATATTAACAACGCCCTGCATATTTATACTAAAGTGTCTTGCTTGTACAAAAATGCATGGCATGAACGTCATACAAGATTTGAAAGACTTCTACCTAAACCTAAACACAAAACGACTATTTATGAGAAAAATCTTCTCAATATAGTCAATTCTTTACCAGAAAAACATAGAATAATAGGTAATGAACAATTTATTACATAATCGTTTCCCGCAGTTCTATTCAAATGATTTGCTCTTGTTTAAACTATGTTTTGTTTAATGTTCTTGACTTTGTCTACCTGATTATACTTACTAATTTTTCATAAGCTTTATCAGTGTAATGTACTGTTTGTTATTGTTTTGTACTAGTTTATGTATTGTATCTATTGACTTGTACGTACCTATAACGTTATGGTCAAATGTCATAGATGTTTTGCTAAGTTAATGTAAATTATGAGGGCTCAAAAATTACAGTCAGTTTCACATAAAATTAAGGAATTAAATTGGCTCAATGGAAAAGCATCGAATTCTGCATAGTTGTTGCTTATATCATAAAATCATTACCACAAAAACTCCTAAATATTTATTTAATTACATTAAATTCCGAGGTAATGCTCACAGATTAAATATTAGATTTAGAAATGTTTTAACCGGTCCTAGACATTACCTCTTTATACCGAAGGTCCTTTTCATATTTAATTTCTAAATACTGCAAGATGCCCGCAAAATTTAAAAATCTCAACATTAATAATTTTAAATATATGATCAATTGATATAATCAATCATCAATGATCAATTTTCATAAGCAATTGTCTGTTTACCTGACTCCATATACAGCGTTATTATTATTAGTACATATTATTGTTATTTTTATTCTATTGTGGATATTTCTGGTTTTTGTTCAGTTTATTGATATTATATTTTATAATTAAGTATAGTGTATTACGTGTCACTTATTCTATTAAATAATACCCTTTATTTTTGCACAAGCAACTGATTTACTACATGAAATTAAAGTTTTTATTTAGGAGTGTTTTTCATAGTTTTTTTTTTATTAGGTATATGTAACAATTCTTATATACTATTCTTAAATGTAGTAGGTGTAGGGTGTGTAGGGTTAAGTGGAAGAGCGAGTTTCTACTCTTGGAGTGGATAACCGAACTTCGCCCTTTCACCATTTAAATATGTAATAATATAATTGATATTAAATTTATATTTTTGTAGATGGTGAATAACGTCATTTATTATTATTAATTAACGTGGCTTTATTTGGTTCAGCTTAGTATAAGCACGTATAACTTCGAAGCACTTGTAACCGTGGCATGCAGAACAGTACTAGACAATGTTTCGTTGATATTTAAAGATCGCGCACATTATGCCTCTAAAGACCAGCATGCATCTGCACTGTACTGACCTGCAAAGCCTGTTCATTAAGGTGCCCATGTTATTTAAGCATCGCACATTAGATCCGCACCGGCATGTACCGTCACCTGCTAAGACTGTCACTGCAGATCATGTCGATGACCTGCAATTTCTACATAACGCCGCGCTGGTGCGACGTAAGTTCCGTTTCCACAAAAATCAGGGATTGATTTATAACTGCTAGTAATATTCGACCAGTTAAGTTGTGAATGTGTCGCTGAACTGTCGAGAACCCTTAAACACCCGCTTAAACAAACTGCAAGTCTTTCGTCAGATGACACTACTCTGCGAAATCTTATATTTTGGTGCTGTAGGCGAGGACGATCCAAGAGCTCGAAAGATATTTTTTGTGACATTCCAAAAAAACTGAAAGAATTTCATTGATCTTTCTCCAGTTCAGAAGATAAATGATGAAATTCACTACAAAGTTTTCTGTTTTTATCGACAGGGTAAACCCAAAACGTTCTCATTTCCCTGGCACCTTTCCCCTTCTCCTCTTCATAAAACGTCGCTAAAATAAAAATGTCTTCTTCCGATCTACACTCAACTACTTATTTGAAAACTTCAAAAGGTTTGCCACACACATAATCTGCCAGAAAGTTGCTGGTCCGTGATGGACAAGTGTACAAAGTCGTGTTCGATCTTTTAATTTACAGGAAAATATGTGATCAAACTTATTTATATAAGACATTTTTATTACAATTATTGTTAAGGAGCTGTCTTATAATTTTTTATTTTGAACACCACACCTAGCTATGCACAGCCGGAACCAGACCTATGGATGCATTTTTCAAACATTCAACAATTCTACGCCCCAAATAGTTTATAATAAATCTCCATAACCTTTTTAAAAAAAGAACAAGCTGACAACTGATAACGCACCCTGCTTGCCTGAACACTGGCAAGCCAACTTTAATCCATCACACCTTCGATTTATATGCATCATTGGTAACTTGCTAATTTGATAAACACGCTCTTGTAACCGACGCATATGGAGGATGACAGGTGTTGCTTGTTTACGATATAGAAATCCTAGAATAAATTGTCATGTTTTAAGTGGTCGTCGTACAAGTGGGTTATTGTAACATTGCCACATGTCAACCACCTGCGAAATAGGTGTGTTCGGGGGAGTAAATAGCGGGTGTTGCCGATAACACGAACCACTCCTATAAAGGACCTCGAAAGTTGAACGGAATACATTAAATTAGCGTAAGCAAAATAACTCTGATGTAGTAACTGTGACTGTTGCAGCAGCAAATGCGTAGTTTCCCATGTAAGATGTCTCAATATTCCTTTTACAGTGTGTTTCATTTTTTATTATTTTCAGTAATTATTGAAGATCAAAAAAGTTTTCGCTACATGTGCTAGTTTTTCGAGAAATAATTGAATGTATTATTAACACAATTTTTATAGCACTCTTCGTTCTGACTTAAGGGTGCCATATTCGTAAAATAGTGTTTTTCACAAATACAAATAATTTTAGAAATTTAAGAACTGAATAATATAGAGATTAGCAAAAAACAGGAATGTTATCTCTTACCGTCAATATCCAAAGATACCGAAGTAAAATGACAGAAAGCCGTTTAACCAACAAATATTTAGGTACAAAAATATTTCAAAATACGTATTTATTTTTTATACTTATTTTTTTTTAAATTTAACTGGAGATATTTTTATAACAAAAAATTACATAGTTCTGCATATAAGATTGTTCATTTTTATTTATAAGTATGTGAAAATAATTGTTAAAATGTGGGGTTAGAATAGCAAATTAATATGTGTCTTATAAACGCTTTTTATATTATTTTTGATCTACGTGATTTATTTTTCGAGATTTCTGTACCAGTGGCGGCTCGTGACTTGTTGGAATAGTGAGGTAAGCAGGCTGGGACTGTTCGAAATGCAAACATAATTAACTTTTTTTTTGAAATTAGAGAAAAGGAACCACGAAACGAACGTACAATATGGCAAACTATTCTGGATTCTGGAATTGTGAGACGGTAGCCTTAAAAAGCCACAGCATTTAGGCCCCATTCGACCCCTTGTATTTCCTTCCATTAAGAGATCAATCCACCTGAACCGCTAATCATCTAATGTAAGCCATAGAGGGCCATCGCTATCTCAACACGGATTCTCTTGTTGATGAGACTGCGGTGCACTCAAAGAGTTCATGAAGCACGGTCTTATCCTCCTCTTCGCAACCCCTACAAAGATATGTGTTCCTGATCATAGCCAAGTATTTTTTGGCTGCATCCTTGTTGGGGTACTCTAGAAACTCCTTAGCAAATTGACACCTATTTGTTTCATCCCACCCTCTTCTGAATTCTTGTGGGTGTTCTCATATGTATGTTCACATATAAATTAAGTGAAGGTGAGATATAACTTACCTGCAGTATCATTTATAGATATCATGGCGCGTCGCCCACGACGAGAGGTCTACGTTAAGTACCTGCTGCAATGTAGGTCGCTTCCTGCAAGTCGAGCCGCTTAGGTTGAGGAGGAAGTAAGCGAACCACCATCTCACCTTCACTATATTAAACTCTCTTTGTCACAGGCGTGGTTCTCTTCCGTATACTGTAGGAAGTATACCGGAAGATATTTGTAGTGCACAATATTAAACAATTTACGCTATAGTGTGTAAAACAGATTCTTTATTATTCTATTTGCTAATATCTATTTTTGGTAGTAGTAATAAGTCTGTAAAGTACTTTTCTTCATTCTTGTTGTCGCCGGAAATTCCCATTCGCAAAATATATACAGGGTTAACTATGACTTAGTACAAATATTTTAGGAGGGGATAGGCAAAAATAAGATTTAACGGAATAACCCTTCAAAAAAATTCCAAACTTATTTATAAAGCCAAAAAAATGTTCACGAAAATTATGTAAAATATGTTCAAAACAATACCAATTCATTCGAGGCCATTCCTTGATTACTCTTTACAAACATTTGCTCGCAAAGAATTATATTTCTCATAATACCTAGGTAAGCAGTAAGAAATAACCTTGCCTCATGTTTTCCATATGAAATAACAATATTCAACCATGACGTTTGTTGCACGTAGTGCAATCTATTCTTTCAACATGACATCTGAACCGTGCTTCCAAAATTGTCTCGATATATGTCCTAGGGGTGGGAAATATCTACTTAGTTGCAAAGTCCTAGTTATTTTAAGCTGTTTACTTGCACGATTAGTTAATAATAATTTCCGCTAGAGTAACAAACAAAATTTTGTTGAAAATACGGATTTCTGGGCCAAATTATGAGTGATCCAGAAAAACGTTTATTTATAAGTGTGTAATTTACAAATTTAAATTAAGTGGGGACGTGTGAATATCTTTGCAAGTAGGGTAAAGTTGAGCTAAAAATAACAGGTCTCGAAAAATTGGTGATTAAGGGCTCTCTCTGTTTTGATACTCAATGTTCAATGAATGCATGCATAGCTGTATTTAGAGGCAGTCTAAGAGAGAAAAATATCTTTTCACTATTCCCATAATCTTTTCTTCAAGGTGTATACAGGGTGATTCAGTCATAACACCCATAACGTCATTAATTTTAACCACGTTTTCAGAAGGCCTAACAAAGACAAAACATTAGAGAAAAATACTCATCTCAAGTTCAAACGCTCCGCAAAATTGTATACAGTAGACTATTTTTTGTCACTTCTTGTCTATGTATTTGAAAGCAGAATCAAGTTGAGCTAGTACGTTTATATTCCCAAAGCCCAATTCCCAATTGCAAAGCCCATTTGATTATGAATATGAGTTTTACCATTTTCATGGGCTGACGGTAGCCGAGCGGTCAAGGCGGTGACGAGCAGTCGCTGCCAGGGCAAGCACGAGCGGCCGGAAGTTGGTTCGAATCCAACACGGGGCAGGAATTTTTCTGTCCTACCCATGGATGTTTGTGATTGTAAATGTGGAGGGTAGTATAAGTTAGTAGGTAAAAAGGGCCAAATATGGCCTAATTACCAGTAAGCTTGATTACCTTTACCTTTTACCATTTTCATGGTTTTTTATTTTTTCTCTTAAGTGCATCAGAATCTGATCCCTTATTCCTGTTTCCATCCAGGCTATCACGTCGTGATCAGTACCGATTAACACACACGGAAAACATGTCTTGTGAAAGTTAGTTTCCCCCCCATTTTAATCGCATTTCTATTTAGATAAGTAGTAAATTTAATTAATAATTATAAACTACACTGGCAACACAAAGCAACAACAAACACAAAACACACCATCTTACGCAAACATGGTAACTGATGGGGGACAGGACTGACTGTTTCCCCCTTGCATCAAAACTGCGTCAATACCCGTGTCTACTATATTAATAGTTTACAACAGAAATTAACATTGCAGTTACGTTAATTGTAAAACTGTAACTAAACATATTTATGTTCACACAAATATATGTATATCTATAAATAATTGCAAAAACCAAGAAATATAAATATACTAATGTTTCAAAAATAAGATGTCATTTTTAGAGAAAACATTTCAACATATTTTCTAATGTAAATGTAACATTGCAATACATTTTTAGATGATGGATGAACAATACACTTTTAAAGGAAGAGATGGATAGTACACATTTTAAAGTTGGATGAACAAATTCCACTAAAAAACAATCTTCCTACTCAGAAGTCTTTCTGCTCCTGATTTCTTAACTATTTAGAAATAATACAGCTGTTAATACCTATATTCTTAACTCGCGGTGTATTATTAAATTTCAATAATAAAATCTATTATATTTCGAATAATTTATTAGTAAGAGGCACCTGCATATTATGTCGCCTCACTTAAACATGTATTTTTATACATTTTAACACATTCCAAATTTTTTAACCTGACCAACATTCTACGAAATTAAAAGTAAAATAATGTTCCACCTTAAACTTCATGTTTCAAGACACTCTTTATAATATGGCTGCAAAAATAATACCTATTAATAAATTTTTAAATTGGTTTCTGTTATACTAATGTGGTTAAGGGCGCCGTATTCCTGAAAAAGTGTTTTCTACAAATATAAATAATTTTAGACATTTAAGAACTGAATAATATAGAGTTTAGCAAATAACAAGAATGTTATTTCATGCCACCTGCAAATATTCAAAGGTACCGAAGTAAAATCAATATTTAACATCAGAAAGCGATCTATCCAATGAATTTTTAGGTACTGAAATCTTTCAAAATACGTATTTTTTTAAACTCAACTGTAGATGTAAATATTTTTATAACATAAACTTACATAGTTCTGCATATAAGATTGTTCACTGTTGTTTATAAGTATGTGAAAATAATTGTTAAAATGTGGGGTTAGAATAGCGAAATTATGTGTGTCATATAAATGCATTTTAAAAGTTATTACATTATTTGAGGAAAGTTTAAATAGTAAAAGTGGATAAACAAAACATCAATAATTCTGTTTTTGATATTACTTTTGATCTACGAGTTTTATTTTTCGAGATTTCAGTACCTAAAAAACCACAAATTTGATCATTTTACGGCGAGAGATACGGGAACCTTAAACAAAATGAGAATACTTTATCTGATTGATAAACACTATCATATATACATTTTGAAACATGTGCATATTGTTTAATACTTATATTTTTACACACTGATATACAGTCATAGATGTCAAATAATGTTTGTTACTGAAAAAGTTTTCTCTATGCATATTTTTTAATTCTTACATTATCATTATTAGAATATTTTAATGTCGGAATGCCTAGATTTCGTTTGAGGCAAAATAATACCTTTTATTTACCAGCAGCCAATACGAATATTTTTTAAAAATCTCCAGTTTATATCATATCTCATAATTTTAACATCATATCAAATTATTCTATTAAATCTATAAACAGAACAATAAGTATAAGTTTTTTATAATTATAATAATTTTGCATATGTTCTGTTTTATTGATTTATTGTTTTATTAGTATAATTAAGACATTTTCATTCATGTACTAATATTATCATGAAGATGCTATGTACGGGGATTTTAATTTTTACTTAACTACGTGTACTCGTATTTTTTTTGTAATTATTAATAATATATAAATTATATTTCACGTCAAAATTACTGTTTGAGAAATAACTATTCTGCAGACTAATGTCTCGTGAACAATTACACCATTCGTAAACAGAACCAAAGTCGAATCAAACCTGGACATCGAATAACAATAACCACATAAATCTCTCAAATCATGAACTGTAAATAGACATTAAAATAGCCAAATCATTCGTCGGTAGTCTGACCTATGATATACTGATTAGAGCTAATAAGATCGAAACCGGTAAAATCTGGCAGTTCTATTTTAGCGAAATATAAAAATAGTCGATGGGATTCCCTCACTTGCCAACTGAAATTCCCTGAGTAATTTTAAGTGTTTGGTGTCCTATCGAAACAGAATAGACACTAAGGTTAGTATAAATCTGTGAAAGTCAGCGCCGTACTTATGTTTTATTATACGAAAATATAAAACGAATCAATGTTAAAAATAACCTGCTCAGAGGTATTTTCTATTGCCATTACTGCCTGCAGGTGAATGGTGCTAAGAATATGTAAACAATTATTGTTCTGCATTGATAGATGTAAGGGCTTTATGAGAACAGATATTTTTAAGATAGCACTGATGACTATGAAAATTTGAAAGATACCCAACAACTATAACAATTTGTTAATTGCTTACCTATAATTTTTAACACTGTAGAATACCCTGAATTCTTATTTATAATAGTTTGCATTTCTATCCCGAACAACGAAAAGCGATACAATTGCAACGCACAGCAAATTCATCTATAAAACTCTTACTATAATCATAGTATCATACGTCAAACAGAAACTAAAATTTTAAGATACAGGATTATTTATTATTTTGGTAAGTTCCACTTTTTATATAGCTGCTACGCGTAACAGTGTTAACACTAATTTTATTCTTCTATTTTTATGAAAACAGAAAGTTTTCAGAAGCGACAACTACGACAATTTTCCAGATACAATAATTATTATAAGAATTTGTCAGTTAATATTAGGTTTGTTTTTGCAGCAGTTGGAAACGGTTTGAAACTCTCAGAAATAGTCGACCAGTAAGTTGAGAACGCGTTACAATTGAATTTAACGCAATAAATAGTTGGACAGACTTTTCTGATAGTTTGAAACCGTTTGCAACTGCTGCAAAAATAAACCTATTAATAATAAAGTTCATTATGAATAGCATCAGATTTCACAAGTTACTTGTTTTAATTTGAAAAATAATAAGTAAAAGTAGAGAATAATGATAGTTAACATAATTTTTTTTAATTATTTTTTATTACCGTTTACTACTGATTTCATTTCTCCTTAAACATTTTTATGTGTATTATTTTTGTTTACATGTTTTGAGACCAAAACATGGAATTTAATATAGTGAATTCAGACAGAATTTTATAAATGCTTTAAATAACATTCTACATCACGTAAATAGTAGGAGGAAATACAGACCATGTTATTTGGAATCGGAATGAAGCACTGCATACGAGTACAATCAATGCGAACAAAATATAAGTTTGCTTAACCATTAATTTTGTAAATGTCCTGTATACATTTTATTGTCCTACACCACTTTTCTTTTAATATTTTGGCACGGTGAAATATTTCTTATTAGGTGGTATATGCTGCATTGTACATATTTGGAAAAATCATACAATTTTCCCATTCGTAAACGCGCTCTTCTAGATATTCTAGACAAAATTTCATCCTGTGAGATATCAAGCCAATTTTTTTTTATTGTGGAAAGCTCATTTATAAAATAACATCCAGAAATAATTGTTCTATGAAACGTGTACCTATTTTGTGTCATCATCAACCTATCTTCTATCCTTCCCCGAGTTTCTCCTATTTTTCGTTTCGCAGTTGCATGTTTTTTGTTTTTAACTTTTTATTGCACTATGTATCTACACTACTCACAGACGCTCTTGTCAATGAACGACATATTTTATCGCACCACTTATACTTAGCTATCGTACCCTAATTTCTTCATACAAATTTTCTATCTTCCAATAATCCTCACTACTGTTTGTTTGTATTATTTTTCACTGCTATGTTTTGCCATACCCTATATTTGGGTACTTGCCTCTTGGGCATGTGGTTGGAATAAAATAAAAATTAAATTTTATACAAACAATTTACTACCGCTCGTATACCTCTTTGTGTTGACTGCTATTAAAAGGCTAGCGTTTCAAGGACAAATAGTCATATCTAAAGATGCACAAAAAATACACCCAGTAGGTGGAGGTTCTTATTAGCGTAGTACTAAAATATAATGCTGAAATTGAGTCTTTGAAGAGAAAATGTGCTAAAGAACATAAAAAATCGTAAACTTCTACCTTATCACTGTGTTCCATACACCGTGAAAAATACTTGAAAATTTACATAAATTCTAGTATTACTAGTTTTTTAAAAGAATTCTGCGGGATGTGATAATGTTTATAATGTCGTATACAATTTTCTCAATGTGCAGTTGACTTGTAAAATTCAGGAGATTTTATGATAAAACATAATAGGTAAAAATGATGCTTTTTTTTCTTATTCTAAATGACTTGTCAGCCTGGAAATTGTTTTATATCCTGCAGAAAACTTGTGTAACTGACATAGTGAAGAGATATTATTTCTAACTTACTCAGATTTTTTTTAAACTGAAATCCCGCATATTCGTTGAAAATTTGTATACAAAAACGGCGCCCTTTTGTGAGCTGGTTTATAAAACGAGTGACTCTCTATTATTTTGAAACCCGACTATTGGTTTAAATTATAATATACTTGTAATTATGCTAATAAACTATTTATATTTCATTGATTTAAGGAAAATAATTAATTTTAATAACTAGCAAAGTAAATAAGCCTACAGATTTTTTCCATCTTGAAAATAACATTAGTTAAGAGAGTAAAATCAATTAGTTATAAATTTAATCAAACGCCATCTGGTCCCAATCTACTACACTGCTGCGACATATCTTCTCCTTCTATACCCTTAAAAGCTCAGCTGGTCTAGGGAACGACAATTTAATCTACGAAATAAGACTCTGGATTTAGATGGTGGCTGGAACGCAACCAATCTAGCACGCAAAACGTTAATATATCGTGACATTCAAGGTACAACTAAATGGATTAATTACTGGCTTAATGTTAAGTAAAAATAGGTAGGTGTTCTACCATTTCTTATTAAATTTATACAGGGTGTTTCAAGTACAACTTCCCACCTGGAAAATATCGAAATTAAATAAAAACGAAAAAAAAAGTGAGACACGTCGATTTTCATTTCAAGGGAGACACATGATGGTGATAGTTTTTGTGTCTTGGAAGCTACCCCTTAGACAGGGGTGTAAAATATCTTTAAACTTTAAATGGTACCCGAGATGGTACCCTATGTTGAGTAACACCTCACCTTAAAGCTTTTTCAATTCTACTCACGACGACATACAACTTTTTAAATTTTGGTTTGAATATGACAATAACATCCTCACTTAGATTGACAAAATATGAATGAATGAAAGAATATTAATTTATTAAATGTTCGAATTGGTTTCCCTCTGCTTCCATGCAATAATAAAATCTTTGTTCCGCTTCCGAAGGAACATTTTGAAGCATTGCAGACGTTATCTTCAAGTGAGTTCGGTTGTGTGGCATAAATTTTCGATTTCTAGTGCCCCCATAGAACATGTCAATACAAAAACTTCATACTCTATCAGTTCAACTTTATCCCGCAAAATTATCACAAAATTGGACTGAATTCCAATTCGTGAAACTAGTTTCTACAATTGCTGAGAAAATGGAAATAATTAGTTTGTTCTACAAGACATGACAGGCAGTACAGATCAGGTAGCTGATGGAATGGAACCAAATTTCAGTATCAGAAAACTTGCAAGTACTTCAGGAATTTCTGTACCTAGTTGTCACTGAATCTTAAAAAATGATAAGTATCGCCCATACAAAATAAGTTTGGTACAAGAAATTAATGAAGACGATCCTGATCACAGTTCTGTGAAGAAATGAGTGATCGTGCTCGAAGGAATCCACATTTTTTGTACTCAATCTGTTTTTCCGATGAATATACGTTCCAAATGGACGGTCGAGTCAATCGCTATAACTGCAGCTGCTGAAGTGACCCAGCATTTTTCCATGACACTCACACGCAACATCCGAGGAATTTTAATATTTGAACGAGCATACTGGGAGATCACTTATAGGGCTTTTCTTCCTGTCCGGAAATCTGGATCGAATCATGTATCTGAATCTACTGGAAACGAATTTCTATCCGATGACTGCGGAAGTATTGGAAAACGACAACGCTTTGCCAGAAGAGTGGTTTCATTATGTTGTAACTGTGCGTGATTTTCTTAATCAGAACTATCCAAATCACTGGATAGGACGCATCAGAGGTTCAATTAAGCGGCCTCCCAGATCGCCAGATCTAACGCTCTTAGACTTTCTATGGGGACACTCAAAGTCGAAATTTTATGCAACACGACCGAACTCACTTGAAGAGCTTTGTCGACGAATTGCTGAAGAATGTCGTCAGATAACGCCCAAAATGTTCGTTCGGAAGTGGAGCCAAGATTTTATTATTGCATGGAAGCGGAGGGAAACCAATTTAAACATTTAACATCCTATTGTTTCATTAATTGATATTTTGTCTTATTCTTTAAGTGATGATCCATATCCCTCCATAACCAAAATTTAAAAAGTCGTATGTCGTCGTGAGCAGAATTGAAAAAGCTTTGAAATGAGGTGTCACTCAACATAGGGTGTCATTTAAAGGGTATTTTACATCCCTGCCTCAGGGGCAGCTTCCAAGACACCAAAACTTTTGAAACATTTGTCCCCCTTGAAAAGAAAATCGCCGCGTCTCATATTCTTTTGCTTTTTCGTTATTCCGATACTTTCCAGGTGGGAAGATTTAATTGAAGCACCCTGTATATAAGTATAATTAACTGCCTTTTCAAAGAGGACCCATATTGTCTAACGCTTTTTTCTTCTAAAAATTATAGTTAAGCTTTATGCTAATATAAAGTATAATAACTACCATACTTGTAAATATAAATTCAAAAAAACAGTTCAAAAATGATTTAAAAATACTCTAACGTCACTGGAAATTGGTCCACTGGAAAACCTGATAAGGCGTATAATCGGTCACCGGACAAAAAATTGAAAGAAATTCCCAAGGAGAGAAATAAATTACATTTTACGCCTATTTCTATTCATCAAATTCAACTGCTTTTGCCGCTATTGTTATTAATTATTAACAGAATTAATTTATGCTTTTAATTAATCAAATAGTTTGACATAGTATAATATACTTCATATTTTAAATATCCCCATAACAAAAAGTTCAAATGATTTAAAGTCAGGAGACCATGACGGCCATGATACCGACCCTCCTCTTCCAATCCCTTAGTATTAATCTTGGACACGCTGTACATGGTACATATAATTGGGCCTCATGGATGATACGCCACACTGCTGCAATACGCCGTGGACGCCCTAGACTTCCATCTCTTCCACGATTCGGTTGCAAATTTCCCGTGCCACGCCAGCGTTTGCACGACACTTGCACTCACTGCACATCGTTGTAAAAGTAACTGCATTGGAACATGTTTACCGGGAAATCGTTCTGCTAAAGCATTTGCACTTCACCATAAATTAAAACGATATCCATCAACTGCGAGTTGCTATAGACTTAAGTCATTTTTGATATTTGAAAAACTAATGCAAATACTTGCATCACAAAAAAGTTAATACGATAAGTAATCGGATATTTTATGGTTAAACTACAGTAGTAGCTCAGCGATGTAAAGGCGGAAACTACTAGAATTTCAGCATGTTTTTTCTTTTAAATAAGTTCCGAATTACCCTGTATTTATCTTATTTAAAATGAGATTCTTCGTCCATAAAACGTCAGCTTTAATGAGTTTGGTTATTCCGTATTTTAAAAAAATAACATGTATAAACTGCCACTTATTATTCTGTAGCAGTAAAAATTCAATTAATTAACAATCAAAATCCAAAGCACAGCCGCAGCGGTGCTAACGTGATAACTGTATCAATTATACCTCTGCCCTGCAAACCGTCACGTTCGCATTTTCGGTTGGCTTGTTAGGTCTGTTATGCAGTTCCTCGTTCCTGCGGCTTGCGGCACATCTAAGAGACGGCTTTCTAAACCTTATTATCTTGTTTAAGTCGTTCCCTTTGTCTTATATTACAGCGTTATTTCAGCCCACGTTTAACTTCACAATCCCGGATACGTTATTGTTCCGTTGCTGTGACTTGCAGAGATTTAATTTCATTTAGAAACTTACGAATTATACAAGTTCTGCAGACTATATTGCATTTAATGGACCTGTTTAGAAGTGACGTCACATATGCGAAATAATAAGCGAACCCATACTACATTACTCTCTCTCATTAGAAATACAAAATCGTTTGATGATATAAACGCCCTTAAGTGCCTTTACTTTTCGTTGGTGCGTTCTAAGCTTGAATATTGTAGTCTTATTTGGTATCCTCACTAAAATGTACGTATTCAAGAGATAGAAAAAATTCAACGTCGATTTTTTAAATTTTTGTCTTTTCATATTGACCATTTTTATCCAATTAGGGGACACGATTATAATTTACTTTTGCAAAGACTTAACATTCAATCGCTTAGCACTAGAAGAGCACTAGCAAGTTTATCATTTCTACATAAATTATTTCATGGCAATGTTGACTCCCCTGCTTTGTTAAATTTGTTCACTATTCGAGTTCCGCGTTCTGGTTCTCCAAGTAATGATCTATTTTATTGTCATGTTAGAACAAATGTTGCTTTGAAGTCTCCTGTATATGTAATGTCCAATAATTTCAACTATACTCGAGTCAATAATTCAGACGTCTTACGTCACGGCTGACGTTACACATATGTTTTTATTGTCAACGTAATTTTCGATAATTAGTGGCGTTAAAGACAATAATTTTTTGCAATTTAGTGCAATATATAAAGCAAACTTTTAGTACAGTATATAGTTTTATTACTATCAGTTGCAGTTTATTAAATATTTTGATGAAAATATAATAAATTATTCATTTGTTCGTATGACGTAAGTCGTCTGAATTCTTGTCGCGAGTATACATTAGTGAACACATTGATATTAACGTTTGCAGCTTGAATGACTTGTTAACTTTATTATTTCCCACTCTTTGTTATTTCTTTATTATTTTTATATTTTTCTAAGATATATTTTTATTATTATCTTAGTTCTACTAAACATTATCTTGTATTGTCCTATTATTGGAAGTGATTCTGTGGGGCAATAAATGCATTATTATTACTACATTGATTTTCGACCTTATGTCGATATTCTGGCAATACAAAAAATATTTAGGAAGTTCAAACCCCGAGTGGCATATTAAATGAATCATAGAATTTATACAGAGTTAACTATGACTAAGTACAATAGTTATTAATTATAAAGCGAATTAACAAGCCTTTAATCCACGAGAAAAAAATGTAACTGGTTAAGTTCCTGAATGTTATTCGCTGTTTTATCCACGGTCAACCAAGGAGAGTGAAAGTTGTGCGAGAGCGGGTGAAAAATTATAGTTTTGAGAAATGTCATATTTGACAAATTTATTTTAACCAATAATAATATTGATTGTCAGCTGAATACTAGAAAGTCATGGAATCGTTTCTGTGGTTGTTTATTTGTTAACAAGAGTGAAACAATTTGCAAAATGGAAAAAAAATGAGTGAGAATGGTACCAGTACAAAACCCAAAAAGTAACACGTCTGTTACCAGCGAAAAGCAAGTGTATACGAGAAGGAATTGGTGGAATTCGATAACTGGCGAAAAAAAGGGGGCATAGGAGAAGGAGCATTACAGAAGAGGTGCTCCTACTTTTGTGGAGAAATGGTTTGCTGCCTCTTTGATGTGAACAAAATATTCCCTGATAAAATCAATGTTGAAAGTGCACAAAGGTATTGATATTTCGAAGTATGGTAAACTTACTTCATATTTGAAAGTAGAATCAAGACATTATAAAACAAAGAAGGCAAAGATACTGGAGATGAACCAAATCGAAAAATTTTTGAAAAAGGATGAGGAATATTTAGAAATTAAGGTACAAAATATATGATTTTAATATTTCAATTTATGGATCGGTCAGTGGTCGCGCGGTTTAAGGCGTTAGTACTTGAATCGAGGTGACTAGACGGAGTTGGTTCGAGTCCAGCTGCCGGTAGACCGTATATAAGCTATATTCGTGGAGAGGATTGGCACCCTCTCTGTGGGTATGGTAGGGTGGCATAATGTTAGCTTGGGTCAATGTGAGAGATTGATGCCGGTTGATATTTGACTACCCCCCTAATTAATGAGGTTTTACAGGTTTTCCTCATTCTTGCACTGAATGGTGGTTAGGGCCTACCAACGTAAGTCGTTCCTGGACGCAAATGCGGCCTGCTTAATAATAATACGCCGCCCCCTCTCCCGCACAAGTCTCCGACTTCTGGGCTAATCCCTGTGATTAGAATGAGGGGTAGAGATATTATACATTGAGCGTTTTATTTTAAACTCTTTACGGGTTAAAACGATCATGGGAGTCTTAGGTGCTTGTCGCTGCAATGAATTAACCTTTTTGGATATCATCCATGTCCAAGACAAAGGCAGTTATCTACCTACGTATTCATTCTGGATACAAAAACAAATATTTCAAGCAGTTTCACGATCATGGAAGAAGCTATTTCAGTCAATGCTGTAGAAATGTGTCGAAAATACACCAATCTGCGACCTACAAATGCCAGTGGGAGATAACTGTCTGGAACATGTAGGCATCAACACGAAGTTACGAAAAAGTGGCTGCATTTTTTGGGCTTCCTGATCAAGAAATCGACTACGGTAAAGGAAAGTTATATTGAAGATTCACTCTCCAGCAAGATGGCAATTGCTGAAAAAATCCAGGTTCTACTTGGCGAAGTTGTGGGCCCCTCCAGTCCTTCAGAAACTCCTTATCGAGTGGATTTAAATAATCCCAGTGAAAATGAAAGATCATTATTGAGATAAATGTTAATGTTAATAATAATAATTCTAAATAAAATGCTATAAAATCGAACCGTAGTATTATGAATTCTGATCCACTAGCGTGTTAAAAGGCATTTAATCCAAAACAGACGTATTAAACTTACTTAATATAGGGGTCGTGGATAAATATTTTAAGAGAGGAAAGAGAAAAATTAGAATTAACGACATTGCTCTTCAAAAAATTGTCAAACTTTATATAAGGCAAACAAAAACATTTTTCGAAACCGTATTAAATCCGTATTTATCGACGACTATAGCAGACCGTCAGCCGTAAATCTTCCGTAAATAACCTGTGTCAAATGTCAAACGGAGCAATCTCGAGAGCAATATACGAGAAAGGTAGGCTTAAGCATACGTATGCTACGGATAAACAGTGCATCTTTAAAGTTATCCTACACCGGTTACTACTTTTGTTTCAACATTAAATATCTCTTAAATATTTTATTCGAGGTATACTATTCAATAAAACAGAATTCAATAAAAATTAAATTAAACATGAAATTTTAACTCTGTATTACTTAAATATAAACACGAAATTAACAATAACTACATGTTACAACACTGCTCACGGGTTGGTACTACAGTTGTTACGGTCGGAAGTGCACCTCAGAAAGCGGTTCCGAGACATACCATAATCACAATTCAGTTTAAATATAAATAGTTAGATCACCCCCTTTACGTGATCAGAGCCGACATGTTTTTTTTTTACTGTAAAGTCGTAAATCACCTTGACAGGTACGTTACGAGATATCAAGACATCACATTAGCTACGGCAGAGCATATACAAAAGTAATATATTTGTAATATTGCTGTGATAACATTAAAATTTGCATTAATATAAATTTTACCACTGTGACAATAAATACATTAGAATAGTTCGATAAGTATATTAATTTATAATGTTTTGCATATTTTATTTATTATACATTACTATCTATATTCACAAATTTATTATAGTTGAAATAAAATACTAGGCCATTTGGGATGTTGTACAGGTAATATTGGTACATTAATGAAAACATAAGCTATTAAATTTTGTAAACATTTTTTAATTATAAACTTTCTAACATTTTTAATTTAGGAATTTCTTTTTTAAGATTCTTTGATTTTATTTCCCTATTAGCAAATTTAAACGTTTGACAAATCCTAAGTCTTGAATTATATTAAAGAAAGTTATATATTTATAAGGCATTGGTGTTCAAACCTTACATTGTAGCCGATGCCATGGTAAATCTAAAAATTATTTAAAATAGATACAAAAATATTTTCTGGAGATATTAAAAGTCTGTAAAAATTTTCGGAGGCACTGTTAAACCAGTAAATAGTCCTCCTAAGTGATTCGAATTAGATGCATTAAAGTATTCTAAACAAGTATCATACTTTACCATTCAATTATGATAATAATTTTGTAGAAATTCCGATTTTAGCAAAAATTGATAATTGAAATGCACATATCCCTATACGCCCCTGCCCCTGCAGGTGTAAGTTTGACAAATTTAGGCTCTCCGGCTTATCAGACATTATAAACATTTTAACCAACACAGCACAACACAAATGATTAAATATAAAAAAAAATTACAGCTATTTGGTAACTGTAGGAAATTTAAATTATATTCAGGATCCTTGGAGAAGTGAAAAAATTAAATATTACCCCGCGCATTAGCTTGACAAGCCCAGATTACTAATCAATAAAATTAACTCAATCGAAATTTATCGCAAGAACTCAGTACAACCGTTTCACAGGGTTTCAAACAGACCCAATAAATAGCCTATCATCTGCCGTCGATATTCAGTTGATAGAGAAGTGAATGAGGGTTCAGTCCAACTGTTAGTATATTTAAATGGTTCCATAGAACAATTGCTCGCATCCTATGCTGCCAAACGGTTCACTGTCAGCATTTTCAGTGGTGGCCCAGCAAAAGGAGAGTCTAGCTCGAGAACAACAGGAGGAGGTCAAAGATTATCAGCACACATTCATTCTATTACTGGCAGCGACCAGGTTACAGTATAACAACCCAGAAAACCATAGTAGATCAATTCAATAAAAATTAGGAAAAATAATAACTAATTTTCAAAATATGATTTTCAAATAGTTTTGTATTCAAAATTTGTCAATTTTTAAACCGCATTTGACTGTGTCAAATTCTTTGTTTCAAATTTTTTTATGGTTTCCGAAATTACATTGATCACCCACGAATTTGACTAATAGTTTCTTATTTGTAAAACTATAAAAAAAAATAGTGAATTTTGCATCGGTGTCGTTCATACATATCCATTAACTTTAAATTTAACAGAAGATATTTTAAATAAATAAAATATATAAATAAATTGTGACCCAGACATCTATGGAAACATACAACCTTTATAACGACTTGTTTCGTAAAGACAATTTATTGACAGAAATAATGTACACACGACATTGATAAATTGTTACTAGCATATTCGATTTACAAACCAACGATATATAAAAAATTCCAGTAGGTTAAGCGATGGAGGGGAGCAGGGCGATGCCCGAAAACGTTGACCTTTAAGACAGAAGTAAATAAACAAAAACAGAACGCACATAGAGAACAAGTTTAATACACCGAGACCATTGGCGTCATTTATTAAAATTCACTTCTCTAATAGTGTCCGTAAAATGATGAAGGTTAGTCGAAGAGTGTTTAATTTTTAACTATCCGGTTAAAAATAATTTAGTTAATAATATTATTATACGAAATAATCTTAAAAATAGTTATTTTTATATTAACTGCACAAAATCAGTGTTTTTTAATGGCCCGTGAGAATGTGATTTTTGGTCAAAACCGTAGGTCGAGACAAAGAATCATTTTTCTACGTTCATGCAAAAACCAAAACTTTATTGAACTATATTTAGTGGAAAAAGTGGTTCTTTATTGCACTAGTGCAATAAATTGTTTATTGCATTCATCTGTCACTCTACAATAGCGTTTTGTCATCATGACAAACATAAACGTTCAACGCAGTGTAGAACTAACTACATCTATCGGCCGTGTTTGCATAAACGTTCAAATCAATGTCACATTTTCCTAGACTTAGTATCATCTAAATAACATTTTTTGGTTTTTGCATGAACGTAGAAAAAATATTGTATGCAACTCGTACAAAAAGTGCTTATTGCACTCGACGGGTTGTCCTACTCGGCCTGACGGCCTCGTTGGACAATTTCACGTCGCGTGCAATAAACACTTACTTTCTGTACTTGTTGCATAAATAACTATTGAAAGCGCCATAAAACACTGACTTCGCGCACGAAATATAATAGTTATTTATTGTGTAAGTGTTTTAAGTAACATTTTATCCACACAAGAATGTTTAATATTCTTAAGTGAATAAAAGTTAATTAAAGCACGAATGCAATACAACCTTTTATACATGATCACATCACAATCATATTTGTGGAGTCGGAATTATTGGAATTTAATAAAAACAAATATTAGCACGAAGTACGAAACTTGATATTGCAAGAGAAATCCAAGGAAAATATAACTGTTCCTTACAACAAGAGACATCCGTAACTTGTGCAAATTCTTCACAAACTTTGGCAGATGTTATGCGTTCTGAAAATGATGGCAGCAATGCTACAAGGGTTGTTATTAACAGAAAGGAAGCTAAATATGAAATATCAAAGTATTAGACGGTTCATGTATGTAGATAAAAGTCTGATTATAAGTAAGATGTTGTGGATAAACAATATTCAGAAATGGCACAAAAAATAAAAAGTTCTAGTTTGTGGGCTCATTATTCAATGGTAAAGCCTGTGTTAAGTTTGAAGCATAATGTGAACACCTAGCTCTGCTGAGAATGTCAAACAATTTTCATATAACGGTCCCACTACAAGCAATGGATGCTTAAAAGCAGTTGACCCTAGAAATATCGCCATGAGTACTGATATCGCAAGAAGTGAAGGATTCTTAAATAATGCAAATCTTCGCAAGAAAAAAGAAAACTCCTTATTTCAATTCAAGCTTTCGAAGCCTTTATTGCGTCTTCATCAGGAAACTGCAAACACGTACAATAATTATCAAAATGTAAAAGAATAAGTTAAAGGGACTTACGAAAAAGATTGAGATTAATAAAAGTGCAATGGAACCATCCATCAGAACAGAAAACTTCAAAAAAACATCATCAAATGTCAGTGTAATATTATTAAGAAACTATTAAAAAACTGGTAGAAAACAAGGATGAACACCGATTACTCAAACATATTACAAAAATGTTTGAGAAAAAACTTCTCTAAGCCACAACAGGTGGTCAAAGAAGTAAAGATAGGTTAGAATAAACAAAAAATTCTTAAATCAATAATGAAAAGAGTTTGCGTACAAACAAAGTTCGAGAGCTGTTAGCTGACACCTGACGAACTGAATGTGTACCAAAGGTCGTGAACAGCTCGTGTTCACTTTGCGAGTTCGGCTGAAGTTCGAAGTACATGAGCGGTAAGATCAAAGAAATTGTTAGCGAGCACGTGTTGAATATCACTTGCAGTGTGGACGTTTTACCGAGCAAGTAGGTATATTGAAGTAAAATGAAGTGGAATACAGATCAAATTGTGAATTTGATCGAACAATATTAGTGCTATCCAAATATATGGAATCCAAGAAATCCGAATGATAAAAAAGGAATATTAAAAGGACTCAATACAAAAAATTAGTGTTGTGTTAAACATATCGTCAGATGAAGTAGAACGCAAAATAGCTGTGATTTTAGCCCAATATAGAAGAGCCCGTGCCAAAGCATTAAGAGAGAAGAATGGCACTTAAATGGCAATTAAAATATCTTCATCATCACTCGACATTTTAATCTTATTTCGTTAATACCGAACAACCTGCTTCCTACTCCTGGCGAACCCTAACTTCATACCGGGACATGTATTGTATTAGAACTATACTTAGTGTGGACGTTGAGCTCCGTGAACTGCTCACGAGCAGTTCGCGAATAGCTCCCGAACTACTCGCGAACAATATCTTTAGTTTGTACGCACCTTAAAACTCAATACCTTGCAAGAACGTCTACAAAAGGGGTACTAAAAAGAATTTTTTATAAAAAACCCTACTGGGTGTCGGCAAAGGACCAACGTCACTATTATTGTTAGAATTATTATTGAGAGTAAGTAAAAAAGTATAGATCACACTGAGGCCATCAACATCTTTCCTAGAATAATGGCCTTGGTTGATGGCACACTATCGTGAAAGAAGTTTTCACAGTTCGGGTACTTTTTTCACGATCATGTCACTTTTGACATTGACACTAACTTCAGATAAAAACGTATTGAAAAATAATAAACCTACAGACAAATACTTGGAATATATGGTATAATAGACAAAAAATATTGTTTATATTTCGTGCGCGAAATTAGTTTTTCGAATGACCTACGGTCCCGACCAAAAATTCACTTTTCCATGCGCTATTAAAAAAACATTGATTTTGATCATATAACTGCATTGATATAAAAATAACTATTATTTTACTTTACAGTAATATGAAGAAAAATTTAAAGGAATATACCTAACACAATATTTTTTCGTATTTTAGTAGCTTTCTTAGAAATGATATAACATCGATAAAAATGTGCAATTCGTTCCAAATAAAATTTATTTTTAGACCAACACAATATAACAATTTGCAGTAACTTGTTTGTCCAAAATAGTTTGTTTACTATAACAGAGGATGACTCACATTTTCGCTATTTGTTCTTAGATACTCTAAGTCAAGGTTTTATGCAAATTCGCCAAACACAAATGCAATTCAAATTAAAAAATAAATTAATAAAATATACGTAGGTACACTGTTTTATAACAAAATATATTACGTTTGGGGTGCCTCAAATTACATGTAAGTAACATTAATAATTTTTGAAGTAACATTCTTAAAACTTATTTTTAGTAATAATCATCTAACAATGGAAATGAAACCGAAAATATATCACTTCGTGCGTAGAATAGTCTTTATTATTAATAAATCTAAAATAAAAAGAATGAGTTTATAATGTTAGGTGGGCAAGTTTTATACAAGGTCGTTCACGACGTCATATACAGGGTGTCCGGAAATTCAGCGCAAAAAAAATAATTTTTTACCAGTAAAAATAATGTGTCAAGTTCATGTAACATTTTCTCGAAAAGTCAATATTAACGGAGCTCCAAAGTTATTTTTTTTAATTTGTTTTCTTGGCTATAATTTGTTTAATACTGGAAGGATTTTACATTTAGAAGCGTTTAAGTAACGTTTATTTTTACTGCACCGTTCTTGTATTGTGTCCACATCAATCTGTAGAAGTTTGCAATCGTTTAATGACTCGATTTTGGAGTACATTCTTAAAACATTAGCAAAAAAAAGACCGTATGAGACCGTATTATGTAAATAAAAAAATATCAAAGGATTATTGATAAATAACAAGGGACTCAGGTTAGATCCCAGCGGAACTATAATACAAAATTTAGGTCAGCGATTTACTCCTCGAGTAATATAAGGTATTGTAGGAATCCACTTAGTTAAATATTATTTTGTTATATCTGTACTGCTGAATTATTAACACCCTGTATAGAATATTATATACGCATTAGCTAGAGGGGAAACTGTAGACGAAGAAATAATAAACACGGGAACTCTGAGCGAGATTCGGCGGGTAGTTAGTTGGGTTTTAAGACTTCGGCAGGTTGGCTGGAAGACAGTGAATGGTGATAAGTGGTGCATCTGTTCTAATTTTACAGGTCAGTAACTTGTTTTTGTGTATTGTATTTAAAGATTGAATGTCATTGTGTTCCTTTTATTATTTTATTTTCTGTTCTATATTTTATTACAGTGAGTCGAAGTTATGCTGTTGTAAATGGTATTGTAAGTTATCATTAATCATCTACGACTACTACTTTATTACTTGAATTAGCGGTTTGCTTGTCAAATGTTTGTAAGAGCCTTGGTGCTTCTATTAATATTTTCTCCCGTGACTGGACAAACATCCGATAAAACATATGATGCATGAGATATGATTTGAGATTTTTCTTCAACCGCTCAACTACTAGCTGGGTAGCCTCCCGTATGGGACCTCAGTATCTTCTGACGCAAGTCGGCTAACTAACCAAAACACTCTTCAGTTTTATATGTAGAATTATGATGATATTACCGTGTATTCAATTACTGAAGTACAGATACATTTTTATTATTGTTATCATTACTATTACCATTGCAATAGCGACAGCGATTCTTTGAATTGTGATCGGGGTTTTCTCTGTCGTGCTCTTTTCCCCCGTGAATTCAAGGCTGAGTACGGCACTGATAGGTGGTTAGGTAGGCTATTACACCATTGACAGAAATAAACGAGGTGTATTTAGTAATTTGTTTTGTTTTATTTAAACTACTCAAATCTCCCTAATTTCGTAAATATGTAGCACATTCGAGGTAAGTTAATAAATAATATAAATAACACAACGTAGGTAAATCTTCTCGATTATTGGCCAAATACTTCCTTTTTCAACAATGTTGAACGAACCCGGGTATGTTACACTACAGTATTATCATTATTAATATTACCTACTACTGCAAACGAAATACTGATATTTTAATTATACCCAAAGATAACTTTGTAATAAATTATGCACATTTGCTTTATGAAAACAATTTGAGAGAAGTCCATTCAAAATAACGAATTTTATTTCAATAAATTTGGAGCATAAATAGACGTGGGGCCAGACTGGGGCCAGAATCGTTGACCCTACTTGATGAAATAATAATATTGACAACATAGATATGTTTGTTACCTCGATTGTTACCTACCTGCAGTAACCAATTTTAAAAATAAAACACCTTCATTAGTATGCAGGTTTCATAGTTTATGGTGTATTTGGTTTATTTATTACTTATAAACAACACAAAACATAATTAATTCTTTATAAATAAAAACAGCAAATCCGGATAGTGCCTACAAGGTTTGGGTTGATAATTATAATTAAAAAAATGTTTTCTATGTATTTAGTTAAACTGAAAGTTATGAGGGTATTTCTAACTAAGTAGCGATTGATTATAAAACAAAACAGAATGAGATAGTTAAAAATGGTTCTAAATACATATATACAGTGCGTAACTAAAGTCACGCACAAATTCATTATTAGGCAAATAAAAGACATTATTGAAAATTCCCGAAACAGGTCGATTTTTGATTTTAATTTACTTGTTATTCAAATAATAATTTTATATACAGGGTGACCTACCTTCGAGTAATGACGTCATCACATTTTTTTAGTGAAACCAAATTTTTTTTTCCAATTTCCGAATTACCCTAGCTGAGCTGTTTCACGTCTATTACCCTGGCAGGCCAACATTAGTGGCCCCCAAAAACAAGTAGTCGATGGTCTGCCAGCCTAATATTACGCTGACAGACTGCAACTAACAACGATAGCAAAGCGATTCTTGCATCATATTTTGTTGCTCGTCGAGTACTTTCTGCCAGTGTATAGGTTTTTCAAAAATAAACTAAAAATTGCCCATTCAACTCATACAGTCAGTTAAAAATTTGTTGCTGCCTTGCACACGTCAAAAATAAAAAATAAAATGCGGCCGCTAAAAACAAGTGATTGATAATTTGTTACTGTTTTGTTGCTAATGTGTGCCACCAGTTTCAATTTTGTAGCATGTGCCGTTTTCGATAAAAATGGTGATTCCTAGAATAATATAATGGTAATAATGGGCATTTTTTTTTCAGAATGTACTCGACGAGTAACAACATAAGGTGCAAAAATCGCTTTGCTATCGTTCTTAGTTGCGGAGTAAATCGATGGTTTGCTAGCGTAATAATACGCTGCCAGCCCCCACTTTTCGTGCGTGTGAAGTTAGCCCCCCAATGATCGATTTTTGTTAAAATTTTTGTAGTGCTGGATTGTATACGAATAGTTCTGAAGTGCTCTATAAATTAAAACAATAGTTCTATGGCGTTTAGTGAATATATATTTTTTTAAATATGGGGGGCCAACTTTACGCAGCCCCCCATTTATGAGTTCTGTCATATTTTTTGCTCGTTTTGGGATGTATTTCAATAGTTCTACAGTTCTATGTAATTTTTAGCAATAGTTCTGTACCAGGTGCAGAACTGTTCATATTTTCGCCAGAACTCCCTTTTTCAAAATCTTTGAAAAATCCTTATATTAATTAAATTCGATAACTACGGAACTAGAACACCTAGATCGATGCTGTTTGCATAGAATAGTAGAACTATTGGTGCACAATGCAAAACTGCTCTTATTTTAGCCAGAACTCCCTTTTTAAAAAAAATTTAAAAAATCTTTATATTAATAATTAAATTTGATAACTCCAGAACAAGAGCGCCTAGATCGATGCGGTTTGTATGGAATAGTGTGATTATTGGAATACAATACAATATCGCCGCTATTTTCACAAGAGCACATATTCTGGAAATTATTTTACTTAATAACTGCATGTTGATTTTTAAACCTGTTATGGTACAGAACTATTGCTAAAAATTACATAGAACTGTAGAACTATTGAAGTACATCCCAAAACGAGCAAAAAATATGACAGAACTCATAAATGGGGGGCTGCGTGAAGTTGGTCCCCCATATTAAAAAAAAAATTGCTAAACGTCATAGAACTATTGTTTAAATTTATAGAGCACTTTAGAACTATTCATATACAATCCAGCACTATAAAAATTTTAACAAAAATGGAACATTGGGGAGCTAACTTCACACGCACCCATTTTTCTCGAAAACGGCATAAGGTACAAAATTGAAACTGGTAGTACAAATTAGAGCAAAATATCCACTACTTGTTTTTAGCGGCCGCTGATGTTGGCTTGCCAGGGTAATAGATAATAGATGTAGTAGCTGTTTCCAAAAATGTATCGCAAGTTGCTCCTAATTATTACAGGGTAGCCAACAATACCCAAATTATTTATAAATACCAAAGTTATTTACAAATGAATGAACGTACTAAAAAATTGATTGAAATTACTACGCGTCATTTTAAAGTGTCTACTGGAATGTACGCAATTTATAAAAACATTGGTATTACATAGAAAAACGTAGAGAAACGTGATTGATGGTAGGAAATTTTATCGTTCGCTAATAAACCTTTGGACACAAAAACCCAAATTCAATTTTCAAATTGTTGACCATTTACTGCCAAACAATAGGCCAGGCGAGAAACAAATTCTTGTTATTCCTTAGATCTTCTTCTGCCAATCCACCGATGAGGAAACACATCTAAGTAGCAGCGAACAGCGATGGCATAGTGCGACGGTGCACCGTCTTGCTGTTACGAGTACTAACCTGTACATTAACTGAAAAGTATCCTTTCCTGTTACGAAAAATTTCTGCATTGTCACCACCTGGACTTGCTACAGGAATATGTGTACAATCTAAACAAGCAGCAAACTCCTGGAAACCCGACATCCTCCTAAATGTAGATATATTATCTCTCTGGAGATTTTCTGTGTCGGAAATTTTATAAAATGATGGACACGTTCTGCCAATAATACAGACACTCTTCGAATAATCAAGCTAACACTCTGTTGGCTGACTCATAAATCACCAGTGACGGTCTAGAAAAAAAACTGAATGAAATACATATTTTTATAAAATGTTTGAACATTATTTACCTGGAAGTTGCCTGTGGCATAAAATCTTAAACATATTAACAGTTGTAGTACTGGTTGAAAAGGTAATCCACGGTTATTTATTTTTTCCAAGTGATTTGCTACTAGTGGAAGTACAATGTTTACTACAGTATTTTTAGAAAATCTATATCTACTATAGAATTCTATGGGATTTTCAGTATCACGGATGTACCGTTTCGGTATTCTTTGAAGATTTTCTGCCTCCACAAAATCAATAAACTCCAAAAATTCTAAATTGTCTTCACGATCCATAATATAGGTTATTCGTTTCACAGCCGGTACGTAAATAAACTCAAAATCTTAACCTCGAAACTACAGAAACTGACACGGAGAACGACTCAAGGTTGCTCTCCTGTCGACTTGAGCCCGGGCGTTAGCTAAGCCCGGATGGAGTCGTACTCTGCGACAAAGTACGAACTATAATACGTAATTGTTTACTTGAGTCGTACTCAGGTATGAATCCGATCGAAGCATCGACTATAGGTACGGGCATAAATTGTGTCATTGGGCAAACGGACGATTCGGATGTGTTTCATTTAAGAGTGGGCAATGGTACCTGATATAGATGCCAAATTTAATGATTTTTTATGCACCGGAGATAAATAATGAAAATCTAACAAATTTCGGACTTGCACTACTATTCAAGGATTAATTCCTTTATTTTTATTTACTTTATATCAACGAGTTTTTTTAAATCAAATAAATAATTTTGCACCTATGTAGTTTAACAAAATTCGTATAGATGGCGCCGAGCACCAGTTTTAAACTATTTTATTTAATTACGTCTATTAGACAAACCATATACAGGAAAACAGTGAAATCGGACTTCAGCAATATATTGCAGATTCTAAATCATGAGTTGTTTAATTTTTTATCCTATGAATCCAGAGATATCTCTAATAATCTTGTTAAACGGTTTAGCTCTCCCACTATTCTGGATTGCAGACTTGGAATCTAGTGGTATCAGAGCCGGCGGCGCCTGTTTACGCTTATCTCGCGAATTTTACGTGAATTTTACAATTATATCATGTTTGTGGTAAAATTCGCAATTCGGTAATTCGGTAACAATAATTCGGCAATAATTCGGTATTTATGTACTATTTCTTTTATTTGTCTATACATATAATAATTAATATTGTATGTAATATAAATTAACCATAATGCTTCATAATTTATATTTTCCACAAGAATATATATACTTATGAATTGAAAAGAAGCAGCTACACAAAATAAATAACTATCTTCATCACTGTTTTGTTGCTTACAGAAATCAATTATTATTGAATAAGGAAGTGAATTGATTTTAAAAGTTTATAAATACACATTTTTATTTTTCTAGTATTTAGCTTTTCACAAAAATTTCAATAATAATAATAATAATAATGTTTATTCATCTTTAAATAGGTACAAATCATACACGAGTATGCATAGGAATAAACATAGCTAATCACAGAAGTATCAATAGATACTTGTACGTGATATACTACACTACTACACTAAAATCAAACATTAATAACATAAAGTATACTTTACAGTGCTCTTAATTGCACTTCAGTTTGCTTGATAATAATAATTATATAATTAATAAAACTCAAAACATCAATGTTCATAAGATAATAAAAAATAAGTTTCCAACATGAAAAAAGTCGCAGCTAAGGTAATAAAACATACTAGGAAAAGTCAGAATCGTGAATAGATTTAAATTTTTGATAAATACGACAAAAACTATTAAACATTACAATATCAACAATATATATCATATTTACAATGTACTATGTTAATATGCGTTGATTAATTATATTACTAAATAACAACCTGTCTTGTTGGTTTATCCATATTTTCAATTTCTTTTGTAAATATTATAAGAGCGTATATCTCGTAACTCTTTAGGAATAATAAGATACAATCTAGGTACCAGATAATTAGTACACCTTTGACCAATAGTCCAATAAAATAATAAGTATGGAGATTCTATAGTAATAATTGTCATTTAATAACTGATTATTTAGCCATGTAATATTGAATATCATAGAGATGGTTCAAAAATTAAATTGACAAAAGTGGACAATGCAAATTTGCACGAATAATTATTATTAATTTATAGCTGTTTTATTGATTTATTTCTTGATAGTTCAAATATTTTTGTAAAGAATATTCTTTGTATACAGAGTGTTCCGCATAAGAATAGACATAGAGTAGGTGCATGTACGGCGTGATCTAGGGGTTCCAAAATATTGAAATTTAACCAAACATACCTATATATAAAGTTGCATAGTTTTATTACTGTCAAATTTAAAAGACAGTCTACTACTGATTTTAGATTGCTTCTAATAAACACTATTAAAATCTTATTTTAATTAATGCATTTTTCTTGAAATCTTCAAAGTTTTTAAATTTAACAAGAGTAAAAAGTGTTTCAAATAAAATTCTGCGTGAGATATTATCATTCTTCTTTTCAAATTCGATTAATGTAAAATCAATGAACACCTTGTGTGTTTCAAATTACTTGAATTCATTGTCAAAGAATACCAATTATAAACTTAAATCACGTACCTACCAAATTTGATTATTCCAAGTTAAAGTAATTTAGAAATAATAGGTATTTTTTCAAAATATTTGACCCCACTTGGAAGGCCTATTTAGTTAAATTGAAATATTTTGACCCCTATATACACCTGCTCTGTGTTGGTTCTTATGCGTAACACTCTGTATAAATACGATGGTGGGAATTTATACTAAATTGAAAATAACTGTAGAAGTTATGATTCAAATTTACTATGTATTGTACATGTTATTATAATGAATTATATACATAAGTAGCACAAATGGTACCGGTGAATCTTCAACTAAAAGAACACGTTTTGGATAAAATGACCTTCAAATGTTCACTCCTTAGGAGACAGAGCCCTCATTTTCCAAAAAAGTATGGAATTTGAAAACCGAAAAAGGTATAATAGTATGTATAGTATGTATAATTTTACACAAATTTTCTACCAATGCATGTGCAACTTTTCAATAATTTTTTCGAAAATTTTTGCTCCTTGGAATATGTTGAAATGAGAATCCCTTAATGTATCAGATGGTTTATTTTAAAACGTTTATTTCTCTTGCTTTTTCGCTTTAATACTAACCGTTTAACAGAAAAATTAAATTCATTATCATTCTCATTATAACGATAAGTAGCAAAAAGAAATGAGGGAAGCTTATATCAACCCCTTAAGGGCAGACATTTTCGAAAACTATTGCACATGCATTAGTATTGAAAATTTTACTTTTATATCGTTTTTAGTATTCAAATTACCTATCTTTTAAGAGGTGCTATGGTAATTTTTATGCAAACGTGTTCTTTTTAGCAGTAGATTCACTGGTATCATTTGTGCTACTTCTTTTGAATATACTCGTATTTAATTATATTACTAAATCCGAAAGCAATATTATAGTATTTATTTTGCCCGTACTTACTCTTTTTGCAACCACGTTTTTACGCCACGCACTTAGACGTAAGTGTCCCTTTTCGTCGCATTTTGATCTTAAGAATATAGTGTGATTCACTGGTATATGCATTTCAGGGACGCCCTGTATTTTATGAGTAACAGTAGTAACAACTATAAGTATATAATTTTCATTATATTTGTCAAATTATTTGATGTTAGTAACAAATAATATATAGTGTTACAACTAAGCTAATATTAAAATGGTCATGAATTGGAACAATATGTTAAGCATTATTAATTTTAACAGTCCACGCGACGCCACGGACTGTTCCTATTCGTAATTCTAAAATATGATACAGTGATATACCCGATATACCTATTTTGCCTAACTGTAACGCCGTCTGCTTAAGTCCGAGTTCGACTCTGTCGAGCGTGTGTCATTTTTTACTGCTGCCCAGATAATTTATTGCTTCTAAGGACATGCCTACCGGTGATACCTACCCCCCTTCCGCGACCGTAAGTTTGACGAATGTGTCTACCATTGCCCACTCTTAACAAAATTTCAAACCTCCTCATGAGTTCGAATTCTATCATCATACCTGATCATCATGAGAATTTCAATCCGTCCCGTTTCACTTACATTCATGTTTTTACAAAACGAAAATAAGTTAATTAATTGAAAAATACTTAATACTTTAAGAAAGAACCAGTTAAAATGGATTCACTCGTTCAATCTTAGCAGTCATCTTAACTGTTGAAAATTGATTGCCTGTAAAAAATGCCCGAGCACGTTCACCATACAGATAAAACTAAAAAAGCATCAAAGAAATTATGACAAAACTTTTGGTATTTGGTACATTTTTGGAAACAGCTCAGCTTGGGTAATCCGAAAATTAGAAAAAATGTGTGTGGGGATCCACTTAGTAAATATTGATTTGTTATATCTGTACTGCTGAATGAATATCACCCTGTATAGAATATTATAGCTAGAGGGGCGACTAGACACGGAGCAATAATAAACACGGGAACGTGGGGCGAGATTCAACGGGTGGTTACTAGTTAGTTGGGTTTTAAGACTGCGGCAAGTTGGCTGGAAGACAGTGCATGGTGATAAGTGACAGGTCTGTAACTTTTTTTTGTATTGTATTTAAAGATTGAATGTCGTTGTGTTCCTTTTATTATTATTATTTTATTGTCTGTTCAATATTTTATTACAGTTTCATTATATTTTATTATAATTTGAGGTAAAAACAGTATTTGTTAATTTATTGTTGAAATTATATGTATAACTTTTGTTTGAGTCGAAGTTATGCTGTTGGAAATGGTATTGTAAGTTATTATTATTCATCTACGACTACTACTTTATTACTTGAATTAGCGGTTTGCTTGTCAGATGTTTGTAAGAGCCTTGGTGATTCTATTAATATTTTCTCCCGTGACTGGACAAACATCCGTTAAAAACATATGAGGCATGAGATATGATTTGAGATGTTTGTTCAACCCCTCAACTACTAGCTGGGTAGCTTCCCGTATGGGACCTCAGTACCTTCTGACGCAAGTCGGCTAACTAACCCAAAACACTCTTCAGTTTTGTATGTAGAATGATGATTATATTATCGTGTATTCAAGTACTGAAGTAGATATATATTTTTATTATTGTTATCATTATTATCACCATTGCAACAGCGACAGCGATTCTTTGAATTGTGATCGGGGTTTTCTCTGCCGTGCTCTTTTCCTCGCGAATTGCGGCCGAGTACGGCACTGATAGGTGGTTAGGTAGGCTATTACACCCTTGACAGAAAACTAATAAATGAAGTGTATTTAGTAATTTGTTTGGTTTTATTTAAAACTACTCCAATCTCCCTAATTTCGTGAATATGTAGCACACTCGAGGTAAGTTAATAAATAATATAAATACACACAACGTACGTAAATCTTTTCGATTATTGGCCAAATACTTCCTTGTTCAACAATGTTGAAGGGACCTGGGTATGTTACACTACATGTGGCGTCCTATTTAAAAAAAAGTGATCACGTCATTACTCGAAAGTAGGTATATTAAATTATTATTTGGAAAAAAAAATTGAAATCAAAGATCGACCTGTTTCGGGAATTTTCAATAATGTATTTTATTTACCTAATAATGAATTTGTACGTGACATTAGGGACGCACTGTATACAGGGTGGTCGGTAATGAAGGGTTCAGAATAATTTTACACTAATAAAAATTATTCCCGATATTACACGGTGGATAGTTGATTATTTATTGCTTAGGCCTAGATCAATAGTGTCAAATAACACACCAGAATTTAATGTTACAACTGTAATGGAAAGTTACTACTTATCAATACGCATTTTTTCATTGTAAAACCATGTTTTTGTACACAAGAAATGTAATTTTACAATGTTTTTATGTATTTTTAGAAAAAAATTTTATTTTACAGGAAATGCATAAATATACGGTATTTACATGGAGATTCTTGCAATATAGTATGGATTTGGTATTTTTACATTAATGTATGGGGTGACTTTTATCAGATAGACGTCAAAATAATAGAATTTAGTCAAACATACTTCAGCAAAATGTTGGATTAGCGATGTATAGGCCGTTTGTTATGATTATACAGGGTGTGTAAAAAAGACATGGAAATATTGCTAGAGTTGATGAAATATTGATAACACCGAATAAAATGTCAGCGGAAGTGCTAATAAGTAGCTGTGAACACACCAGGGAGTCTATTCTTGAATGTTCGTAGAGCAATACGTATGCGAATTAGGTACTTTTATCCTTCTTCTTACAACGATAAATAAAAGAGACAGAACCATGTAATTCGCATACGGATTACTCTTCGAAAGTGAAGAATAGACCCCAGCACACAGTGGAAGAGGGAACGCAAAAAGCTGGCAAAAATTCGAAAAATTAAAATGACTATATTGGCATTCTGTTTACATTAAAATGCATCTGAATATTCATCTGTATAGAGCTAAGTGATCTATGTTTCGTAGGGGGTGAAAGGGGAACTCAGTAAACAAAAACACGAAACGAGAGTGCAGACAATTAAAAATAGTCTATAAACATAAGTTCAGAGATGGAACCCACTACTTCCAGTAAGCAAACAAAATACGACCACTTTATTTCCAACAATTTGAAATGGTTAAATTCTCCAAAAGAATTTAAAAGAATGTTCACCACTGAAAAAATCGGTCTGTTTTTAGCTGAAAATTTTTATACTATAAACATAAAATCAATTTCAGAATTTGTTTCATTGTTAATATTTACTGCTTTCAAGGTTTAACTCTATGACATTTGACATCTATGAAAAATCAGACATGTCATACGGTTTATTTTAGATTTAATATGATGACGACAGTAATATATAGGGTGAATTTTTATTGCGTATTTCTTTGGCGTTGTATCTTAACAATCGGTCAATCATTTTATCCATTTTTCTATATTTACGCATTTCTTATGTTCAATACTCTACCTTATTTTTACAGATTTGAAAAGATATCAATAGCTGATTAGAAAAAAAGTATAATTAAGTGTCTACTACACCCAGGTAATAATTAAATAAAAAACTCTCTCTCTGGCGATATGAAGTTTGCTAATTATGGATAAGCATAAGCGATTTACAAGCATTATTTGTATCTCCCACTTCACCACATGTCTGACAAGCAGGGCCTGAAAAAAAGAGTAAGTACCTGAACCAAACATATTTAAAAAATATATTTTTTTTAATTGGCCATGCGTGTTACGCCATCTTGTAACGAACTGAGGAAATATATAAACAGTTTCTCAGAGCTCTACGATAAACCATTCCCGAGATATGGTCAACGTCCCTTCTTATTGGGACACCCGGTATATCATATTGAAACTTATTTTAATTATGCGTAACTGATAATATAATCGTAGTACGTAATGCAGTAATTGCATCAATTCATTATTAACGTCTAGTTTTTACATCAGACTAACACGATTACACTAGTATATAATAAAAACTGTTCAACAATAATTACCTATATGTAAATACATACAGTATGATGGGCAGTACCGGCGTTAGTAAAGTGCGAACGGTGCAGCACGCGGCCCCTTGTTTTGACCATTTGACCGCCTCTGCATCGGCAGGTTGTGCGAAGCCAAGATGCCTAAAAGAGGAGGCTGTCTACAAACTGTTGATTCTTTCGCCCGCCGAAACTCATGTGTGATGTCACTGGTATTTGAATAGAAAATGCCAAATATTGTTCGCTAACAAATTAAAAAGTTACCTCAAATTATGTTGCGTTATATATACACAATTTATATTGTGGATACTTGAAAAACCAAAATGAAAAAAGGAAACTGGCGAATCTATTACTTTCTATAATGTTCCAAAAGAACCATAATTAAGAAGAGAGCGAAATGGAAAGTGTTAAGGCTTACGGTGAGCGCTCGATCCAAAGGGATATAGTTTTCGCTCAGTAACTCCTCAACGAAAAATGATAAAAATATGCGGTTTTTTTAATAGACTACAAATACTATTTTACGTCGGCGCTGTGTTTTGAAATTTTGAAAATATGCAAAATTCATATAAAAAAAAATTATTTTACACTTTTTCAAAATTTCAAAACACAGCGCCGACGTAAAATAATATTTGAAGTCTATTAAAAAACCGCATATTTTTATCATTATCCGTTAAGGAGTTACTGAGCGAAAACTATGGGTTTGTTCCAACACAGCAAGAATCGATTCCGAACCGTCCAGAATTAGTCAGTCAGTTTAGTTGTTAATGTACTCTCGGCGAATGCGACGTAAGACGGTGTTGGTCAAACATTTCTCACGGTACTGAACAGTTCTCGACGGTTTTTGGAACATATGTTATATATCGTTTGATAGAGCGCTCACCGTAAGCCTTAAGATGTAATCGAAAAGATGTTTTTCATCTAGATAACCAAAGAATCTGCAGTAAGCATTTTTATACAGAAGAATAAAAAAATATATGTTGTAGAATAAAAATGAACGCAGCTTGAAAGACATTATAACCTACAGGCATAAATTCTTGTCGTGCTGTATACTGCACACTGCTATTACATCAGATCAATCATTTTAGCAATTTTTTTCTTATAAATTCACTTCACTATTTCTAGTGCAGATAATATTAATGTAATATTTTTTATATACAATTTACTATTTTTTATAATAGTAATATTTATTATTACCAAAGATTTTATTTTCTTAGTTACATACAGTGCTTTCAAAACGTAACAAATAATTCATTATTTTTTAAATCGAGTTTTCGAAAAAATCCCTTGGCACGCCGATTTTGTTTTTAAAAAAGGCACTTTTTGACCCTAATCTAATTTAATAATAGAAAAACGAGTGTAAATATCTAGTTACACTCTTTCGCAAATATGACGTGACGTTATGTACATATTTTATTTTGTTTTCTGCATTTATTTTTGAAAATTCATTCAATAAAATAAACTTTATTGCACTCGGTCATTTTTCCTTCGATTAACAACATCGATAATCATCTCTCAAGAATACAAATAACAAAAAATTCCTTCGAGAATTCTAAGGGGCAATTACATTATGATACATCTTTATTATCTGAACTATGCATAAGTTTTGTGAACATAGCTGACACTGTCTAACCTTTCCCTCATTCAATTTATTAAGACCTTTCGACCTTTCATCGTTAAATCAACGAGTGTCTCGTATGAGCACATAATGTCTTTTACGCGGTCACACGGCGTATGTAATCTAGATCATCAAAACCTATGCAGCATGAGTAATATCTACAGACAGAAATAATTTAGTGTGAAATAAATTGGACACCCACATTGAAAAAACCCAAAAATGATAATACGCAAGACATAGAGGACTGCTATTAAAATTTCGACATTACACTTGTTTTTCCCATATATTTTCAGGTATTAACAATATTGTGTGAAACTAACTACTCAGTGGACAAAAGCCCCAACCTGCGTTGAATTACACCCACAATATCTACCCATATATTCCTTATTATTAGCTTTTGTAACATTTTTTACTGTTTAAGAAGATTAGCTTAAAATACCTTTCTTAAACAGTAAAAATGTTACAAAAGCTAATAATATTAAAATACCTTTCTTAAACAGTAAAAAAAATTACACTTGTTATTGAAGAAAACGAACGTATTTCAATGGAAAATTATCCAGTACCCAGGTACATGCTTTTGCAATAATAATGACACTCCCTTAAAACAGTTTTTAAACCTTTGGAAGTTCTAAGTAGAAATTTCATTAAATCTCTATTGTTGAGTAAAACAACTAAGAACTAATGTTAAATGTTGAAAGTAGATTTAATTACAAATACGTCAGCAGTTCAAATAAAATCGCAAAATTTATTTTAAAGAGTGTCATTATTATTGTAAACAATTGTACATCTATTCCAAACGTTCAGTAAAGAATAGCCTATACTTTAACGCTAGCTTGCTTGAAAAAACATAATGCGAATTAAATCAAATTACCTTAATACAATTTCGCTTCCTTAAAAAGTTATAGGCTTGAGAAAGTAGGTTTCTTTTATTTCATATTTTGCCATAATTTTCTTATTAGTCGATTAATTGTAGGTACTCGAATTTTGGAAAATAAGGTTTTTTGTGAGATAAACACAAATATACAATTGATTTTTTAGTTAAATGTATAGGGCGTTATGAGAGCCTGTGTCACGATATTATTTCTATCAGATTTTTTTAGAGATGGAGTGAAAAATGATTATTTTGAAACAACCTTCGATTAATTTTAAAAAAGGTACATATACTTGCTGCATGTCGCCCAAATGCATTATTTTAGAGAAAACTGCTTTTAACGTAGGTATTTGTCAAGCTTGGAAATCAATATAAAAATTCTAACAAATTATAAATTCAGAAAGTTACAGTTAGTAACGTTGTTCTTATAAAACAAAAAATACGACACTGAAAAATATGATAACATTAAAAAATACAACATTTAAAAAATTATAAAATAAATAGCTAATTAAACCTAAACACAATAGGACAAAT
This sequence comes from Monochamus saltuarius, assembly GCA_025584915.1. NCBI lineage: Eukaryota > Metazoa > Arthropoda > Insecta > Coleoptera > Cerambycidae > Monochamus > Monochamus saltuarius. The sequence goes on along the minus strand of CM046723.1, from coordinate 19,910,847 downwards.
ATAATATTTAATTTGAAATTTATTTTTGAAATATTCGCGTGTTTATCTCACAATAAAACTTATTTTCCAAAATTTGAATGCAATTAAGTACCCAACTAATAAGAAAATGATCGTAAAAACACGAAATAAAAAATATTTTTCATACCTATAACTTCTTAACACAGCAAAATCGTAAGGTAAGTTGATTTAATTCACATCATTTTTGTCCAAGGATGCTAGACTTATAGTATGGTCCATTCTTTACTGAACACCCTGTATATAACAATTTATATTTATATAACGAAAAACTACAGTAATTTTCAGAATTTTATGCACGATCCGGGTTTTTTATTTTCTCATCAGAAAAAAATATTTTTACTAAAATTAAATTAAACAATCACAATTTAGAAATGTTAGCAGTTTTACATACAAATTGTACCTATCTAGAATACATTTTTCACATAATAAATTTCAAAAATAATTTTTAACTCAAACCAAACTTTTGCTGCATTATTTTTTATATTTCTAAGTAGAATTAAATTTTAACACATTTACGAAGACATTTAGTAAAATCGATAAGTTTATACTTAACAATGATGATAAGAGTATTTTACAAAAATTGAAAAAAAAGAACCAATACAAAAATAAAATTAAAATCATATCTTCACCCTCATGTAACAAATCTGCAATATTAAAAACTAATTATTGACAATGAAATCAAAATATACCTACATATAATAAGTGATAAAATGTCAATTTCAATATTATTGTACCTATAATAGAATTTATATTTCTTTGTATTCTATGAATCAATTAGAATATCCATTTATTTTTGAAATTACATTTAGTTAATAATTTCAACGTTATTGAAATCAAAGTTATGGTTATTTTCTACTGTATGTTTTGTAAACGCGTTTATATTATTGGTTAAAATCGAGGTTCAACATTTACGGTTATAAAACGTACAACAGGGTTGTAACGATTGTAATGGTCAGCAATTTTTCAGAACCAAATTCCCTGACATTTCCAGGTTTTCCCTGACATACTTTTTTAAAATTTCTTGACAAAAAGCATACAAAATATTATATTTTTAAAACTTAAACCAAAGTAAAAACAAGTCAAATGATAAGGTATAAATGAGCCCATTCGATGACAAATAAGTGACATGGATATTTGATTTTATTAGAAATATTTATTTCAGTCATTGAACACATTGTACTATGTTAAATATTAACAAATATCAATATTTAAGAAATCTAATAGAAATATGTATATAATATATATTTAAGAGATCTTATAGAAATATGTATAAACAAACACAACAAAACCCAATAAAAATTGATTTTACTACTGAGCAGCCAGCTATACAAGAAACAGCTATAAGCTGTTTTTTGCAATTAAATGTATTCAAATCTGTTCAAAACTATCAACTATCAAAACTATTTTTGCATTGAAACAGTAACGTCACACAGGTCGCTTTTTAAACCGTGTTTAAAACGTCCACTGAGCCCGGTTTGAAACTCTTTAGATACTTTGCTAAGGTCTAGGCAGCAGTTGCTAGATAGAGATTTCAAAATCGGTGTGATTTAAATTTTCAGATTTTATGTTTAAAATGGTTGATACTTTTATACTTCGTATCTTGTTTATTTAAAAGGAATTGGTTGTGGATTATTGTATGTACCTCTACAAATTTTAACGTATTCTTAGACATCTTACATTACATTACAAAAGCATAATCCAATTACTTTTCTCTCCAAATTTCATTAAACCTGTCACTCACACGAATATGTAGGTAATTATTTGTTTTTGGTTTACAGTTGCTAAAATGAATTCCATGTTTTTGTTGCAGATCTCACACATTTCAAAATATATATACAAAAACATGAACAGGAAATATATTGTTAATAATAATTTCTATCACTAATAATCGTTCTATTTTAATTCAAATCTAGTGTAGTTTTGTTATAAACAAAATAATCAAAAAGTGTGAGTGTGATGTTAAAGAGAAACAAATATTTGATGACGTTACGTTTTGAAACTATACATCACAGTATACTAAGCAATCAGTAGGGAAACTCAGCTTTCCCGTGTCTTCCAAAAATCCGTCATCTTGTTGACGACTGACAGTTATTACTATAAATTTCTGTGTCAGTTAGGTTTTTTGAAATTTTGACTGGATTAATTAAGAATTAATGCAAAAGTATTAAAACTACGAAACAACTTTGGTTATGTTTACGCCAAATTATTAGCTAGTTTTTCGTATGTTCTGTGGGATCCACCATATTCTTGGCGACTTTTTCTAGAGTGGGGGTATTTAAAAACTGCCAGATGTATTTCATTCATAAATTGTCTAAGATTCCGTATTGATTGCTTAGTATACTGTGCTATACATTTTCTTGGTGCATTACATAAGTAACGTCACCATTGAATACGTTTTGAAACAGGCGATGAATATGTATATAAAAAAAACAGCTATACACTCCAGATATATCCGTTTCTTTATAAAAATCTGCGGCTACGTGTGATTAAAACAAACAGAAATAGGCAACTGGGTGCGTTCATTAAATAAAGAATTTAGACACGGCATGAGTAGTGTTCAGAAATTTTCCCTGACGACAATAAAAATTCCCTGATTTTTGACAATTATTGGCACTTTCCCTGACGTTTCCCTGACAAAGTTCAAATTCCCTGACATTTCCAGGTTTTCCCTGACGCTGAGAACTCTAACAATTTATTTAAGAAACAACATTAATTTTAAACTATTTTAGATTCGTAAGTTTTAGATTGGTGAAAAAATTTTTAGTTGTTATATGTATTTATTTATTTATTTATTTATTTATTTATTTAATCACTTAGGCTGTTATAAACAGATGTGAACGTCACACAATTCTTACAATAATAAGAAGATAATGTAAAGTTAAAAGAATACATATAAAACATAGTAGACAGAAAACAAAGATTTAAAATTCATTGTAAGAGTAAACACATTTTTCCAATAAAAACTGTTTAAGATTCGATCTAAATTTGATAAAGTTGTTGGTGCTTTTGATCGTATTAGGCAGTCTGTTAAAGAAACTAATGCCGGAGTAATACGGCGATTTTTCCAAGAGAGTAGTATTGTGGTGAGGTATAGTCAGCAGATCTTCATGGCGGGTGCCATAGTTATGATAACTAGCGGCTGTTTTGAAGAATATATGTATATATTTTGTAGATATATATAAGCGAGTATATAAGGTTTATGAGGAACGACTATGTGCAACATTCTTTTAACATTTTCTGATAGTGATGGTATGCAGAGCGGTCCATTTTTTCATGGCTCACCCATCTTTGACACCGTAATATATACAGGGTGGCTCAAATTAGAAAGAAGTTCCGCCTTTTGATGGACAGCAAACTATACATGTGTACAGTGCATATAAACCAAACAGGTTCAAAATATCTGCTGGCGTTTTTAAAATATTGTGAAAAACTGAAAATAATGATTTTAGAAAATGCCGAAGGGTGTTTCGCGATCGGCAGTGGTGTACAAAATAGCAGCAGTGAATACGGCAGTTAAGGCAATGCCGTGAGCAATGTTTGCATTCATTAGGTAGTTGAAGGCATTCAATAGGTAGTGACCGGCAGTGGACAGTATTGCCGGCAGTGCTTTAGGCAGTTACAGCAGTGACACCGTAATTGTCGGAAATGATCGCAGTGTTGCGGCATTAAACTAGTAAATAACGGCAGTGATATACAGGGTAACCGGAAATGATGAGCAAAAAATTCAGGGGATAATTCTAGACCGAAAACAAATGATACCTCTTTCTATAACATTTTTTTCAAAACTGATTATTAATGGAGTTACAGGGTGTTAAAGTTATAATTTTATTTGCGATATTTGTAAATAACTTCTTAAGAAATCCAAATATTTACATAAAATTTGTAAATCGGGGGTTTTTGCGGACGAGAAATTCAAAAATTTTTCTAATTTTGACGTCACTATACCTTATTTTTAAACTAAGAGGAGTGATTTAAATTTCTCGCGCTTAAACACTAGCTTGTTATTGGTTAATTTGTCGCCAAGTTTACACAGTTTCACATAAATTCATGATTATTATCAATACTGTCAGCTACTAACATTTAAAATGTCAGTTATATTTGGCTAATATTAACGTTGCCATTTTGTTGATTATTTTGTGTGTATTCTGCCTCCTAGTTAATCCTAAAGCAAATGAAGTAGTTCTGATCATACCTCTACAACAAATTGTATTACTTTTTGTTTATTTTCTCTATTTTTTGTTTAAATTTACCGCCAAAATAATCTAGTTATACTTTCTAGTTACTTTTCCGTGTGTATATATGACTTCTTCATTTACCCCTCTTAATATAAAAATAGAGTATAGTAGAGAGGGCCACTTGTGACACATCATGTTTCTTTTAAAACGGTAGAAAAATTTGTAAAAAACTCGAGTTAGATGGATAGAGTCCATTAAAAAAAATCTATACAGTGCTTTCAAAAAGTAACGAATAAATTCATTATTTTAGAAATTGAGAAATTTTCGAAAAAATCCCCTGGAACGTCGATTCAGTTTTTTAAAAAGGCACTTTTTGGCATACGACCCATATTTGTGACGTCATCGTTGTTCGAGACCAAAATTTAACTTTAACTTTTCTACAAATAAGCATACATAATCTACATTTTCTTAAGTAAACGTGGTAATTAAGGAGCATTGCAATCTTGATTATTTTGTGATCCATAAAGTAAAATTCTCGGTAAAATTCTTTTAACTTAGCTATACCAGTTGTTAGTTTGTTTCTAACAATTTTGCTTTCTACATTCTGTCAACTGTCAAGACAACCTGATTTATAAAATCAGTTACTCTTATTTGAGCAACACTAATAAACAAACGGATCTAGACCTTTCAATTGAAATTACCGCAATTTTTCGTAATCGACGTGTTTACAATTATGTGTATGTCGAAATAAAAACAAAAAAATATGATGTAACAGATTTCTAGGACACTAGTCAGAATATAATCTAAAATCCTACTTTCAAGAAGCTCTTGGCAAAACTCAGTAATTGTAAACACGTACGTAAGTAACACATTACTTTTGACTTATTTTGGACATTATAATAAAGAGATAGAAATGTGTCTCATCCTCATACAAATTTTCTTATTATTATTCCGTTCTGCAGATATAAAACAGATAACATAGGTTAAATTATTGTTCGAAACATTTATAAAAATGTTTATTAATTCTTGACAAATGTATGACTAAGTCGAGAGGGTAACCACTCATGGAAATTTTGTTACAAATCTTGCGAAATCGTACGAAATCCAGAAAAATTTTGCGAAATCACAACAAATCGAGCGCATTCAGGCACAATTCCGCGTCATCTGGAGGTAAATTTACCCCTAAAGACTGACAATACTGTCCACCTTGCGTCATTATTGACGTTATTATAATTATTCGCGTTTCCATTTCGCGACGCAGATATACTCGCGTCAAGAATTCAGACGTCTTACGTCACAGCTGACGTTACACATTTGTTTTTATTGTCAACGTAATTTTCGATATTTGGTCGCGTTAAAAACAATCATTTTTTGCAATTTAGTGCAATATATAATGCAGACTTTTAGTGTAGTATATAGTTTTATTACTATCAGTTGCAGTTTCTTAAATATGTTGATGAAAATATAATGAATTATGCATTTGTTCGTATCACGTAAATCGTCTGAATTCTTGCCGCGAGTATACCAGCTCACATTTCTATGTGCGCGACACGTATCACGGTTGTTTGGAACTACTGGAAGGCTGTTTGTCTTCAAAGTTTAATGTTTTTTGTTTCATTTTATGGACTTTGCACTTCGACGTTAATTTTTGAATTAATGCCCCTGTCCAATAACAGCTAAAAGTTTGTAAACATTAAAACCGGACACCCTGTACCTGGGGTCGGGGAAAGTCGAGGGTTAATTCGAGAGTTAACTTCGGTGCTTCGGCCCTTGTGAAACAATTTAACTTGCACAATCGCAAAACAACAAAAAATCGCTATTTCTAAGAAACTGTCAATTTCACAATTTTTGTCAATCTGAGAGTTTCAGCTAATATCGTAAAGTCAACTTTCACAGCTTCGCCACTGGCATAATTTTTTATTGTTTTTTTCTTGTTATACAGGGTGTGACTAGAATCAGGATCAGTCAGACCAATAATGTCACAATTCTGAGCAATCTTAGACAGATTCTTTTTTATCGAGTTAATACATCAGGATATTTTTATTTTTTTTTATGTATCTGGCGCATAGAGGGTGTTTGTAAGGTTGGGAAACCACACTACCACATACTCCGAGGGCCAAAATGTGTTGATCTAAATTAAGTTACAAAATTTTATAGTGTCCGAGATGCAGGGTGTTGAAATTACAATTTTATTTTAGTGTTTCCTAATTAACTTATAGATATAAATATATAAATGGTAACCTCTGTAACAACAAAGTTGGTACAGAGGAATTTTCTGGCAAGAGAAATTGAAATATGTCCGCGGATTTGCTGTCAACTCTAGAAGGCGTCACCTACAGTACTTCACATGCATTTAAATAGTCATAACATTTTGGTGCCTGTACATCGAGTACAGACTGGACAAAATGATAATACATTTCTAGAGCCAAGATCTGATGATCTAACCCAATTTACCTTAGTCCAAAGTTTGATAGTACTTAATTGAATAAAGTATGAAAGAAGACAATAGGTTTATGTTTATGAAATAAAACCTTAAAATCTTATCCAAAATACGGTTTTTTTCAAGACGTTTCTTTAAGAAAAATCGTCAAAGAATAAGAGTTATTGATTAAACAATCAATACACTAGTGGACACAAAATTTATAACGATTTAAATGCATGTGAAGTACTGTAGGTGGCGCCCTCTACAATTGACAGCAAATTAGAGGCCATATTTCAATTTCTTGTGTCAAAAACCTTGCCACTACCAAGTTTTATATATTTACTAGAATTTATAATAACGTTATTGAGAAAAAACTAAAAAAGTTCAACACCCTGTATCTCGGAAATTATAACATTTTGAACTAAGGTAACTTGATTTAGTTCATCATTTTTTGGCCCCCGAAATATGTGTTTTTTTCTCAAATTTATACAGACACCTTATATAAGTATAGTAATTTTGGAGGGAATTTTTATCAAATTTGAAATCGATGGAAACTCCTTGAAAGTGCCCAGAATTCCGCGAAATCCCTTAGAAATCTCTATTTTGCGTAATCTTGTCACAATTTTGGTCACAGTGGTTACCCCCTCGAACTAAGTACACATTATACATAGCAGAAGATGTTTTTTGACTTTATTTTTAATAAAATGTCAATAATGATAAATATTATAATGCTGAAGAATGTTATCTAACGCGGAATAGTATGGAAGGTCATAACTTGTTTGGATTTCCCAACCACTAAGAAAACAGTTTTATAAGGACAGGTAAGTATAAAGATTATTATTGAAAAAACATCAACTGCTTGTGTATTACTAAAATTTAAAAACAAAACGTAATAATACGTATAAACTATAATTGCATTTAGAAAAAATATGTACCTATGAACTACAGATATTAACATTTTTTAACCTAACACAGCGTATTTTTCTTTGTATAAAATATTTACCTTGGCAGTTAGGGAAAATAAAAAAATGGTAGGTAATTGCTTATTCTGTAATTTATGTTTTGTTTTATTATTTCACAGACGTTGACGATGAAATTATTGTTTACATAACAATCCTGTAAAACGTAGTCATTATGAAGTGGCACATAATTAAGTTAACAATACTTTATTTTATATCAGTAAGTAAGTAGGTACTGGGTACATACATATTCTACATAACGGAAATGTACTGCACATTTTTTTTGAAACTTTGGTTTTTAAATACAGCGTGTTAAAAGTTTTCAAGAAAATTGCATATCCTCCTGTTGAGACGTTTGTCATATTATTTTTGGCTCGATAAATAAGTATATGCAAAACTCCCCGTTAAATTATGGATATGTACATGAATGTTGCACAACTCCAGTAATTTTCAATAGGTTTTTGATACCAAGAATAAAAATCGATACCACAGAGCAGATCGATAAAAAATATTGACACAAATCTTATGGATGAATGCAGTTTTTCCACTCTACTGTAAAATTATGACTTTTGAAGTTATGCACTTTTCAAATTAAGCAGACGATATAGTTATAATGGCTTTAATTAAAAAAAAACAGAACATAGGTATAATCGAAAGTTCACGATTTAACCATGTAACAAAAACCTTATTGAGTTAGGTATTATACATTTATGGCATTATTTTTATAAAAACAACATCAATATATACAAAAAATAAGTCAAAAAATATTCTTTGGGATCTTCATTCGTACCTATTTATTTTAAATATCTATAATATACAGGGTGGGCCAATAGTGTGTGGATGGAAGATTGCGGTTATACTGATATATATTTTTTAAATCTGCTGTTGGTGGGGGGTGGGGGGTAGTAAGAGCTACAAACTAAAAATATTTTTTCTGGAATCCTTAGACATATACAGGGTGATTCATAGTAAAGTTACATTTTTTTAAATGGAACCCCATGTGTATTATTGCATATTTGGATCTCTCTGTCAATTCTAGTGTGATTTCATGTACCATACTTGGTGCCTAAAACGTACCGTTTAGATGTTATTCGATATTTTGTTAAAAAAACTTCAATCATGGAAAACTTGATTTTTTTAAATGGAACCCACATATTTTTTTCACGTCACCAGACAACACATATCAATAGCTTTCACCCGATATAAAGTTATCTGTATTTATCTCTAATACTTTTCTTCTAATTCCACAATTACTTTCTACTATGATGGATTTATGCAAACCAATTAATTTAAACTAAATTGAAAAATTAATAAATAAATAAATAATGTTATGGCAGCATTTATTCATACGAATTTCAAAATTAGAGCGACGATAGTTCTTGGTAGTATGGAGGGTAGTCAATAATTTCCCCGAATCACAGCCTCCTATGTTGCCGCCCTCCTCTGATATTCAACTGTTTCTAGACGCCAACTTTTTGACAAAATATAGAATACCTAACGTCCAAACGGTACGTTTTAGGCACTAAGTATGGTACATGAAGTCACACTAGAATTGACAGAGGAATCCAAATATGCAATAATATACAGGGGGTTCCATTTAAAAAAAAAGAAAATTTACTATGAATCACCCTGTATATGTCTAGGAATTCCAGTAAAAATATTTTTAGTTTGTAGCTCTTACTACCCCCCACCCCCCATCAACAGCAGATTTTAAAAATATATATCAGTATAACCACAATCTTCCATCCACACACTATTGGTCCACCCTGTATATATTTTTAAATTAGCCCTGTATATCAAAAATGATACCAGCACGAGATGAACATATAGAAGAATTATTAAATAGAATTTATAGAAAAATCCTGTATACAGGGTGTCTCAAAACGAATTGTACATGAGTATCAGGTGATTTGTGAAGTAAAATTTTTTTAAAGAACCTTCGAAGCAATTAATGTATTTAAACGAAATTTTATGACATGAGAAATTCAAATTTCTTCTTAATTTTGGTATACGTTGTAGAGGGCACAACAAGGGGCACAACTTTCGCCACCTTTTAAACTTTTAAAGTTCACAATTTTTTTGCTAGACAATGTATTTTATTTTCTGATAGCAACACTCTCTTTCATCACTTTTACGTCAGAACGATAAGGATATTTTCTTAATGTCGCTAGAAATTGCTATTTTCAAGGTATTTGCATTTTGAAGAATCAATGTGATTTAAAGTGTAACATAGATACCTACATGAAGTTTATTTTAATATGAAAATATTTAACATCAAAAGCAAAATTGTGAACATAAATATAACCGAGGGGTAAACCACTGCTTGAAATTTGTACAACAAAATACCCATTTTTTTAAATATTACCCATAAATACCCAAAAATATACCTCAGCAAATAAGTAAATACCTAAAAAATACCCAAAAACCACAAATGCTCAAAGAATACCTATGAGTATTACCCAATAATATCCTCAAGTACCTAAAAATATCGCTAGGTACCCAAAAATACCGAATAGTACCCAAAAATACCCTTAAATACCCAGATATTTAATAAACAAAAAATAAATTACACCGACGATTTTGCTTACTATAAGTACCTTCAATTTTTCAATACTCTCTCATAATATTTTCTTAGAAATTATTTCAATATACGTAATTAATTAGACAATATAGAACTATCAGTAGTTTCATTAACGATAAGTAATTTTTTTGTGAGGAAGAGTTTTTTGACTGATATCACATTTATATAAGTATTAAACATAGAACAGAGAATTGTTAAATAAACTAAGGTATAATCCTTACTCAAATAAATCAATACTTAAATACATTCTAATATTTAATATATAAAATAACTAAATAATGCTGGTTCTTTGGAAATGTAAGTACATAGTTACATATAATAAGATACATATTGGACACCATTTTTATTTACTTTTTAAGGAGTTTTTGAGGCATTTATATTCTTTTTTTATTTTATTTATGTTATATCTTTTTAAATTATATACTCCAGTGCCGATTAGATCAAGCGAGGCATAAAATATATATTTTCTTTCAACATCTGCAATATCGTCTTGCTTGGGCCAAACATATGAACCTAATTCTCGTTTAAGAAACTTCATTCTGTATTTAACTTCATCAACTGTATTAACTATTCTGCCCACAAACCAGTCCTCATCATATGATACAGCATAGTATTTTTTTTCCTCAAGTATAATAACTGGCATTCTGTCTAATTGTTCTTCCGAAGAAAAATCTTGTGTGTCAGTGGAATCGTCTAAAACAACTCCATCACTAAACTGTTCTGAGTCACATTCAGATTCAGAATGAGATTTAAGTTTTCTTTTAGTTTTAGAGATTTTCTTACAGCTTTCTTTCTATAGTTAACTAATTTTTTGTTTGCTATATTGGTAGTTGTCCCGGCAAATTTTCTTTATCCTGTTATAAATCGTTCTGTACTAATTTTTTCCTTCATTCAGCATTCATTTCCATTTCCTTCATCCAGAAACCAACAAAAAGAAGATTTTTTTACTATTACTGATTTATTATTACATAGGATATCATTATCCAAGACATTTTCACTTATTTTCAGTAACAATTTTTAACTCTGCCTCATTTGCTAAAAATGTGTTAAAAATGTGATCGTCGGAAGCAATATTATATGTCTGAATGAGTTCTTGCCAATAATAATTGTTATCATTCTCATTGCTAGCCTCTGTTGGATGCTCGGATGGAAGTTTGATATCAAGATTTAATCCTAATAGTTTCACGGCTTTGTAGGCATCATCCATTGCTCTATTAACTATTAGGTTAATATCAATATTGGAAATTTCTTCCGGAGACGGCTGTTCAAACTTTTTTTCAGTAAATCTACTCTACTTTAAAAATACCCAATAAATACCTTCGTAATACCCACTAAATACCCATTATTACCTTGATAGTACCCAAAAATACACAAAATACTCAAAAATTCCGAAAAAATACCCATAATTACCCACAAATACCCAAAAAATACCTTTAATTACCTACAGCTTGTACAGTAAAATACCCCAGTGGTTTTTCCCTCGAATATAACTGAACAGTAACATTATAAATAACCTCGATTATAACCGTGAATTATTTTATTAAATTTTCAGATCTGTCTACTTCGACTTCCATGCATTTTAAATTGTTTTTTAAAGATTCACGATTCCAGGATCTTAGCAATACAAAATCAAATTTCGTATCCTAATTAATCACATATTTTTAAAAGTTTGTTCAGTCGCTTTAATACAGCTAGGGCACAACTCTTGATACAACGGTATATACGATGAGCACTTATGCTTCAAAAATTTTCTCTATATCTCAATATTAGCAGAATTCTTGAGACGAGGTATTATAAATGAAAAACCTCGTAAAAAACTGTAGAAACTTAATAGTAATCTAACAACAAGACAAGACTAGTTAACGCACACGTTTGACATAAACAAGTGTTGAAAGCGTTTTTCATTGTTTCTGTTTTTATTTGCAAGACTTTGATAAAGTGCATCTGCAGTTTAAAGCGCACTGAATCATTCAAATAAATGCAAATATCTCGACCATTCCTAGCGACACCAAGAAAGTATACCTGTTTGATGTAAAAGTGTTGGAAAAAGAGATTTTGCTATCATAAAATAAGATACAGTGTGCAGCAAACAATTTGTGAACTATAAAAGTTCAAGATAATACAAAAATGGCGTCCTCTACAATGTACGACAAAATTGTTATGAGAAAATTTGGGTTTCTCAAGTCAAAAAACCAGGGGATACCAAATTTAGTTTAAATACATCAACTACTTCGAAGGTTATTTTTTAAAAAATATTGAAAATAACAGTTTAATTTTCACTTCATGTAATTTGGTTACCGTCAACTTTTAAACTAAAGTAAGTTTGGCTAGAAATTATTTTGACGTCTCGAATCACCTGTTACTACAATTCATTATGAAACATCCCGTATAAAACTAGATTAATGTATACGTAGCTACGTACTATCGTTTGCAATATTAATGACACTCACTAAAATGAATTTTGTGATTTCTTTTGAACTTCTGGCGTATTCATATTGAAATCTGCTTTAAATTTTTAACATTAGTTATTAGTTGTTTCACTTACCAAGAGACATTTAATGAAATTTCTATTTAGAACTTCCAGAAGTTCAAAAGCTGTTTTAAGAGAGTGTCATTATTATTGCAAACGATTGTACGTATAAATCAGATATAGCTACATGCTTTTGCAATAATAATGACACTCTCTCAAAACAGTTTTTGAACTTCTGGAAGTTATGAGTAGAAATTTCAAATTTCATACATTATCTATTGGTGAGTGAAACAACTAATACTAATATTAAAAACTTAACGTAGGTTTCATTATGAATACGTCAGTAGTTCAAAAGAAAGCGCAAAATTTATTATAATAAGTGTCATTATTGCAAACGATTGTACCTAGGTATGTATTCGTAGGTACCTTATACTAATTGGCTAAATTCGAGCTAAAGAATCTGAGCAGAAAAAAGACTGGACTCTTTTTGCAAGACTTTTAAATATGTTTTATACGATTCTGGTCCTCTTTTTTGAATTCCAGCCAACGAAATTTAACAAGCTTAGCCATTAGGTATGTAGGTATTTCACTAGCTTTTCAGTTTAGGGTGTATGGAAAATATGGCAGTAATTAATACTTACGACTAGCTATGTCATGTCGCCGCATATTCATCATGTTGGCACGACGAATTCTCAGTGTATTTCCAATAATTTCAACGTTTATGCACCGGTTCACAAAAAAATCGGCGACGTTCAACAAGAGCCGGATACCGGATGGATTTACAAGCGGATTACACTTCAGAGATGAAAAAACAGCCAATAAACAATGTAAACACAAAAAACACCGCTGTTCAACGGCGATAAAATGAATAAAAACTGATCCACACACACACAACTGTTGCCGAACAAAATTCACATACGTAAAATCACAACACAAAAGCCCGAACAAACGGAAAAATTTTAGAGTTAAAAAAGTGGCGCGAAGTCACTTCGGATAAAAATTAGCAAAGCACACACCTTCGTAAACTTGCACAAACTGAAACGATAAACGATTTGAACGAGTCAAAACACTACGACGTGCTACGCACGGTACCTCTGCGCACGATCCGAGGGGGTAAGGCCGTGAGGTCGCCGTCAATTCATTGGCTGCTACTCTACAATTTTTACGTCACCTACACGTGGGTGATTGATTTTGCAACGATTAAAAGAGTTTTACTACGGAATTGTTCATGCCTCGTATGATTTTAATTTACGCAATATTAGAGTATCGCTAAATATATATTCAAATAACTCGTTACGCTCATTAACAACTTTCCATAATGGAGAATAGGTACCATCTGCTAAAATTTGAGGCGGTTATTTATGAAATGGCAGTCTTGCAAGTACAGGGTGTCTTAAAGTTCCCTCCCCAAGGATATTTCTCGAAGAAAACAAGTGACAATATATTTTAGCCACAAACTTAAGCTTTGTGTTTGTTCTGTCAAATTTTCTTCCTATGTATGTGTGTTTGTATATCTAGTACACGATACCCTTATTACATCGTACATCCTTAAAATTTCATGATTTACTTTTTGCGTTTTCGAGATATGATGTTGAAATTGATGATAGTCTCTAAAACCGCTTGCACTCTAATAATAATCAGAATATTGTTTCGTTGTAAAATAAATATTTTAGTATACCTAAAATTATGTTCCACTGAAGTTGAATTTAGTAATCTCATAACAATCTACCAGAAGTTGATATGATATGATCATGGTTACGGACTAGTTTAATAAAGGCTATACAGTGATACAAAACTTATCTAAAAAAAAATTGGGAATAGATGCGTCATGAAAAATGGAGTCATATAGTAAAAATAAAATCCCTTCACATCGCATGTAGTCATTGTACAGGGTGTCCCATTGAAAACTTTGCACCCGGCTTATTTTGAAGTACGTTCCAAAATATTAAAGTTGCTGCGACACGTCCATTTCGTTTACGAGGGAGACACATTTTATCGTGTAATACAGACTCGCCAGAACAACCCCCTTCGCGGGGGTGCATTCAACTTTAGAATCTTAAATGGCACTCTAGGTCGAGTGACACCTCATTCTGGTTGTCATCATGTAATTTTTTTTCAATTTTAGTTAATCTGTTGTTGAAAAAAAATGTTAATAAAAGACAATTTTGTATTAATCATTTAATTAATTGTTCAAAATGCCAAAGGAAAAACTTTGAAAAAATTCACTGTAAAAACTGTTTACAAATAAAAGGTATTTTGAAGAATGAAAGAAAAATAGTAAGTAGGTACTGATAACAAATTTACCAGTCAATATATTTTGGTCGCTATTCAATTTTCAAAGAAAAGTGTTTAGTAGAAGTGTGCTTAGTAATTATTAATTCTAAAAATAACTTATTCTAAAGACGCAAGGGTTGAAATAAATTCTCTCTATTTTAAAAACAATGATAATGCAAGAACTTTTAATCAGCGTCACCCAAATAAACACACCTCCGATGTTTACGTCACCAGTCTGGTTCAAAAATTCTGTGAAACAGGATCAGTGGAAAATAAAAAGCGACAATTTCGGAACCTTGCTAGAAATGAGGCTATCGAAATTGCCGTTCTTGGTCATGTGGAAGCGGATCATAATTTGAGCATTCGTAAGCTATCTGAAATTTCGGGAGTTTCTAGCACACATTGTCAACGCATTTTAAAAGCTTATATACCACCCTTATAAACTACAATTAGTTCAAGAACTGAATGAAGACGATCCTGACCGACTCGTTTGCAGTTTGCGGAAGAGATGACAAACTGATTGGCAAACGATCAAAATTTTTTATATTCAATATGTTTTTCCGACGAATGTACTTTTTATCTGAATGACTTGGTTAATCGGCATAATTGCCGTTATTGGAGTGACACCAATCCGACATTATTTAGAGAGGAACACACTCAAAATTTTGAAAAACTTAATGTGTGGGCAGGAATTTTCGGATATAAGATTATTGGACCATATTTTCGGCCAGGAAATCTTAATGGGGATATATAATATACCTTGAGCTTTTGAATAACTACATTTATCCAATGATTGTTGAAACTATGGAAAATGATGCCAACATTTTAGAAGACAATTTTACAGTTTTTGAATCAACATTTTCCAAATCAATGAATAGGTCGCCGCGGACCTATTAAGTGGCCACCCCAGATCACCTGATCTGATACCACTCCACTCGTTTTTTTATGGGGACATTTAAAGTCTAAAATGTATGCCACTCAGCCGCAGTCACTAGAAGATCTCAGGCGGCATATCATTGAAGAATTCCACCAAGAACGTTTTTATTATTGAATGGAAGTGGGAGGCGGACATTTTGAAGAATTCATTAAATGATTAATACAAAATTGTCTTTTATACCTATAAAAACAAACTTATTTTGTTTGGTTTATATTTCTTTAAAAACACAATTTCACTTCACGTAAAAACAAACTTTTTGAAAAATTTTATAACTTTTTTTTGTTCGACAACAGATGAACTAAAATTGAATAAAAATTATATGATGACAACCAGAATTAAAAACACTTTTGAATAAGGTGTCACTCGACCTAGAATGCCATTTAAGATTCTAAAGTTGAATGCGCCCCCGCGAAGGGGATTGTTCTGGCGAGTCTGTATTTCACGCTAAAATGTGTCCCCCTGGAAAACAAAATGGACGTGTCACAGCAATTTTAATATTTTGAAACGTAGCAAAGTTTTCAATGGGCACCCTGTATAAATACAATGATGTATTTTCAGGTATTAACAATATTGTGTGAAACTAACTACTCAGTGGACAACCTGAAAATATATGAAAAAACTATACATAAAAGGTAAAATTTTTTTATTAATTTTTATTTATTTTAGTAGGTCGTTACGATATTCATTGACAGATAATCAGTTTGACGTTGTCGAAATTTAATTTCATTTTGACATTTAATTTCAAATAATTTTAATTTATTGGTATAATAATCTTTATAATTAGATATTTGACTCAAGTTAAAGGAGGCCACCTGATGAAGCGATCCTAATAAAACGTGGAAATAAGTGAGATCTCAATTATTGTGGTTGAATTTCGAGTTCCCACTACAGAGGTTAGTAAATTTTTTAAATATTTTAGATAATTATTGAATAGAGTTTTGTCTGTGGATGTTCATTAGCATACCTAGATGTTTGGTATCAGAGAACATACATATGACTTCATTGATAGGAATTATTGTAGGAGATTTGATACATATTAGCTTAAAATACCTTTCTTAAACAGTAAACAATGATGTAGTCTCTAGCCAGGCGATTTCAAATATCCCATTACTTATCGTATTAAGACTCAATTATATCTGCACCATGTACAATGTGTCCGAGAATTAATACTAAGGGATTGGACGACGAGGACTTTTGTGGGAATACTTAAAAAAGGAAGTATATTGCACCGAGGTGAACATTATTAATGATTTACGCAAATGTATCATTGCTGCTGTCAATAACTTACTAGTTCAAAACGGACAAGAAGCAGAAACATTTGTATTAGTTTGTAGCAACTAGGTAAGATGAGCCCAAAATTTTGTTGTAACATCAGGTATGTCAAACTATTTTACTAATTAAAGCCACAAATTAATTCTATAAGTAATTAATAACAATAGCAGCAAAAGCAGTTGAATTTGTTATCCGGTCTTTATCAGGTTTTACAGAGGACCAATTTCCAGTGCCGTGCGAAAGTGTATTTTTAAATCATTTTTTAACAAAACTGTATTTGTAGGAGTCCCCTGTACTTTCAAAAACGTTTTTAGATAAATTCTGAATAATATTAACATATTACATATTTTTTTTATTTTGTGTTATTTTCTTGTGTAATTTTATTAGGATTAGCTATAGGTAACAAAATTCATTTTTATTTAGTTGCTGTTATTTAAATTTATTATTACTATTACTCTATATTTTACTTATAAACTGATGAATTATGGAAAAAGTGTAATGGTACAAAATGATAGTTAAAATTGGTCTTTCCTAAAATAAGGAAATTATACTACTTATTTTTGGATTAAACACTTCGATATTTGATTTTCATTTTATTTATAATAAATATAGAAAATAATAATTTACCAAAATACGAAGACTGTTAAATGACCACCGTTATTGGAGTGCTGACGGTATCAGCCCTAATACAGCAATAGGAATAGAGGATCCGAAAGAATAAATTATTGCATTATAGATATATGTAATTGATTAAATAAGTAATAGTAACAGTGTAACAAAAATAAAGAACAAACACATCATTAAGAATAATTACAGACAATTTTCGGTTTGCCTTCCATTGTTATACAAACATTAAACCTTTTAAAAGGATTACGTTTTGTGACATTTTGTGTTACAGCTGTCAATGTCTCACACGCTAATCTTGTGTTTTGTGTCAACTAATCGTTATAATCTGGCATTTGTTTATAGACAACATTCTTCAGCACCCCCACAGAAAATAATCCAGAGGGGATAAATCCGGCGATTTGGGTAGCCATTGTATTGGGTATTTCGATTTGGTATACCATTACTTAAGAATTATTTACTTTCATCCAAACGATATGACTATAGAAGTTGTTTTCATCCTCAGCAGTTACCATCATTTGAGTAGTTACTAAAATTTAACCTTCGATGACAATCATCATCTGCAGATTTAGTATCTTGTGATCATGAAAGCGAACAGTTTTTAACACTTTCTGAATTGTCGATATAGAAATACAAAGATCAGCCGAAACCTGTTGAATAAAATTTTGCGGATTTTCCTCAAAATAGTCAATAATATTGGCAACATTCTCGTGATTTGCTATAATCCTTTTTATACTTTCTTCAAGAAAAAGTTATTCAGAATGCTAAATTACATCTAATGTGCAAAATTTTGAGTGAAGTGTTTTTTCCGTCACTAATCATTTTTGACATTTTGATGATTTTTATACACTATTACCCTTTCACAAATAAATGATTCATTTAATAATACTTATACATGATATCTGAACAAAATCCTACCACAAATTCCTAGGGCCAAATTCTAATCTAAAATTTAATAGTTTCTGAGATACAGGGTGCTGAAGTTACAATTTTATTTGAGTTTTTTCAATAACTTCATTATTAATTGTAGGAAATATCTACATAAAACTTTCGATTCAACTTTCTTCAATTAATTAACCTTAGTATTTTAACCTAATAATTAACCTAACCTTAAATAGTTAACACATGTATGAAAATTGGAGTCATTTTGAATATTTACTTTAAGCAAAATTTAACTTACCAATGTTTTTTTCTCATTTTCAAAATTCAATTTTTGTTGTTGTAATATTCATTATCCAGTTCTTGGTCAGCTGATTTCTACAATTCTGTCGTTGTTAAGCCATTGGTCTTTAAATTTTTTAGTACTGTTGGCTTGTAGAGCTCTAAACACATTCCTAAATTTTAAGACTAGTTTTAACCAACTTAAAGGAGGCCACCTGAAGAAGCAATCCTAAAAATGCAGAAATAGGTCAGATCTCATCTATTGTTGTTGAATTTTTGAATTCCCACTGTCAAAAGTGAAATTAGATATTTATAGAGTGTTTGCATTAAACTAGGTTAGTAAATTTAGATAGATTTATTTCTTTAGATAATTAATAAATAGAACTTTGTCTGTGGAATTGTTCATTAGCATACCTAAATGTTTGGTATTAGAGACAATACATATGACTTTATTGATAGGAACTGTAGGAGATTTGATTTATATTAACTTAAAATACCTTTCTAATACAGTAAAAAATAGTTTTAACCAGTCTTAAACCTGATAAAGTTGTGAACAATAGACAGTTTATGAAATAAAATACTTAAATCAAAAAGCGGTTGTTAACAACGTGTAGAATCTTGATTTTAGACAAATCGTCGATTAAGAATTTTTGATCAAAAAAGAAAATTCTTCTTTGATTAGATCATCTTATTTTAGCACCTAGAATATATGGCAGCATTTTGTCTAAACCTTTTAGAGGCACCTTGTATGCCGAAAAGAAATTCAAGTGCATACATAAATGATGTACTTTCCATAAATTATTATAAATACAGAATGGGACAAGAACCAAAATCTTGTTGTATTAATCATTCAAAGTACTTTACTTAAAAATGTCAGGAAACGTCGTATTTTGAGTCGAAATGGAGTAAATTTTTCAAATCATGATATTTTTGTAAATAATGAGAAAAAGCTTTACAGATTTTTTTTATTGAATAAGTGCAGCTGAGTAGCCAGGAGGAAGAGCTGTGGCTTGCCATAGCCTTGTTATTTAATACATTAATACAAAAAATGTATTTTTTTAATTCATTTCACTGTTTTCCCATGGATATGGTGTGTAAAATGTGTATGTATACATAATAAGATCTAAATTGTTTCAGGGTTAATAGAATATCAAAATAAATTTATTTTTTCTTATAACCTATGGATTTATTGAATTTTATTTTAAAACAGAATGCGTTAGAATTTATCTAATACACTAATACTGTTATAGGTCACACAGCGGTGATATAAATAAATGTTTTTATTGACAAACTGTTGGCTGTTATGCAATATTTGTATAAGTCTAATATGAATGTTATTTTAACTGGAGACTGTAATTTAGATTCCGCTCTTGGCTCTAGGAATATTAATGATTTTAAGTGTGTGATGTCCTCGGAAATTTTAATTTTCATGGGGTGGTAAGGTGGCCTACCCGTGTAACTGATCATCATCTATTATCAGTCACATATTTACTAATATTGAAAATAATTTAGTTTGTGTACTAGACAACGACAGTCAGACCATAGAACAGCATTGTTTGAGTCCTATATTTGTCAACAATATAACATTAAACGTACCTCACAGTTCAGAAGAAATTTTTGTGAATGCCAATAAAAAATTTTCGTTCTGATTTGCTAAAGGAGTCGTGGTCAGAATTGTATCATGGACTTACTGTTGACGAAGCATTCAATTGCTTCTTTGATGCTTTTATATTTTATTTTAATAAATATTTTCCTCTCAGGAAGTCCTATAATAAGTGAGGGGTTCCATTCCAAAAGTCGCCTTGTCCATTTTATATAATGTTTAACAAATCGTAGAAAACGTTTTACTTAAACTATAGAGATAATAAGACAACCAGACATGCACTAGCGGATGTATTATAACAGAACTATAGTAAATTCAGTGCTCATTCAAATCGTATTTACTTCATTTGGAGGAAATTAACGAAAATAAAATGGAAAAGGCAAGTTTTGGCATGATTGTTTGTATAAGGCAAATTATGGAACGATGAAATTAGATAAAATTATTTGTGTGAAGATATCCACACATTTCTATCCACACATTCCTATAACAAGAGAACGTATGTCGCAGCTTAGATATAATTTGCGCCTGCGCGGTAGATACACATATTTGAATGCTACCCAAACGCTTCCGTATCAAGAGCAGTAATTAAACTAATTTCCAGCAAAATGACATCACAAGATGAGAACAATATGTAACGATTTTAGAAAATCTTTGTTTCCTTAAATGATAAATAATAATGCGATATTTATGACAGTTATAATAAAAATGTCTATGTTGCATGGAACTGTGTCATTTTGGAGTGTTTGGAAATATTAATACCTTAATAGCAAAATGATGTACCCTCACCAAATTTGGTAAAATTGTTTGATTTTATGTGGAGAATACAGCAATTATAGCTACATTGGGTGTCAGGCCGTAGGCAACCCTTATTAATACCGAAATATTAATATCTCAAAAACCGAACGATGTACCCTCACCAAAGTTGGCAGAAAGGTGTGATTTTATGTGAAGAATACAGCCATGGTAGCCACATTGGGTGTCAGGCCGTAGGGGATGCATGCAACCCTTATTATTACCGAGATATTAACATCTCATTAACCGAACGATATACCCTCACCAAATTTGGTAGAAAGGTGTGATTTTATGTGAGGAATACAGAAATGGTAACCACATTGGGTGTCAGGCCGTAGGGGATGCAACGCACCCATTATTAATACCGAAATATTCATTTCTCATTAGTCGGACGATATACTCTCACCAAATTTGGTACAAAGATGTGATTTTCTGTGAGGAATTCAGCAATGGTAGCCACATTGGGTGTCAGGCCGTAGGGGATGCATGCAACCCTTATTAATACCGAAATATTAATATCTCGTTAACCGAACGATGCACCCTTACCAAAGTTGGCAGAAAGGTGTGATTTTATGTGAGGAAGACAGAAATGGTAACCACATTGGTTGTCAGGCCGTAGGTGATGCAACGCAACCCTTATTATTACCGAGATGCTAATATCTCATTAACCGAACGGTGTACCCTCACCAAATTTGGTAGAAAGGTGTGATTTGATGTGAGAAATGCAGCAATGGTAGCTACATTGGGTGTCAGGCCGTAGGGGATGCAACGCACTCTTTATTAATACCGAAATATTAATTTCTCATTAGTCGGACGATGTACCCTCACGAAATTAGGTAGAAACGTGTGATTTTAAGTCAGAAGTACAGCAATGGTAGCCACATTAAGTGTCAGGCCGTAGGGAATATTTTTATGCCTATATATTGTACCAACTTTGGTGAGGGTACATCTTTCGGTTATTGAGATATTAATATTTCGGAACTAATAGGGGTTGTGCCCTCCCCCTACGGCCTGACACCCAATGCGGCTACCATTGTATTCCTCACATAAAATCACACCTTGGTACCAAATTTGGTGAGGGTACATCGTCCGACTAGTGAGAAATTAATATTTCGGTAATAATAAGGGTTGCGTTGCATCCTCTACGGCCTGACACCCAATGTGGTTACCATTTCTGTATTCCTCACTTAAAATCACACCTTTCTACCAAATTTGGTGAGGGTACATCGTTCGGTTATTGAGATGTTAATATTTCGGTATTAATAAGGGTTGCATGCATCCCCTACGGCCTGACACCCAATGTGGCCACCATTGCTGTATTCTTCACATAAAATCACACCTTTCTGCCAACTTTGGTGAGGGTACTTCGTTCGGTTATTGAGATATTAATATTTCGGTATTAATAAGTGTTGCATGCATCCCCTACGGCATGACACCCAATGTATAATTGGTGTATTCACCACATAAAATAACACATTTCTACCAAATTTGGTGAGGGTACATCATTTTGCTATTAAGGTATTAATATTTCCAAACACTCCAAAATGACACAGTTTCATGCAACATAGACATTTTTATTATAACTGTCATAAATATCGCATTATTATTTATCATTTAAGGAAACAAAGATTTTCTAAAATCGTTACATATTTTTCTCATCTTGTGATGTCATTTTGCTGGAAATTAGTTTAATTACTGCTCTGCAGGCGCAAATTATATCTAAACTGCGACATACGTTCTCTTGTTATAGGAATGTGTGGATAGAAATGTGTGGATATCTTCACACAAATGATAAAATTAGTGCAAAAATAGAATGGAATGAAAATCATTTAATGTGAATGTTTTGATTTTTACTAAACAATAGATATTTTGAAAATAAGAACATATCATCTAGTACAGATTATTAAGGGAGATTCTAAATTCTTAGCAAAGTGCCTTCCTCGGGGCCTCCTTCACAGAACACATTGGTTTCGGTCTCTTCATCTAATGCTTCAATTTTTCTTGTTCCTCTAAAAAGCTATTGAAGAAACTGAGGTCTTGGCGTTCCGCCCATTTCTTCCCAAAATGAAAAACTTGTAGTATCCTAACGCCTTCAACTTTTTTTTAATTCACCGCCACTCCTTTCGGTATATCACCTACTTCTAACTGGTTTACCCGTTTCCCACGTTTAAAGATTGTTTCTTGACTGTCCTGTATCACTATTGTGGTGTTCTTCACCTCTAACTTGTATTGTGTCTATACTTTTCAATTATGATTCTTTTGGCAGTGGAAAATTTAACGTGCCAGGACTGAACACCTTTCAAATACTGCTTTGTCACTTCCTTCCAGGATTTTACTCCACAATCTGTCAACTTAGTCACGGTTTCCCTTTCGGCAAAAATATCAGTGTATGTGTTAGGATGTAATGTAGGCAGGTCTGCTTGGGGTATCGTATCTGAACTTGAAACAAAAATAAAGTCAATTACAAAATAAATGTTGCATTAGATGGCAAATTATATGAAGATCGTGTTTTAATAATTACTTTAAGAATGGTCCTATTAGTATAATAAATAAAAATAGGTACAAGTAAACATTTTAATTATGATTTTCCTAGTAATGGTGCTTCACTTTTCCTGGAACCTTTTATAAATGAGGAAATATTTGCCTCTACTTAAAAACAAACTAAAACGAAAACATTCTTCTGGATCAGATGACATTTCCATGTTTTTGTTTAAAGAGGTTATAGACTGTATTGTTGAACGTATCACTTACCTCGTGAATTTATTCTTTCTAACGGGTCCTTTCCAAGAATGTTAAAAGTAGAGAAAGTTATTCCTATTTATAAGAAAAGTGATCCACAGATATAGGCCTGCTTTTTCCAGAGTTTTTGAATAATACTACGGCCATTAAAATTTATTGTAAAACATACAAAATTTTTTCAGATCATCAGCATAGTTTTCAGGCTAATAAATCGACAAGTAGACTACCTGACTTATTTACTACAGAGTGATTCAATGTATTGAAGCGGCCGAGTCGCCCATTGGTATATTCTGCGACGTTAGTAAGGCTTTTGATTGTGTCAACCATGACAAACTGCACTTAAAACTCCATAACTACGGCATACGTGGAGTTGTCAATGATTGGATAGCATCTTTTTTGACTATGTCTGTCTTATTTACTTGGGCGGCAATGTCTTGTCGAAAATTCATTGACAACGTTTGGATATTAATATGGGTGATCCTCAGGGATCTATATTGGGTCCAATTCTCTTTTTACTTTATACAAATGAGTTGATAAAGTTGTGTCTAACGCCTCGTCCGTCATGTATGCAGATGACACATCATTAATATCTGATAACACAGACGAGTCAAGTACGAATCTAATGACCTTCATCTTAACACGAAAATGACTCAAGTAATTAGATTTCATAATTGACAAATGAGTTGTAACAAAGTTAATGTGAATGTAAATGGTATTGATACTTTGAACTGGGAGACGGATATAAAATTGTTGGGATTGACGATCTATGAATGTTTGAACTGGAAAACTGATTGCTGTCAGCTGATATCGAAATTAAATTCCGTTTGTTATTTGATAAAAAGTTTAAAAATTTGTTAACGTTATCACAATTGATAACAGTATATCATGCTCAAGTTAGTTCAAGATTGAGATACAGGATTGTCCTCTGGGGAAATTTCACCTTATCGCCAGATGTATTTATTCTCCAAAAAAGAATTTTAAGGTATATGACGGGAATTTCCAGCCATATGTCATATCAATATGTTTTTAAAAATTTTAGTAGATACTTTAACCGTTGTATCTTTGTTTATTTTTGAACTATCTGTATATGTTTTAATAACAAATCTAATTTTATAATGAACGAAAGTATGCATAACAGAAACACTCAACAAAACAAAAATTTTTACATTCCTTTTTATAAATATAAAATATCTTTAAATTCGCCATTTTACTTAGGTTTAAAAGTTGTTAATAAATTACCTTTAGATATAAAGATGGTAAAAATCTTTACAAATTTATTATACCGATATTTGGTTAATAATAATACATTTTATACAAATTCTTTTTAATGTAACATGTGTAGAATAACTATTGTTTATACTTTGTAGTAGGTTAAGGCATCTGGTGTTTGACTATTTCTATACAGGGTGTCTGTGAAAGGTTGGCAAATCTCGGAGCTGGAGATACTGGTAACCAAAAAAATCGATTGTGCCCAATATGCATCATTCGAATATTGCTGGTTTCAAAAATACAGATCGTTCATTGCTAGAATTTTATTTTGAAATATCTCAATAATTTTGGAACCCGTCGGAATATAAAAAAAAATTGGCACAATAATATTTTTTAGCACGGCAAGTAAGAATTTTTAACTAATTTTGACGTCATTATTAGAGGGCGCCACTTATGGCACATCAGATTTTTTTTAAATGGCAGAACTTTTTTGCAGCTTAGTGTATCCATCTGACTATAGAAACAATCGATTCTCCTACCTGTTGTATCTGAAATGATCCTATTTGAAATATTCCAGTGCACCGATTGAAAACTGTTATCGTTTCAGGTAAAGTGCATTTTCTAGTGAAAATACAGCAAAATATTACTTGAAAAAGTTGTTCAGAACGGTAAATTATGGGGACGTGCAATTTCAAGATGATCTGCGAGGTTTGATTTTGAAATTATTATTATTAAAATTGACATTTTTTAGATTTTATTTCATTATTTTACTAGGTAGTTAACTATATATGGTGTATGGTGTGTGAATATGTAATAGAATAATGTATAAATTGTTCCAGACATGAAAGAAAATACACAGAAAAAAACGAATGTGTTACTTTTCTAAAAAGATTACAAATAATTAGTAATTATAGGTAAAAATTGATATGAATGGAGAGGATAAATAACAAAATATAAAAAATTAAACATGTATTAATAAAAATGTTAACAACATTATTTAGTCAAATAAAAATAAAACAGAATACCTAATTAATAAATAAATAAATATAATCTTCTGTAGCAAGTTATTATTACTATCATTATTTCCAATATGGATTATAATTGGATCGATATGGTCGATTTCAAGATCTAAATCCAGCATTTTTTGTTCTTCTTTTTGAACGTGACATACATTTTTGCCAATCTCCCGCATTTACTTTTGCAATTGCTTCTGCTTCGATCAATTTAAATGTCCTATTCTATCAATTCTATTGGATTTAGTAGGTACACAATGATAAGGGGTAAGGTCTTAATGCCATTTCATCCACAGCAAATGTTTTATATTGTCTGACATTTCTGCACAATTTCCCATAAATTGGGTTTTAGTTCGTTTTCATCATATAGGATCCTTTTTTCTCGTAACCATTCTTGGAGTTATGCCTTCTTTCATGATTATCGTGGCATTCCTTCACATCTTCTACTGTACTATGGAGCATTGTTCATAACAACGACAGACTGTCGTACTAAATTTTCAAAAATGCGTTCGAACGGTTTGTCGTACGGCATATTAGACATCTTTATTTATATCTATTTTTCTTCGACAATTGCTTGCTTTTGACTTTTGTACTTCTCCATACGCTGTTTCTTCTCTCAAAATTCTGTAAATGCTTGATTTTAAAATACCTGTAGGTACAATCAGAACACGGTGATCCATTAAATATGCAGAATTATAGGCCAATATCCATTGCCTCGACATTTTCTAAAATCTTTGAGTATTGTTATCTGGAACGAATTTTAAAATTTGTTGCAAAATATAAATTGTTTACAAAAAATCAACATGGCTTTAGGACAAACATGTCTACGCAAACTGCAGTGCATGGATTTTATTCTAGTCTCTTGAAGTTCTTGGAAGCAGGCGAGTGCCCTGTTGGGATCTTTTGTGACCTCAGCAGGGCATTCGACTGTGTGAATCATAATAAACTTGTATAGAAACTTTATTCATATGGTATACGCGGAGTAGCATTAGACTGGATAAAATCTTTTCTAACCTATCGTAAACAATATACTATTCTAAAACACGTAGGAGATTTTAGAATGCAAATAGTCCGGTCTGAGTACAAATATGTTGACATGGGAGTCCCACAGGGCTCAGTGCTTGGCCCAGTGTTGTTTTTATTCTATACAAACGAACTAGATTGTCTTACTGCCGATGCAAATTTTACTGTATGCAGATGACCAATCCTTATTAATATCAGACGCCACAGATAGCCAATTAGAAAGTAAATGTAATCAGGTTTTGCAGTTGCTAAATAATTGGTATATATCTAACGATCTTTGTTTTAATGCATAAAAAACAAAGATCGTGAGATTTCATAACAGACAGAAATATTGTGAACCCTTAAGCATAGCCTTAAATAAGGACACATTGTTGTTTAACACAGATGTAAAATTTTTGGGTATTACGATCGACGAATGTTTTAGCTGGAAAAAACATTGTGCACAAGTGGCATCGAAATTAAATTCTTTATGTTTTCTTATCAGAAATCTACGTACTATTTTACCACAACAGCATCTCATCATGGTTTACCATGCACAGGAGCACAGGTGCCATCAAGATTAAGATACGGCATATGCTTTTGGGGGCCGACGTCTCATGCAGTGGATGTGTTTGTAGCGCAGAAACGAATTATGTGTTGTATTGCTAATGTGTCTAAAAACTATTCGTGTCGTGAATTGTTTAAAAAATATAGGATTCTTACCTTGTTCAATGTATAGGTACTTGTTTGAACTGTGTCTTTTTATTTTTAACAACAAAAATAATTTTGTTCTCAATAGTAGTAGTATCCATCACAAAAATACTAGGTTTAAGGACAATTTTCATGTACCCTATTGTAAATATGTAGTCACATATAACTCTCCTAGTCATTTAGGATTAAGGATTTTTAACATTTTACCCGTTTCTATAAAGCAAGCTACCAATATATATTTGTTTAAGAAAATGTTGAAGGACTTTCTTGTGACAAATGTATTTTATAATTTACAAGAGTTTTACGATAGTAGATGTCATTAAATAATTAGGATTATTTTAAAATTGTGACCATTCCTATACAAATGTGTCTTTTGTCAACAGGAAAATAAATTCTATTCTATTCTACACATATCTAGTAACTCTTCCTTCGGACGCGAATAATCTCTTAAAAGACACTTGAAAACTTGCAATGATTTTTTGGTATTAGGTCGCTTGATGTTATGACCGTTCAGCATGTGTAGTCGCCAGTGATAACTAGGTGTTACATAATAATATTAAATCTGCGCAATCCGCCTAATCTGTAATATTATTTTTAATATTATGTAACAAGCATAAACAAATATTTTATTAACAAGGTTTTTACTATTACACTTATTTTTCTACACTGACAGAAGTCAACCAATAAAATGTTTTGCTAAGATACTCTGTATCATTAATGGAATTTTTCTCTTTTTTACTACCTTAAGTCGGCGTTTTGGTAAAATAATAGAGCATCTTCTTACCTACTAGATGACAGATGTTGTCAAATCAGTTTATTTGTTGTACGCATCGGTGAAGTTAGGTCATCAAATCTGGAGGGCTAAAGCCCCGGGTGGACTGAAAATATACTTTTTAATTTCGGTTCTGAAATGTGTGTGTGATGTTTACGAATAATTTTTAAAGTTGAACGCCCTGTATCAGAAAAACTGAGTACCATAGAAAAAAATGTTATAAGAAAGACAACTATTATTTTTTCATGTTCTTTCTATCTTTTCCCAAACTTAAGGACGAAAAACCAGGGACACCCGCATTTGCGCTCCAACTCGTATTTTAAACTATGAAATACTCTTTCAAGAAGTTCGACAATTAGACAGCTTATACTAGGTAAATCAAGGATTTCTGTGGTAGAACATGGTAGCAGCTTCTATAACCAATAATAGTAGTATCTGTAGTATACCCTTTAAAAAAAATTTAAATTCCACATATTTTTAGGCAAAACAATATTTTTAATTTTTCATAAAACCCCCAAAATTAAAGCTTGTATTATAGCTGACTACAAAAAGTTTGAAGTAAATCAGAGAAGGGGCACCACATACATATTCCGCTAAGTCCTTTGCCGCAAAGTAGGTATTACTTATCTTTCCGTTTCATCTATTATATTAAGTACACGACCTGCCACAGTTTGAGAAATAGACAAACTATAAATGACTATTTATTTTATAACAAATAGTAAGATTTCCGCATAATATTCTAATATTTGGCGAATGCGCAGGTATCATTTGAAAAGTGTAAATCAATGTGTTACTTTCATCACAGATAAAAATTTATCTGTGCTTTCATTATACGATGCAATACACTGTGGATTCTGACGTTTTATGAAAAGTATTATTAACATATCATTTGCAATAATTTGGCCAAAGATGCGTATAATAACAAAAACTATGGCAAGTATACAAGCCTAATAAAAATAGTTTAAAGAAATGAATAGAACAAAAAATATTGTAATTTAGTGGACAAAAATTGCGACTATGTTGTATAATAATAATTTCT
The DNA here is from genome assembly GCA_025584915.1 of Monochamus saltuarius. Classification (NCBI taxonomy): domain Eukaryota; kingdom Metazoa; phylum Arthropoda; class Insecta; order Coleoptera; family Cerambycidae; genus Monochamus; species Monochamus saltuarius. The sequence continues at coordinate 19,881,074 of CM046723.1, read as the reverse complement.
AGAACATTTATTGGTAAATATAAAAGAGATTGGATAGATTGGTAATTAATTATACATCAACTATTAACAGATATGAATGAAGAATAGAAACAAGTTGTTTTGCCACTTATGTTTACAAAAAATATTATGAACACCTTCATATTTATAATTCCAGAAATTTAACAAAAAAATCTTCTTGTTAAACACCCGCGGACACACTATCAAGGATATAAAAATGTTCAACGAATGAAATTCTCTAAGAATCAATCTTATGTTTAATAGTTATTTATGCAACAAGTACAAAAAGTAATAGTGTTTATTGCACTCGACGTGAAATTGTCCAACGAGGCCGTCAGGCCGAGTAGGACAACACGTAGAGTGCAATAAGCAGTTTTTGTACGAGTTGCATACAATATTTTTTCTACGTTCATGCAAAAACTAAAAAATGATATTTAGATGACACTAAGTCTAGGGAAATGTGACGTCGATTTGAACGTTTATGTTTGTCATGATGACAAAACGCTGTAGTAGAATGACAGATGAATGCAACATTTTATTGCACTAGTGCAATAAAGAACCACTTTTTCCACTAAATATAGTTCAATAAAGTTTTGTTTTTTACATGAACGTAGAAAAATAAAATTAAGATTAGAATTTTTTAATGTCTACACAAATTTCAACTATAAACATTTTTTTCTATATGTTTCTATAATTTGGTACTCATATTAAGTTATTTTTAGTAAATACAAACAAAATTTATGTATGTTTATTTTATTATGTTTTCATGTATAATAAATTTAATTAACTCAAAAAGAAAAAAACAATGTTTAACATTGTGTTGAGAACATTCCTATGTCTGTCTGTTATAAATTACATCACTCATCTTATAGAATATATAATATGCTTCTACACAAAGTACCTAAAATATATCATAATAAATACTTATAGAAATTAAATAAAAAGTTTTTTTTTAATATTTCAAAAATGTGAAATAAAGTACCTGAGAATTGTGAACACCTTTGTGAAGACGATAACTAGTAACTATAAAATAATTGAAATATGAATTATATAGAAATGGAATAAAATACAGAATACAAATTCATTCAATATTTAATACATACATTGAAAAACAAAAAATTTGCAAAATTAGTGATTTATAAAAAGTTACAGTAAATATTTGAGGTAAATCTTAATCGCTAAACAACTTATAATATAGACTACCAGTTGTCTAAAAAATCAAGGCCAGTCTTTGGCAAATTATTTAAAGATTCTCCTTCCAACATTTCATCTGTTTGAGTGAATTCTGTCTCCTGAAACTTGACAGGAATCTGCAAAAACAAATTGACGTAACAGAGATTTATAAATTGAAGACCTGAGAATATACAGGGACAAATATTTGAAAGGGATGTTCAGGGAGCAAAAGTGAACAAAAAAGCTTAATAAACATAATATGGTCAAATATCAATAGTTACTGAGATAGCAATGAAAATATTTACCAGAATTAATTATTGTAATGCATCAGTAGAGAAGAGTGTTTATTCTGTAGGTATTGTAAATTATAACATTGTTTAAAGATCTAATAAACCGAAATTAATGAATTAAATTTTCAAATATACCACCATCCACCTCGATGCATGCATCAGCTCATTTGTGGATTGCACAGGTAGCTCGTTGAAGTGTACGGTGATTTTCTCTTATACCTATGTGCAGCACAATTGACAATCTGATCAAATAGCGTCTCTCATGTTCACTTTTGTTGCATATACTAATGATTTAAACCATCCTCAAAGGCACTAATCAAGGGGATCCAAATCTGGTAACCTTGGTGGCCATCTAATAAAAATAATATCAGCATATTCTCGATGGCTAAATGTGGCAGGCATTACGGAATTATTTGTGTACAATACGGACTAAACAAATGCGACAGTTATAAAATAAGCGTTTAAATCACAAACGTCAAAATAAATCACTAATTACAATTAGTAATCACTAAGCTGAGTTTGGTTTAGAATGCATGACTTACTCAAAATAAAATATCACATAATAGCTTTTGTAAAAATAGCAATAAAAATATTTTCATTGTTATCTCAGTAACCGTTGATATTCGACCATATGTTTATTAGGCTTTTTTGTTCACTTTTGCCCCTAAATACCCCTTTCAAATATAGCTTTTAACAGTTTTAATATTGATTCTGATTTACTTTCTCTTCGTAATATGTATACCTACTTATGCAAAAATATATTTAACTGCTAACATAACATACCTTGTTGAGTTAAATTGTTAAACCCCATAAATTTAAGTTTTACCTATTAACAAAGATTAAAAATGTAGGTATTGTTAGTAACTTTAATCAACCCCCTATTTCTGTCAAAATGTGCAAATAGTATAAGTGGTCCACTTTGTGAAATTATATTCAAATCCTTGGAAACTGGGATATTGCCAGCAGAGTGGAAATTATCTAGTGTGACCCCTATACTCAAAAAAGGTGATAAACTGTCAAGCTCTAACTATCGCCCAATTAGCTTAGCTTCTGTTCCGTGTAAAGTATTGGAGAGAATTGTTTGCAAGGAACTTATCACATTTCTACTTAATAATGGTGTCATATCGCCGCATCAACATGGTTTTCTACCTGTTCGATCAGTTTTTACCAATTTACTTCAAGCTATTAATTCTTGGACTTGGGCAGACACTGGACAACCTATAGACGTTTTGTACTTGGACTTTTCTGGTGCTTTTGATAAAGTGCCGCATGCGCAATTATTATATAAAATTGAACATTGTGGTGTGCATGGTAAACTGTGGTAACTGGATAAAATCGTTTTTGGAAGATCGTGAATTTATAGTTCGTATCGCTGAGAGTTTTTCAGATAGAAGACAAGTATTGAGTGGTGTTCCATAGGGTTCGGTACTTGGACCAATTCTGTTCCTAGTATATGTTTCTGACCTAACAAATACGTGTACTTCCCAAGTGTTATCATATGCAGATGATCTTAAATTATTTTCATTATCATCTCTTCACCTATAAGATGATCTAGATATTATTAGTAATTGGTGTTCCGACTGGTGCATACCTCTAAATCCTTCTAAAGGCTGTGTATTCCATATGTCTAGAACTAATCCTAAAAGCACTTACAGACACATGAACATTTCTTGAATTTTTGTACGCGCGTACAAGTTGCACGTACATATCTTTCTGTGTGTAGTCAAAACGGACTTACGTATCGCGAATAATATCAGTGCGGTTCGTGTTGTCCACCCACGTGTTAACTGTTTTTAATTTAAATCATGGCTGATAGTACGAACTATTTGAAGGAATTTTTAACAAAATAGCATTGCAGATCTCCGGAATTATTTTACTTAGCGATTGAGGTGAGATGATACTAGAAAATTTAAAATCTTCATAATTCCTTCCAGAGGGTAACTGATAATCTTTCATGTGGTAATATGGCAGACCTCATGCACGTGTCTTGTTTCTGGAATACTGGTGTTACTAAATTTAATAGTAATACATAGCTATCTTCATCCATACCTACGGAGATAATTTTGATAATCATCCAGTTATAAACGAAGTTCTTCCAGTAGATTTATATGTGCAAATCGATTACGCTGCAACAACGATTTTTTTACCCATTTACTTAGTGGTCTTCGTTTATATAATAATCGGTATTGTTTCTTTTTTATTATGCACACACACGCCACTGCTAATAAATTTAAATCGTGATTACTCACTGTCGCTTCTAGCAAATTGAATAGAAAATTATCAATTGTGTGTAGGCAATTCGAATAAAACGTACATGTACGCGCGTATATATCTCAAGAAATGTTCGTGTGTCTGTAGGCGCCTTAAGGTAGTATACAATATAGATGATACAGAATTGCCAAACGTTTCACAAAAAAATGATCTCGGAATAATTATAATGGAAAATCTGTCATGGAGTGCACAAGTTGCTAAGGCAGTGAAAAAATGTAATCAATTGATTTTTATGATCAGAAAAACTTTCAGTAATTTTACCTTGGATACATTTTTGAAGTTATATAAATCATACATTCGCCCCCATTTGGAGTTTGCAGTGGCCATATGGTACCTATCCACTATTAAAGCAAGACATCGCAAGACTAGAGGGGGTTCAGAGGTGAGCCACCAAACTTCCAATTGGCCTTAAATATTTTTCGTATGAAGAACGTCTTTGGCATCTTTGTATTTAATTTTTAGAAAAAAGGTGTATTCGAAGTGACCCTATTACAACTTATAGGATCTTGTATGGCGAACTGTCCTGCCCACAGGTGATGTTTGACTTAAACCCTGACCCCCGTCTTGGAGGCAATTAATTCAAACTTAAAAAGGAAAGCTTTCGTACACGGAACAGACAACATTTTCTACCCAACAGGATATTCGATCTATGGAACGATTTACCAGATAATGTGGTTACAGCACCGTCTCTAAATTCTTTTAAGAATAGACTTGATCATCACTTTAATCAACATCCAATGTGATTGATCTCTTATGAATTTCTAATATTAATATTGTGTTCATATATATTGTACTTCTGTTTTTTTTTATTAATTGTTTTTACTATGTTATCAGCCATTTATAGGATGAATTTATCTTTTGTTCTTAGAGCACAACAAGCTTAGCTTCAGCTCTAATTATTTGTTAATAATAATAATAACTTGAAACTCACCTTAGATTTTGGTTTAATTTTTAGCTTGTGTTCAGAGATTACTATTGGTTTATCAGTCTGAAATATATTAAGATCTCTTTGGCTTTGTGTTCTAAAACTAAATGGACCCGAATGTTCATCTCGATATGAGCAATGGTCATCAAATATCAATTTAACGGCATAATCAGTTTTTGGCTTATTTCCTTTTGAGCTGTATTGTATAGATATCTCTGGTTTAATAATACTCTCAGACAAAATGTCCTGTTGCTCCTTATCAGAAAGTGTTGCCCATAATTTATCATATGAAGATTTTGTTTCCTCTAAATCAGTATACAATCTCGCAGCTATTGAATTTAAGTTGCTAAAATACTTATCCGCAGCAGTTTTTAGAGACATTTTTATATGACCAGCTTTATTTTCGCTAATTTCACATATTTCTTCTCATATTTTTTTATTTCTGTCAATTAGTTTATTCATTGTCTCAAAAACTAAACAACTTCTTAATATTGAACCATGAAATATATACAATAAAAATATGACATCTATTTTCATTAATGACAATATTGACATTGTCGAGTAAATTCCTGGTAAATTCACAACTAGCTTTATTCTCCTTTGTCCGAATTATCATTACATCAAAGAATCATACGAAACTAAAATTTTAAATTAAATAATTTCCTTTTGATAAGATTGGTAATTTACAATGAAATATTATATTTATATAATTATACTTTAATTGATAATATGAAATATGAATAAAAATTCACAGATATTTTGTGTTCTTTTAAACACTAATAAAGACCTTTTATTATTATTATTATTGTTTACAGAAATTTCCGACCAAAGACCAATCAGAGAAGAAGAAGAAGGAATTAACCTATATGTAAATATATGTTTTGTGATGTAAATCAAAAATAGTAAATAGTAAACACTTAAATTTAAATATTTCCTTTAAACATGCCTAAAGTAGTTTCACGCAGTATAGCTTGCTCAGATACGAAAGATCAAGAAGAATATGGCGATGAAAAACCTTTGCACATTTATTACTGCCTATGTGGACAAATGACATTAATTTTAGGTGAGTATTAAAAAAATAACTTGTTTTATATCTATTTCTTGATTGTGAATTTATATTAGATTGTTCTATTGAAAAACTTCCTCTGAGGAAGAGGGATGGAGCCAGAGTTTTAGACGGTACGAATCATGCACATAAAATTACATGTGATTCAGATGAGACGGTGTATATTAAACGTCCTGAAGGTATTGAGAAACAGTTTCGTCTAAAATGTAAAAAGTGTGGATTACTTTTGTATTATAAACATGAGCCACAGAGTCCTGTAAGTTTTATAGTAAGAGGGTCCCTGATAAAAAGTACCAATGAAGGTCCTATTAATGATATATATAATCAAGTGGCTGTAGAGAAACCAAAAAAAATTATGGTAACAAAACATACAAAAAATATGGGCAAATTTAGTTCCGTTACTGTGTCTACCATAGATGAGGAAGAGGATGAAATTGAGGCAGTATGTATTTTAATTATATATCCATATATAATCCAAAGTGGCTTTGTTACTTACCCAGAACTTCATAAACATGGTTTTTCCACTTTGTAAAAGCAAAGAGTCAAATTTAAATGTGGATTTAAACCGTTGTGTGTAGGTTTATCTAGATATTATTAAAAACTTACCTACCTAAGCAATGCTCTTTCAGTTCTTAAGATAAGTTTCTTGATAAACATTCTAAAAATTAAGGAAATTAATCATAACACGTTTAAATGCAGAGAGCGCATTCGCCAAAACAAAACAGCCGTTCAGAATGTAATAAAAATGGTTTAAAAAATGAAGATCTTTGCATTTTACTCTCGATTTTACTTTACACTTTAACCGAGATTCGAACGTATAGTTTGACAGTTGATCTACATTTACGGTTGCTATGGAAACTAAGGATAATTATTTTCTCATGACATACATTTAAATTTGACTCTTCGAGTTCTAGGTATGTAACAAAGCCCCTTTGGATTTTATTGGTTAAATAATTTAAATAATCCATTCATTTCTAATAAAAAAGTATAGAAATATTTGTTATAAAAGGGTTTGTTTTCCTTCTACACTTCAATAACTGTAGAAAAGCGCGGTTAAATTAAAAAATTAATTATCACAAATATTGTAACACTTGGTATATACGTATGTTTGTTTCAATCGACTCAAAATCAAGTCTTTTGTCACTTCCTAAAATTATTGTAATGACTTGCAAGACACCTTGTATTATTTTCTTTTATAATATGTGTGAGTACAGTATATAGAAAAATTTATCATTAAATTTTTATACGTATTCAGCATTATTTTAATTAACAGAATAAAAAATAATTAGATCATGTCAGTAGGTACACCAGAAATAAATAATGAGAGTGAAGTGTTGTATAAACTATTTGCATCTGTTAGGTATTTCTTTAATCCATAGTCTCGTAGTTATTTTAATTGGTACAAAATATCAGACAAAAATATAAGTAGGTATTTGAAGAAATGTATCCTTTGATACTTGTTTAAAATGTATGCACTCTATATATAATTATTGAAGTTAAAAAGAAATAGATTTAGAAGATAGGGATATGCAAGTATAAATATTATATATACTACTATAAAAAATATTTATTTGCAATAGTAACTAACAAGCATTTTCAAAATAAACAAATAATAATATTTCCATATTTCTAAACCTTACTGAAATGTTTAAAATACCATATAATAATAAGATGTGAAACAAGTGGTGTAGACCAAAGTCTTCAGATGAACAGTTTTAATTTTACTGCAGTGTAGGAACATTGCATACACCTAATACAGAATAGAAAAATTTGCCACGAAAGTAGGCTAAGCTCAGCGCAAGCTCACTACAAATTAAATAATTTAGTAACGCCCCTAATTTCCTAACAATTCTCAGCAATTCCTGGATTTTGTACACCTAAATGCCCTAGCAGTTTACCCCTTGATTTGTACTTCAATTAATTTGTTTATTTTGGAAAGGTACCAACAGTTTTCTTTAATGCAAAAAGTACCATTTTCCTTATTTCTGCCATTGTCGGAAAATATATCGATCACACACACCTATGAAGGCAGCATAATTTTTTATGTATTTATATTAATGTCAGTTAGTACCTTTCTTGTATAAACAGTTCAATTAATTTTATCGTTTTATTTAATATTAATTACAATTATTTAATATTAATTGAGACTAATAAATTTTCCAAATGATAATCAATGAGACTGATAAACAGTCTAAACCAAGTAGACTGTTTCTAGTGTTTTATTGGCCATATAACACATTTTTATAATTTCTACATAGATCTCCTTTGCAAATATGTGATAAGTATTTTTACATATATAATCATAGAAAAATACATAGGTATTATTTACAAACAAAAAAAAATGCAGCGACTATTTTTTTTTATATATATAAAATATTTTGGCATTTAAATATCTGCATGTTGTCTCGATTTCAAAATTATAGATGACATCTGCTGTACATTACATTGGATTAATCATAATTTTCTAATTTTATATTAAAATTAAAAATTGTTTGGTATTAAAGCTGCACCACCATCATATAAGTGGGATGAAGAAAAATGAAAAGAATTATAATTTTTGAAATATTTTATTCACAACTAAATTTTTATGTTTAAATATATATAAAAAAAAATATTCCTCACTACTGACTACCCTTAAAAGTGGTAAAAATATTTTTCATATACTCGTATTTATTCAAAACATTAAATCTCAGTCTTATTACATTAAAATAGCTTAATTTTAACATGCAAGTATGCTAACTTAAATATTAAAGTTCTATCGTTAAATATTCATTAGTGTTAGTAAATTAGAATATATTGAAAAATGAAAAAAGATTTTAACTACAAAGGGTAATTAAGTATATCGCTTAACAAATACATTTTTGATTTTTTAGAGGGAAGTTGCAGACAGTTATGCGAATAACGCTAGAATAATAGAAAAGCAATTGGAAAGAAAAGGTGTTAACAAAAGAAAACAAGAACAGAGTAAATTGCAAGATATGAAAAAAGTGCGTGGAACCCTTATAGATAAATAAAAGCAAAATGTTAGTCATGTACTTATTTAATTTAAAAATATACATTGTTCTATTATACAAATGTCACTTATTATTTTTAATATTTTTATTATTTATAATATTGACTAGAACGAAGGTTTTGTTGGTAACAATGGAGTGGTTTCTTCTAGAGATCTTGCAGCTCTTTCTGTCTGCCTGAAATTTCTGTCGTGCAATGCAATACAACTTTGTCTCATGGCTAATGGTCCGAATATATTTGGCCCTTCAGCCTTCCAAACTGAATTTCTAGGAAACGAGGACGCTGCAAAACTCTGTAAGGTAGCCCGAGTTTCTCTTAAATTTGGAATTGAGTGACGTGTTGCCTCATAATCTGCCACGGAAGGTTGGTCAGCTTGAATACTGCCATAGAAAATATCGCTGTCGCTATAATCAGGCACATCATCCAAAATATTATCTACAAACATTTTAGCTTCTGGCGGTGGTACCCAATTAGGATTTGTAGTTGTAAAATGAACTAAAGACAACTCCACTTTTCCGTTTTCAGCTTGTGAATACTGATCAGCTGTTGTTACCTGATCCATGGACTCCAAAGCGCTTTTTTGCCAATTTGGATTACCATGTTTTTTAACGTCCATTTGAGCAAAGCTGCAAACATCTCCAACTCCAACAACCGATACAGTAAAATGTCGAAAAAAGTCTACTATTTCTAAAGATCTCGGATAGAACCACCACAAAAGAAGGAAAGGTGTCATTATTGGTGATATCAGTTGTTCTAATAAAGCTACGAAACGGTACTGGAAAAGTTGTTGGAAGCCTTCTCTAACTCTTGAAGTATGCGCATGAGTTTTCCAATCAGGTATCATATAATGTGTATGCACAACAACAGCTTGCAAAAGAGATTCTGGGCACCAAACCATAGACTCCTCTGGGATAATGCTCCTACAAACCGCAATGGCTCCTCCTAAACCTGTCATTAAAGTTATAACATGTTCTACTGCTATAACGTCTGAATCATACAAAGTGAGTACAATTATTACAGCAAAAATTGCTCCACAAAGAAATGCAATGTGTTGCGCTATTATAGATACGATAGGACTACTGAAGGCAGACAGGTATTTCGATGCTGGTCGATAAGCTCTAGTAAGTCTTGCATGTAATTCATTGTCCAATTCATTAAAATGTCTTAAATACAACTTGCCATATAAAGACCAATTTCTTACTCCAATTCGTCCAGGTTCTCTCTTAATAATCTCAGCATAATAAAAAAAACTATAGAGTACTTCCCATATTAATATAGCTGGTGCAAGTATGAGATTAATAAGCGCCAACCATAAAATGTGTTTGGCAAGTTGATTTGCTAATTCATGCCGTAAATTCTGTCTCTTGTACTCTTCTCTTAGATGCCAAGGATTCTCAAATGGTGACCATGGAGACCAAAATAATAACAACTGAATATTGAATCTTAAAGCTTTTGTCCAATACACGTATTCTCCTACAAACGGTATATGTATTCGTGGAGGCAATAGTCCTTTATTTACTAGAGCTACCATATAGTTCTCCTGTCGCAAAATACGGTGATAGATGTCTAATTCAGTTAACTCTCTTTTATGTATACATATCTGTTGATCCAGCTGTACCGCTCTAATTTTAATTTGGATTTCATGCCAGTTTAAATTCTCTAATTCACTATCTTCAATTCCAAGGGCAGTGTTGTAAAATTGTTTTATATCCCAAAATTGTAGAAGCTGATAAATTATGTATGTAACTTTTAATATAAAAAATATAATTGCTATTGCGAGACAGAACCATGCTAAACGCGAAAACTTTCGAAATGTTTCATCAATACCAGAGAGAATGTCATAAAATGAAGTCTTATGGCCTGGTGGTGGATTAAACATGATATCATAATTAACTCCATAGACAAGCCATACTGTCAAACAAATTATAAAAAAAAATTGATGTAAGTCAAATATATTTTGAAGCATCATACATCGAAATCCATGGCTTTGATGGTATTTGTAAATTTTTGAAAAGAATGAATCTAAGTCTTCCACATGGTTCCATCGTGATCTTGTAGGTTCTGGATGATGAATCAAAAATATGCCATGATCATCTGGGGTGTCATGGGTTTCTTGTAATGAAGCGTAATTTTGCATAATGAATTTGATTTAACCTAAAAGTAAGAGAAATAATTACAAACGAAACATAAAAATGTTCTTTTGAATTCTCTTCAAATACAGATAATTGTTATGCAAGATGAATAAGGACATGTATTCTCATATTAAGAGCAGATGTATTAATATGAGAATTCTTTCGAACAATGTTAACACAGTTTTGCATAAAACGATATTATTGGTGTCAGTACTGGTGTCGGATTGAATTATAAATAAATGGCTTCAAATGTAGATGTTTACACAATCTCCAATCCGATAGAAATATTGGCGTTTGTATTTCTAACTCAATTTGACAGCAATACCAACACCGATAATATCATGTATGTTCATTAAAAAAATTCTGAAATCTGATTTTGCATATCTTAGGTGGCCAGGAAATGCTAGTCAAGATCACTATTAGCTTGCTTAATGAATATTGAGTGTTAATATTTCCTCACATATACAGAGTGTGAAAATTCCATGCAGAAAATTTATAGGGTGATACTACTCAAACAAATAATTTGTCAAGTTCACATAACATTTTTTTCAAAAAGTCGTTATAACAAAGTTACGTAACCTCAGTTATGTTTTTAATTCTAGAATGATTTTTTTTTCAAATTTGGCACACTTGTTACTTTTATAGAGATGCAGTTTTTGGTACAATATTTCTAAAATTGCAGTTCTAGTGAATAAATGATCATAACTTGTTTTGTCTTTAATCTTATTGATATTTTGATGGCATTTTCTGAAAAACCCAAAGTTTATATAAAAATTTGAAACTCTTGTTTGAAGTCGTCGAAAAACCCACCGTTTGGGAGGAAATCTAGAAAAGTTGGACATGCTGGTGAATTTCATGACTTTTACAATGTAAGCAAAGTGTATTGAATACTAGCTGTCATAGTATTGCTTTGATGGTAATTTCAAACCTGATGCTTCTTTCATACAAGCTGTTGCAGTTTTTCTTTAATTTTAATTAGGCTAGAAGACAATAATGTGTAAAATAGTGATTGATAATTATACAAATGAGAAGCTGCATGATATGCATTATTTTTATCGAATGGCACATGGTAACGCACATGGTGCACTACGTATGTAAATATTTAATCCTTCTTTGAGAAACGCTAACAATTTCCTTTGCTTTTGGTCATTTTCTATGAATGCGATTACAAAACATGCACGATTAATTTGCCTCTGAAGCAAATCGACTTTTAGAAGTTTCAACTCTAGTAGTGATTAATAGAAAACTATAGACCAGTCATACGTAAATAGACGTTTCTTCCAAACACAGTCTTATTTTATTTGTTGCCGTCCTTGTACCCATTTTTTTTTTAATTGACTTGAAAGTCATTAATTTTTGTGAAATAAATGAAGAACACCATTTTGTAAAAAATATCTTTAGGTTGTCTAAAATAATGTTTTCTGTTTGATAGAATCACTTCTATCAAAATTTTGAGAAAAATTGTAAGTGCCAGCCTCGAAGTTAACCCGTTTCTGGACATTTGATAATAGGAAAATGAATAAACACTTTTCTCTACTGATGACAATACATACATTACAATAATTTACTCAGATAAAAATATTTTTATGGCTATCTCAGTAACCGTTGATATTTGACCATATGTTTATTAGGCTTTTTTGTTCAGTTTTGCTCCCTAAACACCGCTTTCGAATATTGGGGGTTCACTCCCAATCACCTTGTATAATTTAACTTTTAAGTTAATCTCTAGTGTCAAAAAAAAATCCAATAATGTAATGCAAAATGTTTGAAAGGGAAACTTTAACATATTTGTTTAATATATGGTTTAAAAATATAAATATATATAAAGAACATAAAAAACATGTTTTTCAGTTTACCTACTTCAATAATTTATTTCTAATACTTAATCAAGGTACCATTTTTGTATTGGTACATGATAAGGACAATAAAGATTATTATTATTATAAAATAACACAAGCATACCTGTTTGATTTATTCTTACTTATACGTATTTCCATAAAAATGATTCTTATTTCCATAAACATATAAAAAAGAACTAGGTCAGGTCTTTGTTTAAATAAAAATTATTATTTTAGGAATAATTTAGGTATTATATAGGGAAATTCCTTATTATCAAAGAACTACTGCGAGAACCAACAATAATTAAATTCATTATCTATAGTAATCCATGACAAAAATTAATAAGGGCATACGATAAAACAAATTAAAAATATAAAACGATAGGACCTCCTATATAATGGTTATCATCGCAAATATTAACAATCATTTCTGATAGTATTCCATTGATCACAGAAGGAAAATAAAAAGTGTGCAATTATCAATGTATTATAATCAATATTTATCATAATGCTATGAATATCAGACACAGATGTAATATATAAAATGCAAATTATATAGGTATCTAGACAAAAATATTTTTAATATCCTATTATTCATTACTATATTAACACCAGTGGGTATTGTAGAAATAGCTTTTACTAAAAGAAATTTAGAAGGTAAACAGTAGTACCAGCGCATTCTATGACTAAAATTAAAAGAAGACTATCTTATTGACGAGAGGGCAGTGCACTCACAGAGTGCATGGAATATTGTCTCGTCTTTCTGTTAGGGGCAACCCCTACAAAGAGGTGTATCCCACTTCCTCATATAATCGAGGTGCTTCCTTAGTCAGCAATGTCCAGTTTGAATACCTGTCACCAGACGAAGATTTGTACCAGGTACTTTTTGGCTGTATCCTTGCAGGGGTACTCTAGGAACTCCTTAGCAAATTGACAGCCATTTGTTTCATCCCAACGTTTCATAAACTCTTTGTGGGTGTCTCCTTTGATAATTTTAACAAATGCTGATAACAGAAGCATACTGGAGGGACCATGTCCAAAAATATTCAGACCTGATGCACTCCTAGCCAACTTGTCAGCTATTTAATTGCCATTGCACCGGTCGTGTCCCTTTACCCAGCATACAGATACGCTGCTGTTAGCTGAGGCCACTACTAGTGCCTGATGGCATTCCCATGCTGATCTAGTTGTTATCTTATGATTACGTAAGATCAGTAGTGATTGTCTACTATCTGTAGATTCTAATGATTTTGCCCGTTGTATGTCTACAGGCAATTTCTTTGGCGGCTATGGTTATACTTGCTAATTCCGTTTGTACTACGGTAGCATGCCTATCCATCGCCCACTGATAACAAATATGTAAGGATCTGGAATAAATCCCACATCCTGCATCTTCCTTCTTTTTTGACCCGTCTGTGTAGATGTTGATAGCATCTTCACTGGCGGCCTCTTCATTCCTGATAAGTACCGTCCTTGACTATATACACTAAGACTAGTCAATCTAATGGGAGACCTTGTTGCCCTGAATGGGAAACCAACTCTCGTGTGATGGGAAACGAACTCAAAAAGAACGTTTACGCTTGGACTACTTATTAATAGATGGCGCAATATTAGGTACTAAAATGACATGAATTTGGATATATAATTTTGAAAGCTCCTCCCATCAAAGATGATTGGTTCATACATATTATGTTATGTACAATCGTTTGCAGTAATAATGACACTTTTTAAATTGAATTTTGCTATTTCTTTTGAACTGCTGACGTATTTGTAATAAAATCTACTTTCAACTTTTATCATTAGTAATTAGTTGCTGCACTTACCAATATAGATTTAATTAAATTTCAACTTAGAACTTTGAGAAGTTCAAAAACTGTTTTGAAAGTGTCATTATTATTTCAAAAGCTTGTATGTACTTAAAATTCATAACTTTAATGACATTCAATAGGATTAGGATTACTGTTTAATTTATTATTAAGTGAATGTGTTAGTCATGAAGAAGCAGGGAGGAAATAAATGTTATTTTTTAAAATGCAATAAAACCAGATGAAACATTCCAGGAATAAAACTTTTCCGCAAGGCAAAAATCGACTATAATGATAGATTTTGAATTCTGATGAGTAATTATAGTAATTCCATCACATGATTTTAATAATCAAAATATTTTTCATATTTACAGAAAACAAACAAATTACAGAAGTGCAGTTATCCAGTTCATATTCACTTTCACGTATCAATGAAAGTCAAAGCTTAAAATATATTAACCGCCAGATAACACTTGTATCATACTCCTGCAGCTTTGGTAAATTCAAGTGAAGAAGTCATTCAATACCTACGTGTCGATAAAAATATACAGGGTGGGCCATTAATAAGAGGACATAGAGAAGGAGTAACATCATTGGGAGGAAATATGAAGATATAGCTAAATATGTCTTAGTAAAATATTGCTGTGGAAAAAAAAAAGATACAAGGTGTTAAAGTTGTAATAACGCGAGTATCTCTCAACTGATTGTCACCAAATTTGGTAGGGAAACATTTTTTAAGAAAAATAAAAATAATTTATGTATTAAATCAGTTTTGCCAATAAAGGGCGCCACACTAACAATGTCTAATGATGAATTTTTCTCTTATTTTTTGTTGACAAAACATTTTGATTCGGTCGACTACAAAATTGTATCCAAACATCATTTCTACGTAAAAAATAGGTACACTTGGTAGAACTTGATAATTCCTACCAATTTCGAAAAAACTGCCTTAAAAGTTTCTGCTTACACGCGATTTCAATAATGCTATTCAAATTTAATGCCAAAAAATTAGTAGGTATCAATGAGTCGTTTATTTTTTTTAAAAATGTCCAGAGTAACTTTGGAAAAAACTCATATTTGAAAAAAAAATTACCAAATATTTATTTATTGACAAAAATAACAACAGAACACTAAAAACAACCCTTGAGCAAACTCTCTCTACATGTCTTAATTAATTAAACTAATTATTACAGCTAATTACAATAAATTTTTAATATGGCCTTCCACTTCTATGCAATTTTCTAATGCTCCTAAGAGATTTCCTCACGTCGAAAAATACATTTGGTTGTTTTAGATCAGTTTTCTGGAAAACAGTAGGAATTTCGTTAACAAAAAATAAGAGAGAAATTGTCATCATCTGGCGTTGTTAATGGTCTATCTGTTTTAATAGGTACCTACTTCATAAATTAACATTACTTTTCTTAAAATATGTTTCCCTACCAAATTTTATGACAATCGGTTGAGCGATTCTAGTTACTACAAAAAAAAAATGAAAAAATAATGTAAACCTGTATCTTTTTCCACAGCAACAGCCTTACTAAAGTAAGGCATATTTAGCTATATCTACATATTTTGCTCCAAAGATGTAATTCCTACTCTGGCACACTATTAATGATTCACCCTATAACACATTCTTTTCTGATGAGGCCTGTAAAGTTCACAAATTATTTTTACTTAAAACATTAGGGCATGTAAATTTATTTAAATTTGCATGAGCAAATGTTAAATTATTTGAATTTTTAAATAAATTTAAAATTAATTTTAATTTAAAAATTACTCTTCAAAGAGACTGCAAAATAATATTTATTTCACACCATCAAAAAATTATACTTAGACCAATATACTTGTATACTTATTGTTTTAGAATTTTTACTAATGAATTTTTCTTAAAAATATTTGATATTTTGCGAAATAATAATGCATCTTATGCAATAAGAGAAAGCCACACGATAATCTGTAGTTGTATATGTCTCTTTATAGAAGTAGGTATATCGAATTCATTTGAATTATCTTAATATGTTTAAAGCAAATAAAATAGAAACTGTAAATTTTGGCATACCTATTGCTAAAAACTCTTTCTTACAATCTTATTTTTCTGTTTTTTTTTTTAAATTAATTAACAATTCATATTCTTACTTCTCTAACGCAATAAAATAAATTGCTTATGTTTCAAACTTTATGATCTGTGGTTTGAATATAAATATATTGCCACAATCTTATTATTTAGGCAGGTATATGAAATAGGGTCACGCGGCCTCGCCCTCAAAACGCCTTCGCAGTTTTTTGCAGATTAAAATAGAAGCGCTTTATTTCCTTCGTTTGAATAAATGCCTATTGTTACACAGTACGACATCTAACAGGAATTATGAACTATTTCGGTTTTTATTAAGGACTGACTCTCTTGGTGTATATACTCAAGGGTACCGTGTAGGGTCTGTCAAACACAAACTTGGGAGAAATACTGTCAGTGTGTGACTGCAAAAGGGGCATCTATCTGACGACCCCACTCCACAGGCGACTCCTAGCTTCTCCACATCCTACATCAGGTGCAATACCAGTATTTTTGAGGCAAAGCATAGTTGTCACAGCTACTTCTTTTAGATAATATCCAAAGGTGGCAGACATAGCATCACCTCCATTGTTATGGTAGGTGTCGTACGCAGCTCCAGTTATGCTTAGGCAGGCAATCCTTTGTACCTGGCTGAGCTTTTGTTTAGCTGTCGTCTGTTGGACTTTTAGACACCAGACGACAGCTCCATAGGCAAACATTGGTCTAACAATGGCAGTGTGTATCCACATGACCACCCTTGGTTTCATTCCCCAGGTTTTACCAACGGGTTCTGGGGGTTGACGGACAGAGCATGGTCCTCACACCACTCTTCAACGGCTCTTAGGGCTGTTTGCATTCTTTGGCAAAGAATCCTTTCAAACCTTCCACTAATCAGCATGGTAAGATCATCGGCATAAGCGATGGTATCAATGCCAATTTCTGATTTGAGGTGGTGCAGGAGCCTGTCCAGAACCAAGTTTCATAGTAGTGGTGATAAAACACCTCCCTGCGGGCAGCCCCTTGCAACAATGCCTCTCACGGAGGCATCCGCCACACTGATTTGTATGGCTCTTTTAGTGAGCATGTTTGATATCCAACCACAGATGGTAGGAGAAACTCCCCTTTCCACAAGGGCTGAATTTATTTTGGGGAAGGTTGTTTTATCAATGCTCCCTCTATATCTATGAATACTCCCAGGGTGGACTCTTTATTGACCAGTGATTTTTCGATCCTGCCCACTACTTGGTGAAGGGCAGTGTGGATTGCCCTGGAGTGTATGTATGTTGATTAGGGTGTGACTGTCTACCCGTCAATACACTGTCTCTTATGTATCGTTCACACAGCTGCCAAACCATACAAGATTAAACAATGAAATTTAAAACAAAACAAAAAAAATTAAAAAATTAGACAATTTTATAATAAAATAATGCTCTTGCCTTATTTCTATATGATATTTTGAAGTTAAATTTATTTAAAAATTATATGCCACAAAACTGCATGTTCTATATCATAAATAGATTTGCATCAAATACAGGATTGTAGATAATTACAGGGTGTTCCTAAAAGGTATTTACAACGCTTCACCAGATACAAAAAAGAAATTGGTAAATTGACACCGTTCTATAGGGCAACAAACACCATATCAAAACTATGAGTAGCTCATTCCATTGGCATGAAACTTGGTTTTTTAGTAATTACACCTTCAATAATTCTACGCCAATGGAAGAAAAGATTTTTCAGTATAAAATTTAGGTATATTATTTCCTACAAAAAAGGTACTCTTGATAAGACTCGATTACTCCTGCGGTTCATAAAAATTTGTAATTTTAATTATTGGCAGCAATTTTGACACAAAAATTAAATTAGGAAAACATGAATGCAAATAAATAAAGATGTCACAGTAGCTGTTTAAAGTGGCCACCATTTACACGCCTACAAAGATTTACACGACGAAGAAAATCTTTTCTTCCATTGGCACAAGCAAACGAAGCAACTTACTAAGGTAAGTTTAGCTAAACCAACTTATTTTGAGCCGCACTGTATCTGGTGGAGCGTTGTAAAGACCATTTAGTAACACCCTGTACATACATTTTATCTGAAAATTTATTTAATTTTAAAATACTAGTTCACCATAATTAGGATATATGTCCAATATATTCAAAGAAATTTAATTAGAAAAAAACGTAAAAGATTTATGGGTTAAACAAATTTTATAACGTTTTCTACATCTACTCTATTCAATATGAATAAACTGCTCAATAATACACAAAACCAATTTTCATACATCTTTGTAGAAAATTATAGAAGGCTAGGCAATTGCTTTGCAATAAAATTAATATGTTTTTAACTGGTAGCTTCTAAAAAAACGCTGAAACACGTATATTAATTTTAAATGTTACTAATTTACCGGCAATAAAATCAAATATTTTCCTTCAACCCCTTAGCTGGAAGCCATCCCAACTTTTTTTTCAAATGAAAATGTGCGTGGGCTCAAAAAGGTCATGGAAAATTGAATCTAACCATACCATTTTTTCCTTTTAGTTATATGGTTGTTACGAAATAAAAATTCAACTCTTCTAAAAATAAAACAATTACAAATATAACATTAGTGCTATCTACAGGTAATTTAATGTAGAAAATGCTGAAAAAGTCCTACACCTTCTACTTGGTATGCTTCCAGGCATCTTAAGTATTGTTACTTTGGAAAAAAAATCATTAAAATCAACATTTTGACAAAAACTGTGAAAATATAACAGTCAAGTCACTTTTCACAAATACAAACTAGGTATCTCTTATATAATGAGCTATTTAAGAACGCGTCTTGACGGTTGGACGTCAGAATGACATTGAAGTTCAACATACATAACAAAAAACAGCTGACATAGTTTAAACTGGATACACTTACCTTTATAAAAAAATATATAAATCATGCTGCCCAGTTCAACAATCCATGAAGAAGTAAATTTCCCATGTGTAGGAAATTGTAAATATCTATCTTAAATTCAGATTATGGTTAAATATAACAAAGAAATGTCACTGTTAGATGGTATTTTCCTATAAAATCATAGCGTAGCGTTGCTTCTTTTCTGTATTATTGTACAGAACACTTCTCATATTTTTTTTGTACGATGGAAATAGTCTTCACCATAAATTTAAACAACACAGCATTTGGCAAATTACACAAAAACGCAATTACTGGTGTTGGTGTTTACTCTGTAGTTTGCTAATCATCATGGATTGAAATATGTCAGTTGTTTAACGCATACCTCGTTTAATCCGTATTGTATATATTCCAATTTCCAAATTATATAAATACAACTATAGTAACTATACATTCAAAATGTTCTGTGTTCTGTTTAATTTTATTCTGTGGCACAGTTTAGACAAAAACTGTAGTCACTTCACTCACTGAAATGGAATTTTATATTATGATGACTGGAAAGCGCTAAAATCTGCGCGAATGGATTACTCATGATCAGTGCCATATTTGTTTTGTGCCTCTAGCAATGGCGGAACAGTAAGGGCTTAGGCTTAGCTGATTGTGAATTGAAATGAAATTGAATTCTGGATATAAAGAATTATTTGGTGCTATATGCTGGTTAATTTTACAGTCCCTTATAAAACATGATAATCATGCTCCAACAATAACACCCACAAAAAAAACACTGACGAGATACAAGATAAAATAATGGTCTGGTTAACCACACTGTACGCCAATGACGTGTTTACAAACAAAATAATGGGAAATTGAGAATACAATTCATATCGTACGTGAAGATGATTGTGTCTGGCCCCCACATACATAACCAATGAAGTATTTCTTTGATGAGTTTCATGTGCCTCATTTTGTCTACTCTTAGGTTCGTCACTTTATATGGATGCGCAGTGGAACCAAAGCATTCCATAGGCATCGTACATTTCAGTGCTTCAATTCACAGTCTATGATATAGTTCGGTGTCCTAGCGTAGGCATTTTGTAGACTGCGCATTTTAGTTGTGCGCATTCCACTGAAATGTAATTTTATATTATGATGACTGGAATGCGCTAAAAGCTGCGCGAATAGATTATTTATGATCAGCGCCATATTTTGTTTTGTGCCTCTAGCAATGGCGGAGCAGTAGGGGCTTAGCTGATTGTGAATTGAAATGGAATTGAATTCTGAATATGAAGAATTATTTCGTGCTATATGCTGGTTAATTTTACAGTCCCTTATAAAACATGACATGTTCCAACAATAATACCCAAAAAAATACACAAAGAATAACACTGAGATACAAGATAAAAGAAGAAGCCACACTGTACGCCAATGGCGTGTTTACAAACAAAATAATGGGAAATTAAGAACACAGTTCATATCGTACGTGCAGTAGTAAGTTAAGTAAGTTAAAAATTACGGTATCAGAAGATTCTTCTAGATAACTTATTTTCTTCGTCAGATAGTTCATCTGAAGAGGAATATGTTATTATGAAAATAATTATAAAGAACAAATAAAAGTAAATACATTTACGGAATTAGTAGGGCATCGGAAGATGTAGTAAATCAATAGACTTATTTGATTACTCTGCTTGTACCAGTTGTTTTGTTTCTAGTTAATAAAAAAAATTATGCAAAGAAACTGGTGTACATTTTAATAGACGATTTTGAACAAACAGTGTGCGTCTACGTATCCAAAAATCTAATTTGGAAAAAACTATAACAGCTGAAAATTACATCACAAATTATATGGTTCTCTCTCTTAAATTACCGGTGTAAGATAATAGTATCTAATTTCGAGTAAGTATTGCTCTGCGGACATTCAAAAATAGAGACCCAGCTCCGCGAAAATAACTTATATGTCGTAACCTCAAATGTCGATACAAAATATGGCGTATCGAACCCTAAAAGATCGATACTCTAAAATATGTTCTTGCACC
Organism: Monochamus saltuarius; assembly: GCA_025584915.1. Classification (NCBI taxonomy): domain Eukaryota; kingdom Metazoa; phylum Arthropoda; class Insecta; order Coleoptera; family Cerambycidae; genus Monochamus; species Monochamus saltuarius. The sequence goes on along the minus strand of CM046723.1, from coordinate 19,859,601 downwards.
TGCACTGAGAAAATTGATACAGATAGGCCAGAGCCTTGAGTTAAGATAACAAATTTACAAAACGCAAAACTGTTTTTCGTTAGTAGTTTTTAAACGTCAAAAACTTGCTTCTTGAACCAATCGTTCTTGCTCTTGATATAGGATACTTCGACGGAAGAGTCGATACACAGCATAGACCTTATAAATCATGGACCGGCCCTAGAAAGAGAGGTCCGGTGTCCCGATGTGTACAAGAGGGATGAAGCTAGTCCGGGAAAAAACAGATGTTCTATGACAGAAAAATATATAAACATAACCTAAAAAATCCTTTCCTGTTAATAATGTTAATGATTTGTGTGCCTTTTGTGATTTAGTTGTGTTTAGTGTGTTTATTAGCAATAGTTTTTAAAAACTCATAAACCATGGTGGAGTCGGTCTGTCACCGTAAATGTCATACGTCTGTCATTTACGGTTTTTGTTTTTTTCGGCCAGTGATCTGTGGGTTTTTGCCCGGAGTAGCTCTATCTCTGTCGCACATACCTGAGCATCAACGATTTGTATAGGCAGAAAACGATTTTGGGCGCGTCCATGATTTATAAGGTCTATGATACACAGCAAACACAGGCCACAGGGTTCCCTTGTTTATGGCCACAGAGATGTACTGTGGTCCGGCTTATCCAGAATAAAAAGGGATTGTTGGTGCCAGTTTTCTCAGTTGGCTGATTTGGCAGATCTACATACATACTACATTGTAACCAACATAACAGCTAAAACTTAAAAATCAACACTTGATTCAAAATATAAAAATAATACCAACAAACCTCTTTATAGTTTGGGTACCTTCTAACTAAATTATAGTTAAAAAAGGATTAGTAGGTATTTATAGTAAAAAAAAAAAAATTCTTAAAATATATATATTATTATTATTATTATATTAGTTCTTAAAAATTTGTTCTTCCAAATTTGTTCTTCCTTTTGAGCGTGACGCGGTTTCTCGACCAACATCCCATCCCAATGTGTCTAACGGGCGCAAAGAAGTATAACTTCAAAAAGTAAAATCCTGTTTTGAATATACACCGTTTTAATCCAAGAGCAACTTATGTAGATAAAGAAATATTCAATGGCAATACCATTAATTACATAAATCTTGAACAGTCGAAAAAATTGTATTTAATATTTTGGAATATTTCGGAAGTAGATCAGTTAAAATGAAACCATTTAATAAATCAACTGGAAGGAAAGCTCCTGAGAAATAAATGCCAACACTGCATTAGTGCCACTGCCAACTTTTTGTTTATGTCAAAATTGTAAACGTCAATACGACATTAATTTTATGGTTATGTTGCCACGTAATTTTAAAATATAATAGTAATGGGTAACTCAGAAAGTATTGATATTCCAGGAGGAGGAACTGATGGATACCATATTCTCCGCGTATGATCATTTACATCAGTTGGTAATTTAGTGCATAACAGACATTTATACATTTTAGGTACAAGAAAACTCCCCTGGCAGTAAAGTCGGACTACAACCATTTTTTGATTTCATTGTAGCTATCAATGGCACTAGATTGGATAGAGATAATGATACTTTAAAGCAAATTTTGAAAAATGGACTTGGTATGAAACCTTCACTTAAAAAAAATTGTTCCTAATTTTAAATTTTTAGGAAAGCAACTTCCATTAACTGTTTATAGTTGCAAAACGCAAAGTGTAAGAAGCGTAACTGTAGAACCTAGTGATTCATGGGGCGGCCAAGGATTATTAGGAATTAGTATCAGGTTTTGTTCATTTGAAGTAGCAAAAGAGAATGTTTGGCACATTTTGGAGGTCCACCCAAATTCTCCTGCATCTTTGGCAGGTCTTAGAGCATTTTCTGATTATATAATTGGCTCAGATTCAATTTTGCACGAAAGTGAAGATCTTTTTAATCTAATTGAAAATCATGATGGAGTAAGTTTAAAACTGTACGTTTATAACTCCGATGAAGACGGTTGCAGAGAGGTTTCTATTACTCCCAACTCACAATGGGGAGGAGAAGGCTTAGTAGGATGTGGTATAGGTTATGGGTATTTACATCGCATTCCAGTACGTAATACGCCAAAAAACTCTAATACAGTTTACAAACCTTCAGTGACTGCACAAAATTTGCCCTCAAAAACTAACGAACTTAATGTGCCTCCTGTTAGTATTGAAAGCACTAACACAGAGCTGCCTAATACGACAAATTTAGTTCAAGGTACAGCAAATTTAACATTACAGGCAGGTCAAGATACTATCACTTCCCTAACAACAGCACCATCTAGTACACAAATTGCAAATCATGAAGGACAGGACCAACCTATAAATTCGACACTTGCTAGTGCAATGCCAGCCAGTACTACTGAAGTATATAGTACTAATTTACCACCGCCCTCTTCAATACCTCAGTTCAACATACCACCCAATATGCCACAGTTTGCATCTGTGCCTACATCTTTGCCACCTACCAATGATAGTGTGCATCAAATTCCAATGTATGCTGCTCATCCTCCGACCGTTTTTAATCCAAACCTCAATTACCAAAATTTAGCCGCCTATAGTTATCCTCAAAGTCAATTTGGTAATATGCCAGCATATTCTACTTATTCACCGCAGTCGCAGGTTCAGGATTTTAATCAGCCTAATTTGTATTCTACACCAACTATTACTAATAGTTCACTTCCACCACCACCGCTTTCAGGTTTTCAAGCTAATCAAAATAAACCTCTTATATTGGATCCAACAATAGCTGCCAGATCGGCCCAACAGCTACTGAGTGGAAATGTTTCCACTTCAAGCTAAAGTTGCAATTAATGCCATTGTGAGGTTTGTTATGTTTCCGTTTCAATCAGTTATACTATATTTAATAATATTAAATAAGGAAAAGACCGAATTTAATGTAAGTGGTTCACACAAATATGAATAAATATTATTTAGGGTACAAGACTGCATTATAAAATGACACAAGTTTTGGTGAATTTAAACATTGTTCCTGAATGTTTTTAAAGATACTGACAATTAAATTCATAAATTTGCCACTGTATACACACATTGTATATTTTTCTTTATCTTCAACTTGAAAATAGAGCAACAAACAAACATTAAATTGTTTGTTAAACGTGACAAGAGGTAAAATTAAGGCATATTACAAATTTATGGAGAAAATGTTATGAAGATTAAATGATTTTTGGGGAGAAGAGACATCATTGTGATAAAAAAAGATCAAACCGGCCGATAACGTGCAGAATTGAATACTGATACACCAAAATAAAAAAAAATGCTAATATGTTTATACAGTGCATGGTAGCAAGTTCATAAATTTAATTGTCGGACCTCGTATGTACATTTTTTCAATAATGCTGCATTGTAATACAAGGTTTTTAAAATTTATTTTGATGACGCGACATGTACAAAACATTAACACTATGATATGATTCCATTTTTTTTATTACACAAGTAGAGGTACAAATTTGAATTTTGTGGTTAGTAAATTGTTTATCAATTTGAATATATTTTGAAAATATGCACTAAATTGAAATCATTTGCATGATCACATCAGGTTTATTGGTAACTGAAGAAAATGAGACCAAAAAAATATTTTACAATGTTAGATCATAAAAATAAACGATAAATAAATTTGAAATAGCGTTGGAAACAAAAATATGCCAATATTTTCTCTTTTTTAATTATATCAATCTATATTTCAATCGAGACCAAATTTTAACAGAAAACAGCAAACCAAATAATCAGTTTTATGTGTATAAAACATTTTTTCAAGTTCAGTGTCAATATGTAAGTACTCAAAAATGCTGCTATAAAATAAATATTAAGTTTTTTATAACACCCCTAGGATTCAACTAGTTTTGATAGAGTATTTTATAAAGATATTTCCCAAACTACAATATATTATACTTGTGTAAATATCTAATTCTTCTTGAAATTGTATAATTACTTATTAATAGTAATTTATTTAATGAAAACAATTACATATTAAAATTTAAAGCCATAAAAAACACAGTTTTTTGAGTATGTAATTTTGAATGTGAACCCAATCATTTTAATTAATAATAATCTCAAACTATTTAGATCTTTTAGATATCTATTACAATATTCTGCACTAATTATTGAAATCACGACAGGTTAATTTTATTTCTGGTCAATATTTACAATAAGGAAGATAATATAACATTCATGTTGCTAAATGAATTTTAAAGGTGATATTGTGGGTAAATAATGTATGTAAAAATTAATATATGGAAGAGCAAATCCTCATTTTGTTATTATAAAAGGTGGTCATAATTCTGTTTTTATTAAAATTTACCTTTGCTAAATCATCTAAAACTTAGATTTACCACTTTCTGAAACATATAAATTATAAATATTTTAGTCATAGTATTTATGTAATAAATACTTTTAAATTGGAGTTTATTTCTTTACTTTTTGAAATGTTAGCAATTAAAGAATAAATTTTTGTGAAAAGAAAATTAATGACCTGCCTTGCATATTTTAACTTATTTTGTATAATATATAGTCGTAATAAATGATAATAATTGATGAAATATGCCATTTTATTTCTTTTTAAATATTTTTTTAGCAATAGATGCTTTTAACAGGGTGTAACATAATATATCACCTTGATAATTTTAAGAGCTGGTGGAACAAGTGAAACAATGTTGAAAATTCGGTTACTATTTCTGTTACTATTTGAAATAATCTTTTCTTATAACTATAAAAAAGTATTTGTCTAAATGTATTTGAATGAATTCTAGACCACTTCACATTTATTTGTGTATGACCACAATCTAACTTTTTATGCATACATTTTTTTGTGATGTACTACCTACTTAATAAAAAGTGGCAATGAATATCAGTAATTCTATGAATTAAATCTGAAAATTTTTGTGAAATAAGTACATTTTGGAGGTAAAGATAAACAGTTATTATTAAGCAACCTGCGGTCTAAAGTGTTATACGAAATATCAACAATTTACAGTAACTGTGTCTGGGTGGATATACCTACCCAAACTTATTTTATGCTATTATTTTATTTCAAAATGTCTTAAAGAAGACATTTCAGATTTTGCCGAGCGACAGTTGCGCTACTTGTGTGAAGTGTGTTGCCTAATATCAATCGTCACTTTCTAACAGCTACAAAAAAAGTAAACATTTTGCCTGGTAAAAAATTTGTCCATCTTAAAAATAATATATTTAGTCCATTGGAAAAGGGGGTTAAATTGTTAAAATAAATAAATTTTGATTGTTTTTCTTTAATATCTTTGTTATTTTTGATTTTACAACAAAAAGTTACTGGACTAAAATTGTAGAGGATTCAATTTGCAATAAAAAATGTTCCTTAAAAAAGTTTTGTATGACTAATAGTTTACTTGATAAATGCTAAAAACAATTTAACCCCCTTTCCCAAGATGGCGGCCAAAGCTGGAGGGTTGTGACCCCACAAACTTCAAGTTAAGATTTTTTTGTACTTACTACGAAAGTAAGAAACGCAAAATAAAGCTGATTTTCTTGACAATATTTAGACAAATGTACTTAGTACAATTAGGAATCAAGTTAGGAAGTATGTTGACCATTTAGTCTATGGTTCAACTAACTCCAATAATAATATCTTGTCATTTTTCACATACAATAATATATGTACTTGAGGGATCGTGTGCGACCTCTAAAAGAAGGTGAGATACATAATTTTGTCTGGGATAGATAGCGAGAAGTCCCATGTTGTCAAAAGCCCGTGTTTACAGTCTGCTTTAGTTTAGTCACCCCATGAAATATCCGTCTTTTATTAAATGGAAAAGATTGGCAGTGTAATACAGATTTAAAAACATCCTTATAAAATTCCTTGTTGTAATTACCTAAATCCTTTATAAGAAAAAGTTTTCCACTTTACAATTTAAGGTAACTATTTACAACAGTGCAAACCTCTCCAATCTTAATTAAAAAAACCCTGCCCCCTCCCCTATTTTTGAGGGTGCTAAAATTAGTTTTTTTCGGTCTAGTTTTCGAAAAAATTTTTTTCTAAATTTTAATCTATGATGTATACGTTACATTAGTTGTCCGCTGTTGTAAATAATTATCCAATTTAATTTTCCACTGCTTACAGAGTTTCGGGTCTACGGAAAGTTTATGCAGGAAAATGTCAGATGTAGGTACAGTAAGAGGAGCACTGGGGAACAGCACAGATGTTCCGAGATTTTGTGCAAATAATCTTGCCAATGTTTTGTAGATTTGCACACTTTTTATAAGTAAATATTGTACGATCTCAATAAAGTTCGCAAAATTACTAAAAAATACAGGAAATTTCCATTACACATACACACACAAAACAGATTTGTTGCATTTGTTGTTCACCCCCACACTAGATTTATTAATTGCCTTACACAGATTCTGTACTTTTCTTCATTCGAGACAAAATTATACTATTTCAAAGTGTTATGGTACTATTTATACAGAAAAAAAGGGCGACAAAATTAGACGGACGACAAACAAATTCTCGATTTCGTATTCACAAAATATTTGTTCTTAAAATTGTGTAAAAATAAATAAAATGCGAAAAACAAAAATGAATTGATAGTGTTATTTTGATACATCCGCAGTTTTTAATGTTGTTACACGATACAACCAGGTGCCCAGATGATCTGATCGAAACGACGTGACCATTTTTTCGTATAAGCGTAGGCGTGCTTATCATGGTAACACATGTATGGTAACTATATCAGCAAATAAAATGCAATAGGGAAAATTGTTATATTATATGACCATAACTAGCAGAAAAACAAAGTAGTTCGCACTCTCTTCGGCAAACAAGTGGTGTTGCGCTGCTAGGTTTGTGAGTAGTGCCAGTTCTATAGTCAGGTTCGGTTTCAAAATAGTAGAAAGTGATTCTTGTTATAAAACCGCTCACAAATTTATAGAAATCAACACAAAGAGAAACACATACTGTCCGTAGATTTTTCAAAAAATTTTTATTGAATTCTGTTCCGCATATCCGATTGTACAGCCTCAACTGCAGAAAATACGCATGCGCCACATCAGAATGTTCGATTTCTAGTGGTAAATTACGAATTGACACATCCACTTATTCTATGTTCAGCGCTACCATGGGTGTGCGCGTCGTAACATATCAGGAATGTGTTGCCCAGCATTTCACTGACTGTAATTAATTTATTAGTGATTTTGTGTCTGTGTTCCTAATAATGGAGAATAATTCAAGCTCTACAGCGTGTCCTCAAAATAGTAAACGCCCTATATAATATAACAAGTAGTCATGAATATCGGATAATATATATGAAGGTATTAGGGATTTAGGCCAAAATGTGAATGTAAACGATGCAGATAAAATATGTAGTTCATTAACAAGTGTGCGAGTAGTGCATATTGTGCCATAAAGAATGGCGAAGAAAAATACAACTGCAAAATACTGTAATGTTTCTTGTTCATGAAATATATAATTAAATTGTTTCATTAATGGTGATTACTATTCTTGCCACTGCCTCTCTCCATCGCTTCCTCGGTCTCCCTTCTTTTTTTCTTGTAGTTTGGTTTACTACCAACAATTTTTTTAACTGCCCATTCATCATCCATACGTTCTAGATGCCCTAGCCATTGCACTCTTCTGGCTTTTACAACTTCGTCTATTGTTGGTGCCTGATACATTGCACTTCTTCGAACTTCTGTTTGCTTTTATTATTCTCTTATTAATGTTTTGCTCCTCATTACAGTTAGCTGTTATTAGCGCCCCCAAATACACATATTCTTGAACTTCTTCAAACTCCATTTCTCCATGCTGTGTTCTCAATTTGAAATTGGCATTTTTTTTGTTCTCCTATTCTCAAAATCTTACTTTTCTCTTGATTTATCTGCAATCCCACTTTACGTGGTTCCTCCACAAGTTTTCTCGATACTTCTTCTAATTCCCTACTATCTCTATCAATAATGGCCACGTCATCTGCGTAACTTACAATTTGGCGACTTTAAAATAATAATAATAACAATAAGCAATTCCTCATGGGCCTCCTTGTCTCAGTCCTGTGTAAAACCTCCCGAACATTCACCTTTTATTCGTACCTTGCTTTTAGTATTTTCTAATGTAATTTTCAATAGCCTAATTAGTTTGATTGGTATCCCAAATTGTTTTAATATTTTACTTAGTTTACTCCTTTTGACCGAATCATATCTGAAGTTCACAAATAAGACCATTGTTTTAATCCCATATTCATAGCATGTAGTCAGGATTTCCTTCACCATGAACATTTGGTCTGTTGCTGACCTCTTCTTTCGAAAACCTGCTTAATACTCCCCTATGTGTAGTTCTGCTATAGGTTGTAATCTCTGTTTTATATTTTATACCCTATATCTAGTAATGATATACCTCTATAGTTTCTGCAGTCTGTTGCAACTCCATTTTTAAAAATTGGTATAATCATTACATCTCTCCAATTTTCAGGCACACATTCTCTTCTCCAAATCTTTCGGATCATTTCGTATATTCTTTGTCTTAAATCCTCAAAGCATACTTAATATTCTCTGCTGGTATTCCGTTTTTCCCTGGACTTTTGTTATTCTTTAAAGCTTCTATAATTATGTCTATTTCCTTCTTTGTAGGTTATTCTACTTCCACTTCCTCTTCCCTTACCGGTAGCATCTCCTCCTGATTCTCTCCTTCCATTTCGCTCTTCATTCAACATATCTGCAAAGTATTGCCTCCATCATTCTCTCACTTCTGTTTTCTCTCCAATTAAATTGCCACTTTCATCTTTGACATATATTACTTCCTCCTGTCTCTTTTTCCCCTTTTTTATCTCTGTAGAAGTTACTCTTATAATGATGCTCTATTTCATGTATTTTCTTAACCTGTTCTGCTCCCTTCTTTTGTCTAAACACTTTCTTTGCCTTTCGTCTTTGCTCCCTGTATATTTCCTTATCCTCCTCTTGTACTGACTGAAGTGCTTTAATCCTTAGCTTATTTCTCTTCTCCGCCTCTCTCATACATTTTTCATCGCACCATCCTTTCCTCCCTGCAAACTCTTTTTTTGGTATTACTTTCTCACTTGCTGTTTGCATTTTCGATCCTTATCCATTCCTCATTTATATTTGCTTCTAATAACTGTATGTTTTCATGCAAACCTTTTCTAACCTCTTCTTCATACTTCTTTTGGGTTCTCTCATTTTATAATGCTGCCATATTTAGTTGTCTTTTTTTTCTTTTGCAATCCTTTTCTTTTCTTAGTTTTTTTTATCTTCAAATCTATTCTCACTAGATAGTGATCCGAGTCTATGTCTGCACCTCTGCATGACTTAACATTTGTTATTATGTTTCTGTGATTCTCATCTATGCATCTCATCTGATCAATTTGATTCGTATATGCTCCATCTGGAGAGGTTCAGGTTCCCTTATGCCTTATGTATGTCTTTTCTCTTAAAGAATGTGCTCATTATTTTCATTTTTTGTTCTTCTGCAAATTCAATCAGCCTACGCCCACTGTCATTGATCTCTTGGTGTTTACTTTCTGCCCCTGCTATACTTTCATACATCCTATTGTCGCGTTTGCATCCCCTACCACCATTCTTACTGTGTTTTTATTCATCCTGCCGTAAATATCTTCTAGCTTCTCATAAAACTCCTCTTTTTCTTCTTCTGTTGGCGCATACATATTTAATGTCTCCATATTTATTTCTTCTCTAATCTTAATCATACATAACCTATCTGAAATCGCTTCAAGTAATTTTATCCTTCATATTTTTATTTATTAAAAATGATGTTCCGTAACGCCTTGTTTTGCCACCGCTCGTAAAGAATAAATAATTCTCTAATTCCCATGTGTCCGTCTCCTTTATATGCGTCTTCTGTTATGTCCATTTTGTATCTATTTGCTTCTCGTTCTAGAATTTTTTTATAATCCTTCCTTGTGTAACCCTCTTACATTCCATGTTCCCATTCTCATTCCTCTTTCTTGGCCATATTTATGAAAACCCTGCATGTCAAACTGGAATGAGACACATACGACATCAGTGTGTCCTTCTTTTATAACACACCTCTGTAGAATTTTACCGAACCGCGCAATTTAGATTGTTACTTTTTTGTAACTATATAGGGACATTTTTATTTATATAAAAAGTAGTAGCAAACAACAAAATTATATTAAATACAGCCCTGGTACGGACAGGTATGTTATGAAATCTCAAACTACACTACACCAACCAAAACCAACAATGCTATCTATATATGACATAATAATATGATAGTGGGAAATTGGCAGGATGCGCAATAGTGTTTGGCTCATGTTTGGCTGATCTCCCTCCTTCTACATCTATTACGTCTCCTTTTTTATTTATTTTGCGTTTGCTCATTGTATATGTGGATTGTGTTATGATGATGATATACTTTGTATAATGTTGAATTTGACAAATTGTTGTAAAAATATCGTAACATTATTTTGTATTGTATTCATGTATAGGCATGTATATATGTATGTTTATATGTATATGTATGTATCTATATTTGTTTCAAATATGTTTTTTTTATTAATTGTATATACCTGGTTGGCACATGAATAGTGTTAAATTCACACATCTCATAGCATCTCTGTACTGCTCTAAATGGATAATAAATGATCTATCTATTGTAAAAACGATATACGGTCATAAATCAAAAGCACAATTTTTTTAAAAAGAACTCGAAGTAGTTTTTTTTATATTAAAAAGCTAATGGTCATGGAGATTATTACAATCGATTCACCTAAAGACCTACCTATTGAGATTCGTTTAGACATTTGGTAAATTAAGATTCAGTTTGGCACCATATTTTAGGAACATATTTCATACCATTGATAATTACTTTATTATTATTTCAAAAAAAATCTGTTGGAGTCTGTCTAACATATTAACTATTTTTAGCCAATAATATTAAGAAACTACGTATGCCATTCTTATTGATGTTATAAAAATAAATGCAAATCAATCATTATATTTATTTTGTTTTAAAAACAATTTACCTATACTTCCAAAAATAAAGGCTGACAAAGCATGTCATAAAAATAATTGGAAAAGAATGCCTCCATATCACCTATCAATCCTCGTTGTGATTAATCAACTAATTTGCTGATACGTTTTAATAATCTAGGATAATAAATGCATTATCCAATTAATTTATAGACAGTTACTAATAAAAGAGATAAAAATGATAAAAAGATTGAGAAATTGATATTAGTATCTAAACACAAATTGTTGTTTGTTTAAAACTTGTTAGTATCACGGGAAACCATGCTTCTTTTTTGTAATAATAACCGGAGTACGAATATAAAACTGAAGAATGAAAATGTAAGGAAAAGAAGATCTGGAATTATATCGCAACCAACTGAGTACCTGGAAGATGATGAATATGTAACTTACCCAAAAACTAAGGAGTGAGTATATGAATTAATAGTTTCTTATTTTCATGGTTTTAATTTTATTTGTGAAGCAATTGATATGCTTAAAATTACAAGTAGATAATTTATTTTTATTACTTTTGTTTCATAGATTGTTTAATTTAATTTAATAACTGTCCAGAAATCGAACCTGTGTGTTGTAAAACTAAAATTTACGTATTATTTTCTTATTACTTTTCCCAACAAGCAGCTTGTTTTCATAACTACAAATTTCTTTTCTATATAATAAGTGGTGCATTTTTATATTCATATTTTTATTTAAAATTATCTTGGTGATTGTATGCTATTAATATATTACAACATTACATATATAATCTTCAATAGCTCGAAAGCCGCTTGCTAAACGACAAATGTGCGAGGGTTTTCAAGATGAACTTAATTACTCGAAAATTTTTTTAAGTACACCCCGGAAATCTTATGTTCTGTAATTTTTATATTACTCTTTTTTTTGTAAGCTATTTCAATGCAAATACATTTTCAATTCAGCATTTAATATAAACACTAAATATTAAAACATTATACAAGGTGTCTCCAATTGCATAAGTTATATTTTATCTTATGACTTCTGAATTGAGAAAATGTCCCCATAAAAATTGATCAGGAATTTATGTATTCCCCAGATACAGTATCTTCCAAATTTCTACACATAAAAACACGAACAATGTTCCTTTAAGCCTAAGTCTACAAATGCTTAATTTTTGAGAAAAAGGTGATAAAAAAAATAAAAGAAATACGTGTTTTTATTGTCTGAAGCTATTTATTTGTAGTATAATTTTAGTTTTTCTTTAGTTTGATTGGGTTTTTGCCACACTTCTGAAAAAAAAATAAAGATTAATTAAATAAGCCCTTACGTCAAACGGATCAGTCAAGGGTTATTTTTGAAATAAAGGTTGCCTAACCAAAAAATCTCACACTGAAAAAAGCAGATAAGTAAAAAATAACAAAAATTACATCATTATCGCGCGCTTCCGTATTTTTGACGTTTCGTTCTCAAAATAGTAAATGTATTGAAAGTATGTCAAGCTTGACAGTTCAAAATTTGTTTATCTACTTCCATAGAGATGTTAAATGATTTTTATTTTATTGTTACTTACTTCTTCTTGTTACTACTGTAGCCAACAATGATCAATATTTACTGAACAGTTTGCCACACACTTATCTCCGTTCAACAAAATAATTAATTTTTTTTTTGTTGCATTATCTTCCTTCTCTAAAATTTTTTCCGAACTCCATTGAATTAAAATGCCCGTTTTTCCAAGCGGAAATTTTTGATTTTTCAAATTCCCGTCTTGAACTGTTAAAAAATTTATGTCGTGGCATTTTTTAATCATCAGCTAATAATTTTCCACGAATAATAAACCACACGCACGCAAAATACGCTAATATTTATTGACCAAAATTTGACACAAGCCTACTTAGGAAAGAAATAGCAATATGCCTGAAAGAAAATCACAAAATACATTGAAACTTTTAAATGCAAATAACTCAGATATCGGTAAAGCAGTTAAGCGACCTAAACAAGAGTACATTTCTTATATAGAATTGAACGATCTTTTATATTTTTAATTTTTTTAAAGTATAGCTCAACAGCAAAAAAATATGTATAGCACTCTCTAGGAGGAACTGTAAAATTAAGCTTCAAATTCGTAATTCTCACACTAAAAAAACCCAACACTACCAATTTTCAGTCATATTAAAGCCCTGTACATTCAACATACCCAAAGATAAACAAGTGAACATTTGCACAGATTGATATTCATTTTGATTCAAAGGGTCCAAATGTTTTTTTTATTTTATCTTCATACTTTTTCACATTCAAACTCATTTTATTACTTCATGAAAATTATTTTCGCGTTTTCTTTAAGCCATTTGAAGAAACGCACTTATTTTAGAAAAACCCTATATCTGAAAAATATCTATATATTATGTTCCCTCATTTCCGTTTTATAAATGCTAATATCTTTTTTAGGGAGCAAAATATAATACGAACAGCTTTAGAAAACAACGACTTCCTTTCCCATATTGTGCAAGAGAAGCGATTGCAGCATTTCGTCGACTGCATGTACAAGAAACAAGTAAACGAGGGGGAAATTTTAATAACAGAGGGCGAATCAGGATCTCAATTGTACATCTCGAATAACGGAAAATTCGAGGTAACAATACAAGAGAGTTTCATTGACATCTTTACTGACGCCAGAGTTTTTGGGGAACTGGCAATACTGTACTCCGCGAAAAGACACGCAACTATAACATGTTTGGAAAGTGGTTTCGTTTGGACCCTTGACTGTCCTGTATTCAAGAAACTCATCATAAAAACGGCTATCGAGGAGCAGGAAGAAATGGTGTCTTTTTTGAAAAATGTACCTAAACTTAACACTGCCTCCAAGGAACACTTGTACCAAGTTACTAATCTGCTAAAGACTGAATTCTTTGCTACATCCAAAGCGATCGTGAAACAGGGGGAAGTCGGGGACAAATTTTACATAATTAGAGCTGGATCTGTAACCGTTTTAAGAAATGACTGCAAAGTCGCTCAGCTAGCGAAAGGACAGTTCTTTGGAGAAATAGCACTTCTAAAGGACGACTTTCGACAAGCTACTGTTGTAGCAGACCCACCAGGAACTGAATGTCTAACGCTAACTCGTAAAGAATTCATCGATCACTTTGGCGAAGTAGATGAGTTTCTAAATTTGAAAATGGAGTATCTCAACACGGAGAAAGTGACGGAATATATGGACGTTAAACTTGAAGATTTAGAGTTCTTGAAAACTTTAGGGTTAGGAGGCTTCGGCAGAGTAGAGCTAATAAGACATAAATCCTATAAAGATCGGGTTTTTGCTCTAAAGTGCATGCAGAAAATGGAAATCATAGCGAAGAGCCACCAAGATCAGGTTTACAATGAAAAAAATTTGCAGATGGCCTGCAACAGTCCGTTTATTGTTAGGCTGTACAGGACTTTTCGAGATTCGAAGTATGTTTATTTAATGCTTGAGGTATGTTACGGGGGAGACTTATGGAACCTTTTGCAGAGACAGAAGAAACGAAATTTCGAAGAGTCGGCCGCTAAATTTTATGCAGGTATGTTGGCTTTATTTGTGGTGAAATGTAAATTTGAAAATAACAAATGGTATACAGAGATTTGCTTCCAATCAATTTCGACCACTAAAAATATCGAGGATAAATATTTTAATACCTATTAGGTACCTCTTAAATTATCAAATATTAATGAACGAATTACTCTAGTTTCATTACTATTAGGTTTGAAATAATGATTGCAGGTGTCATATATGTTCTTGTTTTTCCATTTTGCTATTTATTTATACTTTTGAATCATTTGTAAAACATATTGAGAATTTGTTTTTTTTTGCAAGGTTTTGTCGCTGATTGAAGAAATATTGGTTTTAAAACAGAGAGTGTATAATATAATTTAAAAATCAGTGGGATTCTATATACAGGGTGAACCTTAAATAACTACAAATATTGCAGCTGCAGGTGTAGTTTGTCATATAAATAAGTATAGTGAAAGTCATTTTTAAAAATTTCAAATATTTACGGAGATATTCTTTTTTTAAATACCCACATTTTGAGGACCGCTGACCAGATAGGCCACTGACTTAACCTAATAAAATAAACCATATGATTTACTGAAGGCCAGGTTGCCATATCTTCAGTAAAATAAATTATTTTTAAAGTAAATTCAATTTTTACCATTATTTCTAGTTTAAAAACACTCGCTTTCAGCAATAAGTAAAGTAAAATTTTTATAAACGATTATTCTCAAGTTCGATACTGTCAGTTAAAAAGTTTAAGGAGTTACTTAAATTATTTCAAATATCCATAAACGTGCATAAAAGCTCACATACTTACTGAAAAGCCAACTATTTAAACAGTTATCCATATTTCAGCTAATACCATTATACACTGTTAGAAAGATTACCACAAATTATCCCCTTAAATTATTTTATAAAGAGTAACAAAAACTATAACTTTCACGCAACATCTTTGAGTTAATTTCCACCACTTAACCTCAAACAACGTGTCAGTGCTAACCATTTCGTACCTCTTAGTGGGTGAAACAGATTAAAAAAACACAAAACATGAAATAACAAAATAACTACAGTGCCTTTATAAATAATTACAAGCCACGTGACCAGGACTGTGATTGTCGAAGAACAACTCGTATGCAAATAGATTTCTTGTCTCTCTCAATTCCCGTAATGAGGAAAAGGATATTCGCATATGAATTGCTCTGCGATTTACTTGAGAATCTCGACCCTGATCACGTGGCTTGTAATCATTTATGAAGGCACTGTAGTTGATGTATGCGTTCAATATCAAGAGTAAAATATTTAAAAGCAGCGTCAATCGCATGCACAAAGAAACTGATGTAAGCACAGACAACAGGTAGGTGTCAGGAGCAGTAGGCGAATTGTCCCGCACAAGACCCATCCTCTAGGCTCGGGGATTGATAGAGATAGATGTTGATGTTAATACCGGTGCACTGGACAAAGGAATAAGCTGTGGCACAGGCAAGTGCAATCAATATTTGTGGAAAGGGATTTAATAATTTTAATACACTTAAATTGAAAGTTAATATGAGATAATTTTGCATCTTCTGAAACCGAACTAAGCTAACAGCTTATTTCTAAGTAATGCACCGCTTGACGCATCTGTTTTAAGAGTTGCGGCACTAACGTATAAAACGTATTTAAATCGTTTTATTATTTTCACGGGCAGTGTTTTTCCTTCAAGTGTCTTGTCTATTTAATTAATATTTTTGGTGAAATACAGTAATTACATAAAATATGGCGCATTATTCAAACAATGAAAGAGTTGACATGCTAAAAGCCTATTTGTTTAGTAGTGATCAGTGATAGTGATAACGATAATGTATTGTGATAAATCAGTTGGAGTGTAGTAAAAATGGACAAATTCTAGATAACTATGATTGTGAGTAGAAAATCTGGTTTATATTTTCAATCATTCTTTGACATGTTTAAAAATTCTAGTGTAACACTGGTTGGCTGTGGAATGCACATCCACCATGACTCCCGAACCAGCGGTTCTCAACAAGTTTTCGATTGAAAAATCACAAAATTTATTTAAAATTTGACTTTTATTCCTGATTTTTTTGTAAAAAACTATTAATTATGTGTTCTAAACAGTGACTTGTACTGCTGGTTAAAATATTTGTACTTATTTAAGGTTCACCCTGTATATACAGGTCTTAAGTAGGAGTTTTTCTTCAACACGACATAGACCTCAATTTCTTTGTAATCAAAAACAACAGAAATATGCGTGTATTAAGGAAAAAACAAACCTTTTTAATTATTATTCTGTCCAAGTCTGGCTACAAAATTCAAAATTGTCGTCACTGGTTCTCACAAATTGTAGCTCGCCATTTTACTCGAATTATTACCATCGTGTTTTCTATCTGCTTAGGTAACTTTTCCATAATACTAATTTCAGTAGTCAACATTTAAATTTTTATATAACTCCACACAGAAAAGTTGCATGGGTTTAGGTCTTGCGACCTTGCAGGCTATACTATTGATCCATTGCAACCGAAATTAGCCCACAGTAATACAAAATAAACCGTATTAATTATTATTCAATTTGGGTGTGGTTTCAAAAGATGCTCAATATTCTCGTCATTATAGTTTAATTCCCACAAATTGTAGTTCACCATTTTACTCGAATTATTTCCACGGCGTTTTCCATCTGCTTAGGCAACTTTTCCATTATGCTAATTTAAGTAGTTAACAATTAACTTTTCATATAACACAGAAAAATTGCATAGGTTTAGGTGATCCATTGTAATCTATTGATCTGGTGGAAAAAGTATACCATTAACGATACCAAATATTTAAAGAGATTTTCTATATGGCTAAGTTAAGCTTTAAATGGTCCAACCTCAGAAATAGATTTCTTACGAAATTTCAAGCAAAAAATGTAACTGTACATAACTTTTATCTTGATCTCCATTAAAGGTACAGGTCATTAAGTTCAGCGAAAAAAATCACAGTTACTCGGTAACTTGAAAGTGAGAAAAGCCACTTTCGTAAAATGTTGTAGATACCTATTACTAATGGTGTATCATCTCTTGACCTAAAAACCAAATCAAAGTAAAATTATAACCAGTGGTGTATATATAAAGGGTTCACAACACTCTTTGAGAAAAATATTTGGTACGCCACTGAACATTTGAGATGCATCAACTTGGTTCTGATATACTGATGGATCTTCTTCAGCGATATCTAAAACATGATCCTCAGATTATGGCATCCTAGATAGCTTGAGCACAGCCTTCTTAAGGCTGTGGCTTGAGCTTCAGCCTTATAGCATATTTACAATGGTATGCTTTTAGATTTTCGCTCTTTCGAGTCTTTGTAACAACATAAACATATCTACGGCTGCAACGGAAAACACTCGGCGAATAAGCGCCATACTGCAGTGGCATTATGACTACATTCTCCGTATCTAGTAATTATGGGTTATTTTCTGATACTGACTAACCATTAGCTAAAATGCATGTCAAATCAAAAATTCAACCTGCTTTAAAACATCGTATGTAAAGTGAATAAGACAAACATAAAAAAACGGGTCTAAGTTGTACTTTAATTTCTAATTTTATAACACCGATTTGCGTTTTATTGCAGTTGTATTTTTGTTTTTGAATCGTATTTGTAGAAAAACTACGCGTTTTAGACATTTTTACATTAGTTTCTTTGTTGCTTTTGCACTAATATTCCGGACACCTATATAATTATTATTATCAATACCGCACACATATACAACATTCACATGTTACCATTACAAAAGTATAATCCAAAATTGTATTAAATATGTTACCCGCCCATCTCAAAAGGCACGAGCCGCCATTGTCATGTACAGTGCGTTTCATTAACTTTGATAACATTTTGATCAGCTGTAACTTTTCTGTTTTTAAAGATATCGGAATGAAGCAAAACCATATTGCATAGTGGACTAGCAAGTTTTTCTTATTTGAAAAACAAAACAAAAGACCAACGATTTTGAGAGATCTTAACCTAACTTAAATATTTTTGAATCTATGATAAGTTTTATTCAGGAATGTGATTCCACTTTTTTATTATCTAATAATTTTGTAGGCCCATATTTCAAGCAGAAATTTGCAGAAAAAGCTTTTGCTACATTTTTATTCATACTACCCATTATTCCAAATTTAGATAGATTACATTTAAACCATAACTAAATGGAGTTGCTTTCAATAAATGTTCTAATAAACAATTGGACATCGTCTAAACTGTTATAATTCGTATTTTTCATGGTAATCTATTTTACTACATAAATTTAAAAATTGCAAGTTGTAATCTGTTGCATTTTATAAACGGTTGGAAAAACGATAAAACATACAGGTGGTTCGTTTTTCATGGTTTACCACTGGTATCTTGAATACCGTAAAATATACAGGGTGAATTAAATTATAAAAAAGTTACAGCTTCTGATGGTCATTAAGATAGATCAAACAACTTCAAGATATTTTCTGCCATAGCTGAAATATTGTATAAAAAATAGAATAGCGATTTTAGAAAGTGCCATCTAGAGTCATTATTTCACAATGGATAGATGCCACAGAGGGATACAAATATTCGAGAATCGATTTCTGATTAAAGAAAATCTGCAGCCACTAGTTTTGGTTATACAACATTCAATTGTTTTTTTTTCTTATAGGCATCATATTGAATTTTGACAGTAGCAGATGTAGAATAAAATTACAAACACGTCAATATGTAACGCTACTATTTTATTTGAAGAACATCCTACAAAATTAAAAAAAACAATAATTTAAATAAAAAATATAGTTCTTGATGTAAAACAAAAATCATACACATCTCAACTAGGGTTTCTTTCCCGGGTTCCCGGTCTCGGGAATTCCCGGGAAATGGTTTGATCCCGATCCCGGGATATTTCAGTCGGGTTTCCCGAAATTCGGGAAATTCACTAAATAAAAAAATTGCTTAATCTACAGTCTCCACGTGCGTTTTATTATGGTGCATAGCACGCATTTTGTATGTAAACAGATAAACACCAATTCCACAACGCCGGACTCGGAGTACTCGGAGTCTGAGTCAAGGGTTTTAATAATAGATGTCGAAGATGTAATGTAATGTGATAAACGAAGATGAAGTTGACCAAAGATTTTATACTAGGGACATCACTATTCGACCAGACTTTAAAGAGGTGCTAAACGATACACGTCCCATTGTGAAATTATTCAGAAGAAATCCATTGAAGTTGAGAAATTGCATTAAAAAGGCTTTGATTGACGTTGAAAAAATTAATTTCTGGCATGAGGGAAACGTTCCTATCTAAGAAAACTTGCTAGAAATTTTAAATCCTATAAAACTGGCAGTTGAAGCATTGAGTCGCAGAGATTGTACTATCCTAAAATGTGAAGCTATTTTAACAATTCTACTCAAAAGAATTAGCAATATTAAAAACCCCCTGTCAGAAAAGTTTCTAGATAGCCTCCAAAGAAGAATAGTTGAGAGAAGAAATGTCAAGATGTTTACACTAATAAAATACCTAGGTACATGGCGCCACCATCCAGGAAAACGAAATTATCCCTGACAGTGTAGCATAAAAAAATATCACCATTGGCTATCCAGAATTACTTTTTTATTGACTATTTCCACTGCAGACAGAGGGCAATTCTGACTCTGACGACTCCGAAAATGATCTCACATTAATGGAAGTAAGAGAAATGTCACGGCCACGGCAGAAAACTTTTGAAGATGAACTGAAAGATGCAATAAGTAACGCTCACAAAGAAGTACCAAAGAAACAGGTGAATTTATTAAAATTAAAGAAAGATTTTCAACTCTTAGAGAGCTCGGGAAAACGCACACCAGATTTGGAGTTACTTTATAAAGCTTTATTGTCAGTGAAACCAACATGCACTGAAAGTGAACGAGTTTTTTCTGTAGCTGGCAACTTCACCATAAAAATTAGAAATATGCTGTTTGATAAATCATTAAATGCCTTAATATGCTTAAAATACTATTTTCTTCAAAAACAATCATAGGTTTTTCTTTTTTTTAATGTTGTTTCTATTTTAAAGTTTAATATTGCATTTTCGATATTTGTTTTGTTTTCGTTACATGTTTATTTTCCAATAAATAAAACAAAAAACCATAATATTATTGTGTTTATTTTAGAGAATTCATGCGTGCTAACTTGCTATGAATTAATTAAAGAAATGGGTAGAAAATGTGCAGTAAAAATTGAACTTATAACTGGTCAAGATTAACATTTATAAAATTCCCGGGAACCGAAAATTCTCGGGAATATGTAAATTTTGATCCCGGTTCCCGGGAATGAAAAAAACTTGGGAATTGAGAAACCTTAATCTCAACTAACATTTAAGCATAATAGACTACTGCACAAGAAACATAAACCTAAATTGATCCAGATATACTACTTTCCGACATAAAAATGGTCTTCAATGTTACAAAATTTTATAATACCTACCAAAATTTTAGCCAATAATTTGTTAACCAAGAGTAACATAATGACTTCCAAGTAAAATGAAAAATATGTCAATTTATATAGTTCGAAATTACAAATTGTATACATTTTCTGTGTTTTCAAATGCAGGATATGTAAATCAAGTTAATGATAATATATCAATAAACACATCATAAGTATTCCATATGATAACACTGATATCGTCTCAGATGAATTCAATAGTGCATGTGAATTGAAATTTGAATTGAGTTCCGTTCAGAAATATTTATTTTGTTTTTGTTTATTTGATTGGTTACACGCACACATAATATTAATGGCTTCAATTTGAATTTTCTTCAATCACAAATAAATCCAAAAGTAGAATTTTTTATGTAAATACCTATATAGTAACAATTTAGTTCATAGTAAATTACCATAAAATATCTTCATTTGGAAATTTCAACCACAAAGTTAATATTTTGCTGTGACGTCAACACTGGTATAGGCAATCTGCCCTGTAGGTTAAAACTTACAGACAAATTGACTTCAAAGTTGATTTTATTTGAGCGTCCATGTTGTAACAAACACTAGATATTTTGCATGTTATTTCTAATTGATTACTCATTAAAATTACGTTAATGCAGATAACATTATTTAATACATTTATGATAGATTATTAAACACATTTTGTCAGAAATTTTCGTTTGAAGAAAATCGATTTCTACACCAAATTTCAGCTTTCTATTAAGAAATAATGGCTCTAGATGGCATTTTCAACAACGGCAATATCTTTAATATGTTTGCATCAAAAGCAGGGCCGCACCAAGGGTACCTGTCGCCGGGGTGCGGAATCTTTGCTGCCGCTCTAGCAGTATTCTAGGTTAATCACCAAATAATGAAGCAATAAAGTAAATATGGAAATATAGATTAATAATAATAAAAAATAAATGTATTTGTCTTCAATAATTAACAGAAAACAAACAATATTAAAAAAAGAGTAGAGAATAGGAACTTAAATAGTCTTTATAAGTAACAGTAAATATTTTTATAAATACATGTGTAAAAATAACAACAACACATAAAATGATGATCACATATCAGTATTACTGACTTTTCATTTACCTAAATAGTAGGTATCTTGTCATTCAAAAAATAATTTTTCGGGCGTTTCTTATTGCAAATTCCTCAACGGGTAGATCGTGCGAGGAGTAAAAATTCATAGGCGTAATAAATTAGAAAATGCTCAGATATAAAAATATACAAAAAATGCAATAATAATAATTGTATTACATCCCATTATTTGTAGTAGTAGTCATATAACAGTTTTCGCCAACTTCGAGACATTAAATTATAAAAATGATGTTATTTCCCAAATTTAATTTAGTAGTAGTGATATAACAGATTTTGCCAATTTCGAGACATTAGATTATAAAAATGAAGTTATTTCCCAAATTTAAAGTTTTTATCTTGTCAATTACCGGAGGTAGAAAGTAATAGAGAGTGACTAATTCACAGCACATGGATCAGTATGAGAGGTGAGGGTTGCAGAGAACAAGATTCTATAGGCGTGCCACTTGAAAAGGATGCAAAGCAAAGGACATACAATATACAATTACCAAAAATAAGTTGACGTCGAGTCAACCTCGCACTTTAACTAGTCAACTAAGATCTTATTTATAGTAAGGGGATCTGATCTAACTGGCAGGGAGTGTGCAGTTTAGCTTGGCTGACGTATGCTACTAACCAACGATCATTTGCCGCCCCCTGGATCGTGGCGCCCGGGTTGGCACGGCCCTGATCAAAAGGAGCAACTTTTTTCTAATTTGAGACACACTGTATATTTCACGGTTTCCGAGATGCCAATAGAGGGCCATGAGAAACAGTCCACCCTGTATCAAAAAAACTATGGCAATGAAATATCATATCAAACGAGTAGGTAATGACCAAATTAATTACGCTGAACTATGGTGATTAAAGATAATTACTTGATTGTAGAATGATTGTGAAGTTGTAAAAATTGTTATTTTATAGATAAATTTATTTTTGCAATGAAATTTATTGCCTGTAACTAATTAATTTATAGACTGTCTTATTTTTTCACGTTGCCTGTAATGTAGCGACAATTTTATCATAAACAGCTATGAAATTAAATGTCTATCGAAATATCTATCACAAAAAAGGAAAAAAAGCGAAATGCTAAAAATATATTGATAAGAATGATGACATAAATATATACATATATCGTACATTGATCGATACATCAAAATGGTTTATCAGTCAAATCAGAAATGAAAAATGTTCAAAACATAAATAATGATAAATATACTTCCAAGATATAAAATTATGCACATATGTACGAGTATAAGTATATTTTTTAAGGAAAGATAAATAATTAAAAATGTTACGTTGTATATTTTTTATTGAAAATAGAAAAATGTGGATCTCATTTAAAAGTCAAGAGATCTTTATCAGTATATGCGTAGTTTACTTGCTTGCTTTTTTACTTTACTTTGAAGTTATTAACCTTATTCAAATTTATTATAACATAATATCTATATTTTATTTGTATTATAAAGTATAATAAATATTAGTAAATGTCCCTAAGAGGGTATAGAGGATGTTTAAAGAAAGCTAGAGTCGATAAAACATTGGAAAATAAACGTTGGTAATGCACAGTTTTCGAGGAAAACGCAAAAAACTTTGGTAAGTTCATAAATTTAGGAAGAGGGAGATAAACCAAAGACTACTGGATATCCTTCCAATTTCCCACTCCTCTCACCCACCAATCACAGACATCAATGTGAATAATGCCATATTGCTTAATGGTTTGCTAACATTGTTGGTTGGTGTAGTTTAAGATTCCATAACCCGTGTCCGTACTAGGGTCATATTTAATATAATATTGGTTACTACTATGAATTTTTTTTTTCAACTTTTAACATCAGTTCATAGTTGTTTCAGTCACTAATAAAGATTTAATGAAATTTCTACTCAGTACTTTCAGAAGTTCAAAAACTGTCATTATTACTGCAAAAGCATGTATGTACATATACCTGTATTTGATAATTATTCATGAAAATGGGTAATCGTTGTTCATTCAAATTTGAAATATACCCCTGATGTTTCCCCTCCTGTCAGACTGGTCTCCAGAATCAGAACACAAGCACCCTTTGCACAAGTAAAATTTAGTCTTTGTTATCCTCTATCCCTTCCAACTTCTTTGGGTATAATAGCAGGTAGATAGGTAGGTACCTACTTATTTTTCAAGTGTATGCGTCAAACCCCAGACTCTTCTATTGATATGTCATATTTTGTGTAACGTTGTATATTCTCTGGTTTGAATAGTAGGTATAAATTTGTTCTATAAACTGAAATATATATATAATAATATAATATAATCCAGATTTGTTTTTAACAGAATCCAACTATAAAACTGGAATTAAAATTAAATCTTGAAATTAATCTAAAAATAATTAATATTAATAATTAAAAAAATAATTCTTTTATCCACACCACTATGTCAAGAAGGTTTAATACTTCTGTTTTCCGTGGATTAAAGGCCTTTTAAAACACTAGTGGATTAGAATTCATAATACCACGCTTCGAATTTATAGCATTTTAATTAGAATTATTATTATTAACATTTATCTCAAGAACGAACATGTCATTTTGACCGGGATTATTTAAATTCACTCGGTAAGGTCTTTCTGAAGAACTGGAGGGGCCCACAACTTCGCCAGGTAGGACCTGTAATTTTTCAGCAATTGCCATCTTGCTGAACAGTGAATTTTCAATATAACTTTCCACTACCGTAGTCGATTTAACACCACCATGATGTTTCACAGTGGTAATATCACCTCCAGCATAGGCCAGTAATGTTGCCGAAGAACGCCTTATTCCATGTCTGGTAAAACCCAAGCCCAAGAAATGCAGGCACTTTTGAAAACATTTTCCAAATTGTGTTGATGCTTATTTGTTGTGTAGTACATTTTCCAGCCACATATCGCAACAAAAAATTCTCACCGGAATTTCTATTTCGCAGACTGATGTATTTTTGAGACATTTCGACACCATTGACTTAAAAAGCTTCTTCAATGATCGTGAAACTTCTTGAAATATTTGTTTTCGTATCCGGAATGAATACGTAGGTAGATGACTGCATTTGTCTTGGACATGAGTGATATCCAAAAAGGTTAATTCATTGCATCGACAAGCACCTGCGACTCCCATGATCGTTGCAATCTGTAAAGAGTTCAAAATAAAACGCTCAATGTATAAATTGACATATTAAAATTCTGTATTTTCTACCTTAATTTGTATATACTCCTCATCCGGTGCTTCTTTAAAAAATTCTTCGAGATTTGGATTCGCTCCAGTTTACCTTCTTTAGTTTATAATTCCTTGATTCTACTTTCAAGTATGAAGTAAGTTTACCATACTTCGAATCGAAATATCAATAACTTTGTCCACTTTCAACATTGATTTTAGTATGGAATATTTTGTCCACATCGAAGAGGTAGCAAACCGTTTCTCCACATTGAAAAAATAGGATATTAGCACCTCTTCTGTATTTCCTCCTTCTCCTATGCCCCTATTTTCCCCAGTTATCGAATTCCATCATTTTCTTGTCGTACACGCTTTTCGCTGGTAACAAACGTAATGTTGCTTCTTGGGCTTCTTACTGGATTTTAGCCAAAATGAAGAAATTCTCAGCAGTCTCGCTCATTTCTTGTGTCGATTTTGCAAATTTTTGCACTCTTGTTGAGAAATAAACAAACGCCTGTCATAATTATAAGAAGCCCAAGAAGCAACAGTGTGTACGATCAGGTCTTGTTCAGGTTTAAACGATACCAAGACCTTCTAGTATTCAGCTAACAATCAATATTCTTGATTAAAATAAATTTGTCATATATGATGACAAAACCATAATTTTTCAGCTGCTCTCACACGGCTTTCACTCTCCTAATTGACCGGTTTTGGCCGTGGATAAAACGTTGAATTACATTCGGGAAATTAACCAGGCTTTCATCCTCTCGAGAAAATGTAAGTCTCGGCTGCGCCTTGAGTGTCCATTTATTCTCGTGGATTAAAGGCTTGTTAATTCCTTTATATAATTAATAACTGTAATATAGATACTAATAATAATTCATGTTATTTTTAAATATTTAGGCTGCGTAATAGAAGCATTGGAGTACCTTCACAAACGTAACATCATCTACAGAGACTTAAAACCTGAAAACGTCATGGTCCACAGCAACGGCTACCTAAAACTGACTGATTTTGGGTTCGCCAAAAAAATAGATTCCAAGGAGAAGACCTACACATTTGTCGGAACCGCAGAGTACGTAGCACCTGAAATAATTCTGAACAAAGGCTACAATAAGGCGGTGGACTATTGGTCTCTGGGAGTATTCATTTTTGAATTGCTCACAGGAAGAACGCCTTTTCGCAGCAATGATCCCGGCCATTTGAAAACCTACAAGTCGATTTTGAAAGGTATAGACCATGTCACCTTCCCGTATTATATATCTAACAAAGCAAGAAGTCTCATTAAAAAACTGTGCGCACATACTCCAAGTGACAGGTTGGGTTGTCAGAGAGGAGCAATTGGGAACATCAAATCGCATCATTGGTTTTCAAGTTTCAATTGGTTCAAGTTGCGTAATTTTGAATTAACGCCTCCGTTTAAGCCCGTTCTTCAAAATAATGTCGACACAAAGTATTTTGAAACGTTTCCAGAAAATAAAACTGTTCCACTGGACGATTTTTCCTCGTGGGATAGTGAATTTTAATTTGATAAAAAATGTCATACACCACTGTAGATCAGTGTGGACCCAAGTTTTCTTCGTTTTGATGCAAAACTAAAAAGCGCTTGGATCTGACAATGTTTTTATTGAGAGGGATATATTTTATGATTGCATTCATTTTCCAAATTTACACCCCTGAGCAGGGATAACCTTTATCGTTAAAATATTATATGGAAAATGATATTATGTTACACATCATTGGAAAAGGCATTCAATTGTATTTTCATCAGCGTTACGTGGTTTTATAATTTTGCATGATCAAATCTCAAGAACTTGAAAGTGAAAAGTTCAAATTGTGAAATTCACTAACGCACTAATTGTAGGAATAATCGTTTGCAATAACTTTAAACATTAGTTTTTAATAGTTCAAAAACTGTTTTGAGAGAGTGTCATTATTATTGCAAAAGCATGTACGTGTTTATCACCAACCTCCATGCGTAGTAACGACAATGCTCAAAATTAGAGTGTCCAGTCCTTTTTTGAGGATATCTTATTTAATTGTTACACAATGTCGTTTCTTTTTATATAGGTCTCTCTTTTGTCCTCTTTCTTAGTATTCTCTCAGTATCTGCAGTCTTTTTCTTTTTTTTAGCGATGAGAATTGTTTTGAAATTTGTGCTCGGTTACTTTAAACGAAGTAAAGCTATTACATGGCTGAGGACATTGTTATCAAAATTGAAAACCTCTACTAAATTGCTTATTTCATACTGTACCATCTAGCAAAAATTTTTTACGAATGCAAATCTCCAAAACTGGGGACTTGCAGAAATAATGCATTTAAAGAAAATATTCTGGAAATTTATTAGCACAAAAGTATTTATTCAAAACTAAATCAAACTCTGAAATCCGTTCTGAAAGTATGGAAATTAAAGAATTATTTTTTTTAGTTTTGATTGCTTTAATGAGTCAATACAATCAAAATGGTTTATATTTATAACGACAGTTCAAATATGTTACAGTTTTGAGTTTTTCTGCATTGCGTTTGTTGTTGTTATCCAAGTTGTTAAAATACTGGTTTTGAATTATATGGACAAATCAAGTAAATACTGACTCATAATTAAACGAAAGTTTAAATGTAGATACATTTCCATGCCATGTCCTCTTCTTGTCCTCTCTTTCCCTTATTTTGTTCTATTTTGTGTACATCTGAATCTAGTCACCCTACTCAAAATGTTCTCTATCATTATGGAATATGTGTAGAATAATAAGACTTCACTTGTTTTGCCACAAGTTCTTTAATAATTTTGGCTGTGTGGCAAATTTTTGTCTTTAATTAGCACCATAACAGCCGTTGTTGGTCGGACAACAATCCAAGAATATTTCGTGAGGTCCAGAATCTGGAAGAAATCGCTTTAGCGAGATTTTTTGGAAAGTTAGGTTATTAGACCATTTCTTTTTTAACCGAAAAAAGGATGTGCCGAAAACTTATTTTTTCAGCAAGACGGGATTCTTCCACATTTTAGATGCCTGTGAGACAATTTTTAAAAGAAATATTTCAAGAATGGATTGGATGGAAAGGAGTGAGTTCACCAGATTTTTCATCGTTGGTCTCTTTTCTGCGTAACCATGCATGAAGCTTGGTGGTGGGCATTTTCAGTATCTAATAAAGTAAAATTAGTGGTAAGTGATACAATACTTCATTTAAGATTTGATCGGTGAAGAGTATAACTTCGGGAAATAAGAACATCCGCAAAATATGTCCCTCTCAATATAAAATTTGTCCAAGCGCTTTTTACTTTTTGTATCAATACGAAGAAAACCTAGGTGGCAAACTTTCAGTGGCTCACACTGTATATCTCTGACTTATTTATTTATTGTTATAATTTTATATTTATTATTTATTTTTTTGTACCTTAACAAGCTTGTTTCAATTAATACTCCTTTCATTCACTTTATAAATAAAATAAGTTTTATTATCTCATACTTTATTAAAAATTATAAATAAAGATATAAAACAAATATGTTTCACAATTTGTAGTTTAAATATTGCATTAATTAATACTATTAGAATAAAGATAAAGTTATTTTTAAAGCTAGATCTCAATAGACGTTGACCTTTGGTGGTAACTTAATTTAGGTAAATCGTAAAAAATATTGAATATAGCTGCAAATTTTAAAACGATCAAGATTAATTAGACCCAGTATGCTCAAACATCTCTGTGATTGGTAAAAGCAGATTTATATTTCTCTTTTCTTATACTATAGTGTCATAAAACATCATTTCTTAAGATATACCAAAAATAAAAAACTCAAATTATCACTATAAAGCAAAATTGTCTAACTGTAGTATTGTATCAGTATTATTATTTAGTATATTTATGAACACTTTTTGTATTAAAAGTTTCAACGTAGATTTTAAGTCTTTATACACGGCCGGGCGTTAAATTGCATTTTTTAGTAATTTTTTTAGGCAATAAGTGTCACTTTAACGTCTAAGAGTTTTATTAACGCTCGAGGGCCTTTCCATTGTAGTTACTGTAATGCACTCCTTTAATGTGTACTCTATTTTTATTGACGTAAAACATAATTTTGTGTATCACCTTTTATGAAAAAAGATAAAGAACTACAAACAATAAATTACAATTTAATCATACTAATATAATTATGAATTGCATTTTTATGTTTACATAGAATTAACGGAATTACTCATAAAAATATTGAGGCAGAATTTGTCCTGAGCATTTTCTACTTGTTCTACTGAACTACTTTTTGTAATTTCAGTGACACTAGTAATTTTGGAAAATCCTGCGGTGGTTCCTGAGCACCTACTAGCTGAAGGCATATTAGTGCCAATAATTACACAAAATAGCCTTTAGCAACAGTGATTGATTTCCAACCATCATGGTCCAGCGTCGGCTAATAAAGTAACAGAAGAACGTCGAAAACAATGCACTATTATAGTATATTCTTTTGAGTATTTAAGGTCCTGCTATTTTGTACGGAATCTGACCCAACGTATTTTTCCCAACCACTTGCTTGGAACATTTATTATTGTTGTAATATACAGAAAAACGTAGACGCTCAGTCTCCAGTTGACGAAGAGGCGCATATCTTCTGCACATATCCAAATATCCTGATGACTTGTTATGATTATCTTTATTATGGATTCTTTTATAGTTACTAGCAAAGTTTTATCTAAATCCTGAATATCATCTATTACCATGTTGTAACTCTTTTCTACGACGAGCTCCACATATGCCAAAAACCAGTGCCAACTAATTAAAAAAAAATGTAGGTACATTTTATTTTACCTTTGAAGATGTTTATTGATAACCTTGGTCTTTAAAAATATTTCATAGGGGGCATCTATCAAAAGAATCAATTCCCTCTCTAGTCAATATTCTTGACTTCTTTTATTTTTACAAAAAAAATATGCTACGAGCACATTTTTAGTGTAGTATTTCACGTTTTTAAAAACAACTACATAATATGATGTGGGTGTAGCAAAATTATAAGTGTTCTAGGTACCGTGTATAAAGTTTTGTATAAATCTCGTGCGTCATAGTGCGTTTCATACCCACCCTAAGCGTGTATTATCTTTAAGTTACGGATCTTAAATGGATATTTAACGCCCTTGATATATAAATAGCTATTAGTGGCTTTTACCCATTATAGTGACTTATGGGCTACTTTGGCCTTTAAATTTGTCTAGTAAAAAAAAAGGTGATACTTGATAGAAGTGTTGGATAAAGTAATAATTTTTGTTACAGATTGCCTCTAACGATGAAAAAAATATATTCTATTGCTACAAAAATTCCATGTCCACTAAGTAATTCGAAAGGTGCGATTTTATCTTTGCTGATAATCGACTAATACTCCTTTAAAGTAAATCTTATTTGCGTTTAATGGATTAATCATATACAGCATTACAATACATCAACGGATACCGAAAAATAGACACAAATATTTACTAAAGACGAATCCTTTGAATTGAAGAATATTAAAGCTAAAGAGATTTTGTTGTGACAAGGTAAATCCTAATAAAATGATATTATCGCAATGGTTGACGGGTGACGTGTTCTGGAATTAAAAGTGATTAACGGGTCTAACTTTTATTTTTTAGAATAAAATCATACTAAAAAATAAATTTACAAGAATATAGGGTGTAGCACAAATGGTACCTGTGAATCTACAACTAAAAAGAACACATTTGCATAAAAATAACCTCAGTAAAATGTTCACCGCTTAGCAGGTAGGTATAGTTTCCAAAATGATATGGAATAGAGGCTGTAATTTGAAAACCTAAAAAATAGTCAAATTTTCTACTAATACATGTGCCACTTCTCAATAATTTTAGAAAATTTCTGCCAATTAGAAGGGGTTGAAATAAACATCCCCTAAATAATTTTTTACTGCAACACTTATTTGACAAAAATCGAGTATTAAATAAAAACTCAATACTACTAATCAGATAGCCTGGCTTATTTTAAAACTTTTACCTCTCTAGTAGAAAATTTGTATAAAACTACTATTTTTTTTGGGTTTTAAAATTACAGCCGCTATTATTTTTTAGAAACTTTGAAGGGAGTTAACATTTTACTAAGGATATTTTTATGCAAACGTGCTCTTTTTAGCTGTAGATTCACCGGTACCATTTGTGTTACTTCTTTTGAAAACACCCTGTATACATTTGCCAAAATTATCATATACCGGGTGTTCTAACTTGACAATTCGTAATATCTCGAAAAATATACGTCATACAAAAAAATTGTCCCAGACGGAAAATTAATATCTCTCAGAGAAATATTTGTCTGCTCTAAAATCAGTCTTTCCCTCCACCCCTAAGGCAGGGATAGGAGTCACCTTTTAAAAGTCAAATTGGAACTTCCACTTTTTATTGAAGATTCGGATTCTACGCTAAAAAATTCAAAAGTTTTGATATAATAGCGGAAATTAAGATGCAATGTCAAGAAATATATACAGGGTGTTTCATAATTGATGTCAATATTGAAGGATGTTAATCTACCCATTATTTTAAGACAAAAGTTTTGCATAAACATAGGTCCGTTTCCGCTTTATTTTTGATTTACAGGGTGATTAGATATTTCTAATTGAGCAAACACAGCTCACTGCTACTATTCTGCTTTTAGTACACACAGGGACCTAAGAATTATTATTGTTCTTTATTTTGTTAATGCAAAACCGTACAAGATACCAAAAAATGTCAAGAGATCTTTTTTATTGCAAAATGATGTGCCTTTCAGAACGTATTTTTTTTAATTAAAAAATGAGGTGGCGTATCATTTTTTTCATTGAAAATAGTGAAAGTGAAATTAATAGCGACGCCACTGGTTAAAACTGATAATTCATTTCTTTTACAAAACATGTGTCTTTGCGTCTAGTTTACGCCCACCAAGTTCCACAAAAATATCTAATGCAGTTTAGGAGTTATTTAAAAAAAATACAAATCTTTATCACCCTGTAAATCAAAAATAAAGTGGAAGCGAACCTATGTTTATATGAACCTTTTGTCTTCCAATCATGCGTAGATTAACCTCCTTCAATATTGACATTCAGTTATGAAACACTCGATATACTTTGGATCGAAAAATAAAAAAAATCCTGTTAAGAATAATTTTAAAGAACGCATATTTTTATAACTGTTAATCCCTTTCCCTCCAAACCTGAAGGTGAGATGGGTGTTAACTTACAAGTCTCAAACGAGAATTCTCATTTTTAATTAGGATTATTATTACATTATTAATAATTGGTTTCTTGTATTTCGGCAATTGTAAATTATCTTATTTTCTGCGATATACCATCTACCAGGAATAAAAAAAATGTTTCAGATAAAACTTATCTATGTTTTAGCGCAGACTTCGAAATATGCTATGAAAAATGAAGATTAACCTAACCTAATAACCAATAATTGGCTATTTTGTGTAACCAAAGAGAAAATGCCATTTTAGTGTCTTTGATTATCTCAAGTAAATTACCAAGTGAGTGGGCTAGTTTATAAAATATCTGCTAATATTGTGGAATATGCATTTTCTATCAAAATAACCAAAGGTTCAGTTAGTTTGAATACTAGCTAGATAGTTTACAAGCTAACCAAGTTTACACTTTAGTCGCAGCACATATACTTTTATTAAACTGTCAAAACGAATAGGAATTTATTTGCTGCCGCAAAATATAAGTATAAATTTAAGTTCCTCATTTCCTTAGCTTTAAGCAACTGTAAATTATGTATGTGACATAAAAATTAAACAATGAGAAAAAGTACCATGTCAATTTATTTATCCCTCACCCATCTGCTTTCTTCATCTTACTTGGGAATACCAAAAGATGGCAACCCTAGATAAATATAATATTTCAGTTTCGAAATATAATAATAATCAAAATTTTACAAAATGCAGGGTGTTTCAAAGTATGTGTCAGAAAATGAAGGGTGTGATTTTATTACTGATTCGAAGAAAAAAGTTCTTATTAATACTCGTCATCAAAAGCTTTAACGCAAACTGTTTTCGAGATAAATGGTGTTTTATGATGGAAAGAAAGTGGCAACATGTTTTGTTGTTGACAAAAACATTTACTTTTCATCTAGTTGTCAGAATATTTCAAACTGTTCCTGAGATATCATCAAGCAACAATAACACCTTTCATTTTGCAACACCCATCATTATGTTTTGAAACACCCTATATATAAAAACACTATAGATAAAAATATATTATTTTTTGCCAATAATAGCGCTTATTTACAACTGAACTAAATATTTTTTCTTCAGTCAAGATTCATTTATTTAAGTATAATGATTTTTTACTTAGTTTAAAATAAAATACGCTTGCATACACAAATACATAATTTATTTCCATATGTATACAGTTTATTAAAAAAGATAGAACAAAATTCATATTGTTTTAAGTTGAGATTAAAAAAAATTAAAGCTATTTCAGCTAACTTCAACTTTCTCGAAGTCAAGTCAAAGAACTCTCAATAGTGACATACTGCTTCCCTTAATATGCCATAGGTGTTGCAACCGACGGCTATCCTAAGCTGTTCGTGTCTACCATAACATATAGAAGGATGATAGTATTGACCCTATGTCGACCTACATCGCCAGTCTGGTGCTACATCTCGCGTATTATGTCCCCTTCTGTCGGTTATGACAGACGCGGACAGCCAGGGATAGTCGTAGGTTGCCTCACATGTATACATACATGTATACTGATACTAACAAGCTCGAAACCCGTTATATCTGGTGGCAACGCCGATCACTGGCTGTGGCTGTTTACTATTGGTTTTTCATGTGTAATTCAATGTTGGTCGGGCATTAGACCGCAGAGTAGTTGTTTCCTAAAATTATTCTTTTGCAAATATTAAAATCACTGATCTAGGTCTGGGGGTTTTCAATGGTACCGATAATATGGTAGGTCTCTTTCTGTGGTAGCCGTTCAAGTACAGCCTAGAGTAGCCAGTAACCACTAGATGTAGACACGTGCTACGTGGTACATCTCGCGTAACACCCGATATTTTTCAAAATGTAATTGGTAAATTTAAACATCGAATTTCCACCCAGAAAAATGTCACTGTTAACAATTGTCAACATTCATTGAATAACCAAAACATTAGTTTCTACAAATATCTTAATGTTCATTAAAACATTCTCAACAAATTTGACTAAATTAATTGTAACATTCGATTGGTTATAAGCGGCAGAAATTGTTAACCCACGCTGAACATCATACGTAGAAATGGTAACGTGTTTAGTACTGGAGTTTGGCATTTCGCCAGATATTTTTGTGCAAATTTTAATCTGAGAATCTGTAGACTTGTCGACTTTCGCTACGTTGAAAGATTTCCATCTCCCTAATTTCTTCAACTGAAGGATGTCACCATCGCTATTTGCCAATAGTGTGGCTGCCGTTCTTCAATAGCAGTTTTCCGTGTATGTGTGAAGTTGACTTATCGACTTGTGACCAAATGGCTGGCGAGTGATTTTACAGAATCTTAATTGTAAGAAGTTTTCATTTAAAACGTCTAACGAAGTGCAACATATGTTTAAATTAACGTTACCCATTCTTAATTACCCACTATACATACTATTGACTGGTATGTTTTTGATGTTACAATTTCGAAATGAACCTTATTTTCCACGATATTAACATCAGTCAATTTTATTTTACACAGTTCGACATGCACCTGATACACCAATTATGAGTGAAACCTTTATAGATAGCATATCATCAAATGCATTTTTCAAAAACGCCGCAATGTTCCTGCTGGAGAAAGTGCCAAACTTTCAGCGGCTTCTCTCAGTTGAGGAGGATTGCAAATAATTTCTTCTGAATAGCTCATTGTCTTCGAAAACACTTCTTTTCGTAAAGTTTGTATGTTTGACTTTTTTAGTGCCATGGTACTAACTACGCGCCTCGGTAAACCATCCTTTTCTCTAGACAAGAATGAAACAGTAAATGATACTGCAGGAAACAACTACTCCGCGGACTAATGCCCCGACCGGCATTGAATTACTCCTACAGTATCTGTGTGAACAGCCAAGAACCCTTGTCGGACACACACCAGACATAGACCGGTCTCGGGCTTGTTAGTCCTCATCAGTATGCCATAGGTGAGATGACCGACAATTGAACTGGCTGTTCCTTATGTATGTTCACATATAAATTGAGTGCAGGTGAGAGTAAGTGGTCTGCTTACTTCCTGCTCGGCCTAAGCGGCTCGACTTACAGGAAGCGACCTACACTGCAGCAGGTACTTAACGTAGACCTGTCGCCCTAGGCGACGAGCCATTAAATCTGTAAATGATACTCAATTTATCTCAATTTATATGTGAACATACATATGAAGGAACAGCCAGTTCAATTGTCGGTCATCTCACCTATGGCATACTGATGAGGGCTGACAAGCCCGAAACCGATCTATGTCTGGTGGTGTGTCCGACAAGGGTTCTTGGCTGTTCTCACAGATACTGCAGGAGTAATTCAATGCCGGTCGGGGCATTAGTCCGCGGAGTAGTTTCCTACAGTATCATTTACAGATTTAATGGCTCGTCGCCCAGGGCGAGAGGTCTACGTTAAGTACCTGCTGCAATGTAGGTCGCTTCCTGTAAGTCGAGCCGCTTAGACCGAGCACGAAGTAAGCAGACCACTTACATCTCAGAATGAAACACTTTCCCCCCTCGATATGTACTATTTCATTTAATTTCTCTATTTTTTAACGACTATAATAATAATTATTTGTGCAATAAGTTGGGAAGAGTGATTTTTTCCGTATAAGGCATAGGTAAATATGAAATATAGTATAGTATATAGAGTTTTAAAAATTGCACAAGTAACATTAGTTATCATAATGCAGACATGTCTGCTACTGCACTTATAAAAGGCATGGTGGATGGAAAGCAACGAATGTGGCATAAGGATATATAGTGCATTCCGTTCAACAAAAACTTGTCTTGAGTAGTCTCAAAAATATTGAGCCAAAGAGAGGTTAATATAAGTACAAATTCAACCTCTACTTCATCAAATGTATACACAGGGCTCTCCATAACCAATTGAAGAGTGGAAATTAGAAAGGGCCTAAGTGCCAAAAATAAAGTTTTGAGATAATCAAGAAAAACTAAATAAAACTCAGATAACTTTCATAAGTAAACGTTTATGAACATAGCAAACTAAAACAATGAAGGTTTATTAATAAAACTTGGCAAACTAAACATTGTACTACAACATATTATACATGTTTAAAAGTGTGACATTAGGAAAAGACGGGAAAAAGCCAAGTGTCATAACTACTGATAAAGTTTTATAAAGAAACTTACATAAACACCTTTTCGTTCTTCTTTTGTTATACTAAATCATTGTCTTCAATCTGAAGCAGCTGTTTACAGAGGCGTTGATGTTCTGGATTTTTAAGATCTTTTTAAGATTTTAAGGAATCATGCGTCGAAGAGATTTTTT
Source organism: Monochamus saltuarius (assembly GCA_025584915.1). Taxonomy (NCBI): domain Eukaryota; kingdom Metazoa; phylum Arthropoda; class Insecta; order Coleoptera; family Cerambycidae; genus Monochamus; species Monochamus saltuarius. The sequence continues at coordinate 19,822,956 of CM046723.1, read as the reverse complement.
TTAATTTTCCGATATCTTGCTTTTTGCTTATTCACTTCGGACTGAACCACTACCTTTGCTTCTCTTTTTTCTTTGGTTTTGTTCCATTATAATATACTACAAATCCAGGAATTGTGAGACACAACGTACACGTGCAAATATCTAGACACTACTGATGTTATAACCTATTGGACTTAGAACCTTTCTTAGGAAAATGCTTGCTCACATGCAACTATCGACATACACGAGAGGTTCCTATAAGGTTAAATTTTATTCTTGGCACTTAGAACCTTTCATAGGACATAAAGCATGGTACATAGAACGTTTCTACGTAAAAAAATTGATTTCGGAAAATATAGCACTTATCTAATTTCCACTCTTCAGTTGTAAAAAAATTACAGTTAAAATTTATTATAATGACAATAAATTTTAGTTGACAATAAATGAATAGCTAGTTCAAGAATGATAATGTATTTTTTGCTTGTGGGAAAATTTTTCCTGCATTTGTTAAGAAAAATTGAACTTCTAATTCAAATTAGTTACTAAATGTACAACTTTTCAAAATATGTGTAATATAGAGCGACCTATTTAGAATAATGTCGGTAATGTTAGTTCTGTCAAATCATCTCTCAAAAAAGTAGATAATATTGCAGAAAAGTAGCAATGTCTGTGTACTTAGTGACCTGTTCAACGAGTTCTTTTTATTCTCAACTCCATCATTTTCGGATAGACTGTAGGTATATTTTATTTTATGTATTCATGTCCAATAGCGAAAGTCAATAATTTTTAAAATAGTTATAACATCTCTGTTTTTGGGAAGTTGTTTCATTATAGTTTACCATAAGAGGCGCCTGTTGATGTACAGCGGATTTGCTTGACATATGAAAATAAACGAAGACATATTATTGGGATCATAGTTAATGATGTTTCAGTCGTATTAGAATTCGCTAAAGGCTTTACAGCTCCACGGGAGTTGTTGTCCTGAAAACCGCCCCACGCTGAGTTGACGTTTGCAAGGATTTGGAAGTGAAGTATATAAACCCTACACGATCCTGGAGCTTTCACTGTATTGCTCAGTCAGGTTCCGGTAAACAATGACAAAAGTTACTCTTCTTTCGTTTACTGTATTCCTTACTTTGGCACTGTATTTTAATGGGGTCCTCACGGCAAACAACGATGAGTATACAATTGATGCTAAACGAAGAGATAGCGATAAGAAATATTCCCCTCTTTGGTTTGGACCAAGGATTGGAAGAAGGAAACGTAATCCATCCGAAAACATTTTCAAAACTTTAGATAGGGAGGAAATAGATGCATTTGCCCTGAAAAATCCATGGCCCTTTATGACCTTCAATAATGGTAAGTTGATTATATTTATAAAAAGATCAGAAACTTTCCTATATCAAACTGAATTAAAATCCATTTAGCCAGTATTTTGTGTTGCCTATAGGATATAGGTTGAATAACATAAAACATATTCATTCGAACACATATGTTTTAATAAAAAGTTTAAAATATTATTTTGAAAAAGTTGTTATAGTAGAATTTTGACTAAACATTTAAAACACATAGCACTTGTCACAAGACAGAATATTATTCGACAACGGCATGTGAAGGTTGGGCTCAAGAAATTATTGGTCCCTAAAACTCTAAAACTAAACAGTTTTCTCATTTATTCAAGAAAAATTTATAAAAATCATATTTTTATTTTGACTTGTAGATTAATCATTCTTTAGGTTATACTTCATTTTGTAACATTTTTTTTTTAAATTCTAAAATATGAAAGAATGTAACTTAAAAGAAAGATAATAATACCTATTCACCTCAACCTATAGTCGACGTTCAAAATTGTAGAGAGTGACTCATCGCTAGTTTGTAGACTAGCGCGACGGGCAAAGCGTGCGAGGAGCAACATTTCAGAGGCGTACTAAATTTAAAGGAGCTCAGATATATAAAATATACATAAAAGATAACAAAAATAATTATATTACATAACATCTATTATTCTTAGTAAATACAGTGATGTAACAGTTTTTGCCATTTTCGAAACGTTAGATAATAAAAATGATGAATGATTTCCAAATTTAAAGTTTTTATCTTGTATATCGGTGTACCTAAGTTAATTTCGAAACTTTATCAAGACAAACTAAAAAGATTATTACTAACATTGTAAATATATCCTATAAAACCCACCACCACCCGGTTCATGCCGCCACAAGATGTTAACTATTTATACATTTCATATAGGTAATTGTTTTACACGAATATTATCATTATCACTAAATTAGTACGCATTACGTCAGAATCATTACACACTTCACTATCACTGTATGTTTACTATTTATTAATATAACCACACGTTCACTTCGGTGCCACATCCACTTTAACTATAACATAAAACTTTGTATAATCTTCGTTTACCCATGTTTCATCCATGTAATATATATTTTTGCCTGATGCACGAAATACTCTTAGTTTTTCTAAAAATTCTCTTCGCCATACTAAAATTTCATCTTTTTCAACGAGCATACTTTTACGATTTCGTTTTAAAAACCGAAAATTCATGTCATGCATTGTTCTTCTAAGAACTTTGTCAGATAATTGAGGCATGTCCTGATCTTCAGCTATCGTAGCTTGATTTTTTTTATCGTCGGTATTGCTAAAGAAGAATCCATGAATTTTCCTGCGAATGGCGTATTTTACGTCATCATCGACTTCTATTCTTTTCCTTACTCGTGTTTCTAATTTTCTGTTCTTTGGATTTACTTCCACACTCTTTTTTATAGCACGATATACACTAGAAACTGACACTTGTGTTAACGAACTACACATATCAACAGCTTCACTAACACTTATATTAGAGTTTCGCGCTCGAATTCCTTCGTATACGTTTTTTATTATTATCAATTGTCCGTTACATAGGTTATGTCGATTACTAACAGACCTTTTACTAGAACCGGCACTTTGATCCATTTTTAACTGTTATTTGTTAACTTCACGGTAGCAATAATTTATTTTTATAATTTAATATAACTATAGAAATAACACCCCGCGAATAGCAGCTAATTCCTCAACGTACGCATATTCTAATGGCGTTCTAACCTCGGCGAAGTCATGTACTAACGCTCACGGTTTACACACACCAAAATATTGTTTGCCACAATGCAATAAACAGAGATAGAGAATACATCGGGCTTCAGTTTGACTGAGTCTTTATCGTGTTGCCGCGAATGTGAGTATACTATCGGTGTGCATAGAAAGCGGCACAGTAATAATGAGATAAATAATGTGTAATCTCTTATAAAAATATTATACGCTTAATAGTAATACTGTTTTTATATTATCTATGAGTCACTCTCTATAATTTTGGACGTCGACTTCAATAATTATTATTGACGTTTCGAATTAGGTACATATAATAGGCAATCGATTTAACTAAGGAAATTAGTTTCCCTTGTAAACGGCTGAAGTGAGTGTTGCCAAAGTTTGTTTGGGCTGGCTAAGACTTGGAATTAAGGCAAATAATGAAACCATAACTAAACGACTCTGAGCGTCGGCCACTTTAATTATTTTTTCTCAGACGTACTATTTCTTTACAGTTTATTTGTTTTGTTTGTCGTCAATTTGCAATTGCAAGAGAAGTGATACCTACACCTCAAACCGAATTTACAATATATTGCAATAATAAAGGCCACTCTTAAAGCTATTTTTGAACTACTGGAAATTCTAGTAGAAACTTCATTAGATCTATTCGTGAGTGGAATAACTAAGAAGTAATGTTGAAAACTGATAGTAGATCATTCTTTACGAATACTTACGTCGGCAAATCGTAAAATTGGTTATAAAGAAGTGACATTATTATTGCAATATAATGTCCTCTAAAAACTAAACTGTTTATCAATATTTAATATGTAACAATAACAAACAATATAACATAACATATAAAATAAAAGTTTCAGTTAGTATATTTTGTAAGCTCAACAATAAACAAACAATGATCAAGAAGAAGCGAAGAAAGGCAGTTGGAGTTTAATAGTTCAGGCAACAAACATTTACATATGGTGGTAACCATACAAATCATTAAATTATTTTTTACAATTGCATGAATGCTGCTATACAAATAGTTGCAGACTTATTCTCTGCAACGCCAAAAATTGCAGCAACTGATCGAAATATAATCAATTCGTATGTTATGTGCAAGAGACCTGCAACTTTCAGAAATAATTAAAGGAAAGTGGTAGAAATAATGTACATATTTAACATAAGAAGGCACTCAATTTTTTTTTAGCAAAATACATACTTAATATAGTACCTACATGATATTATATCTAATAACAACAATTCTAATTATGATATAGATTATCTAAGCAAAATCTTTTTATTAGTCTATTTTTCTAAGTACAGCATTTTGAAAAAAGTATATTAAATTTATTAGTTTGCTATTTTACTGTAATATAATAAATGATATGTGTTACAGGTAAAAGACAAATGGATTTTACACCAAGACTAGGGAGAGACTCTATGGAAGACCAAGAAGAGCGACCAGATTATGAAGAATTTACACATAAACCATTGCCACCACGTGTAGGACGACGATATTCACCATATTCACCAAGATTGGGAAGGGAAAATGAAATTTTACTCCAGTAATAATTTTGATGTATGTTTTGTATCTCATTGGTCTAATCTAATAAAGTTTTGAAATCAACAAGCGTTTGAATCAATGTGATATGTTTTTTTTGTTGCATAAAAAACTAAAAATACCAAAGCTAATATATCGTTTGACGAGATAAGATATATTAAATATAAATTAACAGAAACAATAGTTAACGTTTTACATCACATATGCAGGAAAGAATAAATATTAAAATGTGTGTTCTTTCCCTAGTAGGTATAGTAAGTATAGCAACTTGTAGATGCCCTGGTGATAAGGTTTCTTAAATATCTTTTTCTACGTTCATGCAAAAACAATACTTTATTGAACTATATTTAGTGGAAAAAGTGGTTCTTTATTGCACTCATCTGTCATTCTACTGCAGCGTTTTGTCATCATGACAAACATAAACCTTCAAATCGACGTCACATTTTTCTAGACTTAGTAACTAAATAACATTTTTGGTTTTGCATGCAACGTAGAAAAATATTGTATGCAACTTGTACAAAAAGTGCTTATTGTACTTGTTGCATAAATAACTATTTTGTACCAAAATTAGTATTGGGAACTTGGATTCGCTGGAAGGTTTTGAATATTGGTGAAAATTTATAGTTACAGAAAGTCACAAAAAAGTAAGTTGCACAACTATTTTGTTAAATAATATGGTTTATGAGACAAACTAGAACTCTCATCATATATTGATAATAGACATAAAAACTTTATTCAAGTCAATTCAATTCCATTCCTTTATTGCAAAACAAGAAAAATACACTTCTTCATATAGCAAGAGTCCTGCTTTATATTGAAAATTGTAAATTTTATAGCTAGGTTTTTGTTAAAAAGAGAATAAAGAAAAAAGAAACTAAAGAAAGAATGCTAATTAAGCAAGTAAAAATGAAAAATAAAAAATTGTAGATGGCTACTGATATATACATATTATTCGTTTATTATAAATGAAAGGCATTTCAAAATATTCCAAATGTAACTAGCAATCTGCCTGTAATGTAAAGTAATGTTGGGCATACATTAACCAAAAAGACGAAGTTTTCGTAGAATATAGGGAAAAACGGAATAGTTTTGCAAACTATTTTCATTCAATTTATAGTCATGATTCTGCCTCCTATAATTTAACTTTCTTTAATAATCAAAATGTAGTAGAGAATGATATATTTGAGTTTGATAGTATTACTGCGGATAAATACTTTTCTAAAAAAATTAAAACCTGAAAAACTAGCAGGCACTTACAATATTCCACCCTATATCAAAAAATGTTATGCTGATTGGTTGCAAGCTCCATACATATTTAATTTAGCACTAAACAATAATGTGCTCAGTGGCTAAAGTATTTGAAGAAATTATTTAAATAAAAGTTTGGAAATCATTCCCTAATAAAATAAGTAAAAAGCAAAATGGTTCAATCTATTAATATATTCAGATATTATAAAAAAGCAATTGATAAAGTATGCCATAATATTTAAAAAACGACTACAATTTAATTTTAGTGAAAATTTATTACAATTTTTTGCTTCATATTTGTCAACGATCGTTTGTAGTTTGATATAATGACAACTTATCATTTCAGTATATCGCTAATTCTGCAATTCCTCAACGATTAAATTTAGGCCCTTTGCCGTTTTTACTATTCCGCTATACGCGGATTATATGAAATTTTATAGTAAGTAAAGGCCAGGGCATTTAGATCAAAATCGAATAGAGAAATTTTTAGGCACAGCAGATATCGAGATGCGGTTTTCTGCATTGTGTTCAGGAAGGTTCCAGGAAAAAAGTCTATATCGTCTGGTTTAGCCATTTTTTTGAAAAATGCCTTCTGTGCCGGAAAATGCAGGTTCTGCGCCATTATAGGAACGACTGGAAACTCGTAAAATCACCCCCAGACAGTCCCACAGAGGACCCCTGAGCGCCCCGGTGAAATCTAATGCTAGAATTGAATTCGGCATCCCCGAAAACCCCTGCGTAACGAGTTTGGAGGGCTTCCCATGGACTATGCAATTTCCCCAGAATGACCCCCGCATACCCCCGTAGAGCCGCCCCGAACGCCCCCGGGTAATTCCAATGCCAGAATTGAATTCTGCCCGAGTAACGAGTTTTGAGATATTTTCATGCACGCTGCCATTTCTCCTTCAATTCACCCCCGCGCACCCCCACAGAGCCTCCACTCGTGTAATTCTAATGCCAGAATCGAATTCGGCAGCCACGAAAACCCCCGAGTAACGATTTCCGAGCGATTTTTCCGAGTTTCCAGTCGTTCCTATAATGGTTTTTCAAAAAATGGCTAAACCAGACGATATAGACTTTTTCCCTTCCTGAACACAATACAGAAAACCGCATCTCGATATCTGCTGTGCCTAAAAATTTCCGCTATTTTTCCTAACTTCCCTGGACTATTATATTAGTTCAAGGTTGTACTGTTCTACAGCAAGTCATAGCCAGTCAGATACACTTACTAAACTAAACATATAGTATGTATAGCACATTGTTTCAAAAGTTTTACAAAGTTTGGATTTTATTTTCAGGCAACTCGGGATCTTAAAAATAAAAACAGTATAGTAACTTTGTATAACACTATGTAATTCCTAAAATAGAATCCGCTTCTGTATTGTGGCATCCCCTCTATATTAGATAAATACAGTATGGAAAAGGTACAGAACAAGTTTTTAAAGCATTCATTCCCGTATTTGAAAAAATATAGAGAATTTTTCAACTGTTAAGACAATGTATTTAAGAGAAAAATTTAAAATAATCAGTTTAGAGAATCAAAGAATTGTACAAATTGTCATATGTACATAAGTTTTTAATGGTCAACCACGAATATGTTCGCCTGTTGCATCAATGATAACATTAACAAATAATATTTTACGTACTTGCTAATTTCCACCTAAATTTTGAGTAAAAAAATAAAAAATAATTTTCAAATTTCTCTGCTAAATTATGCTATATTGTTATAATCTAATAATCATTTATATTTGAATACATGTTAATCTTTAATCTTTTTATATATTTTTTAACATTGTTATCTAGGCATAATAATACATAAATGGATTATTAAGCACTAATATTTATATATGAAGTTTATATTGTAACATTGTTATTTAAAAAAATACTTTTTTTTCATATTTATGACCTTTAAGAAGAGAGAATTTGAATTTCTTTTAACCCACTTCATTCATAATATATCCAGTATCTTCCTGACCATATACATCATATGACGTTTCAAAAAGACGTGGCAATATTACTTGGGCTGACAGAGCATTGAAAAACAAGTGGGGTTTGCAACATGTAGGTGCGTTTTTGGTGTTTTTTTTTTTTGTACAAAGTAGAAGGCGCTAGTTGCTAGCATTTTCTCTGACATTTTATTCTTTAACTTTCTTGGCTTTTTCCATTCCAAATCTTGTAATAATACATACAATTTTACGCAAAAAAAAAACTTGTTGATTTTACCACAGTTTTGTCTAAAATACTAACAGCTAGCGCCCTATATATTTTACAAAAAAAAATAATAATAATAACAATAACATCAGCGTGTTCAACACTGCCGAAAACGTACCTGTCTCAAATTTAGATCAAACATACATATTGTCACGGATTTCCCAATCCGTCTTTTTCTTTTACCAGAAACACAAACGTTAATTAATCACTTATCTTTATTAACTACTCTGTACACTACTGAATACTAATTACAACTCAACTAAACACTATTTCACTTTGAAACTCCATGAAATTTCCAATTGAACACTTCAATTCAAGACTGTAATACAACACTGAGTGACTTGGCCGTTTATTCTTCTTTTATAGACCAAACAAATATTCCAGGTATTTTTTAGCATCTCTAGATCCATTTCTCGAACGCTCCTCGTCGATTCCAAATATTTCCAGTCGCGCCTCGGCACACGGCATTATTTGTTTATTTACCAGAATCGCGTAGAGGCAATCGGAGCAATCTAACGTTTCGCGATATCACAGTCGTCGAATTGGTTGCGAGCGTGGCAAATTCTGTGACAATATTATTCTTAAACAAAAAATAATAATAAATTATCTTACACGTCCTGTATCTGATGTAATGAATGGTTCTAGAACTTACGTTTATTAAACAAATCCCATTTATTTTTCAGTGTACAGTGTTTTAAATTCGATAGTATGGGTCTGCTTTGAGGATTCAAAAAATTTAAATAAAATTTGGGACACATGGTGTTAAACGAGATGAGGTAAGCTCCATTTTCAATCGAAACTATTATCTTTTGGGATGTGACAGAAACGACAATGTCCTCCTAGAGTCTCAAAAGAAATATCACCTATAAATCACATTAGAGGTGGAAGGATCAAGTAGTTGTCGGAAAATATTTGAATGTTCGTTGTTTAAAGAGCATAAATGTCATTAAGAATAAAAAAAAGAATTAAACTCGATAATTATTTAATATAGTGAAAACAAATGGTGATAGTGTAAATAACAACTTAAAAAATGAGGCAAACGCCCTCATACTACATACATAGTACAATATGTTCTTTATATGACCTCCTGTCATTTCAAGACACATATTCAATCTTCGTCTGACTTCTTTGTGAGCTGCGTTCATTAACTTTTTGCCATTTATCTCATTAGAAGCGTTTGTGATTTTTTTCTTTCAAATGATTAATATCTTCCGAAAGTGTTTTGTAAACCTTATTTTTAAAACCCCCATAAAAATCGTGTGTGTCAGATCTGGTGATTTTCAGAGCCACTGAATAGGTCTATTAATCCCAATCCATTTTTCTGGGAAAGTGTTATATAAATATTGTTGCACAATCTTGGCCTTATGTGGTGGAGCTCTGTTGTCCGAAACCATAAGTGTCTCCTTAGCTGCACAGGCACATTTTCCAGAAGTGCAGAAAGTTCTCCTTGTAGGAAATTTAGGTAGTTCACGCTGTCCAATGTATGTTCATAAAAATACGGTTCAATTAAATGCTTATCGATAATGCCGCACCATAAATTTACTTCAAAATGGCCTTGGATTTACAATGTGGGGATTTTCAATGGACCGGTAGTGTTCGTTGCGCCTGTCTGGCAAACTATTACTGTCAAACCGACTTTCGTCCGTCCAAACAACCTGCCAAAAAAAGTTCTGATCAACAGTTTCTACATTTACTATAATTTAAGCTATAAAATTAAGTCTGTTTTCAATGTGACATTCAGGCAAATACTTTAAATTGTGAATTTTGTAGTCATGATACCCCATTGTCTTTAAAATTCGTTGAACAGTTGATTTATCATGCCGTATAGAATTTCGTGGATTTTGTTCCAAATACTGAATAGTCCGCTGTATTCACATTGTTTCTTACCCTTCGGTCAATTATTTGATTCTTCCGAACATGAAGAAAATACATCTTCACATCGTCGCAAGGTCGCCTCCAATTTTGTAAAGGTTCTATGATCAGGAATGAGGCGTTCTGGATACTCGATATAACTCTACAGATCTTGAATTAGTTGTGACTCGCCGTAAATTAGCAGCATTTCAACTTTTTCTGAATGAGAAAACATTTTGTAAGCACAGAAGTTATACGTTTGACTTTCGTATTGAGAGTTGCATAAAGGTCACAAGTATTTTGTGACATTTAGGCTCTTTAAACAATAAACATTTAATTATTTTCAAACGACTACTTGATCCTTCCACCGCTAATGTGATTTTTTGGTGGTATTTCTTTTGAGACTGAGGATATTGCTTATAACTTTTAAACGAGAAGTAAAAAAAATTGGATATGTTTCTGGAAAAATGTAATTGATGACGTCATTAGTTGTTTCTCTCAAATCTCAAAGATATTACTTTCGATTGAAAATGGAGCTTACCTTATCCCATTTAACACCACGTGTTCCAAATTTTATTTAAATTTTTTGTATTTTTACACCATCGATATTGAGACTATCGGTCCTAGTAATATTGATATGTCTCTTTGAAACACCCTGTATAATAATTCAAATATGTTATTTATTGGTTAGTAAAAAATTGAGAAATTCTTCATGACACTGTGTGCTATGGGGGTTGCCTATTATTTGGCGCACGTGACGTCACTACTGAACGGGTCCACTGATGATTATCAAAAGAATTATATGGACTGTGTTTTGTCAGTGCATCTTTATGACACAATTTTTTCTACGCTACCACAGATCTTCGTTCATATTTAAAATACTAAACTAAATACTCTGTATATTCACCACATCGCTTGTAAATAGCAAAGTGATCATGAGCTTTCTTCTGAAACATTTTTTATTTTCAATAGTTTAACCTGTTCCTTCCTATTCAAATTCTATAATTTTTTTTTTTACGAAAATATACACCTTATTTTTTTGTATAAAGACAATATTACATTGGCATTGCAAGAATTGATTTATTTATAATATTATGTTGAAATAGTTATAAAGATAATGAGAATATACTGTCTAGGATTGTTTAATAGATATAAAACTCCCCTTTACATATCTTTATATCCTGTAATATAAGCTCGTGGGATTACGATGAGTATCTTATCAAATTTGGTGAAATACATTACAAGAGATGACAAATATATCTAAAACCTAAATACAATAACTACCTAAATATCATATATATCATTATGAAGCTGTATCTGTGTTGGAAATACTAAGTTATGCACATTTGTGGGAAAAAGTACAAAGGCAAGCACGTATTGGTGCCGTTGCCTACTCCTCAAAGGCGTTCTGCCATTGTGCCGTTGCCGCCATCGCAGGATTATGGCCTGAATTTTGTGATACCCACCAATCCCAAAGAAACGAGGTAGGTGACATTAATTCGTAAATACCGATAATAACTACAATTTGTTTAATTTGTTGAAATATATGAATACATTGACTTTACTTAAAATATCTTTTAAAATAAACTCATTTCTCCTCTATTATGGACTAACTATTTTAATTCTTTCTTGGTGCCGCGTGTGTAGAATTTTTAAATAAAAAGCATTTATTAATTAATTATGTTAATAAAGCAAAACGTTGCATGTCCATATTATATGATGATGTAATATTTTGGCGTTATCTAAGTTTGGATTAAATATTTTATTGATCTCTGTCGTCCAAAGTTTAAATATATTCAAACACAATCACAATATTCACACTCTTGAACAATTTGATGTAAATATGTACAATTCCCGCACGTATTGTATACAATATTTTTCTTACGATCATGACATTCTAATCAGGCGAATCAGTTTATTTGAATTACCAATTTATAACATTAATAAATAATTAAGTAGTTATTTAAACTAATAGAATATGTTAACGAAAAACATTGAAATTAAATGTACAATTGGTGGCATTTTGTAAATTCAGTGCTGTGCTGGTTCGAGAATGTTCTTCAGTCGCAGAACTCACTGTTGACAAAGTATGTGCTACAGGATTAGCCTTGTAACTTCAGTGATGAGGAAATAGCTGCTAGATATTGTTCTCCAGTCCCGGAACATACGGTTATTGTTGATATACTATGTGCTTCAGCAGAGTTTTCTTGAAGTTTCACAATCCTCAATGTATGACTCAGCAACCGCTGTGGATCTTCACCCTCTATGCCATTTTATGTTTGTAATATTGAACCCGGAGTTGGATAATAATGTGGCAGTAAAGTACCGAAAACAATATCCTGTATACGCTTCAGGGTTTGGGAGGCCCAAGTAACTAGTGATGTCATTTTCCCGAAGCTGTTGATACCCACACATTGCTTAGTCCATTTACCCCCTTTATACAATACGAAAAAACGACCGTGAGTGTTATCACTAGGAAGCAAAATAGCATAACTTCGGCATATTTAATTGTTTCTTCGTTGTTCACCACAAATTTTCTTGAAACATTGGTTTTTGTGTTTAGTATGGTAATAATAAGCGGGATGGTGATGTTTTGCCCCCACCGTTTTGCCCCGGCCGTTTCGTCCCCAGTGCCGATTGGCCCCCGACCGTTTTACCCCCATAAATAAATATGCTTTCATGAAATAAGGAAATAAACCATTTTTTTTATTTATATTTTTAATCTGCCTGCTACCTGTTGTCTACATTCTAATTTCTAATAAAACAAAGGCATCGTACAAGAGGATGTTGCAAGAAATTAAAAATAATCGGCCAGGATTACAGCCACGAACAGTTTTGATGGCTTTTGAGCCGGCTGCAATTTCGGAATTTCAAGAAGAGTTTCCTGAAATACAGGTGGAGGGATGCTTTTTTCACTTATGTCAAAGTATTTACCGTCGTGTTCAACGAGAAGGTTTGCAGGTTAGAATTTTCATTCTCTATAATCCGCATATGCATATTTTAAAAACATAATTTCTTTTCAGACACAGTGTAAACAATCTCATGAGTTTGCTTTGTGAATTCGAAGGCTTGTTGCACTGGCTTTTATTCCAGTGGAATCAGTAGCTGATTAGTTTGACGCCCTCATTGAAAATGAGGACTTTGCTGAAAATGCAGGGGCCATCGCTGATTATTTTGAAGACGACGAAATAGAAGACAAAGGCGAGTTCCCCTATTTGCTGTTGAAATGTGGAATGTATATGTTAGAACATTAAACGATCGTTTTTTCATATATTTTCAGGTATTAACAATATTGTGTGAAACTAACTACTCAGTGGACAAAAGCCCCAACCTGCGTTGAATTACACCCACAATATCTACCCATATATTTCTTATTATTAGATGTTTGGTATCAGAGAACATACATAATATGACTTCATTTATAGGAATTGTAGGAGATTTGATATATATATATTAGCTTAAAATACCTTTCTTAAACAGTAAAAAATTAAACGATCGTCACGGAACAAATAATAGCGTTGAAGGCTGGCACCGGGGCTTTCAAAATACTTGCGGTAATTTATTTCCAAACATATACCAATTTATAAATGGACTAAGAAAACAACAATCGCTACACAGGTATGCAATATCCCAATTATTGTTAGGTGTAAAATCAAAACTAAACCAGAAATATGCCATAATTGCTAAAAGAATTAAAAATATTGTACAAAGTTATGGTAGGATAGAAAATATGGACTATTTGTTTTTAATAAAAATAGTTATTTTAAAATTGGCTTCATTTTTATTTACTAAAATTATTGGGGGCGAACAAGTCGGGGGCAAAACGGTACGGGAGAGAAACGTCCAAGGGCGAAACGGCGGGGGCAAAACAGTGGGAGCTAAACGCTGGGGGCGAAACGTCATATAACCATAATAAGCACACCCCCTTTATCTTCTATATCGTGGATCGTCATATTTGCTAGTTCTTCACGGCGAGAGGCACCGACAAATCCAAATATCGTGGTTACTTTGGTCATAAGATATTTGTCTGGGGCATTTAAGAGAAAATTTTCTATTTCCCTTCTTTCTAACACTTTTCATTTTTTTGGCTAGTAACCAACATTTGATTTCTCCAAATATACCGTTAGCTTGAGATATTTCCCAATATCAAAGTCCTTCTTTACTTTGAAAAATAGTTTCAACATGGAATACTTCGACCATAGAGTTGACGGAGAGATACGTTTTGCAATATTATACAGGGTGAGTCAGTCATAATGTCATTAATTTTAACCACGTATTCGGAAGGCCTAATAAAGGCAGAAAATCGAAAAAATTGACTCGACCTTTCAAAGAATAAACAAATCACCCCATAATAATCGATGACACGACGCTCCTGGTACGCTCAAACTTTCTGATGTCGCAGTCATATGATAATCTAATTCCGATGGAAGGCATCGTTGCCACATGTTTCCATACATAACGTGGTCTAACACTTCCGCGTGAGTATTATTCAAATTTGCCACCATTTAGTCGCACTTTCGCATTTCCCGCATTTCTTTCCTCAAATTTAGAGATCACACCACACATTTAGAGGGGGGATGGAGAGAATACGAGCAGTAGTTTGTTTATTTCGGTCGTGTATTGGTCGTAAATTCACATCACAATGCCTAATTTTACTAATTTAGAATATGTGGAAATGCTAGTTTTATACGGGGAATGTTTACGAAATGCTAATGCCGCAGCTGTCGAATACCGGAGACGTTTCCCTAATAGGCTTCACCCAAGTGCGCGAACCTTTGTCCAAGTGTTTCAATGTGTTCGCGATACGGGATGTGTTAAACTCGAAGTGGAATTTTAAATAGGTTAGTACCATAAAAAGCAATAAATTTCTAGGCTAGATGTATGTAAATGCTAATTACAAACTGAATAATTATATTATACTTACGACTAATACTACAAATTCATATTCAATTGTAAAACGTAGTGAAAACGTAATATCAAAATTATTAAAAATAAATAACCTAACATTCGAAAACATTTATTATTAATCAATATTTAAGGAAAATTCATTCATGTATCTAGATAAAAAAAAGTTAATTTTACTCCTTGTCGTTAAATAACAGTACAAAAACTAGGTAACTAGGTTATTGACCTAGTCTTGGACAGTGTTTTGTCGACAACACAAGGTTTTTTTTATTACTTTGTATTTAAACACGTTTTAAACGTTTTTTATGTAATGTACAATCGTTTGCAATAATAATGACACTCTCTTAAAACAGTTTTTGAACTTCTGGAAGTTCTGAATAGAAATATCATTAAATCTCTCTTGGTAAGTGAAACAACTAATAACTAATGTTAAAAATTTAAAGCAGATTTCAATATGAATACGTCAGAAGTTCAAAATAAATTGCAAAATTCATTTTAGTGAGTGTCATTAATATTGCAAACGATAGTACCTAAATGGTTTATTACTCAGTTTATTATTAGATACGTTGGAGTTTTGTAATTTCAATATTAAATACTTTTTAAACAAACCAAGCTAATTTCTTTGCAGTCATAACAGTCACATTTGGTCGGACGAAAATCCACACGCTACTCGTCGGTTTAGCTTTCAGAGGCGATTTGTTCTCAACGTATGGGCAGGAGTTTACGGGAATCATTTGATTGGGCCGTATTTTCTACCGGAGAACCTGAATGGACCGCGTTACTTGCAATTTTTAATAGAATTGATTGGAAAGCGTTCATTGAACATTAACATTTTAAATTATTATTGGCAGAACTGAGCAAGAAATAATATGAGATTCTAAAATAGTCAGTACAATCGTTTATTTATGATGTCTAATGCCTAGGTAGGTAGGTACTAGAAAATATTTCAACTTGGCAACATTGCATCAGGTCGACATCGAATTGAACTGTCAGCTGTAACCGACCAAGGCTGTGAACGGTCAGTGACAGTCTGAAAAGGGGGTTTAAATAATGATTTGAAAATAATTTTTACGGCGTAAATATGCATTTAGATTTTTTTTAATCGCGTATTCGCATTATACTCATTATTCCCTATCTCCTCTTAAAATTAATGACATTATGACTGACTCACCCTGTATATTAATCTGCAAACACTGGCTCGGCCTATGCATAGGCAGCCTCTAGATCATAGCCGTTGAACAGTGACTCTTTATCCAGGGCAGTACCTACTAGGATTTATTTTTCTACTACAAAATTCAAGTTAAAATTTTTGGCAAAACCTGAACATAGGACTATATAGTTTTTAGTGGACAAACATTATTCTTGGTTATATTACGAATTCATACTTTAATTTATGTTTTATGACAAAAGTGATGATAATGGTGATGTTGATGGCACCATTAATAATGTACTGCCTTATTGATAACAAACTTGATTGATCGCAAAACAGCTAATCTATTAAAATAAATGCAGTACATTTCGAGCAGATACAAAATTAATGTATCAAGAAGTAACGTTATAAATAATATTTGCAAGAAATATAATTTTATTATTTTAATTTAATTTATTGTCTTAATGTGGTTTCTTGTTTAATATAATATTAAATTATTAATGATATTTATATCGAATACCATATTAGAATTCTCTGAAACATGTTTTTATAACTAATCTCTACAACCTAAATTGAAACAATACCTTTATGGTGCGATTAAAACTGTTTGTATGGTTATTTATCTTATCTTCAAGAAATATATCAGAGTATTATGTGTTTCTAAAGATAGACTATACACTTATGTATTTCAATTAAAGAAGGTGCTAGTTTTATACAGGTGCATTCCACATTAAATGAATAGTTTTATAAAGGCACTATTAAAAATTTGTTAATTAAGTGTACTCGGGTGTAGTGAAAGTGTATACGTCATTTAACAGTGTTAGTGATTTTTTTGGAGACGATTTTTCCTTATCTTATCAGGATAATACGTCTAAATAATATGTCACTAAATATAATATATTATCGTGGATAGAACTAAACTAAATAAATTCTACGAGAAGAAACATATTTTTGGTAATAAAAAATAAAATAAAAATGTTAAGTTGTATTTTTGGTAAATGTTCTAGTGAGACATATGTAGTAAACCAAGATTTCAAAGCAGGGATTCAGTCACAATCTACTGATCAAAAACCGTCAATTATCGGCACACGTATCTCTTCAAAAGAAATTGATTACTCAGTATTAGAAACAGGAGGCGATGGTCAAAATCGGCAAACAATTATTCAAGGACAAGATACACCTGCTCAAACTAAACAAAACGGTCGAATTGTGGTAACTACAGACAAAACAAGTACACAACTTTCACAAACAGAAAGTAAAAATCACACACAGGTTTCCCAAACAAGACAAAATGCTCAAAGTCCAACAGTTACCGAAGGATCAAACCACACACATGTCTCACAAAGAACAGAGAATGTAAAAACTTCAACAGCTGCTGAAAGATCAAACCACATTCACGTATCTCAAGTAGCACAAAATGTGCAAACGTTAACAAATGTTGAACGACCAAACCAAACACATACACCCCAAATAGCACAAAATGTGCAAACTTCAACAGCTACTGAAAGAACATACCATGAACACTTATCTCAAGTAGCACAAAATGTGCAAACGTCAACAAATGTTGAACAACCAAACCAAACACATACACCCCAAATAGCACAAAATGTGTCAACTTCAACAACTACTAAAAGAGCAGACGACGAACACGTATCCCAAGTAGCACAAAATGTGGAAACATCAGCAGCTGCTGAACGAACAAACCACACACAGATATCTCAAAGAGCACAAAATGTGCAAACTTCGATAGCTGTTGAAAAAACAACTTACGCACAAGATGTTACACAAAATATCCAAAATTCAACTACCTTAGGAGATACAAACAGTACACATGCGCTCCAATCAACACAAATTGTCCCTATTCCAGCACCTGCTGAAGAGAAGAATAAGACACAAGTTTCTCAAAAAACACAAAGTATGAAAACTTCAACAGATAAAGAAAAAATATATCAAACACAAATAAAACAAAACGGTCAATCTTCAACAGCTGCGGAAGAAACAAATGAGACAGAAGAGATTCAAATTAGCAAATCAAAAGATGAAAATAAAAGTAAAGAAACGCAAAGCAAGAAATTGCAAGCGCCACAGCCTCCTCGACAAAAATCTAATGAAGGTAAATCTATGTCAAATACACAAAACGGATCGTCAGTAGAAAATATTTCTATAAGTGATGAAGCAGAAACCGAAGTTGCTAAAACTGATAGCCGAAACGAAAACATAAAATCAAAATCTGAAGAAAGTATAGAGGAAGTTGCATCCCCTATAAAGAGGCGTTCTGGATTAGTACCAATACCTGTGAATTATGATGAGGATGCTGACTCGAAATTGCCTGTTTATCCAAAATCTCAAGAGTAAGTATTTTTCAATTAAAATAAATACCTACACATTATTTAATTATTTCCCACATAAGTTATTAAAACAATTTTTGACAAATATATTATTTTCAATTTCGTTATTTGCTGCATTAGAAAAGGTGGGATATATACAGGGTAGTTCAGAAATATTAGGAGAAAAAAATGGATATACAGGGTGCTTTCAAAAAGAAGTAGCACAAATGGTACCGGTGAATCTATAGCTAAAAAGAACACGTTTGCATAAAAATGATCTTAGTAAAAATCTTTATAAGATGCAGCCTTAGCGGCTGTAGTTGAAAAAATATATAAAAGTCAAATTTGACACAAATTTTCAGCAAATGCATGTGCAACTCCCGACAATTTTTAAAAAATGTCTACCCCTTGGAAGAAGTATAAATAAGGAGATGCTTATTTTAAAAATAAGAATGTTTTATAAAATATTCTAAATTTGAATATGACTAGACGAATTACTATGAAAACAGAGTATTAGGAAGACATTAGACACTAATATAATTTCTAAACTCATTGATTATTAAAGATAAGAATTTTATATAAAATATCCTAAATTTGACTATAGCTAGTCAAATTACTATGAGAACAATGTATTAGGAATTCAGTACTTGAACAATTGAGCTACTTGGACAAACTCTGTTTATAATGAAAGGTTCGAAAAATGTACAGGTGATCGATTATAAAACTAAGATTGATCACTATTGAAAATTTCAAAATAAATTATAAGAATTATTACATTATTAAAATTTGTTGCGTTTATACTACCACATCGTGGAAATTTGATAATTATTAATTAATTCATAATTTAGCGTGGTCCAAGTCCTTTATGTTGTTAGATATCTCCGCGCATCCTAACGTACATTAATTTTTTTCTTAATAAATTAATACTCCAAAATCTATAACTCTAAGTTTTTTTTCTAAGTTTTCCGTAGAATTCAAGAATGCAATAATATACAAGCTGTTCTGTTCAAAATAACAAATTTGGTGATTTCTGGTATAACCAAATGTGCTGGAGCGTTCTACATATTTTAGTTTCAATCGCCCCAGGGACTTTGCTATGTTGCCAAATTTTCAAATATTTTCCAGATAGATCTCCTTAGGATTATTGTTAACAACCAAAAAATTCTCAATAGTATCTACCTACAACTGTAAAAATTCGATGAATAGGAACTTATAATGAAGGTACAGAAAAATTAGTCACATAACTGTGATTTCATGTATTACATTTTTAATACGATCGTTATCAGTAGGTAAATTTTATCTAATCTTAGATTTATACCGATATATTCAGAGGCAAATCTTAATTTTAGCCCAGTATAAAGATGCGAATCCGCCAAATTCAAGCATTTAGCGATCTTTGAAAGCTTTGAAATTTTATACTGTATTTCTGCCCACTCCTTGATTGATGACTTTTCTATTGAGCATTGCTAAAAAAAGAATACTTTGCGTTTTTTGATCTTCAAATATTTTCTGAAGTACTCCAAATAATTAATTGTTCCGTTATCTGAATTAGTTATTGTAAAAGTTCGCTCAGTATTAGTCATGGTATTGATAATGTGAACTGTAATAAATGATCACTATCTTGTATTTTCATCTCTTACAATTATTCTTTTCTACAGGTGCCTGCTATACCCATTTTCACATTTAAATAAATTTCATATAGGAATTCGTTTAGAAACTTAATCATATCTTCGCTTGTAAATACCTTCGTTTTTTTAGGTCGATATCCAACATTTTTTCTTTTGAGAAAAACAATTAATGTAATAATCAATTCCATCTTTAAGAAAAATTGTAGATGTGAACATGCTTTTCATTTCTTATAAAATAAGCCAATACCACCTTAATTTTTCTCATTACACAATGCTTTGAAAGCATTTCCATACTGTTCTTCCGACATCTCTGGTATAACATCCGAACATCCTATCTGCCACGCATCTTCAAGATCGGAATCATCACTTTAATGCATTTTACAAAATTATAAACAACTAACAAAAAAATTGATAGGTAATAATTCAAACGACTGAACTGATTATTTTTCCAGATATGGCTACCGCAGTCTATAAATCTCCAAGTTCATTGTGTGCCTTTTGTCATTTTTGATAGTGGGATTTTGAGATTTATTAGTAAGATCTTAAACCATATAATTTGGTTATTGCATGGGTCGTGCAAAAAACTTAATATGTCTCACAATCGTTAATGGCTACCGGCAAAAACTTTTGCCTTCGACAAGGAAACAACCCTTACCGCTTTTGATGCTTAAGTAACTATAGAATTTTTGGCGAAATGCGATACAGCACAAAACAGTACAATATTTCTTCTTCTTGAATGAGTTACTATATTTTATAAAGTGTTTTATCTAAAATCGGAACGTATTATAGAGTGTCTTTAGGGTAATAGTAATCCTGACTGGATTTTCTTTTTTCCATTAAAGGCAAGCCTTTTTAGAGTGTTAGTCTTAATTGTTTCTAATTTGCAATTTCGTAGCAGTTTTACGTTTTATTCTAGTTGTATTTTCATCTTTGAAACGTATTTCAAGGAAAACTATTCGATTTAGACATTTTCTGCATAAAAGTTTTATTGCTGCTTTTGATGAGATATACAGTATTGCCACAGCTTAGTTTGTTCTTTAAGCTGTGGTATTGCCACTCATATTTCTATAGTATTTATTTTATTTTGTATTTATTAATATACATATTGAAATACAGAGTATTTCAGTTGGATAAAAAAGGATTAATTATAAGTATCTTTTAAGTGGCAATAGCTAATAAATATTTACTCGCTGATTTCATTGTTAAAAATAAAAAAAAATAAAAGAGATAAGAATTTAGAGTAATAAATTATTTTTATAGATAAGGCATATAAAAAAATCCTCGTATTTTGCTAATATTTGATTTACAAAATTTGCAGCGGAAATAAATTAGTTGGATCTCAACCTACTTACCCGTAGAAGGGTTTTGGGGTAGGTAGATATGAACATAGATTTATTTCAATTAAACCAGTTGCATTGAGTAAATTGATAATTCACAGTTTCGAATGCCCTGTTAAAATCAAGGAATACAGCTATCATCAAATAACCCTTATAAATTGCTTTAATCCATTCATCACACACATAGGTATAAAATAGCACTTTCACAAGAATGACTTGTGAAAACCAGATTGATTGAAATTACCCCATAATTTTTCTCACAATAATTTATAAATTGGTTCTTCACAGTAATTTCAAGCACCTTTTCATATGGTTAAACAGTAATTATGGACCGAAATTTATCACATTTATTTGTATTTAATACTTTTGAGGCTGTAACAATCCCCGAAATTTTTAACATGAAGGAAAGGTACCGCTACATAACATCAACCAGTCTATTATCTGTCACAAAAAATGCATCTGTTAATATAACCGTTGATATTCCATCTTCAATTCCCCGAAGTATTTTTTAGAGACAAAACTATTTTTTTTTAATATAGGGAAGGTATACACAATCAAAATTTGAAAATCAATCTGATCCGATTGAGCTACACACTCAGTGTATCCGTTTTGAGTTGCAATTTTGAATTTATGAATTATACTGCATAACAAATAATTATTGAAATTTAATTAAATCGTTAGTTATTTTCTTATTACTCGGCAACAATGTTTTAAAGTTCTTCCACATTTATTTAGGACTGTTTTGTCAATTGTATTATTGGAAAATTTACTAGACAATTACTTGACAATAAATAAAGTTCTAGTTTTTCTGTATCCACTTTGTATTTCTTATTGGGTAAAATCATTACGATAGGGAAATATATATAACCGATGGTAAAACATATCACCATTTGTCTCTTACAAATATTGAAATTATTATCTTAGCAAGGTGAAGTCATAGACTGAACCGATAACGACACTTATTGGTTTCCGTGACGTTATTAATTCTGAAGTGAAACTATACAAAAATCTGATACTGATTTTAGTTACCAGTAATTATGATAACGCAATAATCGATAGGTACAATTTTGATAATATTTTGGTAAGTAGCAGATTAAAAATGGGTATAGGTACGTGACGTGTAAAACTCAAAACAATTTTATGGTTTCCGATGACGTTATATTAATCATTTCTGTATAATTAATTTAAATTAAAAATTTCTTTAAGAAGCAATAGATTACTTAAGTATAGATACTCTATCATGAGACATGATAAAGGATGAACATACTAAAAAATATTTGAGTAGATTTACAAAAAAAGTTTATCTAATAAAATTAGGTACTTAGGTACTTTTATAGTTATTTATGCAACAAGTACAAAAAGTAAGTGTTTATTGCACGCGACGTGAAATTGTCCAACGAGGCCATCAGGCCGAGTAGGACAACATGCCGAGTGCAATAAGCACTTTTTGTACGAGTTGCATACAATATTTTTTCTACGTTCATGCAAAAACCAAAAAATGGTATTTAGATGACACTAAGTCTAGAAAAATGTGACGTCGATTTGAACGTTTATGTTTGTCATGATGACAAAACGCTGTAGTAGAATGACAGATAAATGCAATAAACATTTTATTGCACTAGTGCAATAAAGAACCACTTTTTCCACTAAATATAGTTCAATAAAGTATTGTTTTTTTGCATGAACGTAGAAAAAGAATATTTTGAATTATTTTTTATTGTTGCATGTATTATGAATATGAATTTCAATAAAGAAAAGAAATGAGTAAAATGAGTTTATTATAATATAGGTACCTATATTATGTTGCAATATAAGGGATTCAGTGGAAGTCTAATTAGTTTGCTTACTTGAAGTGTAATTAGTAGGTACTGCTTCCAAAGTCAAAACCAGTATTCTCGACTTTTAAGTATTAAGTATTTTTCTATAAGTACATGATCTCGGAATATGATACTGATTTAATAAGAGTGACATTTGATCTGATGTATAAAGAACCAAAGATAAAGGGTAAACATTCTAAATGAATAAAACATTAGTTAAAAAGTCTATAATCGAATTACTACTAGAGCCTCATGATTACAGACATTGTCTGCGTATTGATGAAAATTCATATTCGGAATTACATAAACATATTTCTTCATTACCTCAAAATGAAGATACTGCATCTACAGTCTTTAATTTTTCATCAATATGTTGTAGGCAGTTACTCTTCAAAGAGACCACGTTCTCGTGTCAGTCATTTTTTCATAACTAACTAATAAGTAGTTCACGGAATATGTTAAGATTGCCACTCCACTCGTCACACATACACGGTTTGGTTTGCATGCCAGAAGGCATGTGGACAGTTTTTTGGGAGGCTGAGATTGTAGACTGGCCAATACAACTACTCATGTTACGGTTTGCCGGCCATTTTGATAACCGGAAGTCCTTTTGGTAAATCGCATCGTGTATACCACTAACTATACGATCGTGATTCAGGTGCATCGCATCCCTTTTGTGCCGAGCTGATTACAGCCTTTTCCAAAATCATTTGCATGTCATTCTTTATGTGCTCTTAACTTGTTCCCTACTATACTATTTCGGTGTCAACATATGTTCTGTGGAAGATGTATTTTTATTAGCTCTTTTATTTGATGGTACTGGCCGAGATTTTGCAGAAAATTTTCGGCAAGACCGCGATGCGAGCGAGTTCAGCCCTCGACCTTCTAGTGGAAGCGTGTACGTTTAAAATCATAGGAAGATTCTTCAAACGAGAACGAGAGTAGCAAAGTGCTTACTTTCATTATTTCCAGATTTTAATTCCAATGACTTTTTAGTAGTTCAACTTAGTTTTTGCAATTCTCAATGCATTGGTGAGAAATGTGTACTAAAATTTTTCAAGAAAACTACAGTACATTTTACATTTCACAAAACGTGAAGGAGTTGTATTAAATCAATCACATAAATTTAAAAACATTTATATATTGTTGTATTAAATAACATGTATTTTAGTTTATTCAACATTAAAAAAAGTATATTTAGTTCTCCTTCACATATATTTACATAATAATTTATTTAATTATTATTTTACCTTTCTCTTATTTTAATGTTGATACACGCACATGTATTTCTGCAAAAGGCAAAATACAAATGGACCTATCTGAGCGTTTTCCATTTTTTATTAATATAGAACAATGAGTGGTAATAGTTAATCGTAGGTATATTTGACAGACATTTACAATATTTACGTATCTTTTTTACTTAATCCGTCGATTCATTAGTACTTTGATATCTATTTATTCTACAATTATGTAATTCCTCTTTTTATCTATTGTCTTATAATCTTACAGATTTGGTTTTATTTAGTTTTCAACCAATACAATTTAATTATATTTCCTGTAATTTAAATCTGTCATAATTTAATTTTTTTATTCTCAAAAAAAAATGTAATAAATTTATTGGTTCTTGCAAATACGGAATTTCAGGAAACAACTACTCTGCAGGCTAATATCCCGACCAGCAGTGAATTACTCCTGCACAACATCCAACAACAGCTAAAGTCATTCGTCGACGACTCCTCAGACATATACCGGTTTTGAGCGTATTAGCTCTCATCAGTATTCCATAAATGGCTCATAGGCCTGGAATTCCATATCTGCAACGTGACGTTATCGCCGTTTTGCGATAGAGATCGCTAGCTTTCAATGGTTTCTACAGCGATGTAGAACGCTTTTTGTCTGTTGGGTTTTTAGTCAGGCATGGAGTAGCAAATGGTCTCTAGAGGTAGCTCTGCTACTGCGCGTTACTTAATGGTTCTAAATAAAAAAATATATAACAGAGAATTGTCGAATAAATTTACTTCTTTTTTTTGTATGATAAATTTATATTCATTAAAAATCAGTTTTACATGCGTTAAAATCAAAAGACGTTATATACTATACATTTTTATATTCTTTTATTATTCTTCAAAAAAATTATTGATTTCTCAATAATCTTTAGCTATAGATAATATTTATCAGGATATAAGCATACATTTTGTAATTTATTATAAATGCTGGCTTGTTACTATTTTCTTTTGAACACCTTCATTCAATTTTATCTTATTACTGTGATGCCATGAGTCATGTATTATTTCTCAATTGTAATTCATCATTAATAAGAAAAAAGTGGCGTATCGATTAATTAAATCTAATAAATAATAAAATTATTATTTTTTAATAAACTAATGCGTATATTCAAAATATGAAAGCAAATCTTATTCCGGATGCATTCGAAAAAATTGGCACTGTCATGGGCATTTTAAACAATTGCATGGATGTATACCTTTAAAACTTCGGTATATATTACAATGTGCACCAAAATTTTTTTTTGAGCAAACAATTCAATTATGTAACATAGGTAATTTATTCTAGGGAAATAAATCTTTTTTGTCAAAAATAAATCGATTTATTTGGGAAGAAAATGTCAGTTTTTTTTACCAGTACTTCATAAAAAAACAAGTAGTTATTCATTTACTCAACATCTTATGAAAACTTAATTTTAAAAAATAATTTTCAAATTCAAACAATTTGTTCAAATCTGTATAAAAATAACATTTTGGAATAAAAAAATGTTTTTTTGTTTGAAATGAATGTGCATTTTGAATCACATAATGCGTTTTTCCTTGATTTGTTTACAGGCACCATTTTTCCCCCCGGTTGTTTATTTGAATCAAATAAAGTGTCGATGGGTCTTTGGGGGTTTAATTACTCTCGTAATGTTGCTTTTGAAAGTATCTTACAGGGGGTACCACATAATATATCTCTGATGCAATAAAATTGTTATGCTTATCTTTTCTTTAACTAATCCTAAAGCAAACATTTTTTAAAATTATAATCATTTGAACTTTTTCAGTGTCACACCCTGCGGAAACTCAAACTTTTGACCGTTTTCTTGATATTTACATTTAAAAAATTCAATACACCTCTTTTTACCAACCTTGTTGCGACCTAGCTAATTAACAAATTAATAAGTTAACACCCGAAATCACTAGAAAAACAGATTTTTTTGCAATAACTCTAGGATGATGAGGAGAAGCATTGCCACAAAGTAATTGCAAATATAATTGTTTATTGTTCGATTGTTGCAACCTCGCTAATTAACAAATTAATAATTCTTCTCCCGGAATCGTTAGAAAATCGGATTTTTTTGCAATAATTCTGGGATCAATTGAACAATAAACAATTATATTTGCAAAAATCTTGTGCCGATGGCATTTTCACTTTTTTCATGCTAATTTGACGCGACTAAAGATAGAAAATTGATATGATATTTAAATTTGGCACCCCCAAAAATTCATCGATCCAAAATTTGAAATCGATACGTGAATAACTATTACCATAAAAATGTACTTCAACATCCTGTAAATATTAACATTAGCTGTGGGTGGACTGTGCCTTATTATTTATAAATCACCCTGAGTATTTGTAAGTCAACTTACTAAATGTTTATCTCTCACTAGGTAAATTGCTAAGTTGTTGTCTAACTTGTATAATCTTATAAACATGCTCAGATATTCTTAGTAAATATATATTTTTGTTATTTCAGTACTCTGTATTCGTGTCCGTGTATTCATATTTTTTAAATTTTATAACTTTCTAACGAGAGATACCGCCCAGAAATACCGATAGCAGGTCTGTCCCCACAGAGCCTAGCCTGAGAACAACCAGGGCAGGTCAAAGAATTCCAGCTAATGCCAGGGATGTGCACTTTAATTCTGTTTCTGGCGGAAATCCCTATGAATGAAAAAAGTATTGCTAACTTGCTATAAAAACAAAACTTGTGAATTAGAGTGAAAAATAATGTTTCCACTTTTTCAAATATTTAGAATTCAGTTTTTATTTAAAGATAATTTCAATTTTACAAAAAAAATTGTGTAATAATTCACAAAGTGAAACATTTTAAAAAATAAGTTTTTACCGAAATAGTAATCGTTCTTAATATATTTTTAAAACAATTTGAACAATGAAAACTAAATATAAAATGTTTATAAAAACTAAAATGAAAATATTTGTTTATCCAAAAAAAGAAACAAATAATATGAGTACATTACGTTTTTAATATTAGGTATGCAGATGTAAAAATCTGCAAAATACATTTTACAACCACCGACAGATAGTTTTGTTATTTATAGAATTAGATTTTTTTTACATGTATCATTTCAAGAATACAGATTTTTTTTAAATTTGTTCAAATTGTTCCAGAAAATGTTTATTAAATCATAGTTTTTAGTCCACATATATTTTGTCATAACGATACTTTGTATTTCGGGTTTTGAGTATAGGATAAATGTAGAACTATTCATTGCTTTTTAAAGCAACGCAATTAATTATTGTCATTGTTGCTAATTTCTTTTTAACAACATTAAATCCTTCAAAATAAAAGAAAATAAATCATTCACATAACAATTATTTTCAGTGACGAGGCATTGATAAGAGAGGCTATAGAGCGAAACGACTTCTTGAATAAAATTATTTCCGGCAAGAGACTAGACGATGTCGTCAACGCAATGTACAATAAGGACATATCAGCTAAGGAGGTCGTGGTTAAACAAGGAGAGAAGGGTTCACACATGTATATTTCCGCGAAGGGCACGTACCAGATCCTGATCAAGAACAAAGTTGTCAGCGAGTTCAGCGATGTCAGGGTGTTTGGAGAACTCGCTCTGCTATACAACGCGAAGAGACTGGCAACGATTAAGGCACTTACCCCTGGCAAGGTGTGGGTGTTGGACCGAAATGTGTACCAACAGATCACTGTAGGGTACAACATCAGAAAGCAAGATGAGATCATTCAGTTCTTGATGAACAACGAAAAGCTGAAGGTGGTAGGAAAGGAAGCTCTACAAGAAGTTTCCGGCTTGCTCAAATCTGAGTTCTTCAAGGCCGGGACTCAAATCGTAAGACAAGGAGACAAAGGTAATTATATTGTTATTTTTTCTATTCTTTTCTGGATTTCTAAATTTTGCCGTCCTTAGACACTTCTTACTGATTTACTGGTTCATAATTACCATATTATCTGCAAAAGCACTTTCGTCCATCTATACTTTCTTTCAAATTCTGTATACTACATAAAAGGTTACCACAACTCTGGTAACATTTTTTTATTATGTCATCCATAAAAGTAGTAAACATGGTTGAATTTCTTATTGTCTATTCTTTTTTTACTAACTACGTAGTTTATACTATTACATCATCTTAATTTCCTAAGCTTTCCAATAATTTTTCTCTCGACATTTTGAACGTTTTCAACATCCATAAATGTTAAGTATGATTTCCTTTCCTGATTTATTAGATTTTCTGCTATCTGTTTAATGGTAAATATACAGGGTGTTAAAAAAGAGTGTAAAATATTTAAGGAGGTAATAGAATGAACCAAAATAAGCAGAAAAGTCTCAATAAACATGGGTCCGTAAAGTAACGGTGCGGAGATATTGAATGTTTTATGTTATTTAGCCCCTTTTTTTATTTTGGAAAAACGTTGTGTATTTTCTTATAATAGTTGGTTGATGTTTAGTGAAATAAACAGTACGTATTTGATAGTTGTTCTCAGTGCACTGGTTTTCTTTCGCTATGGCTGGTTGCTCTAACGCAGAATTAACAGACATGCATTTCATGTATGATCGTGCTAATGGGAACGCCACCGAAGCGCGACGTCTTTATGTTGACGCTTATCCAAATCGCCAGATTCCTTCACAACGCATGTTTGGCAGACTTCACCAAGAATTGCGTGATACCGGTTCCTTGAGCAAACAGTGCCATTTATCCGGAAGACCAAGGTCGGTATCCACTTCTAGAGTAGAAGAAGAAATTCTAGCACTGGTAGAGCAGAATCCAGGTACGAGTGTGCGGAGAATATCAGCCGAGGTAGGAATTAGTGGTTCTCTTGTTTGGAGAATCCTTCACGAGCAACTGCTTTATCCATACCATGTGCAACGAGTACAGGCCTTAAATCCAATAAATGATCATCAAGCACGTTTGGTTTTTTCCACTGGTTTCTACGTCATGATGCAGAAGACCCTCGTTTTCTTGCAAACATACTTTTTACTAGTGAGGCCGGGTTCACAAGAAATGGAGTGTTTAATTTTCACAATACGCATATTTGGGCCGACGAAAATCCTCATGCTCTAATAGAATCTGGACATCAGGCACGTTTTTCATTAAAAATTTGGATGGGTATTGTAGGTGACAGGTTTCTAGGTCCTGTTGTTTTACCAAATCGATTAACAGGCTCTGCTTACCTTAACTTTCTGCAGAACACACTGTATGAGTTTTTGGAAAACATTCCTTTGAATCAGAGGCAACAAATGTGGTTCCAGCATGATGGTGCTCCAGCTCATTTTTCCATGGCCGTTAGAGAGCATTTACACCAAACTTTTCCACATAGATGGGTAGGAAGGGCTGGACCTGTTTTATGGCCTCCAAGATCGCCTGATCTGAACCCTCTAGATTTCTTTGTTTGGGGATATTTGAAGACATTAGTGTATGGTACTCCTGTAAATAGCCTGGAAAAGCTGCAGCTACGGATTAATCAAAAGTGTCAAGAAATCCAAACCAAGGAGGGTGTTTTCGAAAGAGTTCGAATATCGTTGAGACGAAGATGTCGTGTCTGCTTGGAAATGGACGGAGGGCACTTTGAACATCTTCTGTAATTTTGTTTTTTGTTCGTTAAAAGCTTCCTTTGTCGGTTTATTTCTAATAAAATAAAATGTTTGAAAAACGAATAGTGGTCCATATCTCCGCAACCGTTACTTTGCGGACCCATGTTTATTAAGACTTTTCTGCTTATTTTGGTTCATACCTCCTGAAATATTTTATATCCTTCTTTCAAACACCCTGTATAGTCCTGTGTACTCCTGCCCTTCCGAAAACCACTTTGAGACTCGTATATGATGTGATGTCAATGCCTCTATAATTATTATAATTTTTATTGTCACCTTATTTGAAAATCGAGAGTATTACTGCCATTTCCCCATTCATTGGTATTCTGTCCTCATTAGACATTTTATTATATGTCTAATAGTTCATTTATTTCACTCTGCTCTATGTATTTCAGCATCTCTGGCGTACATTTGTACCCCATTTTTAAATTTGTTCATAGCATCTTTAAGTTCTTCTTCTGTTATCACCTTCTTTATTTCCTTCACAATTTAGCAGTGACTAAATAGTCGTACAGAGTTGCATACAATATTTTTCTACGTTCATGCAAAAATCAAAAAATGTTTTATTTAGATGACACTAAGTCTAGGAAAATATGACGTCGATTTGAACGTTTATGTTTGTCATGATGACAAAACGCTGTAGTAGAATGACAGATGAATGCAATAAACATTTTATTGCACTAGTGCAATAAAGAACCACTTTTCCACTAAATATAGTTCAATAAAGTTTTGTTTTTTGCATGAACGTAGAAAAATATTGTTTCTATTCGTATCTCTTCATTTCTTCCTTCTCTTCTATTATTATTTCCCATTCTTTTATTATCAACTAGTTTTTTTCCCTTAACTTTTAAAATCATTAAAGGTAAAGGTATTTCAAATATTTAATTATGCTAAATTGATATTCGATTAAACTGATTTACTATTTTATTTGAAGAAGTTCAACGTTTTCACAGACTTTCCTCCAGATTCATGAATCAAAGCAGATCTTTCATATTTGATAATTTTGAAGACAGCGCAGATTATATTGCTAATAATATATAATTTTAGCCGAACTAGAATTTTACAGATTGAGATATTGTCTCCATAAACAATTATAGCTTTTTACAATTCTTATTGAATTATTTATTGTATATGTATTTACAATATAATTTATGTTTGTTCACACTAGATTTACAAAATTGTCACTAATGAGACTATATTTTAACCATTAGTAGAATTTTATTATTTCTAACAAAGTACCTACGTTATTCGTAACCTTTCTGGAGCCTATGCTCCAAAAAGTTTACGTTGGTGTCATAAAAACAAGTTTACTAAATGAATCTTCTCGTCTCTTTTCTTAACTTTTGTAAGTTTTTGTAATTCTTCAGCCTAGCAACATTTATATCGTGACGGCGTCAAAGCTACAATTTTATTTTTTTCGATATTTGTAAATAACTTTTTAAAAAATCCTAAGATTTGCATATCTTTAGGAGTTTTTTGGGAACGAGAAATTCAAATTTGTTTTTAATATTGACATCATTAGTAGAGGGACCACTTATGGCACATCATGCTTCTTTACAATTGCAAAACTTTTTCACGGTTTAGTGTATACATCTGACTATTGAAACAATTGATTCTTCAATTTTTTTTATCTGGAAAAGATATACCTTGTTGAAGTCGTTGAGATTAATACACTAAGCTAAAAATGATGCGTCATAAGTTATAGTAACATCAAAATTGGAAACAAATTTGAATTTCTCGTCCCCAAAAAAAAACCCAATCTCCAACATGTATGAAAATATTTGGAATTTTAAAAAGTTATTTACAAATATCTAAAATATAATTTTAGCTTTAGCATCCTGTAGATAGAAAACGAGCAACATTCGGATAAGGCATATTTGGCTAAATCACTATTTATTTATGTCCCTTTATTACTTAATCACCCTGTATACATGACATTAAATTGCAACACTAAAACTAAATATTATTATAACGGTTTTATTGGCTAATATCCGTCAATATATACAATTATTGAATACATATAAAATGAGTACTTATATGACTAATCTGGATCATTTATTATCCTTAAAAATTGAGTTCAGTACAGTACAATAAGCAGTAGCTGTAGTCTTAATTAAGATCAACTGTTATGCATGCAGGATGTTCTCTTAATCAAAAGCTGCAGACATTGCTCATTGTTCCTTGAGTCAATTTATATCAAAAATTTAAATATCAGTTTTCAAGGTACAGGATATTTATTAAAGTTTCAAAAGATTGATGAAATTTGGTACGATAATTATTTAAAAGACAACATTCATTG
Organism: Monochamus saltuarius; assembly: GCA_025584915.1. NCBI lineage: Eukaryota > Metazoa > Arthropoda > Insecta > Coleoptera > Cerambycidae > Monochamus > Monochamus saltuarius. The sequence continues at coordinate 19,790,705 of CM046723.1, read as the reverse complement.
ATTTGACAGCTAATGGCGAAGACTCTGTGTACTTTTGATTTTAGACCCTTTTTATTAAGGTTTTTTTAGTTGACTAATTGAGTTAGTGATTAATTAATAAATAACCGTTTATACAGGGTGGCCTAGTACGGTAAAGACTATAGAAAATGGTGAATAAAAAAATCTCCAGGTCTGGTAGATGTCGTTAGGGGGTGTGATTTAGTTGTATTGCTGAAAAATAAACTAACCAGTGACGGAGATATGGGGATAGACGTATAATTCTTATTTTTATAAAATAATAGATCAACCTGTATTATTTTAAAAACAAATGGTCTTCTATCTACCAGAATTTCTTCATTTATAACATAATATTTTCATAGGTTGATTTTTCGAGATAAGTACAGTTTTTCGATACTTTTACAATAAAATAGTGAAAAATTCAATAGTAGGCTTTGAATTTTGGAGATGACAGATAAATAAATAAAGATAAATAATATCATTCGAACAAAAATATATAGAATATCTATGTTAAAATCTCAATTTTATTTTAAAACTTTGCAGGCCGTACCTACGTAAACAGATCCCACCGAGCAAAAGTTTATTAAAAAAAAAATTAGTTTCTGTAGTCATTACCATAGTAGGCTTTGCGACATATAATTACGGATCATTCTGTATAATACAATTACAAGTTTCATTACAATATATTATATTTCAGGTAACAAATTTTATATAATTAGCGCCGGAACTGTGACAATAACAAAAGATGGAGAGGGGGTAGTAGGAATATACAAAAAGGGCGATTGTTTCGGAGAATTGGCTTTACTGAAAGAGGATTGCAGGCAAGCCACGGTTACTGCAGATGCTCCAGGAGTCGAATGCCTGACCTTGACCAGAAAACAGTTCGTGGACCACTTCGGAGATATAAAGGAATGGGAATATATCAACGTTCGACCACAGGATTCCTTCAAAGATGGCGTAACGGAACACGGAGATATAGACCTAAGAGATCTTAAGATAATAAAAACACTCGGAGTTGGAGGATTTGGAAGGGTAGAATTGGTGCAACACAAGAAAAAGAGCGATCTGGTGTTTGCTTTGAAATACTTGAAGAAGATTGATATCGTTATGCAACATCAGCAAGAGCATGTATACAACGAGAAAAATATTCAGATGGCGTGCAAATCGCCGTTTATTGTGAGATTGTACAGGACCTATAAGGATAACAAATATATCTACCTGTTGATGGAGTCATGTTTGGGTGAGTAAAAAGCAACAAAAAGTTTAAATAAAGTTTTAGTTATTAGGAATACTTTTAAATGCGGAAAAAGAATTTTAACTAAAAAAAATACAGGACAAATTTAGTATTTATTTTTATTTAAATCAGAATTATTCGAAATACGAGGTGTGATAAAAAAGTAACGAGAAGTTTATAATATCTCGAATTGTATTAGTCTGATTCGATCTATATTTACATTGTTGTTTTGTTAAACATGTCTGAAAAATAGTTATACATTATTAGCCATATTGGATGTTTAGTCTGTTGTCATCTGCCACAAAAGCTAGGTGTGTTTTTGCATGATTGGGGATTATTAAAAAAAAATGGGCTAGAGTTTGCAATTGCATAAATGGAATAAATTGCAACAATATTTTAGAAATGTTAAATATTCTCAAAGCTCTATTCAATTAATCATTAATAATTAATTATCTAAAGAAATTAATCTATCTAAATTTACCAACCTGGTTTAATGAAAACACTCTATAAATATCTAACTTCACTTTTGACAGTGGGAACTCGAAAATTCAACCACAATAGATGAGATCTGATTCTGCATTTTTAGGATTGCTTCTTCAGGTGGCCTCCTTTAAGTTGAGTCAAATATCTAACTATAAAAATTATTATATAAATTTTAATTATTTGAAATTAAATATATTAAATATTATTAATTAAATAACTTAAAGGAGGCCACCTGAAGAAGCAATCCCAAAAATGCAGAAATAGGTCAGATCTCATCTATTGTGGTTGAATTTTCGAGTTCCCACTGTCAAAAGTGAAGTTAGATATTTATAGAGTGTTTTCATTAAACCAGGTTGGTAAATTTCGATAGATTAATTTCCTTAGATAATTATTGAATAGAGCTTTGTCTGTGGAATGGTTCATTAGCATACTTAGATGTTTGCTATCAGAGAGTATACATATGAGTTCATTGATAGGAATTGTAGGAGATTTGATTTATATTAGCTTAAAATACCTTTCTAATACAGTAAAATATGTTACAAATGTTAATAATAAAGAATATATGGGTAGATATTGTGGGTGTAATTCAACGCTGGTTGGGACTTTAGTCCACAGAATAGTTAGTTTCACACAATATTATTAATACCTAAAAATATATAGCAATCAGATAGGTATCTGATGATGTTGGCATATAAATTGGTTGATGCTATGAATTTCTTTCAGTTGCTTTGTGTACGAAAGGAGTGGAAACTAAATTTGTTCCAAAATTGTTGAATTTCGAACAAAAACAGCAGCGATTATCGCTAAATGAAACGATGCATAATTACTGAAACGTGTTATAACAGGTGCATAACGTGTCATAACACTTCCATTCCATTCTCATTGTAAAATTTAATGCAAACTGATGAACTAATCCTTGTGGCAGGTGACAGCAAACTAAGCATTTGATATGGCTAAATAATGTATAGATACTATTCAGACATTTACCAACACAACAACAAAAATGTCTAGTTCACTTATATTAGACATATTACAAAATTTCTGTTACTTTTTGATCACACCTCGTACATGCTATTAGTAGGTATTGTATACAAATAAGTGGATATAAATTGGGTCAATATAGAATATTCAAACTTCTTCCACTTGCTTTTTACGAGGATATACAGGGTGTTTTTTAAGTACGTGAAGAAAATTTAATATTTATGGATAAAATTAAGGGCGCCGTATTCTTGAATCAGTGTTTTCTACAAATACAAATAATTTTAGACTTGAGAACTGAATAATATAGAGCAAATAACCGGAATGTTATCTCATGCCACAAGCGAACATTCAAATATACAGAAGTAAAACGAATTTACAACGGCAGAAAGCGGAAAACAAATCTTTAGGTACCTACAGAAATCTTTCAAAATAAGTATTTATTAAATTTAACTGTAGATGTAAATGATGTTATGTCATAAACTTAACATAGTTCTGCATGTAAGATTGTTTACTTTTGGTTATAAATATGTGAAAATAATGGTTAAAAAGTGGTGTTAGAATGTGTGTCTTACAGTGGTTTTTAATTTGTTTTACTGAATTAGAAAGGTATTTTATGTTCTCTGATACCAAACATCTAGGTATGCTAATGAACAATTCCGCAGACAAAGCTCTATTCAATAATTATCTAAAGAAATTAATCTATGTAAATTTACTAACCTGCTTTAATGCAAACACACTATAAACATCTAACTTCACTTTTGGCAGTAGGAACACGAAAATTCAACCACAATAGATAAGATCTGACCTATTTCTGCATTTTTAGGATTGCTTCTTCAGGTGGCCTCCAATGGTAATTAATTTATATAATAATTTTTATAGTTAGATATTTGACTCAACTTAAAGAAGGCCACCTGAAGAAGCAATCCTAAAAATGCAGAAATAGGTCAGATATTTATAGAGTGTTTGCATTAAAGCAGGTTAGTAAATTTAGATAGATTAATTTCTTTAGATAATTATTGAATAGAGATTTGATTTATATTAGCTTAAAATACCTTTCTAATACAGTAAAAAATGTTACAAAAGCTAATAATAAGGAATATATGGGTAGAAATTGTGGGTGTAATTCAACGCTGGTTGGGGCTTTCGTCCACAGAGTAGTTAGTTTCACACAATATTATTAATACCTAAAAATATATAAAAATGCTTTTTAAAAGTTGTTATTTTATTCGAGCAGAATTTAAGTAGATAAACAAAACATCAAGAATTTTATTTCTGGTATCTATTAGTTGCTCCATGCGTTTTATTTTTCAAGATTTCTGTATCTGCACCTCACAAATTTGATGATTTTACGACAATACTGCGACCTTAAAGTAATTTGATTAAATTAATTTAGGGTTTCAAGGCTGTCTTTTTCGCATTACAATGTCTCGAAAATTAAAGAAGAACAGTTGTTGATTTCTAAACTACTTGATATATTTTTAATAAATGATCTACATTTTTAACATGTTGGTAAAGATAAAATAAAAAAATTGCAACTTTTCTAAATAATCACTGGTGGAGCTGGAGGTAAAGAAAATCATATGATTTATTGTTTCAAAACATTTTTTTGGTATTCTTTACCGTCTACTAATCTACCTATGAAATTTGTTAAAAATATCCCCAAGCAGTTTATAAATAAAAAATGTTAAATCCCTCGGCATGATTTTAGTCATAACATACCTTTCGGCATTTTCTACATGTACTTAAGAAACATCTTGTGTGTCGTACTGCAAACAAATCTTATTAATAAAAATATACGCCTGCGTTTGATTTATGTTAATATACTCTATTAAAATTTAAAGGTGGAGATCTTTGGAGCCTGCTGCAAAAACAAAAACTGCGACGATTTGAGGAAAAGGAAGCGAGATTCATAGCTGCCTGCGTTTTAGAATCATTCGAGTATCTTCACTCTAGAGGAATAATATACAGAGACCTCAAACCCGAAAACTTACTAATAGCCGTTAATGGCTATATAAAACTGACAGACTTTGGTTTTGCAAAAAAGATTAGTTCCAGAGGAAAGACATTCACATTTGCAGGAACGCCAGAGTACGTCGCCCCAGAAATAGTATTAAACAGAGGGCACGACAGATCAGTGGACTACTGGGCCTTTGGGGCATTTATTTTTGAGCTGCTGACTGGCCGAACACCCTTTAGAACAGACGACAGCAGCCATATGAAGACCTACAACAAAATATTAAGCGGTATCGACAATGTGCAGTTTCCTAGTTACGTCAACTTGAAAGCCAGGCATATAGTGGAAAAATTGTGCCGTCCTGTTCCCTCTGAAAGGCTGGGGATGCAGAGACCAGGGATAAAGGCAATCAAGGAACATAAATGGTTCTTGGGTTTCGATTGGCAGAAGTTTACGAAATGTGAAATGCCTTCTCCGTTTAAACCAAAATTAAAAAATCAGGTCGACACTCAATACTTTGACCAATTTAAGAAGGATACAGATATCCCTCCAGATGAATTATCTGGATGGGATACTCAGTTTTGATTGTTATTACTATAGGATTATATAATTTATTTTTTTTAACAAGAATAGGTGATTACCGATTATGAATGCCGAAGTGTATTTTTACAACAGCAGCTAATTGTCAATAAGCTTGTATGTATTCGACATTAGATATTTGTACTTGTATACTGATTCAATTTTTAAGAAATGCATTGTGACCTTTACAAATAAAAACAAAAATCAATTTTTTTCATCAAGTTCATGATATAAATCATTGGCATATAAATTAGTTCTAAATGGTAAAGCATGCATGAACAAAAATTATTTAAAGAAGTAGGGAAATTAAAATGATATTAAGGATAAGGATTATATGTTAAGATTTGTGATATATCTATATCTACTTTATTTTATATATTAATAAATTAATTATGAACAAACAAAATATATGTTTTCCAATCTGCTTCTCTTTCTTTCAGTATCAACGTACCTAATTTAAATTATTTTTTTCTCCATCAAGAGTCACCAAAATCTTTGAAAATCTTTGCATCTATATATTAAATAAATTGAGCCATAGATTCATGTATTTATTTGGAATAAAAGGATACATCGGTTGCTCCCGCTTATTGGCGCAGTATTCTCGCGCCGAGATTTGCACGAAGTAAGCTGTTAAAAGCGTGAAGAAACGAATATTTAATCAGTTATGCCTTTATTTTCCGGGTAAATGTCATTATCCTATGCTGATCTGGTTGTTTCGAATTCTTTAGATACCAAGTTGAAAATAAATCAAAATTTTAATCACAAAAGAATATAAGTATGAATTTTTTCCCCATAAAAGCGAGGACGAAGGTTTCCGGGACCTGCTCTAACTTACTCTCACTGTGTACGTGTCAATTGAAAAGTGTGTTATAATTTTCAAAACACATAAGCGCCTGTCGGCCCGGGCTACCACTTAGCGGAAACCTGCTTCCACCGTGTTTCTACCCTTAGATGTTGTTTCGACTTTAAAATACGTAACATTTATAACGGAAATACCTACCGCTATATTATAAAATTATTACGGTTATAATCAGTAGACTGACTTTTAATAACAAAAAATAGATCATAAAACATTGAGAAATGTTTGGTTATGTTATCTATTACTCCATTTTTTTTTATTTTAACACTTTATCGTGTCTCAGTAGTCTTGCGCTGTAGAAAATTATTTCATTATAGTTTAAGTATTATTTTGGCCGCATCAATACCGGATGATCAGTAAAGAATGATCCAAGTGTCAGGGCTGTATTTTTAGGGTCAAAATATAGCAATATAACTCAACTAACCTCAGTCCAAAAGTTCAAGGTTGCTGAATTACATAGTCTCAGCACATTTTAGTAATAAAGTAACTACGGACTTATTTGAGTCCCTTAAAGTCTTTTTTCTAACTCAATCCCAACAAGTTGCCATAACAACTTTATCTTATTTTATACAAAATAAACGTCAATAGTTATTTTGTGTTTACATTAAATAATGTAAATACATAGTGGCATGGTAATTAAAATCCGAAGCTCACTATTTTCGAGAAATAATTGCTCTGACCAGTATAATAAGAGATTTAAATGTGTTTTTGGAAGATTTAGCAAAAAGAAGTTGTTTGTAAGGCCCGCTACAGACTATGCGTGTATTCGCGATAGTGATAGTGTGTAGGGTCTTGTTCGTTAAAAATCCATTCATAAAACCCTACACACGATGCACGAATTCCTTACTACGCATCGCGATTCGCGGTTTGTAAGGAATTCGTACATCGTATGTAGGGTATTTATGAATGGATTTTTAACGAACAAGATTCTACACACTATGCACGAATTCCATACGAATCACGCATCGCGCATCGGGAACCGCGAAGTCACGTAGCGGGCATAACATGTAGCTAAATAGTAAAGATTACTTTTTTTATATTTAGGTACTACCTACAGATTCGGAAATTGCGGATCTTTACAGAGAAAGTAGAAATTGCCGCTTCATTCCAGGGAAGGTACGAACTTTAAGAGGGGCGGCGACGTGCATTGGTCTAGCATTCCCCACTACTACGGTAATCGGTTCCGTATCGCCAACGCCAATTCGCCATTACAAATCTAACTGTGCGGTCAGCTGATGCCAGTGTTGTCAGATCTCATGCATTCCGAATAAATCTCATGCTCTCATACTTTGATTACAAAATCTCATGCTTTTTAATAGACACAAAAAGAAATAATAAAATTATTAAAATTACTCTTTGAAATCTACCAAAACAAAGACCTAACGAGAAATAAAGGCAAAATCAAGGGCAAAATTGAATAGATAGAGGTAGGTATCTACAATATTTGGGTACTTAAAATGTCCTTTATTGTAGACTGCTCTCTTAATAATTAGCAATGAATACATAAACGGGTATGACAGTCTACGGATATGCGGTGTGTGTGCTGTATTCACGCTGTATTGCAGTGATTCTTAACTCTATTCCGTAAGGGTACCTACATTTTCTGGAAACAACAGATTTTACGACCCGTGAGTCACCCTGCGTCACGTCAACTGCGCCTCAACGTTCGCCCAGCCTAACAATAAAATAAATTAGAAAGGTTACGTGGTTAATAACTTTTAAGTATGTACCTGTTACTACCTACTTACAATGTAATATTATGATAAAATAGCAGAACATAATGCTTTTTAATGAAATAAAAATGGCATTACAAAAGTAATTAAAAATTAAGCTGTGTCAAGAGGTGTTTTTTGATAAATTAAGCCATCTCATGCTTTTTTCTCCAAACCTCATGCTTCTTTAAAATTATTCTCATGCACTGAATTTTTCCCACCTGGCAACACTGCTTGATGCAAACACGCTGTGGTCGAAGTATGCGTGTAGCATGACACAAATACACGCAAGCGGCAAAATACAATTGACCATCAAGATCCTCACTTTCCAAATCTGTATATTATTGACTTCTTGTATAAAGTTTTTTTATTATTTTATACTTTTAAAAATTTGTTTTTTTTTTCTTAAACAGCCACTGTTTCTTATACAGTTAACAACAAAAATAAGAAGTGTATGTAGACATAAAGATGCCTTTTTGTTCATGTATTGTACATACTGACAAGAATTCCTTATAACATCACACACAGTGACTTTTTACTGATTGGTCATACATCAAGAAAGTACAGAAGACTTAAAAATATGATAATTTTATATAACTTACCTTTAGACAAAGATGTTTCCGTCCAAAAATTGTCTTAAAATTTCGAAAAATTTGAATATTTTTAAAACGGTACAAAGAAGAGAAGTCCGTAACTACAGACAAGTAAACCGCATAGATATAAATTTATGTATATTATAGCGTCAGTATGTTCTATGCATTTTAATCAGAAGCTATATTTTTGTAATATATCAGATCTATATATATTATAACTCGCCGTCCGTAATTAGCTTTAAACTACAATGTCAAATACGAAGCTTCAATATAATTACATATAAGAAATTACTCTTAATTCTGGAAAGAAAACTTATCGTGTTTGGCACACTGTATTTTGCTGAACAAATACTTTCTTTCATGAAATCTATTCCAATAATTTATAAGTATATTTTACTTTTTCCTTTACCTTTACTATGGGTCCAAAAGTTCAAAATTCCAGATCTTCAAACAAGATTTCGAGTTAACATACACAAAACAAAAAAACACACATGGCACAATTTTCACTGACACTAACTATATTTTTCCTTAGAAGAAAATGTCCGATTCGTCGGAAACATATATCACGTGGAAATAGTACGACTGCACCGACTAAAGAATGTTTTTCGGTACATCTCGCCCTTTTTGCTACTCCTTGTAATATAAGAACAACTTGTGCAGGTTTTTGTTGAATAAGTAATCTGTGTTTTTATTTCTGATGCACAAATTTTATCTAATTAAATATGTACATGGTGAATAAAGTTAATGCAATATAGCTATACTCGCGTCAAGAATTCAGACGACTTACGTCATACGAACAAATGAATAATTCCATATATTTTTATCAAAATATTTAAGAAACTGCAACTGAGAGTAATAAAACTATATACTACACTAAATGTTTGCATTATAAATTACACTAAATTGCAAAAAATTGTTGAATTTAACGCGACCAAATATCGAAAATTACGTTGACAATAAAGACAATTGCCTAATGTCAACCATGACATAAGACGTCTGAATTCTTGACGCGAGTATATAACTTGTTACCTGTTAATGTTTTTGCTTCTATTGGTAAAAAATGTTATATGTTATCTCTGAAACCTTAAATGTTTAAAACACGGTTGAGACAGTATCAATTTTGACACGGACGTTGCTGTTTTCTAATTTCATAAATTTTCTCAATAATAATTAATTATCATCATTATTATGATTCGTTTTTTGAAAAATATACAGGGTGATTCAGTTTTTAACGAATAAACTTCGAGGGTACGTAAAACTTTGAAATATAATGACAGTTTATTATATAATAGTTATAATTTTGGGACTTTATAAGGAATGTACAGGGTGTTAAAGTTTGAAGAGAAAATTAGATTTTTTGGTTACTATTACTAAATTACTAAAGTAATGGAGATATTTAAGCCATACTTGGTACACAGTGTAGTTAGTTAAGATGTCATAAAATGTTAAAAGCACTTTGAACAACCAGTGGCGGAGATGTGGGCAGTTCGTGTCTTTGATTTAGGAAAAAAAATTGTATCGCCCTGTATAATGTTCAAGTTTATGATATTTTTAAATGCGTATTTTAATTTGTAACAAAAACCATAACTTACAATTTTTTTCGTATCTGTTACGGTTACATAGCAAATTTGACTTCTATCAGTTATTTGACTGTTTCTGTCGGTAAATAACAAATATTATATTATTAGAAATATTGTTTGATGCTAAACGACACCCGAAACGAGAAAATGTGTACCTGCCTATGATTAAATTACATTTACTATTAATTTAAAAAACTGCGCTAGGGACAAAGGAAAATTAATAATTTTCAGATAAGTAGTTACGAAAAAAACTAATTTGTAGGTATTGATAGTTAATGTAATTTGCAGTATTTTATTTTAGTTAAACTGTACTTATTAAATGTCTGTATTGTGAAAATTTGTAGTTTTTTTATGACTAATCTGAAAATTATTAATTTTCATTTAGCTCTAGCGCAGTTTTTTAATGAACAGAAAACGTAATTTAATCAAAGGTACAGATTTTCTCGTTTCGGGTATTATTTACCATTTATCAAATATTACCACAGTTTATTATACAGTTCGTCGAGTGAATGTTCCAGAGGGTGTGGCTAAATCGCGGCTAAATGCGCAATGAACACCAATGAAATTCATATGTACACGACGAAGTGGGAGAAATTCTATTTCTTGACAAATCACCGTGCCCCTTGACCGCGCGAATGTGCGCAGCTAAATGCGCAGTCGTCTTTTGGTCGTCTACAAAAAACGAAATCTGGGACCTCGACATCAAAGGAGCCGACGTGAAGACGCCGGACTGTATAATAGACTGTGATATTACTACTAATGAATGAGTAAGTTATTTACCGACAGGAACACTGAAATAACTGAAAAAGTCATATTTACTTTGTAAGCGTAGCAGATACAAAAAAATGTATGATATGGTTTTTGTTAGGAATTAAAATTCACATTTTAAAAATGTCATAAACTTTAACATTATAAATATAACTTTTTTTCCTAAATTAAAGATACGAACTGTCCATATCTCTGCCACTGGTTGTTCAAAGTGCTCGATACTTTTACATTTTATGACACCTTAACTAACTAGACTTGTGTACCGAGTATGACTTCATTATTTTAGTAATTATACCAAAAAATCAATTTTTTTCATCAAATTTTAACACCTTGTATCTTCTTTGTAAGCTCCAAAAACAATAATTATTATATAATAAACTGCCTTTATTTTTCAAAGTTCTACTTACCCTCGAAGTTTGTTCATTAAAAACTTGTATATATAAATCTTGCCGGAAGGGTATTGCCTTCCGCCCTACAGGGTATTTATTTTCGATATTTCTAAATAACTTTTTTAAAAAATGCAAATATTACGGCATACATTTCGGAGATCGGAGTTTTTTGGGGACAGGAAATTCCAATTTTTTTTCCTAGTATTGACGTTACTAGTCGTCACTCATGACATAACATGCTTTTCTTAAATGGCAGAACTTTTTTAACGACTGAGTGTATCCATCTGACTATTGAAATAATCCATTCTACTATACTACTATATAGGTACACCTTGTTGAAGTGATTAGGAGTAACCGTTCTTGATATACTCCTATCTGAAATATTCAGTGTATCGAGTAAAAAAAGTTTTCGGTTCTGCTAAATTACCTTTCCGCTGCAGCCAAATGCTACTTGAAAAAGTTATTCAGAATAGTAAATAATGGCAATGTGCAAAATTTTAAGAAAAACGGCCTACTTCCATGAAATCTTTGTGCTTTGATGAAATCATTGTTGAAAATTTAAAGATTACGGTTTCACTTTAAAAAAGTTGAAACAGAAACAGTTTTTACACTGAATATTTCAAATAGGATTATTTCGAAAACAGTTACTCCTAACGACTTCAAGAAAATATTCAAACATTCAAATAAAGGTAGGAAAATCGTTTGTTTTAATAATCAGATCGCCAAAAACAGAAACAAATTTCTCCAAACAATCTCTAAAATGTATACAAATAGGTGGATTTTAAAGTTTAAAAATTAGTTACAAATATCGAAAATATAATAATTTTAATTTTGATGCCCTGCAGATCGAAAAAGAGCAACATTAGAATACGGCATATTTCTTTTAATGGCTCTATTTTGAAGTCAGCTCTGTCTGTCCAATTATTAATGAATCGCCCTGTATAATTCAAACATCTTTGTTGAACATTGTATTAAGTAAATAAATAAAATAAATAAATAACACAATACAAAATAGTAGCAACCCTAACTACGATCCTATTTTTCTACAGTACCTATCCGTCTTAAATAAGCCATGTGTAGGTATGTGAAAAGGTAGAAAAGAGAGAACGGAAAAACAATGTCACCGCACTAGGTAAAATCCATATAGTCTGAAAGAGGCCCAGCTGATCAGAATTAGCGGGTGTCGCGGAGGTTGAGAGCTGCTTCGTCTGTTGTACATTAGAATAAATTTTTCAGTCAGAAATATTGTTATTTCCTTTCCCATAATCGGTTCTTTGCGTGTTATGAATATTTGACTCGTGGAAATATTTCATTTGTTTAAGATCCTAAGTCGCCACTTCACTGGTTTGAAATTGAGAAAGTGAGAAAAAGTAACATCCACAATTTTGTAATATCGTAGAATTATTTGATACATTAATTTAACTTAACGACCAAAAATTTGATGCTAAAATTGCAAATTAGATTAAAACCGCTTTAGGAAAACACTTGCTTTACACAAAATCTTTGTAACTACTATATTGATATTAAATATTACATTACATTAGAAACAAATGTTACATATTAATCATTTGCAATCGATTCTTTCGAAAATACTGTTGTGTTTAATGAATCAAACAAAACAAAAAATACTGACGAATATACATTTTTATTATTTATACTACTGTATGTTGTAAAAGGTAATTTGTAATGGCCAAATAATACGTATACTTATATGATTTAAATACATTGAACTTTGAGTAAACACATAGAAAATAAACAAATATCACACTTAGAGTTTTATAATACATTCTTCAAATTCATACAATAAATTTATAAATGTTCTTTTTACACACAAATAACTACCAATATAGTGATAGACTAAAGAAAAGCAATAATTCACATTAACATTCATTCTTAGGATGAAAATATTATGTTTTGATTTAATCAAACTTTGTTCGTAACGAATTTGATTTTGGTTATATTTTGCCGAATAGGTGTTCATTTGCCTCAGGCGGTATGTAACAAATCTGATATGCCACGTTTATGTTTCAGTTTTCTTCTTTTTACCCATTTTACAGTCTTTATTATTAACTTTACTTCTCCTTTTTCGAATAACTTTTGTCTCGCGAAAAATGCTTATAATTTGTCTTAAAGCAGCTATAAAATTTTATTTACAGATATTTCAATAAATCAACAATAAGAATAGTTAAAACAGAATACCTACTATAAATATTTATTATATCCATACTAAATATAATATCCATTCAAAATAAATCTTAAAATTGTAAGAGTAAACTATAAAAACAACTTTTTCTCTGAAACTTTTGCAAATTAAATTAGTTATAGGCAGTTATTTATAGTGATCAATACTTAATAAAATATTTTCGGAACTGGTTTACGTATCAAAATTCTTGTCTTAAGGCTTACGGTGAGCGCTCGATCCAAAGGGATATAGTTTTCGCTCAGTAACTCCTCAACCAAAAATGATAAAAATATTCGGTTTTTTAATATACTACAAATAATATTTTTAGTCGGCGCTGTTTTTTGAAATTTTGAAAATATGCAAAATTCATTTTAAAATAATTAATTTTACACTTTTACAAAATTTCAAAACACAGCGCCGACGTAAAATAATATTTGAAGCCTATTAAAAAAAACGCATATTTTTATCATTATCCGTTAAGGAGTTACTGAGCGAAAACTATGGGTTTGTTCCAACACAGCAAGAATCGATTCCGAACCGTCCAGAAATAGTCAGTCAGTTTAGTTGTTAATGTACTCTCGGCGAATGCGACGTAAGACGGTGTTGGTCAAACATTTCTCACGGTACTGAACAGCTCTCGACGGTTTTTGGAACAGATGTTATATATCGTTTGATAGAGTGCTCACCGTAAGCCTTAAGCTTCAATAAAATCGAAATATGATGGGTAGGTATATATTTATGATAAACTGGTTCTACATTTATACAGTCCTATTCTAACACTCTCACATAATATTTTATTATATTTGATAATCTTTAATTTCTATTAAAAGAAACTTAGTTCAAAATTAAATCAATTTTAAATTTAAGTAAAAAATATACTATTATGTCATTAATATTTATTAACGAGATAAATATGGAATATGCATACCTATATGGACATAAAAATAATTATTGTTACACTTATATTTCGCTTAGACTGGTTTATAGCAGAAATGTTTGTTCTAAATATTATTAAAGAGATAAATATATATTTAGTTACTAGGTTAAAAGTAGAATTATATGAACCATTTTAGAATTTGATTTGTTTCTACTGGCTTTTTATATATGTGAAAGAAACGATTTGACAATTAGCTTTATAGAAACAAGTACAAGCTTCGTAGAACATATTAACAACTTTGTAATTCTCCGAAGGTAGTAATGAAGATTCAGTGCGATGTTATGTATGCTCCCAGCTTCTTACCTATACCCTGTACGGATTGTGAACGAATTTTTCCAGGCCATTTTACTTCTGCTTCCCAACCAGTGCTTCCAATAACCTCATTTTCGCTTTCGTCTTTTTGTAAGCTGTATAAACGCTATCCATAGAAGACTTATCTTCTCTCTGAATCATCTTACCCGTCTTTAATTGCACCTCCATCTCAAACTCCTTTATTTTTCTCCGAAGCTCCTTCTTCTCTTCTGTAACTGTTTTCAGTTGTTCAAACAGTTCGGTCCTAGATAGTGAATGGAGATTATCCCCTATGGAAGTGTCTGTGTCGCTACTGTCAGTACTGATAGAGGGCAATACCGTCGTCTTCTCAGATTCCGTGTCATTCGATTGGGAAGATGAAGTAGGCGTTACGAAGTTCATAGTCTCGTTCTCATGAATTGTGGCTAGTTCATTGCCAGATGCACTTGACTGAAATAGAGAAATAAAATTTCATCACAGCTTAATTCTAATTACTGGAAGAATGTTTTTAAACAAGTTGAACAGCGTGTGAGATTACTAGTCTCGACGTTTTACAGACGTTTCAAGATTTAAACATAATGGTTTAGGAATAAGAAAGAGACAGCTGCACGTGATGGAGACTTGAATATGACTACTTCTGTACTCCATCTAAAAATTATAGACAGTTCAATGATCTAGTTAAGAAATTTCTCTATAATTGGAAAGTGAGTAAATTTTATCGTCTATTTCATATTTATCTAGAAGTTTAATATTGTCAAATAAAAGTTTTATGTTTAGTTCACTTTTTATTAGGAAATTAGGAAAAGTGGCAACGCATAAAACAGAAGCACAACTGGTATGTGAAGATACATTGTTTAACATATAATGCATATTTTTTATGACAAAATCCCTCGCACGTGGGCTTGCCTCAGCGAAGTAACATCCTGACATTCCATAACTTTAACGCAGTTTATGATTTTCGGGCGTGCTGTCTTACCTACGGTAATCCGTTTGTTTTATATATGCGATTTAAATAGGTGAGTGTTTTATATATGAAATAAGTGCTTCTTTAATCGTATAAGTGAAAGTGCAATACATTGAAATAATTTTATAACCTGTATTACAACAGAGTATAATCTTCTAATTAGTGTTATTTTTTTCTAGTAGTGATCTAAATATATTTTTTTGATGAGTGAATTGCATAATTTTTAGTATAAGTATAGTAAGTATTTAGTCATAAGGTTGTTGTGATTGCGTTTTGATATTGAATGAAGGAACATTTTTCGGAACCCTCAACGCCTTAAAGCAAAAAAAGTTTTCGTATTTTAGTTGAAAAAAAAAAATATTGCAAATTTTCAAGTGTCTTTTAAGAGTTTTTCTTTAGTTTTATTGGGTTTTGCCACACTTCTGAAAAATAATAAAGATTAATTAAATAAGCCCTTGCGCCAAACGGAACAGTCAAGGGTTATTTTTAAAAACTAAGTTTGCCTAACCAAAAATCTCGCACTGAAGAAAGCAGATAAGTAAAAAATAACAAAAATCACATCACTATCGCGCACTTTCGTATTATGACGTTTCGAAAAACTCTCTGTTTTCGTTCTCAAAATTGTAGTAAAATTATTAAACGTATGTCAAGTTTCACAGTTTAAAATTTGTTTATCTGCTTCCATAGAGATGTTAAATGATTTTTATTTTATTGTTACTTACTTTCTTCTTGATACAACTGTAGCCAACAATGATCGATGTTAACTGAACAGTTTGACACACACTTATCACCGTTCAACAAAATAATCGAGGTCTCTTTTAATTTTCTTTTGTTGCGTTATCTTCCTTGCTAAAATTTTTGCCGAACCCCATTGAATTAAATGACCGTTTTCCCAAGCGTGTTCGCAAATTTTGGATTTTTCAAATTCCCGTTTTTTATATAATTTTTATGTTCCTCAACTCTAACATTCATAGGCCGAGACGATTCTCCAACATAATGTTTATTGCATTCACAAGGTATACTGTTTGATTGTTTGGACGCGTTTTAGACAAAAATGATCGTAAAGTTTAGTTGTCTGAAAAATTGTTCGAATATTAAATTTATTACCGATTCTTCTTAGCTTTTCTGATAATATAGGAATGTATGAATTTTTTTTGTATGATTAATTTATTTTATTTGTCTTACAGTGTTCGTTTTATCTATAATATTTTTGAATATTCTATCAACAAAATTTGGAGGGTATTCATTATTTATTAAAACATTTTTAATACATTTTAGTTCGTTATTAAAAATATCATTGTTTGATGAAATTACTTTTGCTCTATCATATAAACATTTAACAACACCTTTCTTAATATCGATGTGATGGTTAGATCTAAAATTTAAATATCTATTGGTGTGAGTTTGTTTTCTATAAACACTTGTTTCTACAGAATTATCGTGTTTTTAATTAAAACATCTAAAAATGGTAGCATATTATTATTTTCTATTTCCAAAGTGAATTTTATTGTTGGTTCTTTATTGTTAATATCATTTAAAAATTCATGTAATTCTGTAACAGTAAAAGGCCAAATTGCAAAAATGTCATCTACATATCTCCACCAGATAGTCTTAAAATTGGTGATAATGATGAGCCCATTGCCATTTCGAAATTTTGTTGATAAAATTCATTGTTTAATTGAAAATATGTTGTTTTTATACATAGACTTAGTAATTCCATTATACATCCTACATTTAATTTTGTTCTGTTTGTCAAATTGATATCATTTTCCAGTTTATTTTTAATGATATTCAGTGTTTTGTCTACTGGTACGTTAGTGAATAAACTAACTACGTCAAAACTCACCATTAAATGATTGTTATTAAAGTTATTTGGACAATCCGATTCTTATATTAAAAATAGCAAACATCTTTTAGAAAAGATTTCTTCCTCAAATAAGTTTAATAATAATCATTTATATTTTAAAAGATCGGCGTCTAAAGCATGAGTAAATAGATACATGTTGTGATTATACAACTGTTTAAAAATCAAGCATTTACAGAATTTTGAGAGAAGAAAAAGGGTATGAAGAAGTACAAAAGTTAAAAACAAGCAAAAAAATAAATGAAGATGCCAAATATGCCATACGACGAACCGTTCACACTGAATGAATTGCCAACGTTAGAAAAAGTATTGCAAGCTATTGGAGAAAACAACAAGTTCTAAAATGAGCAAGGACATATAGAAAAGAGTTTTACATAACATTTCAGTACGGAAAGGTTGATAGGGAGTTTTCTGATGATCTTGACAAATATGATACACACAAGAAAAATAAATAATATCGGCAATAAAGAAGAAAAATGTACTACATAGATGAAACATGGGTCAATGAGGGACAGTTCAAAAAATGTGGCAAGATGGCAATGTGACAAATACTCGACAAGCAGCAATATAAGGTCTACAGATTTAAGAATGCCTTTTGGAAAAGATCGTCGTCTGATAATGACAAACACATGAAGTGATTGCGGATTTCTGGAGAATCGTGATCTGATTTTTCAGTAAAAAAAGATTACCACAAAGATATAATACAGACGTTTTTAGAACCCCAGTCTGTCGTCGTTATCGATAATGCTCCATACCACAGTCGAATATGTGAAGAAATGCCGACAATCATGAAGGAAAGCAGAACTTCGAGAACAGTTACCAGAAAAATTATCCCTATTGATGAATACGAACTAAAACCCAAAATGAAAATTGTGCCAATCCAAAAAAAGAACAAAAAATGCGGGATTTAGATCTTGAAATCGATATGATCGGTCCACTTACAATCCATATTGGAAATAGTGATAGTGATAGTAGTGATGGCAGTGAATGCTAATAAAGG
Organism: Monochamus saltuarius; assembly: GCA_025584915.1. Lineage (NCBI taxonomy): Eukaryota > Metazoa > Arthropoda > Insecta > Coleoptera > Cerambycidae > Monochamus > Monochamus saltuarius. The sequence goes on along the minus strand of CM046723.1, from coordinate 19,772,338 downwards.
TTATACCATGAGGTTGATTTTGGAGATATTTATTTAAATTTTTGTTATTTAAATATTGATTGTTTGTTTTATTTTTACTTGAATAAGTATTTTTTTCTGTTGATTTTGGAGATATTTATTTAAATTTTTGTTATTTAAATATTGATTGTTTGTTTTATTTTTACTTGAATAAGTATTTTTTTCTGTTGATTTTGGAGATATTTATTTAAATTTTTTTTATTTATATATTGATTTTTTGTTTTTATGTGAGAAATGCGACTACTGGTAGACCACCCACCAAAAAAATGGTAACGTGCCATGTTGAAGCAATACTTCATTAATGGCGTGGAAATTTGCTTATACCTAACAACAAAGCTATGTAAAACCATAAACATGCTATGTTTATTTACTTGACAGCAAAAAATCTAAACATATATATTAATGCTAATTAAACATTATTAAAATATCTCCATTCTTGCTTATACCTATGCCTTAACCTATATTTACTGATCATTTGTAATGTTTTCAGAAAAGTAACACGTACGCCTATGCTTTAGAGTACATACGCTACATTTGCAGGTCGACTGTCTATAATTTTTAGATGAAGTGTAGGATCAGAATTCCGGAAATCTGTAGTCCTGTGGGGAGAACCGCTGAGAACCGGAAGCGACTGACATTGCGGCATATATAATCCAAATTCGTACTTTTTTATGTTTTACTATAATTCCTAACTAAAAACATTGTTTCTAAAACTACCCAAATAATAATTAATAAGTATTAGTAACGTAAAATATTACCATTGACACTTTGGCAACCATTCTTTTCAACACCCTGTACCTATCATAGAATGGTCTGACTATATCTCGATCTTCCTTATTGTTCGGTCGGCCGTGTATAGATTCCAAATAGAGCAGTGCCTTCTGAATAGCAATTTTTTCATCTAGCAATTGCTCCGATGACATTTGTTCTATATTATAACTTCTGTTTGCCGAATCTCTCTTCGCAGCCAGTTTCTAATAAATAGAAATAAATCTTTATCCTTCGAATATTTTGTGATAATAATAATGATAATAATAGTAAATATGATAATGGTAACGATAATGATAACGATAGAGATAAGGATGGGGATAGGGATAGTGATAACGATAACCATAGGGATAGGAACAGGAACAAAAGCGTCGTTTGGGCGGCAACTGCCCCCCTTGCAAAAAAGTCTGCGTTATCAAAAAAATAAAATTTACTAATTTTTAGACTTATACCTTAGGTACACAACATTTGTACACTATGCGTTCTGTTTTCTTTTTCTTTTAATAGGTAGGTACCTAATCGTAATACGCATTATGACTAAGCGCCGAGCTCAAAAAATGCTAAATACAAGCCTGCAGGTTGCAGGCAAAAGCCTCATAATTTCGAGTGGATGTTAATGTTGCGCGCATGCGTTACTATTTAAATTGACTCTATTTAGCAGTATTGTTGGATGTGTCAATTTTAAATATCCACATGCGTTCTGAAAAAGGTCCGATTTTACCCATTATTATCCACTGAAATTAAGTGAAAATGCATCTAGCATTACATTTTTTAAATACATAGGTATATGTTAGAGCCATGGTTAGAGGTTAACAGTAAACCAGTACAGCCACAACAATATTTACACACGCCAAAACTTGGTTCGAAGAGTGAAGGTTCCAGAGGTTGTGGTTAAGGGCGCCGTATTCCTGAAAAAGTGTTTTCTACAAATATAAATAATTTTAGACATTTAAGAACTGAATAATGTAGAGTTTAGCAAATAACAAGGATGTTATTTCATGCCACCTGCAAATATTCAAAGGTACCGAAGTAAAATCAATATTTAACATCAGAAAGCGATCTATCCAATGAATTTTTAGGTACTGAAATCTTTCAAAATACGTATTTTTTTAAATTCAACTATAGATGTAAACATTGTTATAACATAAACTTACATATAGTTCTACATATAATGTTCACTTTTGTTTATATGTATGTGAAAGTAATTGTTAAAATGTGGGGTTAGAATGGCAAAATAATGTGTGTATTGCAAATGCTTTTTAAAAGTTATTATTTTATTTGAGGAAAGTTTAAATAGTAAAAGTGGATAAACAAAACCTCAATAATTCTATTTTTGATATTACTTTTGCTCTACGAGTTTTATTTTTCGAGATTTCAGTACCTAAAAACACCACAAATTTGATCATTTTACGGCGAGAGATACGGGCACCTTAAATGCGCAATGAACAACAATGAAATTCATTTGTACACGGTGAAATGGGAGACAATATGTCTCTTGACAAATCACCGTACTTCTTGAGCGCGCAGTCGTCATTTGATAAAAAAAAAAACAAAAAACGAAATCTGGGATCTCGACATCAAGGGAGGCGACTTGAAGACGCCGGACTTTAATAGACTGTAGTTATAGTTATCTCTTTCTTCCATGCCATGTTACTAAAGTTTCCAAAATATCCGAAAAGATCTGAAATATGTTTGGATCCGAAAAAGATCCGAAGTATAAAAAAAGTCCGAAAATCGGACTTTTATCCGCCAATTAACAACACTGCTAATTAGAGGAGAAACAGAACTTCTGACATCTGACATGTATTTTGATTGTATATATGGATGCGAAATCAATCGCTGATATGATAGTAATATCTTTAAAAAAAATTATTATGTTATAGTACCTATAATATTTTATTGATATGTTTTTGAAGATATGATGCTTAAGAATTGTATGGACCTTATACAGGATGTCCGGAAAGTAATGGGACCCAGCTTAAACATAGCTTCCTGTGATCAAATAGAACCGATTTAGACAAACTTAGCTTAGTTCAAAAGTGCCTCGTTTAAATATTACAGGGCTTCAAAGAAAAAACATCTTTTCTTGTTATGGGCATAATAAAGAAACGTCCAATCGTGTTGAAATTTGGTAGTTATGTTTTACATAAGCACAAGCATTGCGAAGGAGTAAGTAATCCCGCATATCGGAGAGGGCGCTCTTGGCAGTTTTCTTTATCGTATCTTTTTTGTTGGTCTTATTCTCATACGCTTGACTGAAAATTATGATGGAGAAATTAATTTTGCGTAGAAAAGCGATACTTGTTCCATGTTGGTACAATGCACCGTTTTCGGTAAAAACGCGTTTCAAAACTTCCGCACCTTAAATTACTTTCTCAATCGATCAAGTTACTACTTGCCAAACTTACGCGTTTTATCGAAAACGATGCATTGTTGCAACATGGAACACGTAATAAGAAAACCATTTTTACTTGCCTAAATCGGTTGTATTTGATCACAGGAAGCGATGTTTAAGCTGGGTCCCATTACTTTCTGGTCACCCCGTATATCCCTATTAAAAATACATAATTTTTTTGTTTCCGGTTTAATATTTTTCTGCATTTGCCTCTCCTTGAATAAATTTGTAACGACGCCCATGGACAGAATAGGGATTGGGAAAGAGATCGAGATAGGTAAGGATACTGATAGCGATAATGTAGTTATAAAGACCATGACAACGAAAATAGAAATGACAGTGATAATAATAATAACAATGGTGCTAATAATAATAATAATAAACAATTATTATTAATTAATAAATAAGTTTAATGCTACTGAGATTTATTGATTTACCTTATCGATTTCCTTGATCGTATCTTTCAAATTAACCGCACCTGTCTTTTCGGTTTCGGTTTCGGATCCACCAATTAATGAACAATTGTTTGACACTTCGTTTAGTTGTTTCTGTTCTTTTCTTAGTTTACTCAGATCAGTGTAAATTTTTTTCATGGTTTTATCATTCATTTTCTCTACGTGTGACGGTTTGAAGCCATGCTTTAACTCAAATTCAATCTCGTATTTTTTAATTTTTTTCTTGAGGCTATTTATTTGCTTTGTTAATTTTTGTAGCCTCTCGTCCACGGGATTTTGAGGAGCCTTATCAAGAGAAGACGTCATTTGCGGTACATCTGGATCTAGGTAAATTCTGTGCGTTGCTATAATAGAATTTCTAGGAGAAGACAGTAGGCGATTGGAAGCTATAGATATACTGGGTAATGTTTCGGTGTTTTCATTAATCTGTATAGTGGTGTGAGAGAGTAGTGGTTCGCAACAGTCCACTTGTTCATGTAGAGTTGTCAAATCCAGAACAGGAGATATGAGTGTCGCTGTTGGACTTGGCGAGCGCTCCCTTTCTTCTCTGTGCAGTTGAAGGAAACTTATTGCACTTGCTGCTTCATCATTCGTAGTATCAGTGTCAGTTGACTGAGTACTTTGTGATATACTTATCTTCTTGTTCTCTTTGTTGTCATTAGGCAGTTCTGGTTTGAATTTAGTACGAGATATGCATCTAATTTTCAATCTCTTGTTGGGGTGTTTCTTTTTTAACATTAAAGGTCTAGCAAATCTTTCGTGAGATCTTCTTCTTTCGTGTTCGAAATCTTCATAGGCCAATAGTTTCTCGCTTGGGACCGATCTTTTTGGAGACACGTTAATTTTTTCTATGGAAGCAGATTTTTGAAAATCTTCACTACTAGACACTCTCCTTATGTTGCTCTTATTTTCTATGTGCTTTTTATGGGCTGGTCGCTCTTCAGAATTAGACCTAATGACTTTTCTGTCTTGACATAGAGAACTGATGCTTTCTTGGCGTTCTTTTCTCTTCCTGGCTTTGCACGAAGCCTTAGCTTCATCGTAGGTAGTAGGAATCGTTTGAACTTTACTGGTGAGCGTACCTGATGCAATCCGTTTCATCTTTCCTATTTTCATTTCGTAATCTATACGAGGTGTCAATTTCGAGACAGTCTCCTCCTTCCTAGCGGGCCCTTTCATTCTTTCCACTGCAATTAATAAATGTAGGGTATCTTATCAGGAAAAAAACTGAAAAAAGCAGTAGTGTCCTATGTTCTATACTAAAGACATGGTGTTGAATCTTCAAATGCGTCGCCATTCAGTTCATATTTTGACTATTAGATATTCCTATGGGTAGAAATACAATGAAAACAAGTTTCCTACTGCCGCTTATCGGCGCGGTGTTCTCTTGCCCAGACCCGCACAGAGTGAAGGCTGTTAAAAACTGGGAGAAATGATCTTATTGGTTTAAACACAATGGAAACAGGTTTCCTACTCGCGCTTATCGGCGCAGTTTTCTCGTGCTCAAATCCGCACAGAGTAAAGGCTGTTAAAAACTGGGAGAAATGATCAGTAGTGCCTTTATTTCCTTGCAAAATGTCATATCTGATGTTGATCTAATTATACTGAATTCTTTTATTACCTAAGTTAAAAACAAACAAAATTTTAATCGTAATGGAAGAAATACAGTAAATTTTAGTGCTTCCACTGTGTACGTGTCTATTTAAAAGTAATAAGTGTTATAATTTTCAAAGCATATAAGCGCGTGTCGGCGCGGTAAGTAGGAAAGCTACTTCCACTGTGTTTTTTCTCTATGACGCAAGTATCAGGAATTTCAATGATTTTAACATACCAGTGATAGCGGGAACTGAACTAATTCTTTCATTAAATATTCCTGCTAAACGATTACTCAATATAGACCACTATGATGCTATGCATCGTATCTACGTATCTACGGAACGATCGCTTTTTAAGATTTACAGTGACTGCAACATAAAGGTTTCCAAGTTAACACATATACTACTTTTAATGGGGCGAGCCGGTGGACTACAGATAGGAATTTTGGGAGGCATCAGTGATTAGGTCGTGGCAATATAAGGCAATAAATGTTTTTATCTAGAAGCATGTGTAAGGGACAAGCTATTAAGCCGTCGTAATTTTACAAAATATGATACAGATTCAGCGTGGAAACGTTTATGTTACAGCTAAGAAATAATATTGAAAGTATATTTAATTTCGAATACGGTAGCAGTTTGGATGTTTGTCACTGAATAGAGCATAACGTTGACTATAAATACAAATTTATCTTTGAACATGGGACAATTTAATTTTTAATCATAATTTTGTCAACTAACTCATAAGATGCAAAAGCAGAATTCCGGTAAACAACTACTCTGGGGGCTAATGCCTCCACCAGTATTCAGTTACATCTTAAAACCCTAAATCAAACAGCTAAAGTCACTCGTCAGCAGCACACTAGACATATACCGATTTCGAGTTTATTAGGTCCCATCAGTATGCCATAGATGAGGTATCTGATGAATAACCCTAGCTGTCTAACTCTATAGGAGAGTCCGCAGTGTGGGTTTCTTAGCTCTTATCTATTATAGGTGAGGCAAAGGAAAATATTGTTTTGATTTATATTCCACATGCATAGTTACCTTTTGGTTTTCCTTTCGGCACAGGGCACGTTTGTCGTAACGACTAGAAAATTTACAGTTAGCGCTATAAAATATACACAAGGAGAAAATATGTATGGTAACGACAAAAATATCAACGATTTTGCTGAAATGATTATGATGTTGAAAACAAAGGGTTCATATCTCTATCACGACACATCGCAAATCTATGGCTGCTTTAGGAAGTGTGTTGATACCAGTCGAAATTTTAGCATGTGGCTGGGTCCACCACACTCTACGATTTACTTGCTCTGGGAAACGTCGACTCTTCAGAAACCTGAAAAATATGTCACAATTAGTCTGCGGAAGTAATAATAGTATCAGTGGCGTAGACGTGGGCGAAGTCGCATCAGCCCGCCATTGGATGCTGAATAAACTGAATATTGTGACACATAATAGCTACAAGCAAGGTCACAGTGTGCACCAATTTTTTTTCAAATATTTTCATACAATCGCCCACGCCTAGCTACGCCACTGAATAGTATCTGTTTATTGAAATAGGTTATCCTAATATACAATTTAATTTTACAGGTATCTGACTCAGCCTAAACATTTATACCATTTTTACTTAATTAATCTTCTCAACCTATGCTTAATAGTTATTTATGCAACAAGTACAAAAAGTAAGTGTTTATTGCACGCGACGTGAAATTATCCAACGAGGCCGTCAGGCCGAGTAGGACAACACGTCGAGTGCAATAAGCACTTTTTGTACGAGTTGCATACAATATTTTTTCTACGTTCATGCAAAAACCAAAAAGTGTTATTTAGATGACACTAAGTATAGGAAAATGTGACAACGATTTGAACGTTTATGTTTGTCGTGATGGCAAAACGCTATTGTAGAGTGACAGATAAATGCAAAAAACATTTTATTGCACTAACGCAATAAAGAACCACTTTTTCCACTAAATATAGTTCAATAAAGTTTTGTTTTTTGCATGAACGTAGAAAAATGAATTTAAGGACTCTGTATATTTTATTTCAGCAGGCAACTTATTGAATTCATTGAAACCCTTGAAATATAATGAATTCATAGTACTCTTATTATTAGTTTTGGAAATGTACAAATTTTTATTATTTTTTGTAGAATGTGATGGATATCCTCACCAACGACAACATTTTTATGAAACTATTCTGGAGCTGATTTATTAAATATTTTGTACACAAAAATCATTGTAGAAAAATATAACTTTTATTCAGCTGATAACCAATTTAACGTTTCCAATATATTTAATACATTTGTAAGACAGTTCGCTGTTAGTATATTTCTCATAGCGCGATATTGTAGTTTTTTAAATTAGTTTGGTTTATTAAGGTTAAACATATATGTATAGAACCGATGCACACTTATCAAAATGAGATTAGATAATAGACTGAAATACGGTATTTTTGTTTTGAATTGTTGGATTTCAAGATACTCGCCCAAAAAAGTATAGTTTCTTGAATATAATTTAAATGATAATCAAAGTTAAAAAGCTATCCAGTTGAAAACCTGAATATTTTATTACTATTTTTTCGTTATTCATATCTATCATACGGTATTTATTTTTTGTTGGAAATATTATGGCTTTAGTTTTCTGTATATTAATTTTAGTTTATTAGATGAAATATAGTTTATTTCTAATTCCAATATCCTATTGGTTTGTTGTACTTTCTAAACTAACATCACTGTATGCTATGAATATATCATCAGCAAAATGGTTAATAAATTCACAATTTATAAAGAGTTCAATATCATTCAAGTACAATATAAAAAGAAGGGGACCCAGCACACTACCCTGCGGAATACCAACATCACTATGTATTTCATGAGATACGGCTTCATTAAAGCATACTCTTTGTCTTTGATCCTGAAGATAATTTTCAAACCAGTCATATACCTCCCCCAATGTCATACTGTTTCGTTTTTGTTAATTTTAAATCTAAGAATATCCCTATTACAAATTTATTATTGTCCAGATCACTCTTTATTTTACATAGTTAATTGAAGTGATGCTTCACAAGTATGTTTTTGACGAAAACCTGATTGAATATTTATTAGAATTAAATTTTTTCTATATGTTAAAGTAACTGGTCATATACTAATAGTTCCAGTACTTTTTCAATTGACGGTAAGATATTTACTGGCCTAAATATATTAGTTTTAGTTGTATGGGTGACTTTTTGGATTGGAATGACTGTAGTGATTTTAAGTGCTTTAGGAATTATCCCAGTAGGTACTCAGTGATGTATTTGAAAAGTTTAATATAACATGGCCAATTGATAGAAATATTTCTTTTAACATTTCAGGATTTATCATATCACAGAATACTTGTTATCAAGATTGTTATTACTTTGTTTAATTTTGACATAGTTACTGGCCTAAATTTTGTAAATGTTGGATATAAATTACAATTATATAAGCCTTCCCAGATTTCATTAGGAATTATAAAGCTATTTTTGTAATGTCTCTATTACTATTAACAAAATAATAACTAAAATGTTCTGTTTGTTCTACATCACTTTTAAGTAATTTAATTTCTACCACCATAAATAGAAATTTATTATTTTTTTTTTAAATTAACACAATAATCAATAGAGCATTTGACAATACATTTTCATATTTTTGTTGTATTTATATGTATGTTACAAGCATTTATTTAGATAATAACGATTGATATTCGGCTTAATCTACTCAGAAATGTGTACCTACACTGTAGAATATAGATTGTAGTAGACTTTACATTATTTGATAATTAGACACATAATGTTTTATAATTTTAAAACTTTTGTACACCGAACAGTTTTTTGTGATATAAGCTGATTGTCCAAATGAAAATTAGTACGTCACGTTTAAGATTTTGGGCATGATGCAAACGATTAATGAATAAATTGCTAAGCATTTTATGTAGTCAAGTCTGGTACACATATGTACAGAGACCAAAAGGTAGAATATTCTACGTTAAGGGCGTCGTATTCTTGAAATAGTGTTTTCTACAAATACAAGTAATTTTAGACATTTAAGAACTGAATAATATAGAGTTTAGTAAATAACAAGACTGTTATCTCATGCCACCTGCGAATATTCAAAGGTACCGAAGTAAAATCAATATATAACGTCAGAAAGCGATCTATCCAACAAACTTTTAGGTACTGATATCTTTCAAAATACGTGTATTTTTAAATTCAACTATAGATTGTTCACTTTTATTTATAAGTATGCGAAAATAATTGTTAAAAATGTGGGGTTAGAATAGCGAAATAATGTGTGTCATACAAATGCATTTTAATAGTTATATTTTTTGAGGAGAGTTTAAATAGTAAAAGTGTATAAACAAAACATCAATAATTTTATTTTTGATATTACTTTTGCTCTACCTGTTTTATTTTTCGAGATTTCAGTATCTAAAGAACACCACAAATTTGGTCATTTTACGGCGAGAAATATGGTGACCTTAAAAGCTGCAAGGTACCTCGTTCCCATGCTCGCTTTGAGGATGAGTCATTTTGCATTACCTACACTGAGTGAAATCGACCAATAAGAAAGAACCTGTATAATGATTGGAATTTTTCTTAATAATGTTACAATATCATTTATAGGTACCAAGCTTAATACAAATCATTTTATTAGCACAATTTCACCAACTTATATCGGATTTTTGCTAAAACAATAGAGCACCTTCTTAACTTATATTACTACTTATATTTTTATCAACTGAGAATAATAAAACTATACAGTGCGGCGATAATAGCTTGCCCCCCTTGAAACTGGTAACATAAATGTTGATAACTTAAAAGAAGGTTATTTCGAAAATAAAAATCGACCGGTTTTTTCCCAAAGACATCCTACCAACCGTTTACCAGTTTCAAGGGAGTAGTTCACCGTCGCACCATATATTACACTAAATGTTTACACTGCATTCGATTACAAAAAATTATTGTTTTTAATGCCATAAGATATTGAAAATGATGTTGACAATAAAAATAGTTACGTAACGTCATTCGTGAAGTGCCATTATTAAATTCCTGGCGCTACGATAAGTATAGTTTTTACATCATTTGTTTTATTAAGGGCGCCATTACCGTGCAGTAGCAGAGTAGCTTACAAGGTGTAACATTTTAAACTCTTGACAGATGCTGCTATCTAGTAATAGCTAGATTATTTATAGCTCAAAAAATACCTAACTGCTAACATAACTGTACATCACGTGATCTCGCTATCTTTAAATATGGCGATAATCAAAACAACGTTCAAATCGACAGATAATTTTAAGTTTACTTTTCTTTTATACAAAACAGTTAATTTTTTTTAATTTTTCCTGCAGCTAAATAGATATAAAAGATGAACTTAGTAATAGTTTGTTTTCATTTTCCTTACTTTTGGCTTTGGCTTAAATGTAAAAAATTTATTATTGAAGCGGATGTAAAAATTCCATATAAAGAACCACTTTCAATAAATATTTTAAGTATAAACTATAACATAAATACTAGCACTACCTAAGTTGAACTTTCTAGAATCCAATAATATAATTCTTTTTGGTAACTTTAACAGAGTTTAAAATCTCTAACTTTAAAATTACATCGACATTCCACTATTAAGCTAGTTACGGACGGTGAGCGATAATATAATATATATTTACTTCTTTGTAGTGAGATATATTCAAATTCAATTAAAAAATATAGCTTGTGATTAAAATGCATAGAACGTTACGCACTGACGCTATAATATATATTTATATCTATGTGGTTTACTTGTCTGTAGGAATATATCTCATTATTAAGAAATAAATATATATTGTATTATCGCTCACCTTCCATAACCAGCTTTATAGGCCACAAATATGGTCATCTTAAAGGTAACTAAGCTGCTGGCCACTCGAACTTACACAGAGATTTTTAGGCAAAATTTAAAGTTCAATATTTTCAACAGGAATGCAAATTTTAAGAGCTAGTTTTTGTTTATTAAGCTGCATGATGCATATTTATCGTAGAACCATAGGTTTATTATATACAGGATGATCAATGAAGTTATGTAAAAAATCAAAAAAATTAATGAGTGAAATTTCCGCAAATAATTTTTTTGATCGTTGCAATATGGTTCGTTACTAAGGTAACATCAATATCTCTATACGTTTTTGTCAGTTTTTGGATTAAGGTCCTTAGGCCTTGCACACACTACTCAACATAAAATTTGTGTAGCAAAATTTTTAAAATGCTATAACTTGACATTGGATTGCGGTTCTTGTTGATTTTTGCAGATTTGGAATCCTTATTTCACGTAGATTTTTCATGGTCTAAGCATTTTATTTGAAGGTTGAAATTTTTACATATACCGGGTCGATAATAAACAAAAACAAAAAAGTTTTTGTAAAAATAAATTCTCACCTCAAGTTGTTTTTATTTAATGTTCTTCTCACTGTTCTGTCCGAAACTCACACTCCAGTTTGTTGTATTAAAAAATCAGTCAGTTTTACAGAGTTCTTTGTCCACCCCAATCCCCATAATTATGATCGGGTGTAATTTCTACGCGACGCCGACGAGTACATTTCAAAGTAGGCATTGAAAAAACAAATTTATTGCTATGGAATTCAAAACTGTTAACATTATTTTAGAAATAATCTGACACATTTCAATGTTATAATTTTGTAAATTTTAATTAATATTAGTAACGAACCATATTGCAACGACCAAAAAAAATTTTTTGCATGACTTAATTGAACGCCCCGTATATAATAAACCTATGGTCCTACGATAAATATACGTCATGCAGCTTAATCCGAAAAAAACTAGCTCTTAAAATGTGCAAGCCACGTTCAAAAATTTGCATTCCTATTGAAAACATTGAACTTTAATTTTTTTCTAAAAATCTCTATGTGTAAGATCGAGTGGCCAGCAGTTTATATAACAACTTTTTGCAGTATTAAAGTCAGCTACACTTTAATTGAATCATTGAACAGTTAAAAAATAGTTTACTTGTCGCTTCGAGGCTCGAGAAACTTTGCCTAGTGTTCAATAATTATCAATTTTAACTTCTCTCTTTGAATATGCCATACAGGGTGTTCGCAATATGAGTACCGAAAGGGCTTCTATATTTGATCAAAAGCAACAAATCGTTACAAAACTAGAAATACTACTACAATAAAATGCAAAATTGTGTTTCAATTAAAACTAAGCAAATGCCTTATTAATGTTAGAACGTACAGGCGCGTGTCCTGCTAGAATAGCGTAACTTCTTTTATAATATAAACCTGCTAGAAGAACCAAACTCTTGTTCCTGCAAGCAACCCAGGCATAAAGACATTTCACGTAATAACACCTAAATATTGAATGAAATAATTATTTAAACATTATTTAGAAATATTATTTGGGCATAATGGATATCATAGCACTGACTGTTGCCATACAATAAATAATACTTATCTAAAATTTTCACTTACTGTAAAATATACAGGGATGGCCAGAAGTACGGAATAAAATTCATATCTTTTGAATGAGTGATTTTTTTTTTAAACGCCAAAACACGTTAACTGATCTTGATTTTTTCCCATCTTTCGGTTATATAATAATTAATTTTTCTTCAACCCCCTAACCCCCAGCTACCCCTACTTTTTTTCAAATGGAAACATAAGGCATGAGGAGGCTGGTTAAAAAGCTTATAGAAAACCGAATCCAGCCATACCAAATAAACAAGTTTTATGTTGTCAATAGCGAGGTTTTTAGGGTTGTATAAAACACCTACTTAACAAGTGAAATGTGTTATCCTCCATGAATTTGCACAGAATAAAATAAAGAATTTGAAACTGTACCTATCACACTGCTAACGCAAACAAGATACTTTTTTCATGTTGTGTTTTGTTAGTGCCACTTACTTGCCAGGCTTTCTGGTTAATTTTTCGCTTTAGTTGTAAGTTGGAGTTCGAAACGTTACTATTGTGTCAAAATCAAGTTATTTACTGAATCGCAATGGTATTGTCGAAAGGCAACGTATCGAAATCTTAATATTGCTTGAATGTGGAGACACAATAAGAAGTAAGGCGTTTTATTTAATGCGAAATAACCCGAAATCCAAATCTCGCAAGGGACAGTTAGTAAAATATTTCACAAATTTGAGGAACACGGTACAGTACAGACTTTGCCCAAAACTGGACGGTCACCTGTTTTGAATGAAGAAAAGAAATTAGTCATTGTATGAACTTGTTGAAAATCCTCATACTTCAACTGTTTCATTGGCCCGCAATCACGATGCTTCTCGAACTGCAATTCGAATGTTTTTGAAACAAGAGAAATACCACCCCTATAAGGTATGTCTTGTCCAAGAGCTTTTGGAAGACGATTATGATAGGCGATTACAATTTTGTGAGGAAATGATGAGATGGTGTGACGACAATAATGGTTTTCAACGAGACGTACTTTTTTTCGGATGAAGCTACGTTTTATTTAAATGGAGTCGTTAACAGGCACAACTATCGCTTTGCTTTGACATGGACATACTAATCGCATACGCAGCACCCACAGAAAGTTAATGTATGGGCAGGTATCATCAACAACAGAATCTTGGGCCCATTCTTTTTTGAATAAAATCTTACTGCCGCACGCTACCTGGATTTCCCAACATTTGACCTGATACCTGCTCTAGAATTTTCTTCATGAAATTGATCCAGATATGCCGAATGAAAGAATTTGGTTCCAACAAGACGACGCTCCCCACATTTTGGAATTGATGTTTGAAGATACTTAGATGAAATGTTCCAAATTGTTGGATTGGTAGACGGGTACAGTTGAATGGGTGCAAATATCCTCCGACTTAACGCCCCTGGATTATTTTCTTTGGGGATATTTGAAAGAAAGAATCTACCAGGACAGACCGGATAATATTGAGAATTTAAAGAACAGGATTGGAAGCTTTTTAACAAGTTACAATTTCAATATGAATAGAGATGCAGTGATGGTTAAAAAATGATCTGCAAGCTCATAAAATGTAAAATCCTGTTGTAAAATTTGTCCTACTTGATGTATTTAAAACCCCAAAATAGGTATTAGGTTTTAACTACTCAAATGAGCCATGCCGTGTCTGTCCTGCCGGTAGGAAGCTGTATAACTTATCATTAAAGTAATTTGTTTGAAATTTGTTATTGTTATCAATATTGATCTACCTAGTGTTTGCATGTGTACATAAACAAAAATGGAACATTTTAGTATCAATAAGCTACACGACATATTTTTATGGAAATTTTCTCTCAACGGTAGTCATTTTCACACTTATTATAATTAGTTCAACCTTTATTTTGAGATGTGAAAAGACCCTAAGAAAACCATTCATGGTAAGTATGATTAGATGTATTCATAATTATTATGTAGAAGTACCTGACAGTTCATGGGCAAGTAAAATTTCTCAGTGGGGACCAAAAAATTTTGATAGATAATAGTTATTTATGCAACAAGTGCAACAAGTAAGTGTTTATTGCTCGCGACGTGAAATTGTCCAACGAGGCCGTCAGGCCGAGTAGGACAACACGTCGAGTGCAATAAGCACTTTTTGTACGAGATGCATACAATATTTTTTCTACGTTTATGCAAAAACTAAAAAATGTTATTTAAATGACACTAAGTCTAGGAAAATGTGACGTCGATTTGAACATTTATGTTTGTCATGATGACAAAACGCTGTAGTAGAATGACAGATGAATGCAATAAACATTTTATTGCACTAGTGCAATAAAGAACCACTTTTTCCACTAAATATAATTCAATAAAGTTTTGTTTGCATAAACGTAGATAAAATATTTAACAGCAACGCAAACACTTGTGACGGCCGCTACTGGCCCTTGACGTTGTCGCATATTCAAAGCCTATATGCTGTCATAATTTTATTACGCTTGATTAGAGAACAAAATATAGTTAAGTCAATTCTGTTTAGGTTGGTACAATTTATCAAACAGCAAAATAAAGGTACTCATATTCTGGACACTCTGTAGAAATACATGGTGTTTTAAAAATATATATTTTTTATTGAATATTAATGCTTTCGTAATTACCATAGTCGCAATCGTCACAAACATTCGTTATAAAACCAATGATCACAATTTAATTCATTCAGGCTTGCCAACTTCCTCAAGCTTTGTTTGATCGATTTTGTTTTAGGAAGAAATAAACAAAAGGAAAAACATTCGGAAATTTTTGTTAAGGCCTTTGGAAGTAAATTATAAATAAAACATTATGAATAATAATAATAATATCTCTACCCCTCATTCTAATCACGAGGATTAGCCCAGAAGTCGAAGACTTGTGCGGGAGAGGGGGGCATATTATTATTAAGCAGGCCGCATTTGCGCCCAGGAACGACTTACGTTGGTAGGCCATAACCACCATTCAAAACCTCTCATTAATTAGGGGGGTAGTTAAATGCCAACCGGTATCAATCTCTCACATTGATCCAAGTCAACATTCTTCCACCCTACCATACCCGCAGAGAGGGTGCCAATCTCTCCACGAATATAGCTTATATACGGTCTACCGGCTGCAGGGGTCGAACCCACAGCGATCCAGTCACCTCGATTCAAGTACTGACGCCTTAAATCGCGCGACCACTGACCGATCCAACCGAATGTGAAAACTAATTTAGCTAAAAATATGAATTTACTGCAATAAATGCTTTACTTATATATTTTCTGAAGGTTTTACAGATTTTCTTCTTTACGTTGCAAGAAAATAAACCAAGCGCATCGCCACTAGCCGGCATCTACCTAGCATAGATAACTGAACATGTTAATTATAGAATTAAATAAATATTTCCACACAGTTACCTAGACGTTTCTTAACGTTCTCAAAAGGTGTACATGCATTTAAAGATATTCTCAATCAATAGTTTTAAACTGATATGTACTCACCGTTACACATATTTATGTGAATATTCAGCGGAAATATTTACCAACGAAGTGGGGTGGCTGATATTTCGGAAGTGGATGTCAACCAGGTAGTTGAAACTGGCGAATGGCGTATGGCGTATCGATCGCTAGCAGGAATGTAATGTATATGAAACGGAGAATGGGCCTCGAAACACGCGCGTACGCAGTGGTACACTGGCGCAGTTTTCTGTAGGGATATTGGAACTAGAATTATAGTACACTCTACTTACCGTGGAAGTCATCCAACTGCGTTGAAGCGACCAGAACCGGCTTCTAAATATTTATTGTGTATATTATAATAGTTATTTTTGTACGACCATTCTATTTCCGATTGTTTCCCATTGTTTAGAACAGTATGTTATACAGGGTGATTCATAACTTATCGAACAAAAATAGCGAACAGGGGACTCTTACAAATACAATTTTGTAAAGAAAAAATCAAAAAACGCAGTTCGAAAATGATTTAAAAATACACTTAATTTTTTTAAACATCCGCACAAAAAGAAATCCAAATGATTTAAAGTTAGGAGATCGTGGCAGCCATGGTACCGGTCCTCCTCGTCCAATCCCTTGGTGTTAATGCTTGGACATGCTGTACATGATACGGATATAATTGAGCCTCGTATATGACACGTCACACTGCTGTAATAGGCCGTGGAAATCCTGGCATTTGGCACATGTTTACCGGGAAATCGTTCTGGTAAAGCATCATAAATTGAAACGATATCCATCAACTCCGAGTTGCTACTATACACATAAGTCATTTTTGACATTTGAAAAACTAATGTAAACACTGGCGTCACAAAAAATTTAGTGATACAAAAAGTAATCGGATTTCAATATTCGGAGTCGCCTTTCTAGAGACTACAGTGACCCAGTGATATAAAGGCTGAAAATAGTATAACTTCAATAATGTTTTACTCGGAAACTACAAGGATTTTATAAAAAAAAAATACTATATCGACTCAATTTTTCATGACGCATGTATTCCCAAATTATTTTAGATAAGTTCTGAATCCCCTGTTTTTACTGGTTGTCAAGCAAAAACGCATCGGTAAGTAATTACTTACTCTTCTGGTTTTGACAGGACTCAACGGTAAGTAAATTATATTACATATTTGTTGTGAAAACCAAACAATAACAACGATAATATCTATTTATTTATATAAAAATCGAACGTACCATTATTACAATTATTAATACTAACTTGAGTCGGTGAGTGATCGCGCGGTTTAAGGCGTCAGTACTTGAATCGAAGCGACTAGATCGCTGTGGGTTCGACCCCCGCAGCCGGTAGACCGTATATAAGCTATATTCGTGGAGAGATTGGCACCCTCTCTGCGGGTATGGTACGGTGGAAGAATGTTGGCTTGGCTACCCCCCTAATTAATGAGGTTTTCCAGGTTTCCCTCATTCCTGCACTGAATGGTGGTTAGGGTCTACCAACGTAAGTCGTTTCTGGGCGCAAATACGGCCTGCTTAATAATAATATGCCGCCCTCTCTTCCGCACAAGTCTTTGACTTCTGGGTTAATCCTCGTGATTAGAATGAGGGGTAGACATATTATATTATTATTATATTATATTATTAATAAAAAAAGCAGACTTATTGTCAGTATCGTTTGTATTAAGCGTATTGACAGAAAATTCATGCTCATACCCACTCGTTTGCCTAATATATTGACGTTTAAAAATAAATTTACAAGCGTATCCGTGGTAACAACAAAACCTACTTAGTTTGGTGGATATAAGAGACACGAGACAAAAACAATTTTAATATTTTCGAAATATTTTGTTAGTTAACAACTTTGTATTCAGAAATTGGTCGTACAAAATATAGTATAAGAAGCATCTCAGTAAAGAGTTTACCAATCTCCTTCAGTATTGGTCGATCGGCAAAGTCTTCTTACTGTTCTTGATACTTAATATACTATTACGTATCTAGGTCATTATTGAGACGTAACGCCCGAGGAGTGAAGTAAAAGCACGAGGCTTTTGCCCGCTAAGGGTATTAAACGCCATTTACGACTGAGATGCATACATTTGCACGATCAAATACTTTCGACGTTAATTTATATACAAATAATTACTCATATACCTACCTAACAAAATAAATTTTAAATTTTGGCACTGACATTATAGACCAGCATTTCTTAAAGTACGTATGCAGAACCCTGGGGTACCGTGGAAGTCACTGAAAAGTTTAGAAGCTCCATTTTCAATGGAAAGTAGTATCTGGGATTTAATAGAAGCAACTAATGACGTCATCAATTATATTTTTTCAGAAACGTACCCAAATTTGTTTCATGTTAGAAGGTTCTAAAAAAAAGAATATAAAAGTTATAAACAATATCTTCCTAAACAGTCTCAAAAGAAATACCACCTAAAAATCACATTAGCGGTGAAAGGATAAAGTAATCGTTGGAAAATAATAGAATGTTTGTTGTTTAAAGTACATAAATGTCACAAAATACTTGTCATTACTCAATACGAACTTTGGTAAGTTACTGCGAGTCACAAAACAACGAGGAGCTGTTGAGTTATATCGAGAAAAGTATCCAGAGCACCTAATTCCTGATCATAGAATCTTTACAAAATTGGAGGCGACCTTACGACGAAATAAAGATCTGTTCGGAAGAATCTAATAATTGACCGAAGGTTAAGAAACTATAGGTTTGTTCCAACAACAGCAAGAATCGATTCTGAACCGTCCAGAACTAGCCAGTCAGTTCAGTCGTTTATGTACTATCTGCGATTACGACTTAAAACGGTGTTGGTCAAACATTTCTGACAGTTCTGAACCAGTTCTCAACGGCTGTTGGAACAGACCTAGACTATTACATTATTTCAAATAAAATCCACAAAATTCTATATGGGAGGCTAGCCGGTAATTGACTTTGGATAAATCAACCGTTCAACGAATTTTAAAGACCAATGGTATAATGACTACAAAATTCAAAATTTGGAGTATTTGCCTTAGCATCACATTGAAAATAGACTTAATTTTATAGCTCAAATTGTGGTAAATGTAAAAACTGTTGATAAGAACTTTTTTCGGCACATGCTTTGGGCGGGCGTAAGTCGGTTTGCAAGTAATGCTTTGCGAAACAGACGCAACGAACACTACTTTTGAAGTAAATGTATGGTGCGGTATCATCGGTAGGCATTGGGTCTTATTTTTATGAACATACATTAACCAGCATGACCTAAATTTTCTGCAAGAAGAACTTTCTGCACTTCTGGAAAATGTGTCTTTGCTACTGTTGGAGCGTTTGCATGGGGTTATCAGTGAGTGTCCTCTCACGTGATTTTGGGCGTTAGTTTTTAAGGACTAGAGAGTCTCACAAGTACCCCTAACAAAGAACAAGACTGTTTAACACAGACACGACTGCAGTAAAGATTTTAGATGCGCACAGCACGAATTACTTTCTTGTAATTGCCATTGTACCCAATTCATTCGTTCATGTACATAGTGTAAATAAATTGTACATATTCAAGCTTGTTCAGTTTATTTCAACACTTAAAAGAAGAGGGAACCAGTCAATAAAACCACAAATACAGTTCCCTCCACAAGTATCGTTGGGTCCCTCATTTCGCCGACCCAATCAAGGCGGTTGCCGTTCAACAGTTGTGCAATCACACAGAAACTAAGGAGAAACCTATGGTTTCAGCTCGACGGATCTTCGCCCCACAAGGCCAGGATTATGCAGTAATATTTAGATAACACTTTCCTAGAAAAATGGATTGGAATTAATGGATCTATTCAGTGACCCGGAGAGGCACCAGATCCAACACCCCTCGATTTTTTTATGGAGGGTTTTAAAAAATAAAGTTTACTTCGCGTGATATTAATCATTTGAAAGAAAAAAAAACACAAACGCTTGTAATGAGTTTAACGGCGAAATGTTAATAAACACAGCCCACAAAGAAGTCAGAGGAAGATTGGATATGTATCTTAAAATGAGAGGACGTCATATAGAGAATAGGTTGTAGTATGTATGTAGTATGAGAGCATTTGTCCATTTTCTAAGTTTTTTTATTGTTTTGTTTTAACTGTATTAAAGAATTATCGAGTTTAATCCTTATTCTTAATGACATTTATTTCCACTGCTAATGTGATTTTTGGATGGTATTTCTTTTGAGACTCTTCAGGACAATATTGCTTATAACTTTTAAAAGGTAAGTAATACTGAAAAATTTGTCTAATAAAAGTTTATTAGAAAAAAGAGAGCTTTTTTAACAGGAAAAAATTTAGATATGTTTCTGGAAAATTATAATTGATGATGTCATTGGCCGTTTCTGTGAAAATGAAGCTTAGCTTCATTCCATTTAACGCCACGTGTCCTAAATCTTAGTTCAATTGTCTGTCATCGCACCTATGGCATATTGATGAGGGCTAACAAGCCCGAAACCGGTCTATGTCTGGTGGTGTGTCCGACAAGGGTTATTTGCTGTTCACACAGATAATGCAGGAGTAATTCAATGCCGGTCGGGGCATTAGTAGTTGTTTCCTGCAGTATCATTTACAGATTTAATGGCTCGTCGCCCAGGGCAAGAGGTCTGCGTTAACTACCTGCTGCAATGTAGGTTGCTTCCTGTAAGTCGAGCCGCTTAGGCCGAGCAGGAAGTAAGCAGACCACTTATATATCAGCATTAAATATCATCTGAATGAAGTCAAATCATCAAATGCCAACCAGAGCAGTGAAATAGTTTTTAACAGTAAAGAAAATATAATCGGCTTTCGAGAAGTGCTAGTTCCAATGAAATCCTGATGCGAATTTAAATAGTGGTTCAAAATGTATTTTTAATTTTAACAAAGCAAAAACAGTTAAAAACTTTTTAACAAATTATACATTATATTTCTGAGAGACTTTTTAATTTATGTTTCTAGTCACCTAAAGTCTTAAAGATCCTGTTATCATATCAGATATTAGTTTCTCATACCATTATTGACATTACTCGTATATTTCTTTAGAACCTGAAAATCGCCGTCTCAATTTTGATGCCAGCTGTACATGTTTTATTTAATAATGATAAATTTTAACTAAAGAAGTATTTCGCAGTAATAATATAATTAATTAAAAAACCAATGGCATTCTAACGTCCTCGCCTTATCGATCGCTCGTGACATGTTGTTGGTCACGTAGCTTGCAAAACGTAAAACTACTTTAAACGCCAAGTTTATGATTTTGTGGTCGAGACTAGATGTGCCTATCGTTACTTACATAATAATAAATTAGTAACGCAACTCTTAAATTTTATTATATGAAAAACAATTTCAATTCATATTAAAAATATAACTTAAAAAGTAATAGTGAGAAAATTTAAATTTGCTCACTAATGTTTATCTTCCTACATAATGAATACATGTAAAAAGGACAGGTAATTGTTTGTTTGTTTTTTTTTTTTCAATTAAAGTATTTAAGGCTGATTTTTTATGGGCTAGAATCGCATCCAAAGATGCACAAACAAAATTCACTGAAGAGACGGCTCTTAGTAACGTAATCATAAACTATTATAATGCTGAAATTGAACCATTTCTGACACCTCTAAAGCCTTTATAATAATAATTTGAGAACATGAGCGGTTGTGTGACGTCATTACCTCATATAGCATGTTAAGTTGCGCTGGCTATCTTTTACTTGCATTTAGAATACGAAGCGTAGGAGGGCCATCGGCGTCGTTAGGATTGCGGTTTTTATTTTAATTATTGCAAAGTCAAATGTTGAAGGTGTTATTCGAGACACTAAAACAAAGCAATCAAACTTGAGATATTGTATTGTACCGAATTATTCCAGTACAACGATAAAATGTCCAGAAAAATGATTTATTAGTTTGCTCCGGAATTAATACGCAAAACTTATGGCAAAAAACAATGAAATGCGATATATTTCTTGAACCAAAATAAATATGTGTTGTATAATAATATTTGTAATAAAATCAGTTTATTGATAATTTTTTAATATACTTATGTATTTGTATTTATTCTTGATTTATAGTTTAGTTAAGTTTAAATCCTTAGGTAAAACTAAACAACGTACCTGCGTATGAAGTAGGTGCCTTATTAGTCTTTTTAAAATCGAGTTTATAGATTGCTTAATTTTTGGTTTTACAGGGTGTCCCAATTATTTGTATTGTTATTGTAGGAAATTGGGGTTTTCTTTTAGTTAGAAGACATTTGTAAATTTCTGTTTTAAATGAAACATAAGCTGCACTGCATTTTTAGACGATTTATATAAAATTTTAAATATTTAAAGTAAAAAATAATAAATTTGAAGGTTTATTTACACACCCTGTATGAGTGATAACTAAACTTTAAATTATAATAAACCTAGCTGCTATAAACGATTTCTTTTTAGAACTCGCCGTAGCATTTTTACACCTCTCATTTGTGCACTTACAAATTGGTGATTTGTATTAATAGTCCATCATCTACCAAAATTACTTATCATATCGACTTTAAATTTTCTAGGTCTGGGGGACTATACATCATAAATGCTTCATAAAAATTAGACAAGTAGTATAAATTGAGGTTTGACAAAATTACCTTAATTTTTCTAACTGTCTTAGGTTTTTTTTGAGGCTGCCTCTCAAAATAGTTATTAATTCATTAAAAATTGCTTATAAAAACGGCACCCTTAAAGTCCTGATCGAGTTAAATGGGTGTGAAAAAATAAATTAAAAACAATTGTATAGGTAATCGAATTTCTAGTTACAAAAAGGATGAAAATGGACTTTATACAGGGTGAGTCAGAAAGAATGGGTCAACAGTAAGCTGGAGATACTAGACGCCAAAATAATATAATAATAATATAATAATATAATATCTCTACCCCTCATTCTAATCACAGGGATTAGCCCAGAAGTCGGAGACTTGTGCGGGAGAGGGGGCGGCATATTATTATTAAGCAGGCCGCATTTGCGCCCAGGAACGACTTACGTTGGTAGGCCCTAACCACTATTCAGTGCAGGAATGAGGGAAACCTGGAAACCCTCATTAATTAGGGGGGTAGTCAAATATCAACCGGCATCAATCTCTCACATTGACCCAAGCTAACATTATTCCACCCTACCATACCCACAGAGAAGGTGCCAATCCTCTCTATGAATATAGCTTATATACGGTCTACCGGCAGCTGGGCTCGAACCAACTCCGTCTAGTCACCTCGATTCAAGTACTAACGCCTTAAACCGCGCGACCACTGACCGATGAATATATGTGATATGTGATATGTGACGATATGTTTGAAATTTCTCAATAATTGAGAAAGTTTTGATAGCATGATTTTGAAAATTGGTAGTATTGGGTTATTTGGTGTAAGAATTATGAATTTGAAGCTTATTTCGACGTTGCTCCTAGAGGGCGCTAGTTTTACAATATTATTTAGGTAAATGAAAACATATTTTTTTATCTGTTGAGCTACGCTTAAAAAATCTAAAAGAACGTTCAATTCTACATAAAAAGTGTACTCTTGTTTAGGTCGTCTAACTTTATCGGTTTCTGAGATATTTGCATTTAAAAGATTTAAGGTATTTTGCGGTGATTTTTTTTCAGGCGCCGATATTGCTATTTCTTTTCTTAGTGGGCTTATGTCAAATTTGCATGTCAATAAATATTAGTGTACTTATTATTCGTGCAATTATTGAACCTTGAACACCCTGTATAACTTAATCCAGCGACATTCGTATAAGGCTTGATTAGCTCAAACATAATAATTTGGCGTCTAGTATCTCCAGTTTAGTGTTGACCCATTTTTTCTGACTCACCCTGTATATTTGAGAAAGTTTTAATTTCTTTGTTCAATTTTGTTATGTAGATTCAAACAAATATTTGGAAATATTAAAAAGAGTATAATCGTATATTTTATTGTTATCTGTACACAGGTTACACATAAGATACAGCATACATTTTATTACAATTGTATAATAAATATACAAAATTACATAAGTAATACATACAAATCTTTAAAATACTTGTTTACATTTTCTGATTTATAAAAAATATATTTAAGTAGGTATTTAGGCCACTAGTAAAATGCGTCGACTCTTTACTTCTTTCCGCAATATATACATATCTTATTGCGAACTTTGTTTGAAAAAGTTTGCAAAAGATTCGTTAGAATAAACCAAAATCCGTATGCACCACATCACAATTATTTTGTTTTTCCCCATTGGCCGCCATGTTCAGCTCTACCAAGGTGTCCACGCTATTAATGCTAACACCTTTTAGAATCTTTTGTGCTGCCAAGCTAGTAAAATTGAAGCTAAGGTCACTCAGGCTAGGAAATTGCTGATTACTGTTTTCTCTCGTTAAAGTTTTTTCTTTATAGCAAATATTTGGTTCGGAACCTATCACATTCTTCTCTACCGTTTTTCCATTTTCTAGGCCATAAAACGATTTATCGAGTGAAGTTTTCGAATCTACTTCATTTTTTATATACTTTCCAGAAAACAACATGGGAATGCCTTCGTAACTTTTTGTTGGACTAGGAGGCGTGCTGGTAAATAGAGAATTTTTCGAAAATTCTCTAAATGTGTTTGCTATTGGAGAATCTGGATTAGACGTAGAATTATACTGGTTGTGAGAACTAGATGAGACGTTTTTGATTAAATTGTGGTAGCTTAGACTATCTCGGGATGGCAGTTGCAGAGATAACTTTCGACTGTTGTTCATAGTCTCGCATTTTGGCTCATTGTTAATGGTGCTTTCAAAATTTGTAAGAACGTCCTTAGAGTTGTTCAAACTTTGTTGCGATTTCTTGAATTGGTTAGTGTTCTTCGTTGGCTTTACTTCACACTTCTCTCTAGAACTGGGGTCAAATCTTGTCTGTTCCGCGCCATCTCCAATAACAATTACGTTTGGATTGTTTTCTGTTTGTCCATTTTCGAATGTAATAACTGACCTTACGGGAGAGTTTTGGACGAATATCTTTGTGTTACCTGCAGCGCCTCCGTTGATTGTAGTCGTGGTAGTAGCGTTTGTTTTGCTATTCATGTTTAGTCCGTTTTGGTTGGTTGTTACTTGAAGTGTAAACGAGTTACTGTGTGAGATAGGATTAACTGGACTAGATACGGAATCGGTTTTATTTTTTGTGGTGGACACTTTTCTGATATGCTTCTTAATATTTCTCGATTCGGCACTCTTAGGGGAATCTAGTAAATTTCTATTAATAACCGTTTTATGTGATTCTAAACTAGAAGGGCCACTAGTTAAAGAACTGCCAGTTTTACTGCTCTTATGTGACTCTATACTACTTGGACCACTATTATCGATACTGGACGAGTTTTTTACTGGCGAATCTCTAGAAGACTCTACGGGTTCTTCATAACTAAAGTTCGTTGTATATTTGTGACTAGTTTTTGTAGAATCTGTACTGTTAGACATTTCGAGATGTTTGGGGGAGTTGCGGCTAGAGGAATTTGCATCGACACTTTCGTTTGGTTTAATATCAATAGGAGTTTCCTCTGTTTTCAAAATTGGCAGTTTATTTGGACTAGCTCTGCTACTTTTCCTTAAACCATCTCGGCACCGGTAGCTTTGTTTTCTTGGAAGAGTGCTGGTAGTGTAAGAATTGGAGTATCGCGCTATGGGGGAGTTCTCCCTGGAAGCTGTACATGGAGTGCCAATGGTGTTATCGCTAGATAATTGCCTGCGGTGATTTCTGGGTAAGGTGGCTGATCTCGACGAACTGATATCGCAGTTTTCGAGATACGCTGCAATATTCAAACCAGTTTCCTGAAACAATAAAATCATATGACCTATTGTTACAATTTATGGAAAATTTATTTTAGATGTTGGTAACTGATATTTCAGAATTTAGAAGTTTATTCAAGTTTCACTTACATATATTATTATGTAAAAAAATTAAGTACAGAATCTACGTGCCAAATTATTTGACCCGTATTTTTTGTTATTCCAATTTCTCATTTTTGGATGTCCTACGACCCTTTAAAATTGGTCCTAAAATTTTATTTTTTTGCAAGTATTTTCACAACCCATAAGCCGATATTAATGAAATTTGGTATGGGGTTGTATATAGTCTATTTGAACATTATTAAGAAAGTAGTTTTGTCAAGTACCACAAAGGGCGCTAATTATGCGTAATGCCACTTAAATTGTTTTCAAAAACTTTTTGAGAGCAAAACATTTTTTTTCTGAATTTTTTGCCACTGCATTTGAAGCAGTGTTTCATTCTACACAAAATAGTTCTTTTTACTTTTTTCATTTGAAGTTTAATTTTCCAGAAAAAATTGCTAAAGCTGTAGTGCGGCCATTGACAAATATAACTGAAAAATCCAGAAACAAGATGTAGAGTCTATAATGGGAAAATTGCCTGAATTTTCCTAATACGTGCAGAAGAAAGAATATATTATTTTAATCGAAATGGCGTTTGTTCTAGACAATTTCATGGAAAAATAAGTCTAAAACGGTATATACAGCAGTGTGCTTTAGTTCATATGTATATGCCGTAGTCATTGGGCGTAATTCGTCATTTCATGGAAAGCCTGTTCATTGGCTGTATTGCCGACAAAGGCTGTAATCAAATGAATATTTCTTTGATTGAACGAAGTTTTTTATCATTTCAGGGATTGCCTGTTTCATTGTCGTCAAACAGAGTAAAAAATTAAACGATTACACGTTACAGTGCGCTCCTCTATTGTTTGAATTTGTTAAATGGAACACTATATTTTTACGCCATTGAAAAGACTGCCAATTTAACTTCAGAAATATATTATACATGATACTTATCTTTCACGGTTTTCGATATATTTTAACTTTACCTACTAAATTTTACATAAGTATCCTTATTTTACGTTAAAATCTAATTCCCGATTAAAATGCTTAACTTTATATCTTTCATTTAAAAATGATATATCATGAATTGTATGATGTTGCATATTAACAATAAACATGTATAATATCTCCAAAACATTAAAAGATAAATATCATGTATAATATATTTTTGAACAGTTAAGTTGATAGTGTACAAAGTGTTTCCTTAACTAAAATAAAAGTTAAACTTATATACATCTGAGAAATTCGATATTTATTTTTTCTGCTTTAAAAATATTTAAAAGTTCCTTGAAATTTCATTTTTCTCATTTTTGGCATTTCGACTAATGACGGAGAAAAAATTGGGGGGTTATCGTGTCTACCCTGTATATAATAATATGTTTATACATAAGTACCTACAACTTTAGAATATTTTCGTCTAAAAGAGATTTTGATCTATTATTTAATTTAAGTCCTACTCACCATTTGGTATATGATTTATAATATATGTTTGCATTGTTCCAAATGAACGGAACTAATATTTTGCCAAAATAAAAATATTTTGTTTACTTTCTATTTTGCATTTTTCTACAGGTAGTATTACATTTCAAGAATATTCAGCAAATGACTAAACAAAAATCTGTCAAGCGCCGTAACGTGTAAACAATTAACGATTTACTTTGTTTGATGAAAATTAGCCAGGCATTCCGTGAAATGACGTAAAATTTCAGTCAATCAAAGGAATATTCATTTGATTACAGCCTTTGCCGGCAATACAGCCAATGACCTAGGCTTTCCGTGAAATGACAAATTACGCCCAATGACTACGACATATATACGAATTCGTTCCTTTCCAGACAACGCAGTAGATAAATAGTAAAATGGGCATAGCAACTGCATCTTACCGAGCAAATGGCAGAAGTATTGCCATTATGTACGAATACAGTATATAGCGTTTAATATAAAATATTTCATCGTGTCAAAAACTGAAAAAATGTGGTGTAAGGCGACGAAGCGCGATGGAAACATTGACACATTGTTTGTTTGTGAAGACCATTTTAATATAAGTTTAATTGGAAATATATAAGTACGTAGGTTTAAGTTCATCGAAAAAATTAAAATGGAAAGTTGTAAAGAATCAATTAAACTTTTCTATTAAGCTACCAGAATGTATACAGGGTAAAAAATCGATGGTAAAAAAACCAATTCCAAATAACATGTTTTGTATTTGCTCTTACCATTTATATGATGATGAATGCTATTTGAGGCATTTATAAAACTTTGCTGTCTGATTTCACTACATTAAATTACGTGTTTTATGCTGAAAACATAATAAACAAAAAAAATAAATAAAGTTTTTTTTTAAATGTTTTGAGGAAAAATCAGTAGTAAATAGAGAGTTTAAGTCGATTGTCGATGATCATGATACGTAAAATGTAGAACGTGTAATTTTCACGTTTACGTATAGTAAGATTCGTGTTTCAAAAATGAGTTTAAGTAGGATAAGTTATCACGGAATCATTATTCAGAAACGATGATTATTACTTTAATCTACGAGTATTGCTTCTTCTGTTCGGTTAGTCTTTTATCAATCTGTTCTGTGCATTCAGAAGTTTTCGGACACCTATTCGGCACGTATGTCGTATACGTCTCTGTTACGTTACGCAAAAACCCTTGAGCCAACGTACATCCGTATCACATAAACGTGGAAAACTCTAATTTGAGCATGCGCGACGGTCAAATTCTACGTACACGTTCACGCTAATAGCAATAAAAATGTATTAAATTAATTTATACAAATTAATAAATGTTAATTATCATTATTCATTGCTTTTATTTATTTATGATTTTTCAAATTAAAACAAGTATTTTAATGTGAAATCGGATGAAATAGCATTGTCACACGAACGGATTTATATTGTAAACAAAGGAATAACTTAAGCCGGCTCCACACATTCGGATATTTGACAAATTCACGAATATTTGTATATTTGTTCAAATATTTGCTTTGTGGCACAAAAAGCAGCCTCACATTTGCCAAATAATGTTATTGGATATTTGAAGCGGGAAGCCCAACAAATATTCTTGAATAGTTTCCAAGATGGAAGTGAAAGTCATTTAAAAAGAAATAAAATATTTAAAAAAAGGGCCTTGCCTATCCTTCCGACCGACGGGGAAATATGAATCTCTTTTGGATATTTTCCTTGACACTCAGAAGACTAGCACAGATCTTAAAACATTTTTTTTTAGATATAATGCCACACACCTGCTTGCTGATTTGGTAAAGGAGCCTTCTGGTTTGGTTCACGGGAAATATTTATATTTGCCAAATATATCCTTTGGTGCGAATATTTGTCATTAAACACCCAATACACATATTCGTTTATATGCCAAATATCCAAATATTTGTGACAAATATCCGAATGTGTGGGGCCGGCTTTACGTTTAACAATACCGTAAGTTCCCCACATCACCACTAATAATTATTATAGCATTACCTACGCAGTATTAACACTATGTATCTATGATCCACAAGAAACAAGCGCGAGTTTACATCATCAACACCGTAACCTAACCTAACCTGCACCTGTATTCATGGAAACAAACCGCGCTGAACGGCATGTAACGTCACATCAATGATATCAGATTAGAAATATTTTCAATTATTCCATTAAGGAAGGAATATTTCCTGATATGTGGAAATGTGCTAACGTTATACCTCTTTCGAAAGTTACTGTCCCTGAATCCTACAATGATTTACGCCCTATCAGTATTTTGCCCTGCATATCAAAAATTCTAGAGTACATATTGTCCACACAAATTAAGAAGTATTTAGAAATGAATATTATTTTACCTAAGTTTCAATCGGGTTTTAGACAAAAGCATGGTACAGCAACAGCACTATTAAAAGTAATTGATGACATAGCTATCAATATGGACAAATCGCAATGCACAATTTTAGTATTATTAGATCAAAGTAAAGCTTTCGACCTGGTAAACTTTGAATTATTAATTAGTAAGTTGAGATATATCGGCTTCGGGGATACTGCCTTATCCTGGTTCAGAAGTTACCTCGTAGGACGTCGGCAAAGGGTTAAATTAAATAATTGTCAATTTTCTGAATTACGACCAACATTAAATGGGGTACCACAGGGTAGTATTCCCAACATTATTTTCTATATACACTTTTGATTTAACTTCTTCAATCAATTACTGTCAATTACATCTTTATGCAGATGACGTCCAATTATATAAGTCAGTCACGGTGAATCAGGCTGGGGTTGTATTGTCTCAAATAAATAAAGACCTTTTAAGTTTTAATAATTGGTGCAGTGATAATGGTCTTAGGGTTAATCCTAATAAAACAGTAGCATTATGTATAGGTAATAAACAGCAAAGGCAATTTATATGTGATAACTATAACATCATCGTTAATAATACATGCATTAGTTGGGTAAAATCTGCAAAAAATCTCGGTCTCATTGTGGATGATTGTTTGGATTTCAGTGATCATGTTAACCAGGTAACCAAAAGATCATTTTTTCGGCTTAAATCAATGTATCACTTGCGTGATCAACTTGACGAATACACTAAATTAAAATTAATTAAAGCTCTAATTTATCCTCATGTTGATTACTGCAGCCAAATTTACTTTCACTTTCTTCCAAATTACAATCAATCCAAAATTCAAAGAATTCAGAATGCCTGCATGCGATTTGTCTGTTGTTTGACACGAAGGGAACACATAACACCACATTTAATTAGATTGAATGAGCCACGATTGAAATTTAGAGTGGAATATTTATACGTACTGTTATTATATAAAGTATGTAAGTATGAAACTCCCTCATATTTGCATAATTTGTTAATTAAGCGATCTGATGTACACAATGTTTTTGTCAGAAATGATCTTTTTACGATTCCTCAACATGTAACATCAAAATTTGAGGGATCATATTCGTATATGGCTCCTAACTTATTAAATAAATATCTTCATATATTACATTTACCACTCAATGTGTTTGAAAGGGAATTGAAGGGCCTGTTGTTTGCGTCTAATTAATAAAACCGTTTATTTTACTAATTTATTGTTCTACATTCTGTATGTATTATGCATTAGTTTTACATATATTTTTATATATATTATGTGTTTTTTTTTTAATTTTTTTTAATTTTTAATTTTTTTTCTCATATTTTTAGATGTACACTTTCTATATTTTATGTATCATAGGTGGAGTGGAAGAGTGGCGCAAGCCAAATCTCCTACCTTTTGTGTAATTATTTTCTCTTATGTAATCTTTACACAATAAATCATTTCTATTCTATTCTATTCTATTCTATTCTATCACGTTTTCGGCCACGAAATTCTGTTTACATCCTATGACAACTTATTAATATTAATATTTTAATTGTTATGTGATTATTGCCGCCAGATACATGTTCTGACCTTCTGATCTTTCAATACGCTTGAAAGATTTCTCTGTAATACATTTCAAGCCAATATTAAAATTCATGCAACTTCCCCATTGATATGTATATCACAAGACGAATATTTTTCTAAATGCTAGAACTAATGTTTTCTTCATTAAAGAAAATTAAGCTTCAAATCAATAAAGTATACTTTTCTTGTGTAGAATTAGTGTGCCTATAATGCACTGGCAAAGAACTTAGAAAAAATATTGAAATAGATAATGTTGAGATAGATTATCTACAAACCCCACGCCAAATTCCATTCGGCTTAGGAGTTCCGGAGTTATTTGCAAAAAATACAATTGTAGGCCCCATTTCAAGGGGCCCGCAGGGCCTCCAAAAATTATAATTAGGGAAAACAAAAAAATACGGGTCATGTAATTTCTCATGCAGATTATATGCCCATTTTTTCCTAGTATTTCTGAATCACCCTGTATAATAATTAGTACTTAAATGTTTAAATATTAAATTAGGTTTAGTTATTCAAATTTCCTAATTTATTTACAGTTCTGGCGTTTAAATATTAAATTAGGTTTCGTTATTCAAATTTCCTAATTTATTTACAGTTCCGGTAATATCAATATTTGTCCATATTATCTATTTACCTTTTCTGTGGCAGCTGTTTGTGTGCCAACATTATGCAGATGTACTGCTTTCGAGTTGAACCATTCCGTTGGTGGAAACTGAGCGCTAAACGTACCGATGTGACACTGTGACCTCTTAGATCGTCTAAATAATCTCGAAAGAAGAGATTCCTTTTCTGTAATATAAATAGATAATCATAACTTCACGCGGCAATTAGATTTTGAAACTTACTCGGTGTGGGTGTTGAATCTCCACTATTCGGATATTCGGTACTACTGCTGGTATCCACGTAATGCTTTGAAATGGTTCTAGTTGAAGCTGACCTTCGAAGGCGCCTGTTGGAGCTCCATAATCTGAAGGAACCTCTTCGATCAGGACTTCGTGGGGACGGGAAAGACGCCGACCGCCTTTTAGTTCTTGGGTAGAGGACTTTATCACTTGCATTTCCTAAAAAAATTAAAAATACTATCAAAGGAACATTTTACTTGATTGTTTATTGATTTATTATGTTTTTCTATAAGAAGAATGAATTACACAGGGTGTTCCTAAAATGTGTGCATTTCTTTAAAGGGGTTATAGAACGTGAAAATACACCATTTTCATAAAGCAATTTCAATATAGAATTCTGTAATGTACTGCAGTGTGGCGACACCAACGTTAGTATTTGGAAACATACACATCATGCCATCACTGAAATGTACGATATGGAATGCTTTTAGTTCCATTGCGCAGCCAAATAAAGGTACCACACCTAGGAGCAGACAAAAGGAGGCACATGATACTCAGCAATGAAATACTTCATTGGTTATGTATGTGACTGCGAGAGAGACAATTATCTGCACGTACGATATGAATTGTGTTCTCAATTTCCACTTATTTTGTTTGTAAACACGTCATTGGCATACAGTGTGGTTTCCTCTTTTATCTTGTATCTCGTTAGTGTTATTCATTAGGTTTGTTTTAGCAGCAGTTGAAAACTGTTTGGAAACTATCAGAAATGTCCGTTCAACTATTTATTGCGTCAAATTCAATGGTAACGCGTCCTCAACTTAACTGGTCGAATATTTCTGACAGTTTCCAAACGGTTTTAAATGCTGCAAATACAAGCCTATTGTGTATTTTTGTGGGTGTTATTGTTGGAACATGTCATGTTTTATAAGGGACTGTAAAATTAACCAGCATATAGCACCTCATTCTTCATATCCAGAATTCACTTTCATTTCAATTCACAATTAGCTAAATCTTTATTGCTCTGCCATTGCTAGGAGGAACAAAACAAATATGGCGATGATCATGAGTAATCTCACTCGCGCAGCTTTTAGCGCATTCCAGTCATCATAATATAAAATTACATTTCAGTGCATGCCATAAATGCCAGAATTTGACATTATTTGATATTGACACTGTAATCGCTTATCGGCGTCACATATATGGCGGATAGGCGCACTCTAGGAAATACGTCAAAATAGACAACATATCATGATTTCTCATATCCAATACCATCTATTCATTTCACATTTTGGACACTCGCATTGGTGTAGGTCATTTACGGGAGCTTTTTCTTAACCAAAGATGTGTTGTAGAGTATTAATTTATATAAAATAAGTGTTTTGATGGTTGTCAATCGTCAATCTTCAAACTCCCGTTTCTGCCTATGGATAAATTTCAGATTTTCAGAGATCATCCAATTTTAAGTTTATAGTTGAACTGTAGGCCAAATTTACTATTTCATTCTTGTTAAAGGCGCAGTGTGGACGTGTCTTGCCGATGTAGTTCAAAATCAAAAATTTGGTAGATATGGGATAATTATATGGAAAGTGTAAATATAATTTAAATATGAGCTGTAGTTATCCCCAAAGATCTAGAGACAACAGGAGGACCTGGAGGGTGGCACTTGACCTTTATGGTAGGCCAGGACATATCCAGGCGCCTAGAGGAGGCCGGGTGGGTGCTCTACTTTGAGCTGGTTACGTTGGCGGTTCGCCGAGTACAGGCTTGGAGTGGAGTGGCACGCCAGGCACCCAGGGCGTCAGGAGAGTCCAGGCCAGCCGAGGGGAAAAGTGAATACCCCTGCACCATTAGGCCTCAAAATGGATACATTGCAGGTAAGACAAATTAATCTTCAGCACAGTCAGTCGGCTACCGGGGAACTGGTAAAGCTACTGACGGGTAAGACTGGAGTATTAATTTTGATTCAGGAGCCTTATGTTTACAGGAATAGAGTAGTGGGGCTGGAAGGCATGGGCTATCAGCTGATAGTCGGTAAGGAAGATGGTACCGAGGCACCGCGGACTTGTATACTGGCGTCCAAGGAACTCCAGATGGTGCCACTACCACAACTGGGGACCAGGGATGCTACTGCGGCTATCCTCGAGTATAAGGTGAGTGGAATTAGTTGTAAGGTTGTAGTTAGCAGCATATACCTCCCATATGACAATGAAAGATTACCACCTACCAGAGAGTTAGAAAGTATAGTAGATTTCGTTAAGGATATAGGTCTGTCTGTAGTGATTGGGCGTGACGCGAACTCACACCACACAATATGGGGTAGCGGGGACATCAACTCCCGAGGGAGGCGTTACTGGAATATATAGCAACAACGGATCTACAAGTTATTAATAGAGGAAGGGAACCGACGTTTGTGAATCGTATCCGAAAGGAGGTGATTGACGTTACGTTGGTTTCACAGAACTTGAGTGAATGTATCTCTGGATGGAGGGTGACGGACTATATCTCGATGTCCGATCATAGGATGATTGGATTCGAGATGAGGTCTGATCTAAAAACAACAACCCTCCGAAGAAATCCGAGAGCAACTAATTGGGAGATATATCGTAATAGTCTGGGGAGTTCTGTGAGACAGAACAACCAGGATGAACGGATTATCTCTCATAGGCAGTTAGATGATGAAGTAGAGCACCTAAGTAGTTGCATCATCTCAGCATATGAGGAAGCCTGCCCTCTCAAGGCGGTTGGAGAGCGCAAGGTCCGCTGGTGGAATAGGTCCCTAGAGGATCTCCGCCGGTCGGTCATGCGCACACTCAACCGAGCCGTCAGGGGAGGATGGGTCCTCCTGGGAAGACTACAAGGTGGCAAGGAGAGATTTTAAGAAGGAATTAAGAAATAGTAAAAGGTCTGGCTGGAAGGCATACTGTAGCGAGCTAGAGTCACTGCCGGAAACGGCTAGACTGATGAAAATCTTAAGTTACGATAAAAGGAGAAGATAGGTTCATTAAAAGGGGTGATGGGACGTGGACCATCTCCAGCGAAGAATGTTTAGATCTCTTGCTGGAGACTCACTTTGCGGGTGAAGGGCACGTTGCTGGGACTACCACAGCGGGGCCAACGCTAAGCATAGATTGGCCCCTTGCTGGGGAAATATTCAGCGGCGAAGCGGTAACCTGGGCAGTGAACGAGTTCGAACCCTACAAGGCTGCAGGGCCAGACGGAGTTTTTCCTTCGCTGTTACAGAAGGGCCAGGACATTCTCTTGCCAAGCATGGTAAGGGGCCAGTCTGGCGATGGGATATGTTCCACTGGCATGGAGGGCAGCCAAGGTAGTCTTCATCCCCAAAGCTGGGAAGGAGGACTACACAACGGCAAAGGCGTTTAGAGCAATCAGTCTCACATCCTTCCTATTCAAGACGATGGAAAGGATTGTGGACAGGTATCTCGTGGATGGGGTGTTGATCAGACACCCGATTCATGTGAACCAGCACGCTTATAGGCGAGGCAGGTCCACGGAGACAGCGTTACATAGTATTGTACACAAGGTAGAGAAGGCCCTTCAGTACAAGGAGGTCGCATTGGCCATGTTCTTTGACATTGAGGGTGCCTTTGACAAGGCAAGAACAAAAACTATATGTGACTCACTTCAGGACCGGGGCACACCGCCTGCCATGGTCGGATGGGTGAGATCCGCATTAGAGGAGAGAAGAGTTAGTGCAACTATGGGAGATAGCCACAGGGACCTGGGAGTGAGAGGTGGCTGCCCGCAAGGTAGCTGCCTTTCGCCGCACCTATGGTGCCTGGTGATGGATGGTCTCCTAAATCGCCTTACTCAAGAGGGATACAGGGACACTCAAGCCTACGCTGATGATGGCGTGGTTTTAGTGGTAGGCCGGTTTCTGGGCGTAGTATGCGACAGAATGCAGGAGCTTGTAGGATTGTAGAGAGATGGTGTGATGAGACGGGTCTCTCGGTCAATGCAAGTAAGACTGAGTTGATCCTCTTCACAAAAAGGAGGAAGATAGAAGATTTCAGGGCCCCAACTATGTATGGGAAAACCCTTACTCTAAGTAAGGAGGTAAAATACTTGGGTGTAACCTTGGACAGTAAGTTGTCTTGGGGGCCACAGATTGAACGGGTTACCCGGAAATCGATGGCAACTTTTTGGAAAGTAGTAGGCAAGAACTGGGGACTCAACCCAAGGGTGCTTCACTGGGTGTACACGGCGGTGATCAGGCCGAGGCTACAATATGGGGCCTTGGTCTGGTGGCCGAGTGTGGGCCGGGTGACTGTAGCCAGGGTGTTGTCGAGGATCCAAAGACTGGCTTGCTTAAGTATTACAGGAGCAATGAGGACAACCCCAACTGCCGCCCTGGAAGTTTTGCTGGGGTTGCCACCCCTCCCAACATGGATTGTAAAGGAGGCGATGGCGACCTATCTGAGAACAAGGGATGCAGGCTGCTGGAAGGCAGAGGGTCGTGTGGAGGGTCACGCTTCTATAGCCTTGAGGGCGGAGAATGAAATCCCAGTATCCGCTCTGAGGGTTATTGAAGCAAAGGATAAACTAAGGCTGGGTAGGAGATATACCACTGTTTTCCCTTCGAGAGAGCAGTGGGAGAGGGCAGAAAACATGTTTCCCGGGATCTCTGATATGCTATACAGATGGATCCCGGGTAGGGGATGAGTTTTCTGGAGCAGGAATTTATCTGGAAAACCTGGACATCCGGCAGAGCTTTTCGCTGGGTACACACTCCACGGTTTTCCAGGCGGAGGTTTTACTATTTTGATGGTAGCAAGCAAGGAAGAAGTAAGGAATTGTGTGGAGGAGAAAATCTTCATCTGCTCGGACAGCCAGGCTGCACTCAGGGCTCTTAGCTCTCCGGTGACTAGATCTAGTCTGGTCCAGGAGTGTGGAGATGCCCTTGAGTCCCTGGCCAGACAAAGAGAAGTGGAGTTGGTCTGGGTTCCTGGCCATAAGGGGATCCCCGGTAATGAGACGGCTGACTTGCTGGCTCGTCTTGGATCTGGGGCACCGTGCCAGGGACCCGAACCCTTTTTGGGAATTACGCGAGGTAGTGTGAATAGTGCCCTTAATAAATGGGCCTATCAAACACTAGGAGGGAATTGGAGAAGGAACGTGGGATGTAGACAGGCCCATGACTTCTTCAATGAACCTAATAAATCTAGGACAAAGTGGCTGCTGAGCCTTAGTCGAAGGTCCCTGAACCAAATGGTGGGGTCCTGACAGGCCACTGCAGACTCAGGAGGCATTTGAATTTGATAGGCATAGAGGATAGTCCCTTATGTCCGGAATGCGGAGAGGGGAAGAGACCCTATCCATTTTCTAGGACACTGTGCGGCTCTTGGAAGACTAAGATATAGAATCTTTGGCACCGAGGAGCTGCAAAGGGAAGAGATGAGGGCCTACCATGGACCAGGATCCTGGCGTTCATCAGGACGTCGGGTAGGTTCGAGGAAGGCCGAGGGCGAATAGTGGAGGGGTGATGGGATGCCAGGGTAGGCAAAAAGGGCCCACGTGTGGCCTACTTGCCAGGCTAAGGCCGCCCGTACTTACTACTACTACTACTATCCCCAAAGATAATCAACCACGACACGAAAATACTAATTAAAGACAGCGAAATATCGGTGTGTTTTAAAAAATAGTAAAGAAGACATTTTACCTAATATCGATTTATACTATGCAGTTTCTTCTGTTTAAACCAATTGCAGTTCTAGTGGTGTTTAAACGTTACCTAACCTACACAATTGTACACGTATTAACTACCATGAACTCTAGGCGACTCTACTTTACACAACAAAACCGGTTAATATATTTTCTGTTTTTTTTTTTATATTTGACAATTTGTTATTGTGATATGATACTCTAGACAACAAGTTGTTTAATAAAAATAGTTTATTTTTACTCCTCTAAAGAAACGCATTTATTTCAGAAACATCCTGTATAAAACTCAGTTCTACCTCCACAGATGACGTCAGCCAAATTAGTCTGAATGCATTGGTGGGTAACGTTGCCATCCCTTATAGTAGCCATATCTCCGTGAACCATTACCATTGCTTCTTCCGTTGACATAAGCATTGTTTTGTTCAGCGTAGGATCAGTGATAATGTCTTCTCTCTTCCTACCTCTTGACTGACTTCTAGACCTCCTACGCCTATGCAAATAATTTGTCAAATTAGGCGTAAACAGAAAAATGTGTTATCTTGTCATTTCTGTTATTATATTACCTACATTCATAGAAGGATCTTACAACATGGCCAAAGTATTATTATTATCCATGAAAATTAAATAATTGACTATGTTTAACCGTTCACTGTGGCTTAGCAATTTATTAGAATTAATACTAAGGGAACACAAGATTGATTTTCAATTAATTATTTAACAGTGAGGAGAGTGATGTAGATAACGATTTTCTATTTGTTTTATCCTTTGGTGTGTCTTTTTAAAATTTATTTAAAAAAATGTTGGCGCAAATGGAAAAATATTTAAATAAATAATTAAATAAAGCAATATGTAGCTCAGTTTAAATATAAACAGTTAGACTACTTCTTTTATGTGATTAGAACCGACACGGTTTTTTGCTTTAAGTCATAAATCAATTTGACAGGTGCCTTACGAGGGATATCAACAAGTTCTACATTATATTAGCTACGTTAGAGCATACACGAGGGTTATTTATGATATTGCTGTGCTACATACTGAAATTTAGTATACATTTTAACACAGATAAAAAATACATTAAAATAGCTTGATACGTTTACTAATTTATAATGTTTTGAATATTTTAAATATTATTATTGTTAGATAACATAGTGCACATTAAGAAAAACATAAGCAATTTGATAATAATTAATTTTAATTTTGTTAATAATTTTTCATTAATTTAGGAATTTCTTTCATACAATTCTTAGATTGTATTTCCCAATTGCAAATTTAAACATATAATAAATCCTAGCTCTTGCATAGACGGAAATAAATATTTAAATGGGAAATTTGCACAATGTTTAAATTATAACAACTGAAAATTCTGTTAATTGTGATCGGTATCAGGGCAAATATAAAAATTATTAAAAATATTTTCTAGAAATACAATAAATCTGAAAATTTTTCGGAGCCACTGTTAAACCACTAAATGGCCCTTTACTGCTTTCGTAAGCTTTTAGTTTAGAAAATAATATAAAGTGATTGGAATTTGGTGCATTACAGTACTCTAAATAAATATCACACGAATATGTCATAAGACATTTACGCAAAACTATCCACTTACATGTACTAGCGCTTTCCCTTCCTCTGTTAACAAATTTTTGTATGCTGGTATGATAATTTCTTAAACTTTACCCTTAAATTGACATATTACATGTTATTACTGCAATAATATCTTACCATTTAATTCTGGTAATAATTTGAAAGGGATTGCGGATTTTAATAAACGTTTCCCTAGCAGAGTGAATGATTAATAGCCTCTGCAGGTGTTAGTTTGACAAATTTATGCTCTCCGACAGAGATAAACTATCTTCCCATTGCTGACACCTTCAAAATATATATTTACGCATTCTTGAACTTATAAGCCAACAATTTAACTAACACAGCACGATATTTTATGATTAAATAGAAAATTACAGATCCTTTCACGACCCTTGGAGAAGTGAAAAAACGAAATATTATTTCGCGCATTTTAGCTTTACTATCATTGACTGAATAGTAAGATCTATGACAAGCCATTATTACTGATAGTAATCAAGTAGTACAATCTAATTAATTCAGTACTTCGGTATTACTTTTTAAAAAACTTGTGAAATTCAGTACGAAATTGAATCAAGAAAGAAGTTATAGAACGAAACTAAAAAAATTACAGAATTTTAAACATTAAAATTAATT
Organism: Monochamus saltuarius; assembly: GCA_025584915.1. Classification (NCBI taxonomy): domain Eukaryota; kingdom Metazoa; phylum Arthropoda; class Insecta; order Coleoptera; family Cerambycidae; genus Monochamus; species Monochamus saltuarius. Next base: position 19,732,206 of record CM046723.1, on the reverse strand, counting down.
AATTAATTAAAAAAAGTAATGTAAAAGTATTGAAAATATAAGATAATTTAAGTTTTTGTTGTATTTCCACCATCTTGCAATAGTAATACTTCAGTTTTTTTTGTGTTGTTTTATTATCTATTTTTTTTTTTTACCTATATTAATATTTTATTAAACTCGTTTATTAAATATGGTTTGGTTTTTTTTGGTAAAATATGACCTGCTTATTTTACAATTATTATTGGACAAATTTTTAAAAATTATATCTAAACTAATTAATAGAATGAATTTAAATTTGCCGCCGAAATGTGCATAGACTTATTAAGATATGGTAAGGTCTAATTTTTCAACTTAGTTTTCTGGCAACACTAGTGTGTACAGCTATACTTAATTATTAATACTTAATAAACATAGTTGGATGAAGAATTTTATCAGTTACAAGAAAAACTTACTCGGGTGTGACGATGAAATATCCACTAGAAGTATTATAAAGCTTTCGTTCCTTGGTAAGCTGTACCAGTGTGTCGTATAGAGCGTGTTCGCTAGGAGGTGATACGTGGGGAAAAGCCATCATAAGGGATTCACGAATGGTTTCCAAACCTGCAGGCCGTCCTTGACTAGACAGTCTAAGAACTACCGCACACACTGCCTCCGGAAGCGGCGTCCATTGAGTCTGTGCCACTGGAGTCAGTGAGCAGTGTTCTAGATCTTCTGCAAATGCATTTGATTGCGTATTATGAAAACAGTATGTACATGCTTGATTGAAACAAAATAATCATCTTGAATACCTTCTGATTAAAATATAACTACACGTCTGATTGAAAATTAAATATTTTTTTACACAATACGTAGCACGTGTCTACATCTAGTCAGTGGCTACTCAATGCTGAACCTAAATACGCCACAACAGAAAGCGACCCATCACTGTGGGTACTATTGCTAGTTCCGACCTGAGTTGGCATCGGCGATATTTTCAAAACCAGAATTTTAGGGGATAATAGCCCGATCTGCATTGAATTACATCTGAAAAACCTATGGCAAACAGCTACGGTTAGTCGTCAGCGGTGTCATTAGACATAGATATATCAATTCCGAACTTTTTATCTCTCATCGGTATGCCATTAGTGAGGCAACCGTCGACGAACTGGCTGTTTACATTCTGTCATAATCGACAGAAGGACATGAGTATGCGAGACGTAGTACGTGTCTACATCAAGGCGGTGTAATTTAATGCTGGTCGGGGCATTAACTTGCAGAATAGTTGATTGCGACACAGATCAGAGCTTGCAATAGTACCCAATGTATATGAGTCGCTTTCTATTGTGGCTTTATTCAAGCCTAGCAGTGAGCCGCTAGATGTAGACACTTACTACGTCTCACATACTCATGTCTTTCTGTCGGTTATGACAGAATACGAACAGCCAGGTGTGACTTTATCTTAGTCAAAAGTTGATGATTAAAATGATACAGAGTGTCAAAGTTAAAATTTTATTTCGATATTTGTAAATAACTTTTTTAAAAATTGAAATATTTGCATACATTTTAGAGATCGGGGGTTTTCGGGGGCGAATAATTCAAATTTGTTTTTATTTGTATTTTCGAAATAATCCTATTTGAAATATTCAATGCACCGATTTAAAACTGTTTTGGTATCGGGTAAAGTGCCTTTTCCACTCAAAATACAGCAAAATGTTACTTGAAAAAGTTACTCAGAATGCCAAATAATGGCATATGGCATAATGTTTGTAAGTTTCAAGAATATCGGTCTGCTTTGATGAAATATTTGTGCTTTGATGAAACCATTATTAAAAATCTAAAGATAACAATTTCATCAACCCGTACAGATGTTCTTGAAGCTTTGTAAATAGGCATAATTTGCCATTCTAACTTTTCCAAATAATATTTTGCTGTATTTTCTGTGGAAAAAGCACTTTACCAGAGTCCAAACGAGTTTTTACTACTACTATCGACTTCAACAAGGTATAGGCTAATGCAGCTAAGAACTCGCTCTCTGGCGGTGTAAGTGATACTAACGAAATATATAAAAATAGTTTTCCTACGTATGTGTGGTTTATTGTAACTAATGAGACTTTTCGTATTTTACTTAAAACTGAATATTTAGTGTTTGTTTTTTGAACACTAGTTATTTTAAGAAAATAGTATGAGAACAACTTCAGCAGTTATGGACAAAAATAGGACATTGTGGAAATTATTATTGTATAGTGCTCTTCAGGCTCTAAAGAAAATCCAGAATTAAGTTTTCATCTTTTTCTGTCAACTGGTGGAAATAAAGTTTACTGGATAACAAAATTTGAAAACCGAGAACTTTTAAATGTAAGGAACGCATGGATAAGTCTAAAAGTTGGAAAATCCGTGTCAAAATACATGTATGTCTGCTCTTGTCATTTTAAAGAACACGATTACTTTGGTAATTTAATTTTTTTAATATAATGTGTCGTTATGTTTTTCAATAAAATTTGTACTGATGATATTCTGTAATAACCTAGTTAACCTAACTTTCCAGACAGTTGAACATATTACTTTGTAATATCAAATACTTGTCTTAAAATGTATTGTAACCTCGAAATTACGTTATCGTTGAAACACGTCACGTAGACAAACAATCTTTATTGTCACTCTTGATAATACAAGAAATATCCTTCAAGAAATTTCGCAACTGTCAACGCTTTACTTTGACGTTTGTCATTCGCGTTTGGCTGCTCAATATCAACTGACTGCAGCGGCCGAAAATGGTCTGCTTATATAGGTTTTTAAAGTTCTCGAAGTTTCTGAGATCTCGAGAACGTGTCGAGAAACAAATAGAATATAGCCTGGAATATTCCGGAAAACGTCAAAATAAAGGCATCACAAAAATTATAAATTCTAACATAAACAGGAACATAATTAACCAACTAAAAATATAGGTGAGCTTTCGTAACAGTATTTATGAAATATCTGAAACCTATAAAATAAGTAACACATAAAAGTCAAATAATCACAGTTGAATAACCAAATTACTAATAATAATTACAAATACAGGGTGTCCCAAAAGTCACTAGCTGATTTCAAAATTCAATAACTTTGGGTACATTGATTTTTTTTTAATTTTGTTTCAGATCTAGAAAATAGAAGCTTGGGAGATTTGTTATGGAAAAATTCACCGTTGAGCAAAGAGTCGCTATCGTTTGAACACCAACGATCGATTGTCGAAACTCAAATAGCGTATCGCAGAGATTTCAATGCAAGAAATTCGCCCTCAGTAATGACTATACGCAACTTAATTGCACGTTTTCGACAACAGGGGTCTGTAGCCGGCCTCCCTCGAGCAGGTCGACCACGTTTCGTCGACTTGACTTTCGTGACCGTCGGTCGACTTTTGTATAAGGAAAGCTGTTCAAACTACGCGAACTCCTAGGTCAAAACTTACGTATCTTGGAGCTTACTACACAGGCTTACTATTTTCGCTACGTATTTATTTAAAAAGAAACTTGCTGTGTAATAAGTGGCGCCCCCTACTATTTATTTAATCATCAATTTTGAACTAAAATAAGTTTTGCTACATCGCATTATTTTGTCATCAAGAATCTACTCTTGCTTCACGTTGCATTAATTTCGGTAGACCCTGTATATTTGACGACGACAAACCGTAGCTGTTTGCTATTGATTTTTCAAGCGTAATTCAATACTGGTCGGGGCATTAGCCCGCAGAGTAGGTGTTCCCTAAAATTCCACTTTTGCAAATATTTATTTTGTACAGGACAAAGTAGTTATTCCAAATAGTTTAATATACATAAAAATACGTACAATTGAAAAACACGGAACCTGAATTTATATCAAATGCTCATAAATCAAGACCTAACTGTCACAAAACTGGAAGAAGGTAAACCAAGAACATCGTAAATTTAGTAATTCTCCTCTACTTAGCATATACAGAACAACGTGCAGGCGACTAATTATTATTCCACTTACCTAACGCTACTATTTGGTAACCTGGTGGCGGCTGTAAGACTCTCTTCGCCCAAGCATTCCTCAAAATTTCTAAGGCACATGGCTCCGATCCAACCAGAAGTGCTCCAGGATTTACATATCCGTAATAAATTAAATTCTTTGTAGCTCCATTCAAGCCGTTGTTCCACCAGCATACAGAATTCGAGGATAGCAATCCCTGAAAATAATGCATGTATAAATTCTGTGAATAATAATCGAAGTGGAAAACCAATATGAGGCAGATGAGGCAGTGTCTCAGCAAAAATTTAAAAGTAATAAGTAATAAATAAGAATCACTAACTGCTTACTTTAATCATCTAATCAATTTGTTACATCCAGTAACATTAGAATATATTGGCTATGTAATTCCTATGTATATTTATAATTACTGTAAACAAACAAATGTTACCAACAACAGCATTACCGACGACGCCATTTGTAAACAGCGACGTTGAGCCACTTGTTGAAGATTTATAGTATCAGTATTGTATAGATTAATAAGGAAGTTGGCGGAATATTGTCCGACAAGTTGTCAATGTCAATTTCGTTCTACTGAACAGCAATAAAGTTATTGTTTGCCAAACTACAGTCCATTTTTATTGTGGGAGAAATCCTCAACATATGGTCCTATCGAGCCTGATTAGAAGGATTGGATTCGGGATAGTTGGAAACCCGGAGAAACCAGGAAAACTATACTTTGAAGACCCGTAAGGTGTACCGAGTTGGTAAGCGGGTGCTGTAATTGCTGTAGACGAAAAGGACAAAGGACGAGAATATCACAAGCGACGTTAGGTGCGAAGTGGAGGTTTAGCAGGTGTCTAGTGGGACGGGAAGGAACGTGGCTAGAGAAGAAAGCAGATACAATTGGTAGAATTGCTTTGGAAAAATACAGTGAGTCTTTGCATGCCTAGTCCTTTCTTAAATAAATCTGCGCTACTTGAGTTTGTAGTAGTACCTAAGTAATTTATTTAGTAATTTGGTAAGAAATATAAATAAAATGGCCGATCAGGAATTTAAGCAGTTGATTAAAAAACGTGGGTGTGTAAAAAGCCGCCTTACACTGTTTCAAAATTTGTAGATGGGGTTTTGCAAAAACATCTGATGGTCAGGCTTTAGATAAAGTCACATTAATTGAAATAGAGTCGCGATTGAATAAAATTGACAATGTACTGTCAGAATTTGATGAACATCAGAGAGCTATTGAGCTTTTGTTGATGAGAATGAGTTTAATATTCAGTTAAAAGTACGTGGTGAGTTTGAGGATACTTATGAAAACTTAACTTCCATTTGTAAAATGATTTTAACTGATAATGAGTATATCAATAAAAAAATGAGGCCCTAGAGGTTATATCGCAAAGATCTAGTTCTCATTCAAGTCATGGTAAGGTTGGTGCTGGCTCTGTAGTGGCTTTAAGATCAAAACCTCAGTTACTCCCTATTCCAATTCCAAAATTTAGTGGAGCTTTGGAAAATTGGTTAGAGTTTAGGGATACATTTCTGTCTATGATTCATAAGAATGAATCAATGGGAGACATAGAGAAATTTCATTTTTTAAGAAGTGCTTTAGAGGGTGATGCAAAAGAAGTAATTCAAGGGTTAGAGTTTTCAGCTGATAATTATCAGTCCTCATGGGACTTGTTGTGTGAAAGATTTAATAACCCAGTGTCTTTAATAAACAATCATTTGAAGGCATTTTTTGAGTTGCCGTCAATAGAGAGAGTCTGCCGTAGAGTTGCGCAGACTTTTAGACGCAATGGTAAAACATTTGAGGGCAATTCAAAACTTTGGCCAGTCAATTGACACCTGGGATATTATTATAATATTCATAATCAGAGGAAAGTTAGATTGGAAAACTCGGCGTGAGTGGGATGAAATAAAATCCAGAGATAAACATCCAAGTTTAGAAAAGTTTAAAAATTTCTTAGAGGTAGATTAGCTCTACTACAAGATGTACAGGGTGATAAAAGTGATAAATATCATAGTTCAGCATCTAAATCTCGTAAGTCTTTTTGGTTACTAATTTAACGTGTTCATACTGTAAAAAAGACCATTTCATAGATCACTGCGGAAAATTCTTAAAACTAAATACACATTCTCGATATATACAGGCTAGAAAACTAAAATTGTGTCTAAATTGTTTGAAAACAGATCATTTTATTAGAGATTGTAATTCTAACTCTTGTAAGAAGTGTTCAGCGAGACATCACGCTTTGTTACATTATGAAAAGCACACGATAGGTATAAATGAGTCCCAAGGTGTAAATGATAACGCTGGAGGTGAAAGTATCCATGGACCCACTCGTACCACTGGAGGGGCAGAGGGTCATTGGTAAAATCTATGTTTTGTGGCAATGGTGAGGTACTACTCTCGACGGCACTTGTTCAAATAAAAATGGTAATGGTCAGCTCGTAACATGTAGAGCATTACTTGACAATGGGTCACAGTCCAATTTGATCTCTGCTAGTTTGTGCAAAAGGTTAAAGCTGCCTCAAGAAAATGTGGAAATCTCAATCATTGGGGTCAATCAGGTTGTGTCTGATATTAAGAGTAAATGTGTGGTCACCATTATGTCTGTGCTAGGTGGGTACAAAAAGGAAATTTCCTGTTTGGTAGTTCCTCAAATAAGTGAGTCAATACCAAGTCAAAATATGGACGTGTCTCATTTAAACTTTCCTAAAGATGTGTGTTTAGCTGATCCTGGCTTTTCAAAAGGGAGGCATTGACATCTTATTGCGTGCAGATGTGTTTTATGCTCTCCTTTGTGTTGGACAGATTAGTTTGGGGAAAAATCAGCCACTGCTACAAAATACTCGATTAGGTTGGGTTATATCACGGTCAGTGATTCCTTGTAGCAAGGGTTCTGTGGTTTGTTGCAATTTGAATGTAAATGTAGATATTCAACAATTGTTAGAACAATTTTGGGCAATAGAAGAACCTCCGTCTCTAACCTGCAAGTGGTCTGAAGAAGACAAACAATGTGAGCAAAATTTTGTGGATTCTGTAAAAGAAATCAAGATGGGAGATTTGTGGTTCAAATTCCGTTAGTAGGTTCTCCTGAAAGGTTAGGTGATTCTAGAAATTTGGCTTTAAAAGATTCTTGTCATTGGAAAAAAGGCTAAAAAATAATCCTGCGTTGGCGGAAAGGTATTATGAATTCATGGAAGAGTATGAGGCCATGGGTCATATGTCTCTTGTTTCTTCCGATGATAAAAATGTGGAATATTTCCTGCCGCATCACGGCGTCTTAAATGAGGATAGCTTGACAACAAAACTGAGGTTGTTTTTAATGGTTCATCTCCAACAGACACTGGCATTTCCTTCAATGACATTCAATGTAAAGGGCCAACAATACAAGATGATTTGTTTTCTATTTTATTAAGATTTCGTGAGTTTAATGTGGTTGTATGCGCACATTTCCAAAATGTACCGAATGATATTGGTACAGGAGGAACAGAGATCTTTGCAGAAGATTTTTGGAGATCTAAGCCAGAACAAGAGGTCTCAGGTATACTCTAAATACAGTCACATATGGGACTAAGTCTGCACCTTTTCTTGCGGTAAGGTGTTTAAGTCAGCTTGGTCTGGAGAATATGGAGAAATATCCTAATGCTGCTAATACTATCCTGCATCATTTCTATGTGGATGATATGTTGTCTGGGGCATCAACGACTGATGAAGCGGTGCAGTTAGCGAAAGAGGTTCGAATGATTCTTGAATCTGGGTGTTTCCACTTGAGAAAATGGATCTCGAATGACCCAACAGTTTTAGAAAAATTAGCTACTGAGTGTTCAGCATCTGATAGAGTGCTCTTTGGGGATAAAGATAAAAATAAGACATTAGGTCTATTTTGGTGTTTCAAACTAGATACACTTATGTATAGGATTGACTTTGCCTCTAATTCTGGTAAAATGTCGAAGCGGGCAATGTTATCAGATATTTCGAGAATCTTTGACCCTCTTGGGTTATTAGGTCCGTGTGTCATACTTGCAAAGTTTCTTTTACAAAAATTATTTTTGCTAATGATTTGTTGGGATGATATTCTTCCTGTTAATATCCATTCTCAGTGGAGCAGTTTGAAGGATCAATTTGCAGTTTTAAATACTCTTCAAGTACCAAGACATGCTGTTTCTTGTCGTCCAAAGGAAATACAAATCCATGGGTTTTCTGATGCTGCCAAGGATTCGTATGGTGGTTGCGTGTATCTGAGAAGCATGGATATCGATGGCACAATTAAAGTATGCTTGATGTGTGCTAAGGTTAAAGTGTCACCTTTAAAGGTGATAACCATTCCAAGATTAGAACTTTGTGGGGCATTAGTTATGGTTACACTCATTGAAAAACTTAAACGTTCGATCAGTTGTAATGGTGTTAGAATCAGGTTATGGTCAGACTCAACTGTTGTCTTGAATTGGATTGTTAAATCACCAAACTTGCTTCAGACATTTGTAGGTAATAGAGTGTCGCAAATTCAGACCCTAAGTAAACCAGATCAATGGTTTCATGTAAAATCAGAGGATAACCCTGCTGACCTGTTGTCACGTGGTGTCTCACCATCTAAATTATGTGGTTGTAAGGTTTGGTGGGAAGGTCCAGAGTGGCTAAGCTTATCAGAAGATTTGTGGCCCATTTCGCAAGTTCGGCAGATAGATAATCTTCCTGAACTAAGAAAGGTTAAGATATGTAATATTGTTGAAAGTAGAGAAGATTTTCCATTTAACATTTTTTCTAGTTTTAAGCGCTTGAAAAGAGTGATGGCATGGGGTTTAAGATTTATCCATAATTGTAGACATCCATCAAGTAGTATGAGTGGTCGACTGTCTGCTTTAGAATTAGAAACTTCTGTGAAATGTTTGGTTGCAATGTCCCAACGAGAATCATTCGCTGGAGAAATGAATGATTTGAAAGATGGTAAGCCGATACAGGTAAAAAGTTTACGAAGTTTAAATCCTTTTCTGGATGACACAGGTTGTATTAGGGTGGGAGGCCGACTTCAGTTGTCAGATTTAGATTATGCTAAAAGGCACCCACTTCTTTTGTCTTCTAAACATCGTGTAACGTACTTGCTGTTCGATGCTGAGCATAAAGATTACTCCATGCAGGACCTCAGCAACTTTTGTCTTCTATTAAGGAAATTTATTGGCCAATTGGAGGAGAAGTTTAGCTAAGAGAATAGTACATCGTTGTGTGATATGTTTCAGAGCAAAACCCAAAGGTGCTTCACAAATTATGGGAATATTGCCAGAAATGAGAGTACGTCCCATGCCTCCATTTTTCACAACAGGTGTAGACTATGCAGGGCCAATTAATTTAAAAGATAAACCCGGTCGCGGGTCAAAGGTATCAAAGGGTTATATATGCCTATTCGTGTGCTTTTCTACCAAAGCAGTACATCTTGAACTTGTGAGTAGTTTATCAACGGAAGCTTTCATTGCAACGTTCAGAAGGTTTACGTCTCGACGTGGCAAACCAAATAATGTTTATTCAGACAATGGGTTAAATTTTGTTGGAGCCAATACAGAGTTACGTCAATTGGGTGAATTTTTAAAGGAACAGGGTAACTCATTATCAGACACATTTGCAAATGAAGGGGTAACATGGAAATATATACCAGCCTATTCACCAAATTTTGGCGGTCTGTGGGAGGCCGGAATAAAAGCATGTAAATTTCATTTGAAAAGAGTATCGAATAATGTAGCTTTAACATTTGAACAATTCTATACTCTGCTAACTCAAGTAGAAGCAGCAATGAATTCCCGCCCACTGGTTCCCATGTCACCAAGTCCTGACGATTTTGATGTGATAACTCCATGCCATTTCCTCATCGGGAAGACTCACTTCGCTTCCTGATCCCAATTTGAAGGATGTACCAATGAACCGGTTATCAAAGTTCCAACATATCCAGATGATGGCGCAGCATTTTTGGAGTCGCTGGTCCAAAGAATATCTGACTGAGTTGCAGAAGAGGCAGAAATGGCAGACACAGAAAGAAAACTTGAAGGTGGGACAATTAGTGCTTGTGCGCGATGATAATTTGCCCCCGTTACAGTGGCGTTTAGGACGTGTTAGTGTTATTATCCTTGGGCCTGATCAAAGACCACGAGTTGCGATTGTAAAAACTCCAAACGGTGAAATTCGGCGGTCTTTGTCAAAACTGTGTCCGCTGCCCATAGAACAGTAGATTATTTACAGAATGAACTGTTTATTATATGCCTGTATGGTATAGTCCACATTGTATATTGTTTTTCATTTCTTATAAAATTGTATATGTATGTTGAAAGTTAAGACCTCCTTTCAAGGTGGGGGGAATGTTGAAGATTTATAGTATCAGTATTGTATAGATTAATAAGGAAGTTGGCGGAATATTGTCCGACAAGTTGTCAATGTCAATTTCGTTCTACTGAACAGCAATAAAGTTATTGTTTGCCAAACTACAGTCCATTTTTATTGTGGGAGAAATCCTCAACACCACTTTTAAATTTGCATCTGAGAATCGCAATCACGGTAATGACTAATATGCAATAATATGCAATCTTCAATACATTCATAAGCACACTGAGATAAATAAGGATGCATCTGAGACTTGCTTCATACCAATAAGATATAGGTAAGTAAGAGATGGAAAGCATGGAATCCGTTGGTAGCTAATTGCGGAAGAGAGGCACGCTTCGTTTCTTTGAGGGTGCAACAGATACAGTCTAATATAGTTTTCCATATTATAAGGTCGATTCGTGGTTCCTTTTCCGTTATTAACATATTTTTTCGTTCATGCAAAAAACCAAACTTTATGGAACTATAATCAGTGGAAAAAGTGGTTCTTTATTGCACTAGCGCAATAAAATGTTTATTGCATTCATCTGTCATTCTACTACAGCATTTTGTCATCATGACAAACATAAACGTTCAAATCGACGTCACATTTTCCTAGACTCGGTGTCATCTAAATATCATTTTTTGGTTTTTTCTTGAACGTAAAAAAAATATTGTATGCAACTCGTACAAAAAGTGCTTATTGCGTTCGACGTGTTGTCCTACTCGGCCTGATGGCCTCGTTGGACAATTTCACGTCGCGTGCAATAAACACTTACTTTTTGTACTTGTTGCATAAATAACTATAAAATTTCAGTGTACTTACAGTAATTAAAATTTTATTGTTGTTTCTAATTCGTTTTAGTAGTAGTGTTACCACTACAAGTCCCACCGAAGAAGAAAGGAAAATTTGAGGAATATGCTAACGATATTATTAATTAGTCAATATACAGGGTGTCCGGAAATGATGAGCAAAAAATTTAGGGGATAATTCTAGACCGAAGATAAATGCTAGCTCTTTCTATAACATTTTTTCCAAAACTGATTATTAACGGAGTTACAGGGTGTTAAAGTTCAAATTTTATTTCCGATATTTATAAATAACTTCTTAAGAAAACCAAATATTTACATAAAATTTGTAAATCGGGGGTTTTTGTGGACGAGAAATTTAAATATGTTTCTAATTTTGACGTCACTAGTAGAGGGCGCCACTTGAGGCACACCATGTTTCTTTTAAATGGCAGAACTTTTTTGCATATGAATGTATCCATCTGACAATCGAAACAATCGATTCTCCTATCTGTTTTATTTGGAAAAGGTATACCTTGCTTAAGTCGGTAGGCGTAACCATTTTTGAAATAATCCTGTTTGAAATGCTCAGTGCACCGAGTAAAAACTGTTTTGGTGTCTGGTAAAGTGCCTTTTCTGCTGAAAATACAGCAAAATGTTACTTGAAAAAGTTGTTCAGAATCGTAAATTATGGAAAAGTGCAAAATTTCTAGAAGATCGGCGAGGTTTGATGAAACCATTTTTGAACAAAGCACAAAGATTTTATCAAAGCAGACCGATTTTTAAAATCTCCATAATTTACCGTTCTGAACAACTTTTTCAAGTAACATTTTGCTGTATTTTTAGTAGAAAAGGCACTTTAACTCAAACAATAACAGTTTTCAATCGGTGCACTCAATATTTCAAATAAGATTAAGAAAACTGTTACTCCTAACGACTTCAATAAGGTATACCTTTTTCAGATATAACAGATAGGAGAATCGATTGTTTCAATAGTCAGATGGATACACTAAACAGCAAAAAAGTTCTGTCATTTAAAAGAAACATGATGTGCCATAAGTGGCGCCCTCTACTAGTGACGTCAAAATTAGAAACATATTTGAATTTCTCGTCCGCAAAAATCCCCGATTTACAAATTTTATGTAAATATTTGGATTTCTTAAGAAGTTATTTACAAATATCAAAAATAAAATTTTAACTTTAACACCCTGTAACTCCGTTAATAATCAGTGTTGGAAAATTTTTTATAAAAAGAGGTAGCATTTATTTTCGGTCTAGAATTATCCTCTGAATTGTTTGCTCATCATTTCCGGACACCCTGTATAAATGCTCTTTTTCAACATTGGCAAAATAGATATTCCGATTTAAAAAATTGTCGCGAGATTTATTAATATTTGATAATGAAATTACTCATTGTAGTTTATCAAATTGCAAATTAACATTGATAAGTACAAGCACAGAAAATATAGCTACGCGTTAGCTATATATTCTGTGGTACAAGTATATACAATATTACTACGACATTGGACGATACGTGTAAAATGGAAATCAAACATTAGTTAATTTTAAAATTCAGGAAAATTCAAATAGAAAAAATTTTGACTTAAATGAATTTATTTATCTAACAAAGTAGAGTAATTTCAAATAGGTAATCCTGTATTTGTATTTTCTGTTTTATCTATAAATAATTGACAAAAAGATATCCAAAAAATGCTAATTATGTTCGTATTTTAAATAGCCTCTGCCTGCTTGCCTCACCAGTTTAAGAAGTCACAAGCTGCCATTTTAAATTACTGTTAGTATTTTGTTATTAATAGAATTAGTAAATATATAAATTAAGTTAAAAGAATTTCAAGTATTACAACACATCAGTTAGAAATTACTTCTAAATCCACCACACCATAGAAGCCATGACTAAACCAATAAAAAATGTTATCGTATTTGTTAAACAAAATATGGTGGAAGAACGTTAAGATAATAAGGAAGAGTGCCTTAAACATGTTTGAAGTATGAGGTCAGAAAGTACTCTGAATACCATTACACATGATAACAAATTATACGGGCGTTGTCATAACTTCTATATCATAATAGTTTTTTAAATGAAAAAAACTTGAAATTCATGTTTTTTAATGTTTATTGATTGTCTCTGTTAATAAAAATCAGTTACCGTTTTTTTGTTTAATTATTTATTATTTACTATAAACTATTATTTCTCAAATTTACGTATAGGTTAAGATTTATAGATTAAACAAGTTTATAAAAATTGTCTTGAATTGGGGATCTAGACTGTGATGTCTTGTTTATTTTGACACACTGAAGGCTACAAACAAGTTCTGACGTGGCCGTAATGTTTTACAGTCCTCCTCTCTCCACAATACTCTGTGTAGAGGGAGAGAAAGGAAATCTCATAATATTGGACAGCGTATGGAGGGTTTATGGGTAACACTATGACAGCTGTCAGTCAGCTGGCAAAAGTCGCAGAAATTCAATAAAAGGTCAGGACGTTCTAAGTTTTCAGATGAGCTAAGTACAATTTCCAGGATGAAACTAAATTCTCATATTATGACAACTGACGCAAATGTACACAAATACGTAAAAATACAACGTTTACCGTCAAAGCAGTTGTTCAATGTGGTTAAAAGAAGAATAAGAAGAATACGACATAATATTTGGTCTACTTGGAAAACGTCTTTGGTATTACGCTGCCACACGCTAATATGAACTTGACACTTCCCATAAAATTAAATTTGCAAAGAGCAAGTACTGAAAAATTAATTCAAACTAACCATCTTATGCGATATTTTATTTTTGACAGAATATGATGTGTTTGCCATCTGTAGGCCAAGAGTGCAAGGTGTACTTCACGCCGATAAATTGTGTTGTTGGGAAATTAAATTTTGTTAATACCTATAATACTTATATAATATAATGAAGTCAGTGGTAGCGCGGTTTAAGGCGTCAGTACTTGAATCGAGGTGACTAGATCGGTGTGGGTTCGCGCCCAGCTGCCGGTAGACCCTATATAAGCTATATTCGTGGAGAGGATTGGCACCCTCTCTGAGGGTATGGTAGGGTGGAAGAATGTTAGCTTGGGTCAATGCGAGAGATTGATACCGGTTGATATTTGACTACCCCCCTAATTAATGAAAAGTTTTCCGGGTTTCCCTCATTCGTGCACTGAATAGTGGTTAGGGCTTACCAACGTAAGTCGTTCCTGGGCGCAAATGCGGCCTGCTTAATAATAATATGCCGCCCCCTCTCCCGCACAAGTCTCCGGCTTCTGGACTAATCCCTGTGATTATAATGAGGGGTAGAGATATTATTATTATAATAGCAACGGTATTAACAATAATCGAAGATGTTTGCATAAAATAATTAGTATTATTTTATACTATAACACTTTACAGTACTCTGTAAAATCCCTTCCTTTGAACCTTAGAAAATAATATTCTAAGCTTTGACCAGTGTTATTTGAGGATTAGAAAGTTTACAACTATTAATGCAAAGTTATAGTTTAGTAGTTTTAGTGACTAATTTCTAATTTTAAACATTTTATAGTAATTAATTAAAGGAATCTATGTCGGGTACATATATTTCATTATAATATGCCTTATGCTGTGTGCTGTCTGCTTTTCTAGAGTGGAGAGTAAATCCAACAGAGGTTCTGCAATCGTATAAGATTTTATAATTAAAAACTGCCGCGGGTGCATTTCGAGTTTTCTATTAGTAGGTATTCCTCACATTAAATTTCAATGTTCTTAGAATAAATATATATTTTATTTAACCGAACACGGACTGCGTATTCTGTTAGTGGATAATTCTGACGGATCTGTAACGAGTGAAAATGTAGTTTTGGCAGTGTGCATCGAAGAAATAATGAATGAATACAAAATACTGCAGCTAACCAAGTTAACTATTTTCTATCAAATACTTTGTTAGCTATTATTATTAATAAAAATGTTTATTTTTGTCGTTGACAACACTGTAAAATACCACCGCATGGTAGTTGACATATCTACGTCATCTCGAACAATGTTTGTCATAGGCGCCGATTTTTTGGGGAAAAAAAGGGTTTTGCCCTATTTTTTGAAATCGAGCTGGAATTCCGAAATAATTATTTTTATTGACTCTTAGGTCTTCCTGACTAGGCAGTTAAAATTATTATACTTAGTTTAAATAAATTCTAACCCTGAATTCATGTTCAGCGACCACAAATATTCCAATATTCTTTACAGTTGTATACAGGGGATGATGGGGAATCTGTAGAGAAAAACCATCGCGTCAGAATTATTTTTTTTCTTTTATCGGATTCAACGCGTCAAAACACACGAGACACCATAATTCAGATTCCCAAATCCACACATTTTTTGTAAACTTGTGTTATGAACACAAGAAACTAAATGCAATTAAACAAAATTAGGAGAATGTAAGCTCGTAATTGTTGATAGGTTTCACTGGATAGATTTACATCTTGTTCACCTTGCAGAAGGCCGACTCTATTTTATGTTCGCGTCAGTGTTAATTTAATTATGTAAAAAGAAAAGTGCCGCTTGGCCGGAGAATGCTTGGAGAAGGCATCGTTTTCTACAATCCCAAATAGGAACTACATCCATAAATATTATCGGACTCTCAGGTGTCGTATTGCTATTACATACTTAGTTTTTCAATTTATTTTTATTTATTTTTTCCAAATGTAGTTAGTACCTACATTGTCTAGGTTTCTATCAATTAGTCCAAAAAATAGTTACTTTCACATATTTGTTGATGTAGAGAAAGATACATACATAATAAAATTCATTCTAGATTATCATACCATAGATATATCTACAAATTAAATGTTACCGAAACTAATGGCTTTCAAAATCACACAAGAAAAAGTTTCAAAATGATTATTAATTTATTGTGCTTAATTACCTATCCTTCTAGCTGCATATTCCAATCTAAGAATTGTACGATAATTTAACTGCAACTTCAAAAGTAAGAAATTCTTAAAAAGTTTTGCCAAATAACGATGATTTTAAAAAATAAAAACAATAGATATTATTGTTTTCGAAAATTCGCAACATATTTTTGTTTTACTTATTCCTTTCCTATGATCTAGAACCACTTACTAATTTAATAAATATCTTATTGCATTATTAATTCATCATCGAATTCAGCGTGCTTATATAGCTATCTATCCTTATTCCAGTTGCATAATCTAATCTAAGAATTGTACATTAATTTAACTGTATCTTCGAAAATAAGAAATTCGTAAAAAGTGCAGCCGTATGACGATGATTAAAAAATGTCTAAGAATAATGTTTTCAAAAAATTTGCAGTATATTGTTGTTTTACTTATTCTTTCCCTATGTTCTAGAACCACTTACAAATTTAATAAATATCTACACAAATTTGAAGGTAAGTAATAAGGATAAGAAATTTGGATCTTATAATTCTTATTGCATTAGTAATGTCAAATTCATTGTGGTTAGTTATCTGTCCTTATTCCAGGTACACTAAGAATTGTACGATAATTTAACAGCATCTTGAAAAGTCAAAAATTCGTAATAAATATTGCCTTATAACGATGAAAAATTTGTAGGAACACAATTAATAGTATTTATTGTTTTCGAAAATTTTGACATATTTTTGTTTTACTTATTATTTCCCTGTGTGTTAGAACCATTTACTAATTTAATAAATATCTACACATATCTGAAGGTAAGTTGCAAGATTTTTGAACTCTTTTATTGGCATTGCCTAAACAGAACACGTATGACATTCCGGTCGGTCATGACCTTGAATGGTACAAGACCTAAAAGGTAAATGATTTGCAGGATCTGTGGAAGATAACATATTAATTAGGAAATGCTTTTATATGTGTATATATGTTTATACAGGGTCATTTACGATGACCTTAGACTAAAGCTAAATAGAGAATCAAGTGAAATATACAGGCTGTCTTTCGGTGACAGTCCATCAGAATATTTCAGAGAATTTGGGATTTTCGGGGATGCTTTCTTTAAATGAAATAATGCCATTTTTGTAGGACTTCCACTCCTCTAACACTTCTTGTACAAAAAGTAAAAGATTTGTTATGACCGAAAACCCCGGAAAAAAACTATGCTGTTCGACACCTTGGAATCTAAATCATAACTGGTTTGTTTTGTCGGCTTCGAAAATTGTATCCGGTACACACAACATGGAAATGGGCACTAGATTACTATCGCCATTTTGATGTATTGGCATTATGTTGATTTTTTCCAAATGCTAGCAAAAATTCCCTCTGAACGAGATTTTTTATAAATTAACAGACGTCCGATAATGTGAAAATATTGTGAATTAATACTGGGTTAGTAAAATTTGATAGAATATCAGAAGATTCAAATACTGTCGCAGAGTATTGAGAAGCATTATATATATCTTCATCGCGATCTAAAACTAGACACAAATTTATTACCGAATTTGTTGAAATGCAAATCAAGGGTATATCGGAGAAAAATAATTGAATTCTGCACAACTTGCATTAAGAAAATATAGGATGTTTGAAATGAAAAGATTTTGCCTATTTAAATTGGTAAGATATAAGCGAAAAAATGGAACACTTGGTGAGACCTTTATAACTACTTTTAAACAAAAAGCAATACCTACCTAAAAATTAGATACCTAAATTTAACACGAAAAAATTTATAGAGAATCGTACAAACCTCGTGAACATTCTGGAATGGATATTTTTTACTCAAAATTGTATGCTCTTTCGAAAAAGTTGACGACCACTTTGGATATTTCCGGTAGCTGAATGTTAAAAATATATTATTTAAAACTATACACCCTGTATATAAGATACCCTGTATAGCAATTTTCAAATCTATGCCTCACTACCTCATTCGATTCTTTAGATAGTCTAAGGTCGTCATGAATGACCCTGTATCTCAACAAGATGAAATTTCAATGAATAAAACAGGAAATAAAATTTAACATTTAACAAAAAAAGACATACTTAATGAAATCATTCAATAACTTTCAAAACTCAAATTAACTTTTGAACATGTTCGAACATTTCTGACTGAGATCTGACCTATTTCTGCATTTCTAGTATTGCTTCTACAGGTTACCTTTAAACTGAATTAATGTGTGACTATAAAAATTAATACATAAATTAAAATTATTTGAAAAATGTATCTATGGAATTGTGCATTAGCATATCTAGGTATTATGATTTCATTAATAAGAACTGTAGGAAAATATCTACAGAGTAGTTAATTTCACACAATATCAATAATACGTGATAAAAAACGTATACAAAATCATAAATTTATATTTCTACATCAATTATAACCAAAATAGAGTTGCATTGTCTAATATTTTTCCAAATAGCTTTACAAAATCCTATGTCTTTTCAAAACACTAGCTATTATTACAGTCATACAGTGCTTTCGGAAAGTAACGAAAAAATTCATTATTTTTTAAATTGAGAAGTTTTCGAAAAAATCCCCTAGCACGTCGATTTTGTTTTTAAAAGAGGCACTTTTTGACATACGATTCATATTTGTGACGTCATCGTTGTTCGAGATATGACGTCATCGACAATTTCTTTTAAATAGCAACCCCCACACAAATATGGGTCGTATGTTAAAAAGTGCCTTTTTAAAAAACAAAATCGACGTGCCAGGATAATTTTTCTAAAACCTCAATTTCAAAAATAATGAATTTATTCGTTAGGTATTTTTCGAACGCACTGTATATTAACCTCCTCACACATAATTGATGTTTAGAGTACCTTACTTAATTTGGAGATGTATAATAAAATTGTATTTGAAATATTTACAATAAATGAACGAAGCAACTAAACAGAAACAATAAAACTTTTTTACACACAAAATTATCAAGCTATACTGCATTTAATACAGCGATAGTAATAACCTACCTGGAATAGTAAATAACCATTTTCGTACATCCAAAAATCACCAGGATCTCCTCTGCAACCCTCCTTCCGCACTACTATGGCTAAAATCTGATTCAGTTCCACGCGGCAATTGTAACCGCCATCCACGCCGTTTCGACTAGAATTCATCTTCAGGTGATCATTCTGAAATAATAAACCTATATAAAATAAACATATTTATCAATATGTTACAGTGAGTGTTTCAAATGGTATGACGAAAGTTACAAACTTTCTTATATTTTTGCTCTACACTAAGAAAAAAATGCCCAGGAGAAAATACTTTGCTGACATTTTTTAACTAAGACTGTAAACAATTTTATAATAATAGTTAATCTGCTTACTTTACTTTATACTTTTACTTTTGTATTACGGCAAAGCGAATTATTATAGAACATATTTTTGATTGTTTCAAATATGTAGGAGGTATGATGAAAGTTATCAACTTTCCTAGCTGATATCTTCCTCTACACTGAGAAAATGCCCAGGAGAAAATATTTTACTCATTTTTTTTTGCTAAGAATGTAAACAAATTTAGAACAATAGCAGATCTGTTTCGTTCAGTAGAATAATACTTTACTGATACCACATTTACTGTTTGTGTTAAATACTTTACTGCCATTAAAAGGTACTTTTGTATTATAGCAAAGCGAATGATTATAGAACATATTTTTGATTATTCCAAATATGTAAGAGGTATAAAGAAAGTTATGAACTTCCCTAGGTGCTATATTTCTTGCTCTACACTGAGTAAATGCCCAGGAGAAAATACTTTGCTGCCTCTTTTAGCTAAGACTAAATATTTTTATAACAGATCTGCTTTTTTCGTTCAGCAGAATCTACTTTACTGATACCACATTACTGTCAGTGTTAAATACTTTAATTCCATTGAAAGTACTTTGGTATTACAGCAAAGCCAATGATTATAGAACATATTTTTGATTGTTTCAAATATGTAAGAGGTATGAGGAAAGTTAAGAACTTTCCTAGGTCCTACACTGAAATATGCTGGCTTTTTTAACTAACACCACTAAACATTTTTTATAATAATAGCAGATCTGCTTTCTTCGTTCAGTAGAATGTATTTTACTGATACCTACCGCATTACTGTCAGTGTTAAATACTTTACTACTATTAAAAGTTACTTTCGTATTATAATAAAGCAAATGATTATAAAACATATTTCTACTGTTATAGTAATTTACATCATTAGTATAGCAGGATTATTGCCAGTGATCAGAGAATTGTTTCTTTATTATTTATTTCTACTACCGTAGGTAGTATTTTTCCTGTCCCAGAAAAATTTATTTTATAAAGAAGACGTTCGGGAATGTTCGCTCCTGTGTTCGCGAGTAAAAAAAATACTCCGTCAACCAGGCAGTTATAACGTGATGTGTACTGAGGTGGATGGTCCCACAACAGTATAGAACATTATTACATAAAATAATTGTATATTATCAACATAATGTGATTTTAAGCATCAAAGAAATTCACAAAATAATATTGTACCTCTCTCATGTAAGCTTAGGTCATCCTAATGAATGGATATTATTATACAGTGTGCATTCAAGTTCATGCCGAAAATTAAGTGGACACCATAGCTATTTCTTTAGAATGTAAGTTACAGTTTCCTATTACTGTGACTTCTTTTTGGAATTTTGATTTCTCAGATAATTTCATTGATAATAAATAAATGCATGATGCAAATTACTTAATGTTAAATTTTATGTGCATTATACGGTTATTGTAAAAGTGAAAAATTAAGTTAAATACAAGTTTCACATAAGAACCGACAGAGAGCAGGTGCATGTAGGGAGTAACAAAATATTGCAATTTAACTAAACATACTAATCATACAAAGTTGCACACAGGCACAGAGTTACAGGCCAAGGTGGGGCCAAATTTCGAAAATAAATAATGTTTATTAATTACTTTTACTTGGAATAACCAAATTTGGTACATGATTTAGGTTTATTATTAGTCTTCTTTGGCTATCAGTTCAAATAAATTGAAATACTATAAGGTGTTCATTGAGGATGAGTCACTAATAAAATTATAGGTAGATACCAAACTTTTTTCCATTGATTGAATTTAAAAAGTATGATAATATCCCGAGCAGAATTTAATTTAAAATATTTTTTACTAAATTTAAACAAAAGGTTTCCTAGAAAAAATGCATGTATTAAAACGACAACTTTTTAATGGTGTTTATTAGAAGAAATCAAGTAGTAGACTTTGTCTTTCAATTTTGACAGTTAGTAATAAAACTATATCATAAAATTAATGCTAAATAAATGTTTTCAAAATGGGCACCATTTTCTCTGATATAAATTTATTCTTTGCCGATAATTGAAAACTCTAATCTAGTCTAATAAATTATGATCGTTTCTTATATCGTCACATTATCGTATACAATTCCACAAATCTTCTCGGAATTCATTGTCGAGGAATAAATAAAAACCCTCAATGTCCTCCAAAATAATAATTACATTTGTTCAGATGTGGCGATCGTGGTGGCCAATTTTGTGGACAATTATTTACTCATCCTAACTATGTACTTAGAAACTTAAAATTCAAAAAGTCTCAAACAGTAGCACTAAAATCCTGTGGGGTGCTCCAGTATGCATAAATCAAAACTCAGTTTGCAATGGTAAATCTTCAATTAAATTAGGGAGAGTATTTTACAGAAATTCCAAATCACTTTCGCCATTTAATCGATTTGGCACAATAACTGGTCCAATCAAATAACGATCAGTAATACCAGCCCAAATATTTATCTGAAACTCGCGTTGAAAATGTCTAGTAGTTGATGCATAGGGGTTCACATCAGAATATTCATCAAAGTTGTGATCATTTGTAACTCTTCTACGAGTGAAACAAGCCTCATTAGTGAAAAGAGTTTTCTGGTGAAAATTAATATCCTGATGCAAGATAAACTCGCAAAAAATCAGTCGTTGATCCAAATCTTGAGGCAATAGCTCTTTCATTTTTTGAATGTGATATGGATGTAGTAGATTACGTTCAAGAATTTCTTGATAATCCAATTTCTTGAGATAAAAGTTTTGCGGTTTATTTTCAACTGCTTGCAATATATTTTCTTCATCTTATACCCTTATTACACTGGAACGTTCTCGGATATTATTGAAAAACTTCCTCCTGTTTCGAGCCCATCTTTCGACATTAGAAAATGTGTCTCCATGGGGAATCACTCGATTTGGAAATCTCCTTTGACATTCTTCTACAGTTTGCTTCACAGAAACCTAGCACAAGTAACATGTCAACTTGTCCGCTGAATTTTCCAGCTATTTTCAATAACAAACAGTGACAGAAATAGATTAGTTTTAATCATAGACCTTATAAATCATGGACGCGCCCAAAACCGTTTTCTGCCTATACAAATCGTTGATGCTCAGATGTGTGCGACAGAGATAGAGCTAGTCCGGGCAAAAACCCACAGATCATTGGCCGAAAAAAACAAAAACCGTAAATGACAGACGTATGACATTTACGGTGACAGACCGACTCCACCATAGTTTATGAGTCTTTAAAAACTATTGTTAATAAACACACTAAACACAACTAAATCACAAAATGCACACAAATCATTAACAATATTAACAGGAAAGGTTTTGTCAGGTTTTTGCCCGCACTAGCTTCATCTCTCATGTACACATCAGGACACCGGACCTCTCTTTCTAGGGCCGGTCCATGATTGATAAGGTCTATGGTTTTAATATTAATTGTCAAAACAAAGCCTACTCCTGAATTTTTGATATCTTGTAGTAAACACTTGAAATCTTGTTATAATTAATGTCTTTTTTGAAAACCTTAAAGTTTTTTGAAATTTAACAAGAGCAAAAAAGTGTTTTAAATTAAATTCTGCGCGGGATATTATTATTCTTTTTAAATTCGATGAATGGAAAAAACTTTAGTATAATTTTAGGGGTGATTCACCCTCAATGGATACCTTGTAGTGTTTTAATTTACTTGAACTCATAGTCAAAGAAGACCAATAATGAAACTAATTATGTACCAAATTTGGATATACTAAGTCATTCAGAGATTTTTTTTCTAAACATTTGACCCCACTATGAAGGCCTGTAACTCCGCCTCTATCCAACTTTATATATATGGGTTGTTTGGTTAAATTGCAATATTTTGACACCCCCTACATACACCTGATCTGTGTCGGTTTTTATGCGGAACACCCTGTATATTAATATATCCCGAGATATCACAGTTGTATTATATAGAATGTCGATTAAATTATTATTACTTTAAATAGATATGTGACTAGATAGAATAATAAATGCATCAGTTTACAAGAATGGTGCAGCTATTTTAATAACACCCTGCGGTATCTATTTAAACAAAGGAAATATTTACATAATGCAATTCTCATTCGAGTGGTCAAAGACCGAAACCAGAACATCGTCACCCACATTCATAAAAGAGTGTAACGAACCAAAGTGGAGATATGGTACTGTGACTTCATGGGAAGGAATATAACTCAACAATACCAACAAGTACGTGATTGTGGACTTGAGTCTTCTTTCCACCGATTCTGTTTGTGACAGAATAACATAATTATAAGTCAGGCGATTGTTTCCTTCTTTATCAAGAGGGAAATCTGTTCTTAAACACAGGGCATACTAGTTACTGCACGGATTATATAATTAATATTTCGAAATTAGTTGAGCAACACTTTAATGTTTGTTTATTCCCATTTCTTCAGCGTGTAACGTAATGTGGATTCTTTCAGATTTATCTAAATAGTACAAGGTTTGTTTGTCTGACGTATTAACAAAGTGCCAAGAAGTGCTGGTACATGTATAATATGTTTGTGGGTATTTAAATAGTGTTTGAATATATATCCTGAGTTTTCCATTCATACTACAAATAAATAAAGGTAGTAATTAGTGAAATATAATTTGTGCCTAAAACGGTCACAGATAGAAACATGCGATTTCGTCTATTGTTATTTTGTCGAAAAAAGAGATCTGGACTCGTCTATCATATTTGCAAGTTGACCAATGTGAGCCACCCTGTACAAAAATTAAAGACAATAATGATAAATAATATGTAACAGTACAACTATATGTGAGTACACGTAGTTAAGTAGAAACTAAAATGCACGCATATATCATTCTATAACAATATGATAAGATTAATGAAAATTAAGTACTAACAGTAAACGTTATATTTATTTATTTATTTATTTAAATACAGTGTCCAACGGGACGAATCCCAGTTACAGGACAAGGATAAAAAACATTTCAAAATACAAAATAAACAATGACAGAAATAACTCGAATGTGAACAAAATATCAAATAACAAACAAACGGTAATTAGCAAAAATATAACATATACAATAAAAAAAAACAAGCAATAAAATCACAAAGATGTGTTACAAAAAAAAAAACAACTACACAAATAGAGATTTAATAAAATTAATTGAGTGAAAAAATATATCAAGTCGATCTTCATACAATTGGTAGTTAGTAATCATTTGATGAAAAGGGGATGCCGTAAGTATATTAGTACGAGCAGCTGACAACTGCAAAATAGAACTAGATCTAGAATTTAATCTAGGAACTCGGTAAAAAATTCTAGATACCAGAGAAGGGGCATTTAGAAAGTTATTAACAATTTTGTGTAGAAACATTAGAGAGTACATAATGCGCCTTCGCTGCAAGCTAATTAAGTCAAATGTTGATAACAAAATATCTTCTGGAATGCCACGAATCGGATAAACACCAAAGTTGATAAAATGTAGTGTCTTTAAATAGGTATTTGGATCGGTCAGTGGTCGCGCGGTTTAAGGCGTCAGTACTTGAATCGAGGTGACTGGATCGCTGTGGGTTCGAACCCCGCAGCCGGTAGACTGTATATAAGCCATATTCGTGGAGAGATTGGCACCCTCTCTGCGGGTATGGTAGGGTGGAAGAATGTTGGATTGGGTCAATGTGAGAGATTGATACCGGTTGACATTTGACTACCCCCCTAATTAATGAGGTTTTCCAGGTTTCCCTCATTCCTGCACTGAATGGTGGTTAGGGCCTACCAACGTAAGTCGTTCCTGGGCGCAAATGCGGCCTGCTTAATAATAATATGCCGCCCCTTCTCCCGCACAAGTCTTCGACTTCTGGGCTAATCCTCGTGATTAGAATGAGGGGTAGAGATATTATTATTATTATCTACGCTGTACTTTTTCTAATAGGGTTATATGGATGTTATAAATCGGACACCAAACAATAGAAGCATATTCAAGTTTGCAGCGAACAAAACAATTAAACAGTGTATTTAATGTCACCGTGTTGCGAAAAGCTTTAGAATTAAGCAAAATAAAACCCAGGCTTTTAAATGCAGATTCAGTTATTAAATGAATATGAACGTCAAAAGACAGATTATCGCAAAATGCGACATTCTATTTAAAATAGTATCATCCAAAAAATAATCAAAATGTTGAATCAGTCTCCGGCGGCTATACGACATAATATTACATTTACTGATATTTAAAGGTAAATAGTTATCTTCACACCAACGGTGTACTTTTGTTAAGTTATCTTGTAATCTATAACAATCAGATAGTGACTTTATCCCAACAAATAATTTAAGGTCATCCGCATACAATAAAAAATTTATATTTAACAATTGATAAATATAATGAAGAATAAGGGCCCCAAAATAGATCCCTGAGGATCACCTGAAAATTGAGAAAATGTATTTGACTGAAAGGCACGATACTGAACATATTGGAAACGGTTTGTAAGGTATGAGCGAAACATGGTTAACAGAGCACCCGATATATCCGCAGAATGCAATTTATCAATCAATAGATCATGGTTAAGACGATCAAATGCCTTAGAAAAATCGGTGTATATTACGTCTACCTGACCTGACTGCGACTGCGTTATATAATAAGAAAGGAAGGAAAAAAACTCACAATTATACAATACAATTATTGTAATTATTAAAAGTTTTATTTATAAATTTGATAGAAGAAAAGTTTATATCACAATAATCTGCTAAAATTGTGAGGGATTATATAAACTGGAGACTTTCTTAAAATGTTCGTATTGGCTGCTGGTAAATAAAAGATATAATTTTGCCTAAGACGAAAACTAGGAAGGAAATATTCTAATAATGACACAATCTATTTTGTTGTTATATAAATTGTGCAAAAATAATACACTAGTTGATATCTAACTGCTATTCAAGGATATGTAAAAAGAGTGTACGAATAGCAGAATTAGTAGTAGTGGTGAGAACATCACCTAATATAGGTTTGTTGTTCGATCCCTGATACTATACTAATTTCAGAAGTGGAATAAATATGACACCAGCGTATAGTGGAGAGTTTGAGCCACTTGTATCTTCCATAGAAAGCTTGGAAAGGTTAATATATCCATATTAACCTTTTTATCATAATGATTTATAACAAATTGTGGAAAGGGCTCATCTAAAACGCCTAGAGTACTTGGAACAACAAAATTGACGCAAGAAGTACTTTTGAACTGTAAAACGGGCTAAAGAAGGGTAGGAGCTACTAAGAGTAAAGTATCTCTTAAAAGCACGCATTTGTTTCCTCAGCCATTGGTAAAAATTGAGTTGATGCACGGTTTTAAGTTACTATCACTGTGGAGCTATCCGAAGTGACAGCACAAAGTTTATTTTTAGTCTAAATATTATAATATTTTACTGCGTTAGTAAGTGGTTGCAGTTACTTAATTGTTGTACAATACGTAATATGGTGTAGTACTAAGGGCTCTATATTTATTCCTATTCATTTCAAATCATTTATTGGAACTGCAAAATAGGTCTGCTATGACGTAATATTTATTTTACGATTTAGCTCGGTAAGAGTACGCACCCAATGATTAACCACATGTACCCTTTAGCACCCTGCGTACTCTTAGCTAACTGCGCGTACCTACATTATCATTTTTCTATAAAAGAAAGAGTGAACGACAACTACAACTAACTGAAGATCTATTGTCATGCCATTTTTATCACTTTTCATGGTATTTAATTGATGCGAAATATAAAATATGCGTACTTTTTGTAAGTTTTTAAGTACAGATATACATACTCGTATATAAATAAATAAATGTATTTTAAAATAAAGTGCGTACACTTAAGTTTTCATTATTATTATGCACTAGTACGTAGTAGTTTACAATATTCACTAAAATAAAAAATTACCTGTCAGACCGAAGAATAAACAACATATTGTAATTTCTCTTATTCAAAACATGACATATCAGTGGAAGAGTTTAGAATGGGAAAAAAGTTATAGAATAAAATGTCAAAAGAAGTAGTGCGACACCAGCGTGTTTAATTTTACCAAAAACGTACTTGTGTCAAATTTTGTTGAAATACTCGTATGTTAAGTGCTTAAAAAATAGATTTACAATTTGATTTTCTAAAATTATCTTACACGCCCTGTATTTGAAAAACTTTTATTAAATAAAATGATATATAGATAAACCAAATTTGAATCCACTAACGGATAACAAAGAAAAAATTATCAGATAATTTTTACTCCAATTAAAAAATAGTAAACACTCGTATTATGAATTCAGAAAATTCAAACAATTCTCCGATTCAACAAAAATATACTACGAAATATTTAGTTGATTCAGTGTACTGTTATGCAATATCCTATATAAATTATTAGATATCTGAACTGGTTGTCCCTGTACATTATTCTATGTTGTGATACTGTGGAATACTAATGAGATGTGAATCATGTCTAGAGATCTACGGAATGAATTAATTAAATTTTAACCGGATAATTATACTTGGGAATTTTCACATGGCTAGGGCTCCATTTATACTACGTGACAAAGAAAGGCAAACACCTATATATGTTCATTAGATTTTAATAGTTTTTTGTACAGAGTCACTTACTTATCGAATGGTTACATTTTCAGCAAGATCAGATAACTGCAAAAATTGGTTCAATAGTGTGTTGAAAACCCAATATTTTTAATACATTTATTGATACGTCTGAGTTCGGATCTAATAAGGGTTTTGGGGTATCTCATTCGAAGCCACCTCAACTTCATGGGTAAGAGCTGCTAAAGTATATGGGGGCTGTTTTAAAAGCAGCAGTCTGCGGCCAATCATATGGATCCACCACTTACTAGATGTAGCGTTGGTTTGTCATGTTACCTATAATGAAAACTAAAGGTGACCTGCTACTATACGCGATGTAACCCCATACCAAAACGCCTACTGTGGGATAGATATGACGCTCTCTGTCAAATTGTGGATTGCGTTTTTCACTACGTTGTCTTTTCACCTTTGCACGACCATTAAGCATCCCCAGGCAGAAAAACGATTCGTTACTATAGTAACATTTAACGTTTATAAAGATCACCTTATTCCATTCTTGGTCCCACTGAATCCTCTCCCGACACCATTGTAAGGGTTAGCTCGATATTGAGGTGTGAGAGGCAGCACCTAATGTGACGATAAGACAAGAGACCAAAACTTCGTGTTTGGTGATTGACTGTATGCATACCGACCATCCTGACATGTTCTTTAAACCACTGATTTACAGTAGTTGTTAAATCTGTCTCTGAGGGCTAAAAGTCGCAATCAACGATCTTCACGCTCTGTGATTTCGACCAGTGCCTCTCCCTCCACAGTCTTCCTGAGTCCACGCCTTGCCACACCGTACATAAGGATCTGTTAGTCCTTCTAGAAATTTCACTCACTGACAAACCAGCTTCGCGCAACCCAACAACCCGGCCCCTATCAAAGTCACTAAGTTAGGAAATCTGCCCAAATCTACGTACTCTAGGCATACCTAATCAGCTGTAAAAAATGTAATTTGCAATAAGTTTCACAACACATGCACATTACGTTATCAAAGTACAACCTGTGCAAACTCCAAAAAACATTAACATATAAACCTGAAAATTTTATAATTTTTTACTTTCACCGAGAGAAGTATGCATGCAAGAAATTTTCAAAATAAACTGATTTAATGGTTGTTTACTTTTCTCAGTCACGTAGTATATATTTCCCGCATTTCACGGCAACACTTTTCAAACATAAGAAAATCGGGTACCATTTATAAAGGAAAAAATAAAATTCATGGTAAGCTGATTTGCATGGTGGATAAACATGTACGAAATAAATATTAACAACCTTCAATTAAATTAATATTTTCTTAAATTCAAAATTAGTTTAGTGTCACATAATATGTATATTATGCTTACGAAAAGGAATCTTTTAATGATGCAATTAATAAGCATGAGCAATAACGGTAGTATTAATTGGTAACTTTACCGTTTCACATACGATATTCGACAAAATACTTTACTAATTAATGGAAAAGAGTTTTGTGGTTTGACGATTCTATGTTAATACTTACGACTATCAATAAGTTTAAATTGTCTTAAATACATTTAAAGATTTAATAACGATATGTAAAATAAAATGTAAATAATATCAATTTTAAATTTAATTTAAAGAAAAAATAATTTGTTTTATTTGTAGATGGGAATATATATAAATATATAAAATATGCGTCTAAACAAAATAAATAAAAAACAGTATAACGAAAATAAATTTACATTTACTAATTTATTAGCATTAAAAAATGAGCTTCTGACAATAAAAAATTTCAGGTTGATTTCAACAGAATTAAACTTGGCCTAGAATATCTAGAAGAGTGCTTTTGCGAATTATGCGTTACATGAATTTTAGTTTTATAAAACGAACAAGAATATGCAGATAGCAAAAGATGAAATAGTGATATGGGGAGGAGAAGACAAATATTAGAAGATCTGAATGAAAGAATATATGTTATATACTTATTATAGAAGCACTGGTGAAAGATGGATAAATGAAGGTCATACGATGACAAAAGTGTGGCACTGTTTTGCCACATATGAAACCTGGTGCTCTTGTGTGAGATTCAGCCTCGCTGTTGTAAAATATTGCACGACATCAACTTTATCGAATTTTATTGATTAAGAAATAAATTATTCTAACTAAATAATATAATCTGGTAATAACAGATATAGTAAACACTGCTTTTTACGCAAAAACATATTTTTTTAAAAAATAATTGATTAAAAAAACTCGTTTTTCTTCTAACAATAAAGATAGCATATATATAAATAAATGGATATCACACGTGTGTTGTATTAAAAAAATTCTCGGTCTGCCAGGCAACAAATAACACTAACATGTTATGGTTGATTTAACTAAAAATTAATGTTTATTTACCTAAATCATATCAAGTAGTTATAAACTAATTACATTAGTATTTCATTGACTATTTTATTATTTTCAAGCTTGCACTTTATGTCTTTATATAACAATACTATTCTGTAGAAATAGACGCTTATTCTACAGAAGATAAGTAAAAAGTAGGATAAAACGATTTACATTAAAAATTGTAAAGCAGAATAAAAAAAACGTTTAAGTGACTGAGTATTATTGTAAAGGCTCCCACATCACTAGTATATTTATATTTTTCATTTAGAAATACATTTGAAGCTCATCTTTGTAATTTTATTTTCTTTATTTATCTCTTATATTTACTTAAAAAATTTCTATCTACTACTCATATGGGTTAACCATCTTCAATATAAAATTTCATTTTAATTCTGATAAAGTTATGGGCTATGTTCAAGTTAAAAGAATAGGATTTCAGTACACCAACTTGTGGTCCGTTCCGCAATGTCAGAAGCGCTAATCTCGCTGTAGGTACCATTTGCTAGTCTCGTTAGTTTTGATGTATTTTTAATTTATTTTGAACAAAATAATTTTTGGGCATTTTAATAGTACGTAGTTTTTACATAATAGCTTTATGACATTAGAACTATCATTTCTTATTCTAATTAAAAAATAGTGAACAAACGTATTGAACTTAACTAACGTTACTTATTGCACGTCACACAAGCTAATACATAAAACCTAGATAAAGGATGTAGGTTGTAGATATATAAATAACAAATTATGTTTCATATCCTGACATAAAAATGTAACGTGCGCAATCTTTCAGGCACGTGTACTTTACATGTACTCTTTAACAACAAAATTGAATAATATAAAAAAATAAATGCACTACTCAGTCTATGCACTTAGCTTGTCTAAGCAACCGACCTTGAAGTGGGAGAAAAACAGTTTTTATGTCAATTAATATTTCTATTATTAGAATAAATGACCTACAATTAAATGACTTCGTCTCTTTACCAGTAGTCTCGACAGAATAAATGTCTGCACTGACTAAAAGAACTGACTTGATTACTCACTGCCTTCTCGGAAAAATGAGAATAAGTATATAATTTAATACAGATACTAATATCTATGACGAAATATGTGTTTAACTTGTACGTTCCTATAAAATGTCTCCATAATAACAGTACCCATTTAGGTATCCGACAGATCTGTGGTGCGTTATAATTAAATGCGTAAAAATTAGGTCTTGGTCAAATTTGTCAAGTTGAGATCTTCTAAATTCATTTATTCATAATATTTATTTTTTGCTATGTCTTGAAAATAAGAATATTTGTAATTATTTTCAAAATTAATTTTCATCACAAAGAAAATTAGCAATCCGTATTTTTAAGACAAGTGCCCTTAAAATGTAATTACGAGTATTTAGATGTACAGGGTGAAACAAAAAAGCAGGTGATCCCATTAACTCTACTTACCTATATACCTACAGAGATGCTTTTCTTAAAATATACAAGGTGTTAAAGGTGAGCTTTTAAAATCATTGTTTCGTTATAATTTCTTCAGTTTTTCATATATCTCTTTAAAATTTTGTAGTGATTCTTATTATTAACCAAATCCTCTAGGGTATTATTGTAAACGATGTCTAAAAGACAACATATTTTATCCTCACTCATTTTTTCTAACGTACGCCTATGGGCGATTTTTAAAAATGCTGTAATGTAAAATTTTGTTTAGAATATTTTATCAATTTTGATAATTTTTTATACTGTTAATTTTCGAGATATAATCGATTTTTGAGCATGCAACGTTAGATATAGTCGCAGCAATATGAATTGCACTTAATAATATTTGTTAATTACAAATTACAAAGCAACAATTTCAAATGGTCTAATTTACTTTAAAATGTTCTAACTTATTTTATACAGAGTGTCTCTTAATAAAGGGCTAACCAGATGCGCCATTTTTACACAAATAAATGTTTTTTTATCAATGTAAATTCGTCTATTAAGGAAGCAAGACGGATTTAACAAACATTTTAGTTTAGTAACTAAAAATAGATTTACACTAATTGCTGCACATAATCTACATATAGTCTACGAACAAGTTTAGATACCGCAACATTCTGAAAAATCATTTTTTCACCTTACAATGTGCCACTTATCCTTCGTCAGAATATGTGGATGCGGCAACTTAATAGTGCTCCGCTTCATTTTGGATTAAATGTTAGACAATATTTAAGTTTAATTTTTGCAAATCGATTAACTGGAAGTGGAAGAGACGCAACTATTCAGTGGTCACCACGTTCCTCCGATTTTAGTCCATTGGACTTGTGTTTGAGGATTTATAAAGAACACCGTTTATTCCGATTTAATTGATTAACTGAAAAGGCGTATTACAAATGCGGCTAAAAAATTTTGACAAAATCCACAGATTCTTCAAAATATCAGATATTCTTTATTTAAAAGAGCTCGTTTATACATTTTGGAAGTAGCTGAACTTGTGGAGCAATTAATAAATTTTAGTATCTATAAATCTTAGGTTAATAACTAATCTGTTTTCCTTAATAAACGGATTCACACTGAAAAACGTGTAAAATGGTACATCTGGCTAGCCAGATCAGAGACACTCTGTATAAAATATGTTCGAACAATTTAGAGCAAGTTAGAACATTACAAACTGTTCCTTTGTAATTTGAAATTTAAAAATGTTATAAGTGCAACTGATTTTGTTGCGACTATCTCCAAACACGTAGTGGTAGTAGTAGATACATTTTACTATTTCGATAACCTTAAATTCATTTTTGATAACAAGTTTTCTGTTTAAGCGAACACGTTTTGTTTTAGGGTGTTAATTCAAAGCGCACTAAAAATAATTTCGTGGTTGCACTCGAATTTGTTTAGTTGTTTAGAAGTTTAGAATTATGCTCAAGGAGTTTCCAGAAAACGTGCTTGACAATGTTTTATGCTTAAAATCTGATAAAAATATCTCTTGTTTATACTCAAAATCTACTTGTAGTTCAATATGGTAGTTTACCACCTGCGCCTTCGGCATATTATAGAAATAAATAGGTAATAAATATTTTGTACCCATCATTTCTTCTATAAAAAAAATGTCAGAAAATCATATAAAATACTAAAAATATGAATGAAAATAAAAAAATCTATAGAAATGTATGTTTCTCTTATGCATTACCCACATACAGGAATGTTCATGACAGTATTACAATAAAGGTAGGTATATAGAGAACCAATAAGATTAGATATGACAATTATTGTTATACAGGGCATTTTGGATACTAGTGTTTTAAAGAAAATATTTTAATCGTAGTACGTTCGGAAATACCGGAAGGAGTCGTTAACTTGAACGTGTTATTTCCTATACAGGGTGGTTCGTATTTCATGGCTAAAATAACTGAAAATAGCAATTTTAAAAGATGCCATCTAGCGTCATTATTTCACAACAGAAAGAGCTGAAATTTGGCACAGAGGAATAAGAATATAAGATAATTGGCTTTCATTGAAAGAAAATTTCTACGGCCACTAGTTTCGGTTATGCAACATTTTTTCTTATTGGGTATTGACAGTTACTGATGGAAAATAAAATTACAAACAGTACTATTTTATTTGAAGAATAACCCATAACATTAACAAAATTCAATAATTTAAATAAAAAACCTAATTGTTATTAACAAAACAAAAACCAACAAACATTTTGATTGCCATTTGCTACCTTTGTTCTTATCGATGTTGGAAGCGTTACTTCTCAGAGGAATTAAATATTTTAAGGGTGAAACTAGACTTATAAATACTTATTGCAAACATTTCAGCAAAATTCTAATTTCTACATTTCGAATATTTACTAAAGTATTCATTTATTATTGTTATTTTTATTTGTTGTTTTTGTTATCCCACACACTTGTAATTTAAAAGAATAACAATTTTATAAAAGAAAATACATTGTATGTTTAAAATGCAAATATCTGAATATCTATGTAAAATCGAGCTGCTTTTTAGATCTTTAATCCACTTCAACTATAGTTTATGAGACAACAAAATTGTGTTCTGATTTACTGAAGTAACAGGATATAACTAACGCCCTTATAGCGGCAAATTAAGTATCAAATTCGTAATTCCCATACAAAAAAAACTACCAATTTTCATGTTGATCTGCTAAAATTTTTGAAATTATTGAGAAATTTCAATTTAAAATTCCAACTTTGAACACTCTTTAAACCTGTTAAGTTTTAAGGACAAAGCCTACTACTGACTTTTTGATTTCTTCTAATAAATACTAATAAAACCTTGTTTTAATTAATGCATTTTTTCTTGAAAACCTTAAAACTTTTAAAAGAGCAATTTAAAATTTAACAAGAGTAAAAATGTGTTTTAAATTAAATTCTGTGCGGGATATTATCATTCTTTTTAAATTCGATTAATGGGGAAAAAAGTTTGGTATAATTTTAGGGGTGACTCATCCTCAATGAACACCTTGTAGTGTTTCAGTTTACTTGAACCCATAGTCAAAAAAGACCAATAATAAACATAAATCATGTAACAAATTTGGTTATTCCAAGTTCAAGTAATTAAGATTGTATTTAGGTAAGTTTGGGTAAATTTTAATATTTTGGGAACCCCCTACATTGAAAACCAAGTCTAAAGTATTCTTAGCTTTTATGCTTAAATTGCCCTTTTTCTGTATTTTATTACCTAAATATTTTTAGAAAATCTTATATTTAAATGTGTAGGTATAATTCTCACATGAAAGAATAATGGTATCTACCTACAATTTTGAAATACTACTCATATATATCGGTATTTAAAAAATGAAATAAAACTCCCACAGTTCTACGCCACTCGGTCATCAAGGTCGTAAATCAACGCTATAGAAATTACTGCTGTTGAAAAAAAACAATCTTACTACTTTCTAACGTCTGAAATCGCGCGTCTCGTTACAGATTCCCATGATCCACAACTACACGGACTCTGCTACGAAAACAATCTAATATTAACAATGGTAAAAATGTACGAAATTTAATTACCATGCATTAACTTAATGGTAACTAATATCAGATGGATCTTGGCGCCACGCTGGTCGATTTCTGTACATGGAGAGAGATCTGCTAGTGTTTGACCGACCTTTGACCTCGCGAGCAGCGATTTCTATATTTACATATCACACCGCGGTCGCAGAAAAGAAGCGAATGGTGGGCCTCCTCCTGCATGATAGGCCTCAAGATAAAAAAATACAAGTTTCTTTACAATATTTAATTTATTTATATTTTGCTAAAATTCTTCTTACTTTAACACCAAAAACCATTACTGCAGGAGTTTTCAGGACTTATTTGAGCTTAAAATCTGAAAAAAAATAATCTTTTCCGATCCCATTAATTTTTTAATCAAAGCCTGCATGGCATTCAAAACGGTACTTTGTCACCTGCGCCTTCGGCAAATTATAGCCTAGATTAAAGTTTATGCATAAACCTGTGCATGAATCCAGAAGAAGTATTGAATCGATGAGTACTGAGTACTCTGTAAAAGTATTTATGATTACATCCATTCTTAATACAATATTCTAAGAGTACATGAATCCTAAATATTTGCATTCAAGTATTTATATATGAATGTAATGCTGAATATGTAAATGTAATTACCAGCGGCGGCTAGTGCAGGAGGGCTCTGAGGCCCTGAAAATTTTCATAAAAATTCATTTGAAATTTAGTTTAGGTGAGTTAGTTTTTGTAGACAAAGATTAACAGAAGATGACATGTATTTAAGAAAAACATATAAACATAAATATGTCGTAGAAGGCTTCGTTTCTGAGATACAGGGTTTTGAATATAATGTCTAAAAACTGACTCACCCTAGAAGAGCTTGATAAGGCGTATAATCGGCGAGCAGACAAAATATTGAAAGAAATTTTTAATAAAGCATATCAACTTTTGCCGCTATTGTTATTAAATATTAATACAATTAATTTGTGGTTGTAATTACTAAACTAGTTTGATACCCAAATCCTACAAATTAACACAAATGTTTCTGCTTCTTATCCGTTTTGAAATTGGCAGCAGCTATGATATGTTTGTATAAATCGTCAATAGTGTCCACTTCGATGCAATACACTCCATTTTATAAATATCCCCACAAATATAAGTCCAAATGATTTAAATTCTGGAGATCGTGGCGGTTATAGTACCGGTCCTTCTTTTCCAATCCCCTGGTATTAATGCTTGGACACGCTGTACATGGTACGGATATAATTGAGCCTCGTGTATGATACGCCACACTGCTGCAATACGCCGTGGACGCCCTGGACCTCCATCTCTTCCACGATTCGGTTGCAAATTTCCCGCGTCACGCCTGCGTTTGCAGTACACTTGCACTCACTGCACACCGTTGTAAAAGTGCATTTGCCATATGTTTACCGGGAAATCGTTCTGCTAAAGCATTTTCACTTCATCATAAATTAAAACGATATCCATCAACTCCGAGTTGCTATACACGTAAGTCATTTTTGACAGTTGAAAACTAATGTAGAGACTGACACAAAACTGCCTACAAAAACGATATCCATCAACTGCGAGTTGCTATACATATAAGCCATTTTTGATATTTGCAAAATTAATGTAAATACTTGCATCATAAAAAAGTCGAATACTATAAGTAATCGGATATTTGAAATCGTCTAGCTAGAGACTGCAGTAGCCCAGCGATGTAAAGATTGAAAGTATTAGAACTTCAATAATTTTTTTCTTGGAAACTATAAATTTTACACAACATTTTTTTACGATATTGACTCCATTTTTCATGACGCATCTATTCCCAAATTTTTTTAAGTTCTGAATCACCCTGCATAGTCTTATAAAGCTACCGTATTCTTAAAATAGTGTTTTCTACAATGGGTACAAATAATTTTAGACATCTAAGAATTGAATAATATAGAGCTTAGCAAATAGCAGGAATATTATCTCATGTCACCTGCGAATATTCAGAGGTATCGAAGTAAAACTAATATATAACGACAGACAGCGGTTAAGCAACACATATTTAGGTGCAGAAATCTTTCAAAATATGTATTATTTAAACTTACATTTGAATGACATCGTAATTGACGTAATTAAAATAAATAAATAATGACACATTCTCGATTACATATCTATTTCAGGTGTTTCTAAAGAATGTTGTTTTGCAAAAAAATCTAAAAACACATAAATCACGAGAATAAAAATCACGAAACGACCATTCGTAACTTCTCATTTGTCCTTAATATTTTAAAATGTTCAGTGATCATAACCAAAATTTTAATGGCTGTTTCATTTTTATTAAGTTCTACAGGCAATTATGCAACAAATATACATTTTTAGTTAAATAAGTATAATTTAAGGGAGTAACTGACAATATAACAGTAAAAATAAATTAAGTATTCAAAAACAAAATGTTTCGGTTCCTATTTCAAACAGCTTTCGTTTCTTTAAGCATTTATTTTTCTCGAACATAAGTCATTGTTGGTAGATCGTCTGTAACTGTAAATTACATAAATTATGCCAGTTATTTCGTGGTATGTATTGCAATAACTTTACAATAATTTGTGTAAGTAACAATTTGGCACTTTACCATTAAAAATCAGTATAAATATGGACATTAATAAATAATTTTAGACAGAGTCCTTATTTTAATATAGAGAAAAATAAACTGTAAAAGTGAACTGGGAACTTCTCTGTAAACGGTAATATGTGATCCAAGATAAAAGGTTTGTTGTAATACATACAGGGTAAGTATTACACGAAGACTACTATTATTTTAACAGGTGATAGGTTGGATTACTACAAACAACATTAGGTAAAAACTTACCGCTTTTTATAGAAAATATTGAAAATAATAATTCATTAGCGTGGAGGTAGATCTGGCAGCGATACAATTTAGGCAAACAGCACCTGACGCTTCAATTTTTTACTTGATGTAATTTACAAAAACACTATTGTACACTCTTCTGTTACTCAATTCAAAACAGCAAGACAAACACAACACAATTCAAGTCCATAAATACAATAACGTAATACATCGATCTTTTTCATAAAACTTAACAATTTGAACATTTCTTCATATAACAAAAATCTCATCTCTGCGGAGATAGTACTCTGCAAGTAGGTACAATCACCGCACTCATAATATGATCGGTGTTAATGTTTTGCAAAATCTTTTTAAATAATTTTAATATTTAAATTTTATAGCCTATGATGACCTACATTATTTTATATCATTTGCTGTCAGAAATCTAGGTTTCTAATATTCAGCATTATGGACATCACAGTCATCACACCCTGTACAATCATTTCATTCATACATGTCCAAGTTATATGCAACGTAAATTCGTCATAAAACTTCCACAACTCATATAATGATCATCGGATGAGAGAGACTGTACGATTTTTCTAACTTCTCTATATTCTGTAACGCCCAATCAATACATTCTTTGAATCTTGGCTACTGTTCCACAAGAATAAAAAATGTTTGTTTTACTGTGACTTTCTTAACGCATCAGTAAGTAAACAAATTACTCCCAATTGCAACAAGGTCAGCGTTGGCTACTTAACAACTGTATTTGGTTTTTGCTCACTATTAGGTAATCCCAGAGTACTCATCAATATGATTCGTCACATTTAACAGTTACTGAAATAGATTGATGGTTTCGCTGTTTGTGGATCTATTGATAGTTGATTGATACCCTGCACAATCTAATCGTTTAATTAATGGTGTAACATTTTTTTACAATAGATACATTATTTAAATACTTTAAATTATTATTAAATGGTGTCTAAATGTTTAACAACTTGTTGCCATTAAACAAAAGTTGTATTGTGGAATATAATTCTTTCTATCCCACTGAAGATCGCCCTCACCCGACTGGTTACCGTAACGTTAGACTGAAACCGTAATGTATATTTAGGTACATAGTACACAGAGATCGCATGACATTTTTATTTCGGTCTGCTGGTCGCTAAAATTCATTCCCATGTACTGACTGGCATACTGAAAAATTATTTTACTCATTGGTCTTGAATAAATGGTAAGTCAAATATAATTTGTCTAATAAGTCTTATTTCGTGAACTAGAACTTAGTGGATTCACAGAGAATAAAATTTACCAGATCACAGAAAATATACATGATCGTGCAGTATACAAAGTACGCATAAAGTGCCTCTTAGACGATCAATAATATTGTCAATATTTCTGATTTTCTGAAATCGTTGGTTGGTAGTTTATTTAATTGTGTTTTTGAAAATTAAACACTATGGTTTATTCCATTGCAGAAAGGGTAGATATCATTTCGCTTTATGAACAATAAATGTGCGAATAGAACAGCTCAGCTATTGAATGAACAACATCAAGATCGATATGTCAGGAGGAAGTATGTTCTAGAGTTAGTAAAGAAATTTCAAGAGACAGGAAACGTAGCCAATAAAAAACGAGAAATTGAAAAGTAGGAAACAATCCACAGTTCCCTTTTAACATCTGTTGTTATGATGAAAGCAGTTTTTTCTTGAACGGGACGGTAAATAGTCACAATTGCCGCTATAGGGCTATTGGTCAGTCAAATTAAATGTATGGGCTGGAATTTTCGGTAACCGGCTGGTGGGTCCTTTTTTTTCTACATGGAAATTTGACTGGCCAAATGTATTTGCAATTACTGGAAGACGCTATTAATCCTACCTTGACTGATATTATTCAAAATGTTCCAGAGTATGATGAAGATTATTTGATTTTTCAACAGGACGGTGCTCCTCCGCATTATGCGTTAATTGTCCGTCAGTATTTGGACCAAAGTTTTCCACAGAATTGGATTGGAAGAAGAAGCAGCATTGAGTGGCCTCCACAATCACCGGATTTATCGCCCCTTGATTGTTTCTGTGGGGATACGTAAAAAGTAAAATCTATACAACACAGCTAGGATTGCTGTAAGATTTGCGTCAAAGAATCGTCGACGCATGCCGTCGAATCACTCCGGAAATGCTTTAGAATGTGCGCGAACGTTTGGAACAAAATCTTTATTCTTGTATGGAAGCGGGCGGTCATGAGTTAGTAGCTAAACATAATTTAAATTTTAAAATGTAATTTTTTTTCAAAGTATTGCGTGGCATTATAAGTCTGTTGTAAAGAGAATTGTAAGAGCTTTCAAACTAAATACTATTCAACCCCCAATGCCATTTAAATATTTTGGGGTGATGCTTACCC
Organism: Monochamus saltuarius; assembly: GCA_025584915.1. Taxonomy (NCBI): domain Eukaryota; kingdom Metazoa; phylum Arthropoda; class Insecta; order Coleoptera; family Cerambycidae; genus Monochamus; species Monochamus saltuarius. Next base: position 19,691,785 of record CM046723.1, on the reverse strand, counting down.
TTGCTTGGGGATGAAAGTGGCGGAGTAAAAAATACCAGCATAGAATGGCCCCTTTTAATCTAAAATCGAAGGGTCTCAGCGTTTTTCTACAATCTTGACGCAGTTCCTGAAAATGGCCCTGTCTCGTTTTCATTTGGCCGCCCTATATTCTAGCAGCAGGCCGCAGCTATATTCGTGGAGAGGATTGGCACTCTTTCTGCGGGTATGGTAGGGTGAAATAATGTTAGCTTGGCTCAATGTGAGAGATTGATACCGGTTGATATTTGACTACCCCCCTAATTAATGAGGTTTCCAGGTTTCCCTTATTTCTGCACTGAATAGTGGTTAGGGCCTACCAACGTAAGTCATTCCTGGGCGAAAATGCGGCCTGCTTAATAATACGAGTAATATGCCGCCGCCTCTCCCGCACAAGTCTCCGACTTCTGGGCTAATCCCTGTGATTAGAATGAGGGGTAGAGATATTATTATTATATGTATTGATGGATTTTCACGATTTCCAAAAAATATTTTGGGCGAGAGCACTTGAGCGGGTATTGGTGATTCAGAAATGAACAAAAAAAAAATTGAACTCTGTACGACTCTTACAAATACAATTTTGTAAAAAAAATCAAAAAGAGCAGTACGTAAATGATTTAAACTTCTTGGCAGTACTGGAAACTAGTCCACTGTGAAACTTGATCTTGGGCAGCAAAGTGTAATAAAAAATGAACGAGTACGATATTGAAAAAAATTCACAAGGACAAAAATAAATAAAAATTTTTAACACCTATTTTATATCTGTAAATTCAACAAATTGTGCTGTTAGTGTTACTAATTAATAAAATTTGTTTGTAGTTTTAATTAATAAAATTATTTGACATACCTGATCTTTACAACATCCAATTACTACGAATTAATACAAATGTTTCTGGTTCTTGTCCGTTACGAGTTTGTAAGATATGGGGGGCAGCTATGATATGTTCGCGTAAATCATCAATAGTGTCCACTTCGGTGCGATACAATTCACTTTCACAAAAAGAAATCCAAAGGATTTAAGTCCGGAGATTGAGGCGGCCATGGTACCCGTCCTCCTCGTGCGATTCATCGCCTATTTAAGGAAATGTTCACGAGTATTATGAATGTTGTTCATCCCATTCCTTGTAAAAATAACATCATTGGTAACTGACACGTCAGCTGGGATTTTGAGCATTTTGTTGCAGCAAGCATTCACAAAATTTAATTCGTAATTGATAATTTTTTGGTATTAATGCTTGAACTACACGCTACACTGTTAATTGGGACATTCCTTGTACTTATTAAGCGATTTGGTACTGGTACTTATTCGGGGATACTCTTCAGCAATCTCTAGATTGTGGTTCTCAGCTGCTGCAAATACGCCGAAGACGCCCTGGACCTCCAGCTGTTCCACGATTTGGTTGCAAATTTTTCGTGTGACGCCTGCGTTGCACTACCGCGGTAAAATTAGCAGCATTAGGTACATCTGTTACCATAAAAATCCATCACCTCCGAGTTACTATACATGTAAGCCATTATTTACACTTGAATAACTACCATCAGAAAAACGTTAATACTAAAAACGCGCATAGAATGCTGTTGGGGCTGATGCTCCTGTCTAGTTATCTCTTTTCGGACTATTTGTTACTAGCCATATCCGTAATAAAAAACACTGTTGCACAATTTTTTTTAGTTGTGAACAAGAGGTGAATACTGAGTTACGTAAATTGAACTTTGATATAAATGTTTATGATTACTTGTCTGATGTTAATATGTTTCGTATTGATAACTGTATACATACATGCTGGTTGAGAGTTGAGACCTACTTAGAGACTAAATTTACAAAAATGTTAAACTTATACTAGAGTACCCTTCCCTAAAATGGGACAAGAGGGTAGGGAACCACTTCACACATATTCAGCTGTAAAACAAGGGAAGATGCGGTTTAAGATAAGTGATATGCAACAAATGCATTCCGATAAGGCTAGAGTCTACAGTATTCCAGCGTTGTAAAAGTTGAAAAACTTTAATAATTTTTTTTTCTCGGAAACTATAAAGATTTTAGAAAAAAATTTTGACTCCATTTTTGGATAAGTACAGAATCAATAGCCATGGACCAAACAGCTTAACTGACGTGGCTAGTTTTATCGATAGAATCGTTCAAGAAAACTACATATGAAGATAGTTAAGTATATTAAAAAAAATTAATTAGCATGTATCATGCGAAGTTGATACTACAGAATGAATTTTAAAAGGAATATTCAAACACACGAAAAAATTGTTATGAAAAGTAGGTAAACTTGTGGATGACTCTGTATGAAGCCATCATATCTATTAATTATTGAAGTATTTCTGAATTCGTATTTCGAAAAATTTCTGTAGCTAAATATTTGTTGGTTAGACCGCTTTCTACCGTTATATATGCATTTTACTTCGATACATAATATTCCTGCTATTTACTAAGTTCTATATTATTCAGTTCTTAAATGTCTAATAAATACATTTCTGCCGGCAGTTTGACAATTTTGACAGCATGCACGAAAAAAAAAATTCTTTACTACAACTAGTATTTCTACACTACATGACACTGTTGTGTTTATGGTTGCATAGCTAAAATATCGAAATTTAAAATCGAGTCTGACGAGTGACCATGGGCGTCAATAAATAGAGGTTTAATCCCTAAAAATGTTTCTGCTTTTTAAATAATTAGATATTTTTTTAAAGGACGATTCCGTTAATTCTAATTTTTCTTTATCCTGTTTTCAAAATACCTGTAGTTAGTTTTGCACCACCAAATCTAGAATTTTTTTGCTCAATCGGTAATAATATTTATATTTCTTCTCTTAATTATTGACAAAATTTTATTGCTACGATCACTTTTTCTCTCTAAACTTCTATAATAAACATGTTGCATGAATAATCCTTTATATAGAACACAAGAGAATAAGCAATAATTAAGCGGAAGGAATTAAAGGGAATAAGTCCAGCATTAAATCAACTTTTTGTAGTATTTGTCAGATCAAGTAGATAATTGATATTCAAACGATAATATTAGCACTGAAATTAATGTGAATGAACTTCCCTGTACGTTATGTTGACGTAGACAAGTATATTAATTTCTTTTCGTTATCTTTAAGACCTTAGACGGAAAGCAATTTAATGAAAAATTAACAGATTAAAAAAACGTCTCATGGGAAAACAATTTTATATACAGAACCTTAACTTTAGGGTTAATGTAAAAGAAAACAATGATGTCTAATGTAACAGAACTTTGGTGGAAGTTCATTACCTAAATATAGAGGGATCCTTATCCTTACGCAAACACTAAAAATAGTACTTGAACGCAAACTGCACTGCATCGGGATACATGCACAGTCGACGTCGATACCTTGCACAAGTTCAATAACACATTCCCGTATTGCCGGATTCGACTGACACGATGGATATCAAGACGAAAACTAGGGAGCAGAGAGCTTTGAAGCTTGGTTTGCGTAGCCGAAATGTGCGGCCAGATCTGAAAAGAGACACAATCCAGAGACCGGAGCACTCACGGCGATCATTAGGGTGGCGATTGAAATCCAAGGGGATTATTTTTCCTGATGCAGTTATATGTGGCGAATAAAGAAAGAGAATATAAGAGAAGTGAGATGATAACTTTTAAATATTGTTACTAACAAAACTTTAAATTATTAATAATTCCTTAATTATTACTACGTATACAGGGTGGTCCGATTTACATGACTCACAATTGACATTTTGGAAACCGTGAAATATACAGGGTGACTCAATATAGAAATAAGATGCACTTTCTGATGACTATGAAGATAAACTAAACAGATCCAAGAAATTTGCTGCCGTTTCTGAAATATTGTGAAAAAAACTTAAAATAGCGATTTTAGAAATGCCATCTTGCGTCATTATTTCCCAACAGAAAGAGCTGAATTTGATACAGATGGATAAGAATACACGAGAAGTCGATTTTCGTCTAAAGAAAATTCCTACGGCAAACTAGCTTCGGTTATGCAACATTCAATTGTTTTTTTTCTTATGAGCGCCATATTGAATATTGACAATAAAAGATATAGAATAAAATTACGAACACGTTAATATTGAACACTACTATTTTATTTTAAGAATAACCTATAAAATTTTAAAAATGCAATAATTTAAATAAAAAAATTAATTGTTCTTGACGTAAAACAAAATTCAATAGTTAACCAAACAAAATAAATAAATATTCTACAAATTCGCCCATTTTGCACACACAATCTGTTTTTAATCTAATGATCACAACGTTTTGAATACTTCGTGAAATAGCAGAAATTCTGTCCAGTAAGTCTTCTATATTTTCATAAGGAATAATAAATTACATCTTTGGGATTATCCCAAAGAAAAAAAATTAATGGATTGAGACCCGGACACCATGGTGTGGAGGTCAAGCTACATACACATAAGCAAAGTTTACAGAATAATATATCATAAGTGTCAATGCAATTACATACTTATTTAGAAAGCTTCGATTTAAATAGTAGAACATCATTGCAAATTTATAAGGCTCTGTGCCATTTTGCTGAACTATTTCTAAATATCAGATAAGTACTTATTTGAATTTAATTGAAGATTATCAGTCAATTTCCATCCTAAAAATATTTAAATACCTCTGAGAAGACACCAATAAAAACAAAATTAGCAATTGTCGAATTTGTCAAAATATTTGTTGATTTTTGTTTTACGTCAAGACCAACTAGATTTTTTATTGAAATTATTTCTTTTTTTAATATTACTAATCATTAATATATTATTCTTCAAATAAAATTGTAATGGTATATTTTGACGTAGATAGTTTTACTCTACACCTGTTACAGTCAAGTTCCAATTTGGTGCATGCATATAAGAAAAAAACAAATAACTGAATGTTGCATAGCGAAAACTAGGTTTTCTAACTAACTTTTGACAAAAATCGATTTCTTATAGGTATACTTTTATCTTCTCGTGTCAAATTTCAGCTCTTTCTGTGCTGAAAAAAAATAATTACGCTAGATGGCATTTTCATTTTTTTGCAACGGCAGCAGATATCTTGGATCTGTTTGGTTTATCTTAATGGTCATCAAAAGCAGAAAGTGTTTTCTGATTTGGGTTATCCTATATGAGAAACAGACCACCCTGTATTTGTAAACTCTATTCTAATGCTTATAAGGTCGCTTAATTTCTCGTCTTGAATTCCTTGAAATTGTTAAATTTGTCGTATCGACATACAGAAATTTCAACAAATAAAACACGTAAAACAGCAGTATCTAATATCAAAAATAAAATTCCTCATGTTTTGTTTATCTACTTTTACTATTTAAATTCTCTTCAATTCAATTTTGAAAGATTTCTGTACCAAAACATTGGTTGGCTAGACCGCTTTCTGTCGTTATATATTTGTTTTACTTCGTATAGGTAACATGAGATAATATTCGTGTTATTTACTAAGCTCTATATTATTCAGTTTTTAAATGAAATTATTTGTATTTGTAGAAAATACTATTTCAAGAATACGGCGCCCTTGATAGTAAAGAAAATAATACATATATGCAAAGTTGAAACTTTCTAGATCCCGATTTATTTATTATTGTTACCTAAGTAAAGGCAAAACTATGCTGTTCACGCCTTACTACACTATGGTAACTCAAAACGGTTTACGGTCAAAGAACACGTTTGCAAGTACTGGCGACTATTTGTCCAGGCGTCAGAGATTAGGCGCCTTTTAAAATTGCCCCATAAAATCAGTAAAACCAAGTCTGTTCTACGTACATGTAAATGAACTTTGTTTTGACGAATAACATGTCCCTTATAAGAAATCATTATATTTTGTATTTTATTATACTAATAATGATTGCAGATTAAGATATCGTCTTCGGTATCTAATTTTTTATTAATATAAACTTTAGAAACATAATACAGGGTGAACCTTTAATAAGTACAAATATTCTAACCAGCATTACAGTTTACTGTGTAGAACACATAATTAATAGTTTTTTTACAAAACAGTCAGGAACAAAAAAGTCAAATAAATATCATTTGAAAACATAAACCAGATTATCTCCTGACAGTTATCCAGAAATTGGTCATTATACATTTTTATTACACTCCAACTGATTATCGCAATACATACTATCGTTGTCACTATCAATGATTATCACTGCTTAACAAATAGGTGTGCTTAGCATGTCAACCCTTTCAATGATGGTGCGCCATATTTTACTTAATTACTGTATTGCACCAAAAATATTAATTAAATACACAAGACACTTAAGAGAAAAACACTGCACGTGAAAATAATAAAACGATTTGAATACGTTTTATACGTTAGTGCCACAACAGATGCGTCAAGCAGTACATTACTCAGAAAAGCTATTAGCTTAGTTCATTTTAAGAAGATGCAAAAGTATCTCATATTAACTTTCAATTTACATATATTGAAATTATCAAATCCCTTTCCATAAATATTACATATTTTCTTTCCACTTGTAACTTGCCTTTGACACAGTTTATTTCTTTGCCCTGTACCATACCGGTGCACCGGTATCAATATAACCTCTTCGTCGACCTTGACTATCAATCCTAGAAGATGGGGCTGGTGCGACACATTTCGCCTACTGCCCGTAACACCTACCAGTTACCTGTGACTTCGACACCAGCTTTTTTTGCATGCGATTGACGCTGCTTTTACATATGTTACTTTACCTTCTCTTGATATTGAACGCATACATTAAGCTAGTTATTTTGTTATTGCATGTTTTGTGTTTATTTTTAAAATCTGTTTCACCCACTACGAAGTAGGAAATGGTTAGCACTCGCACGTTGTTTGAGGTTATGTCGTGCTGTGTGAAAATCATAGCTTTTGTTATTCTTCATAAAATAATTTAAGGGGATAAATGTGGGATAATCTTTCTAACAGTGTACAATAGTGTTAACTTTGTGAAATATGGATAACTGGTTACATATTTGGTTGTTCAGCAAGTAGGTGAGCATATATACATCTTTATGGATAATTTGTGGAATCATTAAACAAAGTAACTTCCTAAATACTGTAATTGATAGTATCGAACATGCGGAAATTCATATTTTAATCATTTATGATAAATTTACTTTACGTATTGCTAAAAACGAGTGTTTTTAAATTAGAATGAACCGAAAAAATTGAATTTACGTTAAAAAATTATTTATCTTACAGACGATATGACAACCTCGCCTTCAATTAATCATATGGTTTATTTTATTAGGCTACGTCAGTGGCTTATCTGGTCAGATTTAAAAAATCTCTGTAAATATTTGAAATTTTAAAAATTGATTTTCACTAGACTCATATATATGACGAACTATACCTACCTATATAGGTGGCAAGAATCCAGACGACTTACGTCATAAGAACAAATGAATAATTCATTATATTTTCATCAAAATATTTAAGAAACTGCAACTGAGAATAATAAAATTATATACTACATTAAATGTTTGCATTATACATATATTGCACTAAATTAAAAAAAAAGATAATATCGAAAATTATGTTGATAATAAAAACAATTGCGTAACGGACGACGTAAGACGTCCTGATTCTTGCCGCGACTATAGTTAAAATATTTGTACTTATTTAAGGTTCACCCTGTATAATACATTTTAAGAAACCCAAACTCGTGATACATATAAGACAATGTAAAAAAAGAGCTAAGTACAAGAAACAATGTTATTACACTTGCCTACAGAATCTAAAGAAAAATAAAAAACATTCAGAAACATTTTAATATCTTAGAGAACGCAATTGAAAGCAGAATAATATGTGCTAAGCTCTTTATTACCACGTAAATAAAAATACGTGGATATCAAAACAACACTGATTTACAATAATTATTATTTTCTCAGGCCATCTACAGATGATTTAATGATAAAATCGATGCTGAAAGGCCGATATTTTAAAATATGTACCTACAACACTTACCGAGTTGAATATCTCGTTCATTTAATGCGAATAAATTAGAATTTTATATACTAGAACTACGCAGCCATAACGGAATTACTCTGGGTACATTTTTTATATAATTTATAAGTTACTACCGGTAAATGTACACAGTGGCAGCTCATTAATTGTAGATATGATTAATTTTAATAAATGTGACACAGATTAAGGTTAAAAATACTTAATTAAATATCTTATATGTATAAATAAATGAAATAATTTCATTTAATCAGGACAGAAAGCTTTAATTTTCCAGTTTCGTAAACATTTCCAAAGTGAGTTAAGATCAAGGTTATCAAAAATGTAGAAAATATATTTGTGTCTCAACTGAGTTAAAAGGGAAAACGGAAGATTGATGCGAAGAAAATCATATGTATTTACAAAATAACTTACATCTTAAATATGGACTATAACCGAAGAATCTTCTTTTTCTTGTTTGCTGAACACCTGAAACAAAAAATAAACTGTGAAAATGCTAGCAGTATAACTCCTAAATTTACTTTTTTTTTGTAGTAATTGTTTATACAGAGTAATTCACAAATGATGACCAAAAATTAAACCTCTATTCTTTGGTGAATTTCAAGGTCGGTCTTTTATATAAAGTTCTTATCTAGGACGCTTCGTTAGAAAGATATGGGATGATAAACTTACAATTATTTTTAAATATTTAAAAAGCTAGTGGGCGAAGTAAATTGAAATTAGACACATGGATTTATGTAAACATTGTCTAAAATCTGATACGGCACTGCTTTATTGTATCAATCATCATCATGGTATTTCGAATTTGTCTTTCAATTTTTTACAAATTACTCCTTTACGTTTTTCGTAAAAGCCTAGTTTTAGAGTACAACTTAAAAAATTAACTGACAGACAAAATAGACCCTTTTAATGCTATTATATAGCAAAATACCGAAATCCCCCATTTAATTATTAATTTGTGCTTTGAAATTATTCAAACCAAATTAGGATAATAAAATAAAGTAGGTAAGTAGGATATATCGATATAGTCATGGATACTTTGTCAAACATAAGTCGCCATATTTCTAATTGAGTTCATTTGTGATTGTTTGTGGTATAATTTTCTTAAAAGTCTATAAAATGGAATCTAAAATGAAACCGTCAATGTGTCTAGCAACGTTTTATGGATTGGTGCAAAGAAAGAACATTTAGTTATATTCAGAAGATGTGTTGATGGTATATTTCTCAACCTCAAATAAAATAAAAGATCAAAATTTGTAAAAACCTTCTTTATAGGTCGTTGTCGGTGCATGGCCATTCTGATGAATTAACCAATTTAACAATTGATAATGTTGAAGATGAAATCCGCCTTAATTATAAAAATTCTCTATACCGTAACCAAGAGACCACGGTCTTTTACTGTGCTGGGAGACAATTGTTTAAGTTTTTATCGAAAATATGTTGCTTTACGTCCACCCGAATTGGTAGAATGTCGATTATTTCTAATGAAGAAAGTGTCGTCAAATGGTGGTCGATATTCATAAAATCAGTGCCGTTGCGCAAAAAGTGGCAAACTGGAAAGAGTTCAGTGGACACGCATTACGACGAACGTCTGCTACCCTTTTAGTTGACGGGCGGTGGTGACCTCACTTGTCTTAAAAGACACGTAGTATGGAGATTAAGCGCTATGGTCGAAGGTTACATTGAAGACTAACTTTTAAATAAAGAGAATATTGCGAAAAATATAAAGTTGATACCAACCAAACACCATTGCCATTTCTGATTTCACAACATCTGAAAATAATATAACTATTAGTGAAAATGTGTTGGACTATATTGAAAATTGCTTCAAGAATGAGGGTAGTTTCAGTTTCAGTGGTTTATTTAATATTTGTTCAAACTGTGTATTTAATATCAATGTGGATAAACAAAAATTATTGAAAATATTGTTAAATAAACTTTTATAAATTAAAACTTGATTAATACTTTTTCTACGTTCATACAATAAGCAAAACTTTATTGAACTACTAGTGGAAAAAGTGGTTCTTTATGTAAAAATTTTATTGCTTTCATCTGTCATTCTACTACAGTGTTTGTCATGATGACAAACATAAACGTTCAATCTGTAAATGATACTGCAGGTAACAACTACTCTGCGGACTAATGCCCCGACCGGCATTGTATTATTCCTGCAGTATCTGTGTGAGCAGCCAAGAACCCTTATCGGCCACACCACCTGACATAGACCGGTTTCGGACTTGTTAACCTTCATCAGTATGCCATAGATAAGACAACCGACAATTTAACTGACCGTTCTTTTATATGTATGTTCACATACAAACCAAGTAAAGGTGCGATATAAGTGGTCTGCTTACTTTCTGCTCCGCCTAAGCGGCTCGATTTGCAGGAAGCTACCTACATTGCAGCAGGTACTTAACGTAGACCTCTCGCCCTGGGCGATGAGCCATTAAATCTGTAAATGATACTGCAGGAAACAACTACTCCGCGGACTAATGCCCCGACCGGCATTGAATTACTCCTGCAGTATCTGTGTGAACAGCCAAGAACCCTTGTCGGACACACCATCAGACATAGACCGGTTTCGGGCTTGTTAACACTCATCAGTATGCCATAGGTGAGATGACAATTGAACTGGATGTTCCTTCATATGTATGTTCACATATAAACTGAGTGCAGGTGAGATATAAGTGGTCTGCTTACTTCCTGCTCGGCCTAAGCGGCTCGAATTACAGGAAGCGACCTACATTGCAGTAGATAGTTAATCATTTGTCGCCCAGGGCGAGAGGTCTGCGTTAAGTACCTACTGCAATGTAGGTCGCTTCCTGTAAGACGAGCCGCTTAGGCCGAGCAGAAGTAAGCAGACCACTTATATCTCTCATAAACGTTCAAATCGACGTCATATTTTCCTACACCTAGTGTCATCTAAATAAAAATTTTTGGTTTTTGCATGAACTTAGAGAAAATAATGTATGCAACTCGTACAAAAGTGCTTACACTTACTTTTTGTACTTGTTGCATAAATAAGTATTAATCTAAAAATTAAAAGTGTCAACTTTAGGCCCTAGGATTAAAAGTGAATACTTTTGTTGTTAAGATACCCTTTTTTCTCAGTAAGGAAAATGTCAACTTTAGACACTGACAGTTAAAAAATGTCATAGTTTTGTACCTGCTGGAGAAAATCACTTTTTTATCATTCGATTACGAGTATTTAATTGAATAAAACATCATTTTAATGTCTTTTTTTAGTAATTGATCAAAAATGTCTCCATTTACACGAACACAGGTGCACAGCCATCTTTAAGTTTAGAATCGCAAACGTGAGACCAAATAAATTGTCTAGATATTGACATAATCAATAAATAAATAGATCGCAGTAGGTCATTAGATAAGTACTCTGATCTCACTGTTTTCTCTCATTTAGAATCGTTTTGTGTTATTAATTTACACTGGTTTAACAAAATTAAAATTTACTCAATTATTTCTATAAAAAGATATTACCTACTACTGAAATATTGTATAAATATAAGCGAAACTTCGGATATATAAAAAATTGAATTCTGCTCACCTTCAAATAACGGTAAAGCTATAAATAGTAGTAGCACCGATCCTATGTGACCGTTGAAGTCAGTGTTGGTCTTAATTAACACTTCAATGTGAATTCTAGTGTCAGTAAGTTTATAACTAATCAAATAAATGTGTGTAAATGTCACACTTCTCAATCACTTTGCGGTATTGACATACTGATTTGTCAATATAAGAAACGTGCCTTATAGTAAATATAATATTTAAATCACCCTAAAACTTGTATTATTTCTTCTATGGGTGTCCCCGTTCTTAACTTTGGAAAAAGATAGAACATAAAAAAATAATAGGAGCTTTTTCTATAACATTTTTCTCTGACAACTCCGCCTTCCCTGATACGCGTTCAACTTAAGAAAATATTTTATTTTCTTTATTATCTACTAAAATAAATATATTTCGTTCCAACTTGGTATGCAGTAATCATAATAAAATGTTAAAATTATGGCATAAATAAGTTTTTTAACTAAAGCCAGTGGCGTAGGTATGGGGTTTTGTTCACCATTGAACCCCCTAAACGTCTACCGCAGTTGTGAAACGTATTTTTTCAGTACAAATATTAATATATTATTTTATTTTCTGAAAGTACTCTTGGGAGAATTCAATAAAAAGCTTTGTTTTTATTATATATTTTGACGTTTTATAATCAGCATTATTTTATGAAATTTTTAAAATTGATGTAAATCATTTATTAAATAAATAAAACAACAGCCTGTAAACAATTTATATTAAGTGATATCCAATTTCGTCAATGCAACAACAGCATCTTACAAAAATTTTATAATTAAGAAGGTATTACTTGTTTTTAAGTTTGTAACAATAAAATTGACTATTTCATGTTAAATAAGTTTGTTTGTTGTGCGTTTATGGCATGTTGAGATTATGGATGGATAAATACGATCTACGAGGAAAGATGGATTGATCGAGGTGGACCAGTTGTTAGCCCAGCTCGATCACCAGATCTCAATCCACTACGTTTTTTTTTCTTTGGGGCTTTTTAAAGGAAATCGTGCACGCAGTTTTGATGTATAATGGAGACTATTTCATTCATCTTAAAATGTTCACATAATCTGACCAATCACAAACCAAAGACAGCTTGTATTATCGCTAAAACACCAGCTGTCTTTCAATTCTGATTGATGTATCAGCTTTATGTATTCAACGACGTTACCATGGATATAGATCGCATAGCAAAATTTGACAATTTGACAAAAATACCTAATTGTAGCATCTACATCAAATTGAGTTGCTTCGGTGCTACTTCAAACGAAGTTATGAACCAAAATATTGATAATAAAGAAAAAATTAAAATCTTATATATGAAGACAATTTATGACATTCTGTAGGGAACGCAACTACAAATCAGATGTAGAAAATAGCAACGTAAAACTAGCATTGATTCTAAAAGACTGGACACATTCAATATGCGGAAGGTGATGATAGTGATTACAAAAAGAGTGTTATCAAAACCATATTGTCACGGATTTCCCAATCCGCCTTTTCTCTTACTTCCAGAAAAACAATCTGTTAATAAATTACTTCTTTATTAACTACTCAAAACTACTAATTACAGGTCAACTAAACACTTATTTAATTAATCGCTATCTAAATCACTTTGATATCTCCAACTAAACACTTTAATTCAGACTGTAATACAAGACTTATACAAGACTAACTAACTCGGCCGTTTATTCTTCTTTATAGACCCAACGAATATTCCAGGTATATTCCAGTATCTCTAGATCCATTTTCTAGTACGACTGGAATGCTTCTCGGCGATTCCCGATTTTTCCAGGCCCATTTCGTTCAGCGGCATTCTGTTTGTTTACCAGAATGGCGTAGGGGCGATCGGGCAATCTTAGGCAATTCGCGGTGCCACAGTCGTCGGTTTGGGAGTGAGTGGGGCAAATTCCGTGACAATATGAAACACTAGTGCAAAATTAGTACAAGAAAAATATTTCTGTACCTATCAGAGACATATTGATCCCTTCAAGGACATAATCTTCAGGAGCGAGGGCGGCTCGTGATAGTAAGAGAAAATTAATTGTTGCAAGCTATACCCGGAAAAAGAAAAATGAGTTCTGTCGCTATGACTTCAGACAAATATAGAAATATGTGCTTACAATGAGACGAAGACACGACATAGGGACTCCAAAAGAAGTTTTCGCATAGCTGCAGTAGAACTAGCTTGGAGATGTAACGAAGTAACTTTTTCCATGTTTAATTTTTAAAGAAGATACTGACAACAAAGGCTGTTTAACAAACAAATTTGCATATAACCCGATATTCTCAAAAATCCGCCAAGGTTGTAATAAACACTATGCAGATGCCTTACTCAAAATTTGAAAAATTTTGAATGTGTCCTGGGAAATTATACCGGAAACATATCGAAAAGGAGAATTATTAGCAATGACAGACTTTTTCTGAAGGTGAATGGCAAGTGGAATAAATATAATAATAATAATTGGAATTGGAATTGCCCTATTGGTATACCATATCAAAATGGACAAAACTATCTGCAGAAAAAATAGGATTAGACATTAAAAATTAAAAATCACTCTAATCATGCCACTGCAGTTAGTTAGGTACTACAATCTGGCATTAGTGAATAACAAGGTATGAAAATTACTGGACTTGGAAGTTCGAACTCGATGAAACCGTATTTACATCATAGTGGCGAACATCATCAGAACATACTTTTGTGAATACTTAGGAGTACTCCAAGTACATTAAGTAATACCAACAGTAGGTACATTGAAACCACCTAATAATAATAATAATAATCTTTATTAATCCTTTGGACATAAATATGCATAGGACAAGTCAGTATTATAACAAATGTTACAAACAAAAACAATGCACTACACAAATGAGTCAGCAAGATACTCATTAATAGTATAATAAGCTTTCTTAAGCAGTACTTTTTTACATTAGTTTTAAAAACTATTTCTGTCATTAATTTATAGTGCGGCGCTAGGTGATTGTAAAGCTTTATTCCCATGTAGAATGGAGATTTCTCAAATTTGGTAGTTTTGTGCCCTGGAATGCACAACAGGTTTCTATGTCTAGTAAGATAGTCATGGTAGAAACTGCTTTTTGCTAAATTATTAGCATGTTCTCTTGCGTGTAACAATATTTTGTATATAAATATACAAGAAAAAGTAAACAATTTATAATTAATAAAATAGGGCTTACATGATCCCCTATCAGTAACCATAAACATTTTACGTATAATGCGTTTTGGATAACAAATATTTGTTCGCTCTGTACAGCATTATAAAAAAAATAACTGTCGTACTATTCAAAATGTTTACAATTGCACCCATCTATAATAATTATTATAATCAAGAATAATGTATTTTATTCGTGTTAAAAATATTTATTATTATCTATACATATATAAATATTTCATGAATATAATTAATTTTGGATTGTTAAAAAATAAACTGCTTTGGGGTACCTAAATCAAATTTATTATAAATAAATTTCTTCCTCTCAATCTGCCAAATTTACAATTTTGAGATTTCACTTTGTTCGTAAAATAGTCTAATAAACTACCACCCGTGATTGAATTATAAATTTGTCGATTTATTTCTAAACTTATTACGAAAGTTCAATCACTAGTTGCATTACTACTGAAAATCTATTATCTACGTTGTATTCGAAGAGCTTGGGGTGAAATAAATAATAACATGCTAATTCGGACAAGATGTTCCAAAGAAATCGATGCTATCCTTGCTTTGACGAAAATGGATATTACCTACTTTGAGAACCATTTAACTTAAATTGTTTATAAGCCGTTGTTAACTTATGTAATTTTAAAATTTAATAAACAAAGCTGGTCAGTGAATTTTCTTATAAGGACTTTTTAAGAAAATAGAATAATTTATTTATATTTGTCAAGAAAAATAATTTTCACCATTAGCGTAGAAGTTTAGGACGTTCAAGCATGATACTATATTACCCATACATACGTCACTGGCTTTAGTTGAAAAATTATTCACGTCAAAATATTAACTTTTATTATGGTTACTGCATATCACTATTAAAAGAAAATTATTTATGTGTTCAGTAGATAAAGAAAATAGAACATATATTCGTAAACTTGGACGCCCTGTATCAGGAAAACGGAGTGTCATAGAGAAACATGTTAAAGGAAAGACGCATGTTATCTTTCATGCTCTATCATATCCTAAAGTTAAGAACGAAGAACGGGACACCCTGTATAATAGAATTAATAGATATGAATAAATTTATAGTAATTTAATTTCTTAATAAAAGGAACTCGTACACAATTTGTATACACACTAATTCATATTTATTAAGTCTATTTGGTAAAACCTAATCCATTCCATGGTCGTGTATTTCAAAGAGAATTATTAAATCACGTTTTCTTTCTATACAAGTGTACGTACTTGTTATTTTACGTTACAATATGTATACATAGACCTACATTAATTAGACATCCTGAGGCCACAGCATACTAATTGATTGCAACACACTACCAGATTCAGAAAATGATAAATAATTTAGATAAAATAAACTACTTTTACTCTTAATAAAAGTGATTTTTACCTTGTTCGATACTATTAACCTCCCTCTGTGGCTTTCAAACGAATGCGAGGAAATCGGAAAACCAAGAAGAAAGGTTATGTTTGAAAGAATTTAAACTAGCATTATTTTTATATCTGTAAGAAATTTTAAGTTAAGTTATGAAATATTTAAAGTAAATTTTAAAAATTCAAAAATAATAATAATAATAAAAATTCCACTATTTGACCACAGCTTATCCAGATCTGCGATCTGCAAGTCATTAAAAAGTTGAAGAACGCATAATGAAACAAAACATGCCGATAAATGAGAATTTGGTACTGTTACATATTTCCAGTGCAATGCAAGATAACAGCTTTCATTTTGCAAATTTAATGGACAGTAATTGGCAATATTTAGACTATTACGTGGTCCCGTTAATATTGCGAAAAAATTCAGGAGTATTTTGAATAAAAATAAGAAAAAAGTTTCTATAAACCTGTGTCCGGAAATGCCTCGTTTCGGAAGTACAGGATGTTGAAATTTAAAAAAATATATAGGGTTCTTTATTAATATCTGAAGAACCCTAATTCCGATTTTTTAAAATTTTGTATGTTTATAAAAACCATAGACATCTTCTGTCTTAATTGGATTTATTGTATCTATCTAGTGGCATCCGGAGGATTGATATTAATATGTAAAAATATGAAACGCCACTGCTTTTCCTTAGGATTCATATCTTTTTCTAAGTATGCGATGAAAAATACAACTTCTCTGTCTCTTCACTTTGTTCTATTTTTGTTTCCTACTTCCTTCAGAAATGTGCATAGAAAAGATTATTAATTTTTTGCTCGGAAACGAAGCAAGTTCTCCCAGACACCACTGGAGCAAATAAAATAAACCAGAAGATGTCTATGGTTTTTATAAACAAACATACGAAATTTTAAAAATCGGAATTAGGATTCTTCAGATATTAATATAAACCCCATATATTTTTTTTTAAATTTCAACACCCTGTATAGGAACTTTTTTTCTTATTTTTGTTCAAGGAAACTTCCTCTGATTTTTTTCGCAATATTAACGGGACACTCGATATAGGGTGTTTCAATAACACAGCAATATTGCTAACGCTATAATAAAATATTGAAAAATAAGTGTGGTGTGGTGTTACTTAATGTATGTCCTAAAGCGACCCATTTTCGAGTGTAAGGTGATCTTAGAAAATCAAATTTTGGGTGCAAATTTTTTAAAGCACAACTAGTTTTATCAAATTATGACAGACACATTTTTCACTTCCTCTGACGTTTTGTTCTGTAACGTTTTAAAGATCCTATTCTAGGTCACGTTAACTTCATTTTGCACAAAAAGGTGTAATTTATTTTGTTAATACGGCACCGTTTTTGACAAAATTGCAAAAAATATTAAAATTAATAAAAAGTTAACCCGACGATATCTGTAATAGTATTTACTTATTTATCAGGTGTGTATGTAACAAACCTTCAATCAATATAGTCATATTTTATATTACAAATTGTGTGTAGGCACTGCTGGTATAAGTTTCCATTACTATTAGATACATAGATATAGTCACGGCAAGAATTCAGACGACTTACGTTATACGAAAGAAATGAACAATTCATTATATTTTCACTTACATCACAAGAGCTTAAATTATTTCTGGAAATTTTTTTGAGATCACGAATATTTTAAAAAATATTCCTGGAAATAATTTAAGCTCTTGTGATATTATAAGTGAAAATTTCACACTCCAAATATACGAGTAAATCAAACCTGACATTATAAATTAATTTGACTCGGCCAAGGTATCGTTGTTGTTGACATATTATGTTGATTCGTCATTTTTATTTAAACAGTTCCGTCACAGTAAATATCAATTACTAGTTCGAAGCGTATGCACGTTGAGTTTAATAAGTGTATACTGAAATGTCGCGATTTAATAAAGAAAATCAACAAGTTATTAGTCAAGAAATTCAAAACCTAATACCAGATAACACTAGAAAATCAAAAGCAAGTGTATCGAAACAATTTGTTGAATTTTGCAGGTATATCCAACATATTTCGTTAAATAAAAAAATACCATATTTAGTTACATCAAATGCTAAAACTCATATGGGTAGTAGTTGAATCCATCGTTATTTTAGGTCACTTAAAGGTGGTAGAAATATATTTTTTACAAGTAACACGACGCATTTTCGAAGAAATTCATATGTAGATAGGTATATCCACCATATTTCGTATATAGATAAGAATCGACACCTTATTGGTTTTAAAGTAGAGGTAGAAATTTTCATCAAAATATAATAAAGAAACTGCAACTGAGAATAATAAAACTATACTATACTATATTGCAATAAATTGCAAAAAACGACAGTTTGTAACTCTACCAAATATCAAAAATAATTATGACAATAAAAACAACTGCGCAACGTCAGCCGTGACGTAAGTCGTCTGAATTCTTACAGCAACTATAATGTGGATAACAAATACAGAGCAAAATAAAATTGTAAGTTTACAATATTCACTAAAATAACAAATTAGGTTCTATTCAAACCAAAGAATAACAACATACCGTAATTTCTCTTATACAAAATAAGAATATCAATGGAAGGCGTTTGACACATACACACTTCTTGATAAATAAGTACTATTACAGAGATCGCAATCTTACCACTGCTTTTTGCATTTTTTCGAAAATAGTTTATTATTAACAAATTAATTAAAAGCACCTTTTTGTGTAAACACCAATGTATTCGGCATCACCAAAAAAGTACCTGTGTCAAATTTTGATGAAATATTTGTGCTTTAAAAAAATTACATCCAAAATTTCATTTTCTAAAATTGTCTTACACGCCCTGTATCTCAAAGTGCCTGGCTTTAGAGCATATGTTTATACCTAGATTATAAATATACCTACAATACTGTTGGTGTCTAAGTACATTTAGATGTTATAATGGAATAAATTTGAACATAATATTGTACTAATTGTTTTTATAAATATATTGCAGTAATATGTACTTAATAGTACATAATTTTGAAGAATGTTACACCCATTACAACTAAGTGTAACGAAAAATTGTTTGAATAACTTGTCACTACAATCTTTGTACATATAACAAACGTGAGACGTTTTTATACTTATAAAAATAAACATGTTGTAAGCACTGTATAAATAAATGTAAATTGAGTCATATAAGGTGTGTACTTTGCACATAGGTATCTATCTCTGAATATATTAATTTGATATGCACGACTGTAAAATTGTATTCATTTTTTTGTAGTGAATGTATGTACTCTTACGTTCTTATTAGTGATTCATGAAATTTTAGAAATGTTACAACTAACTATGTTCAATAAAATTATTGAATCGCAGCCTTAAAATTAGATTACATTAGACATCATCTAAGAAAAACAAGTTTGAAATAAGAGACATTATAAAAGTTAGAAGGAGGAGAAGAAGTTAGGTAACAAATAAATATATTTTCGTTGTAACGAAACCCTAGGGCTTTATTTGACCTACAGATAAGTTCTTTTTGGATTGATTTATACTAATAAAGTTAAGGTATAGTTTAAAGTGCTGGGACAAACATGCTTTGCCTCAAGGAAACTGGTATTAAACCATATGTAGCATGTGAACATCCCTTCTGCAGGCAAACATTGGAGTTTTTCTCCCAAGTTTGCATTTGACATATTCTACACGGTACTTATCAGGTATGAGGAGACCGCCAGTAAGAGTCTAATCATCATCCGCACAGATGGATCAAAAAGGAAGGAAGGTATAGACTGTGGAATCTATTCCAAATCTCTACATACTTGATATCAGTGAGCAATGGACAGGCATGCTATTGTGAAACAAACATAACATAACAACAAACATAATTAGCATAATTATCAGAGCATTCATAAAAATTACCCGTAAGCATACAATGAACAAAATCATTAGAATTTACACCTATAACAGACAGTCACTACTACTGATCTTACGTAGTCATAAGATAACGACTAGATCAGAATGGGTATGCCACCAGGCATTGGTAGTGGCCTCAACCGATGAGACTATGTGTATATATTGGGTAAAGGGCAATAAAGAAACTGACAACCTGGCCAGAAGTGCATCAGGTCTTAATATTTTTGGATCTGGTCTCTCCAGTATGCTTCCGCTGTCAGCTTTTGTTGAGTTTATAAAGGGGGACTTCTACAAAAAGTTTAGAATACGGTAGGATGAAACAAATAGCTGCTAATTTGCTAAAGAGTTCCTAGAGTACCCCTGCAAAAATGTAGTCAAAAAGTACCTGGCCACGTGTAAAATAAATCTTTGCCTGGTGACAGGTATTCAAACAGGACATTGTTGGCTAAGAAAACACCTGTATTAGTTAGGAAGCGTGAGACACCTCTTTGTAGGGGTTGCGAACAGGAAGACAAGACAGTATTTCATGCACTCTGTGAGGGCACTTCTATTTCGTCAAGAAGAGAATCCGTATTGGAAAAGCGTTGGCCTTCTACAGCGCATCTGCTATTGCTTTACTTAACACGGGCAAAGTTCTATGTGCATTGTTGTTTTGATGTAAAAATTACAACATAATACTATGTATAACGCAGAACAACATAATTTCTAAAATTTCTAAAATGGGAGTAGTACGACATTACTCTTTGTGTTAGTAAAATAATGTACTGATTGAAATATCTTTTAACCATTGGTAGATATTAATTATTCTCAGCAAAATATCTACATTAAATAAGTTCCAAAAATGTTACGTTGTTGTTATAATAAAAATAATTTTGCTTAAGGAACCTACTAGGCGTTAAAAGGTTTTTTAAAACTTTCGATTTATTGTTGCCCACCTTTTTATTATAGTAGCTTTTGCAATTTTTCACCAAAGCAAAAATTTATATTAGAGCTTGTTAGGCTTTCATCCAAGGACGACTAGTTCTATAGTAATACTAGCAAATATTTCTTTTTATTTCAAATAAGTGACTTTATATCTACTGTTAAATGATTTTCTTGACCTTACTTTGTGCACTTAAATTGGTACAATGATTAACTTTGTCTTTAAACTTTCATTTTACATAAAAAAGTTACAAGTAATGGACATAATCGACCAACACTCGCTTTTCACTTTTCAACTCCTTTCACAACTCCTTTAATATAAAAGAAAAATTTTAAATTGAACAGTCCTCTATAGGTACAAGCATTGGAATTTATTTGGTACATTTTCAAGCTGTCTAGTCATAGATAAATTATTATTAATCGTTAAAATGTAGGCATCAACTAAAGTCAGTTAACTACTGCAATAAGCTATCTTAGTTATATTTAGTAGAAAAAATAATAGCAAATATGTATCTATTGAACGTAAGGCTTGCTACAGACTATGCGTGTATTCTTGATTCGTTATGCGCGATTCGTGATATGCTAGGAATTTGCGAATAGTGTGTAGGGTCTTGTTCGTCAAAAATCCATCCATAAAAACCGTACAGACGATGTACGAATTCCTTACAAACCAACATCGCCCATTGCAAATCGCGTATTCACGCATAGTCTGCAGCAAGCGTAAGAAAGTGTTCTGTTGTTTTACCAAAGCAACGACTTATGGAAAATAAAATAACTGTTATTATGCTGGGCACAGTATATTGTAATACTAACAAGAAATATTCCAATAATAATGCGGATTGTCAAGGCAACACAATATTAACTTTGTGTCCAAACAAAAAAAATATGTTGCACATTAAATTATTCCAAAGTGAGATGAAGACATCAGTTTTTGTTATCAGATTGTTTTAATGATAGCTGAATGTTCAAAGTGACATTGGGCAAAAATGAGGAACCTGAGACTGAGCAATCGATATCACTGAATATTTTTTAAATGCATTTTTTTATTAGGTATTAATAATATTGTGTAAAACTAACTACTCTGCGGACTAATACCCCTACCCTACTAATTCAAATCAATATTCCTATAATTTCTATTAATAAAGTCAATAAATCATCAGTATCATTAAATGATACTCAAAATTTAAATCCACTTTTGAACATATATGAAGACGCAAACAGCCACAGTAGATGAGATCTAACCTAGTATTTTCAACTATTATTGATACCTAATAAAAATGTATATAAAAACGAATAATGCATAAGGGACAAATGTTTGAATGGAGTAAGAGAATGCTTTCAATTTTTATTAATCAAGATAGATCAACACATTTGACATTGTTTTTTCGAAATTGAATTTTTCAGATAATTTTAATTTGTATCTTAATTTCTTACAGTTAAATATTTGATACAATTGAAAATAGGGATCACCTGAAGAAATAGTTCTAGAAATACAGAAATAGGTCATATCTCATCTATTGTGACTGTTTGTGAAATTGTATAGTCTGTTGATTATAAAAACCTCGAGATATAACTCGGTTGCCCATGTTTAAACACCCCGTAAAGTATATTTATTTTTAAATGGGATGTTATTTTCTTTAAACTCAAGCACAAAAATGTTTTTTCGTCACACTGTAGGGGCGTTGAGACGTCATCTATATCTTTTAAAATGGTATTGATTTTTTTTGCACGATTTCATATATTTTTTTATTATATTTCCAACTACATAAATTTTGTATGGCTTTGCATAAAGAATTTTTGAGAAAAAATAGAAAAACTTTCAGCTGTTGACGTTAGTTTTTTTTTATTTTTATTTCCTTAAAGACAAAAATACAATTTTGTATAGGAATTGTCAAAATAGAAAAATACAAACTACATAAAATTCGTCAAGAGTGTAAAAACATTTATGAAGTAAATAATTCTTCAAACTAACCTTAAAAACTGTCACATTTTTAGCATTTTGAATATGAACACCTAAATGATTAAAAACTTTAAGACCCAGGCAAGTAGGTGAGTTCTGTGAAACTCTGTATTTAAAAAATGGTATATGATATTTATCATTTTGCCGCGTGTTAATGTGATGAATATCACTAATCTTCAAAAATTTGTTTTTATTCGTATAAACATACACCGAGAGTTCATATACCAGTAGACAACACAAAGTTAAAATTCTAAACTCTTTAAAAATATTCCTGCATGATACAGTACTAAAAACACCAGCCATACACCTTAAAATTCTTTTTTGCGAAATGAAAACATCTAAAAATGAGGCTGAAGGGCCCCACAGACACAAACCATATCTCAACCTGGACTCCACTAGGCCATGGTAAATGTTGAGAAGCTGTTCTTTAGTTAAAACTGGTTTTACATTACGAATTAAATATAGTACAGAATTTAATTTATTTATTAATTGGTCACAATGAACTTTCCACTGTAGACATTCATCCATAACTATTCCTAAAAACTTTATTGCTGTATTTTTAGTCAAAATGTGTTCTCCAATTGTTAGATTTAAAGAATTACATATTCTCTGGCGATTATGAAATCTTATATAATGAGTTTTTTCTGCATTACAGTGTTGTTTGTAAAAAGTATACCAGTTATTTAAAATGTCTAGCACCTTGTTACATTTAGCTTCTACAGTTTTATCAGTTCTCTCCGAAATAATAATTGATTGATCGTCAGCATACATGGTAATAAACATATCAGGTGTCAAAGTATCCAGTTCATTTGTGTACAAAAGGAATAGTATGGGACCCAACACAGAACCTTGAGGGACACCCATTTCAACATCTTTACTCACTGAGTTAAAAATTTTATTTATACTACCATGGTCATCACTATAATGAGTCAGACTAACATACTGTTTCCTATCTTTTAAAAATGAGGAAATCCAGTCTAGTGCCACACCCCGTACACCGTATGCATATAATTTTGCTAATAATTTGTCGTGATTAACACAGTCAAACGCTCTAGAAAGGTCACAAAAAATACCTACGGGGCATTCTTCTTTTTCAATGCATTCAATTATTCTTTCATAAAATTCGAGCATAGCCGTATTTGTTGATCTACCTGAGCGAAAACCATGCTGTCTAACGGTAATAATATTATTATTATCCAAGAAGGGCATCAGACGATTTAAATAAGCGTATTCAAACACAGAAGAAAAAGTGGAAGATATGGTAACAGGTCTGTAGTTGCCAACAAATTTCGGATTGTCCTTTTTGAATATAGGTACTATTTTACCTAACTTTAAATATTTCGGAAAAATACCCGTATTAAACGATAAATTAATCAAATGTGTAAGTGGATCTATTATAACCTGCAATATTTTGTTCAAAACAGATGAAGGAATCTCATCAAAACCTGACGATGATTTATTTTTTATTTTACATTTTAACACTTCTAATAATTCTTCACTTGCATAAGGTTGCAAAAAGAGAGACTGTTGGACATTTTTAATATCCTCGACATACACTGTATTATTAGAAATTCTATTCACTATGTCAACAGGAGTATTGATAAAAAATTCATTGAAAACCGAAGCTATCCGCTCTGGTTCATCAATAACCATATTATCATGTTTAAGGACAATATTTTTGTATTTTTTATTTTTTCCGGATAACTCCGATACTACGTTCCAAGTAGTTTTAACCAGATTGTCAGAGTTAATTATTTTATTTTGATAGAATTGTTTTTTTGTTTCGCGTAATAATTGGTTATGTCTCTTTTTTGCACTTTTATAGACCATATCAAGTTCCGGATATACTTTTTTCATTGTGTGTAAATCTTTTAATTTGTTAGCCGACTGTCTAACCTCATTATTGACCCATGATTTTGTATACTTATATATTTTGTTTTTTCTCAATGGCAAGTATTTATCAAAATAATATCGGAAAGCACCAAAAAAATTGTTATATCCTTCATTTAAGTTCTGAGATGTATACACTTCTTCCCAACTCTCCGACTGTAATGCAGAATATAAACCAGCAATAGAATTGTCGTTAATACATCTTTTAAAATATGATAAGGAATAGTTCTGGATATTATGCATATTCAATTCAAAAAATACCATTCTGTGATCTGAACAAACATTATCCTCCACACAAACCAAGCCTTCCTGTACATTAGTAAAAATTTGATCTAGTATTGTTGAGGTATGCTCCGTCACCCGAGTGGGCCACTTCACCTGAGGTGTCATATTAAAACCAGATAATATTATAGACAATTTTTCAAAATCTTTTTTGTATTTAGAATTGACAGAAGAGTCTAAATTAAAGTCGCCATTTAGAATTATATTTACATTTGGACGATATACATATTCTAAAACCTCATAAATGCCTTCTAAAAATATATTTAAATCTCCCTTGGGAGATCTATAACAAGTTAAAATTATAAAACTGTTATTATTTTCCCTATACTTAACTCCACAAATTTCTATATGTTTCTCCTTACAAAAATTACTCAAACTTATTTCAGTAATGTCCAAATTATTTCTAGATAAAATAGCAACACCACCTTTTTCATTTACTTTTCTACAATATTGGCTACATACATAAAATTCATTAATATGTTTAAAATAAATAGAATCATTCTTTGCGTGAGTTTCAGTAAGACACAAAAAGTTAATGCTATTACAAATAGTAAGCTCAACCTCAATATGGTTAATTGTCTCGTTATTCAAGCTACAAACATTCAATAATAAAATTTGTGGTTTAAAGTCCGTTATTAGAGATTTTTCTTGCCCCTCATTGGAAACTCTAAAAAACGCTGTACGCAAGCACCATACGGCCATTTAATAGGATCCATTGCTTTCTTAAAGTTTGATTCAAATATTTTTACTTTAAAAGACGAGTACAATTCTGGGTACTTAGCTGTTAGGGGTTCACAGGACACTTCCGGAAAATCGTCCTTCAGAAAGTCAGTAAGATCTTCTTGTGTAGTATCCGTGTTCACTCTGTATACATGAAGAGCTATCATTTTAGGAACTCCTTTAATTTTTCTAGATTGTTCCTTGTTTTTTCCAGTAATAACATGATGTTTTCTTTTACGTTTAGTAACCTGCCTCCATTTATCTTCTTAGTCTTTATCGATATCATTTAATGAGTGGCCCGCATTTTGCATTAGCAAGATGCAAGATGTTCGTTTGCTCATCCTTATTTAAATTGATATATTTATCAAGTCTTAGTTTGTGTTCAACATTTAATAAATTAGTTGACAATTGTTTTTGTGTAACCACTTTTAATTCCGTTTTTTTACTTCTTTCACCATCAGCTGTTTTATTGTTTTGTATACAAGAACTTTCTACACTTTTTACTGGCACCTTCTTTGCTTCTACAGAGGGTGATATTCTATTTTGCTCACACTCTTTTACATTAGTTCGAACTAAATTATATTTATTCAGCAAATCAATATGATTATTAAGAAGAACGATTTTATCATTTAACTCCTTAATTAGGCAGTCTTTTTGATTAATAATATATTTAAATATATTAATGTCTATTTTATTATAAACCGATTTTTCTTCTAAAGCGTCAAAGAAACCATCGGCATCGTCAATTATTTCTTCTGCCTCACAACAAATTATTTCTGAGCCACTAATAATTTTAACGTTTTTCACCATTTTTGCACAACTAGTGTGAAATATGTTTGAACATTTATAGCACTTAACATAATTTTTCACTACATTTTTACTGCACTTTTTACATTTATTTGCGGAGAAAACATTTTGAGCGGTATCGCTTGTCGTCGCCATGACAGCTATATTAGTTAGCGGTGCATGCTTATTAAATCATAATAAATAGAAAGTGCTGGGAAAACGATTTTACATACTGCTCTCTGTCACGTATCGGTTTGTTTGTAATTATTGCCACCGTTCAAGTTTAATTTATAACAAAATAATTGATCTTAATGAAGAAGTCGATATGTTGCAGAATTATTATTAATATAGAAAAAACAGGGTAGCGATTTCACAATAATTATATCAACAAATTTCATTCTAATAGAATTTCCCCTAACAAAAGAAGGTTTAGTAAACTTGAAGCAACTGTAAGACAGTAGGTATATGAAAAATATATAAGTAACAAGTTCACTTAGTACTTAATATTTATAAACAAAAAATTACACAATACAATATTAAAGCAAACAAAACATGCCAAATGAATAGTGAAATTTATAAGTACTCTTCAAACTGTTGTTCATTTCTTTCGAGACATCTTAGAATTGCACTTCTAACTACATGTAATTCAACGTTATGTGGAATATTATTTATTGCGGCACAAATACCACAGATAAATAATACTGACTTTCAATCAATGTTATTTGGTGGTATTAGACAACCTTTATTTTTTACGATTATGGATGGATTAATATCTGAAGATCGTGTCAGCCAATGTATGGGTCCTCTGGTACCAATCTAGAAGTGTTCAAATGTAGCACTCAAATTATTTACATTTATTTGGGCATTATGAAGAGGTGGACCGTCTTGTTGGAAAATAATAGACATTGGATTGGTTAATGAGTATAACATTGTACCAAATACTCTTGAAGTGATTTCTCAAAAATTTTGATATCGTTCACCAGTTAAAGAATCATATAAAAGTATAGCCTTAATGTTTTTCAACCTAGCGAACCACACCATACATTAATATGAAATCGATTTTGAAAATGACTTTCTCTTATAAATCTAGGATTATCATGATTCCAATGGTATATAATGTACTGCTGTTGTTAGAAAAATAACTTTTATCTGTCTATAAAATCCTCTTTGGAAAGTTGAGATTATTATTTACATTATTTAAGTACCAGCGACAAAACTGTGTCCTTTGTCAAAGTCAGTTTCACGAATATGTTGAACCAAATTCACGTTGTAAGGAACAATTTATGTTTATGTAGAATTTTATACATTATGATTCCTGACTGGTTCTCATATGGAAGTATTCAACTTTTCTTGCACACTTAGGTAATAGTAAATATCATTCTTGACTGTTATTGCAAGTATGCAGATCTTAAAGAAACTATTTTCTTCGTTTCCATACTGCCTTAGATTTGCTTCAAGTTTACTAAACTTTCTTCTGTTAGGGGAAATTCCCCTATATCATTTTTTCTACATTGATAATAAACCTGCAGCATATCAACTTCATAATTAAAATAACTAATTTTGTTATAACTTAAAGTTGAATGGTGGCAACAATTACAAACAAACCAATATGTGATATATGGTAGATAACTGTATACAAAGTTATTTGTTCAGTGCCTTCTATTTGATATGATTTGGAAAACGAGCACTACAAATCAAAGCCAAAGGCTGAGTTTTTTATATCTTTTCAAAAATTCTTTATGCAATAGCATACAAAATTTGGTTTAAAAGACAATAAAAAAATCTACCAAAACGTGAAAATAAATATACAATGCTATACAAAAATATCGATGAAGTCACCACACATTTACACTGTTATAAAAAAAAATGTGCGTAAGTATAAAGAAAAATAACAACCCATCTCAAAATATATATAGGGTGTTTCATTGGAAAATGTACATACGTTAACCGTGATAGGACATCTAAGAGGCGTTTTATCGATTTTGGCTATTGCTTTAACGTCCAACTACTTTGTATAATCAAGTGAAACTCGGTGTGGGTATTCTATTTACTTCACTCAATCCGTTGAAGTCATACGCAAAACAGAAATACAGATCTGATAGCATATTTTTTTATTATTTTGTTTATTTGCAAAAACAACACCCTTTATATAGGATTTAAAAAAATCTGTTTAGGCATTTGAGTAGAGCAGGAATAGTAGTTTATGGTGAATTTACTGCAATTGCGTATTTAAGTCTTCCTGTTTCACTTTCTGTTCAAGCTTTGAATATTGATTGAATCTTGCAAGCAAAGCTTATTTGTCAAATTTGAAATAGTTATCTATTTTTAGTGTGAACTAATTAGTATTTTATGTGTAGAAATAATAATACTAATAAAAATGTATTGTTTTGTTGTAAATTCAATATATTTTTTTAAATTGTCTAATTCAGTCAATAATCAATAAATTTATTTAAAAGAGAAAAAACAGTATGCTAAATAACAGATAGCAATAAAAACAGACAAGAAAAAGCAAAAAATGAGGAAAATTTACACTACACTATATGCTCAAAGTGTTCACCGTTATGTTGGACAAACTTACATGCTTTTTTTATAATACCTACCTGTTAACATATGTTCTTATTATATCAGGATTATTTTTTACTTAATTGCAGGCGCACCCTGACATATGTGCATGTTTGGATAAATGTCTTCTAAAATTTAAATTGTGAATTTTATGATAAAAGTAAGCTTACTAGTTTTTACATGAACAAATCTCTCATAGATGGATATTTCATCAAACAATCAGTGAAGAAACTTTAAATGCGCAACTGCAGCTGACTCTACTATTTCTGCTCTACGCAAATGTCTGCACAGATATCCTACATGTTGTTTTTGCAAATAAACAAAATAAGAAACGTTTATGGCACCAGACCTGCATTTATATTTTGCTTATGACGTTAGTGGATTGAGTTAAGTTAGAATAATGCCCCTACTCAATATGAATTGATTACACACAATGGTACGCCTTCTATGGCAAGTTAAAGAAATAGAAATAGCCCTGTATCTCGGTAATTACAATGGTTAACCTGTCAATAACAGGTGTTTTGAGGCCTCCTAGATGTCCTATATTTATTGTTAATGTATGTACATTTTCCAATTTAATATCCTATGTAATTTACAGGGAGTCTAAAAACAAGATATTAAGTTATAGCTCGGGACCTTTATAATCAAACTGATTATGTTCAAAAGTGAATTTGCGTTTTGAAAATCAATTAATGATTTGATTATGCCAGGTAGGTAAGTCTTTTTCATTAGTAAATTTCACTAGATTAACTTTTGTTTTAGATATTTATTGACTCTAACCTTGTCTATGAAATTATTCCTTACCATATTTAGATATTTGGTGTCAAAGCACATACATATTACTTAATTAATAGAAGTCCTAGGAAAATTGATTTAAATTAGCTCAAATATTTTTACAATACAGTAATCGATCATTGGATATATTTGAACTAGTTATGTGTAAATGTTACCTATGCTCATAGAGCAAATAAATAGCAGGACCATAATAGTAGGGAACACGTTTCTATACGACTTCCTCAACACCCTAAAACACCTACAACACTTCTAGACAATATTAATTGTTAATGAATACAAATATGCTTCAGTGAGATATCCATTTTTCTCCTACGAAGGTTGTTCTGGTAAACAATCGACCTTTAACCATTCCATGCCACAATTGGTACCCACGAAGGTGCGCTATGGCATTCCATAATGGGATAGCATCCGAGACAAGTGAATATATAAATAGGAATGGCAACATGTTTCCCATTAAGATATAGCAATATAATCAGTAATAAAAGATATGTTTAAAAACACTATATTTTTCTTTTGCCATCTTTTAAACTTATAACTAATAGTAGGTACTGCATCTTTCAAAAATATAATGTCCAGGATGTTTCTTAAGTAGAGATCAAGGTCAGGGACGTATTCTGTGTCTAAATATGGGTAAACAATCAGTTATTTAATTTCTATACCGATTGAGATAATTTAACCAAATTCCGCGTATATATTTAGTACGAAAGTAAATATGAATAAAAAAATTACTACCTTTAGAAACTTACCAGTGGCTATCAGGGTGTGGGTATCACAGATTACTATTTACAATATATATATATCATCTATAATCATGTATAATATTACAAATAAAATAGGTTTCTTTACATTTTATTGTATTTCAAACCAATTAACAACAAAATTGATTTATTTGATCAAGTGAATTTTTACAATACTCATTACATTACTTAAATTAATAACAAAATAATTAATTAACAATAGAATTATTTTACTATCATTTATAATGACAAACGTTGAAAATGGCCACCTTCAGTTAAAATACATGCTTGAGATCTTCTTGAAATTGCAGTTAAAACACGTGTAAACATTCACTTACACTTATCACATCACAACCAGCTATAATTTGTTGATGTAAGTGCTTCTCAGATTCAATATGAACCTTGTAAACTAATGTCTTGCGATGTCAACAACAAACTCAATAGGGTTCATATCGGGTGATCCGGGTGGCCAAGGTTAACCTGGTTCTTGAGTGCCCGTTAAATCATTTATTTAAAAATTCACCAGCAGTCAAAGTAAAATATGGGGGAGCCCAGTCGTACTTATGCCCCTCATTCTGTGTCTTAGCGCATAGGAAACATCGCCAAGTAGTTCAGGTAAAACGTTTTCAAGAAAGTGTCTGTAGGAGGCACCGGTTATAGTTCTTAGTAAGAAGTAAGGCCCAACAAGAAAATTTCCAATAATACTCACTAATACATTCAAAGAAGACTGGTATTGAAATTGAGATTCCATTAGGGTTTTCATCAGACCAAATGTGTTTATTGTGGAACTTCATTCCAGTGGCAATAATGTAGGCGCTCAGGATAGCCTTGCGGCAGTAAGGCTTGTATGTGATATAACTGTTGATGCTTCAGAGCGGACCAAACTAATTTATGATTCACATTAAGATTTGTAGCGACCTTCCTAGCACTAATATTTGCGTCTTCTTCAATTTCATGTAGAATAGCTTCTTCTAGCTCAGCCGTTCTAACAGTCAAAGATGTTCCAGGAATTGGACCTTTCTGAACTGCGCCTTACTCCTAAAGGCGTTGAAAAACATTTCTGAACATTCTTGAAATTGGATAGTTTGGAAACCTTTCCATATAAATTCGACTAGCCTCAGTACCATTTCAATCTGCACGGCCATAAATGTAAACCATATTGGTCATTTCAGCATTTGAATATGCGTAAGCCATTATAAAAACTTAATCTTTATAAAAAATAATTTGACAATACACAATATTGAATAAAATGACGGCTTCTTATTATTATTGTTTTGCATTAGGTACCTCCCTGTGATATCTTTAAGTAATTTAAGTATCTGTATAAAAATGCACTTGTACAAATAAATCTGTTTTGTTGTTAATCGGTTTGGATACAAAAGAAACAAAAAGAGTAGATAAGACAATGGCGCATATGATGACCTATTTTATTTTTAATATTATACAGGGTGATATATTTATTTTTTGGCAAATAATGATTGATGATACCCACACCTTTGCCACTAGTAGGTAAGTTTCTAAAGCGATAATTTTTGTTTCATACCTACTTCCATACTAAACATGCATACTGAATTTCGTTAAATTATCTCAAGCGGTTTAGAAATTAAAAACTGATTATTTTTTTATTTTTGACACGCTATGGCTGGACAAAGACCCCATATTTATATATAAAAAACCCTTAATTTTGGCCACATAATACTTTCCTGAATTTTTGATATTTACTTAAGTAACACCCTATATTTAATAACTCATAAAATGGCATGATTGTTACAATTTCCATTTTAGTGTAAGTGCCAACTTTATATTACAACTAAGTACTTATGTTTCAAAATACATTACGTAATAGTTAGCTTCTTAATGATATATTTCACACATTCACACATTTGGTAAATATGTCTTAAAAACTTTCTTTCTTTGTTTACTTCTACTTAATTGATGATTAGAAATATATATGTGTATATGAGGATATACTTTTCCAATTATAATAACAGTAATACAAGTATATAATAAAGTAGAAAAGAAAACCATATGTGTTAATTAAACAGGTTTTGTAATATTAAATTAAATTTCGATTTACGTTTCCTATTAAATGTTAATTTAGATATAAGATGTCATAGCATGCCAAATGGACATGCTTAAGGACATTTTTTTACTGTATTAGAAAGGTATTTTAAGCTAATATAAATCAAAGCTCCTACAATTCCTATCAATGAAGTCATATGTATGTTCTCTGATACCAAACATCTAGGTATGCTAATGAACAATTCCACAGACAAAGCTCTATTCAATAATTATCTAAAGAAATTAATCTAATTTACTAACCTGCTTTAATGAAACACTATAAATATCTAACTTCACTTTTTGGCAGTGGGAATACGACAATTCAACCACAAATGATGAGATCTGACCTATTTCTGCATTTTTAGGATTGCTTCTTCAGGTGGCCTCCTTTAAATTGAATCAAATATCTAACTATAAAAGTTATTATAAAAATTAACATTATTTGAAGTTAAATATCGACAATGACAAAAAGTGACAGACTGTCAATGAATTTAATATGACAATACCTACTTGAATAATGTTCACCTTTTTTGTAAAAGTTTTTATATATTTTTAGGTATTAATAATATTGTGTGAAACTAACTACTCAGTGGAGAAAAGCCCCAACCTGCGTTGAATTACACCCACAATATCTACCCATATATTCCTTATTATTAGCTTAAAATACCTTTTTAATACAGTAAAAAAATGTTACAAAAGCTAATAATAAGGAATATATGGGCAGATATTGTGGGTGTAATTCAACACAGGTTGGGGCTTTTGTCCACTGAGTAGTTAGTTTCACACAATATTATTAATACCTAAAAATATATAAATGCTTAAGTGTTTTTAGAATAGCAAAATAATGTGTGTCTCACAAAAGCTTTTTAAAAATTATTATTTTATTGGGAAAAATTTAAATACTACAATGAGAAATCAAGAATTTAATTTTAATAAAGCTCATGTATTATTTGGCACAAATATTATCACATTGTGTCTCTCTAATAAGAGCACATACCTACATATCTCTTTATCGTCAAAATTTACTTAATAACAGATTTTAAAGAGGGTAATCTGTTCTTATTTTTCAGTTAGTGTCAGCTATTTCGTATGTTTACAGTGTGGGAGAAAGTCATAAAAAAATAATATTTCTTGCACCATACTTACTAGCAAATTATACAACGAAATGATTTACTGCTGGGAATATCGGTAATGGTAAACCAAATACGAGCAATTCCAATTTGGCCTCGGGTTGACAATGGAACAAGTGGTTTTCATGCAAGAAACACGAGAAAAGATTTTGAAAGAACAATAATTTAAATTAACGTGGTGTCCTGCACGTAACATTTCATAGTTTAAAAGTTTAAATCAAATGGTTTGAATTTTGAATGTGCAGATACATTACTATTAATAAATTTGCTAAATAAATATTCGAATATATCTAAATTGATTCACTTAAGATTACAAAAAAACAATATGTAGAATTATATTTTATTAGGTATATGCTTTTGCAATAATAATGACACTCCTTCAAAACAGTTTTTGAACTTCTGGAAGTTCTGAGTAGAAATTTCACTAAATCTCTATTGGTGAGTGAAACAACTAATAATTAATGTTGAAAGCTGACAGTAGATTTCATTACAAATACCTACGTCAACAGTTCAACAGAAATCGCAAAATTAATTTCAAATAGTGTCATCATTATTGCAAGCGATTGTACCTATGATTTCAATATTGTTATAAATCATCAGTTATCTTCTTCATAGATAGACAAAAATTATAATTTCTGTTAGTTGTTTACAACGTCGAACAAAAAAAAGAAACAATGTTATGCTAAGGAAGAATTGAAATTTAAATTATGCAGATATTCTTATATCAGACAGGGTGTTCTGAAATTAAGGGGCAAAGTATTCTGTGCCAAAAAGGATTACTTTTTCTTCATATAAACATGCATCCAAAAATTCTTTATATATTTTATATATTTTTATACAATTATAATCACTGCGATAATAATTTCTTGAAATAAATGTATGTATTTAGGTATAACTGGAATAACTCTTTACGTGTTAACGAGTTAACTTTATTGTATTCTGAATTTTTAGAACTTTTGACGGAAAAATAATTTTTTTTTTATTTCCTGTATAGGTTGTCCCAAAATTAGCCTACCAAAAATTTTACTTTAGATTCTACGATTATTGGCAGACACCCTATAAATGCAGTATTGGTTCATATTAACAGAATACTTCATTTTTGAGTAAAATGCGTTTGAAAATAATGTTATATGCGTTGAAAACGAGGAATGAAAGTCATATATTTTCTATCAAAGGTCAAAATGAATTTGATGTCTTTTGATAAAATGTTTTAATTTTGAGTAAAATCCGCATTGTGCTTTATATACATATTTTATGTTTAATAGACACTGGTATTGAACCAGAATGTATACAGGGCGTTGATAAAATCAATGGCAAAGCAACACAGGCACATTTTTTTTCATTTATTGTATTCAGAGCTTCATTCTGATTCTAAATAATATGTTCTGTATTTATTTGATGATGAATGATGTAGATGTAGATGTAGATGTAGATGTATACTCGCGACAATAATTCAGACGACTTACGTCATACGAACAAATGAATAATTCATTATAATTTCATCAAAATATTTAAGAAACTGCAACTGATAGCAATAAAACTATATACTACACTAAAAGATTGCATTATATGCTGCACTAAATTGCAAGAAATCATTGTTTGTAACGCGACCAAGTATCGAAAGTTGCGTTGACAATAAAAACAAATGTGTAACGTCAGCCGTGACGTAAGACGTCTGAATTCTTCGCGAGTATAGAATGTTATTTGACACATTTATAAAATTGTGCTATCTGACTACATTAAATTACCTGTTTTATTCTGAAAACAACAAACAAAAATGATAAAGGATTTTTTTTTAAATGTTTAAAGAGAAATAAAATCAGTAGTAAACAGCAATAAAAAATTAAATAAATTAAAAAAAAATGTTTTATTTCATATTTTTTTTAACTTTCTCTCCCCGGGTTGTAACTAACGTATGCGTTAAACATTTGTAAATTTTATTTACAGTGGCTTTAAGTGACTATAATTTCTTTAGGAAGAATATTTGGACCCATGTTTATATGAAAAATGTAATCATTTTCGACCCTGGGGAAATATTGCTTCCTAATTCAGGAACACTCTTTATGTTGATATGAAAATATTTTCGCCAATATTAAACATTAATAACTTATATTAAAATTAAACATTTTATTATAAAAATTGTCAGAGTTAAACTAAGATTAAAGTGATGAGATAGACATAGACGATGTCCTGCTGATGATGTCAGAGTTACTTTTACCGCTACGACCTTGCAAACGCACTTTCCAAGCTTTGCTCCGGCTATACCTAGACGTTCAGTTCATTTGAAAAAGTAAGTAATAATCATATTTTCGAGAGTTAATATACCATGTAATATTAAATGAGTGAATTTAATTTAACAAATAATCGC
This sequence comes from Monochamus saltuarius, assembly GCA_025584915.1. NCBI lineage: Eukaryota > Metazoa > Arthropoda > Insecta > Coleoptera > Cerambycidae > Monochamus > Monochamus saltuarius. The sequence continues at coordinate 19,655,564 of CM046723.1, read as the reverse complement.
AGGCAGACCGTGAAATTTGAGGGTATTCATAATTCCTAGCTCTACTCACGTGAATAATTGAATATGTATGTATGTACTAAATATTGGAAAATACCTAATCTTCAATTTTCGATATATACAGTGTTATTCATTATAAATTATCCAACCCTTATCATCGTTATTATTGCCTATAGAAAAATAAGTTTTAAATAAAAAGTGTGTGTGAATTTCGTTAAAATGCTATGAAAAGTACAGTAGCGTGCAGATTTAAGAGGATATAAAAAATAATATTGCTTTATAAATGGGATATTATTAAATTTTTGGAATGTTCATTTTTTTCAAATATTTATAAGAAATAGATTTAGAAAATTTACAATACATTTATAAAAGTATATTGTTTTCTAAATCTTTTTTCTGTGAAAAGAATATGTTCGATAAACTGAGTATTTAGAAAATTAAAAACCAGCAAATGTGTGACATTTTTGACAAAATTTATTAAATCAAAAAGAAGTAACAAAGCAAGTTCTCTACTTGACTAATAGTCGGTATGACCTCCACCACGTTCCAATAGTATATTGACACGTCTGTGCAGTGAGATAATCAAGCGGTTAACGATCTCTTGCGGAATATGATTATGAATGGCTCTAGCAACGAAATCCCACATGTTTTCAATAGGATTCATGTCAGGAGAGTTGGCTGACCAATCTAATCTATTGATATGTCATGCTTCGAGTGTCTCTTGAACCCTTCTTGCGCGATGTGGTGAGCCATAAACACAAATTTTCAGCTAACTCGTTACGTAGGGGTATATAATGGGCGTAATAACTTAAGTCGCTGTTGACGACCTGGTTCTCTCCAGACTCTTTGTGGATTGTCATCAGTAACCAGCCTAACTCTGGTTTCGTTTGTAAATAAGACCCACGGTCACTGGCGTAAAAGCCAATCCCTATGCTTCCGCGCTTACTGGAGATGGGCAGCACGATGCCTTGGAAGTAGAGTGGTAATCCGTAATGGTCTTCTAGTGAATTTGCGTTGTGGAGTCGTCTTCGAATAGTAGGTGTCGATATAGCACGGCGAAACGTACCTTGAAAATGGGCCTTGAGAGCTGAAGCTGAAGATGTGCGGTGTCTGTGGCCTTATTAATAATAATAATAATAATATTTATTTGTTTAGTAAGTACAGGTAAAATGTAAAACATGAAACATTAAAAGCAAATTAAAAAGACAAGAGAACAAATAAATATAATCAAACCCTCAGAAGAGCAAGTCTGTTCGAGGGTGTACAAGTTATGTAATCCTATAAAACTAAAGTGAATACGCCCAAAAAAACAAAATAAGTAAAATATATAAAATATCACAGTGATAAGCAAGTGTTAATAATCAGTGCACGAAAAAAGTGTCTGAATTTTTATTTTTATTTTTTCTTTAAAAACCAAGGTAAGTATGTATTTCTGATCTAGACAACTGACTTATCCATTTTTTAATATATCTTTTAAACATCGCTTTAGAGTTAATTTGTTTCAGTTCAAAAGGGATGAGGTTGTAACATTTAGGTCCTAAATACAAAAAAGTTTTTTTAGTAATACTTTTATCAGGTTTAAAAACGGCATATACCTCATTAGACTTATATCTTGTGTTATATTTGTGTTCAACTGGTTTAAGTTGAAATTTGTTATAGTGTTGATATATAACAGTCTTCAAGAAATACAATTGCCTGATATCCAGTATTTGGCTTTCTTCGTACAGTTTATTTGTAGAGTACATTTTTGGTTTTTTAAATATAACTTTTAAAGCATACCGTTGGATTACTTCTAAATTCGTTATACCCGTCTGAAATGCCGCTCCCCATACAATAATACCATATGTTAAATGACTTTCTATTAATGCGTAATATAAAATTTTCAATTGGTTTGTATTGTAGTATTTTGTTAAGTATTTAAGTTTGTATATGACAAAACGCAACTTTTTAACAACCTTAATTATATGTGTATCCCATTTTAGGTGTGGGTCAACGTGGACTCCAAGATATTTTATTGTGGATGCTTGGTGGATTTCAACAGTTCTTCCATCGACATCTATGGAAAGAAAATTGTATTGAGGTAAGTTAGAGGAGTAAGAGGTAAAGGGTAGATAATGGGTCTTGTTAGTGTTCACGGTTAACAGTCTACTGTCAAACCATTGTATAATACTTGAGAAATCCATTTGTGCATTTTTTTTAAGATTCTCCCAATTGTCTCCTTGATATATAACTGCAGTATCATCCGCAAAGCTTACTATATTCCCAGTTGTTTCTATTTGATATAGATCATTTAAATACAAATTGAACAGTACTGGACCCAGTACTGTGCCTTGTGGAACTCCGTATTTCATCGTCAGAAAGTCACTCATTGTATCATCTATTTTTATACATTGTTTCCTGTTAGATAACTTTCCAACGCTTATATGGCATTCCCTGAAACCAATCCCCTCCAAAACTTCCATAAGTTGCGTATGACTAACGGTGTCAAAAGCCTTCTTTAGGTCGACAAAAATGCAAAGAGTTGGTATGCTTGAGTTAATATTTTGACTTATGATATTTATTAATTGTAAAATTGCATCCTGTGTGGACTTTCCCTCGGTAAAACCAAATTGCTTGGTAGAAATTATTTTATATCGGGTGACATAATTTACAATTCTTTCTTTAAGTGACTTTTCAAAAATTTTTGCAAGATTCGACATTAGAGATATAGGTCTATAGTTCGCTACATCAGCTGCGCTTCCTGTTTTAAATATGGGGGTTACCATTGCCACTTTAAATGCGTCCGGACATATACCATTCTCAAAGGACATATTAATGATGTATACAAGAGGAGCTGATATTTCGGAGGCAATATATTTCAAGTGTTCAGTTCTTATTCCATCCAGCCCAGGATATTATTTTTCAAATTTAAAATGATGTTGTTAATTTCCCTTTCTGTAACCTTTTCTAAGTATAAAGAGTTTTTTAAATTTATTTTGGGGCGGCTGCTTGTTGGATTTCTTTTTTGGATATCTTTTGCCATTTTTTCTCCGATATTAGTAAAAAACTCATTAAACGTATTGGCTATTTCTTTCTTTTCTCTAATTATGATATTCTCTTCATTTAATATCTCAGTAATAGTTGTTTTATTTTTAGTTTTATTAGTAATTTCATGTATTGATTTCAAAGATCAGTTGAATTAGTTTTATTTTTTTCTATCTCTTTTTGATAGTAGTTTTTTTTGGCTTCATTAACAAGTTTTCCAAAAATATTTCTATATCTGTTCTAATTTTTTTCTTCTGTATTGTTATTTTTCATTTTAATATATAGTAATTGTTTTGTTTCTACTGACTTCATCAAAGAGTTGGTCATCCACGGATTTCTTTTAATTTGTTTCTTATGGATTTTTATTTTATTAGTGCTGATTTTTATTACATTTTGAATTTTTTCTATTAGTACATTTGTAGCCTCATTTACATCATTTGATGAATATACATCTAGCCAAGTTTCCTTTTTAATATTCTGTAATAATTTATTATTGTCTACATATAATTTATACTTACTTTCATTATGATTAACATGTTTTTTTTCTGTTTCAGGTACTATAATCTGTATAATTGTTGAAAAATGATCCGTTACATCCGACTCCAATACTATGGACTTGTATTGCCACGCATTAATAGCATCTTTAATAAAACAATGATCGAGGCATGACTTTGAATCACCACAAATTCTTGTATATTTATTAATATATGAAATATAACCGTAAGCACTCATTAAATTTAAATACAGGTTAGTAATATCAGAATTATCATTTTTTATATCAATATTGAAATCTCCTACGATTATATGAACTTCATTTTTAGGTTTACAGCAAATTAAGTAGTCCTCCAGATATTCAAGAAATTCATTTTCGTCAGAATTAGGTGACCTGTACAATGAGGAAATAACAAGACTCTTATTTCCCAACTTAATCCTCAATTCAATGATTTTAATGTTATGTCGTAGACTTACTATTTTATTTGTAAATGGAAGACTGTCTCTTACATACACCAGCACACCATCACACATATTATAATTTCCGAAATTATATATTTCTTTATAACCTCTAATACTGAATAAAGATGAATCCAACAGCTGTCTAGTTTCAGTCAATATAATCACATCAAAGTCGTGACACGTCTGTTGAAGTAGCAATTTAAGTGAATCAAATTTTTACGTACACTTCTTATGTTCATATGAAACACCACCAAATACCGATCCTCCCTTTCATTAGATACTCGAGGACGTCCACTACGTGGTCTGTTTTCCACTGTACCAAATTCTTTATAAACTATTCCTACAACAGATGATTTAGGAATGCGCAACATGTTTGATATCTGATGATTAGAATGTTCTGCATCATGTAAAACAATCTTGCTCGGGAAAACACAGAAATTTCACGTCCTGGCATTATAATGTCCAGACTTTTGACGTTAGGACTCTTTCTTCTTCACTGTAAACCATTTTGATTATTTCATTAAATAATTGTCACTTATCAGTAATAGTTATCATTTTCATAGCTAACTACGATATTTACTACGATAGTTCGTAAATAGTTAACTACGATAGTCGACGTTTAACTCAAAAACGGGGTGGTATATTTTTGAAATCACGAAAAAATAAACATTCTGAAAATGTAATAATATACGTTTATCCTCTTAAATCTGCACGCTACTGTACTTTTGATAGCATTTTAACAAAATTCAGACATAACCACACAATTTTTAAAACTTTTTTTTCTATAGGCAATAATAACGATGATAAGGGGTGGGTAATTTATAATGAATAACCCCGTACTATAATCTGAGTTTAGAATATTATTTATTATGTTTTGTTTTAGATAAAATTTGTCTGGCCACAGTTATCAAATTTGTTTGGATATTCAATTCTTATTTTAGCAAATCTAAATACTTCTATTAGTTAGGCACCAATCATAATTATTGCACATAAATAAATAGTTTCTAATGTTAGATATTAAAATATTTTAAAAGAAAACTATATAAGTATTTGAAATTATTATTAATGGTGTTTTATGTTTTTCTGTTAGAATAATACCTCTTGCATCAATTAACCAGCGGTAAAAAAAAAGAAATGTATTACAATTGTTATTTATATATTTTTTTAATTAACCAAGTGATGACCTTAAATGTACCCTATGTTTTCAAAGTGGGCACCACTAGCAAATAATCTATGCTATACTTATATCTAAATAAATTTAGGATAAAATTGGCCCAATTATTTTTATACTTTACTCATAATCAAATAAAAATAACTGCGTGGTTATGTTATTCTGAATGTATCAGCACTTTTTAATGATTTTAAACTCACTCATTCTCTTGGGTCCAGAGGAGCCGACTTACCAAATTCTCAGTGGGTGCTCACTGAGCAGATTTAAATCATCAACATTTAAAACTGTTATTTGCTTAGGTAATGAAAAGTACACTATATAATTTTTATGCATTTATATTTTTCGTCAAAAATGCTACTTTATTATTGGTAGTGCTTGCGGTGTATTGGGTACAGTTAGTTCTAGGCAACAATAAAATAATTTCAGATTGCGCGCACTACGCACTCTACGTATATTTTGAAAAAATATATATCATTTCCAATAAAATTTAAAGTAGTACATTATTCCAAAGAAATATAAAAAAAATAAAAATATATTATTAATTATTTTCTTCCTTATGTTTTCTGCATACATTTTTCTGTGGGTGCTCAAGCCCCGGAGCACCCACGTAGTCGGCGCCCCTGCTTGGGTCTATGTAGGAATTCTTACGATGTTATGTTCAAGCTAAATTTTCCGATTTTTTATGGGAATTTCTTGTAATTGTCCGGTTTGGATACCTCTTACTCGCCTTTTGGGTGTTTCAGTGCTCTGTTGCTTCGTCTCGCTGAAATTTTCAGTTTTGACAGCTGACGACATTTACCTGGCTCATTTTAGTGATTCAGCTTGCTTTCAGAGCTGCTACAGTGTTTATATTATTAAATTTGGTGTTTCTTAAACTTCACAGCGTTGAATAATATGCTCCATCAGGCTTCGCTCTCCCTCACCGTAAACAAACTTTTTTGTTCTCATTTTTGGCGACCGCAAACAACCCTCTCGATTTTTGTGAGTATTATTTTTTTGTGTAACTGATTGTTTTGCACATTTTTTTTTATTCCCTCAACTGATCCTACTATTTACAATCCTAAATTATTAATTTTATAACGAAGTTATACAATATGTATCATAATATTTGTTTCACCTTCAGAAAATGATCTAAGTGTCTGTTACTAACTTTAAACTATAACAATAAATTAAGTATTTATTATAAATAATACTTTAGTTAATATTTTGTCATTTTTACTTATAAACTCATAACCTTGTTTTACATATTTTGTTTAAAATATCTGTCACGTACTTTGACGAAATTTATTCTTGTCTCGTAATAATGATTCATTCTATCATAATCTCTTAATAATTTATAATCATTTACTACTAATAGTTATAATAATTTCTTTAATTTATAATCCTTACTAATAATATTTTTCTTTTAATCCATTTAATATCAATAATAAAATTTTCTATCAATTCATTTAATGTTTATTTATTAATTTCAAATGGACATAAAAAATTTGTATTTGTCATACCTACTACTAATTATGTTATTACGTAGGTACCAGAAAACACTCTAATATTTATTTTTTAATGAGCGATCCATTCATCAAATGTATAAATTCAAGCATAGTAATTAATTACGCATCTTGCCTATCTATATATTTAAATGTTTAGACAAATAAGACTACAATTACGCCTTATAACGTTTTATGTTGAGCAAACTCAAACTTCCGTTTCCGTTTTGGTTTTAATAATAATGCCAGGCATGTATGCAAAGCGATTTATATCAACAGGTAGACATAATTATCGCTTTATTAAAATTAAGTTGATGTAGCGTTCATTGTTTCACATATTTAGTTTAATTATGTGCAAGTTTAATCTGGGAATATTTATAGATCATTAGTAATACTCTTAATGTTAGTCATGTAACCATATAAGTAAATTCGTTATTATCCGGTAGAGATATACAGGGTGATTTTTGAAAGTGGGATATTAATTTTAACTGATGACAGTAAGCATTAATAAGTCATTTTATAAAACATTGCCTAATAAATGTATTTTAATAACCTCTATAACTGAGTTTAAAGTTATTGTAAATTTTGAAGCCGATTCTGTAATAAAACCCTAACTGAACGGCTGTTTCATTAGTATTCTTCCATACGTCATTAAAAAGGACATGTGAAACGATAGCGTGCAGTCGTTGTTGAATGTTTCGTTCCATTGCGTAACCTTACTAACTTTAAAATTCCAATCCAACCGAACCAACGTATTATACGTGTTAGAAAATAATCGTGTTATGGTTAAAATTTTGGTGTTTTGTAGGGTGTGCGTTATATCATTTTGAGTTAAACGTAATGCACAGTAATAACACAAGTGTATTGACAATAATGACTTGGATGTTATTTGTGTACGGAGAGTGTAATGAATATCGGCGGGCACTACTGGACAAAATATACAGAAATTTTCTTATAGATTTCATTCCTCTGCACGACGATTTGTTTGATTTATACCACGAACCCGGCATACAGATAAACTGTGAAACTCGGATATAACTTTGAACATTTGGCATGAATGTACAGGACCGGCTTACATAATTTAAAAATGCGGAGAAGATGAGTTATATAAGATTACTTTTTCTATCAACATTTTATTGGAATATATTTTGCATATCACTTGTTCTTCGAATAAGTAGGCATATACTAAAGTTATTACCCCCTTTCAAAACCACCTTGTATATATGGTGTCACACTAAATAGCAGAACTTAGCAGAAAAAAGAGTCTTTATCCTCATTTTGAAGCTAAAAATTCCTATTAGTTTGAATCTTTAAATGCTTCTTTTCTGAAATACAGGGCGCTAAATTTTATTTTTATTGTATTTTTTTTAATGAATTAACAGCTAACAAAAAAAATTGTCCCGTTGCGGCCAAAGTATTTGAGTAAATAATTCGTCACCGAAAATCAGTGGTGGAAATAGAGATCTTAAAAAAAGTATATCCGAACTGAAATTTTGCAAATATTTTTGAAAAATAGGAAAGGGCATTCAATTTTAGTCAAAGAAGGTTCTATTATCCGAAGGTGTTAGAACGCGGAGTTCTCAAGATGAATAGAAAATACTGTTTACACGTCAAATAATTTTTGAACTTTGTGTTACAACTAAATTAAATAGTTCAAAAATTTGGTCAAAATTGTTTTTAATTACTTAATTAAAAATAAATACAAAAATAACTAACAAAAATCTTATTAAATCAAAGTAAATGTTCGAAACTTAATAAATGACGGTTTTCCACAGTATCTAGCTATCGTTGTAAACAAAATCACTTGAAATATCTTTCTAATATTGGCATTTACGTTTATTACGGTTTGAAGTTATGTGTAGTGTCTGTATAACCTGTTAAAAAAAATAAACAAGTAATTTATGGGTTTGTTCCAACACAGCAAGAATCAATTTCGAACCGTCCAGAACTAGTTAGTTCAGTTGTTAATATACTCTCGGCGAATGCGTTGTAAGACGGTGTTGGTTAAACATTTCTCACGGTTCTGAACCAGTTCTCGACGGCTGTTGGAACAGACCTTATAATAGATTCAAAATGCCATTTAATTTCACGAATCAAGAATGCGCAAATATTCGGCATCTAGCAGTCATTAGCTAATGCCAACAAAAATTCAATAAAATGTTAGATATTTGAATCAACATTTCATAGTGTTAAACTAAAATTGTTTACATTTTGAAGTTAAAGTTTTTTTGGTCGGAGCGAATTAATTAGAAACGTTTAATTTAATAATCTGATACAGTTAAGTCAAACAAAATCACAGTCCATTTAAAATGGGTGTAATTTTATATTAAATAATAACGAAAATAAAAACGGTAAAGAAAAATCATTGAATTAAATCATCAGAAGTTGTGCCCAAATAAAAAATATATATTTAATATAAAAGAATAACATGTACATGGAACAAATTATGAAGCTAATTCAACAATTTTTTTTGTTAGTTTAAATATTGTAAACAATTTTCTTAACAATCAAAAAGTTGACACATGAGAAATTGTTGAATGAAGCAGTAAGTCGTCAACAATTTTTTTTGTTAGTTTAAATGTTGTAAAAAATATTCTGTTGTTGTTATGCCGTGACCTCGGTAACTGGGCTCTTCCAAAAACATAATTGACCCAAGCTAACATTATTCCACCCTACCATACCCACAGAGAGGGTGCCAATCCTCTCCACGAATATAGCTTATATACGGTCTACCGGCAGCTGGGCTCGAACCAACTCCGTCTAGTCACCTCGATTCAAGTACTAACGCCTTAAACCGCGCGACCACTGACCGAACACTATGTATCAAATGATAGCACTAGCCGCGAAAGCCTCAAAACCACTATGTTGCTGTAACAATTTCTCAGTGCAGCGGTTCTTTCGATAAAAAATAAATATAAATAAATAAAACAAGAATAAAATTCAACGCCTTATATCTCAGAAAGAAAGCATTTTGGAAAACATATTTATAGGAACTATTATTCTCAAAATCAGGTCTTCGAAAGCCTTTTGTTGTATTTATAAGTGAGACACCCTATACTTATTAGAGATGATTCTATTAGTGAACGTAACTTGTGTATAAAACTGAAAGAGAAACCAACGCAAGACCTTAATTTTTTAAATAATTCCTTCAGTTAACCCTATCGAAGATGAACACGAACCTTTACAGTTAAATAACACTCTATGAGCAGTTTATATCTAAATGTTTGATAATACCGGCGAGCTGTCTGCATGACAGAAATAACAGTAATAACGATAACTACTACAGGACGCTTTCTCCTCATCACATAAAAGAAACGCCATTGCTTGATCAGCTGGTTAATCTGTGGAGAACAGTTAAAGGTCGCCTGCAGATATATGGAGAAACTAACAAATGTATTAGGAAATGGCTACGTTACATTGCAACTCTGGAAAAAGGCTTTCTATGTTGTGAGAATGAATTGTGTACTTATACTGCAACGGATATATTTACTTAAACATGTTTTGTGTTTTCGGCAAGTGTTGAACATGTTTGATTTCTCAATTTTTTATAAGCAAATCTACTTTCTCATCTCTAGTAAATTATTCGCCAAATTTCCGTATGGATTTCAATAATGCAATAGGTACATTTGAGAATACATGTGTTGGTGATACAATGAAATTATCGTTTTGAAAGTATACACGGTGCATAAGCGCCAATTTAACAGGGGCAAGGGGGGCGCCTGTCACCCCAGCAAATCTGCAAGAGGGGAAGAGCCAACCCCCTCGCCCCCCAGCGTTTCTAACTAGGTTATATAAGAAGTATTTACTACCTAGTTAAAAGATCTTAAAATAATAACATAGTTGAAACGTCGCGACAAACGGTTACAAGGTTACTATAATACAAAATAATTTCTTTATTTTGTGATTTTTGTTTTGTTGTGTTTTGTTTCGTTACGTATTTCATACTTTTATAAGTAAGAATAATTAGATATTTAGATCGGTAATATTTTATTTTACTTTCTGCGTAAAAACGAAGAAAGTAGTTTACATTCCTCTTTAAAGAAAGATGAAATACTTATAAATGAAATGGGACAATACCCGTGTTTGCGCGTTTTTAACATTTGGTATCAGCCTTCTTCAGTCTCTCGGTTCAAAAATATATTTTTTGCTTTCTGTCGTTATGTACACAACTACAATAGAATCAGGTGTTCTTCGTTTTCGTCATCTAACAACGCGTTAGCAACATGCAACATCTTCATTTTATAGAAAATGTACTACTAAATCACACATTTTTAAATACGCAAAATAAAACATACCTCAATCTTAATTCGAAACTAGTGCCGGCAGATATTTTCTTTCGATGAAAGTCGATTTCTCTTATATTCTTATCCCTGTCAGGCTTTCTGTTGAGAAATAATGACGCTAGATGGCATTTTCTAAAACCACTATTTTCAGTTTTTCTACAAAATCAGCAACGCCAGTAAATATCTTTGACTTGTTTGATTCATCTTAATGGCCATCAAGACAACGCAACTTTTTTGCTAATTTGAGCCACTATTTTTCAAAGCTATAGAGTTAGTAACATTTTTTAATAGCCACCCTATATATCATGTTGTAAGATTATAGGTACCTACTTTTTTTGTCTTAGTTTTTAACAAATGGAGGAATTAAATGAAAATAATAGTATTTGTACTAGTATTATGTACATTTTATTTTATTACAGAAAATTGTTCTTTGTTTTCGAATCAACATACAAAGGAACTGTCCACAACGGACACAAATTGTCGGTACGATCGGGCGTCATCGACGAGAGTTCGGAGATAGTGCGTAGTTGAATGCGGCGGTCATTAGCATGCGCGCTTTGTAACAATATATTACTGACATTTTTAAAGTCCGCATTGAAAAGAATAAATTCATTGGATAATATTCTACATTATTTGTAATAACATAAATATTGAAAAAGGTGAAGCTTTCAACATTAAATACGAGTAAACTACTAAGGTATCACTTTTACGTACAGGGTAAAATATGTGTTTATGTATGTCAAAATATATCCCGTTATTGTCACTGCCGTTCTCTCTTTGAGTATAAGTTAGTATATTCTGTTCTTATCAAATTGGTAATATTGGTAGTTCTTTATCTAGTTGTTGACTATAGCTGAAAGTAAAAATGTCGGTAATGTTATAACTGTCAAATGTAACTAAAAAAATATAAAATGTTGTAGAAACATATTATTTTTGCGACACGCGATAGAAAAACGAGATGATTATTTGTATTAACTGCAAGAAAGTATCTCTAAGCCGCCATACACTGGATCATCTAATGAGCCACTAAAATTGTCTTGTCACGTAGAAAACTTGTGTGCAAAAGGACAATTCAGTTACTCGACAAAAGTAAAAGTGTTCGTACTTAATACATGGTTCCAGATAAGATCCACATAGATTTCTAAAATGCTCGTTATTACCCGACAATCGGAATGTAGGTGTAGATTTCACAGCGCTCACAGGCATCGTGTTGATCATTAGAGGAGCCACATTTCAGACTGGCACAGGAGGTATATTCCCAACGGTTAAAATATTAAAACCAAGATCGTGATGTAGGACAATACACGAACATAATGGTGTTTCGAAGGCACAAGTGAATGAAAAACTTTTGTATGCTCGTTTTTTCTTCCATTCTACAAATATTTGTTGGTTTTAAACCACTAAGGCATTCTCAAGTATACAAGGTGTTTCTAAAATTATTATTCAAAATTGTGCATGATTAAAATCAAATACTCATTAGTCAAATTCCAATAATATTAGTCATTTTCTGCATCATTAAAATGAATTTGGAGACTCAACAGTAAATTCAATTGTTTGCCTATTCCATATTGCAGATCAAGTCGATGGTCTGCTATATTACGATAGCGGCCACCATTTTTCAATCTACAAAACTGATATTCTTTGTATAAATTAGCAACAAAACATTCATACTTGTTTTTGGAGATTGTATTTGATTTTTCGTTTTAGACTAGCCTATAAGGCAACATCATATTTTTAACATACTATGTGAGTTAAATTATAATTTTTTTTTAACTGTATACCCCCTGAAAGTACCCGAAGAGCAATACTACTTGTTTTTGGCCGTATTTTATATTTCGTTTTTTGACGAGCACAAGGCAGCAACAAATGTTTAACCGACTGTTTGAGTTGAATGGACAGAAAATGCTCGACGATCAACAAAATATGGTGCAAAAATCGTTTTGCTATTCGTCATAGTTGCGGAGTGACTCTAATTGAAGTTTACTCTCTGATATAGAATCAGCGGCAAACGAAGCGATCTCAAGTCTAGTTCCGACAAAATCCAAGGCACGATTGAGTTGGAGTACCAAAAGTTTGAAGATGCAAAGTTAATAAGGTAAAGCAGGCGGTGTCTGATGAAATCTGCTTATCTTATTTTTCCGGAAAGCAACGCTCCCAGAAACCATCTACACTCTTCAATGTTGAGAAACTTTCAGTTCAGTTAAAAAAATCAAGATATAAGCATTTTTTCAACTTATCGCATTTTTGAAAAGAAGTTCAGAGGGTTACAAGGCCAACAAGACCATAGTTTTTAGAAAGGAAGCACTGCAGATGATGAAACATAGTTACTCATGAAGGTTGCTATGATAATCGGTATTATTTGGGGTCTGTCGTCGCGAAGAATTAAATAAGCTAATGTTAGATCATTTCAATACAATGACCTCTATATAAAAATTGTGATTACTTGTACGAAAACAAAAATTGTCCGAGAATTTGTTTAAACAGATGGAAATGTGGCAGGTATCAACTGCTTAAATATTTTTCGAAAATATGCTGAACTTCGTCCTCCTAATGCTGTTTTTTATTTCTTGAGACAAGGAAAATGTATCTTCCAAGTCTGTCGGAGTAAATACTTTTGGGAGCATTCCAAAAATTATTGCCACAAAACTTGTATTGAAGAATCCTGAAGAATATGCTGGACATTGTTTTAGAACCACCATTCTGGTTGATGACAGTGCAGAAATGCAGATGCTATAGCGTCATGGGGGTTGGAAATCTTTTTCTACGGCAGATTTTATGTTGAGAATTTTTGTAGAGAATGAGATTTAAGATTGGAAATTCGAACTTAAACATTCCCATCACACCTACTTCTGGTATACAAATTTCTGATTGTAAAAAGTGTATTATTAATGTCTATAATAAATCTTTGTTGTTATAATATGTTTTTGTTAATAATAAATAAATCATTCTTCTAAAAAGCGAAGTTTTATTTAACAGAAAAATGTTATTGAAAGCGGTTTCTATTCATTACAAACTGTTTATAGAACTGTAAAATTCATATTACTGAATGAAAGTAGATCAAATAAGTATATTAAATATTTTACAAATAGTCTAGAAGACTAGCAGCACAAAACAATTTGTCACTTTCGGTGACATATTCCTTTGTGGAAAGTTCCAAATCAACAACAATTGTATTCACTTCATTACAACAAACAGGCCCAGGATATTTTGTCTCAAGACTGACCCTTGCGCATTCAATTTTGTCAATAGCATTTATAGACAAGCTCAAGTCTCGAGGTTTTTGTCGGAAATTGTCTGTTATGTTATTAAATAAATATTAATGTTTGAAATGCGTATTATTTTCACAAATTGTGAATAGACAAACGGAAAAAGAAGCATTCAGTTAAAAAACTACTTGACATCCATCACAAACTTGCATTTTTTCTCATAGTAAACTGAAAACTTGATACTGCTATCTAATAATAGTCACATTTTAGAACATGTTATGAAATTTTCAAATCAAAACTCGTCAATAGTGATTCCAATCGATATTCAACAAGAATACTATTTTGCATGTAAAAACATCAAGATTTTATATTTTCCATTCAGAAGTTATAAAAATACCTACACAAAGAAAAAGATGAATCTGAACTTTATCCTCAATCAAGCTATTTTCTCACAAATGAAATCAAATTTAAAAAGTTTTTTATTGCACTGTTAAGTTCAGAAGGTTTAGTAACTGACCAAAATTGCTGAATAATTTTATATCATACCGTTTTTAAGTTGTTCAATAAAACACATTTTCGGAGCCATTACTCTTTTCAGGGGCATTAGTTCCCTTAAGATGTGTTTGAGAAGTTTTCGTCTACATCTTTTGTCCTACATGCATTGAAATTTTGAATAATGATTTTAGAAATACCTTGAATAATGGCCAACGAACGTGTATCTACTTAAATCTTAGTACATCCCAACTGTTGAAAGTAGATATTGCATTTTCTTTTGCAACGATTCCATTCAAATTTTTCGAAGCAAAACATTTTACTACACTTTGAAATTCGATTCGGCAATACCGCAGGTCACTGCCTCTTTGGAAAGTATTGATTTAGCACATTTTTATGCGATATTTACAATATTTAGATAGTTTACATTTGTGCGAACTGCGCTATGGCAGTCGGAAACTTGTACCGGTAAAAATAATTATTGTAAATATTCAGGTATGTCGGCGTTTATGCCTATGTCGGCAAGTTACTGTTTTGCAATGATTTAATCTACTTTTTATCGGTTCGATCGATGACATTTTAAATATTATGGGTCTTTCGAAACGTTGGCCTACTTGTTGTAGACATTGAACATAATTATTAATATATAAATATTTAATTGCAATACAACTGTACTAAACTTCATACCTGATCGTCGTATTTTACATATAAATATATTTTGGATAAACATCTTTCTTAATAAGAGTAATAAATTAGTCACTTTTATATCCAGAAAGAACTGATACATTGTGCACTTTGCCCATAACAAAAATATACAGGGTTTTAGAGGTCTGACCACTATAATTTTAATAGGCGATAGTATACAGGATGTTCCGCATAAGAAGGTGCATGTAAGGAATCTAAAAATATTGCAATTTAATCAAACATACTGTGGGAATCCACTTAGCTAAATATTATTATGTTATATCTGTACTGCTGAATGAGTAACACTCTGTATAGAATATTTTATACACATTAGCTAGAGGGGAAACTGTATACGAAGGAATAATAATCACGGGAACGCGGGTTAGTTACTAGTTAGTTGGGTTTTAAGACTTCGGCAGGTTGGCTGGAAGACAGGGAATGGTAATAAGTGTTGCATGTGTTCTAATTTTACAGGTCAGTAACTTGGTTTTGTATATTGTATTTAAAGATTGAATATCATTGTGTTCCTTTTATTATTTTATTGTCTGTTCAATATTTTATTACAGTTTCATTATATTTTATTATAATTTTGAGGTAAAACAGTACTTGTTGATTTATTGTTGAAATTATATGTATAACTTTAGTTTGAGTCGAAGTTATGCTGTTGTAAATGGTATTGTAATTATTATTAATCATCTATGACTACTACTTTATTACTGGAATTAGCGGTTTGCTTGTCAGATGTTTGTAAGAGCCTTGGTGATTCTATTAATATTTTCTCCCATGACTGGACAAACATCCGTTAAAAACATATGATGCATGAGATATGATTTGAGATTTTTGTTCAACCCCTCAACTACTAGCTGGGTAGCCTCCCGTATGGGACCTCAGCACCTTCTGATGCAAGTCAACTAACTAACCAAAACACTCTTCAGTTTTGTATGTAGATTATGATTATATTACCGTGTATTCAAGTACTGAAGTACAGATACATTTTTATTATTGTTATCATTATTATTACCATTGCAATAGCGACAGCGATTCTTTGAATTGTGATCGGGGTTTTCTCTGTCGTGCTCTTTTCCCCCGTGAATTCAAGGCTGAGTACGGCACTGATAGGTGGTTAGGTAGGCTATGACACCATTGACAGAAAACTAATAAACGAGGCGTATTTAGTAATTTGTTTTGTTTTATTTAAAACTACTCAAATCTCCCTAATTTCGTAAATATGTAACACATTCGAGGTAAGTTAATAAATCATATAAATAAACACAACGTAGGTAAATCTTCTTGATTATTGGCCAAATACTTCCTTTTTCAACAATGTTGAACGAACCCGGGTATGTTACACTACAATACCTATATACAAAGTTGCATACAGGCGGAGTTAGAGGCCTTCAAATTGAGACCAAATATTTCGAAAATAATTAATATGTTATTATGAATTATTTTAACTGAAAAAACTAAATTTGGTACATGAATTCAAGTAAATTGAAACACTGCAAGGTATTCATTGTTACCCCTAAAATTATACCAAACTTTTTTCCATTGATCAAATTTGAAATGATAATATCCCTCACAGAATTTAATGTAAAACACTTTTGTACTCTTGTTAAATTTTAAAAAACTTTAAAGTTTTCAAGAAAAAGATTTTAATAGTGTTTATTAGAAGAAATCAAAAAATCAGCAGTGGGCTTTGTCTTTAAAATTTGACAGTTAGTAACAAAACTATTTTATTTCTGCTACTGTTTGTTATTTAAAATGGTTGGAAATTTTACATTCAGCGAACAAGTTAACATGTTACCTGTGCTATGTTTCTGTAAAGGAAAGTGTAGAAGAAGTGTGAAAGGATATTGTTGGAGATTTTCAAATCGAGTGATTCCTCATAGAGAAACATTTTCTAATATTGAAAGACGGGCTCGAGAGGCAAGAACGTTTTTCAATAACATCCGAAAACGCCCTAGTGTAATAAGGGTACAAGATGGAGAAAATATTTTGCAAACAGTTGAAGATAGACCGCAAATAAGTACTAAACGTTTATCTCAGAAAACTTAATTCTTAAACTTAATCTACTACATCCATGTCACATATAAAAAGTGCAAGAGCTATTACCTCAAGATTTGGATCAACGATGCGAGTTTATCTTGAATCAGGATGTTAATTTTCACAAGAAAATTATTTTCAGTGATGATGCGTGTTTCTCTCGTAGAGGAATTATAAATTTTCGCATGTAAATCCCTATGCAATAACATTTTCAACGCGAGCTTAAGATAAATATTTAAGAGAATGTCGGTATTATTGATCGTTATTTGAGTGGACCAGTTATTTTACCAAATCGATTAAATGGCGACAGTTCTTTGTAATATTTGCAAAATACCCTCCATGATATAATAGAACATTTACCGTTGCAACTTGGACTAGAGTTTTGGTTTATGTATTCTAGTGTTACCGCTAGAGACTTTTTAAATTTTAAGTTTCCAAATAAATGGTCAGGTCGAGGAAATAATTGTCCTCAAAATTGGCCACTACGATCGCGAGACTTCAAAAAAATGTGATTATTTTCTTTGGGACACATTGAAGGATTTTGTTCATTCCTCGCCAATTGAATCCCGAGAAGATTTATGGAATCGTATTATGAATAAATAATTTCAATTTCAATGGTTCAGAGAAAATGGTGCTCATTTTGAAAAAAATGTTTTGTTTTAATTATTTGTTTTTAATTTTTATATTATTTTATAGTTGTATTACTAACTGTCAAATTTTAAAGACAAAGCCTACGTTTTGATTTCTTCGCATAAACACTATTAAAATTTTATTTTAAATAGTGCAGTTTTTCTTGAAAACCTTAGTTTTAATTTACAATAGCAAAAAAGTGTTTTAAATTAAATTAGTATTATCATTCCTTCTAAATTCCATCAATGGAAAAAAGTTTAGTATAATTTTAGGGACGATTCACCGTCATTGAACACCTTGTAGTGTTTCAATTTACTTGAACTCATAGTCAAAGGAGACCAATAATCAACCTAAATCATTTATCAAATTTGGTTATTTCAAGTTAAAGTAATTCCGAGATATTATTTTTTTTTTCGAAATATTTAGCTCCACTTTGAAGGCCTGTAACCCCGTCTGTGTGCAACTTTGTATATAAGTATGTTT
The DNA here is from genome assembly GCA_025584915.1 of Monochamus saltuarius. Classification (NCBI taxonomy): domain Eukaryota; kingdom Metazoa; phylum Arthropoda; class Insecta; order Coleoptera; family Cerambycidae; genus Monochamus; species Monochamus saltuarius. The sequence goes on along the minus strand of CM046723.1, from coordinate 19,637,113 downwards.
GGTGCCATTGCAATACAGGGTGTTAAAAAAAGAGCGTAAAATATTTCAGGAGGTAATAGTATGAACCAAAATAAACAGAAAAGTCTTAATAAACATGGGTCCGCAAAGTAACGGTTGCGGAGATATGGACCACTATTCGTTTTTCAAACATTTTATTTTATTAGAAATAAACCGACAAAGGAAGCTTTTAACAAACAAAAAACAAAGTTACAGAATATGTTCAAAGTGCCCTCCGTCCATTTCCAAGCAGGCACGATATCTTCGTCTCAACGATATTTCGAACTCTCTTTCGAAAACGCCCTCCTTGGTTTGGATTTCTTGACACTTTTGATTAATCCGTAGCTGCAGCTCTTTCACGTTATTTATAAAGTACCATACACTGATATCTTCAAATAGCCCCAAACAAAGAAATCTAGAAGGTTCAAATCAGGCGATCTTGGAGGCCTTAAAACAGGTTCGGCCCTTCCTACCCATCTATGTGGAAAAGTTTGGTGTAAATGCTCTCTAACGGCCATGGAAAAATGAGCTGGAGCACCATCATGCTGGAACCACATTTGTTGCCTCTGATTCAAAGGAATGTCAGGGAGTATCAAGAAATCCAAACCAAGGAGGGTGTTTTCGAAAGAGTTCGAATATCGTTGAGACGAAGGTATTGTGTCTGATTGGAAATGGACGGAGGGCACTTTGAACATCTTCTGTAACTTTATTTTTTGTTTGTTAAAACTTCCTTTGTCGGTTTATTCCTAATAAAATAAAATGTTTGAAAAACGAATAGTGGTGCAACCGTTACTTTGCGGACCCATGTTTATTAAGACTTTTCTGCTTATTTTGGTTCATACTATTACCTCCTGAAATATTTCACATTCTTTTTTTACACCCTGTATTTCGGGAACCCCTACATGCACCTGCTCCGTGTCGGTTCTTCAGCGAAACACTCTGTATATCAAAATAAACACTACTTTGGTAATAGAATAACTTTCTTAATCAGGTACACAAGTGCGAGTCAGCCTCGCTGTTGTCATATTGCGTAACAACAACCTCATTTTACTGATTAAGAAATAAATTATTGTAATTAAAAGTAAATAATAGAAGTAGTGAACATAATATTTTATATTATATGCAGAAAATTACAGATCGATTCCTGAATATTTGCACAGCAAACCGTATATTTTGATAATGTTTTTTTCGAAACCGATTGGAGTTAGGACCCATGTTATATAATTTTTTTTAAAATTTGATGTATACTATCGCCTGTTAAAAGTATTGCTGTCAAATCTTTAACACCCCGTATATCTACCTTAATGCCATTTTTAGTTTATTATATTACAATGAATGTAAAAATATCGTATTAGTAGTCAAAACTTAAACATTTTCAAATTCACCGTGTATCAAATTACAGAGGAGTAGAATTTTCCTTGAGACATTGCTAAATAAATAATAAAAAATAGTTTCTTATATATTTTTTTTCAAGGCAAGTGTCGTCTATAAGATATCTCAGTTATTTCAAATTAGTTAAAGGAGCAATTATGTAAGAACTTCAATGCCAGGCAATTATTCTGTTTTCACAGTCAATCAATTTCGGAATTGAAATTTTATACCAATTTTACAGAATATTGAATAATAAGAAGGCAAGAGGAGATAATTATTGTTGGTTTATATATTTATACTTGGCTGGACCAGTGTTTAATCATACCTACGAATACTTTTTATTTCAGTGTTTACTCGATTATAAATGTGTATTATTACTCGATTAATATTATAGGCACGTAACATTTTAATTAAGAAGCAATTAGAAATATAATTTTATGTAAGGTCTAACAAGTAACAAGTGCAGGTTCCATTAATTATACTTACCAATACAAGTTCGTATTATTAAGATTTTATTTAATAATTTATACAAAGGATGTTTCCTTTAAAATTTTAATACTCTTAAAAATATACATATATACCCATTTGATTTTGATCTGAAACAAAAGTTAACTAAATAAATATTTTTGGTACGGTTTATTTCTAAAAATTGAATAGGTTATAAACAATAAAACTGATATTCTGTATCTGAAACCTGCATACATGAGTAATCGATAATTTTTTGAGTATCTTTTTTTATACATTTTTTATAAGGTAAAAATAATATTGTATAATTTTGAATCCCTAGATATTTGACAAATTTAAAGTAAAAGAAAACATCTGAAGAAGCAATCCTATAAATGCAAAAATGAATGAAAAGTGAATTTAAGTTTTAAAAAACATTGAACGATTACATTACGCCAGGTTTGTCCTTGTTTTTCTTAGTAAATTTAATTAGATTATTTTTTTTTAAATATATTTTTCAATCCAACATTGTCTATTGAATTGTTCCTTAGTGTGTCTAGATATTTAGTATCGAAAGAACATACATACATATGACTCATGTATATTAGCTTAAATACCTCTACAATAAAGTAAAAAAACCTTCAATACGAGTATACTCCACACAAGTAGCTAATATCCAAACATTAGTACTAATCAAAGAGGTTGGAAAGATATAGGTAACAAAAACTAAATTTTACTTGCGCAAATGCTATCTGTTTTCCGAAGACTGGGTGACTTAGGTGGGAGAAACATCAGGATTGTTTTTATATATTTTTAGGTATTAATAATATTGTGTGAAACTAACTACTTTGTGGACAAAAGCCCCAACCAGCGTTGAATTACACCCACAATATCTACCCATATATTCCTTATTATTAGCTTTTGTAACATGTTTTACTGTATTAGAAAGGTATTTTAAGCTAATATAAATCAAATCTCCTACAATTCCTATCAATGAAGTCATATGTATGTTCTCTGATACCAAACATCTAGGTATGCTAATGACCAATTCCACAGACAAAGCTCTATTCAATAATTATCTAAAGAAATTAATCTATCTAAATTTACTAACCTGCTTTAATGAAAACACTCTATAAATATCTAACTTCACTTTTGGCAGTGGGAACACAACAATTCAACCACAATAGATGAGATCTGACCTATTTCTGCATTTTTAGGATTGCTTCTTCAGGTGGCCTCCTTTAAGTTGAGTGGTTGTAAAAATAATATGTAGAATATTGTATGACATTTTGATTTTCATAACGAACATATTTATGTAAATAACTCACATATGCACATATTGCACACTACCAGCATCAATTTAAATTACATTTTTGGGCAGGTATTATTGATCCTCAGTTTATTGCAAATAGATGAAAATATTTATTTACATTTTTTGCACATTACCAACTCTTCTGGAAAATGTCTCTTTTATTTCGGTGGATGGCTGTGATATATGCACGAAGGCTGTTTCAATTGCTGCTCGGCATACATGGCTAATATGCCAATCAATGGATTGGAAGAGGCAATGGCCACCACGTTTTCTCGATTTAAGTATATGTCACTTCATTTTGTGTGGTTCTCTTAAAACAGGTATACAAGATTCCGATAAGCCTTTTGAGACCCTGAGACATCACATAGAGGCCAATTACATATTATTTTAAAGTGTGTTAATAAGTAGTGTATTTAGCACAATTACTGTCAATTTTCACAGTCAAAACGAACATGTTTCAAGAGGTAAAGAAAATTACAAATACGCCCAGTTATTCTACAAAAATATTTGTGTAGTCATCTTTGAAATCGTCTAGCAGCTAAAGGAAGCAATTTCGAATATAAGATAGCTTCAAACGATCTATAGTCACGTGTACATGTATATTCGGAACACCTTGTATTTGAGACTGCTTTCCCTCAACAGTAATTAAATGAGTAATAAACTTACTAATTGCAAATTAAGTCCAACGGTAGTGATATATCTCCACCGTTCCTATACACTCCTATGAACAACATACCTGTGGCAGGATTACGCCTTGAGAAGTTAAACTGACCCCAGCAGTAACAATAGATTTATGGGCATATTTTATGTTCTTATTGTTTACTACCGGTGTCTAACTTGCAATGTGAAACCTTCGATTTCCTTGTCGAACAAAACGGGCAAAAGTAGGCTTGGTATAGAATCTTAGATATCGCAAATATTTCCATAACATTGCAGAAACTATTTGATAAGAAATGCCAAGTGCATCATTGTTACAATTAACTGCAGAAATAAAGATAACGACCTTATAGTGATCACGTCGATAATAAAGCTAAAACTATACCTATGTAAATTTTTACAAAAGAGTTTGGCTACTGTAAAGATTCAATGTAAAATATTATACGATATTACACTAGGTATATTATACTATACGTACAATGGCCCGTATTAAATGGGTTATGGAGTAACTGTTCATAATATATTGCTTTTTCTTGATCTTGTCTTGGTCTTGCAAGACGAAACAAGACCAATACAAGACTTGACAGCTCGAACTGCAAGACAATAAAAGTCATGCGAGACAAGACAAAAAATATTGTTCCGGTAAGGAAGCTGTTTACAGGCCTTTTAGGCCCAGAGCTGAGTTATTTGCCTCCACTACGTTTTGTTCTTTCTTTTCCAATCCCTGAGATATATTGCCACTGCCTCTCTCCATCGCTTCCCCTTCTTTTTTCTTCTAGTTAGGTGTATTCTAAATTTTTTTGAACTGTCCTTTCTTCTTCCATACGTTCAAGATACCCTCCACTGCACTCTTCTGACTTTTACAATTTCGTCTATTCTTTTGGTGCCTGGTACATTGGATATATTTCCTCATTATTTCTCCTTACATAGCCTTCCTCAGTCTTCTTCTCCTAGAATTCTTTTTAAAATCTTCCTTTCCCACCTTAACAGGTTTTCTCTAATTAACTACTATCTCTTGCAATTATGGCCACATCATCTGCAAACTTAGTGTTTCGTGACTTTTAAACAATATGTGTTCTTTGTTCAACTGACTATCTCTTATGATCATTTCTAGTACTAAATTAAAAAGAAGCGTTGAGAATGGGTCCCTTGTCTCAGTCCTGTGGAGCTTGATTCTGTTTCGCCTATTCCGTCCATTGCTTATTATGTAAATCGGACACCGCTTCTATACTTTATAACGTCTACCAATTGATTACTGTCGACATTCGACCATATCCATAGTGTAGTGTGGTGTGTGAGGTGTTAGGTTCGAGCTGGACCGTATCCGACCGAGAGTAACCACCACTATTACCAAATTCGATAAAGAGATTGGCACAAGACAATACAAGACATGATCTTGCAAGATCGACTGTACACTTTAAAGAAACTTTTGTTTTGTTTTGCAAGACAAGACTTTTCCAAATTTTGCAAGAGTTCTATCCTCAGCCAATACTAAACGTAAACATGTTTTAATAAAATAGTGCTGGCTCATGATGTACAGGGCATTATAGTTTGATTTTAAATTTATAATTTAGACACTTAGTGACAATGGCGTGGAAACCTGAACTAAGAGATTCTTGACAGTGAGAAATCTTAATTTAATTTTTAAAACTTTCTTTTAGCGTTCTTTTATTGTAATATATGTATGCAAAGCCTTGTATCTGAATTGTGAATAAATAATTTGATAGGTTTATTATTTTAAGAGAACAAACTGCATCTGTATAATATCGATAAATCGCTCCAGTTTAGTGATATTCCTCTAAATATTATTCTGGCACTAAATTAAGTAGGCTTTATTTGGTGAAACCGATGCTAATGACAACAAGAAAACAATGTATTTTCACCTGTAAATGTAATATCTTACAATGTATCTTCACTTTATTTGTTGAAAAATCAATAACCGTAAGTAAAATTTTTACTGGATCGATATAGAATGAATTTACATATTTTCAAATGAGGAACATGTTTGTTTCTATTTTCATTTACTAATGATGCAGCTAATGGCATATTTGGCTAAATTCTCTTATATTGACGCCTGCTTAATAATAATATGCCGCCCCCTCTCCCGCACAAGTCTTCGACTTCTGGGCTAATCCTCGTGATTAGAATGAGGGGTAGAGATATTATTATTATTATTATAATCTACAGTTAATGTATGACCCATTCATTAAAGACCACCCTGTACTGTTCATATGAATAAGATCGAAGGTAAACTTATTACACACATTTACCTATTTTATAGTTATATTTTAATGTAAAATATGATTAATGGCAATTTAATCTTATTTTTATAAATTAAGTACAGTTTTTTATTCTGTTGACCTTCTCAAAAACTAATATATGTGCATTTATAAAGACACGTGCCAGATTATGTATAATAGTATTGTGACACGATAGAAGATTCTTGATATTACAAAGTGTGAAATGGTTGGTAATTCTAAATGTTATAATTTTATATACATAGAACTCACAAGTTGCTGATTCTCTTCAAATATTTTTTAGTACACAATAATATAATACCGGGTGCCCGAAAAGTAAAACGAAGACAGCAAACTCTAGGAATGATTTCATATCGATTTGACATAAATCGTCTCATCCAAAATGCTTCCTTAAGGGAGGCAGGCTCTTTGTGCTGCCATTTAAAAGAAACATGGTGTGCCACAAGTGGCGCCCTCTACTTGTGACGTTAAAATTAGAAACATTTGAATTTCTCGTCCGCAAAAACCCCCGATTTACAAATTTTATGTAAGTATTTGGATTTCTTAAGAAGTTATTTACAAATATCGAAAATAAAATTTTAGTTTTAACAGCCCTGTAACTCCTTTAATAATCAGTTTTGGAAAACATGTTATAGAGAGAGAGGTAAGCATTTATTTTCGGTTTAGAATTATCCCCTGAATTTTTTACTCATCATTTCCGGACACCCTGTATACCTAGCCACTCAAAATATGTTTGTAATTTCAAATACTTTGAAGCTTTTGATATTAAAAATACTATAAAGTCAAATGTGACGCCTATGGTTACATTTAAAAAATTATTTTTGAGTTTGATCCTTCTAGATCAAAAATCAAAGGGTTACCTTCAAAGAGCCTCCCTTAGGAAGCATTTTTGGATGAGACGATTTATGTGAAACCATCCCTAAAATTAGGTCAGTCATTGCATTCAACGAGTCAATGGTCGAGCGGTTTAAGGCGTCAGTACTTGAACCGACATGGCCACATGGCCAGTCCGCCGTGGGATCGAATCCCGACGGTAGATCAGCTATATTCGTGGAGAGGATTGGCACCCTCTCTACAAGTATGGTAGGGTGGAATAATGTTGGCTAGGGTTAATGTGAGTGATTGATAGCGGTCGACGTTTGACCACCACCTCTAATTGATGCTTTTCAGGCTTCCCTCATTCCTGCACTGAATGGTGGTTAGCTGTGACTTCTGGGCCAATCCTCGTGATTAGAATGATGGGTAGATATATTATTATCATATTTGCTGTCTTGGTTTGTCGGTTTAATTTCCGGACACCCTGTATAAGATAAACGATGTTATATAATTTACTAAATTGCCAAGGTAAATATTTTACTTACCTTATTCACAAACGTGGACAAAAGTTACTACGAAATATTAATAGATATATGATTTCATGTTTCAAATGAATAAATAAAAATAGAAATCAACGATAAAAAGACTCAATAACTGATTACTAGGTCTTAAAATAGTAATTTGACATTTATTTTTCCAAATGAGATCTATATATTTTCTGAACAAGAAACCGAATTACCTGCATGACAATTTATTAACTTACATAAGGCAATAACAAATAAGCGCTAATGTGTTTACGGAATGTATTTGTTGCAAAAACTACCTAATTACTAGCGCCGCCAACTTTCTTTTGCCAGTAGGGTGTTAAACCATTATAAATAAATTTTTTGTGATAATTAATTTCTTTCTTCTGATCTATGTTGCGAAATGTAAATTCACGGTCAGAAAAAGAGTGAAAACAATTCAGTAAGCCGATAGTCTAGAAAGTGTTCTTTATAAAAACTCATCTAACAAATTTTATTATGTGATTTATAAAATTCTGTCAAAATTTCTTCCTATTTTGTTACAAATTAATTTTTTGCCACCCACGACGCAGATAATAACTAATATTACCCTACCGGCAGAATAGGATATTAAGAATGATCAAAATTTAATGAATAATTTATATCGTCTATTTATCCACGACCACTATATTAAGTAGGTTTAATACGTCTGTTTTCCATGGATTAAAGGCCTCTTAACACACTAGTGGATTAGAATTCATAATACCACGCTTTGATTTTATAGCATTTTATATAGAATTATTATTATTAACATTAACATTTATCTCAAGAACGATCTTGTCATTTTGACCAGGATTATTTAAATTCACTCGATAAGGAGTTTCAGAAGAACTGGAGGGGCTCACAATTTCGCCACGTAGGAACTTTTTTCAGCAATTTCCATCTTGCTGGACAGTGATTTTCAATATAACTTTCCGCTACCGTAGTCGATTTCCAACCACCATGACGGTTCACAGTGGTAATATCACCCCTAGCATTGACCAATAATGCTGCCGAAGAACGCTTCATTTCATGTCTAGTAACACTTTCTAGATCAGGGAGCCCAAGAAGTGCAGCCACTTTTGAAAATATTTCCGAAATTGTGATGATACCTACATGTTGTGTACTACATTTTCCAGCCACATATCGCAAGAGAAATCTCACACCGGTATTTTTAGGTCGCATATTGATGTATTTTCGACACATTTCTACAGGATGGACTGAAGAAACCTCTTCCATGAACGTGAAACTTCTTGAAATATTTGTTCTCGTATCCGGAATGAGTACGTATAGGTAACTGCCTTTGTCTGTGACATGGGTGATATCCAAAAAATTGAATTCATTGCATCTATAAGCACCCGTGACTTCCATGATAGTTGCAACATGTAAAGAGTTCAAAATAAAACATGCAATGTGTAAAATGTATAATTTGAAATATTAAAATCGGGTATTTTCTGCCTTAACTTGTAAATATTCCTCATCCAGTGCTTTTTCAAATGTTTTTCGATTTGGCTTCTCTCCAGTATTTTTGCATTCTTTAGTTTATAATTACTTGATTCTTCTCTCAAATATGATGTAAGGTACCATACTTTGAAATATCAATATCTTTGTGCACCTTCAACATTGATTTTAGCACAGAATATTTTGTCCACATAGAAAAGGCAGTAAACCGTTTCTCCACATTGAAAAAGTAGGATAGTAGGGCGGTTTTCCACTAAACGGACAGTTGAGTTTATGTTGTGTTTGTGTTTTCTCGAACTTGAAAAACAAAAACGAAACTGAAACAAACCCCAAAACTCTTGTTTCCATCAACCGGGCTACATTTTGTTCGAGTTTTGTTTTTGTTTTCGGTCCTTTTCCACTGGTTGTTGCAAGGAAGTCAAAACACATTTTTTCAATAAAGTTGCATCAAGAATTCAGACGACTTAAGTCATCCGAACAAATGAATAATTCATCATATATTTATCAAAGTATTTAAGAAACTGCAACTGAAAATAATAAAACTATATACCTACTACACTTAATGTTTGCACTGTATGCACTAAATTATAAAAATTTATTGTTTTTAACACGACAAACTATCGAAAATTATGTATAAACAGTAAAAACAATCGAGTAACGTCAGCTGTGACGTAAGTCGTCCGAATTCTTGCCGCAACATGTTTAGAGAATATTTTTTATTTTTGTGTGACAGGTTTATACTGAAGTACTTGGGAAAAAAGTGTATATATGTACGGTTAGTGTTTACTTGGTTGGTTAGTTAAGTTTGTATACTATCCTATACTGTTTGTATACTAAGCTAAAATAGAAAACATAACACAACCGTTTCCACTAAACAGACTTGAGTCTCAAAACACGTCGAAACCTTTTGATGTGACCGCTTCTGAGCGGGACCCGAAAAACAAAACTCCAACTGTCGCAAAACACGCCAGTCTTAAAAAAGTTTGTGAAAAGTTACAGTTTTGTTTTATTCAACACGAGTTTGTGTTTTGTTTCTGATTTATCCGTTTAGTGGAAAACCGCCTGTAGCACTCTTCTGTAATAATTGTTCCTTCTCCTATGCCCCTTTTTCGCAAGTTATCGAATTTCACCAATTCCTTATCATACACACTTATGCTTTTCGCTGATAACTGACGTAATGTTGCTTCGTGGGCTTTTTGCTGGATTTCAGTCGGAATGAAGAAATTCTCAGCATTCTCCCTTATTTTTTGTGTCGATTTTTCAAATTTGTTCACTTTTGTTGACAAATAAACAAACGCATGTCATAGAAACGATTCTAAGACTTTCTAGTATTCAGCGGACAAAAAATATTCTTTAAAATAAATTGTCAAATATGACGTTTTTCAAAACCATAATTTTTCACTTGCTCTCACACAGCTTTCACTCTCCTAATTGACCGGTTGGTTTTGGCCGTGGTCGTGGATAAAACGTGGAATTAACCCGCCTTTAATCCACCAGAAAAAATGATTTTTTTCCCTTATATATTATTACTTTCGTTTATTTATATTAATTATTATACTATGCAATAGGTAGAAATGTACACTACTACTACTGGAGCAAGAGGAAAATAAATAAATCGCTTAATTATTAAGTACTTCCGTGAGACGTATCAGTATTGCGTATAGAGTGACAAATTATGAATTAATTAAATAGAGAATGAATCGAAAGAATCCATGAGAATATCCGTCTTAGATTCAGTCCGATCAGCTACCATATCATTAAATATGTAAACAATATTAACCATTTCAAGAATATATGTCTGATTTGATGAATTAGGCACATGTGGGAAAGCGTTTTCTTAAGAGAGATGTATTGTTCTTAGAAAATAATAGAAATAACCACAGTTTCACACATCTAATGATTTCATACACACAGCAAAGAAGAACGGTCGACATAAATAATCTATCGGGGGCGTTGAAATCTCTCACGTTATATTAATATCTTGTGGTAACCATGCCTGACACAAATCTGATTTAGGTTGAGGATTAGGAAGGTGTGTTATAAAAATTGTAAAAGTATTTCTTATTATTTATAGTGCTATACTCGTACATTGCGGGAGACTGAAATGATACAGTTAATTTTATTATCTTTTAAATTCAGTAATGACAGAAAGCGTTGCTAGTAAGACTAATAAACTAAATAGTAATGATTCAATAATATTATCTACAAGGTAGTTTGTAAGTAATAGCTCATGGAAACATACTAGATTTTTCATTTCAAAATTTTACGATTTAAGCCAACTTGCCTTGATAAAATGTTGATAATAAAAAAGACACAAGGTGTCAAAGTTGGAATTTAAAAAGAGATTTTTTGTAATAATGTATCAACTTAAAAATTTGGGAATAAATGTTTTTGGATATGACAAATCATAATCTGTATATTTCGACATATTTCCTAGAGAGCGCCATATCCGCCATATTTGTGACATAAATGTGAGCGTAACTTTTTTATCCTAACATTATCACGCTTTTTGTTAAAAAATCTTAAACTTACATTGTTTTTGAAGGAAAAGGTATACTTGTTATTAGTCTCAGAACTTGGTCATTTTCGAGAAAATAGCTTTTCAACAATCAGCTGCATAGTTCATTGTACAATATTTTAACGCTTTCACACTTAGGTTTCAAAAAGAGCGACTTGCCGGATTATAGAAATGTTTCTCGAATTGCGAACGCATTCAAGTCGTCGTTTGCCGACTTGCTTGCCTTTCTAGTAATTTTTAAAAAGACTGTAGTCACAAAATACATATCAATCAGAATAACAACAATCATCTGCATAGTTCCTTGTACAATTTTTTAACGTAGTAGGCGACAAAATTCCCTTGCAAAGGGTAGGGAAGGTAGATCGACAAGCAATAACATTTGCACTGGTGTAAAATGGTACGGATAGTGCTTTTCAACATACAAGGTTTTTAAAATGAAAGTCATACTGATTCTTGCAGCTCCAGATACCCGTCACAAATTAGTTTGTGGATAATCCGCAATGTGAACACATTTTTCGTCTTTTTTCTCTAAATTTCTAAACAGATTTTAACTGTTGATTATAAGATTGTAATCTATTTCGAAATACTCCCAAATATTCTCGTTGCCCAGCACGTCCATTGAGATTTAATTGCCAACAAATAACATATCTGAATATGAAAAATTATTATCTCAAAATTTTTCGATTTTGTAAAGTAATTGATATTAACCAGAACTAAATAAATACCTTACATTTATAAATAGGGGAGACCGGGTACGAAAGTAGCACGGGTTGGTTGTAACAGTAAGCTTATTGTCTTTCTAAAGAGGTTTGTCTATGATGTTATATCATCATAGAGTCGGCAGTGAAATCTACATGAACAAAAATATCCGTGGTGTGTTTTAGTTCGAGTTAAAACCTGCACGGTGCAAAATGATATGCAAAGGAAGTTTTCATTCTTTATCTTATTCTATCATAATCCTAGAACTGAACGTTATTTTGAATTATTTTATTGGCTTGTTCAGTTAATACCAATATTGGCTATAACCTAAGCATGGTATTTTAATTCAAAATAATCGTTAAAAAAAGTTTTAAGCAAGTATCATGTCAATCGCGTGAAAAATGCGTAATGGGACGATTGTAACAAAGTCGTAGGTTGTAAATGTTACAATCGTCCCTCATATTTAATACCTATGATCATATTCATGATCGGTCAGTGGTCGCGCGGTTTAAGGCGTTAGTACTTGAATCGAGGTGACTAGACGGAGTTGGTTCGAGCCCAGCTGCCGGTAGACCGTATATAAGCTATATTCATAGAGAGGATTGGCACCCTCTCTGTGGGTATGGTAGGGTGGAATAATGTTGGCTTGGGTCAATGTGAGAGATTGATGCCGGTTGATATTTGACCACCCCCCGAATTAATGAGGTTTGCCTCATTCCGGCACTGAATAGTGGTTAGGGCCTACCAACGTAAGTCGTTCCTGGGCGCAAATGCGGCCTGCGTAATAATAATATGCCGCCCCCTCTCCCGCACAAGTCTCCGACTTCTGGGCTAATCCCTGTGATTAGAATGAGGGGTAGAGATATTATTATTATATTATTATATTTGTCATAATTAAAATGATAATTCTGTAGATATCCAGATAGTTACTTCAGTATTTGTTATACTGTGTGGGAATATACAAATTCATTATCTTTTTTTAGGACCTCTAAGACAAAAGACAACGAACAACAGATCATGGGAAAGATTGTTATGGATTGGGAAAAACTTGGTCCATCCCAAATATGGAATATGGACGAGTCTGGCGTAACAACCGTGCAAAAGCCAGCTATAGGGATAGATTCTTTGTTATTACCAAAACAATTTATTATTATTTTTATTTTTCTATTTTTTTATTTATTAATTTTTTTCAAATAAAAAAATATATTAAGTACCTGCACTACAACTTACTTTTATATAGGTATAATCAATAAACAAATACCTTGTAAATACTAACTTTCTATACCTAGTTATTACCTATTATTCATATGTTACAAACGTCCCCATGTTCTGTTACTTTTGACCCATACCATTGGGTAGGTTGTAACGACGTACACTCTCTACTTTTTTATTAATTGTACATCAATATGAACTTTAATTACTTCAATATTATTTTTCTTCTATATATATAAAATGCCAAGGAAACGACTTATAGTAAGTAAATTTATATAACTTTGTAAATTTTTTATTTATCCGGCTTTTCAAAAATATGTTACTTTCGTACCTGGTCTTACTTATTAACTTTAACATAAATTTTGTTGTAATAATTGTTAAAATTTAACTTACTACTGGTGCCTACTACGTTAAAATGTTGTACAAAGAACTATGCACTTGGTTGTTAAAAAGCTATTATCTCGAAAATGGTCAGTTTCTAAGAATAATGACATGTATTCTCCTCAACAACAATGAATGTTTATAATTTTTTAATAAAAAAGTGAGAACGCCAGGTCCAAAAAAGTTACGCTCACATTTACTTCACAAATATGCTGATGTGGCGCCCTCTAGGGAAAACGTCGAAAAAGACAACAGATTATGATTTCTCACATCCAAAAACATCTATTCCCAAATTTTTAAGTCGATACATTCAATGACAGTGTAATTATTACAAAAAAATCACTTTTTAAATTCCATATTTGACAACCTGTATCTTTTTTTAATATGAACATTTTAATAAGGCGTATTAGTATGAAAAAACTAGTATGTCTCCATAGACCATTACTTAGGGAGCACCCTGTATGTCTTACAAAAACTATGCAATTAGAAAGTATATGTAGTATGGTGTAAGTAAATCCACTTATATATATTTTTATGACAAATCAGTCAGGAACTCATATTTTCATGTAATTCAAATTAATCACAGATAAATTATAGGTTCTTGCGGTGGTATTATAATAATTGTCCAATTTATGGAAACATCCATGTCTTATCACACAAAAAACTCAGACATTCAATTTCACCAAGTGACAGGCTCATTGTTGCTACTCTATTTTCCATTCTTTTGACACGTCAGTCACAATGCCAAGACATACATTTCATAATTACAGAAATTTGTATTGTGGGAATAACTAAGCAAAATAATTATACATAATCGTCCCAGGCATGATATCTACCTAGATATCTTAATAATACGACATAATTTCTTTTTGTAATGGCCGCGAAGATTATTTTTTATTTCAACACAACAGTGAAAAAGACAATAACCTTATCTAGACAGGAATATAGGTATGAACACATAGGACCGCAAAGTATATTATAAACTTTGAGTGGTCAGTACCTACACCGATTAAAAATGAGTGGAAATTTCCATATTTTATGCTCTTTTTACATAATATTTACTGCTAATTTTTAATTTACATTATATATTATGGAAAATCAATGTTCGATCCAAACTCGAATATTATGCCGCTTCTGTTTGGTCTCATTGCTATAATTCTCATATGCAAAATTTTGAAGCAGTCCAAAGAAAGTTTATTAAATTTCTTAATTTTAGGATGGATGGGGTATATTTTCCAATCTCAATTATTACAAAGACATGCTTTGATGAGTCTTGATACCAGGCGTCAATGTCACAGTGTGCTTGTCTTGTTTAAAATTTTAAATAATCTGATTGACTGCCCTGATTTGCTACAACAAATAAACTTTATTGTTCCGAGAGTCAGCTCAAGGGAAGGTAATACTTTTACTTACCCACTCTTCGTGCAAATATTCTTAAACATTCCCTATATATAAAATGTGCACTTTTTGTAATTTATTGAAGCATCACCTAGACATTTTCAATTCCAGCACTGCCAAGATAAGGTCATTGTATTTTAATTGATATATTATTTTAATTGTGTGTTAGTTTTTAGGCTTAAGATGCAATTATATTCATTATGTGTTCGTACACTATTTGTATTTATATTTATATTTCTCTTTACCCTCCTGTTCTGTAATTGGGTTTTGTAACCTGTAGAACAGAGTAACAATAAATAAATAAATAAATATATATATGTTTCAAAAATAATATGTCGTTTTCAGCGAAAACATTTCAACACATTTTCTAATGCCAATGAAATGAAATGCTTTGCAATACATTTTTAAATGATGGATGAACAATGCACTCTTAGAGAAAATGAAGTATAATTCACATTTACAGAATGGATGGACAAATTCCACTAAAAAATATTCCGGCACAGAAGTTATTTCTGCTCCTGGCAAGGCCTTTTTAAATATTTACAAATATAAATGTAACTCGCATAATGTATTTATTACTAATAATGAAATCTACTGCATTTCTAATAATTTGTAAGGGACACATACATTATAAGAGACATCCTGCATGTTATATTGACTCATTTAAACCTGTATTTTATCATGTAGAAGCTAATTTTTTCCATGACATTACAGTTCCCTCTTTTCAACTTTATCTATCGACACACTCTTTATATAGCTATAAAAAAAATATGGGTATGAACTGTTTTAAATTGGCTTCTGGTGGTGAGTATATTTTAACTGATTGATTACTTAGGTATATATTTTTTTACACAACCATATTATTCATTATTTAAATTTTTACACAACGATATTCAGTTACATATGTGAAATAATATTTTTCAATAGTTATTATACAGTAAATATAAAATATAAGAAAATTGAAATTATGTACTCAGTAAAATTACCTATCTATATTTTCCAATTCCAACCTAAAATTACAGTGTATAAATCAGTACAAATTATAATGCCGGAAATTTACGATGAAATTTTGTATAACAGTTGTAAAATCATATAACATAATATGACTTTATACATGTTTATCACTGTAATATTACAGCGTACTTATTTCATTTAAAAAATTATTATGTAATTTTACATTGCTTTACGCTGGTCACAAATTGCCAATGTAAAATTATGTGAAATTACAGACACATTTTTATGAGTGTAAAAAATATAATTTCTTAACCGCACCATTTTGTAATTACAGATATTAAAAGTTGCAAGTATAAAAGTAGTTTTATGACGTAACTCTTGGTTGGAAAAAGAAAACATAATGAAATTTTCAAGGACTATAGTCAACTTTAGAAAACTAATAAACAATGTGGATATGAATATAATCGAGAAAGTGGACGGACGTTTATGACCACCATGTATCGTATTTTCTACTAAAAAATACAAACGTACACTAAATCACAAGATTTTTAGAAAAGCTCTTAGATTTACAAATGTTTTTGTTTTCGGTGTCTTTATGTAAAATGTGTAGTTTCTAGAAATGTTTCAATGTAGAGGGAGTATGCTTACAGCTAGGTGTAAAATTTAAAGTATGCAAAATGTAGGAACCTGTCACGAGGCACCTGCGTGTTTTAGTGTTTATATAAGACAATATTTACACATGCATTTTTCTAATTGATAGATTCAAAGACAATATAATGCAGCAATAGCCTGTCAATCGCGATCACCTGATTTGAATTCTGTCGATTTTTATCTATGCCGCAAACTTTCTAGTTTATGCGACCTGCTTGTACTATTTAGATTTACTAAATTCCTTCCTTAATTTAACTGAAAATTGGCCTGCATCTCAAGAAACTATTAAATCCTTTCTATTATAGGTAGTACGTCTCTTCTATTTCAATGGAAACTTTATTTTTAAAAGGGAGAAAAAAAAATTGGTAAAAAAACTGTCGCCCAATCAGTGAATGAAATATTTTTAGTAAGGTAATGGAAAAGGTGAGTTATGATCACTTATGCAGTTAAATCTTCAAAAATTACGCAACAAAGTTAAAAGGTCAAATAAATCAACGTAATATAATATACTAACTATATTAATAACTACATGGATTGTCAGATTCAGGTCGACTTATTGTATGAATACTATTTTTAGCAAAGCGTTTGATAAAATTAATATAACATAATAATAGCCAAATTGGTTGAGATTGGTGTGCATGGAAGTTTCCTGAGATAATTTATATCACCCATTTTCAATAAATCCCATCCGGTAATAACTAACGGTTACCGCTCACTGCCATTTACAGCTAAGTCTGGAGTACCTCAAGGATCACACATCGGTCAAGCACGACATTTAGGTACCTAAGTATAAGGTAGATAGATATTTTAAGTTTATTTATACGGTGTTTTTAAATAATGTAGTAAAAATGAGATCACAGATTCCTTAGGTGAAAATAAACTGATTTAACCTAACATCCCAGGTCGCATAATAAAACATACAGGGTGTCAGTTGAAATTTTATTTTCGATATTTGTAAATAACTTTCTAATAAATCCAAATATTTACATAAAATATGTAAATCGGGGGTTTTTGCTGGCGAGAAATTCAAATTTGTTTCTACTTTTGACGTCACTCGAAGAGGGCGGCACTTATGGCACATCATGTTTAAATAGCAGAACTTTCTTGTTTCTTAGTGTATCCATCTGACTATTGAAATAATCGATTCTCCTACCTGTTATATCTGAAAGGTATACCTTGTTGAAGTCGTTAGGAGTAACAGTTTTCGAAATACATTGTTTAGAACGGTAAATTATGGAGACGTGCAAAATTTTAAAAGGATCGGCCTGCTTTGATAAAATCTATGTGTTTTGTTGAAAAAAGGTTTCATCAAACCTCGCCGATCGTCTTGAAATTTTACATGTCTTCATAATTTGCCGTTCTGATCAGCTTTTTTAAGTAACATTTTACTATATTTTCAGCAAAAAAGGCACTTTACCTGACACCAAAACAGTTTTTACTCGGTGCACTGAGCATTTCAAATTGGATTATTTAAAAAATAGTTACTCCTACTGACTTCAGCAAGGTATATCTTTTTCAAATAAAATAGATAGGAGAATCGATTGTTTTGATAGTCAGATGGATACACAAAGCAGCAAAAAAGTTCTACCATTTAAAAAGAAACTTGTGGCACATCATGCCACAAGTAGCGCCCTCTACAAGTCACGTCAAAATTAGAAACAAATTTGAATTTCTCGCCTGCAAAAACCCACGATTTACAAATTTTATGTAAATATTTGGATTCCTTAAGAAGTTATTTAGAAATATCGAAAACAAAATTTTGGATTTGACACCCTGTATCTTTTTCATGATGCGACTTGGAATATAGGTATGTTAGGTTAAAACAATTTATTTTCAGCTAAGGAATCGGTAGTCTCATGTTTGCTACTATATTTAAAAAAACTGTATAAATAAACTTAAAATATCTACCATAGTCAAATGTCGAGCTGGTATGGAAAATAGTTACTGAATGCATAATAAAGTTGCAGTATTGTTCTGCTGTTGTCTAAACAGAAAATTTATTTTTACATATGTATAAGATATATTTTTTTATGTATTTGCTAGACGTATTAAATAGTTTAAACTTTTAAAAGATGCCTACGCACAGAGGTCTACAGCTGTCTTTGGCTCGGTCCGTGTTCAATGTTTGGGTTAAGATAACGAGCGGAGAACACTTGACTCTTTTAAGATAATAAACAAATCCACTAAGCTGGACCGTTTTGAATGTAAAAATTATTAAAGAAGTGAATCCCTGTGCGTGAAGGTGTTTTTAAGTGTAGTTAGCTGATATCATTACAAAAGGTGAGTTTTTTTTTAATCACTGAGCAATCTGTTTCACTTTGTGTATTCTTGTCGGTATTACGTATGTTATTACCTGATATTATTTGCCATTGTTTTAACTGTTTATTGAATATAAAATGCATCATTTTCTGGTTCGCATTAAATACACTTTGAACTCCGATTTGCTTGCCATTTCAAATTGAATACTGTTGCGTGTTCTGCCCATCAGTATTCGCTATTAGTGAACGACAGAGTACTTTGCGTGATTCTGCCCCTAGTGCTTAACACGTCCCTATATAGCAATTTCTAGTAGTTCTTTTGAGCAGGTACTTTGCGTGATTCTGCCCCTAGTGCCATTCATTGCTCCCTACCAGTGTGTATTTTCCTTTAAATACTTTTAGTGGATACTAAGCGAGATTCTGCCCTTTTTATCCTCAACATACCAGAAGTTCAGAGTTAGTGAATGATGTAGTAAATTAAAACGTTTATATAATAATACTATAAATGCTGACAAACTTCTGAACCGATTGCTCGCCTATTTTTCTCTTTCATTGCAGGTGTGTCGTCTCACTCCATCATCCAGTAATTGAGTTAATATTAAGATCAATGTATTAGGTATTTAATAATAATAATTAACTAAGCTTTATTTACATTTCCTGACATCTAAAGTAAAAACTTCTATAATTAATATTTGTTTACATTTTCTGACATTTAACATCAAAATAATAATAAATAGATAAATAATCAAGATAAATCTAGCGACATCGAAATTTTAGCCTTACATATGTTTTGGCTTCCTTATCCCGCTATTTCTGTTATACATACTTTCTCGCCACCCATGTCCATTTGAACTGTGGTAAACACCAACCTAACGCTTCAAGTTTATACCTAACTGTTTATATTGTGTAAATAAAACAAAATGAATATGCGCGCACACGCTGCGGCTTAAGAAATGCAGTGCTCACATGATCCGGAAATCGAAAGATGAACACCAAGCAGTCGTGCTATTTTTAGCTTCCTTGATTTATAAAAAGTTTTTAAATCCGTGATATAGATCGGAAATTATAAATACCAAAAGATCATCTAATACTTTAGTATTCGTGAGGTCATCTACAAATTATTCGGAAATATTAGGTAGGCGCAGTTTGATTTTTACGTTAGTAGAAAATTGTTTGAATAACAATTTTTTTCCTGGGTGGCAAAATATTCAAATCTTATTTATCTAAGGAACAAACACATTACAGACAGCCTAATTACATGTTTCTAGTAAACAACATAATACAAACATGCTTATATAAACCTTTTATCAAATATTTAGCTTAACTACTAAATTAAAAAGGAACTGCAATAGGGGAGAAGCTGGGGAATTAGAACCAGAACAACTAATTTTAAGCAAATACTGTGTTGAGGATAACTCTATTAATTATTATTATTATTTTTTCTACGAAGTGTCAAAGAATGTCTATATTCTATGTCAATTTTAAATGAATTTTTTATGGGATGAATACGGTGGTCAAGTATATTTATCTGTAATAATAGATAAAGAGTGTCACAAACCTCCATTCTGTAAAACTGTTATTTTTCGTGTAATTCTTTTATTTTCCAAATTGCAGATCCTAAACTGTTTACACAATGGAAGGAAGCAAACCCATGACTAACATGATGTTTTTTTTTTGTGATAAAGCTACTTTATAAATTTGTTTTGTATTGTTTCAAGTGCCTAAAATATTGTTTTGAAGGTTCAAGCGACTACGAGTTAGGAAATTTATTACATATTGAATTAATATTTTCCTACATCGTTATAATAAATTCCACACATATTATTATTTATTGTGTAAAAATAATGCGCAGGCTACTAAATGTCATAATTTTACATTGACAAAATAAAGAGTACTGTATTTTCTAAAAATCTATTATAAATCGCCTTTATAACTTTTTGTAATTGTGTAAAATCATTGATATTATAGATTTGTGTAGAGTTTTTAGTCACCGGTATATATGAGACAGTCTGATATTTAGTTTTCAGCTCAATCGTTCATAAAAATTAATAAAAGTAATGGTCCTAAATTTGAACCTTGTGGAATACCAGCCAGTTGTAGTCCAAAATGTACTCTACTAACAAACAAATTGTTTACTGTTCCGTAAATATGATAAACAAAATTACTAGATGGTCATTCAAAACCAAGTGCATGCAATTTGGTACGTCATGGTTTTCCCGATCAAAAACTTTAGCGAAGTCCGTGCATATGGTGTCAACCTGTTTTCCTTCATTGAAAGCTAAATTAACTTTATTAACAAAAATAGCTAAATTGGTTTCCACTGATCTGCAACGAGAAAAAAACATGTTCTTGAGGCGCAATAAATTTTTTTGCAAAATTATATATCTTTCCATAAATGACAAATAAAAAAATTTTCTATACAGTTTAAAACAGTAATGGAGCTATAATTTTTTACTTTAAATACTTATCTTCTTTGTTTTAAATTCTTTTGGAAATATACCATTGTTTAAAAACTTTTGGAAAATTATTAGTAATGTATATAAAAGATTATCTTTGTAAGTCTTAAATATATAAAACCAGCAGTTTTTTTTTAGGTATAAGTTTTCTAATGCTTTTTCTAAATCCTGTATGCTAATATGTACGTCAGATAAATGTTTTGAATCAATAATCGAATTGTGTATAGTATTTTTATTAAATGTACATTGTAAGAAGATTCCACCTGGTGGTAAAATCTAAAATATTCAGCCTCGGAAATAATTATTCTGTCAGTTATATATTCGTTATTAATGTTGAACTCTAGTCCAGCGTATCTACTTCTTCTATTTGCATTTACAAAGTTCCAAAAAGTCCCTACTTAAATTGTGTTCAGTAGGTATTTTTAATATACTCGGATTGAGGCTGTATGATTTCTAATTTTAAATTTGCTGAAAAGTACTCTTTTGGTTTTAATTTATTTATTTTTTTTTTGTAAACCAAGGCGGGTCAATATTACTGATTAACCACAGTGCATACTTTTTCTATTGTAATTTGAAAAATGTCAGTTATTAAAAACTACGTAAAATAATTGTTAAAAGATAATAAAATATACCTGCTACAGCATTGCGAAAGATTTGTTTCGCGATTTAACTTGCATTGTTTCATTTATACTACTTAAAATATGCTAACACAATATTTTGCATAATTGCAGTAGAAATTATCTTAGAAATAAGTGTGAAAATTACGAGAGCTCAATGCACTACTACTCTTACAATGTTTTTTTCTCTACATCATAGCGGTAATGAAGAGAATATAAAAATAAAGAATTTAATTTCGATAACATAGGTACATTGGGAAAGAATCGTTTGCTATGTTTTAATGTTGCTTAAAGGTTGGTCACTTAAATTTCACCACCTTAACAAATGACTACAAAACTATAAATGAAAAGGATGTATAGGTATCAGTTTTCCATTTCTTAGCTTAAAATAACAATTTTCAAAATGTATGTCAAGAAATAGTGCAAGAAATATTTTTATTAGTCACTTGTGCCCTTGCTTTTCGGCAATTCATATCTAGCACGAGATTGTATAAGCAGTAGTGATAATATTAACATTGGGAAAATTTGACCGTGATGTTCATTACTTCCTGTTTGAACAAAGGTGACATCAGTTATACAGCATCTAATGCTTTTATGTCTATAAAAATCTTTTATGTACCTGTAAGTATTTCTTGACAAATATGTATAGGTTCTATTTAAAACATATGAGTTATCTTGTCTATTTTTAACATTTTCCATTTAGGTTTAGACAATAATTTTCAACGAACTTTATAAAGAATTTAATAACTACGATTTTTCCAAAAATTATTTTAAAATTAAACTGCTTTGCTGATAGAAATGGGTGGAAATTTTCATGTTTTGTTATGCTCTTTTGAAATAATATTTACTGGAAATTTTTTATTTATAAGGCAATACAAATTATAGCGCCGGAAAATTACGATGGAATTTATCATAATAGTTGTAAAAACCCATAACGTAATATGGAATTTTATCCATGTTTATTCTTATTTCATTTACAAAATTATTATGTAATTTTACATAACTTTACGCTGGTCACAAATTATTGCCAACGTGTGTGAAATTACAGACACATTTTTATCAGTGTATCATGTACTTATTCTCTTCATGTGTAGCTTTAACTATCTATATCATAGATTCATTATGGAACATCATAAACCACTGACCATATTCTTTAGCGTTTACCAATAATTTAGTCATTAATAGTTCCCGCATCCTTCTTGCCTTCACACAAAAACCTCAAAAGTAGGTGATCTGATCGAGCGTTTAGATCTCCCGAGGTCTAACTTGTTTTTCTGCCTACCCAAGTACGCTTATTTTAACCTCCATTCTAGGTGATGACGCTCATTTATTCCACACACGACAAATCCATGTCATTGTTAAATAAAATTTGTCACATCTGGGGAAAACTGATTGAAAATCTGAAGACATTCTTAATCTAGGGCCTAAGAATAACCTAGATATTCACTAGATACGATATATCTCTGAGTTAAATAAATAATTAGGATGTCTCACATTATTTTTGCATGTATAAAAAATGTATTGCAAAATTGTAACTCGGTTTCTAGATCACAGCTCATAAATGCTGTTTAGAACAGAACAAAATATATCAACATTATGTGCATTTGTTCACTTTGACTTTTAAAGCCTTAAAATACAATTTTCTGCAAATATGAGAAATAAGCATTCGATGAAATGGTTTCACGATCCTTCTTCAAATATAAAAATATATTGCTTTAAACAAGTTTATTGCTCAGAAACCTGTCACAGCCGACTTTCATCTTGCAGTGCCTTAACTGGTTTCAATCCTGCCCAAATATGAACATAAATTTTGTAAAAAGAATTGTTTTAGATGTTGTGAAAGATTTAGATTATGTGAACTCTTCGCAAGTAAAACACGTGAGTGTTTCTTTCAGAAATATTCAAAGGCAGTGATCTAATCAGCAATAATCTGTGCTGAAGCACACACCCTAAATGATTGATTCATTTGTTTTTTTTTGCAATTTCTGAATGTGGAAATTGAAGTCTTGCGGCATAAAGCTTGGTCTTCACATAAACTCATTTGTCTCTACACTAGAAAACTGGTGGGTGCCCTACGATACAAGATCATACCAGCTTACTGTTGCTATAAAAAGTCGGCACAGGTTGTGCAAAATAAATGAACGAAACAAGTTTGTCGCCCAGAAAAATCCTCCGCAGCAGACCTTTCCACTATCAAAACTGAAGCACTCACCTAATACGAGGCTCCCTAAAGACCTAAGAGGGCGTATTTATAAATCCAAAAAGAGTATTTAATCCACAACAATTGGAAAACACTTAAATTCGAATTGAGACGCGAGGAGCAAACGCGGGGCTCACAGGGATCTGTTCAGCGGACGAAGGCAGACAGAGTACTAAAGATGCAAGAAATCGCGTCGTGGAGACTGGAGCCCTGGGTCGTGGCGTGGAGTAGAGGTAACGCGAGGTGCTGCCCGATGGAATTTGTTTAATTTTTGAGAGAAGGCTGTTGTGCGGGTAACCGGTTTGGTCGAAAGTCCGCCGTTGCGGCAGTCGTGGGTTGAACGGATGCCATTTTGCTGGCCGGAGATGCAGCCTTAGCAGGGTATTAAAGTCTCGACTACGAATGGATTAAATATTGAAAGGGACAGTCATAATTGCCATAAGAATAGCCCTGAACTGCCCATCTAGTCATTAGTAGAGCTAAGGTAGACGTTCCCAGCTTCAAGATTGATCCGATATTGATCCGAGATGCTCCAAGTATAAATCAAATACAATTCATTGAATAAAAAATATATTCGAGATTATAATCGGAAATTTGCATGAATTTCATATTGGCTTGAAATGTATTAAAGGGTAATCTTTCAAACATATTGAAAGGTTATTGCGGCGTTAATCACATAATATTTAAAATTTTAACATTAATAAAGAGTCATATAGAATGTAAACAAGCCCACGTGGCTGAAAACGCGATATCAATGGTGTGGCGTTACACGCCATTCAGCGTGGTTTGTTTCCGTGGATACAGGTGCAGGTTATTGCAAACAGGCGTTTGTTTTTTGTATTTTTCTGTTTTTTGTGGCATTTGTGGGTCAGAGATACATAGTGTAAATACTGTGTAAGTAATGCCATAATTATTAGTGGTGATGTGGTGAACCTACGGTATTGTTAAATGTAACGTATCCCTTTTTTACAGTGTAGATCCGTTCGTGACAATTACGGTGACAATGCTGTGTAAGAAACCAGATAGTTGGTTTTACTTAAGGTATTTGCAAAATTATGCCATCTGATTTTCACATTAAACTCCTTGTTTTAATTTGAAAAATAATAAGTGAAAGTAATAAATAATTATTATATTTAACATTTATCAATTTTTTTAAATTAATATAATAAAGTATTGCTATTTACTACTATTTCATTTCTCCTTAAACATTTTTAAAAAGTCCGTATTGATGGTGGGAGCAAATACAGAACATGTTATTTGGAATTGTAATGAAGGACTGAATACAATAAATGAGAAAAAAAATAAATTTGCTTTACTATTGATTTTCTAAACGCCCTGTATAACTTCAGGTAGTTTAATAAAAAAGAGTAATTGATTATTTACAACTTTACATTTTAATTTTTTCGATGAACTTAAACCTACCTGTATTTCCAGCTAAACTTACATCAAGCGATGTTACACTGCTCCTTTCGTCGCACTTCATCGCCCTACGCCACAGTTTCTTTTCATTTTCTGGCACTGTGAAATATCTTTTATTAGACGCTGTATGCTGTATTCGTACATAATGTCATAATGCAATACTTCTTCCATTTACCCTCTGAGATGCACTTTCTGTGCCCTTTTACAAGTCTATTTTGCAACTTTATTCAATACCAATGTCTATTTAATATAAAAAAAAAACAAATTAACTTTTCTAAACATATTATGTACGGCGTTGTTCGAAAGCATGCAAGTCGTATACAGACATGAACTAAAGCTGTATTTAGGTGTACACGTGCGTACGGCATCTGACGTCACAGGTCTACTCTGTGGCGGCGACCGTTTAGCGGGGGCGTGGCCACGCCAACTTTTACATACCGTATTTAGGCTTATTTTTCTACGTAACTGCCTATATAACGCCATTTCGATTAAAGTAGTTACATTCCTTCTTCTGCACGTATTTTGAAAAATTATGCCATTTCCCCATTGTAACAGACTTGTAAGTCATTTCAAAGACATCACAGCGAACTTGTAGAAACGTACACGTCAGTAAAATATAGAAAATTGCCTTATTAATAGAGCAATTTTATTCATTTTTGAATTTTTTATTTCTCAATCTACACTTTTCCCATCAACGACTCTATCATAGCAATCTTTGCGTATCAAAATGAGTTATCCAGCCCATTTAACTCCTAATCAGCCCACGATTATGTTTGTTTCACTTGCTTCATATGAACAAGTCGTAATGTACAAGAAATCCCACGCATAAATTTCTTCCATGGCATTATAAAATTCTTTATGTGCACAGGTGTCGGTAGTATAACTTTGCGTTAGCATTGCAAATGCCTGTAGTGGACTGGTACGTGAAATAAAATAATAATACCGAATGCAAATTTCCGTCGCAGTGGCTGACTACGGTCCATAATAATTATATACAGTTTTATGGTTCACGTAGCGCCCATTCACATTTTAATAAAATTCACCGAAGTAAAACATCAGAAAAAGCAGATTAGTATTTATCACGGTGAGAGACTGTTGTTGCATTTTTATAAGCGAAGGAGCACAATTAGTATAAAGTCACTCCCACGATCATTTAGCGTTTGTTAAACAAAAAAATAACAAGTAAAGACAAACAACTGAGTATAGTAGTAGTAGGCTAGTTAATGAATGGCCGAAAAGGGGGTGTAGCGGGCATTGAGGGGGGGGGAGTAATTTTTCGGTGCATGAATGTGTTGCAAGTAGTTAGGATGTAAACATATTAAAAGTCCCCGCCCCTAACACTTTCGTTTCAGGGGGGGGAGAGGGGGTAGAAAACCTTTTTTGGTTTTTCCGCTTATAACTCGAATACGGTGCGACGCAAAATTCTACATAAAAATGAGAGCTTATAAAATTGTCTATAAGATTGGTTACACTTTTTTGACTACGATGCACGGTTTTCCAGATATCTGCTCTCAAAGACTGGTAATTGAAAAAAAATTAACATACGTTTTTTGTCATATTTCTCCTGGCAACTTCTTAACGGCGGCGGCGCCATGTTCTTGAAATAGTATTTTCTACAAATAAAAGTAATTTTAGACATTTGAGAACTGAATAATATAGAGTTTAGCAAATAACAGGAATGTAATCTCGTGCCACCTGCGAATATTCAAAGGTACCGAAGTAAAACGAATATACGAGTATAACTACAGAAAGCGGTCTAACCAACAAATTAGAAATCTTTCAAAATACGTATTTTTTTAATTCAACTGTACATAGAAATATTGTTATAACATAAAGTTACTACCTTCACATAAAATAGTTCACTTTTGCTTATAAGTATGTGAAAATAATTGTTAAAATGTGCGGTTAGAATAGCAAAATAATGTGTGTCTTACAAATGCATTTTAAAAGTTATTACATTATTTGGATAAACAAAACATACATAATTTTATTATTTATATTACTTTTGCTCTACGTGTTTTATTTTTTCAAGATTTCTGTACCTAAAAAAACCTCACAAATTTTGAAAACTGAAGGAGAAGGTAATTGTGTAACAAATGTATAATATGAAAACTAATAACGAGAAAACGTAACAAATGAAACATTAACAAAAATAACTGGGGCTGTTTCTCTTATGCGGGGAAAGTCTGGTTCCACAACCAATACCAATCGCAGCACGAATTGCGAATCACCCTTGTTTGCGTCATCAGTGTCCGCAGAAGATGTGAGAATGAGTTCTAAGTCTTCTTCGTCATGTTCGTTTAAAATGAGGGCACTCTTTACACATTTACTCTGGCAGCTTTGGTATAATCGAAAGGAACTCATTGTTATCTTATTTTATAAAAACTAATAACAAGAAAACGTAAGTAACAGATGAAAAATCTTAACAAAACAAACAATTCTTGTTTCTCTTGGGTGGGGAGAATCTGGCTCCACCATCAAAACCGATAGCTGCACCAATTGCGAATCATCCTTGTCTTCGTCATCAGTGTCCGCAGAACATGTGGGAATGGGTTCTAAGTCTTCTTCGTCATGTTCATTTAACATGGGGACGCTGTTTAAACAGTGACCCTGGCAGTTTTGGCATAATCAAAAGCAACTCATCGCTACCTTTTTGTAACTACACCTTCTACTGCTACAATCTTTCGTGCATCTACAAAATATGAGGTTCTAAATTTTTCTGGGTACTTTTTCTTTTTTTGTCATCGGAGGAGCTAGGATATTACCTTTGCGTTTCCAACCCCACATGTCTGGAGGTAGCTGGTTTTCCAGCCTGAGCTCACCTGGTGGAATATGCACAACGCGTGCTCGTTCGCTGTCAACCTGGGTGAAGTGATGCAAGATCTAGTTTATATTCGATGCCGATTTAAAAAATGTACGTACTTGAAAGGATTCAGAGAGCTTATCTTTGCCGAGGTACCATACTATTTCAGCATGCATAAACGCCCAGCTCTCTCAATATTAACGTGCGAGGAAGAGGCGAGTGGAACACGTTGTTATGTCAAGATGGTTTTCCAAAATGTCGCGCTAGTAGAATCATAGCTAGTGAATGCGTGTAAGAACAAAATTATCTTGACTTCCAGCTATTGCATTTGATGGGTGGAGTAAACGTTGGTTTGTATTTTTCCTCCGTCAGGTCTTATAAATAGGATGTTATGATCAGGTGGCGTTTTTGCTGTAAGTAGCACAATGAGATCGACGCCTTTCCCTATAACAACCACATTGACTATTTCACTTACGGACTGATCAATAGCTATGCTCAAAATCAACACATCAGCTTCATGTGATGCTTGATATGCTGTAATGCCGTTTTCCTGGAGTTTAGAACTCAATAGTTTGATCAGCCTATCTTTGTTCTGGTGGCTGGAGAGAAATAATTTTTGAGTCAGTTTTAGTTTCCAGAGAAGTTGATGTCGATACACTTTTTTATCCAATAGCGCCTTTCCTGTTCTACCTACCTAGTGCTGTTGAGAGATCTCCTATATCAATCAAAAACAGTGGTATATCTTCTGCCTTATGTTCTTTGAGGATTCTCTTTGCCAGATGAAATTATGTAAGAGAAAGCCTCTATGTGGCCTCTTTCAATCACCAAATCAAAGTTCGGTTGGTGTATCCTTCACATCCTTAAAGTATGTTTCCCTCATACCATCCTCTTTGAATAAAGCCAAGAGAAATGGAGCCAATTCGTACTGCAAATAATCCTTCAAATCAACGACACTTTTTTACGGATGCAAATCCATTGGAAAAACAGAAGAGGATTTCGTACATTTTCATCTCGGACTTTGATAGATAAATTAAGAAAGGAAATAAGTATGCTATCTTTTTAAAACATTGGTAATTTTTTTATTGCCGACTTTTAAGAGCAGGTATCTCGGAAACGGTACATTATAGAAAATAAATAAAATTCATTTTTATGTAAAGAATTTTTCGTTATGAATCCAAAAAAGGGTACTCTTCTATAAAAAAATTTGAGGATGTCAGCTGAAAACTTCGGTTAACTAGTAACTCCTGAAGTTATGCAGTTTTATCTGTTTCAAACAGTTCAGCTAATTTCTGTATAGCATTCTGCTCTCTTATTCGGTTTCTATAGTCTGGATTTTATATCATACCACTAGGTATAATTCGGAGTGTTCAGTAAAGAATGGATTAAACTTTAGAGGTCCTGGATAAAAATTAACTATACATAATTTTGCTTCCTTAAGAAGTTATAGTCCTGAGATAGGGAAGTTGGAAAATGACTTAAAACCCTAGAAAACCTGACGTTGTTTGTGTAAGGTAAAGGATGCAGTCGACAACCGGCACGGCAGCAAAGTGTAATAAAAAATGAACGGACAAAAACTTGAAAAAAGTTGAAAAAATTTTCCAGCAAATTGAACTGGTTTTGTCGCTATTATTGTTATTAATTAATAAAATGATTATGATTGCCTAATAAAATAATTTAACATATCTGATGATACAACTTGTCAAAATTTGGTTCACCGACGTGTAAACACATTTGAACCTGTCTAACCAAATCTCTACAAACTAACAAGCATATTTCTGGTTCTTATCCGCTTTGAAATCGTAAGTTATTGGCATCATTGGGTCTCGTGTATGATACGCTACACTGTTGACTGGGACATGTCTTGTACTTTTGAGCGATTTGCCTGGTAGTTATTCGTGGACGCTCTGTACCTCCCTTTCTTCCACGATTCGTTTTCAAATTTCCCGTCTCACGCCCGCGTTGCATTACCGTGGCAAAAGTA
Organism: Monochamus saltuarius; assembly: GCA_025584915.1. Classification (NCBI taxonomy): domain Eukaryota; kingdom Metazoa; phylum Arthropoda; class Insecta; order Coleoptera; family Cerambycidae; genus Monochamus; species Monochamus saltuarius. Next base: position 19,606,708 of record CM046723.1, on the reverse strand, counting down.
GCTGCATTTGCGTACAAACTGCTAAAGCATTTTGTGTTTACCATAACTTATAACTATATCCATCAACCCCGAGTTGCTATACACGTAAGCCATTTCAGCCATCAAACACTATCGTAAAAACGTTAATATTAAAATGGGATTTGAATGCCGTTCTTCCGTAGATAGAATAAAAGACGAGATATATGACAACATGAAAAAGATAACATTTAAAAAGTAATAACATAAAAAAATAACCATTCAATTCAATTATTTTCCAACGACTATTTGATCCTTCCACCGCTAATGTGATTTTTAGGTAGTATTTTTTTGAGGCTCTTGGGACGACATTGCTTGTAACTTTTAAACGGGAAAATTTTCTCTAATTAAAATTTGTTAGAAAAAATAGAGCTTACCTCAACCCATTTAACACCACGTGTCCCAAATTTTATTATATTTTTTTGTATCCTCACAGTAGGCTCTGATGAAATGAAACGCTCTTGTTGAATTCTCAGTGCAGACTAATTTATTAAATAGGCAAAAAGGGATGGTTTATGTTACAAAAATGTACACTCTCTCCTATACCTAGAAAAGCGGTCAGACCCTATTGCCAGATGTGCATACTATATATTTGGGCTCATTTTAACACTCCCACTAGCACAAAATATATACGACAGTCTGTATGCCATAAATCAGAAACTATAACACTTATCTTATAATATTTACAATACCCAATTTCTCTAAAAAACTGTAATGTTTCATAGAACACAGGCTCTTTGTAAGAAAGTCGGCAGGCATTTCGGTTGTCTGTAAATACTTTATATTTATTAAATTCTGAGCTACAGAGTCCCTAACAAAATGATGCCGAATATCAATGTGTTTCGACCTTTTATGACTGGTGGAATTTACCGACAACTTCTGTGCGCTTTGACTGTCATTATAAAGAGTAATACAATTTACGACACCAAATAATTCGTTCAATAAATTCCTAAAATAAATTGCTTCCTTGGAAGCCTCAGAAATCGCCATGTATTCAGCTTCCGCGCTGGATAAGGCAACAGTCTTTGTTTCCTACTTTCCCAGGAGATGGCGGAACCAGAAAATTTAAAGCAAAACCAGTATATGATTTACGATCATTTATATCGCTGGCCCAATCAGCATCTACAAAACCTTCTAGTTCCTCATCATCCTTTACAAATTTTAGGCCAAAACTTTTAGTTCCCTGCAAATATCTTAAAATGCGTTTGGCTTGTTTCCAATGGCTTTCATTGTAACAGTTATTAAATTGACTTAAATAACTAACAGAATAAGCAATATCAGGCCTAGTTAACACAGCTAAGTACATTAAACTACCTATGAGTTCCTGATATGGAACATTAATTTTTAAATCAGTTTCACTCTTAACTAATCTAGCATTTTGCTCCATAGGTGTGCTAACAGCCTTGCAGTTTGACATATTAAATCGCTTTAAAACATGGTTAATATACTGTTGCTGATCTAAGGTAATTGAATTATGTTTCTTATCTATTCCAACTCTCATGCCAAGACACTGTTTCACTTCACCGAGATCTTTAATTTTGAATTCGTTCGACAGCCGATTTTTCAAATGTTCAGTTTCATGACTATCGTTGGAAAAGACAAAGAAATCATCAACATACAATGCAATTACCGTCATTAAACTACCATTTATTTTAGTAAACAAACATGGTTCTAATTTCGATCGTTTGTAGTTTAAATTTCCAAGCATCACATCAACCCTTTCATACCAAGCTCTACTGGCTTGCTTTAGGCCATAAATCGCCTTTTTTAACTTTAAAACTTTGTTGCCAGTGCAACTGAAACCTTCAGGTAATCTCATATATACATCTTCCTTTAATATTCCATTTAAAAATGCTGTTTTAACATCTAAATGTGAAATGTCTAATCCTAACTTAACAGATAAAGACATCAACAGTCTCAAAGTGGAAAATCTAACTACAGGTGAAAAAGTCTCATGAAAATCAATACCTTCTTTTGCGTGAATCCTTTTGCTACAAGTCTAGCTCTATATCTAACACGTTCATCACTGTCGATTTTTCGCTTAAACACCCACTTGCACTGCACAATAGTTTTACCACTAGGAATATCGACTAGTTCCCAAGCATCATTTTCTTCAAAGGAAAGAAGTTCGTCCTGAATCGCCTCTCCCCATTTCTCCTTGTCTGGTCCTGCCTCCTGCACTGTCTCGGGGTCGCTGTCTAAATGGGGACTGTCAGAGCAAATGTACGTCACAACATTTTCAAACTTCCTTGGTTTTGGAGTTATTTCTGACCGTCTAAGTGTTCCAGTGGGCTGCTCTAGATGTTCTGGAGTGTAGTCACTATCATCACTCTCATCCATCCCACTAAACGTTTCCGTGTTGCTTGATTCGTCACTAAAATTTGCATCGTCATTGTTCTCCGTATTCTCGCCGTCTCCGACTCCCACTGAAACTGGAACCTCTACACTTTAGTCACTTTCTTTTCAGTGATTTCCTGCACGTTTTCCATTACAATGACATCTCTGCTGATGGTTATCACTTTGGACTTCATGTTATAAACCCGATAGCCTTTAGTGTTATCGCTATAACCTACCAAAATGTGTTTTTCAGCCTTTCTGTCCCACTTCAGTCCTTTTTGCTTCGAAACATGCACCATTACTGGACTGCCAAAGATCCTTAAGCTGCTAACGTCGGGTTTATCCCCTGTCCACATTTCATAGGGGGTTTTCTGCAACCCTGATGCAATCGATCTATTCTTCAGGAAAACCGCAGTGTTTACTGCTTCAGCCCAAAATTTCTTTTCCAAGTTTGCATCAAAAAGAAGGCACTTTGCTTTCTCGACAATGGTACGATTTAGCCTTTCTGCCATGCCGTTCTGTTCTGGTGTGTATGGAGTGGTCTTCTGATGCAGGATTCCATTAGCTCTCAGGAAACATTCAAATTCGGTGCTGCAAAACTCGCCACCATTATCTGATCTGAATGCCTTGATTTTCTTATCTATTTGGTTTTCGACTAAATATTTAAAGTTTTTGAAGCAACCTAAAACTTCATCTTTAGCCTTTAAAAAATAGACAAACGCCATTCTGCTATAATCATCCTCAAAAGTTAAGAAATACTTGGCTCCACCAATCGATTTGGTTTCCATGGGACCACATATATCTGCGTGTATAACTCCTAGTAATTCTTCAGCTCGTGTGCCTTTGTGTGTGAATGGCAGCCGGCATTGCTTACCTTCACAACAAACTTCACAGTTTTGTTTTTCTATTTCCGCTACACCTGAATACACGAGACCATCTACCAATTCCTTTTTCTTCATTTGGTTCAAATAATTACTGTTTATATGCCCAAATCTTCGATGCCAAGTGTTCACTGTGACTTGCTGTGCCACTGACGATGATATCAAACAATTTTCAGAGCTTGCATTGTTTATTCTATATACACCATCTCTCAAATCAGCTGTGGCTACTAACACTCCTTGCACATTATATATTTGGCAACAATCAGATTTAAAATGAACAGCATTCCCATTTTTAATCAATTGACTTACAGACAATAAATTTGTAGTCAACTCTGGAGCACATAACACGTCTTTTACAGTAATTTCGTATTGGGTTTTACCAACAACAGTTTCGAGTTTCACATTTCCTGAACATACTACCGATATTTTGTCTTGATTGGCTACCATTATTTCACTGGTCTCTGTATTCGTTGATCGCTGCTCAACCCAGTGTTCATTCGCTGTTAAATGAACGCTTCCTACCTATCAGTCTTTTAAAATTACCACTTAAAAACACGGCACTAAAAGTATTCGGGGACTTTTGTTGCTTAAATTCCGAAACATCAACATTTGGACATTTAGTTTTAAAGTGTCCCATCTGCTTTCATTTGTAACACTTAATATCTTTCATATCTTTCTTGGTTTTTATCGTGTTACCAGCCTGCTGTTTACCGCCATGCCATCTTTTTGAAACGAATTAGCGGTGCTGCCAACATTTCCATCCATCTCTAACAATTTGGTTTTGATAGCATCCGCAGAAATAGGTATTCCTGAATGCTCGATCGCCATTATCATCGGTGAAAATTTGTCAGGTAAACCCGCTAATAACAATGAACCAATCCATTCATCGTCTATGTTAAACCCTGTACCACGTAACTTTTGCCCGGTTTCCACTATCTGGTTAACATAAGCACACATGGATTCGCAGTTTTCTAGTCTTGCGGAAATTAAATTTCGTAACAGTCCAATTTTTCTGGCGAAACCAGAATCATCAAACAACGATTTTAACTTTTTCCACAATTCCACTGTAGTTCTTGCTTCCTTTATATGCACGTACAACGAGGCATCAATGGTGAGAATTATTTTTGCTTTTGCCTTGGCGTCATCTGCCTCCACAACTTCCGATACACACTTTGAAAGTCCTTCAAGTACCAAAAAGTTTTCTATAGCAAACGCCCAATCTGAGTAATTTTCACGCCCTTTTAACTTCGCGACATTCACTATATAATTCGCGGCCATACTTGCACTAATCAGAGAAAAACTATCAACTTGTTTCGCACAATCGCGGGACTGGGCCCATAACCTGATGAAATGAAACGCTCTTGTTGAATTCTCAGTGCAGACTAATTTATTAAATAGGCAAAAAGGGATGGTTTATGTTACAAAAATGTACACTCTCTCCTATACCTAGAAAAGCGGTCAGACCCTATTGCCAGATGTGCATACTATATATTTGGGCTCATTTTAACAGGCTCATACTATCGAGCGTGGGACACCCTGAACACCCTGTATATTCGCCTTGTATCTCTAAGTTGTATTTATTTTTATTAACTAAAAATTAATAGCTCAATTAAGAACTAGAAAATCTTATACCTTGTATCTCTAAGTTGTATTTATTTTTAATAACTAAAAATTAATAGCTCAATTAAGAACTAGAAAATGTTTAGAGAAAAAATTTTAGTTGTTCTAATTAATAATAATATAGGCCAACTATTGATAACATGTGGCACTTTCTTCATCTCTAAACAATGTGTCTCGAATTAAATAGACCTCTAAAACAGTCTAATTAGCTATGGCGTAAATCTATAAAGGATTCTTTGTGTTTTGAAATATTTGCAGTATCCATTTTGCATCGAAAACTGTGCGACCATTACACTGTCCGAAAACAAAGGTTGGAATATACTCGTACAATTACCAAACAAGTCTCTTGCTAAATGGCTTCGCTTAAAATTGCAATAAACCCGACATTCCGGTTGTATCAAGACGAACACGTCACTATGGTCACAACGAAAAACATTTCACATCATCATGTCATATCATTAGGATCTGGTTAATTTCGAATGAGTCCTTGAGGATGTGTATATAATGGTAAAAAAATGCCTAATATAACTTACTGTAAAAGGAATTTGCAAATATTAATGTTTTCCTAGGAAACATATACAGTACGTCATAGCTTTATTACTCGAAATTTAAATAATGTATGTAAGGAAACGCAAAAAGTCGAGCATGTGTATAAATAAGAATCTGTAAGAATGTTCACATTATCGTATAGAATTTTGCACTAGAACATCAGAATAACCATTGGATGTTTCAAATAAAATAATTATACTATACAGCGTGAGCCATTTAACACTCCCACCGCCAATATCTAGGAAATTTATTTTAATTTTGGAGACTGGGGTCATTAGGTCCCTCAAATAGCTTCAAATTGCAGGTAGAATTGTTAACCAAATCTTTCTGTATAAATGGCGTGACAATACTAACAAAATTTTGATTCCTGGACGTGGAAATGTGGTTCATCTGAAGAAAAATTTAATAAGGGGCAGAAACGAACCATAGTTTTATAAGGAGATTAAATTAAACACTACAAATGAGGTAAACTGATATATAATAAATAGTAGATCAATCATTCATATACGATACATAGCGTGTTAACGTATTGACTCTATATTAGCGAATGAATCAGTCGGATCCAATACACTTCCAAACCTCCAATGTTTATAGATGAATAGTGCCTATCCAGCACTCATAAGCCAAACAAATGTGGCCTTCAAGCTGGCGGGCTGTGTTGAAGTGTGGAACGCCAATTCTATACCGCTTACAGTCGGCCATCCTGACGTTCCTGATTGTCCCCAATCAGGCCAGAACTGGATTCGGAATCCTATAAATATTAACATAAATTAGTTCATTACAAAATACGCAAAGCTTTCTTAGCATTTGCAACAATTAATAGCGTAAAGATTCAGGTATTAGAAGTTTAGAAGAATAAAAAGCATAAAGCACAACAAGAAGCACTTGTCTACTAGGGTACCTCTACAGTTACGTCCATCCCATAATTTAACTTCTATGGGGCTTCTCTAAGATAAACATCTATGAGGCAACATGTGACTAAACAATCACATGGCGTCCATCCCATAATTTAACTTCTATGGGGCTTCTCATAGATAAACATCTATGAGGCAACATGTGACTAAACAATCACATGGCGTCCATCCCATAATTTAACTTCTATGGGGCTTCTCATAGATAAACATCCATGAGGCAGCATGTGATTAAACAATCACATGGAGTCACATACAACATTATTCACAGTCAAAACTCTTTCTCTCTTACTTAATACTTGTATGTATGCGATTTACAGATAAATTAAGTACTTACTGCACCAGGGTAGCGAAGTACAATTCGCCCATTAACAACGAGCTTAAGCATATCTCTAAATGCATTAAAGCATCAGCCCTTTTCGGTATTTTTAATCAGTACATAATCATAAAAAGCCCTAGGTGTTTTTAGAAGTAAGAAACACTGATAAAAGTTTTTAACGATATTACACGGTGGATTGTTGATTAGTTATTGTCTAGGTCAAGTGTGAAACAACACACCGGAATGTAATGTTACAACTGTAAAATATGTATTTTGTCATAGTAAAACCGTGTATTTGTATACATGAAATGTATTTTCACAACGTTATTATGTATTTTTAGAAAATATACATGTAATCTTACATGAAAGATCATTTTTATCAGTGTGTAGTAAGCTAGTCCTTTTCTCGCCATTGGTGCAATAAATAGCTAGTTACTTAACTATAAACCACCTTATTCATTTAAACCTGAATTTACTGATAACCAACAGTCAAATTTGTACGTTTTAATTTCAAAATATCTGATATCCTCGTGTACCAATGCAGAATTGAGTATCTGCAGTACCCATGATGTATCCAAAGCTTTCTTAATGCCTCTTTGCTGTCAACAGACCACAGCAATCAACATACGGTTGCACAGGAGGGGCTTCTATTTGACCAGCAAGTTCAAAGGCCACCCATGGCACACTGGTCTACCACAGCACACTGGTCTACTACGACACCCTGGTCTCCTGTGGCACACTGGACCATGCTTGCTTATGTATCTGTCAACTCACAAAATTTTACAACAAACAACAGTATTCAAAGTTCAATAACTAGGTGTGTACAATAGAGCAATTTACGCTTCAACAGTTTGCGACCTAAACAACTTAAGGTCATCACCAGCAACAACTCCTTTAAAACGTCATTTATCTTTAGAAAGTGTTACAATATAACAGTAGTCATTTTTCGATATCAACAATTTTAACAGAGCCTATATATCAATACTAATTTTTCACTAGTAAAATCTTTTACCAATGAGACTTTCAACAAAAACAGTATCTCCTTTGCTATATTCTTTTTTTTTTGGCATAATAACTTTTCATTTTCTGAGCAACTAAGTCACCTTCTAAAACATCTATTTTATTATTTGGTACAATAACAGGAAACCCACAAGAACAGAAAATCCACCCCTGCACTGTTTGCAACAGTTGGTACAAATTGTTTCATTGGATTTTAAGTCTTTGTTACTTTACATATTCTTGAATAAATAAACAGTTAATAAATGCTGGCACCATCTACAACATGTAGTTTTATCATCGTTTTATAAACAACCAAAAATCAATATAAAATTTCATTCGAATGTTAACTTGCAATTTTCTACATATGTGTTTTCTTGCGTAACTACTATGACACACCTGTATAGGTAGCCAATAAATTTATTCGCATTTACTATGTGGCGGCTCATAAATTTCTATACACCCTGTATAAAGTAACATATTTATTTTTGTATACATTCACTTCATATTTTCATCAATTCTGCACTCATACTTCTGCACACACTGTATAAGTCAAAATATTTCTTTCTTATGTCAATTTGTAGGGCTATTAAACATTTCTACTAACCTGACCTGTCTTCAGTGGTACTCTGCTCCGATAATTTTGCTTTAAATCGGCATTTCCATGATTAGATTGAATTGTTAATATAAATATTAACTCCAAAACATAAGTTCAGTGAATGCTGTTTAAATATTTATTTTTTACAGCGTTATCATGAAAACATTCTTAAAACTGATGTTTATTTTATTATTGTATAAACTACTTCAGTTCGCCTCTCGCTTCGAACTATAAGAATAATAAACATTTTCTGTTTGTATCATATTATCAAAAACCCTCTTAATATATTAGAAATTATAATTTTCATATGAATGAAAAGTTTAGGATGTTTTCAAATTCAAATAACAATTATTGCTAGAATCAAAACATCAATCTCTACTGATTTGGTAAAACCAAAACATTAACAACTGGTACGTTACTCAATGCAATGGCTTAATAAGGCCAGTTTTGAATTCAAAGATTCGCTTTGATCAAAGTTTACTATAGAACTCTAATTCACTGCAGTGTTTACAGAAACATCACGTACACTCGTGGTCGTTATCAAATTTCTAGTGCAGAAAGCCGGTCTTCTATTTGATGGAACAATTTCGCACATACAAGGACACATTCTTTAAATATGATTTATTTTTACAGTACAAATCTACCAATTATAAACATCTTTTCCGTTATTTACTTTGATATATTTATAAGTGATCGGTCTAATCGCATTGATAGACAGCACATAGACAGTCTTTAATAAATTGCAAAAGATTTCTTACTTAAAAATAGTTTCATGAAAACAACCCTGAAGGGGTGTGCTAATTCAAATGATCAAAATAATATTTATAAGAAATGTAAAACAATCCATTGGAACACTCTGGTTCGTTATAATGTCAATACAGGAATGAATATATTTTGCGTAAATCTATCCAGCAGACTTGCTACGTTTGTTTTACAAATATCTAATTAATAACAGTCATTGAATATTCTTATTTCAGGACCTTGACCTATGGTCTCAATTTGAAGGATTTTAGACAACAAGGTCACAAAAATTTGTCAACATTCATATCATTTAAGTCAACAGCCATTCATGTCATAACACATTTCTCGGCAACGTAAAAATCTATTATTTTTGGTATAACATTAAGTCGTGTAATCAAAACAACTGACACTATTAATGGATGCATTTTAGTTGCAAGGTAGTTATAGCATTCTCTGTTATTAAAGAGCATTATGTCTTGAAATCAATAAAACTCCAATTTGTTTATTATCAATTAATATGCTTTTAAAATATTACTGATTGACAGTGATATTATTCTCAGTACAATTGACATGTTTATACTTCAAGTTGATATTTGTGGTTTCTTTCAGACCCCAAAATATTTATACATACAATTCTAATGGTACTACATCTACAATATATCTAATCTTTGTTTTCATAAGAATATTAGAACATTATCAAATGTATTAATATTACTAAATTTAAGTGATACTTGTATTTTCAATTTATGTAAAACAACTAACTTCTGATAAACAAATTTGTACAAAGACTCATTTGTCTGTGGCACATGTGACAGAACATTGTAGTAAGTTATCTACGAGTATCACACTCCATAACTTCCAGACAAACTGATTATCTTTTTAATTATGATAACTCTAAGAAGTTGTTTGGCCCAGCTACAGATGTATGTAAAACCATTAATAGAATTTAACCGCTCATACGCACGTTAAATTCTGGAATTATATTTACGGTAACAAAACATTACTTACGTCTGGGTTTTGTTTATCGACCAACCTTACAAATTGTGCAACCATAGCCAAACCTATTTAGGAAACGCTCGTGGATAAGGCAGTCATTGATGGGGTAGAAGAAATTACTGCTCCTCTTGCCCCTGCCATCCTAGCGTCCCTGCTACTGCTACAAGGATGTAAACTCCTTCCTCTCTGACTGTGTCTCCGCCCATGGTTCTGACTACGCCGTCTGAAGCGATCATCTCGACGCTCTCAGCTACCATCACGACGCTGCTGGCTGCATTCTCTTCCGACCAATTCAGCGTTGTTACAATCTTCCGACCTTGCTGTTCCTCACCGTGTCAAAGCTCTATCTTCTACCGGCAAATACTTCGCCCATGCACTCTCTGTTACCTCTTTATTACGTCACTGTTGCATATACGGGTTTTTTATTTAGAAAGGCACTTTCAAACTCTTTTAAACACAAAAAGACACATAGACTCTGATCCCACTTCTGAGATATAAGGAGATTAAATTAAACACTACAAATGAGGTAAACTGATATATAATAAATAGTAGATCAATCATTCATATACGATACATAGCGTGTTAACGTATTGACTCTATATTAGCGAATGAATCAGTCGGATCCAATACACTTCCAAACCTCCAATGTTTATAGATGAATAGTGCCTATCCAGCACTCATAAGCCAAACAAATGTGGCCTTCAAGCTGGCGGGCTGTGTTGAAGTGTGGAACGCCAATTCTATACCGCTTACAGTTTATCAAGTATTATTAAAAATTCAGTCTTAGGTGGCTCATTTAGATCTTTACATTTTATTAACAGCCTGTAATGTTGAAGTAACGAGAAGACTAGCATTGCGTATTAATGCTGAAGGACGTAATTTTGAACAATTATAATCTTTGTTTTAACTTACTTCAGCTTCAGAGATGTAGTTCTCCGTTATTATTTTAAATGATTTCAGTTACTTTTTCTGTAGATGATCATTTATTTTTTTATAATTTATTGTTTGTTAGTTAGTATGTGGTGTGAATAAAGCCATTATAATAATATTTCAATAGAATATTTCGTCTGCGTGATTTAAATAAAATAATAGATTTTTCTGTTACATCACACAATGTATATTGAAGTCGTTAAGTTTCGAAAATTTAATGATATTTCAGACGGACCGCATTTCAACAATTTTTTAGTTTTTTACTGAATTAGAAAGGTATTTTCAGCTAATATAAATCAAATATCCTACAATTCCTATCAATGAAGTCATATGTATGTTCTCTGATACCAAACATCTAGGTACGATAATGAACAATTCCACAGACAAAGCTCTATTCAATAATTATCTAAAGAAATTAATCTATCTAAATTTACTAACCTGCTTTAATGCAAACACTATAAATATCTACCTTTCTAATTCAGTAAAAAATGTTACAAAAGCTAATAATAAGGAATATATGGGTAGATATTGTGGGTGTAATTCAACGCTGGTTGGAGCTTTTGTCCACAGAGTAGTTAGTTTCACACAATATTATTAATACCTACAAATATGTAAAAAAAATTAGTATCGAAACGCCATTTAAGATTTAAACTAACAATTAACTGTAATTTGAAGCTATTGGAGGGACTTGACAACCTCAGTTTCTGGAACTAAAATAAATGTCTTCATTTCTGAGATACTGGTGTGAAGTGGCGCACCCTGTATATTCCTACGTATTTTTACGGGCTGAATCGTAATTTGGGAGGTTTAACCCCCATCAATTAATATTCAAGGTCATTGCAAGGTCAAATCAAAAGATTGAAGTGGCCATATCTAAGATCCAAACTAAGGTGTTCCTGTCCTCATGTGCTTACCGGATCAAAATTATTTTTTATTATTTACTATTAACATAATTTATTAACAAATAATATTGCACTTGCTTACCAAACAAATTTAATACAAATCGAAAGTACAAAGCATAAGGAACATGTAAAAGTTAGGTTGCCTTCTTTTTTCTGATATTACCGGCTGGCCTGGTTTAAACATTAAAATATACAGGGTGTAACAAAAAATCATGTCATTCCATTAACTGCATATTTTTACAACAAAATATAACTATTTAACCCAACTTATCTAATTACAAAAATACCTACCTACCTTAAAAGACATGGTGTTGAAGTTGAACTTTTAAAATTGTTTTTTTCACAATCACTTTGTCAATTATGCAGATACAAGTTTGAAATTTATCACAGATACTCCTTGTGGTTGACTAATTTCTCAAAGATATTGTAAATGACGCCTAGAAAAACAAACGTAGAAACTGAAGGGAAGGGGGTACTTTGCCCATCCCATTTTTTTACTCACGTGGACAATTTCTCTCAATATCATAGCGTAACATTTTATTAAGATTATTTTATTAATTTACTGTAAAACTCATCTTCATGGCAACTTTTTTTGATTTTTGAAAGTCATGTTATGTTACAGATAGCCGGCAGAATATTGGGTGGCGCTTAATAACATTTTGAAATTCTAAAGAAACACTTTTCATGCGGTAAGCAGATGGGTGCAGGAGGACCTTAGTTCGGATCTTGTACTAAATGTTTCTGGGGATGCTGTCAGGTCCTTCAAATTGAAAAATATAAATGTAAATGCCCATATCCTCAAGGAAACTCTGTAACTGATGCATTGAAGTGCTAAACTCTTAAGAATATTAATAATAATAATAATATCTCTACCCCTCATTATATTCACGAGGATTATCCCAAAAGTCGGAGACTTGTGCGGGAGAGGGGCGACATATTATTATGTAGCAGGCCGCGTTTACGCCCAGGAACGACTTACGTTGGTAGGCCCTAACCATCATTGCAGGAATGATTGAAACCTGGAAAGCATCATTAATTAGAGAGGTGGTCAAACGTCGACCGGTATCAATCACTCACATTGATCCAAGCCAGCATTTTTCCACCCTATCATATCAGCAGAGAGAGTGCCCGTCCTCTACGCTTATATAATTGATATACGGTCTACCGGTCGCAGAGATCGGCCCGCAACGGTCTGGTCACATCGATTCAAGTACTGACGCCTTAAGCCGCTCGACCACTGATCGATATAAGGAATAAGGAATATTTAAAAAAGTAAGGAATATTGTACAGTACCATTCATCTTAAGCTTGGGGGTTTTATATTTCACGGGTGGATATCTACTATTTTTACTCAAAAAATATATGCAATGGTTTTTACGTTTTTGTCTTTTTTGTGGTATATATCTTGGGAACATCCAACATTAATCCGCCAGAATACGTTTATCTCATCTGACAAAAACCCCGATGTAGTCTCACTTTTCTCTTCACTGATATCATCAAGATTTTATTGGACCTATTCAATAGCTAGCTGCACCTGGAGACTTCAAACTCCCAAACTTCTTCTCTTAACGCATAAAATTCCATTTTCTCAAAAGTTATGTAGTTATTGGGTATTAAACGGTCCTACGAGATTAAGTAAACCTTGGATTCGTATTCAGCAACCCCAAAAACATAAACTTAATAAGGTTTTGTCCATCCGCATAGCTATATTTCGATTTAACCTTGAAATAGTCTTGAAGCTAACCTGATAGAGTTAAATGATCCCTGAATTTGAACCACCGACCTTAAAAATGATAAATGTATGATGGTTTTGTCCATTTACATAACTATATTTTGATGTAACTTTGAAATGACCTTGAAGCTGACCAGATGTGGTAAAATAAACCTCTAATTTGTATCCAGCGAGTAAAAATACATAGAAATATACAGGATGTCAGGAACATGAGTGCCGTCATTTTAAGGGCTTATATATCTAACCAAGAGCAATAAAAAGCTTATGAAAAAATGTCTAAAATAAATAGTTTATGCAATACAACTGCAATAATAATCAAAACTTTGTTACGAAATTGCAAACTAAAGTAGGTACAATTAATGTTAAGTAGACGCGCCTGTAACATAATTTGTTCGCAATTTTATTTTTGGATCAGTATTAATGAAGTAAATAATTGAAGTTTCTGAGAAACTCGTTAAAACTGTAACGTTCGACAACGTTGCAGTGTCAGGCTGCAACCTGAAATAACCTAAAATTAATATTAGTCATAGTGGTGCACATAAGTAATGCGTTTCAATTTTCTCTAGTTTTTCTTTGATGTTTGTGAGTGTACATAAACAAAAATGGAACAATTTATAGTAACCATAACCAGCTGCATGACATGTTCATTTACGGCTAATCTAGGCAAAACTCTTCGAAGCGTTTGTGCTGGAAACGCTTCTTGCAAGAAAGAGATGCCATTTTAAACACATAATTATTATTCTGCGTTGTGAAAAAAGCTCTAAGAAAACCATTCACAGTAAGAATATATGTTTAGGTGTATCTATTTGTAATTATTATGTATAAATACATAACAATCCTAACATCATATGTGAGCGACGTTGTCGCATATTCCAGACTGTTTGCTGTCATAATTATGTTACCATTGCTCAGAGAAAAAAAATGGTTAAGTCAAATATGTTTTGTTTAGTACAACCCTTGAGTACAACTTATGATATGGCAAAATTAAGACATTCATATTCCAGACACTCTGTATAGGTCTTGTTCGTGGAAAAGAAAACTTGTTTGTGGCGTTGTGGTGCTGGTGCTTGTGTTAATTATAATTTTGGACTTTGGGTGGCGACTGAAAAAATGAATAAAGAAAACCCATAGTAATATTATATAAATGTATTCACAAGACGATACACATATTAATTTTGTTTCTTAATTCTAAACTAAAAAAGTCTATAACTATAGAAATACAAATGATTACTTCATGTATAATAATAAAAAGACATTTTTAGTTTGAGCAGACACTTCCACCATGATATGAATTTTATCAATAAGTATTGCTTTGTTGTAAGAGATTTGATGAGTTTCGATTCGATGACATTTGAGATGAGCGACAGCGACACACTGAATCGGATGGAAGGGTCACTCAGAAGCTATGTACAAGTATTTCAAAGATTGCTTTTTGGTTTTTCCGTTAATACATTTACTAAAAATTGTGTAAAAAATATATACATTTTTTATTTAATACTAGATTTAGATTATAAAATTTCTATTGTACGCCTTCCCTACGCAAAAAGTTAGTAATACTGTCAACTTTTTATTGCACAATATTTATCAGTAGCCTGTCAAGTTTGAATTTTTGCGGTAAAGTGGGGAAACTGGTAAATTCTGCGCAGAGAAAGCGTACAGCAGACGAATAATAAATAAATAAATAAGGTGCTATAGAAAAGGCTAACCTATATTACATAAAAAAGTGTGGCTGCCAAACTGGCCTGGAAGAAATTTACTGTATAAAATAATAAATACAACTTTTTTAATATCTATTTTATATATTTGGCATCAATTACTTCATTATTAACATCCTTATAAATTATTATTTTCGAAGAAGTGACTGGGATTACTAACACTATACAATAATTTATTTCGTAGGCTTTTTATAAATATTATCTTTCCTCTTTTTTGTCAAAAATATATTTTTAAAACTACAAAAGATAAATGCACACAATAATATCATGTACAAGTAACATTGTATGGCCTCTGAAACGGAAACGTCAAATCTAAGCACAAATCTACGCTTCGGCTTTGACATTTCTGCATGTTAAACAATTCTCTTTAGGGAATAATGAAATCTTTACCCTATGCCCACGGTAGCAAAAATAGATCCTTTTCACGTGAAGCATGGTTATAAAAGGCAAAACTGTGGACTAACTCCTCAAATAAACCATCTCTATACATATACATTAAAACAACACGCTAAAATATCATGTCGATTTTGTTTCGAGGGGTAACACATCAATATTACAATCCATAAAAGAAGAATGGCTTTTGCAGGTCCTTTGGGGCCGTTCTCACACAAACTATACAAGACGGCATCTACAACTCGAATCAGAAATTTACAATCGTTCTAGACTGTCTCCACCAGATTTCTCAACAATTTTGGAATCAGGTAATAATTTTAAGTTCCATAATATTTTAAGTGCGCGAAACTTAGATTAACTTATTAAAGAATATAATAGTTATTTGTACAATAAGTTAGGAAAAGTGACTTTTTCCTCAACAGGCAACAGGCGTAGGTTTTTTTAAAATACACCATATGCGGAAAAGACACTTTTGCTACGAGTGGCACACATGATTTTTTAATAGTGTTTTGAAAATAGCTCAAATAAGAAGAGCTATCCTAATATTTTATTAAAAATTGTGAACCACGATACTGGGTGATGCAGGAGCAGACATCACCTTTCTTAAAAGGCATGTTGGATGGAAAATAACGAACGTGACAGAAAGATATATAGAGGTTTCCGTTCTATAAAAGCTTCAAATGGTCTCAGATATATTGGGTCAAAGAGAGATCAATATAGATACAAACTCTGCCTCAACTTCATCAAACGCGTGTGCTTTCCATAACCAATTGGAAAAAAGTTACAGTTCAAATTTATAATAATGATTTTAGTTGACAATAAATGAATAGCTAGTTCAAGAATTATGATGAATTTTTTACGTGCAGGTTAACTTTTCCCGCACTAGTTAGGAAAAATCGAACTTTTTCTAACTCAAATTAGTTACTAAATGTACAGAGTGGGCAAATTTATGTTTTCATAGACCAGGCCATAGGTGGCCATGGGCCAGTTGAAATTGTAATTTTTTCCCTTTTCATTAATGTATATATGTATATGTGGGGTTAAATATCATTATTCGCCATTTTACTGAAGAAACAGTTTATTCCAGAGTATCAATTTAATTCTTTTAATATTTTTGAGAAGATATTTAGAAGAAATCATGACAGAATGAGTTACCAAACATATCAATCGTGACGTAAATGTCAAACATTGGTAACAGACAATTATTATATTATTATGTATGTATATTATGTGTATTTTTATGACTATTTGTATTAAATATTACATCGTATTTTGTATCGTAACTTAGGAACTGAATGTATTACCATATTTTCTTTTTTTTTCTGACGTGTGTAAACACTTTATGTGTATTTAACACTAATAGATGTTTATTAATGGAAAGAGAAAAAAATAACGATTTCAACTGGCTCATGGCCACCTATGATTTGTTTAAAAAAAAACATAATTTTAGGTTATCAAAAATTAATAAAAAATATGCCCGCGCCACTGGACCCCAATGAAAAAAGTGTCTGAATAACGTATTATTTTTTTCGAACTTTACAAACAACTAAGTTATAGACATGTATCGGAAAATGGAAAATTTGAAATTTTGTTTAGTACTCGAAAATAAAAGACGATAGGTCATTTTGGTATTGACCATTAATTTTCTCTTACAAAAAGAGATTGAGAGTGAGGGCGCAATTTTTTATCCCATAGTTAACAAGGTAGCACACACATCGAAATTTGCCCACCCTGTGCAACTTTTCAAAACACTATTGAAAAAATATTTTGAAACTTTTGTGGGCTGTGAGCCGCAGTATAAACAAAAAGAGGTGAAATACTAATAAAACAGTACTATATTTTTAAATAACTTGATTTAGAACGATAGTTCTGTATGGTGAGTATAATCAACAATCACAATTTTTAAATTATACCCACTTAGGTACAAGAAAATCGACCGTCGAACGACAAAAGTTCCTGCAAAAATCCATCGCAAAAACCACACCCAGTATAACAAATTACTGTACTCACCACCTATAAATATGTTTCAGTTATATACAAATAAAATCAACTCGATAATAATGATTGAATAAATTACATAATCAATTAGCTTTAATAATAGCAGTCAATAAAATCATTTAAAATGCAAAATTTACAATAAAAACTAGCTAAAACATAAATTAACCAATAAATAGCTATACTAAATTATACTTATATGACTTGTGACCAATTCTAATGGTCGGCAGTGGGTTCCAGAGAACCCACCAGACATTTGGTAGCGCGGAATTTACATTTGTACTCTGAGTGAATTTGTGAACTGTGTCGTATTTTTGAGATCAAAGAGGCACTGATAATGTAAATTTAGACCGTTGCGCCCTTCGCTTGAACAAAAACTTTTAACAAAACAGTCCATTCAAATAAACGCACAAGACAACCGTCTAAATTTTTTGCATGGTGCAGGCAGTAGGTTGGATGGCCCAGATGAAAGATAGGTGTCAGCATAAAAGATGATTATTTTAAACTTAACATACTAATTCAGTTAACCCTGTTACGGTTTCTATAAATAAGTCCCTGAAATTAACGGTACAGCTTTTAACACTACAGCTAGAACATGGAAAAGATCAATATTTATTTTTATGTATTATACTTATAATATTAGATATGCGGTGGAAGAAAATTGTTCTATTGAATAATAATTACAGTGGATGAATATAATACAAGAATCTATAGTCCGGTTTCAGAACAATAGAGAGCAGCTCATTTCATAAACCAGTTCATAATTTGTAGAAGAGATATGACCCGTCTGTAATTTTTGTATATAGAGTTGTGTGATCCACATACCTCGCAGAACATACCTGATTGCACAGCTTCGGTTTCGTTTTTCGGAAACCGGCTATTCTCACTGCTGCAGCAAATATGTATGCGTATCAGAATGCTCATCTTCTATTGGTATTAACTCCGTGACGTCAATTAAATTGTTATTCGATATATACTCGTATATGGCTTAATCTAACAAATGAGGAATATCGGTTGATAAAAAGCATGTATGGAAAAATTAAAGCACAAACAAAAATATGAGTGCAAGCCAAACGGTAAGAAAATAGATGGTGATGACGACACAAATACAATATTCGTAGAACAATTAATTGATGCTATTTTAAAAATGACCCGACAATCTCACAGGATGAAACTTTCCTTAGAATATCTGAAAAACGCGAATTATGCACTCATTTTATAAAACGAAAATAGAAAGAGTATGCTGATAAAAAAGACGAAATAGTAATGTGTCGAGGAAACTATCTATACAAAACAAATAATAGAAATATGAATCGAATCATATATTGCACTGACTAAACGTGCTGAAATAACATATTATAGGCATATAAGCTATAGGGTGACAAAAGTGTGCTACGATTACAACATCGAAAGCAAACGGCGGGCATCTCTTGAAGGATTTTCTACTGGATTAAAATCTCCTTCTGGAAAGGGCGACACCTAATAATAACGCATATTGGATTTTTTAAACGAAGTTTGATTCTATTTGAATTACAACAAACAGGAGACTATCATGAAAATATGGATATGAAAGTATTTGAAAAATAGTTTGAATCTGTTTTGCTATATTTGGAACTTGGTAAAGTAGTTGTAATGGATAATAATCACCCTATCATAGGCGACGATAAGTGTTAATGTATGACCGTTATAGTGACGGTGGTAGGAACCAGTATATAGTGTGTGTATTTATTATAAGCGTTAAACTGTGATATCGGCCGAGTGCGCATCAAGTGTAAGGTGTTGGACCATCGCCGTCCAAAAGCATTCTACAATTGTGGAGAGAATGACACGGATAAGTTCATAAACTTTTTAAAGTAAACTATTAAAATGAAATTAAAATAAATGTACTCAAAACATCAATTATTTATTTTTGTCAATTTTGTGTTCTATGAACTCTTGTCAAGTGGTACCTTGCTTACGAAATATTGTTCTCTGTAACCCTCACCTCCCTTATTTATCTAAGTGCTGTAAATTGGCCACTCTCTACTATTTTGAAACTTGGGTAGACTTAAATTTATATCTTTAATAATAACAGGTTTCCTATTCGTTGGAGAATTATATTTTATAACCATTGTCAAAATATGTTAAGAATTGTAAAGTTGTTTTTTAGAGTAGACAATAGTTGAGTTATAGAATGATCAAATATTTTAAAATCAATCACGAACGAAAATTATTACAAGTACCGATTCTTCTCCGTTGACGGTAGTATTAAATTTGTACCGACTAGTTTTCAGGGTTCACACAAATTTTATACCTTAAGTTTAAAATTCAGTCTTTTTAATCGGCAGCCTAAAGTATCGCCCGGGGAATTTTGAAGATAGCTTTCGGAAATTCGCCTCTTCTCATCTGGGTCACGAGACAAGTCCGCAACGGGAAAATCTGAGACTAGCGAAAGCGCAGTCTTGCGGTAAGGACAAGAAATAATAACCGTTGGAAGCGAGAACATCTCAGGGTTTGTCTCCTAACGTAGAGGACAACTGCTCTTGGAAAGGACCTGTAACGATACAGGGATACATTGGAAACATCGTGGTCAAAGACACTGTGGGCAGTGTAGGCGCGCGCGGCCAAAAATCACTGTCGCCTTTTAAGCTACCAAAGCTACATTCTAGGCGGGGATCGGGTTCGGCCAGGTCGGACTTTTCCAAGTCCGACTGGCCGCTGGTCTCTAATTTACGTTTCATTTTCTCAGTGTACTCGTCCAAGCCATGCTGAGCCTTATTCAGGCCCCTATGCTGGTAGAAGACTAGAGAAATACGGGTAGGAGACAGCCGGTTGGGAGTTTTAAGAGCTGTAGTAGCATGCAGTTCATGTTTAGCGCACTCGAATAACACGCTGCCATGCTGTAGCGCAATGGACACTCCACCAATTTCCGGATCCTGGAAACACTCCTTGTTGTCGGTATAGGATACGTCGACAACTTTCTGTTTAGGATTCTTCAATTGGTAGGTGTCGATTTCACTGAATGGGAGCGTATTGTTCGTATAAGCGTCATCGAAAGGATTGGAGATACTGTAAGAAGGATAATTGGAGAACTGACCGGCGTAATGATTTAAATGGGGAGTAGCTGGGTTCTGAAAGATACTGGGAGTGTAGTAGTAGTTAGAAGAAGAATAGTAGTCATCCCGCAGATAGCCATTTTGGGAGTAGTGAGCACTGAAAGGATTTGTGGACGGAGAGAAGGGGGTTTTGAAGAAAGAAAAGCGGGGAAGAGTTGGGGTTGGACTGTGAGGGATACTGCCTTCGCTATTTATTACTGGATCGGCTCTATTCGAATACAAAGAATTACTGGAATTACTATTATCAGAGAAGTTATCGTACCTCCAAGTAGACCTGTTTGGGTAATCTAATACTGTGCTTGAGACTTGTCCATTTTGAATTTCGGTGTTACTATTGTAACTTCCTCTGGGTGGATTAATGGCTGGGGTTGGGCTTGCTAAAGAAGACGACGGTCTGGAAGAAGTTTTCCGCCTGCCCCTTTTGCCTCCTCCTTCCTGGTTTTTCCGATTTCGCCGCAGACAAGTTTCAGCAGGAACAGAACAGGTCCGAACCTCGCAAGGATATCTGAAAAAATTGTTTTGTAGCATTTTGAATCGATGAAATCAACTTGATTTTTGCAATAATACGCATATACTTACAGGGTGTAACTTTAAATGAAAAGGGGGATAGTTTCTCAATACGTGTTCTTCAGAATACTTATTAAAAATTTTTTTTAAATTTTTTCAAATAAATAATCGAGTACCAACCGTTTTAAACTGCACTAATACTGTTGTTACCCGTATGAAATTAACAAAACGACAGAGAGCATAACTGCAATAGAAATTATTATATAATAGCAGTTAGCTTTGGTGTGACTTTGCATGTAATTTTAAAGTAAAGTTTAAGTAGTAGATGGTTAATAAACAAACGGTCAACGATAATTCGGCAAAACAAGGATGGTCGAATACGTCACCACCTCATTATATTTACTTTATTTTTCAGTATATCGGTTTACGAGGATGTATCTGTATTTACGATGAAACTTGTGAAAATAAACTTTTGATGTGATTCGAAAGATCAAAAGGTAGCCTCCATTAAAATATAACCCCTAAGAATGTTACACCCTATATATGTATACTAACAAATGGTTTCTAAATGAGAACCGAAAACTGAGAAAGGTAAGTCTCTCTCTCTCTGACTATATATGATGGTCACGTGAAAATTTACCCATCTTTTCTGCATTATTGTTTGAGATATAAAAAAAGACGTAAGAATTAATTGCTTTACAAAGACAATTGAATATCGCATTTTCGAAATGAAAGCATAACTTCTGTAAAGATAAGTATATAATAACTGTTGTTTTTATTTTTAAAAATTAAACATGCTATTTATTTGTATGCCATTACAAAAACTAAAGAGCTTTTCAAAAATATATTATACATAATACTATACAAACAACAAAAACAGTCCGAGACATACCTATTCAGTGATAAAAAATCTGGCAATCCGAGTCTTGATCTACCGTATTTATCTTATTTTTAATGTCTACTCAATGACAAGATCTGCAGAGCTGCAGAACTGCTAAATAATGAAAGAAACAAACAATAATTAAATTTGCATTTTTATAAACATCTGGTGTAATCAATAGAAAGTCATGAACATTTTATAATAAATGCCAACCGCAGTAATCAGCGCCGACATAAGATAGGCTGTAATCGGCATACTCGGCACAGCTAAACAGTGGGCAGTTCAAATTCTCGTTTAATACGTTACCGGCGGAATAAATCGAACATCGTTCGGGTCTGTTTTCCTATGCAAGCGAGCGCACTGCATCCATCAGTCATTATTTTCGCGTGGCAGAGGTCGTTGAATTTCTTGTGTTTGCGACGCCAGTGTAGTTTATAATTATATAATAAAATTTGCTATTTGCCGAAATAAAAATGCAGTTTAAGTTGGGGATTATCTTCTACTGAACAGAGCCGTGGAAAGATTTATAAAAGAAATTTGCCTCTGTGTTTCCGTGTGCGTCTGTGTTATTCGGTACCTACTGATCATGACTAATGGATTTGATTCCGATTCATATTCTTAATAAAACGTGATATATATTATTTGGGAATATCAACGTACGAGCTCAACGTGATTTATTTTTGTCGATGTTCTGTCTTTATTAGGCCTTCCGAATAAGTGGTTAAAATTAATTACTGATCCACCCTGTATAGAAAATGTTTTATTAATTTTAACTATAATTATTGAAATTTTTTGATGAAAAAATTTATATTTACTAACCAAATACCTCGACCAACATGAAATGTGCGTGCTGCAGGCACGAAATAAAGGTTAAATCGACATATGCAGACTTGCTACCTTTCTAGAAATTTTCCTAAAATAAATTTTATTTATTGTTATATTAAGCTTATTTGACTGGCTTCCCAATGGCACAAAATATGCATGGTATTGCATTTAAAAAAGTTAGGCATATAGAAATGTGATCAATTTTATTTGTAATATATACTTTAAAAAAAGTAAAATAATCTCTACAATTTCTCCTTACATCTTTTTTCTTATCTCAATCAATAACGACGCGTGACCGCTCTGTATATATACTTACTTTTCCAGGACTTCTATGGCCCCATTCCCGAGTTTATTGTCCTGAATTTGTCTGCCTCCAAACTCGTCACTATCGTCTACTACGTACAAGGGTAACACATGAAGTTGTTCGTCGGCTGGTTTAGTCAAAGTTCTATGTTTAGTTAACGAAACTACTACGGTGCATCCGTTGATCATATTGTGCAGATCTTTGTGTGCATGTGCGCAAAAATCCACGCAGGCCGTAACTCCCGAAAAGGGGCGACCAGATCCAAATCCCAGGCGACAGTCTGAAGCTATACTTTCAAACAGACATTGATTTTTGAAGGACTGAGGCGCTAAGCAGCGGTACATGGGACTCAAATGGTGAGCCAGCGACTGCAGCTTCTCTTCCACCTACAAAAAGAAAAACTTATAGAATCATTTGGTCAAACCTTAAATTACACTATATGCCTAATTTTTATGAAGCATTTATGGTATGGTCAACCCAGAAAAGTTGAAGTCGATCTGATAAGTAGTTTTTGAAATATACAAGGTTAAATTGGAATTATGCGCTCGCGAGGCGTGACGTCATTGCTTCCTAAACGGTAAGTTCTAAAACGAAACGTTAATCACAGCTAGGTTTTTCAAATAATATAGATAGGTACTTAAGTAATTAATAATCCTAGCCGAGTCCACGTTATACAGTGAAATTTACTACTTCACAAAACAATTGATTTATGCACATCAACATGCTTTATGCAAGGAAGATCTGCAATAACAAACCTTTCTATTTTTTGTTAATATGTATCAGATACTTTCGACGCTGGAAGACAGGTTGGCGTCATATTTACAGATTTTCAAAAGGCTTTCGTCCAAATAAACCATAATATTTTATTAACTAAATTGCGTGTGTTGTTTTTTGGATTCATTAGTCTCAATCTTAAAATCATATATGAAAGATAGACACTTTACTTCTCGTCCATTTTCTCCCACTTCGGGTGTCCCTCAAGGCTCGAATTTGGGACCACTTTTGTTTCTACTTTTTATCAACGATCTTTCAGATGTGGTATTATGTGAACAGATGATTTCAAACTGTATTCAACGATAAATTCTCCTTTGATTGCGATCGGCTTCAGATGAACTTAAACAGTTATGGTGTGATTTAAATCAATTGTTTCTTAACATCTCCAAATATAAGTCAATGCCCCTCCCGTAAAATTAATGTTGCTGCTTATGATTACTGTGTTAATGAATACACTATTGAACGGGTTGAAAGCTTTAAGGATTTGGGAATAACTTTTGACAACAAACTGAATTCCAAGTATGCTCCCACTCGTTGGAATTTTTCTTCTAGAGCTGTTTTTACCGTTGAAACAAAATTGAAAGACTTTCGCAATAATGAGATACATTTCAACACTTTGTATAGCATTTTCTTAGAAGACATTGAAGGAAATATTGACGATGATCCGCCATAAAAGAAAAGGAAAACATCATATAATTTTGAAAGAACTGGTATTCAAATTGAAATTAGATTTTCTGACTTAAATAGTTTGCAATGTTTTGATTTAGTAAACCCTGATACTTTTTCAATATTTTCAAAATTATTCCCGAATGATTTAATGGACAGTTTAATAAAACAATATCCGATGTTTGATAGCGTGTTACTGCGGAATGAACTATGTGTACTGTACTATGATCAACAACTTTTAGGCAGTTCAACATCGCTTCAAGAAATGCTTAGTTTTATTTGAAATAATAAATTAATAAATTGCCTACCTCAAACATACAAACTTTTATCTTTAGTGTCAACAAACAATTCCCGTAACATCAGCTTCTGTAGAACGGTCATTTTCAGCACTTAAGCGTATAAAAACTTTTGCTTGAAATACGATAGCTCAAGATCGCCTGTCAAATATATCTTTTATTTCTATAGAAAAACGATATTTGTCAGAATTTAAAAAAAACAATTAATTTTATGACGAAGTTATTGATTATTTTGCTGGATTACAAAATCGCAGATTGCCATTGATATATAAAAATATTTAATTTGTAATACTTCATTTATTTGCCAAAGATATTTTTATTTTTAATAAATATATATAACCTATATATTATATATACCTATTATATGCATTGTAAATATTAGATTATAATTTTTTGTACTGTTTGTTCTTCTATTCATTGTTGATTTTAAAAAATGGATTTTATTTTGTTTTTTTAAGTAAGAGATATATAAGTCCGTCGATTTTAGATTAAAGGGGACATTCTTTGCTGGTATTTTTGACTTCACCCCAAAATATTTAAATGGCATTGGGGGTTGAGTAATATTTATTTTGAAAGCTCTTACAATTCTCTCTACAACAGACTTTAAATTTTATAATTCCGCCCAATACTTTGAATAAAATTTACATTTATGTTTAGTTGATTACTTATTACTTAGTTGATTAAATGTTCAAACTGATGATCACTCGCTTTCATCCATACAAGAATAAAGATTTTGTTCTAACGTTCGCGCATATTCTGAAGCAGTTTCGGAGTGATTTGACGTCATTCGTCGACGGTTCTTTGACGCAAATCTTACAGCAACGCTGGCTGTGTTTTATAGATATTATTTTTTAGGTATCCCCACAAAAAACAATCAAGGGGCGATAAATCCGGTGATCGTGGAGGCCACTCAATGCTGTCTGTTCTCCCAGTCCAATTCCGTGGTAAACATTGGTCCAAATACTGAAGGACAATTAACGCATAATGCGGAGGAGCACCGTCCTGTTGAAAAATCAAACAATCATACTCTGGAACATTTTCAATAATATCAGTCAAGGCAGGGTTAATGGCGTCTTCCAGTAATTGCAAATACATTTGGCCAGTCAAATTGCCAGGTAGAAAAAAATGACCCACCAGCCGGTCGCCGAAAATTATAGCCCATACATTTAATTTTTCCGGTTATTGTGTATGCTTCGTACTTAATGTAGGATCAAGATGAGCTTGTCCCAAAACTGCAATTTCACTAGCTTCATTAACTATAGGTTTTTCAATTTCTCGTTTTTTATTGGCTACGTTCCCTGTCTCTTGAAATTTCTTTACTAACTCTAGAACATACTTTCTCCTGACATCTCGATCTTGATAAAAGAGCTGAGCTCTGTTCTATTCGCACATTTATTGTTCATAAAGTAAAGCGAAATGATGTCAACTCTTTCCACAATGGAATAAACCATACTGTTTAATTTTCAAAAACGGAATTAAATAAACTACCAACACCAACCAACGCTTCCAAATAATACTAGAAAATAAATGTGGAATCCACCGATTTTATGTTCGTTGTGTGTGTATAGTATTCATTTCTGTTTTTTACAATTGTGTTTTTTTTACGAAAGTGATAACGAATCGCCAAAATCAATATATAACGCAAGAAATACGAAATTGATACCATTAGCGTACTTTTTACTCTTACTAATTGTTTGTACATAAGTTTCAACTTTAAAATCAAAATTCTTAATAAGTATTGGACGGAACTATAAAATTTAAAGTCTATTGTAAAGATAATTGTCAGAGTTTTCAAAATAAATATTAATCAACCCGCAATACCATTTAAATACTTTGGGCTGATGCCTACCCTTGCTTGGGGTTGAAAGTGGAGGAGTCAAAAATACCAGCAAATAATGTCCCCCTTTAATCTAAAATCGACGGGGGTGAGCGTTTTTCTACAATCTTGATGCAGTTCCTGAAAATGGCTCTGTTTCGTTTTCATCTGGCCACCCTGTATAATAAAATTGGAAATAGTTGCGACATATTAAGTGATAGTATGAATATAATTTGTAGTTTAGTACACCACTTGTGATGAGTTGTTAAATGTTCATAGTTATAAAACTAATTTAATGTTTCTTTTTAAATTTGATTATTATTATTATTATTATTATTATTATTATTATTATTATTATTATTATTATTATTATTAAAAATATGTATTTACAAAATTAATAATAAAATGGAATGAAAAAAGAGTTTTAGGTAGTCTAGTAACAAAACAACAAACAAAATAGGTTATATACCTATTACCCAACCTTTTTAAATTTTAGTTAATTTAAAGTTACTGATTATACAAGGGGTGTAAATAAACCTTAACTTTCTTTTTTTGGAAAATATAAAATGTTTAAATATTATTCTAATTAAGATCTTCACTAAAAAGCTACGGAGACAATGCAGTGCAGCTTATATTCAAATTGAGAGACATTTGCAAGTGTCTTTTAACTAAAAGAAAACTCCAGTTTTATACAATAACTATAATAATAATTATGTAGATGTTTACTTCGTAAATCTTATTATTCAAATTTAAATTAAATCCTAATTTCACTTTATTAGAATTTAATAGTTTGATTTCTTTTATTTTGCCACCTTCTAAGACCAAAAATTAAGTATTCTATAAACGGGTAATTATACATGTTATAAGAGGCAGTGACGTCACACAGCGGTTTACGCACGTCCATGTTTTCATTATTATATTTTTTTTCAGTGACCACTAAAATTACAAAATCATTCAGAAAATGTAATAAAAACAATGCTAAATGACCCCATTCTAAACTAATGTTTTGCATGTATTTCAATCACTGACCTCAGTTTCCTGATTTTTCTCCGCCAAACGAAACTTGCGCACTTCCTTCGATCTCGCAAATTTACAGCCGTTATAGTACATCGACCAGGAACAACCGAAAGAGAAACTTGCGCCACAAGTATCCTCGTTCACACCTTGACAAGCGCATGTTCTGGGTTCATTTGTAGCGCACCTTCTCTTAGTCGGTAGTCCAAACTTATTCAATTTATTTGTAAGAAGGGAATACAACTCATCGGCGTTGTTTCTATCTACTCCATCCCACACGACCAAACATACCACGATGAAGGCTGAACGGCAGAAATGTCCTTTGCGATATTTGACCACGACGAGATATTGTTCCTCTGTGTTTTGTCTTCGAATTACCTAAAAATATACATATTATTTAGAGATCTTGTTCCATTCAGAAAGCAGCCATTAAGTAAATCAAGTCATTCATTGATGGACATAAATGTACTTCGAATGAGGTTACTTACCCATTTGGCAATGGGGCAGCCGAGAGCAGTTTTGCCCTCTTTTCCTGTATAACGAATTTTCTCGATTCTGATCGCATTCCCCTTAACGCCTGTTCGACATTCCAAGTCGTACCTCAAACTCTGTAGGCTACTGGCGCATCCTAAATGGGTATAATAAGTTCCCGGTTCTGGAGGCGCGTGGTCCGGAGGAAAGCAGCTACAGTTTGGTATTTCCATGCCCACTTGTTTACTTGAATTTTTCTCAGAAAACGTCTCCTTGATACGCGTCCCAGGCGACATCTGGTTTTCTAGTTGATTTAAAGGACTTCGTTCACATTTGGGAAATTTAAGTGGAGATGTATTGGGAGTCGAATAATTTCTAACTAAAGTCGTATTTTTAAAATTTGGTAAATTAACAGAACTTTTTTCTTCCTTTACGTATGTTGGAAAAGATTTTGAATTGTCAATAAGTTGATTGCGATTATCGGAAATAGGCATTTCAGGAGCTATTCTCGTATTACAGTTCCGATCTTGACCTTCTGAAGGATATTTATATCCATTCAAATTTTGAATTACTCTGTTATTCTTGATCACTTCTGCAGAATTTAAGTGTTTCTTCATATCTTGTTGGGGTGCGTAATAGTTGTTGGTTGAATCCGATCCTTTATATGGATCGTGATAATTCAGTAAACCATTAGGTTTGGCGAATGGAGAAACGACTCGAGAGTGCATTTCATAATTAGATAATCTTTCAAAATTTTCAGGTGAATGATTTTTGGTATAATATCTGAATCTTTGAGGTACACCCATATCGGAACTTTTAAAATTTTGAACGAATTTCTCCGGAATATCATTTTGAAATGGTTTTGATTGTTGTATATCAATATTATTGATAGTATAAGTACTGTCGAGGTGCTCAGATTTTATATTTTGAATCAAATTGGAATTAGATATTCTTTCGGAAGTAGATGTCAGATTAGTTGATGCGCCCATTTGAGAATCGATTTGACGTTGATTGTTCTTGATATTATCAGTGCGTATAATTCTTAAAGGTTGGTAACCGTTCTTCGAATCGTGCACTTCAAACTTACTTGGACCCACGAGATCCAAGTTTTCATGATAATACTGTTGATTTGATGTAAGACTGAGATCTTGTTTTAAGTTTAGGGGGCCACCATCAACGCTTAAGCTTTTCGTTAAGTGATGATGGTGGCTATACCATAAAAAATGACCGGTAGTATTTTGTTCTACTGACTTGGACTCTTCGGATTTAGCTTCTTGCTGCTTATTTAATATCATCGTTTTTATCCGCGTATTTAAGTTCACCTTATCCGCTTGAGAGAAGGTTTTGCCTTCATTGTGCATGGGTTCCACTTTGTTTGGAGACCTGTTTACTTCGTGCATATACTGACCGGTATGTTGTTCGGATGGGTGGTCGTATCTGGGCTCCATTTTGACCTGTTGTTGCTCCCACATAATTTGCCCTTCGTTCTGCCACTGATGGTTTTGTCCGCCGTATTGGTCCTGGCCTGGGTAACCACTAGAGTTGTGTGAAACTAGCTGCGGACTGCTGCTGTTCACTTGCGGATACCCAGGCTGAGCGTTTCCCGAATTCGCATTTACATAGTTAACGGAAGAGTTGGGACTGAAATTGCCCATCGTAGTGAACGGCGTGTTGCCTTGCTGTTGCTGTGGAGGTGGTTGTTGCTGCTGCTGTTGTGCTTGTTGGGAACCCTGCTGATTGAAATTCTGATTTGGAGTCGGAGGATTAATAACGTTATTCACCGATCCTGGTCTAGAATTGCTTCCGGTCTGTGAATTTTCAGTCCCCGTAGGTGTTGTCGGTGGAGGAATAAAGCTCTGTTGACTATTTTGCGGCTGTTGTGCCTGCTGTTGCATGTTATACTCTTGGTACTGCCTATTCCCTCCTGGTTGCTGCTGCTGTTGTTGCGCTGCTGGACTAGGACTAGGGGTATGAGAGTAATTTGAATTCGGTCTTGGGGGTGCTAACTGCTGGTTCGGTGTGCTGGGTGGCCTAGGATTGGTCAACACTTGAACTGCTCCTGTGTAGAAAGTGTTTGTCTCAAATGCGGGTTGTTGGTACGTAGTTTGGTAGATGCCGTTGGGATATTGCTGGTACGTCTCTATAGGCTGACCAGTGGCTGGTATCTGCTGAATGAATTGACCTTGAGCCCATCCTAAAAGAGGAAAGTAGCAACAGTTCTTCAAACTATAGTCTGTTTAGAAATGAAAGAGAGTAAAAAGCTTATTATGTATGCACATCATAAATAAATGTAGTACTGGTGCTTATATTCAATATTTTTATATTATGTATTATCGATATAGATGAGGTGTACTTCTAAAAAAACTTTGTGTGATCGAACCGTACTAAATTGTAGCAGGTAGCTAAAATTTAATTCCCGACAATCCGTCTTTTTCTATGCCGCTTCAATTTCTCGGTTCATTTCTCTTATAAGTAAACAATATAAAAACAGCAAAACATGAGGCAACTTTAAGCATCATAACCGGGTTAAAAGGGTTTTTAGTAGTTCAAAATAAAATTATTAAATATTATTATCAAAATATTTATTTAAATTTAATGAATAGACTTTCATTATATATATATATATATATATGTATTTGAAAATTCAAATTATGGTGAGTAAATGTAGTGTTGTATAAATGTACAATAAAGAAAATAAAAAAGTAGGTATAGGATGAATTTTAACATCTTCTGAATATTCTGATGAATTATCTTCGTCTCCTAGATTGATAACGGTAGGTTCCACAGTAACGTCAATTAAATTATCGAGTTCCCACATTTTCTCATCTTCTTTTTGTACATGATGTATACATCTTTGCCAGTTATCTGCAGTTACTCGTTCCAAGGAATTTTTTAACAAAATTTTCACGGCACTTAATTTAAACGTCATATTATTTCGCGCTACATCTCCTTTTACCTGCGCCCAGACTAATTCGAATGGGTTAAGCTCACAGTGATAACCGTAGTGCCGTTATTTGGCGATTTGTTGGCATTTCATCGATAACATATTTTTTCTGATCTTTATTAAGATTGACAAGTATCAAAAGTTCCCTTTTTACCATATTTGTTTCAAAAGAAATGTTTTTTCCTTATAACCATTGAATTATATCGGCTTTTCTCCAAGCAGTCGTAGGCGTCCGCTCGTTCTGCCGTGAATGGTAACTGGTATTATCCATGATAATTACAGACCCCGGGGGAAATGAAATCCAACTTCTGTGTAAAATATTCTTCGAAAACATCTGCGTTCATGTCTTCGTGATAGTCACCTATATTTTTAGATTCAAATAAAAGTAAACCGCCATCTACAAAACCACTGGCACTACCTATATGTGTCACTATTAATCTTTGCCCTTTCCCTAAAGGTGCCTTGAACCGTGTTGAAAGTACATCCAAAAATGCTTGTCGAAAACTTTTTACATTTTTATCTTGCCATACTTTTGTTACATCCTCGTTGGTCCAAGTTTCGTCTAGATAATAAATATTCCCCCCTTCGTCACGGAATTTTCTAATTGATCTTAAGTAGGATCTTCGCCAACAAATAATTTCATCTTTATCGATAAGAACTGACTTCCTGGTCTGCTTTTCCCAGCAAAAATTCAACTCTCGTAATACGGTCCATAATTTGCTTCTACTGATTTTTGGCAAATTGTAAATCGTTGGCCTCTGAAACTTCACTTAAAATTTTGTTTAGTGTTGGTATTTGTTTTTTAAAATAAAATGAGTGTACTTTTCTGCGAATGACATTTTTGAAGAAATCATCTATAACGACTTTTGACCTCCCTGTACAAATGATTTTGGGGGATTTACAGTATCTTGTGCATTTTTTGTTTCCTTTAAAAGTCTGTAGATAGTCGATTTTCCAATCCCTGTCATTTTGGAAGACTTTTCCACGATGTCGTCAACACTGTTGGTAGGATTTTGGTGTTTCAATGCATTCAATACATTTAATATAATAATCTTCTCATTCTGAGACAGAGCACATATTTTCACGCGTTTAGCAGGTCGACATCTGATACCCAAACATTTTATCCACTGGCACAATAGTCACTAAACACAAGTCGAATTTTACTCTACTGTACTAGCACGTCTTCGTATATTCAGTTCTAAGACTGGATTGATCTGTCACAATACACTGGCTCCTGCCCTATGATGTATTCAGTAAAATATACTAATGTACACCCATTACCTGTTAGCATTAGTGTTACTCGATAATTACCTGAAACAAAATATTACCACGCCCATGGCCGGTTCTTATCTCGGGGTTTTATTACTCTCTTTCATTTTGAAACAGACTATAGTTCATAATTTAGCATACAAATTTATTCGGAAAGCAAAATCTGAAAATGTTTTGTCGTTTGATAATTTAGGTATTTTATATACACTGTTCTTCACTTTTATAACTATTAAATAATTAAAGTAAAAAAAATGTATTCTTACCTTGTGAAGGGTCAGCTTGCCAAACTGGTGCTGGAAATCTATTGGGGTCTGCGTAAAAAGGCATTGGGGCCTAAAAAAGTAAAAAAAAATATATATAAGCAACTAAATTTGATAATATTTCACAAAGAAACACGTTTCAACTAGAGAACTATTTTCAACTACTCTGAGAGACGCAAAAATATTTACGTAATACAATGTCAATGTTTTACTTTTGCTTCAAGAGCGAAATATCTCGTTTTATCGCTTAAAAGATAGATTATAGCATTTATTATTCGATAGACTAATAAAACAGGCATGAATGGATGTGTAAACAATTGGGAAACGAGCTTACTGATAAATAAAGTAGTACTCGACATACATTACAATTCATTATCGAACGCTGAACAATAATACATTTTAAATTATAACATGTCCGTGTGTAGCGATATTTCCATATATATATGTAGATTGTAACCAACGTTTCTGCTAACATACGAGTACATAAAAATGCATAAAATGTGTTGAAAATCAATATATTATTTTGTGAATATATTTAATTCAAATTTGAGTGTGAGGGGTGGTATCTGTTTTACTGTAGCCTTAAAATTTAGACGTATACATAAATCCTTATTCTAAATTATACACAGGATGTCTCATAATAAATTGTACATAGAGTAAGAGCTGATTTGTCACATCACGTAATTTGATTCGCCCAAACTTGCTTAGTCCGAAAGTTAATAGCACCCGAGATACAGGGTGTCAAAATCAAAATCTTATTTTCAATATTTTTAAATAACCTCTAATTGATGTAATTTAGGCATACATTGTAGAGGATGCCATTTATGCCGCCTTTTTGAAGTTTTATAGCTCCTAAATATTTTGTTGAAAATAAGATACCTACAGTGTGCAGCAAAAATATGTGACATATAAAACTTCTAACGGACAGTGTAAGTGGCGCCCTCTACAACGTATTCAAAATTATGAGAAAATTTAAACTTCCCATGTCAAAAAATAAAATTTTGATTTTGGCATCTATAACTCGGTTACTGTCAACTTTTGGACTAAGGTAACGGACACCCTGTATACGTTTACTTAGTTGAGTTAGGCAAGTTTATTAGAAGAATTTGTAGAACAAATTCAAACCAAGAACAAACGTGTTAAACGAGAAATCGATGGTAGAAAATGAGGTAATATCAAAAACAAAGTAGAAGAGAAAAAGAAGAATTATCACACGAAAAGAACCAATTTAAGCAAAAATAGTAAATGTGATTAGAGAAATGAAGATATTTTTTGTTCTAGTCGTGTAAAACAGTTTGTGGACCTTCCAAATGAGCAATGGATTCGGTAAAATCAGTGCCAGAATTGATGGCGTGAATTATGTACTACATATAAAACAGGAAATTTTCAATGTAACTTACATTGGTAGTTGCGCAATCTTGAATTCCTCAGTGCACGCTCTTGGATACTTGGTTATACAAGCGTGCACATTCTTTTAAATATATTTTTTATACGTTTCGTCTGCCTTTTCTAAACTTTTCGAAAATAAAATACTTCTAAAAATATGTATGTATCTTTTGAAGTAAAATGTTTTACTTTGAAACACATCTTAGGTTTGTAATATTGTGTGACCTTACCTTATCATGACGATAAAAAGAGGTATACATAAACATTAAAACAATCGTAACTATAATATTATTTTCGCTTTAAGGAAACATGAACAAGTCACTTTATGAAACCGTATATTCACGGCAGTTTTAAGAGAGACTGCTTGATGTTATAAGTCGAACTATTAGCATATAAAGAGGGAAACCATAAATAAATAAAGTTTCACCAATTTTCACGTGGCGAAAAAGCCGAGCACACGGGGACCGCTTCCTGGAGACAAAATAAACCTTTTGTGGAAGTTTATTTGGCAATTGGGGTTAAGTTGAGACAGGACGAATACGATTTTGTTACCCCAAGGGGGAAAGGGAGCCCCTGACCTGCCTCAACGGTAGGGTAGAACGACCCTTCAGCTATCAGACAGTGATCTCCCCAATCCCCAAATCTCAGCTGATGATGATAACGGCCCCTTTCATTATCAAGGTTAAACTGTGGCGCTTTCCCTCTGGAAAAAAAGGGCGCGAAAGTTAGCAGGTTAATTTCCGGCGAATTGTACAGGGATTGGTTTCCAACTGTTATAAATATTCGACCAATTAAGTTGTGCATGTGCTTTCGGTGTATACAACTTAAGAAGTAGTTGGATGAACATTTCTAACAATTTCAAACTATTCTAACTCTGATGAGGACAGACTTATAGTGTAGCAGCGATCACGCGACAAAGTAATTTCTCTCTTTGAAATAAAAAAGTAAAAGTAGCAAGTTCCTTATAGCGTTTACTCTTCACGATCCCTCAAATATGTATGAGTGACTGAAGATACAAATTCCAAACTTAGTACAGAAAACCTACCCAGTGGCGTCGAGATTGTAATTGTCACAAAAGAGACCTAACGTCAAAATTTTCTATTACATATTTGGATAAACTATCTAAAACTGTTGTGTTCATTATATGAACGTAAAAGGGTAATATATTTTTTGAATTTTTTTCAGTACTAAATTCCTTTTAACTCGAAATTTCTAGTTCACACCCGAAATTTCATTTCGTAATAAGAAAGAAAAATGTTACAAAAGCAAATTCGTGTACAGGGTGTCTGGAAATAATGCGTCAATATTTCAGGGGCAATTCTACACGAAAAATTAATGCCACAAAGTTCTATAACATTTTTTCTCAAAACATAATTAGTAAGAGCTACAGGCGTCAACATTTTTTTTTATGAATTTTAATAACTTCTTTGTGAGTCTACCGATTTTTTTTAATTTTTACACGTACCACTAGCGGTACTTTGTATCCACGTTCTTAATTTGATTCATGTCCTTCAACGCCTAAGAGCCTGAACTGTCCTTGGCCTTCAAATAATTACCTAGAACTTAATTGTTTCAACATTTTTATAAATTTGAATAAAATGTAATTAAAAATAGGTAGTCAAACAATTTTTAAAATCTTGCAATACCACGTTAAAATAACTCGCTTCGGAGAAAAACCATTTTAAATTCACGTAAATGTATTTAACTAGGTATTAAATTAATTATTAGGTATTACTTAAGTAGGTATCCTACTTAAGTTAGTCACATTATTGTTGCTATTGTAATAATTTAAGTTCAGGTAATACCTTCAGAAGAAATGTTCGAAATGCTGCCCTGAACTTCAGTACATAAATTAATTCTTCTTTGAAAGCTCCGACCAACCCTAGAGAATATGCCATTCTGTAATTTTGAAAATTAGTTGAAGAGAGCGGCTGTTCATTTAACGAACGTGAATGTTAAAAGTCGTTTTTCTCAAAAACATCTAATTTTAACGTAATAAGACCTTATTTAAAGAATCTTTAATTGCGTTCCAAATTTATAAAAATTTTCAAATAAAAAAGTTATAAGTCATTATTTGAAGGCCAAGGGCAGTTTAGGCCTTTAGACGTTGGAGATTATGCGTCAAATTAAAAATGTGAATACAAAAGGACACTGTATAAAATTTGAGAAAATCGGTAGACTCACAAAAAAGTTATTAGAAGATTCTTAAAAAAAATTCTTGACGTCCTGTAACACCACTAGTTTTGAGTTTTCGAAAAATATTATAGAGCTTCGCGGCAATCATTTTTGTGAAATATCGACGCATCATTTTCAAACACCCTGTATAAAATTGCATCTTTATTATTACTACTTGTAAGTGAAATTTGTTTGTATGAAATTCTCGTTGCATTTCACTTTTATCTTTATTGACAAAAGTCAGTGTCGGGATATAATAAAGAGAAAAATAATACATATGTAAAAATAAATTTTAAAATTTGCGTTTCTATTATTACATGTCGATGAAATTTGTGTGCTTAAAATTATTAAAATAATACAGGATGCACATCCATAGAAAATAACCTATGCCAATTATGTAGGTAATTCCTTCATTCAAAAATAATATTTATGTCTAATTTCTTATGTTCACTCTCCACTCTCGGCGCAAAAGGCGTGGTCTTCGCATCATCTAAGCGACTTCGCGCATCTTTCCCCGTTCAGAGTTGGTAAATAAATCTGTCCCGCGATAAAAGAGTTTGCTACTTCACGATCGACTCTTTACAGTGCAATAGCTACACTGTGAACATTGCGGGTGTGGAGAAACATACTTATTTTTCGCGCATGGTTTGTAGTTTTTTGCGCGGCGTAAATTCATACTGTGATTCTTACTAGTGTAGAGCGGACTTTATAGTACGCTATTCGCGAAAACTGATATACAGGACGCTCCTTTTAAAAACTTATTTTCGAAAATTGGCAATAATTCGAAAATGGTTAGGTAGATATGAATCAAATTCAGTAAACTTATGTTTTTAAGGGTTGGAAATATGATTTGCAATTAGTTCTAAGATAAATGTATCATTTTGTACAATTTTCGTTAGTTTTCTAATTTTTCACGTCTTTTGAAAGCGGTTTTAAATAATTTTTGTGTTTCACACATTTGTATTAAGGAAAGAAAAAAAAAATACAAAACGTCGAAACTAGTCATTGGTAAAAACAAATGCATGATTGTGAGGTTTATAAGACTTGTTTGACTTCTACTTGGTAGTTCCTATTTTTTTCTAAATGATAGTATCTATGACACGTTGAGGTAAAGTAAATTTCCGCAGATATTTGATTATGGAATTTCTCGACTTTTAACTCCAAATTTTGAGTTAAATTGCAAAATTTAGAGTTTGATAACATTTCGAGTTGGGAGAAAAATTATAGAGCTCAAACACGAAATTGTATGTTCAATTGTGAAATTTTGACTTAGAACACAGAATTTTGAATTGAAACAAGAAATTTCGAATTCGAGTACTAAACTTCGAAATGCAACATGAAATTTTGATTTTGAACTCAATATAAAAAATATGTGTTTTTTCTATGTTTTCGTATCATTTTATGTACCTATAGTTATACTTTCAAGTATTATTTAAATATAGGTAAAAAAATACAAAAAACTTACCATTGGTTGTTGTTGGACGGGCATAGGCTGCTGAACTGTGGCCGGTTGCGGACTAGGTCTGGAAGGAGGTTGGGACGGCACCACTGCCGTGGTATTCGTCTCGGAGGGTATGATGCTAGTGGGTGCTACGCCGCCACTGGGTTTCCGTCCACGGTAGCTCTGCAACCGCCAAAATTATGATTATTCGTCTTGACGTTTCAAAGCACCTCTTAACTCGACGATAATGGCAGTTATAATGAATAGGGAGACTTCAGACTCGATAATGTGTATAATGATTCTGCAAGTAACCGTGGAAGTAGGGGGTGGCAAGTCAGGTAGCCAAAAGTGTGTGTAAACTGATACAGATAGATTCGTACGTTAGATTCTTCTTTGTTGAAACACGTTTATGTTATACATTTAATTTAAAAGTATTTACGCATAGATATGCGTTTTATTTTTGATTAGTTATTATTTTGCTGTTGAGCAACTAACATGATAGTAGTAGATAATAATTTATGTTTGTCAATCTAGAGAAAATAAATATTCTAGTGTGATTTGTACACATTGTTAAAAGAAAAGGATTTGTATATTACAAAAAGATCTCTGCACTAAATTATACTATACTATTTGCCTCTGTATATTTTAAATAATCTATTAGAAGAGCGCGAGACGACAAAAATGGCGCCAAATTTAAGAAACGATGCAGGAAGAGAATACGATATCAAGCAACTTTCCACGTACATATTGTGACCACGCGGATAGATATTGAAAACCATTATTGTTCTATTTATAAGCAGACTATATCCCACACGTAAAGCAACACTTATCAGGGCTTATCGCAATTCCCAAATACCATTAAATAATCAAAATCTACCTCATTGCCGCTTTCCAATCGATCAGATCCCGTACAATTCTTACGTAACCGAATATGCACGTGAAAAAAAATTCAGGTAGGTATATACAAAAGCTACCACATCATTATATTATACATACACAAGCTTATTTATTACTTTCGTACCTGTTTGAAGGTCTCTAAGTCTACTCCTGGATCTGTCTCAAAGTAATATTCGCTCGATCACGAGAGACCGAAAATAATTTCTTTTACCTAACTCTACCTATTTAGAATAGCTTAGAATTGGGCATGGTATAATTTCTAAAAGTAGCTAATTTAAATAAAAACGTCGATAATAAACTAATGAACACATTCGGTTGCAAAACAAAGCTCGACTATACAACCCAGCACGTATATAATACGAGCATGGTACTAAAATATTGTTAGTTTCCCCTACTTTGATGGATTATAGCATCGCGTTGTTATAAAAAACGTGCAGCGCTCGAGCTGCAGCCATTTTTCGAATGAAATCGAGTGATCCTACGTAAAACGTATGTCTGTGATTAAAATGACGTATTCGTGGCGCCACGACCACAAGCGAGCAGGCACGGATTACAAACACTTTCAGTGGAAATGGAAATGTTAATAATTGTAAAATCGATGCTTTCATCGAAACTTGTTCTAATGTCTGAGCAACTCGAAATAATCAGACTTCAATGTAGCAAAAAACATAACATAGATAGATTCCCTCAACCAACAAAGCCGGCTTGTATAGCTGGTTGCAGAGTTATAGTACAGTCACAGAGTAATCTGTGGTACAGTCGCGACGCTCTAATCCCTAATCATACACACTATCCTTGTTTATGTAGATAAACAAGGGCACTATGCATAAACGAACCATGAACATTTTAGCAACTAATGGAAGTAGCTGTAATAAAATGGCTACTAGATCTAAAAATAATCGTTAACAAAAATTGATAAATTTACTACTTTAAAATAATCGTTATACTCTTTATTTATAGAAATATATACATATATCATTGTTAGTATGATTTTTAGGCAACAAGATGAGTAGCTGCCTAAATATTCACTTTACGGTTTTATAGATAATATTGTGAAAGTCGGTTCTTCGTAATATAAGGAACTAATGCAGTATTGTTTTTCTAAATATTTTATAAACCACCCTCTGTTCACCCCGCGGCATTT
The DNA here is from genome assembly GCA_025584915.1 of Monochamus saltuarius. Lineage (NCBI taxonomy): Eukaryota > Metazoa > Arthropoda > Insecta > Coleoptera > Cerambycidae > Monochamus > Monochamus saltuarius. The sequence goes on along the minus strand of CM046723.1, from coordinate 19,566,915 downwards.
CCAATCAAAATTCCGATAGGGGTGCGAATTAAATTTCGCCAATGGTCGACGTTCCATCGCGCTGCCGCGACAAATTTTATATTCGGACCGCAAGCAGGCATGTTATTAAAAAAAAACTCCGTCATCTCACGCCGATAGTATAATTTTGTCATAGCTGTACGAAGCGTAATTGCAAATTTCGAAGTGGTCCGCGCAGGCGCACGTCAATAATCAATATCATCCACCTTTACTCGAGGGATGAACATCACAAATGCGCATCCGAGAGCTGCTTTCGCTGCTGCCCTATTGCCAGTGCAGCGACTTTCACTGCCGCGTCGATTTTGCGACATTGCAGGCGATAACGCGACCATATTTCCGAAACTTTTCGCTCGCACTTTCCGAATAGGTCATTCATGTTTGATTTCATCACTGCCGAAAAGAAAACATGAAAAATAGTCATAAAATTATGTAAAAAACGGTTAATAATCACTTTATTTGTTTTTTTAATATAGTTGCTTACAAAGCATCACAAGTTTCCATTGTATGTTATCAATTTTTGGTCATAAAATGAATAAAATTACATTTTCCTTCAAAAGTGATACCATACATACCTACATATGACTTGATACTGTATTATCAAGTACACCATCAAGTAGATATATATGTTTTACTAAAGCAAAAATATATTTCTATTTCTAGTTTATTATTTGTGAACAATACATTAGTATATATAAAATGAAAATAGTCTCTACGTAAATTATGTTGTTGTTGACAGATATTTATTTAGTTATTTGCGCCTTGTAAGGAAAACATTGAAAAAATAACAATATCTATAACTTTTAATTATGTACTTATAATGGTTTTAAGTGAAAAACCTACCGCTCCGCCTCTGCCTTTCCCCCTCCCTCTCCTAGATTCACCTCGAAGGAAACCGTCTTGGTACAGATTCTAAAACAAAAATAAAAAAGAAAAATAAATGAAAAGAAAATAAAAACAAAACGAATATTTTTTCAGAAATATTAACGCATTGAAAAATTCAAAAAAAAATTAAAAAATGACGCCATTATTAGAGGATGCAAATATATTATATATTTTGCAATCCTTGGCATATGTTTATATAAAATATGTTCAGTCATAACAAATCTTAAATAGGTACCTATTATATTTAGTAGACGTCATTTTTCAATTTCGACTAGTTTTTGACTATTTCAGTTTGAATTCAATACAAACGTTAATTTAATTTTTGCATTGTACAACGTTACGTATCAGATGCAATTGTACCTACATAATATACTAGGTATCACATTAATTTAAAAAAAATCAAGTGCAGTTAAAGAATGGTAGAAAATAATAATTATAATATTTTGTCCTCACTGTAAAGTTTCAATATCGTGACTAATTCATAATGATTTTTAATTTCAATAATATTATTGACAATTTAGAAAACAAATACTAATTTAAATTAAATATGATTAAAATAAATCAAATGGAACATGACTAGGTACGTAAAATATACAGGCAAATTTTTAAACCAAACAAACTCCAACTAAAATAATTAACAAATAACTGAAATTAAGGTATTTCACAAAACATTTTCAAAGATTAGGTACCTATATGTATAGATCACTGTTTCTCGTTCTAGTATTTAATGATTTTCTTGTTGCTTTCACAATAAAAAGCAATCGGCGACTGGCGTCGCGTACAGTGGCGCACCGTTGGGGGCAGACTCCCCCCTCCCAGAGACTAAGAGAAAAAATAAAAATCAATTGCTGTTATCCTTCTTGTATCAAGTTCTAAGAAGTTGGTAGTTCATTCCTACAAGAAATACCGCTGTTAACATCATCATTGAAATGATAAAAAAGCAGAAAAAAAATTCGACCGCAATATCGAATTACCTGCAGCAATTTTGAAGAAACTTAATACAAATAGAATTTTTCGGTGCGCCTCTGCATCGTGATGTCGATTCCTACGTTATTCAATCGCAAAAAAAGCCTTCAATAGATTTTATAAAACTTCAGCATTTCAGCTACCACTAAAATATAGTTTTAATGCATTTATTTTAATAAAAATAATAGTTATTTCAAAATACTATCACTAATATAAATCTAATACAATAGGACAGATATAACTTTTGAATGCATATGCATTTTGCGCCTAAAATTCTCTTCCTGCGACACACTACTTCCTGCCTACCAACTCAATATGGTTGGTTTGCCAGCGCCACGATGAGCGTCCTGCACTGGGGGCGGAACCTTTGATTTTATCGAGTAGGGATTTCAGATATACACTGATGAAAATGGATGGAAACTTCTATGTTTTGCTCTTTTCACATAAAAATCGAGTATCTATATGCCTTTTTACGTAATAAAATTAGGAATTTTCAGAAATAATATGATAATATAGTGTACTACATTGAAAGCATTTAATTTTACTCAATTTCTTATAAAACTTTACAGAACTTTTTTCATTTGATTTCTATTGCACAAGCGCAAAGGCACATCAACCTCAAACCTAACCCTTTTTAGTTGTGTTAAGGTGTGGTAGAGAAACATGTACTGTTCATTAATAAGGATTTTTTGTGGGATATTCGTAAAAGGGTAAGTATAAGATTATATTATGTTACGTGTGAACTTGCAGCTTATTCTAATTTAAATGTTATACAATTCATAACTATAATACTATAACTGAAACGTTATTTACATGCTTGAATCAAAATAGTGCCACTACCTGTGTCTCTAAATCATAGAGCAATTTCAAACAAAACATTTATCTTCGTGGCAGTTAAAATAGTAATAATTTTCAACATCTATTAACAGTTGTAGTTTGTAGTTACGTTAATTGTAAATTTACTGCTACGCTACAAATTTTAGCTAAACATATTTATTTTCACACAAATACACGTATATCTACAAATATTTACAATATAAGGATAGATGGATAAATTCCACCAAAAAATCATCCTACACAGAAGTTATTTCTGCCCCTGACAAGGCCTTCTTAACTATTTAGAAATAAAAATGTAACTTGCATGATACATAGCAATGAAAAGACGATCACGTCTACATTGTATTTAAAAAACTGTATTCGATGTTTTGGCGCATGCGCCAGGAATGATATTAATAATTTTAAATGAATATACATTATATTATTATTCTTATGCCAGGTTTGATAATTGCATAAAACTGATGAAGCATAGACGATGCTTGTATTTGTATATAGTAATGATATATAATATCTACTTAGTAATAATATATAATAGGTACTTACTAACAATTTTTACGAATGTGAAAGAACTGTTTAAAAGACGTAATTTTGAAAAATAAAACATTGATATAATGCGAAAACTAAAATGTAAGGAACTAAACGGCTGGCCTTCAAATACACCTAAATTTCAGGATGAGACGATGTAGAGGTAGATATTATCGATAAAGTTCCTCAATAAAATAGTAGCATAGATAATAATGGAGGCAGAATTCTGCGAAACGCGATAGCGTATACTTTGCGCCGCGTTCAAAAAATAACCGGGTTTAATGACCTTTGTCATCCACCCCTTGTGTTTGGGATCCGGTTTTCTAGATCCTTCCCATTCAGCCATTTCGTAATAAGAAAAGGACGAAATGCGGGCTCCATACCAAAGTAGGTACACAAAATGGTTTATTAAATTTACATGTAAATATGGAGGTGTAAGGTTCTTCATAAAGAATTCTTTGAGAAGAATATGTATAAATATATATTACAGAAACTGTGCAATTCATTATTTGCACCTTTTATAGAAATTAAATAATAATACGGAAGGTCTAGCGAAACTAGAAGGACTAGACAAATCATGATACAATTCAGAAATATTATATGTATTACGGAATTATTCTATGCCTTCTGTACTTTAATTTCGATATTACTAAAAATACTACCGACTTCTCCTGCATCTTAAAGTGGAAAAAGTCCAAAATATCACCAAATAATTCCATTCATTTAAATATAATTTACTCCCGGGGAAACAAATCTCTTTTGGTGTAATGATCACTTTACTGTCAAAAATAAATTGATCTATTTCGCAACATAATTTTATTTTTTTGAGGAATATTTGTTATTCCATGTTCCTAAATACTTTATTCAAATCTGTATAAAAATAACGCTTCAAAATAAAACATGTTTTTTGATTGAAATGAATATGTATTTTGAATCAAATAACGCGTTTATTTAATTCAGAGATGCATATTTATAATAATTGAGGAATGTGGAGAAGGAAAATATGTAATACTTTAATTCTTTTTGTAAAGTCTTTAAGTGAGCATTTATTAGGTTATATAATCTTTTCGGATGGTCTCCTATAAACAAAAAATAATTGTTAATACGTAGCCACTACATGTAGCTGTGCTAGATTTCGCGTATTCAGGTATGTCGGGTTTGATAGACATAAACAGCCAGAACTAGTCGTCAATTAACTCATCACTCACCTATGGCGTTCTGATTAGAGCTAATAAGTTTGAAAGCGGTATATGTTGACTATTTGTTACAGATTTTTCAGGTGTAATTGTATGCTGATCGGGGTATTAATCCGCAGTTGTTTCCTGAGATTTCTGAACAATAAGTTGCTGACCTAAATATAAGTAGTGGAAACAAAATCTTGAAATGTATAAATAATATTTTATCATAGAATATAATTATTAAATCATCACCAGAGCTGTATTATTGAAAAGGAAATAATGTTTCTTAATGGAAACAAAATTACACAAAATAACTGTAGTTTTGCTATTTCATAAATTGATTTGGTATTGATGGATTTGTAAACAGTTTTGTTTAAATACCTCCAGAACGCTTCTACTTAGAAAAACAAAAACTGGTACGCTTGTTTAGCCTTCAGAGATGAATCGATTCCATCAATTACGAATTTCTAGTACCGCTCATAGGCGTCCGTTTTGGGTAGGTCAACAGTTATTTTAACGCATAACTTTTTTGTCTTTAACTTTTAAGCATTTGTGACACTAGATTATTAAATTTTCAGGTATTCTAGTACTAAAAGGTACACTTACTTTAAGTCATTAGGATACACCGTTTTCTATAAAAATGGTTTTGAAAATTTTTCGTTAATAATCTAGTGTCACAAATGCTTAAAAGTTAAATACAAAGAAGTTGACCTACCCAAAACGGACGGTTATGATCGGTACTAGAAATTCGCATTTCTAAGTAGAAGCGTTCTGGAGGTATTTAAACAAAACTATTTACAAGGCGCCATCTTCAAAGAGCTCTAATTCCCTTAGGAAGCATTTTTGGACTAGGTGAATTGGGTTAAATTGTCTTAAAATTATCTGAGGAATCTCCGGTCTTCGTTTGTCAGGAGAGTTTCTGGACACCCTGTATAGCAAACTATTTTCTGTTTATAAAAACTAAAGAGTAAACATTTCCATCATGTAAGTGTTAATTGATGTCAAAGTTATTTCTTTTCTTTAATTTAAAAACCATTTATGATTCATGTTCCATTATTTTTTAATGAGATTGAGCAAGCACCCAGATTTTTCCGACATCGAATTTTGGAAGAGTACTTTTTTGTGTAAAAATCCTTAGCGTTTTCATTGTTACTATGACATCAAAAAAAATGTACACACAAAATTTCGGGTATTTTTGAAGAACTATCTCCCTTGTTTTATCCGCCCCTAAATAAACTATTGATTTCTCTTTAGATTTTTAAAAAGAGCATAAAAAATCATTAATTTATCTCTATGCGTTTGGGAATTAGTAATTAAAAACCATCATCAAGAACTAACCTTTCATATACAGACTTTTGATTCTGAGATCTAGAAAACGCAGTAAAACTTAAGCATCACCCTGTATATGCATATTAAATAGCCATTTTGTCACGGCAAATAAAACCGAACCTTCACAAAAATATAAACATTAGATGAGATAAACGTCTGCGGATCTCCGTTTGTGAATATACTTATATGTACGAGTATATGCCATATTGGGTGCAAGCGGTAGAAAACCGCCCGTCTGCCTATATATCCGGTAGCCGACTAACCAGGTGCGCTCGATTTTCCAGGGCTGTCCATTCATACACTTACTATAAACTTATACCAACACTATTCATAGGTAGCGACAAAGTGTATGTATTTGTTCACGACGGTTATAGCGTGGCAAACGTTATAATTCCATAAAAATGATTAAAAGAGAAAAATATAAAGGTGAATTTCTACGTTGATCACCGTATCCCTGCCATTGTTTAATGCGAGCGTCAATTGGCTGATTTAACTCTAAGATTATATCTAGACTTGTTTATCAATAGCCACTTGCGTTGAACGACATAATATGGACGCAATCTATGTTGATTAACCTTAAATTTGCAAAATGTATTACCTTCATAAAATTTTGACATCTTTTCACTAGGTATTGGAATATATATAATATATAAAGCTGTTTACGGTATTTTTGGACCCAGAGCTCCAATATTTTCCTCCACTCCATTCTGTTCTCCGCCTCTCCTTTCCAATCCATTACATTTTTCTCCCTTAGATCTATTGCCACTGCCTCTCTCCATTGCTTCTTTGGTCTCTCCTTTTCTTATAGCTAGGTTTACTCCCTACAATTTTTTTAACTGTTCTTTCATCTTCCATACGTTCTAGATGCCCTAGCCACTGCAGTCTTCTGGCTTTTACAACTTTGTGTATTTTTGGTGCCTGGTACATTGTATATATTTCCTCATTATTTCTCCTTACATAACCTTCCTCCGTCTTCTTTCCCTCTAGAATTATTCTTAATATCTTCCTTTTCCACCTCAATAGGTTTTCTCTTGACTTCTTATTGACGACCCAGGTTTCACTGCCATACAGCACTGTCGGCCTCAAAATTGTTTTATACATTCTAAATGTTATTCGTCTGGACAATTTTTTTGATTTTAGTAAGTAGTTGACTGCTGCCGAACTTCTGTTTGCTTTAATTTTTCTCCTATTAATTTCTTGCTCCTCATCACACTTATCTGTTATCAGCGCCCCCAAATACAGATATTCTTGAACTTCTTCAAACTCCATCTCTCCATGCTGCGTTCTCAATTTGAAATTGATATCTTTTTTTTGTTCTCCTATTCTCAAAACCTTACTTTTCTCTAGATTTATTCCCTACTATCTAGGTATTGGGATACAGGCGGAAAATGATTTATATCAATTCAGTGCAAAGCTAAAACTACAATTTGCTGACAATAGTATAGTTGCGGCAAGAATTCAGACCAATTACGCCACGGCTGACGTAACGCAATTGTTTTTATTATCAACATAATTTTCGATACTTTATTGCGTTAAAAATAATACATTTTTATAATTTAGTGCAATATATAGTGCAAAGATATAGTTTAATTATTCTCAGTTGCAGTTTCTTAAACATTTTGATAAAAATATAATTTAATTATTCATTTGTTCGTGTGACGTAAGTCGTCTGAATTCTTGCCGTAACTATACCATGGTTTAAATCATTATGAACCGCTTTTTGGTCGTTCCGACATATTCTTAATTGTATCAATGACATTATACCTTATCGATATTTCAGAATTAGCATCCCCTAAATCTATAAGCAGCCTCTTTTGGACAGCCCTGGTGGTAAACACGTGGTTCATGTAACGTTGACAGCTGCTGAAACCCCACCCACCACCGTTTTAAACTCCGTTATACCAAGGATGTAGGTATCTACGTTATAAATTGTCGGCCAATATCTATCAAATTTAAATGCTATATAAATGCTATCGTTGGATATTTTTTATGCTGATTGGTAAAATTACTAATATTAAAATGTATTAAATTTTAATTCAACGAATAGATATTGAAAAACATACAGGCTGTTTTACGGCGACCCATTAGAATATTTCAGAGACTACTTTGATTTCAATTTAGAAAATTTAGGCTTTGGGGTTTTTGGAAGTGTTCTCTTTAAATAAAATAATACTATTCTTGTAGCACTTCCGGTTTGGATTTTACGCGTAATTTTAAGGGGACATTTACCAAGCTTCATTTTATCTATCTATTACAATTCTACCAAAAAAGTTGCTTTTCGACAGCTTAATTAAAATTGCCTACTTTTTGCAATGTGCATGCTGAAGTTTTGAAATTTAAAAGAGAAAATGGGGAAATGTCTAGTATTTGTTGCAGATTTTTAAAAAATTAATTTTACAAAGATTGGAAATATTTATTGCCGAATTTGCTTGACATCAAACCGTCAAAACTTATTTTTTCTTAATGGAATACCCTGTATATTTGATCAAAAACTGTTGTAGAATTTTAACCTCTATTCATCCGTATCACTTTGCTCTATATATATATCTCTTTTAATTTTTCTATGAATGATGGTTCTTGTAATAAGTAATTAAAAAGATCCAATTTCTTGCGATGATGTCTGTGAAATTGCTATCAAACTTAAAAACAGAACAACTAATATGTCATAAGTTTGCTTGGTTGTTTTCTTTGCTAGCAATTTCACAGCTTTCTTCGCAACAAATTGGATAATTTTAATTACTTACCACAAAAACTGTCAATGACAGAAAAATTAAAATATATAGGCATAGGAAAGTGTGATATTTATTTATTTATTAACGGGATTAACCCATTTTTAAAATTTAAAAAAATATTTATAAGCAATACATATTATCTTAAGAACAATTAATTAGACCAACAAACAATGGTATAATCCGTAATACCACAAATGATTTTGATTGCCTAGTAGTACTCAACGAAACATGTAAACCTATTAGTGACAATAATTTAGAGCAATTTACAAACGTATGAATGATTTTAAATAAAAATACCAAAGAGATCTGTGACCTACGAGAGTTTACGAGACTTAAACTGTTCAGTCAAACAATATGGCTTAAATCATCATAATTAGACTCCCCAACTACAAAGCCTAGTCTAAAGGCACACTTTCGTAAAAACTTTCTCTGGACGTTTTCGATCTGATTTGTATATGTTTTATAGTAAGGATCCCAGATAAGGCTACCATATTCCAAAATAGATCTCACCATAGCGCACAATACAGCATTTTAAGCGATTGAATAGAAAAATTTGGAGATGATCTCACTATAAATCTCAACATCTTTAGCGCTTTTAACATAACATTATTAACATGATAATTAAAACACAACGTATTGTCATTGTTAATATGGATAGATAGAAGGTAAAATTTTACAGTTTTTGATTAGATATACGGGGTGTTCCATTTAGGAAAACCAAGTTGTGCTGGTTCGAAGTTAAACAAATTCGACAATAAATTTTTATCACCCGGTGTAAAATTAAACTCTTTTTAGAATATCTGCAACAAATAATAGGCATTAGGTTATTGAACAGCAACTTTTTTTAATAGAATTGAAATATCTCGAAGACGATTAGATAGATATGAGGAAGCTTGTTAAAATTCCTTTAAAATTACTCGTAGAATAATGCAAAAATATACAGATTGTGTGATTTAAAGCCTCAAAGTCTCAAAGTTTCAAAATTGAAATGGAAGTAAGTAAGTAAGTAAGACAGCCTGTATAAAACACACACGTGAGAGCAGAAAACCAACGATAATTTAAATTGGACCTAGAGGATGTATCTAATTCTTATTATAATGAATAACAATTTTACAAAATAAATTAAATATGTATTTAACAATAATTGTAAATTTTTATAGCAAATATTATACGTTGCTTCGAGTAATGTATTTACGAGGCACTAACATAATGTGGAAGTAATTTTAAAACGTGTAAGCAATTCTTCCTTGATAAGAATCTGATTCTATTACTCCCCAAAATAGGAATTCACGTACCTGGTGCTTGTTCTAGATAAGTACTTTCAAACATCTGGCGGTCTACGTTAAATTATTTATGAATTTTACAAAATTTTACATGTTGTGTAGATATAGGTCGACGTTTATAAAACTTCCTCGAAAAAATACTTTTCAGTTTACGTCATAAAAGTGGCTTCACTGTTACTGTTAATTGTCTAAATCTATCTAAAACTATCTGTGAGTATCTGAACTGACCTAATAATAAATCAGGTATACGTCATTAATACCTAAATTAAGATGCAGATAGTTATAATGTCCTGAGACATCCCCCTTACCAATTCTTTTCAGTTTCTAAAATAAACCACCTATCAGTATGCGCCGTACGACAGAGGCAAATATATTTTTTACACTGTCTCCTTTAAATAGAAACAAATGAACGTTAAGTGGCGTACATTGGTTATTTTTGATTCCACATGTTGCACGTCCCTCAAAAAAGGGTTGGCTATGCAGAAATATAAATGGATGCGCGTACTAGAGGGGATGCGGAAAACTGCTACTGATAGCTAATTCTTGGGGCCACATCATTTTCTTTACAAAATAAATTTGACGTCCTGAATACTTTGATCATTATTACAAAACGAAAACTGAAGCATTCATCTCAGATGTTTGTTGATACGTTTCAATTTCAAAAGCAATTTAATATTATAATTATTCTGCAATATTATACTTAGTGTTTCAAAAAACGGTTACAACATTATACATAGTGTTGAAAAAAACTGTTACAATTTGGGACATAGAGGAAGTTAAGACATGAAAATATGAGGTAGGAACTCCTGTACAAAAATGTGCCTTTTTGCTAAAAATTTTATCGGATTATATCTATTATTACCTCGTTTACATGTAGATATATGATCTCTGTACATAAATTAATTACATTTTATTTCTGGCCAATCTACAATAACCAAGATTATGTGTCGCACAATTTAGGGTAAATACTATGGATAAGATTGGCCAAATTGATATCATTTTACAGATCTATCTAATGTTTTTAATAGGGTTATTTATGAGTGTTTGTTACATAAATTATCCGGCTTTGGATATACATTGGATTTTCTTAAGTTTTTTTAATTCATATTTAAGCATTAAAACTCTAATGTTCAGTATAAATTAATTAACATAGTTACGCCACAGGGGTTACGCAGGAATCGGTACATAGTCCTCTCTTATTTACAATATTTATAAATGATATATTTAATAGCATTCAAACACATGCCCTCTTATATGCTGATGATTTCAAATTCTTTGCAAATGTTGATTCTCTTCAAAACTGTTACTATTTACTTGATACATAGTGATTTTCCGGGTTGTTGTGCCGTGACCTCGGTAACTAGTAGCTACCAGAAACAGAGTTAAAATGCACATCCCTAGCATTAGCCGGGATTCTTTTACCTACCCGGTTGTTCTCGGGCTAGGCTCTGTGAGGACAGGCCCGCTATCGGTGTCTCTGGACCCGTCCATATATTGCCGCGGCTGCTCAGTCGCGGTGAAGCTTTTGTAGAGTCACCACTGAAGATGCCGACAGTGAAGAGCGGCGGTACGTTTGGAAGCATGGGATGCGACCAGTTACAACGGCGGCTACGGAACGCCTCGGATGACCACCCACCATTATCCGAGGAACGGTTCCGACCGTATCAGTCGTAATACCAACAATAGGAACCGAAATCAATATATGGACGGGCCCAGAGACACCCATAGCGGGTCTGTCCCCACAGAGCCTAGCCCGAGAACAACCAGGGCAAGTAATAGAATCCCGGCTAATGCTAGGGATGTGCATTTTAACTCTGTTTCTGGTAGCTACCAGTTACCGAGGTCACGGCACAACAACCCGGAAAATCTCTATGTATCAAATTACATCACTGGCCGTGAAAGCCTAAAAACCACTGTTACTATTTACAACAGGAATTGTTAAAAATTAACTGGTACCACACTAACAAATTACCGTTAAATTTATCTAAGGGTAAAGTTGTGAGTTTTATTAAGAAAATTAATATTATTCGGTATCATACTACTATCCTATAATAATTTTTGAAGTTGATAATGTAACAGTTTAGAAATAATTACTGAAATCCCATATTTAACTTCTTACTTGGCAGCCCTGTATTGATAAGGACGCGATATGTTTATGAAGTACTGACATCAGTTTTACTCCCCCTAAATGTTCTATTATTTTTTGTCATTATTTTCTGGACAGCCTGTATAGTGTATAATGCATCATTAAATAGATGTGCACAGCTTAAGTATTTATAGGCGTAATTTTTGACAAAATTAAATATTCTACGATAATTGTAATTTTGTGTTTGTTCCTGCCCTGTAATTGGATTCGTATCTGAGCAGCAGTATAAATAAATAAATCGTATTAGAAAAATGTCCGAAATGTTGGTATATTTTTCTCCTAATAACATTATTATTACCATTGCGGCAGGTTCGTAAGACCGATCAAACCATCGCTTAGCCTTCTGCAGTGAGTGGTCGTCAGCTAGATCTGGAGCTCCAGTGGGTATATGACAACCCTTTCGGGGAGGCGTCCAACACGTGTCAACGGCGTCTAAGAATAACCATTGTGTGCGTCACATCGAATCCCGTAACCCAAATAAAAGCGACCTTCGAGCCCGTCTGGAGCGGGCCGGCCACCCTCCATCGCCTGAATCCCTTCGGCTGAAGAGGGCGAGATTTCCCGGAACCGGCGGCCGCAGAGTCATATCCCCTGGCGGCTACTCGATGCCAGCGCAGGACCGCACTTTAGCCAAGGAGAAACATAACGTAAGCTCAGTATTACGTCAATATTTTTGGATATGATAACATTTTCTTTCAGGAACAAGTTTTGTAAAAATATTGAAAGTTTGAGCTGGCAGAGACAGTACTCGTCACTTAACTTTCGATATTTTTATATGGTATAAGAAGAAAATCTAATAATATAGTTGCGGCAAGAGTTCAAACGACTTACATCATACAAAAAATGAATAATTCATTATATTTTCATCAAAATGTTCAAGAAACTGCAACTGAGAATAACGAAACTAGGTATAGTCGCGGTAAGAATTCAGACGTCTTACGTCCATGGCTGACGTTACGCAATTGTTTTTATTGTCAATATAATTTTCGATATTTGGTCGCATTTTGCAATTTAATGCAATATATAATGTAAACATTTAGTGTAGTATATAGTTTTATTATTCTCAGTTGCAGTTTCTTAAATATTTTGATGAAACTATAACAAAGTATTAATTTGTTCGTATGACGTAAGCCGTCTGAATTCTTACCGCGACTATATATATTAGGCTAAATGTTTGCACTATATATTACACTAACTTACAAAAAATGATTATTTTTAACTCGACAAACTATCGAAGATTATGTTGACAATAAAATATTTCAGTGATGTTAGCCGTGACGTAAGTCGTCTAAATCCTTGCCGTCACTAAACGTGGTATTTCATGAATTGAGGAAGTAGAAAACAAAAGAGAATCGAAGAAAATAAAGTAGAAAACGCACTAGGCGGTCGCGGATTAGGCGCGCCGCGCACCAGGCTAGTCGTACTCGTCTAGTGAAGTATCTTCTAATACTTTAAATGTACATGATTGCATTGAGGAATTTCGACCAGTCGCGTCAAATAAAGGAGCTAAACAGCTTGACAGCTAAATAGTACAGTAGAACAAGGCGAAAGTGCTCATAAAATGGCATATGCAATTGATTTTTTAAGACCGTGGTCAGCTGGGCACAGAACGGTCCGCGATGCGTCTAGACCACGAACCTCGTAGTGCGTTCTCTCCTTAATAGGTATCGATAAAGAGGTCAGCGTAAATTTATCAAAAAGATAATAAGTCTTTGAAATGGGTGTAATAATAGCTTTATTAAAATGTAGGTTTACACTAGAATTTCCCGAATCATAGTTTGGTTGAAAGGTGGTGGAAACAGAGTTAGGTAAAAGGTATTATTAATTTTATTTAATTAAATACTTATTAACCTATTCACTGTGGTGACATTTTTAACTGGAAGAGTAGGCTTTGGAAATTTTATTACAATTTATTTCCATGCTATATTTCGTTTGTAATATTCGTTGTCAACTCATCACTATCAAGTTTATTTGCAAACACCTGGTTTTAAATAATCTGGTATTGAAAGATCCGGAGATCTTCCTGGTCATGAAATGGTACCATTCCTAGAAATCTTGGAAAGGGCTGTTTTAAAATAACCATTCTTGCTGTATGTGTAGTTGCGCTACTACTGAAACCAGTAAAATTCAACTTTGCGGCAAAAAGAGTCTGCAGCATTTGAACGTAGCCCATAGCAGTAACCATTACCGTCTGATCATTTTCCTAAAACTAAAAAATTATAAAGTCGAATTGTTTTATACGAGTAGATGGTACACCATAGGTATAGTTATTTTAGGGCAATATAAACGTCGCTGGTGCATTTCACGGATATTCTCTTGAGTTCTGTAACGACAATTCTGTTTATTTTCATAGCGTTTAAATAAAAGTGTTGTTACTCAGAAAAATATAGTTTTCAGTACTTTGATGGTTGTTATGAATAAAGCAACAAAATTCAAGCTCATTAATATTATCTTGAATTACTTATTGCAAGATTGTATGCATAAAAATTCGTCTTTTTCAACAATCTACTTCACTCAGTCAAATTCAGGACAGTAGCATATTTAAGAACATATTTTTTTCGGAGTGAAGAAATATAATATTGCTATAATATTTCTTCAGTCCTTTCTTCATTTAAGTGAATTGCAGGCAGACCTCAGTTTTTCATCTAAAACATACCTCCGTATTCTCCATTAATGAATTCAATCTGAAATCTTGTCTTACCTGAGTATTATGCTCAGGATACTGTCAAACATTAAATTGATGTCGGAAACATCTTTCAATTGGTAAAAAATTCGATATTCTGTTGTCCAAAGCTGCATTTTGTCAAAATTATAACACAACTTCTAGTCTCTTCCAGATAAATATGTTACCACAGTTAAAAGTTTTTCTGTTATTTTGTTAACACATTTATCTGCAACTCAATCAGTCGGTCAGTAGTGGAATTGATGTGGCTAGACCGCTGTGAGTTCGATACCCGCGGCCGGTAGACCGTTTATCAGCTATATTCGTGGACAGGAGCCAGCCTCTCTGCGAGTATGGTAAGTTGGAAGAATGTTAGCTTGAGCCAATGTGAGAGATTGATACCGGTCGACGTTTAACTACCCCCCTAATTAATGAAGTTTTTCAGGTTTCCCTTATTCCTGCACTGAATGGTGGTTAAGGCCTACCAACGTCAGTCGTTCCTGGGCGCAAATGCGGCCTGCTCAATAATAATATGTTGCCCCTTCCCCCGCATAAGTCTTCGACTTCAGGACTAACCCTCGTGATTAGAATGAGGAGTAGATATATTATTATTATTATAACTGTCACATAATGCGATAACTCAGTGCGATAATGACATTGTTAATTAAATGAGACTAAAATTAGACACTTATTAAGTAAACAAAATACCTATGTGATATCATATCATTGGTTTTATAAGTTTCACAACTAATGATCATATGAAATTTATTAAATACATTGACATGCCTAACCATTTGCTTGAATAAGTGGAAATATTTTGAGTGCGAATACAATTTTTAGATGTTGAAATAACTTTGGATGTTTGGGAACATATTCTCGCATTCGCTTAGAATTTTCGTAACCGTTTGTTTCTTGTTTTCAGTAGAAATTTCGATTTAGCCTTTAGCGACAGAATTAGATCTCCAGCCACCATGTCTCCTTATACTCAAAAAATCTGTCCCACAATCGGCTAAAAGGGACGCTGAAGATCGCTGAATTGTAATAGCAAATTCAGCATCGTCCATATCCAATAAAATTTTGGATATTTCCTTCTTACCTTAGAATTTTAGGTTTGTACCTTTCTAATTTTCGCTTAAGGAATGAAATCAAATTTAAGTATTTTTTAATATCAATATTCTTGAGCGAAATTTATGTTTATATCATTGACTAATAACACCAAACAGATGAAGGTCCCTGTGTTCTTGTTAGTTATATTGAATATATTTTCTTCTCTACACCATTTTTCATAACGACCAAATGTTTACTCGTATATCTTCTGTGATTTTTCTGAAACGAGATTAGAAACAACATTGGAATCTTCATTCTCAATATTTGATGGCAAATCATCGCTTGAACTCATATTTAAGCCATCTTCAGAAAATGACGTAGTGTTGCCAGCAACACGAAGCTACGTGATTTGCTGCCAATGAAATTAATCATATTTCCCTTTTTTCGCTATTGAAGTCAGGTGATTTTCTAAATTTCCAATTTCAACCGCTCAGCGAAGTAGCAATTGTACAATTGTTTGCAACAATAACACTCTTTAAAATTAGTTTTTCGATTTATTTTGAACTGCTGATGTATTCGTAATGAAATCAACTTTACAAACAAAACCAACTCTATGAACTCTATCTTCATAGAAATTAAGGTAATGGTGAGGATGCTGCCAGCAATATTACATCATTCTCTGAAGGCGGATTTATACTTTCACAATAATTACGAGAAATAATTCAACGACAGCTATGTTTATTCCCGTTGCTACGGTAACTTCTACTTAATAGACGATTTTTGCATTATGTCGTACCAGAATATAAATTCAAGTGTCGAAAATAGCTTACGTGTATAGTAGCAACTCGGAGTTGATGTATATCATTTTAATTTATGACGCTGTGAAAATGCTTTAGCAGAACGATTTTCCGGTAAACATGTGCCAAATGCAGCTACTTTACCGCGATGGGCAGTAAGTGCAAGTGTAGTGCAACGCGAGGGAAATTTAAAACCGAATCGTGGAAGAGATGGATGTCCAAGCATTAATACCAAGTGATTGGACGAGGAGGACCGATACCATGGTCGCCACGATCTTCTGACTTGAAATCATTTGGACTTCTTTTTGTGGAGATATTTAAAAAATAAAGTGTATCGCACCGAAGTGAATACATACTATTGATGATTTACGGAAACGTATCATAGTTGCTGTAGTTACAATCAATTTTTTTTATTTAGGTAAGTTCTGAATCATCCTGTATATCCCACTTATTGCGGAAATAACCATTGCCTGATTCTGTATTTTAGAAGAACTGCATTCTCTATAAAAAACAAAACAACACATGGCAAATTTATTTATTTATTTAAATACAGTGCTCAACTGGACGAATCCCAGTTACAAGACAAGAAAAAAAATAAACACTTCAAAATATATACAAAATAAACAAAGACAGAGAAATAACAAGAATAAGAACGAAATATCAAATAACCAACAGCAATGAGCAAAAATATAACATAAACAATAAAAAAGAACAATAAAATCACAAATATAAGTGTCTTACAAAAAAAAGCTAAACAAATAGAGATTTAATAAAATTAAGTGAGTGAAAAAATATATCAAGTCGATCTTCATATAATTGGTAGTTTGTAATTATTTGATGAAGATTGCAACTGCAATACAGAACTAGTTTTAGAATTTAATCTAGCAACTCGATATAAGAATCTAGATACCAGAGAAAGGACATTTAGGAAATTATTAACAATTTTATGTAGAAATATTAGATAGTACATAATGCACCTGCGCTGCAAGCTAATTAAGTCAAATGTTGATAACAAAATATCTTCTGGAATGCCACGAACCGGATAAACACGTTGATAAAATGCAGCGTCTTGAAATATCTACGCTGTACTTTTTCTAATAGGATTAGATGGATGTTAAATCAGACACCAAACAATGGAGGCATATTCAAGTTTGCAGCGAACAAAACAATTAAACAGTGTATTCAATGTCACCGTGTTGCGAAAAGCCTTAGAATTACGCAAAATAAAACCCAGGCTTTTAAATGCAGATTCAATTGTTAAATGAATATGCACGTCAAATGACAGATTATCACAAAATGTTACACCAAGGTCTTTGAACTGCGACACTATTTAAAATAGTAGCTTCCAAAAGATAATCAAAATGTTGAACAAAATAAAATTATGAATTCATTGGTTTCAACGGCGTCTTCTACTGAAATCCGACGGTTCCGGCCCTGCCTCAGGGCTATCGCCACTCTCCAGTCTGGCCCGTGTCTAGCCGGGCGAGGGTATAACGACCAGGGAGGGCAGGCTGACCGTTCGTTGACGGATGGATCCCTTACCTTGGATAACGTGCAGTGTAAGGGTATTCTACGTTTCTACCCCTAAATTTCACGCCCCCACTAATAGATCACTGTCAACCCGACCGCAGGAGGTTAAAAATCGCGCTGCGGCGAAAAAATGTCAGCCCCTCCCGGAAATCTCTTGAAGGATCGCTTGCTTGATATTAGTTCTTAACTTGCCGGGTGATTACCCCCAAACATCTATTTCTTGTACACTATACCGTTACTACAAGTAATAATCATTGGTTATATAAGCTATATCTAACCGCCAAAAATCTAGAGATTGACCAATCGCTAGTTAGTAGAGAAGCGCGACGGGCGAAGCGTGCGAGGAGCAACATTTCATAAGCATACTGTTACGGAAGCTCACCTACCTTTTTAGTTTGTTAATTATGCTCCTGTTTGCGTTAGAATTTATAATTTTTGTAATACCTTTATTTTGACGTTTTCCGGAATATTCCAGGCTATATTCTATTTGTTTCTCGACACGTTCTCGAGATCGCAGAAACTTCGAGAACTTTAGAAATCTATATAAGCGGATCAATTCCGCCGTCACAGTCATTTTATATTGATCAGCCAAACGCGAGTGACAAAACGTCAAAGTAAAGCGTTGACAGCTGTGAAATTGGTTTGAAGGATATTTCTTGTATTATCAAGAGTAGCAATAAAGATTGTTTGTCTACGTGACGTGTTTAAACGATAACCTAATTTCGAGGTTACAGTACTAAATTTGAAGGCGATCAGATATCAAAAATATACAAAAGTGACAGAAATAATTGCATTACATACGATCCATTATTTTTAGTAGAAACAATCATAATATAAAAGTTTTTGCCAATTTCGAGGCGTGGGATAATAAAAATGATGTTACTTCCAAATTTAAAGCTTTTATCTTCTATTATCAATTCACAGCACAGAGATGAGTACGGAAGGTCATGGTTGCATGATTACCTAAGCGTGACATTTGAGAAGGGTTCAAAGCACACAGAACTATCAAAAATAAGTTAACATCGACTGAACCTAGCACTTTAACAGTTTACTTAAAATGTCCTCCCTTGTGTGTGTGCCGTTTTCTCCACAAATTAGAATGTCCTCCTTTTGGACGGTGATGGCCCACCACCACCCACTTTTTTGTCGAAAACTTGTTTTCTTCCTTCCAGTTGTACTTCTTTACCACTCCTTTCTTCACTATACATATATGAACTACATATTTAAACATCACTTACACTCATATTTTCACCTCGCTCCCTTAACCCTTCATACATATCATCATCCGATATTACTCACTTGTAAAATTAGGGCGTTTACAATTTTGAGAATACGCTGTAGAGCTTGAACTGTTCTCCACTCTTAAAAACACAAAATCACTAATATATTAATTACATTTATAATTAAATTAGCGGTGGATCCGTCAATTCGTTACAACCAGTTGAAGGCTAACTTCTTCGATCTAGCGCATGCGTATTTGGTACAACGGAAGCTGTGTAATCGGGTATAATCTCAGAGATATGCAGCACACGATTTTATGCATATATAGCATATATGTATCGACTGCTATAAATTGTGAGCAGGTTTATAACAGGAGTCATTCTCTAGATTTTTGGTTGGGTATAGTTAGTATATATAAAACTCAGTGTAATAATGTCTTTAGATGTGACAGGCACAGACCATGGCTGTTCATTTAAACTTTTGGGACATTATTAAAATTACGATTACATTTGCAAGAGATTTACCCAAAAGAATATTCTTTTTTCTGGTCTAGAAGATCGTCTCTACGCAGCATACTGAAATGACAAATTGCAAATGTATGTAAGCATCTGTAGGCTCGGGTATAAAATGTGGAGCAGACAATCCTGAAATAATAGTCGGGCCCATTGTACAAAACTGCAGGTAAAATAAAAGCGGATATAACGAGAACTTGATCCTTAATAAATACGACAACGCATTGGAAGGCTACAATAACAAAGGGCGAAACCCAGGTGTGAATCCAGGTCAGAGTTTACTTTTCCATTTTTAATGTTGCACATCATACCTACCGAGCAGATAAGCTTCATAAATCAGGGCTGTTTTTGCTGAATTACCAACATTAAAAGAATTTATGTGTCGGCGCATCTTTTTCCCATTTGCGCAGATTTTATTTGCAATAAAACGCAGAACATGATGACATCAGGCCAAAGCTGAAACGTACGGGGCCATAAATTGTTTAATATCGTCAGATGGAAAAACAAATTTCAATATACAAGGTTACACGAATTCCTGAATTTTGACAATATTTACTTAAATTATATGCAATATGTTAGCTATTTGGAGATGTTTCTTTGGTCAAAATTTGCAGAAAGTGGAACCCATATCTCGTGCTTGAAATACGTAATAACTTAGACGTGGAATACCCTGAAAGGTGGATAGAGCGAGGAGGAACCCGTTAGATGTCCAGCTCTAAATCCTGATTTGACTCATTGGACTTTTTTCTGTGAGGTTGCATGAAGTAAATGGTCTATGAAATGCTAGAAGTCCAAAGAAAAATGTATTGATCAAATTCTTGCCTTATGTCATTCAATAGAACATACAGCTATTTCAAAAAATACGAGAGAATTTGACTCATCGCCTTCATAGGTGTAATAAAGTTCAAGGTTGTAGCTGAAGATTTATTTAACAAATAGTAAGTCCTTTATAGGCATTAAGATTCTGTTAGTCGAAAGAAAATTGCTAACGTTCATTAATTTATATGGAACCACACCGGAAACTTCCTGTATTCATATAAAATTCTTTATTATGCAACCTACACCTTTGAATGTATTTTAGAATTCATTTTTTAAATTAAAAATACATATTTTTAAAGCATTTTGTCAAAGCATGACCAAATTTTTGATTTTGATTCATAATGAATTTTCCAAGTGTCTATTTTACAACTGAATGCAAAGGAAACAATAGCAACATTCCATAGGGGACTTCATTTTGCGCCAGCCTGTATATTATAAATCATTATGACCATCAAAACTTCACTTCTGAAAACGTTTTCATCAACAGAAATATCAATGTCAAGAGTACGCTTTAGATCCTCCTCATAGCTAGATTGAATTGACAATGTTTTTTCATCATATCTTTTGGTTTAGGAAGTGATTGGCTCTTTTTGGCGGTAACTGTAGGTAGGTACAATCTATTGCAATAATAATGGCACTCTCTCAAATCAGTTTTTGAACTACTGAAAGTTCTGAGTAGAAATTTCATTAGATTTTCTATTGATGAATGGGAACATCTACGTAATCAGCAGTTCTCGCTAGACTCAATAAACATTGATTTTAAAAATAATTATATGTGCTGGATGTCCTTTAAATTAAGTAAAATAATACCCTTTCTTGCCGTACCAATATTTCTTGCCTTGTTTTGGTCTTATCTTGTCTTGACTTGCAAGACCAAGTCAGAACCAAGAACAAGAAAATGCAATACAAGATTGTCAACACTAATTGCAATAGATTGTATATTATAAAACGATATACAGTGCTTTCGAAAAGTAACGAATAAGTTAATTATTTTTGAAATTGGGAAGATTTTGTTTCTAAAAAAGGCATTTTTTGACATACGACCCACATTTCTGATGTCGTCGTTGTTCGAGATATGACGTCAACGACAATTTTTTTAAATAGCAACCACCAATTTTGACCATGCCATTTGAAAGAGCGTGTCATTCTACATACCTACATCATGAAAAATTATGGTGTTACATAACAAAAATTTCAAGAAAATAATTTTTAAAATTTAATTTTCACAATACTGAAAATGATAATGATTATGTAAAAAATCGACTAAATTAAATGTTCAAATTGTGCACCGTTGGCTGTCTGACAGTAGTCCTGGCTACTAATAAATTCTTATTGGACATTATCAATAACTTCAAGAGGTATAGGACGTGACAAATTCTTGCTTTTAAATCTTCTAACTTATCTAATTTTAAGTATCCCCACAAGAAATAATCTAGGGGTGTCAAATCAGGCGGTCTGGCTGGCCACTCAATCGGCCCCCTTCTCCCTATCCAACGATTCGGAAACAGCTCATCTAAATAAGCACGGGCAGGTGTTGCATAATGGGGAGGTGCACAGTATTGTAAAAATTTAATTTTAAAATCTTCAAACATTATTTTCTAGAAATTTTTGTTATGTAACACCATAACTTTTCATGATGTATGTAAAATGACACGCTCTTTCAAATGGCATGGTCAAAATTGGGAGCTGGTATTTAAAAAAACTGTCGATGATGTCATATCTCGAACAACGATGACGTCACAAATATGGGTCGTATGTCAAAAAGTGAGTTTTTTTTAAATAAAATCGACGTGTCAGAAGATTTTTTCGAAAACTTCTCAATTTCAAAATTAATGAATTTATTCGTTACTTTTCGAAAGCACTGTATAATAGACACCGTGATATTTAATTATAAACAGACAAGTGAAATTGAACATAAATGCAAGAATTCATGAGCATATTATAAAAATTGAAAATGCTAATCACCTTCAATAAAGCATTCCACAATTACCCAATCAAAGGAAACTCCTCCTCGCCCTGCTTCCAAGGCGATTATGCAATCGGGGGCACCCCAAATCGGCGGCAGCGACTGCACATTCGTAGGTCACGGACCTACCCAGATTCCCCTTCACCAAATCCATGAAACTGCTATAGAGGAGGGTGTCCCCCTCCGTGTTCCACCCACGACGATGTCGCGTGTCTTGGCACGCGACGAGCGAGCAGGTGTCCGGCGAGACTCTTGAAGGGTTAATCCTCCGACAACGGCGGCAAGGATCCCCAGAGAAAGTCTTTTACCGTTTCGGAAAGATCTTTGTTTGTGGTACACGTAAAGGGGTCAATATTTCCTCATAAAACAGGAAACTAATAAGGACGTTATCGTGATTGATGGTAAATGTCGAATGTATAGTAAAATGGTTAATTTGTACATACAAGGTCATTAACAACTACCTTAGACTAAAGGTATATGCACCGGATGTCCCTCTAAGGTCGACTAGCATCTGTATCTCGAAAATTACTTGTCCTACAGCTTCAGGAAAAAATATTGATAACAAAAGTGACCTCGAGAAGTCTATTCAATTTTTCCACTTCCGCGAATTTTTAAATCCAAGTTGGAAAGTAAAATTTTCTCCAAAATACCAATAATGAAGGTATGTTATGTTGAACGGTGTAAAACTATCGTATTAACACTTTAAAAATTGTTTATTTGACATTTTACTCGATCTCTTAAAGGAGACTAAGTTAACTTCGGTACTTTTCCTTGCAACGATCGACGCAGTTCTCGGTGGGACACATTTTCGTACACAAGAAATCAGATGTGAAAAGTAAACGTATTTTATTTTCCTCACTACACACTACACTACATTATATTATCTATTAGAATAAGCATTATACGCGCGTAAAGGTGTCCGTTTGTGGTTTGTAGGTCTGTTAACTTAGTACATACCTTCTTTTATCGACAGCAAGCCACTGCCTTAAAGGGTGTTAATGCTCTGGCATCTTTCATAAAAGTATAAATATCACAGACCATCCCAAAATAGCTCCGACGAAGCGACTGGACGAAACTGGAGGAAAAATGTATAGGCGCAGCGATACTTTGGAGGGTCAAGGGCGGACGCACATATAAAGGCCAATTTGCGGATATTACCTTTCGTAGAAACAAGATCGTAACGTAGAAAATCGCTATTCGTCCTTGCAAAATTTTTGCAGCGGGAAATAGGGACAAACAAACAATAATATAATTATGGAAATTATACAGGGTGTTTTGAAAAACCTTAGCATAAATTCAGAGGCTGATAAAAATATTACAATTTGTTGCTATGAATCATGGGCGTATCTTTTATCGTTTTCAAGATACAGGGCGCTGAAAATATTTTTTTAGAATCTAGTTTCAGTCCTATCTTCCACAAAATTCTTGCGAATGAACTGAAACTTTGTTATGTGGGATTTCTGAGGATGCTAAATGCTCTGGAGTTATTAATGTTTTACCATATCATACTCACAGTTCACTGTAGTAGGTACAATGGTCGTCAGCTTAAAGTCACCACTTCCATGTTTTGTCCCTTTCTAGCACCGTGTATAATAAATGGCACTAGAAAAGAATGGACCATGGAACTGGTGACTTTAAGCTGACGAGCATTGTACTCCGCGTGAACATTTTAAGTCCTAACTTTTTAAAGTTAATCTTGCCCCTTTTGTCACTTGCTGTTATGGCAAATTTTATTCTAAACAAAAAAGGTGCTCTTGTAAGAAGTGCTAAAATTTGCCGGTTTTCCAGAAAAACCAGGTATTCCAAATTGTTGTTTTTTATTTCAAGTAAGCTTTAGCACCTAGTTATACTATTAGTTTCATTAATAAAACTCAAAATCAAAATTAGTCTTTTAATGGTAATGATAAAAAGTAATGGTTACGTACCTAATGTATTTCTGAAAAAGTCTAACATACACTGGATACAATTGAAAAAATAAAAACAACAGCAATAGCCCTTGAATAACTAATTATTACTAACAGAAGATTTAAGAAAAATAAAATCAGGATAAGTGTTCGAAATGTCCTCCGTTTTCACGCATACAAAAACGATTTCTTTTTTGTAATGAAAACATCAACAATCGTTTATCTCAGACGTTCTGCTGAATTTATTTCTGTTTCATATATGTTTTGCTTGGCATAACTAAAACTGCATCAATGGGATTAAGGTCTAGTGGCCCTGAAGGTCAGTCAAATTTTCATGAGGCCATTCTTTGCATACTTGATTAAAATATGGTGGAGCGCCATCATGCATGATAAAATAATTATTTCTTTCTAATAGTGAAATATCATCTTCAATAATTTCAAACAGAATAAAAATCTGATTCCTTATCATGGCAGCTCAAACATTTACTTTAAAGTAATATTGAAAATGGGACTCCTTTTTGGTCCTAGGATTTTCTTCAGCCCACAAATCCTCATTACGAGTATTAATTACTCCTGTTCAAATGAAAGCCGCTTCGTTCGTAAAAAATCTGTTCGGAGCTCGTAATCATTTGGTAATAACTCTTGCACTTTTGTATTATATGATTGTAACTATTACTCTTTTAAAATTTCCCAAATACCACACACGGAACATTTGCTCCATTTGTTTATTCCGAGTTAGAATAACTATTACCTTTATTCATACCGAGTAAAAAAAGTAAAAATGTCTTATTACATGAATTAAAATAAATAAGTGTTCTGATAATGCACATAACACGTTCATTTTACACATTTGACATAAACCTACTTGAAAACAACAATTTGGGATACTAGCTGCTTCATTTTGGCGCACTTGGTTTTTCTCGAAAACGGACACATTTTAACACTTCTTACAAAGGCACCTTTTTTGTTTACGATAAAATTTGCCATAACAGCAAGTAACAAAAGGGGTCAAAAAATTAACTTCAAAAAAAGTTAGGACGTAAAATGTTCCCGCATTTAGCATTCCCAGAAGCCCCATATAACAAGATTTCAGTTCATTCGATCGAATTTTGTGGAAGAACCGAAACTAGATTTTAAAAAATTATTTTCAACGCCTTGTATCTTCAAAACGGAAAAAGATACGCTCATAGTTCATAGGAACAAATTTAATATTTTTTGAAAATCTATCAGGCCCTGAATTTATGCTAGTGTTTTGCATAATACCCTGTATAAAAGGATAGGAAAAAATAATGGATTTTTATAAACTATTTTTTAAATTGGTTTAATTAAGAAAACTCTTAAAATTGTAATTTAGTTACCAATTATCTGACAATATTCAGAACTGAAAGTAGAACACTAAAATACATTTAAACTAAAGTGCCAGACAGCCCTGCTGCCATTTTGGTGTGGGTAAAGCTACGGGGTTGGAGGAAGTTAAATATAAATTGTGTCTGAGTAGTTTTCCCTCTAGAAATAAAATCCCATCTAACGGTTTTAAAAGCAAAGTTTCTGAATATTTATCAGTCTGTAAGTAGTGTGGGACATTTTGGATATCAGTTTTAGAAAAAAATATTACAGACTAATATAAATCAAAATCCTATTTCAATACCTTATTTTCTATTTTAAGGGCGTCGTATTCTTGACAGAGTGCTTTCTACAAATTCAAATAATTTTAGACATTTAAGAGCTGAATAATATAAAACAGCAAATAACAGGAACGTTATCTCATGCCACCTGCAAATATTCAAAGGTACGGAAGTAAATCGAATATATAACGACAGAAAGCGAACACATTTTTAGATACAGAAATATTTCAAAATACGTATCTTTTTCAATTTCACTGTAGATGTAAATATAAACTTACATAGTTGCATATAAGGTTGTTCACTTTTGTTTACAAGTATATGAAAATATTTGTTAAAATGTGGGGTTATTATAGCAAAATAAAGTGTGTCTTACAAGTTATTATTTTATTTGAGGAGAATTTAAATAGTAAAAGTAGATAACAAAACATTAAGAATTTTATTTTCCATATTACTTTTGTTCTATATATCGAGATTTCTGTACCTAAAAACACCACAAATTTGATCAGTTTACGGCGAGAAATATGCGGCGGACTTAATATATCTACTAATTATTAGTAAATACTTAATTTTCCCATAAATTAGTTTGAATCAACATTATGTGTCCCTGATAAATATGTCTCTTGCGAGGATGATTTATAAACCTGTAATTTCCCTCCTGATCTTTGACAATTCACTGCCATCTATTATGTTTGCTGGAAAAGTATAAATGATAAAATATAAATTGCACGATAGATATTATCTACTTATAATAATACATTTTGTTGAGAACATTGACATCCTATGCAAAAATGATAGTAACATACGAGAAACACTTATATAAAAAAATCGGATGTTGCCCTTCCTTTAGCACAGAAATAGTAGCATTTTGTGACATTTTTTTAAAAGTAAATATAAAAAATGAGATCTTTCATCCCTTGATAAATTGAACCAAAGATAAAATATCACCATATTTGGCTTTGAGCTTAGCGCAGTCCAAATTCTTTGATTTATTTATACATATTATAAATGTGCAATTTCTTATGCACTTTATTTTAATAATGCAATTTGTTGAGAACATTGATATCCTACGAATGAATGATGACTAAATTTTAACAAATGAACAACTAGGTACATATTTAAAGGAATAGTACCTATGAGAAACACTTCTATAAAAAAAATCGGATGTTGCCTTCCCTTTAGCACAAAAATAGTTGCTTTTTTGTGGCATTTTTTTAAAGGCGAATATAAAAAATGGGATCTTTCATCCCGTGATAAATTGAACAGAAGAAAAAATACGACCATATTTGGGTTTGAGCTTAGCGCAGCCTTGATTTCCCTGTACACGGGCCCAATAACAGCTGCAAGGGATCTGCTGCAAGACAGCTAAAAAACGTGTTGCGTTCATTTTGATTGCAGATAAAGCGTGTACTTATGTACATGAGTTGTAGTCTAGGGTAAAATTATTTAAATTATTGTCCTGCTCGAACGATCAAATACGACTAATATATTTTAGTGTAAATAAACATTGTAAGAACATCAAATTATAGTTTGTCTAAACGTATCATTTGCAGATAATATTTTTCTGCGTCTTATGAAGGTTATCTGAAATAATCTTCTAAGTATCCTGCTTAGAGAATTAAATTCCAACGAAAATGCATTTTAGCATCCTTCTGCGAACTATATACCTCTACAGCTCTTCTTGATTTTTTTTTTGTGACTCGCTGTAAATTAGTAACATATCAACTTTTCTGAATGAGAAAACATTTTGTAAACATAAAAGCTATACGTTTGACGTTCGTATTAAGTAATGACAAGTATTTTGTGACATTTTTACACTTTAAACAACGAACATTCAATTATTTTCCAACGACTACTTGATGCTTCCAACGCTAATGTGATTTTTAGGTGGTACTTCTTTTGAGACTCTTTAGAACAATATTGCTTATAACTTTTAAACGGGAAGTCATACAGAAAAATTTCTCAAAAGTTTGATAGAATAAACAGAGCTTTTTAACAGGACAAAAAGTTGGGTATGTTTCTGGAAAGAGTATAATTGATGACGTAATAAGTCGTTTCTGTCAAATTCCAA
Source organism: Monochamus saltuarius (assembly GCA_025584915.1). Classification (NCBI taxonomy): domain Eukaryota; kingdom Metazoa; phylum Arthropoda; class Insecta; order Coleoptera; family Cerambycidae; genus Monochamus; species Monochamus saltuarius. Next base: position 19,538,868 of record CM046723.1, on the reverse strand, counting down.
AGATAATGCTTTCGATTGAAAATGGAGCTTATCTCATCTCATTTAACACCACGCATCCCAAATTTTATTTAATTTTTTTGTATCCTCACAGTAGGTCCATACTGTTGAGTTTGAGACACCCTGTACATGAGTTGTAGCTACGTCTACGATAAGAATATTTAAATTATTGTTCAGATCGAACGCTCAATTATAACTAATATATTTTGGAATAAACAAATAATTTATTAACATTCTAAGGACATTTAAATTGTAATAATAACATTTCCAGCTAATATTCTTCTAGGTCTTATAATGGTAATCTGAGATAATATTCTAGTATCCTGCTTACAGAATTAAATTCCAACGAAAATGTATTCAAACCAAACCTGCCCACCTCATAAAATTTCGACATAATTGCCATTACCTGTGGTTATACTCGTACATATATGGAATTGCGTCAGAGTGAGTATAAAGAGGGTAAGTGAAAAGGGGACACCCCCTTCAGATTCAGGTGTTTATGTGGGTCAGAAGTGGCTTTTGGGGGGACGGAAGGTACCCCGCGGATTATTTGATTCATAGAGGGGATGTCTTAGTGCAAGGTTATACAATCAACCTGTTACTCATTGTTTTGTGGGACCCTTTTTAGGATCATCGTGTGAAGTCCGAGGAAACTCCCGGTGGGCGAGTGTGCTGACTGTGCGTGCTAGCTAGGAGTCGAGGATTCCCCTTAGAACGGCATAGAAACTGACGTCAGATAGTGGGGCAGCTAATGATTAATAAGCCGCTTTCCTGAAAATCTGACTAATGCGACTTCTAGTTGTAACTAATAAATAATTTAATAAGTAATACCTTCCAAGTAAAAAATGTTGCTAAATAAATAAATACTGTAAATATTTTTTATGGGTCAAATTGGTAGGTAAAATAGCATTTTATTATATCACTAATAAGCGATTACATCTCTTGTGGTCAGTAAAGTATTTTATTGAATTTTAAGATTCACTTCCAGTAAGTCATTAGTTTACATGTAATTATTTTGCAGTTAACTGTAGTTAAATATGATTACTTAAACATGGCAAAACGGGCATTTGATTCAATAGGGTTCGACAAAAATTTTAGAGAAGGAAGATAATGCAACAAAAAGAAAATTAAGAGACCGCGATTATTTTGTTGAACGGAGATAAGCGTATGTCAAACTGTTCAGTAAACATCGATCATTGTTGGCTACAGTTGTATCAAGAAGAAGTAAGTAACAATAAAATAAAAATCATTTAACATCTCTGAAAGCAGATAAACAAATTTTAAACTGTCAAACTTGACATACGTTTAATATTTTTACTACAATTTTGAGAACGAAAACAGAGAGTTTTTCGAAATGTCAATAATACGGAAGTGCGCGATAGTGGTGTGATTTTTGTTATTTTTTACTTATCTGCTTTTTTCAGTGTGAGATTTTTTGGTTAAGCAAACTTAGTTTCAAAAATAACCCCCGTTGGGCGCAAGGGCTTATTTAATGAATCTTTATTATTTTTCAGAAGTGTGGCAAAAACCCAATAAAACTAAAGAAAAACTAAAACTATGCCATAAATAAATAGCTTCAGACGATATAGATCGGTATCACAACTAATTATGTTGCTGCGATAAGCGAACTTGTTCACTTGTCACCGCCGAATACGTCACGAATATAGGCGAAATGTGCCGAAGGATCGTAAATCAGTTCAATTCGGCGCCATTAAGCTTTGTGTGGTTATGATGTGTACTTCGAGGCGGTATAGTTTGGGTTTTCCGTAATTTTAATAACTATGGAATACCAAATATTATTATTGCATCAGTGGGATTTAACTCTAAGCGCTTATATGAAGGTATATTCAATTCATTCAAGAACGGTTATGACCGTCATCTGGCTAGTTTGAGTGCGAGAGTTGTATGTATTTGACGGTATAACATTCATCCTAGTTATTAGCCATAAATGGGTTTGTTTTACAATGCGGTAAGAACTAAAAGTGTTAACGTAACGGTACTGTTACGTAAAGTTTGTCAAATGATTCAAAAGAATCAATAAAAAGTTTAATTATAACGAGTTAAGTAGTCATTATAAAATATATTTTAAATTTGTTAGTTACATAACTCATAGTTCATTCTACATGTAAAGTGGTTTTACATTTTTATTGTAAAATAAACCGTTACAATGAAAAATTGTAGGTATTGTAATTTTGCCAAAAAAGTGGTATACCAGTATTATCGCAATACCATAGCTGTACAAATGCAAAAATTCATTAAAAACGGATTTTTGTGTTTTTGCTACTCTTTTGTAAATTTGCTGTAAATTAATACATTTTTTTTGTAAATAACCATTGTATTTTTACAATGACAATTCAAAAATACTGAACTTTTGTAAATTGTCAATAAAAACGTAAAATTATAATAGGGAATGTGATTTATGCGTGGATTTACGAAACATATGTAAAAATGAACCAATAGGCATTAGAGTTATTATCACGTGATGTACCTACATCTAAAATATAACTGGTAAAGAATGTCATCTTGGCAAGTGATATGTATATAAAAATATGTTTCCATAATACCTTACTTCTATTTCGCATTATATAGGTACATTGCATAATATGCTTACTTTCTGGAATTATGGTCTGATTATCCTTTTTATGCTAAATGAGTATGCACGTTAAGGTAAGCTAACTTACAAGTTAAAAAGTACTACTGTAGCAATATAGCATGTTCAATTTTTACTGTTACAGTCAACTAACTTTTAACATACAGTTTACTTGCCCTTAATGTATCATAAATATATTTAGTTAAAAGTTTTAATAACTATAGCATCACAGTTCAGGTGCTGCAGCAGGAAATTTTAGTCACTGCTGGTCGTCACAATTAGATGATGTGTTCACTTGTGACTTTATGATTTAGCTGCCACAATTGAATTGTTTATCTGTCCCCTATTTTATACGTCTTTTTCTGGGGCAAGGGTATTTTTACCGACCACTAGTGAATTTTTTTCTCAGTGTAGATATCACGAAAGTTATCAGGATGACACTATTTCAATTCGTAATCTACGAGTAAGTATGTGTGAAAACAGAAATATTTTGCCAATATCGAAATTATTGAGACTAACGAAGCTTGCGCTTCATTGAATAATTGTTTCAGTGAAAATAGGTGCGTGTTTTTCGTTTTGTTCTGGCAACAGCGGCGACTTCCAATGAACTTATTAACATAATGTGCACACTTGTCGCAATCCTCGATGATTTACTCGTCAACTGGTGGCAGCAAACAACAATCTCATTTTAAAGTAGCCGAGAGCTTAATTTAGGAAATGGATTGTTAAATCTAACAGAGTTGACTTTGCATCCGACTGGGTACTTCCTCTGTAAAAGTATTCTCATCGTTAAATTATATAATGCTCTAGATATAAAAATTGCGGCTGCTAATCAATTACAACTATTTTTAGTTGAATCCGATGCCCGCGAAACAAAACTAGATAGAAAGCTTTGTTCGCGGTAGTGATTCCGAATATATCCTGAATTAATACTGAATTTATACCGCACATATCAAATGCGCCTGCGATATTCTGAATATGTTCTGAATTTCTACTAATCCGCGAACGTTTCTCAAATGTTCTCTGTGTTCAGTTTGGAGTGCTGTGATCACAATTTCAAATTTAAATTAACAATATTATCTGCCATTTTTTTTTGTATCTTTTCCTTTTTTTAATAAAGTATATTTTGTAACAGAAGTTATAGTGAGGCAGTCATAACTATTTGTTGTATTAGATTCAATATCTTATTATTATGACAAAATGTTAAATTATTTAATTAATTATATACATTGTGTCTCTCATAAAAACCGACACAGAGCAGGTGCATGTAGGGGTGTCCAAAATATGGTAATTTAACCAATGCAAACTTGCACTCCTGAGGAGTGGTTAGTCCCCAAAGTGGGGCTTTAAATATCGAAAAATATATATATATACGATACTTTACCGTAGAATAATCAAATTTGGTACATGATTTAGGTTTATTACTCGTCTTTTTGAACATGAGTTAAAGTACTACAAGGTATGAAACAAAAAATCACCAGATTTAATTTTTGGAATTTGGTTAAATCTCAAGCGGTTTACAAATTAAAAACTGATTTTTTTTTTAATTTTTGGCACTCTGTAGCTGGACAATGGCTTACAATATTTTGGACACACCGACATGTACCTGCTCTATGTCGATTCATATACACGACACCCTGTATAAAGTGAAAGACAACTAAAACTTATTATGTTTTTTTTTACATTTTAAGAAATATATTAATCGTCTATTTCAAAAGGATATTTTCAATTTAATATACATAAGATGTTACGTTTTTTTGTTTATCTTTTAGATATTTCTTAATATACCTAGATACAAATGTTAATTTAAATTTACTATGTTTCTTCATTATTGCTAAATCATTTTATGACTATTCAAGGTACTTAATTGTTGCGCACTCTTAAGAATGTATGATTCTAATGTTCGCTACAGACTATGCGTGAATTCGCGATTCGCGATGCGTGATATGCGAGGAATTCACGAATAGTGTGTAGGGTCTTGTTCGTTAAAAATCCATTCATAAAAACCCTACACACGATGCACGAATTCCTTACAAACCACACATCGCGAATCGCGAATTCACGCATAGTCTGTAGCGGGCCTAATGCTGGCTATAGACTATGCGTGAATTCGCGATTGGTTATGCACGATTCGTGATATGTGAGGAATTCGCAAATAGTCTGTAGAATCTTGTTCGCCAAAAATCCATTCATAACGACCCTACATACTATTCATCACAAAGCATGCATCGCGCATCACGAATAGCGAATTCACGCATAGTCTCTAGCAAGCATTAGAATACGCATATTTAAAGTTAAATAAAACAGTATTTTTCATAAAACTTTTAAGTTCTAATGTTATTGTCGTATTAAGTGCAGGCGTATAAATAAATTAATGCAGTAAATGTTATTTATAATTATAAATTAAGTGCATAATCTTAAACGCTCCTACTATGTATTGAAAGAATTCCATTCCCGCATTAATCCTTAAAAATCCTTACCTAATCCCTTCAAAATCGTAGAACGAGAACTCCTTCTCACCAGTTATAGGTGACCGGAAACTCGAGCCCAGCATATGTGCCTCGCATCCGCCGCTGAGCACACACTCTCACCCCCTACTCACCCCCGTCATCCCCCTGACGTCACGCATCCGGCCTGCTCTCTAATTTATGTGCTACACAGTTTCGTAATTAGTAGGCATTATTTCGCCCGCTAGCGGAGTGCCAATTCGACGAATGTTATTTATGTTTTTTCATATTCGCGCGCGGGCAGTTTTTCGTTATGAATAGCCAGCGTTTGGGAGGCTTATTGCCGGTTTTTAATGCCGTTTCAGCTGGGATTTGGAGGTCGAATTATCACTCGAATTTTATATCAGGGCTCGGATATAGGTTTATTTTCAAAACTGCGCCTACCACCAATAAAATTTTACAAACAGAAACTTTTTCTAAAAAGAACTAGAAACGTATGATTTGTATCCGCAAAATATATACAGTGTGGCCCACTTAAGATGGAAACACCTCTGTAAAAATTATTATTTTTTATCCGATTTGGTTCGGGTTTTTTTAAAGATTTTAAAGAATTTAAAATTCTAGTTTGACTCACAATATAAAATTGTATTGTCTATAACCAAGGCCTACTTTGTTTTTTCGATGTCAAAATAGGCAAAAACAAAATCAAAGTCTACCAAATCGAATAATAAATGCAAATTTTACAGAGGTGTTTCCATCTTAAGTGGGCCACACTATATATATTGTTTTACTTAATACCTTTTTCGTGAACATTAGCAATCATGTTTCATTCATTTTCAACAAATTCATAGTTGTTTTCAGAGGCAATATTTTCTTTCGTTAGGAAGAATAGTTATACAGGATGATTGCAAATAATATTTCAGAGGGTGATTCTACACAAAAAAATTATGCCACAAAGCCCAATAGCATTTTGTCGGAAACTGAAAATTAGCGGGGTTACAGGACGTCAAAAACGTTTTTTGTTGTGACACATCACTAGTATTTCTTTGTATCCACTTTCCTAATTTGAGGAATATCCTCTAGTGCCAAAGAGCCTAAACTATCCGTCATCTTCAAATAATGACTTAGAACTTTTTTGTTTGAACATTTAATTATACCTATACAGGGCGTCAAAAAAAGAGTGTAAAATATTTCAGGAGGTAATAGTATGAACCAAAATAAGCAGAAAGGTCTTAATAAACATGGGTCCGCAAAGTAATGGTTGCGGAGATATGGACCACTATTCGTTTTTCAAACATTTTATTTTATTAGGAATAAACCGACAAAGGAAGCTTTTAACAAACAAAAAACAAAATTACAGAAGCTGTTCAAAGTGCCCTCCGTCCATTTCCAAGCAGGCACGACATCTTCGTCTCAACGATATTCCAACTCTTTCGAAAACACCCTTCTTGGTTTGGATTTCTTGACACTTTTGATTAATCCGTAGCTGCAGCTCTTCCAGGCTATTTACAGGAGTACTATACACTAATGTCTTCAAATATCCCCAAACAAAGAAATCTAGAGGGTTCAGATCAGGCGATCTTGGAGGTCATAAAACAGGTCCGGCCTGTTAATCCACCATACCTGACGCAAGGTCCTCCCCCTTTAGGCGACAAAGTTGCTGGGCTAACAGGAAAATAAGTAATTTTTTATACATATTTATTAACATAATTGGAAATTAGCAAGAAATAATGAAATAGTCAACGTCAGTAAATAGATAAATAAACAATTAACTTTTGGAAATTATAAATTTGAGAATGTTCAACCTATACTAACCTATAACTACTGACTATAAATTTTTGGTTAATCACTTAAAAATGCAATTAAAATTTAGTGTCTATATTTTCACTAATAACTTGTTCACTATATTTGTAATAGTTATCACTTTGTGTTTAAGTATTTTAAATTTATCATTATATTATTAAATGCATTATGTTCTTTTCACTATTACGATTGAATTTATTTTGTAAATTTTTCTATCACGAGTAGGTATTAGAAGAGATGGTTATTTTTTCATATAACTTAACAATTGAGTATTTCTAGTAATTTTATATTTGTGTTCTTAAAAATGAAGTATTCAAGCTCTACAACGTCTTCTCAAAATCGTAAACGACCTAATCTAATATGTAAGGAATTAGGGCTCGAGACCAAAATATAGGCGTAAGTGGGTGGTGTCAACTAATTTTTGATAATTTTGTTTTCTCTGAACCCTTCTCAAGTGGCACGTCTATGGAATCTCGTCCCCTGCAACCCTCACCTCCCGTAATCATCTACTCGTAAGTGCTGTAAATTAATAATTCTGTACTATTTTGGACCACGGGTATAGTTGCTTCAGCCTGTTTCATCTCGATTTGACAGCGCGCTTGCACGTTTCTTTAACTTGTTAAAGCAGCACTGCCTAGTTAATAGAGTATATCATTTTTAGAATGTGAAAAATATTGTTTACTCTTCAATTACACCCTTTGCCCGCCCTAAATACACCATTAAATTTTAGCATTATAGTTTGACCTTACGCTAATAAGAACTGTAAACTCTTGGGTGGATTTTCTTTGTACTATAAAAAGTCAGCCTTAAGCGATTGACTGAAAAATTATTTTTTTTAATTGTAGGATTTAGGAATAAATGAGAATAAATGCATCACCATAAATAACATAATTAATTTCTATATATCAATTTCTTTAAAGTCACAGCCTGGCTTAGATATACTCTTATAAAATCTACCTAGGTATTTAATTCTGGATATTAATGGGACATTTCTCATTTCGCAGGGCCCGGACCGACCCAAGAGGTAAAATTTACTGCTCCTGTCAACTCGGAGTAACTTTTTTTGTCCGGGTCACTGATTTTAATACATAAACGATTCCACGTCGGAATTTACGGGATGGATGTTGCCATGAAACGCGCCGTGCGATTTTTAATTACCAGTTGTTGTCACTGATAAAATAAATTGTGCCCTAAAAACCATCGAGGCCATTTGTGTCGGGTTCAGAAACGCAGTAGACTAAGTACAGTTATTTTTATAGTCTGCGAGGTGTTTGTTTCCTGAAAATTGGAGTTATTGGAAATCCCTTTAATACTGCCGAACGGTATTTAGTTTGACTTTATTTAAATACTGCTTGCCCATATCTTGTCCACCAAAATACTTTACTTTTTCTCTCAATTATTGTCAATTTAACGGTGAAGAATCATAAGTCAATATTTTATAAGTTTACTTATTCTCACTTCATTTTTCTTCAAACATTAACGACGTAGCTAACTAAAAAAACGAAAAACTTTTTATGTTAGGTCGAACAACCCGGTCTATCAAATAAAGGATTGGTCAACGTAGTGACTCTTAAAGCCACTGTAGATCAACGTTACCTTAACTGACATCTGTAGATAGATTTCGGAACTTTTGTAGAGGTGAACAACAAATTACTTGCATAATAGAAATATTAAGTTTTGTGAGTTTTTCTATATTTTGTTTCTGTATAAATAGTACTAGAATAGCTTCAAAATAATATTATTTTATTTTGAATGAAGAAAGGTGCAGAATCTGCATAAGGCGATTTGAAATGAATCGGATGTGAGGGTAAACAACAATCCAATAAATCGGTTTTGTCTGTGTAGGTATAGTAGAAATTTTCTGTATGTTTTTGTAATGTTGCAAACTTTATTGAGATCGTACCATATATATTTATAAAACGTGAATAAAAATGCAAGAATATTTGTACAAAATCTTGGAAAGTATGTGCTGTTCCCCCGTGCTTCTCCTACTTCTGATATTTTCTTACATAAATTTCTCGTAGACCCGAAACTCTGTAAGCGTTGGAAAATTAAATTGAGAATCGGAAAACCGATAACAAAACACATGAAAGTATATAGCAAACATATTCTTATAGAGGATTTTATGTCCGGTAATTATAGCAAGGTTATGTTGTGAATTCTTTAAGGATGTTTTTAAATCAGTATTACACTGCCAATTTGCTCCATTTAATAAAATAGATATTTCATAGGGTGGCTGAACTAAAGCAGATCTCTGTAAATACAGGTTTTCGACAGCTTGGGACTTCTCACGTTCTACCCCAGCAGAATTATGTGCCTCGCCTCACCTTCTTTTAGAAGTCATACACGATTTCCAAGTAGTCCAAGATATCTGTTATAGATATCTAGAACCGAACCACCATATTTGAATTTGAAAGGTTGATGTTAGAAACATACTATGAGTACGATATATGTATATGCACTCTAGAAATTTGTCTTGCATTAAAGTTTGATAACTCCTAAAATACACTTTCACCTAAAAAATGCAAAGAATTACATAATAAAACACAACCTCCTTGACAATTAAAAGCTTTATAGTCTTTAGCGGCAATTGTAAACAGATTGCTGATCACCCCTAACTCTCTATATTATCTAGGTTTGGTTTCGACGACGCAGTAAACTAAGCAGAGTTATTTTTAAGGTCTGTAGGAATATGTTTATTTCCTGAAAATTATCTAGATATACGAAACAAGTTGCTGTCTATTTAAAAGAAAATATCATAAATGAACTGATAGCAGGTAAATACTCTCGAGATTTGTCATAGCTATGAACTAATAATTAAATATTAGACAAATAATAGCACTTGGAAATAAGTGTTGGCTGAATACCTGCATTAGCTAAAACCTAGATAATTAATGATTAAAGGTCCCTTTTAGTAATGGATAAGAAATTTGTACTTATTGTTTAACAGTTTAACTCAGGTACATACTCGCATACCTACATATAAATAGTTACACGATTTTTGTGTTTTATATGACAAAGTGCTATGTAAGTACAAACATTTATAAAAAAAATTATATTGGAGACATCAAAGACTACCTACTCTTGTTATTTTTATTATCTTCAGCAGCTGTTTAGATATCGCTTGTAACTATGGATCGTGATTGGGTCTGTTTGCGTATAAAAATAATCCTGTTTGGAGAGACGAGCGATCGATAAAATGTGCAGTCCACCCTAGCAGAAATGCATCGAGCGTTAGATACTTCTTTGTAAAGTATTGTACTCGGCATTGTACTTGCATTGTTGCCGATTCGACTTTTAATTAACATTTTTTCAAAATTACGAATAGAAATTAAAACTAGACATATTTTTCATAAATCTTGTATGCGAATTCTTGCTTTACATAAATGTATAGGAAGATTTTAGAATTTCTAGAAAATATTTCTAGTTAATTTCGGGAATCATTATAGTATTGTTACCATTTATTGTGAGTAATGGCCATTTTAAGGATATTAAAGTCCCATGTTTTCTTCGGGGTTTCTGTTTTTGTGAATGGCTAATGTGTATATACATAGATACTTACATATTATACAAAGGTGGTAAGTTTGGCCAAACTTAACCGACGTTATGCTACCAATGAAAATATGTTTTTATTGAAAGCGTAATAAGGGAGGTACAGGGTGTGTTATGACATCCTGTACAAGGTGTCCCAATACGTTGTAACTGCAGAGTACCTCGGAAACTAGAAACCAGATGGAAGGTTGCAATTTTCGCAACACTGTATACTACCTACTTTTTCGAAAAATTTAAGATGCTGCAATCGGAACATTCATGGACCTTTTTATTTTTTAGGTACAGAACGAAATTTAAAAAAAAAACTGTTTTTAAGGGATGTGTCTAGGAGAAGGATTGTGGAATGTTTTCAAAATTATATAGGATTTGGAGTTGGCTCCTTTGACAATATAGAAATATGGGAAGACCATGAAAGGTTAGAAGTTACAGTTACACCTAAGTCAACTTGTTCATCCACTGATCTTATGCGACTTCCATTCAGCTCGTAAGACAGGCGAGGATTGTTCCTTTCCAATATTGTACATTTTGTGGTGTTCAACAATAAGGACCAGGTGTTACACCAACGTTCAATATTACTAAGAGTGTTCTGAATAGCATTGCATTGTTCAAAGGGATTTCCATTTATTTTGGTATCGTCCGCGTAAAAAGAATGAGGAACGGTTATAATATTATCAAGATCTGATGAGTATATAAAGAATAATATTGGTCCTAAAACTGACCCTTGTGGAACACCTGAATAAACTTCACGCAGAGAAGAATAATCAGAACCGACGCGATCTAAAAAGACTCTATTGGTTAAATAGTTATTAATCCATGTAAGCAATTCCCCGCGAATGCCAAGATGATCAAGTTTTAAGAGGGGTCTATATTTAGGCACCTTGTCAAAAGCCTTTGCAAAATCTAGGTAGATTACGTCAACTAGATGATCATAGTGGAACGAATCCAGTGATTCAAACTAACAAGCAAATTAGTAACCGTAGATATGCGACACTATAATTCGTTCCAGGAGCTTGAGACATATAGGCATCAGACTAATTTCAAAATCAGCCAGTCAGCAGGAGTCTTTGTTACAAGAGTGTGTCTAACTATAAGAAATAATGGCGCAGCCAAAACAGAGGCACATTATTTAAGTACGGGTGCTGTTAAGCCATCGGGACCTGGATATATATCATATCATTAAGTTTTTTGAGGTACTTCAACACATCTGCCTCAGTAATTGAAATTCTTTCTAATGTCTGCTGCTGCTTGGGATAACTAAACGGTGGTAATGTACCGATGTTTGGGTCACATTTTAAAAGATACATCCTGTCGAGAAATTGCAAGTACGCCACTGAACTATACGCAAAAAGTATCAAAAACAATTTTCACCATTTCGATATAATTTTCGCCCTGTATCCCATAAACGAAGAGATCTATGAAAGTTCTATTGTGGAGTCTCTTGTTTCTTGAAAAAGTAGTCCAGTGTTGTGAAAACCGCATCCTTCTATCTTGTAGTTTGCGAGATACCCTGCAATTATAAGGAAATTGGGACGCCCTATACATTTGCGATGCCTTTTCTCGGTGTAAAACACTTCGCATCGCCGTCTGCCGCCAAAACGGTCCCATAAAGGTGATCGAGGGGGGAGTGCACCCCGCAAGGAAAACATCAGAATGGAACACCTAATCGCCTGGGTCTCAACGAAACACATTACGGCGTCTCGGCCATCGCGGCGGCCGAAACATCCGCCGATCGATGCCATCCGAGTGCAACGATGACTCACGCTGCGCCCCCCGACCCGGTACTTAACCCCCGCCATTGAAAAAATCAATCCGGCCGAATGCCGAATGTTGCCAAATCTCGCGCGCTCGCGAAAGTGACAGCACTCTCGATTTCGATGGGACGTTTCAGTTTCGCTTTCGGACGGGCGCTGCTGACGGCGAAGGGTTGAGACCCCACCAGTCGAGGGATGTTTCTACGTCACAGGTGCGCTCTTTGTCGGCCACCAAATGGGTGGACAAAGAGTTTGTTTAATTACGTCGATGGGTGTTTGATTCCCTTATACAGGGTGTTCTGCAAGCTCTGTGACGATCCGATTCGTTTTTGTTTAGAAGTTACATTTTAAAAAATATATTTTCACATTTGAATAACTATAATTATTATTTGTGGAGAAAATTATTGCCTGGTGATAGGTCAGTAGATTTATAAAGAAAAACAAATTTGTATGTATTGCCAACGTTTTGGCCTATATTGGGCCTTCTTCAGGGTTCTACAAATAACGATTTTATTATACAACTTTTATAGGAAAAGAAAATACAAGTTCTGAGTTTTATTTAAGGAGGAAAAGAGATAAAAAACAACAACACCCCAACCAACATATCTAACAGACACATTTTAAAGAATGTTCTCATTTAAAATTGACGAATCTTTGTTTCCCTGTGCTGTTACATATATTGCAAGTTTCCCACTTAACTTTGGACAATTTTGATGAAAATCTTTATATCCTTTTTAGACAAACAAAAACATTACACTACAGGTAATAGTTAAATTGTTTGATCATTGTTATTTTTTGTTCTTAGGTTTGTTATTAATTAAATTTTGCCCACCTTTACTCTTTTAACCAATTTCATTTCATAACCAAGACAATAATTGTAATTTTATTTAGTTTTTTATTATTTTTTTATATTAATTATTTTACAGTAATTTTATGTAAGTTGTGTAACACGTAATTGTAACTTGTAGAGCCCTGAGAAGGCCCAATATAGGCTAAAACGTTAGCAGTATGTAAAAAATGTTTTTCTTTATAAATCTACTGATCTATCACCAGGCAATAATTTCCTCTACAAATAATTATTATTTGTGTTTAAACATTAATTAACTTTTATTAACCAAATTAACAAATCTTAAGACTATAAAAATTGTTCAAAATATCTAACCTCGGCTTGTAGCCTGACATCGGCGAACTAAAGATTCCGTCACTCAACGGATGAGATTTGGATCATTTCTTATTTGGTTAGCTGTATCTTGAATTCTTTCAAGTAACTGTTGACAGGTACTGATTACAACATGGCAGACAAGCTGAACATATAAAGTCCCGCAAAATAAAAGTAAACGGATTTAGATCTGAGAAACGCGGTGGCTACGGTATTGAACATTGTTGACCTATCCATTTATTCAGGAAATGATCATTTAACCAAGCGGTTACTTGTCTTCCTGCTGTATGTGGTGGTGCACCATCGTGCTGATATCACATATTTGGAACAATATTATGCCCTACGTCATCGATAAAATAAAAATGCTGTTTTCCAAGAAAGTTGCTGTTGAAAATGCTACTCCAAACGTTGACACTGAAACGTTGCCGAAATCGTCATGATCTAATTGCATGCAGATTTTGTAACGCCCTGATATGTTCATTATGATTATTAGATATTTATACCGTCCCTAGTAAAACATGCTTCATCAGATCACATGACAAACGAAATGAATCTATCATTTTGTTCATGTTCTTGAAGTAACCAGCGACAAAATTCTAATCGTTGAGGAGCATCTCCAGCATGTATCGCTTGTAAATTTTGGCGATTTTGAGGACTTTTCAATGACAGCATCTATAATATTTTCATTTTGTACATCTCCTTCAGTAGGACTAACGACTCTGTGGGCAAGTTGAGGTCTATTTGGGTATCTTCGTCGGTATTCTCGGGTTGCTTGTCTAACATTTCAATTGGAATGCCCATCTTATAATATTTATATATTAATAATATTTCTATCTCTCATTCTAATCACGAGAATTAGCCCAGAAGTCGGAGACTTGTTCGGGAGAGGGGGTGGCATATTATTATTTAGCAGGCCGCATTGGCGCCCAGGAACGACGTTGATAGTCCCTAACCACCATTCAGTGCAAGAATGAGAAAAACCTGGAAAACCTCATTAATTAGAGGGGTCGACCGGTATTAATCACTCACATTGACCAAAGCCAACACTCTCCCACCTCCCATACCCGCATAGAGGGTTCCAATCCTCTCCACGAATAGAGCTGATATATGATCTACCGGTCGCGGGGATTGAACCCACATCGATTCTAGTACTGACGCCTTAAACCACTCGACCCATAATTATTGGTATAGCAACCATCGTTTTTATTTATCAGGCATGTATTTTTTTATTCAAAAATGAAATAATATTTGTTTAAATACTTGTAACTTCTAAGCAATAACAAATCGGACCTATGTTCATATAAGAAAAAATGTTTGACATTAGCCCAGCTACCATTTGTCAAAGTTTGTCATAAAGTTTGTAGAACACCCTGTATAGGTAGTATTCAAGAATATCATAAGAATTACCTAAGTAGATTAGAAGCATTCGTGAAAATTCAAAAAGTATTAAAAAGAAAACCGTAAACAAAATTCCAAAGAGTCATAAAGTATTCATAATTGTTACTGTCTAGGGAAACCGAGTGAATCACCAAGTTTAATAAGTCATGAAGCATTTTTCCGTTGCTAAATCGATATACTTAACAGCACGTACAAGTTATTACCACTCAACTTTGCATTGCTTGGCGTACTTGTACGATTTAATGCGTACATACATAGGACGAATCAGCGCGGCACGCGATTAAATGAACTGCTCGTTGTCTAATTTTCACACTTTTTGTAGGTTTATAATATACATAAATCTCTTGAAAATATCAGCAGGGAGATATTTAGTTAGTGCTCATGCGAATAAGTAATCTGCGCATGTATTTGCTCTTGCATTATAGATTCTATGGATAGGGTAAATCGAGGATATATGCCCATAAAGAAATCTGTTTGACAGAGTTTAAATATTATAACGAGAAAAATGTTTTAGTACAGTTTTTAAATTATATCTTGCCTATAAAATCCACCGAATGTAATAATTGTCACGAAATTTTGCAAAATTTAAAATAATAACAATGGTCAAGATGGCCAATCTCTCCCACATACTGTGGAGTCCGTCATTTTATTATGGGATAATTGGCCATAGTAAGAAATATGTTTTTTTGTTAAAAAACAACAAATAAATAAAATAATGGTGTAAGAACTAACGTAATAAAAATGGTAGCATGTTGCGTCCATAAACCTCGAGATGCTTTAGGTTTTTTGACATATGTACCAACTAGAAAAACTGCGTAAACAAGATTATTTTTAGATTAAGCGAAACTTCAAAGTATGTACTATACATATTTAACTTCAGTCAAATCACTGATACGAAAAAATTAAATATGGATTGATCATGTAGCATCTCAATACTATTTCGCTTACCTTATTTACTTTTCGCATGGTACTATAGTAAAAAACAATATCACTGAAGGAAATCGACCAATAAAATAGTCTTTACGTTCATGCAAAAAAAAAAAACTTTATTGAACTATATTTAGTGGAAAAAGTGGTTCCTTACTGCACTAGTCCAATAAAATGTTTATTGCATTCATCTGCCATTCTACTACAGCGTTTTGTCATCATGACAAACATAAACATTCATATCGACGACACATTTTCCTAGACTTAGTGTCATCTAAAAATCATTTTTTTGGTTTTCGCAAGAACGTAGAAAAAAAAATTGTATGCAACTCGTACAAAAAGTGCTTATTGCACTCGACGTGTTGTCCTACTCGGCCTGACGGCCTCGTTGGACAATTTCACGACGCGTGCAATAAACAATTACTTTGTACTTGTTGCATAAATAACTTATTTTATATCATGTAGGAACCAAACAATAAAAAAATGTATTAACATGATTTTACTACCCTAAATCCGCATTTTGCTAAAACAATAGAGCACCTTCTTACCTTCAATGGGTACCTACATATTTTCTATCACTTCTTCTACTAAAAAAAAGTAACTAGGATAACTTATTGCAGTAGGTAATTGACTTTAGTTGAGTCCTACCTATTAACGATTACAAATAATTTACCTTACGCTTGAAGATTTGAAACTGCAAATTGTATAACATTAGCTAGATATTTTGCTAGCGCTATTAATAATAATAAATAGATAATGAATGAGAGAGAGTGTGTAGTGCTAGTGTCTATAGTGTTCATTAGTTATCCACGTTAACTTAGTTTTTTTGTTGTATATTAAAATAGTTAAAGTAGTGAAAAGCGAGGGTTAGTCTCGATACTGTCCAAACTATAGGTACCATCCATTACAATAACAATATCTGAGTATAGAAATGTCATTGGATCTCTATTGATGAGTAGAACAACTAAGAACTAATGTTAAAAATTGGAAGTGGATATCATTACGAATACGTCAACAGTGGAAAACAAACCACCAAATTCGATTTAATGAGTGCCATTATTATTACAATAGATTGTACTTATCTTAAATTGTACTTGTAACTTTTTTAATGTAAAATCAAAGTTTAAGGACAAAGTTTATAACTGATCCAATCCAAAATTTCCCTCAGTGTACAATTCTTTTTTGGGTAATTACAGCATATGTGTGGATGTATGACTGACCATATTATGGCATAAGCACAGACATTTATCGTTAATTGAATGAAATATTAATTAAGTATGAGCATCTCTCCTAGTATGGCCATCTATCCCGCACTTACCCTACATGGTGAATCTTGAGTAGAGGTTTTCTTTTAACACCCCATGTCATTTTTTTAAATAACCGATTTCCCAGCAGATGGATAGGTCGCAATGAACCAATAAGATGGCCTCCGAAATAACCGGACCTAAACCCATGTGGTTTTTGTCTGTGAGTTATATGAAAAGTTTGATATGACAGAACAGTGGAAGAGTTGTGCGAACAGATAGAAAATGCCGCGAATGTAATAATAGTTTTTTGAGCTCTATGCCGTGGTAAAACAAAAACATCTACCTTAAGATTCATCCTACTTATATATCTTTGGATTTCCGTTATTTTACGATTAAGCACCCTCTCAATTTTCAGAAGAGTTTTCGTTTCACATAGACGGCATTTTTATGATTCCCACCTGCGAAATTATCGCGTCTCCTTTGTTCGCCGTCCGTATTTGTACACATGCCTCCTTCGACGACGAATATATGGAAAAAGAAAAAGGTAAATAAGAGATAAATCACCGTAAGACTCGTGCATCATCGTGGAACGTTACTTCATTCATCTGGCAGCTGCATACGTCGATGCGGAGCACGCGACCAGATTTCTCTATCTGGGACAATTGTTGTTTCATCTGCTGCTTTTGTTATATCGGAAACGGTAGCGTGAAAAGGCGAAAAAGGACGTCGTAAATTGTGGTATTTTCCAGTGTTATAAATTTATATCGTCCTTTGCACACAACTGACAGCTCTTGATGTGTTTCACGTATTTTATACTTTCTTCTTCTCTACCTGAAGATATTTTTTTGAACATAACACTTTTATCAAAATATACATTAATACCGCAATTTCCTAACGTAAATATTGACCAATTTTAAACTAAACTAAATTTTGTTAGCTAAATCCTGTGGAAGCAATTCTGAAACCTGTCTCAGTTTCTTTGTTATATATACGACCCTATTTCATAATGCTAAAAATAGAAAAATATGATTAGAATTTTCAAAAATCCAATAGATTTTTACTACTAGAGTGCTTCGAAATATAAATATATATATATATATATACAGGGTTAACTACGACTAAGTACAAACATTTTAACCACGTGCTCAGGGAGACCTAAAAGACAATAAAAAAAATTATTAAAAATTAAAATTTCAAAAATGGGGCAAAACCCTTTTTCTTTACGGGAAGTCGGCGCCTATGATAAGCTTAGATCCGTAGATAAAGCTTACAACTGTCAACAATGTCAACTACTATGCGGTCGTCTTTTTGCAGCGTTTCTAAATGCAGAAGAGACAAAAATTAAGATTCTTGTTAGTAATAATACCTGACAGATAGGTAACAGTTACCTAATCCAGTCAACTCCAGTATTTTGCATTCGTTTCATTATTTCGTTACAAACTGGCAAAACTATGTTTTCACACACTGCAACCACTCGCTACCGATACAGTTAGATAAAATATCTATTTATTATAAGAGAATCAAACGAAAGGAATGTGTAGTTACTAATAGATAATACAAAACTTTTAGTGCACCCGCGGCAGTCTTGTCTCATAACCTAGAAAAACAAACCGACAGCGGCCGTTGATTGCTGGTTGCCTACTCTGATTCTCGCATTGGTGGCGTTAAATAAGGATTTAATATAAATCGAAAAAAAATTGTTTCGCTTTATAAATAAGTTTGGAATTTTTCTATCCTTCTTAAAATATTTGTACTTAGTCATAGTTAACCCTTTATATACTAATTTCTAGTACTAGTATACGGGGTATTCATTTAATACGGAATCTGTAACTTTGGTACCTACAGAATATTTATTGGAAAATTTTAAGTTTTAAGATAATTTAATTAATAAGGACTTTGTGGAATATTCGTAAAACAGTAAGTGTAAGATTATATTTTGTTACGTGTGCACTTGCAGCTTGTGCCAATTTATATATGTATTATACAATTCATAAATATCATAAAAACTGAAACAGTACATTGTTTAGATGTACTGTTTATGTTTGATCAAAATTACGTCATTACATATTATGTCTCACCATACAACATTCAATTCAAACAACATATTTATCTTTATGACAGCAAAAATAGTAATTGCTTACAACAGATATTAACGTTAGTTATACCTAGTTACGTTAATTATAAATTTACTGTAACTAAAATTCGAACTAAAAACGTTTATTTTCACACAGATAAACATAATATATCTACAAAAACCATGTACTTGTGTTTCAAGAATAAATATATAGTATTTTCAGCGAAAATATTCAACATATTTTCTAACGCGAATGAAATACCTACATTGCAATACATTTTTAGATGATGGGTGAACAATACACTTTTACAGAGAAGGATGGATAATTTCTAATAATTTGCTAGTAAGATATATCTAAACTGTACTTTTGTACATTTTAAAAAGCAGAGCCCTTTTTCCATGACATTAAAAGTGAACACTTTTCCCCTTTTTCAACTTCATCTGTCAATACACTCCCCAAATGGCCAAAAAATAATATAGGTAATATAGTTTTAAATTGGCTACTGTTACACTATTCAGGTTAAACAAAATGTAAATATTTGAACTTTATGGTATATCATATTTTTAACATGCGCATATTGTTTAAATTTTTTACACATTGATATTCAATCATATCTGAGAAATATTAGTTATTGAAGAAATTTTCTCTATACATATTTTTCAATGTTAGTTATAAAGAGAAGTATATATAAAATATAAGAAAATATAAATTATCTACTCAGTAAAATTACATAATTATATTTTACAATCCCAATCAAAAATTGCAATTTATAAATTAATGTTACACTGTACTTATTTTATTTATAAAGTTATTATGTAATTTTACATAACGCTGGTAGCAAATTGCCAACGTAAAGTTATGTGAAATTACAGTAGTTCGAATGTGTTTTGATATAAAAAGAGGTTAATCAAATGGTTAGTCCTTAAGTAGAAAACAGTATACGTATACCTATGTATAAATCCTTTTACTCTATTGAAGATAAGTACCTACTCTCTAACAGTGATTTTTATTAATATCACGTGTATTACCTACATTGCCACAAGAACGTGTAAATATTTTTTAACGTAAACGTTAGATATATGTCTAATTATATGTTAAACGACAAGGTTTAAGTTGCTCAATATTTTATAAAATAATGCCCTCATTTTAAGTTCATTTCCGCACCTGGTATTGAAGTCTCCCAAAATAGAAGCGACATTTTGAGTTTCATCTTACTACCACCAAGTAATATATAAACGTATCGTGTCTTTCTACGCAAACTCAGTCTTTAGATCTTTCTAAACCCCGTCTCCACTCTAAATTTTAATTCCCACACCCCGAAAGCCGAATCTCATAGTTTCCGAACTCGCACAAAATCGTTAGCCCGTTACGTCCATTTTACGTAATATTTTATAATCAGTATCATCAAACTTCCTATTGTAAGTGTATTCTTTAAATACGCATTCGCTATTATGTGCATAAAGGTGAACGTCCAGCCCGTTTTTCTATAACTAATCGTATCGGAACGGTGTCTATCTGCTTGGGCGACTGTAGACAAACAGCTGGCAGAAGTTTATTCTTCAAAACGCAGCTGTTGGCTCGTAGGGCTGTGGCATACTACCTGGTTCGAGCACACACACATTAAATGGCATATGCTCGATGCAAGTCTGTGCCAGCTTAGGACAGACAAAAATTTAATTGGGTTTTCTAGCTTGAAATTTGATTATTGAAGCAACTGTCGGCACAATGCGCTCAGTATCACAGTTATCAAAAAATATATAGAACGCTGCCCTTAATAAACAACTTTTTTTGAATATCTAAACCTATTTTGTTATGTCGAATATTTATTTTAGCACACTGATAAAAATGTGTTTGTAACTTCACATAACTTTACATTCGCAATTTGTGACTAGCGTAAAGTTACATAATAATTTTGTAAATGAAATAAGTACAATCTAAGATTACAGAAACAAACGGATTAGAATCCATATTACCTACGTTATGTGATTTTACAACTATTATACTAAATTCTATCGTAAATTTCCGTCACTATAATTTGTATTGATTTAGGTATAGGAGGTACATTATAACTTTTAGGAGGTTTCATTTATTCCCGAAAAGGTAGAGAAACCAATAGTGCAAATGTCTCGGGAAAAGTTGAATGACGAATATTTCATTTCGATATCTTGATTCGTTTTATTACAGATTTTTAAAATTTTAGGCCTTTTCTATGGTGCCCCATAATTTTTATTACTGAAAATATTTGAACTTTCTAATGAGATAGTTATATTCAGCTTTTTGTATAGAATCTAATGGTTTACGCAAACTTATTTTCAAATTATAAATATACCAACACAATATTTTTGTAAATAAATATTGAAAATATTCATGTAAGATGATGAAATAAATTACAAGCTGATGTTTTATTAAAAATATATGTTTGTTATAATGGAAAACTAGAAGTTATAAAAAAATATTGCGCAAACCATTAGATACTACACATCGAGAAAAATGTCTACAACGTACATATAGTAGAAAAGTTACAGAATCATAGAAACCGACCAAAATTGAAAAACATCATTTGTAGGTATCTCTGAAATAAATCAAAATATCTAAATGTGATTTTCGACATTCAACTTTTCTCGAAAATTGAATCCGAAATATTTTGCTACTTTTTCCGGAAAATAGGAGAAACCAAAAAAATAGGAGATACCTAAATGCCCAAATTGGACCATCCTGTACAATAAATAAAAATTACATTGTAGTTATACTATAAAATGTATTATTACAATGTAATCATACAGTTAACTGTAAAGTTAATTTTGCAATTTTACAAGTAATTGTGCAAGTTACATTGTAAATATACTTTTGTATTGTAAAATCACAAAGTAATATTCCGAAACGTAAAATTACAGAAAATAAATTTACAATAAAATTTTACATTTTATTTGTAAAATCACAATCGATAACAGCAATAATGAATGGTAAATAAATTGCATATCTAACTGTACATTTTGAAGTTGAATTGAAAATCTATTTTTTTAAATCTCTAAATATCTAGGTTATTTTATTGACATTATAGCGTGTTAATCTTTGTAGAATGTAGTCACCTCTAAACAAGATTTAAGATATTTTCCTTGAAAGTTTACCTATATATGCTGATCCTATTAATTTGTGAGATATGCCTACAGGTTGCTCCTTTTTCATGGCTTACCATTGGGATCTCGGAAACCGTAAAATATACAGGGTAGCTCTAATGAAAAGGTTGCTCCTTTGATGGCCTTTAAGATAAACCGAACAGATCCAAGATACACAACTACCGTTGTTGAAAAAACTGAACATAGCGATTTTGGAAAATGACATCTAACGTCATTATTTCTCAACAGAAGGAGCTGAAATTTGGTACAGAGTGATAAGAATAAACGAGAAATCGATTTTCGTCGAAAGAAAATTTCTACGGCCACTAGTTATGCAACATTCATTTGTTTTTATGGACACCAATTGAATTTTAATACTCGTAATACCTAACAGATGTAGAATAAAATTTCAAACACGCCAATATGTAACACTTCTATTTTATTTATAAAAATAACCCACAAAATTTTAAAAATACAATCATTTAATTAAAAATCTATATTTATAGTTATTCGAATAAAATAAAATTCAATATCTACTTATCCGATACACAAATATTCTACAAATTCTACATAAATACTTTCCATTTTGGTGCACACAAAACTCAGTTCTTAATCTAATGTTGACTGATAAAAATTATTGTAAATTTATACTTTGTTCACATCATACATTTAATGTAAAAATTCATTCTGTATTACAAGAATCTCTATGCGTGAATACATACATACATTAATTTACATCTTTCATGTAAAATTACATGATTTTTTCTAAAAATACGTAACTCTGTAAAATTACGTTTCATGTGTAGTAATGTTATCATGTATCATCAAGTAGTAATTTTCCTTTTCAGTTGTAACATTACATTCTGGCGTGTTATTTTACATTATTGACCTAGGCAATAATTGTCAGTGTTGTCTACGTTTTGAATACTTTGTGAAATGGACCTAAAAGCAGCAGAAATTCTGTCTTGTAAGTCTTCTATATTTTCACAGGGATTGCAATGAATTTAATCTTTTGAACTATATCGTAGAAAAAAATTTAATAGGTTGAAACAAGGACACCGTGAAGGGCAAGCAACAGGCCCATAAGTGCTAGTCCAATTAAATATTTGGAAAGCGTCGATTTAAATATATTGAAACGCTATTGACACACAAAATTAAGTGGTCTACAGCATAATTTTGCTGAACTGTCTCTATAGTTTCATGGAAGATTATCAGTGCATTCTCCAGTTTCATCCTTAAAATATTTAAATATATACTTAATTCTGAGAAGTATAAGGCTTCCAACAATAAAAACAAAGTGAGCTTATATCGAATCTGTCAAAATGTTTGTTGATTTTTGTTTTACGTCAAGATCTAGATTTTTTTTTAAATTATAGTATTTTTTTAAATTTTATAGATTATTCTTCAAATAAAATAGTAGGGTTTCTACTATTGACGTGTTTGCATGTAACTTTATTTTACATCACTTACTGTTAAGTATGGCGTTCATAAAAAAAACAATTGAATTTTCGTTAACCGAAACTAGTGAGCGTAGAAATTCTCTTGTAATTTAAGCCACCCGGTATATGTACGTGTCTTTTCATTAGTACTATTTGTATATATTATTTTCTTACTTTTATTTTTGATATTTGCTTAATTATTAACTAACTTGTTTATGAAATTATTTCTTTGGCATGTCTAAATATTTATCTAGTATCAGAGTTTAATATATTTGCAAATTTGATTTATGAGAAAAATTTTTACAAATAATTTAAATTAGATTCTTATTTATTTCAAATAACTATTGTAGTACATTTTTAACTTGTCCATCGTTACTAATTATGAACTTTTGAAAGAAGTTAGGATATTGACCGTCAACTGAACACATTGTGTACAACACCTTTCGCAATTTAACAACGTCCATATACTTACACTTATAAATAAGTATTATTTTTATTTTTTAACGGCCACGTTAACAAATTATTACACACTAGCTGTTGACATGAAAAAACCTTTTAGAGACCGGAAATTTTGCGGTTTCTTGGCCATTGGCGCATCCTGGACAATATTCTATAGAGTAATATAATACCTAATACTTTTCTACAAAAAAGAACCGACTACATTTTTCACCATTACCATTATTCAAATGTGCAGGTGTTAATACACAAGCAATAAAAATGTAAATGACGATATATTTCAAATTAAAAAAGATTTTTCTTTAGGTGTAATATAGTATAAAATTCAATAAGTAAATATGTTGCCCATAACAAATTATAGTGGGTTTATAGTAATCGCACTTATTGCTTTGTGACTTAAATAAAGTTATACAAAAATAAACACCACGTCGGTCAATGGATAGATATGATACCATCATTATCTAACTGGTTAGGTATAGACATCTTATTAGGTATAGATAATCAAAACTGGTTTTAAAAAGAACCTTAAGTGTGTAAATCTTGATATAAGATTTATACAGGAGTTACAAATTAGTAGGTCAAACCGTTAACCACACATTCTTTTGACCAAAATAATGAGACTTTTCATTTTGGAGCTCCATTTTCAAAATGCAGGGAGTCAAAATTAAAATTTTAATACTGATTTTTATTGATAGCTCCAATGGTTTCAGATATATTTGTTTAAAATTTGGTCATATTTTTATTGTCTGCTTAATTTTGGTCTAAAATATCAAAGCATCAGAACGGAGAAAATGCGGCTTGTAGTACCCTCCAATATATTTTGAGTACGCTTATGACGCCTAGAATATTTTTTTAGATAGTAAATATCGCTAAGTATTAATTCCATGTTATTCAGTAAATTGAAACAAATAAATCACACAAGTAACAGCAAACAATAAAAAGAAACAAAAATTTAACTCAATTAAGCTTCACCTGGAGCTCTTTTAATTAGAGATTAAGGAATATTTTAGAAAATATATGGTTTCAGCCTAAAGTGCTCTTCAAATATAATTTATTCTCTTAGCTGCTGTTTACCTAGTATTTGAACCGTATAAAGGAAATCTTTCATCAGTTCTAATAAATTTTTATTTTTTTACAAATCTCTTTCATTGAAAGTATGTGGTTTCAACTGGACGGTCCTCCTCCGTATTATAGTCAAAATGTTCGGAACCATTTACTCATAAATGAAGTATTTCCTATGAATTGGTAGAGGACAGCTTGCATATTAAAAAGCCATCCCGTTCCCCCGACCTCAACCCATTGGATTTTATTTTCTGGGGTATTATGAAAGATTTAGTTTATATGTTTCTCATACTAACTGAACAACAGCTAAGAAAACAAATTATACAAGGTGGAGAGCACTTTGGCTAAAACCACATATTTTCCAGAATATTCGTTAATCTCTAATTAAAATAGCCCCATATGGAACATTTAGTTTGACTGAGATAAATTTTTGTTTCTTTCATTGTTTGCTGCTAGTTGTGCCGTTTGTTTATTTCAATTTATTGAATAAAATGGAAATGATCATTTAATACTTGGCGGTATTTGTGCCACATGTAACACATGCAAAAAAGTTGAATATCTCGTAAACCGAGCTTCAAATCAAAATCTTATAAGAATGAAAAAAATAAAATAAAAACACACTATCTAAAAAAATATTCTGAAACCATAGGCGTATTCAGAAAAATTGGGGGTTCCGTAGGTACTACAACCCCTTTTTCTGCGTTCATGCGCAGAAAATGTGCCGACTTAAGATAAAATTATGTGCCAAATTTCAAACAAATATCTGTAAAATCACTGATTATTGATAAAAATAATTTTTATAATTTTAATTTTGACACCCTGTATCTTGAAAATGGAGATCCAAAATGAAAAGTGGTATAAGAAACGTTTCATTATTTTGGTCCAAAGAATATGTGGTTACCGGCTTGACCTACTAATGTTCAACACCCTGTAGAATAAAGAAAATTTAAATCAAAAATTTATAAAAAAATTTAGGTATTCATTATGATCGCCTTAGCTGTACCACCAAATCTATTGAAATCACTATCCTAGATAGAAAAAATAACCCACAAAAGAGGACATGGCTCAAAAGTCCTCAACTGCTTTATTTATGAATAGCTAACGAAAAAACGGCCAAATAGAACTAGTTTGTCTATCTTCTAGCCACCTAGTCTAGCCAGATAAGTAATATTCTAATGACTTTTTTCCATACAGCGAACGGTGGATGCTGCGACGTCGTGAGATAATAACCCTCACCCTGACCGTTAAACCTGTCCGATATAATGTAAACATATTAAGTGGAGATTTTGCTAGCAAACTTGATATACGAGTCCGGATTTTTGTTAAAACCAACATGCCTTTTAATTGTTCACCAAGTAATAATAAATTATGTATCATCATTCTCCCCTACTCCGCATCCCAAAGTTTACTTGACTTTCTCACAGTTATACTTTCCACGGACATTACTAATTTCGGAAAAATTGAACAGGGTTTGCCTCTCTTAAAAGATACAAGGTGTTAAAGTTGAACTTTTAAAATTGATTTTTCACAATAACTTTATTAATTTTTCACATATCAGCTAAAAATTTAATAGAGGTACCTACTCCTTGTGGATAACGAAATCCTCAAGAGTATTTTGTATATACGACGCCTATGAAACAAATGTAAAAACTTGGGATACTTTCTCTCCCACTAGGTAAAAAATCAAAAGTACTTTTCACCATACCGATATCTCAGCTATTCTCTGAGATATGAAGAATCCCCTAAAAGTATTTTTTTTTAATTTCGTCCTATATCTCGAAGACGAGAACGTCTGTAAAAGTTTTGATTACGACTTAATTTGCTTGAAAAATTAGTCCAGTGTTCTCTTCTAGTTTCCATTTACAACTAAATTGGGACACTTATATTCAATCATTAAAATGTCATATTTGGTCACCAAATATTCGCAATTAATGGGATAACCTACTTTTTGTTACACACTGTATACTGGTTTCAAAGTTTGTTTATACGATTTTCCTTAATTTATAACTTATATTCAATTACACCGTAAAAAAAAATTGAGTAAAATTACATTCAAAATCGATTGTGTTAAAATAATAACACTAGCTTACTGAACGTTCATAAAGTAACGCATACATTCATTATTAGCTAAATAAACAATATTATTAAAAATTCCCGAAACAAGTCAATTATTGATTTTAATATATTGTTTTTTCAAATAATAATTTAATATACAGAGTGATCTACCTTCGAGTAATGACGTCATCACCTTTGTTTATCATTTCCAGATTTCTCAAGCTGAGCTGTTTCCAAAAATCTATCACAAATTGATACAGGGTGGGCAATAATACCAAAATTACAAATTATTTACAAATTAATAAATGCACTAAAAATTAAATGTATTGATATTACAAATACTTTGATAAACTATTAGAAAATACCCCAAACACGTTTATTAGTGATGTTACATCTCAGCTATGAAATGGAATTTTTAATAATATTGTTTATTCAGCTAATAATGAATTTATGCGTTACTTTATGGACGGATTTCAGACCATTTCAGTTTAGCCACACACTAAAAGTTCCTATCGTTAGAAACTTTGCAATGCGATGTTCTCCAAGATAAAATAATTCCTTTAAAACCTATAGCTACCAATTTTTCAGACAAAATCCAGGGAGATACTAGATGTCAATGCACAAAACACTGTGGTACAAATACGTGTTTATGTAGAAAACGCCAATTACTGTGCAACTCAAAGTGTCACAGAAGCAGTTCTTGCAGAAACACATAAGGTAGTTACCCTTTTCTTGTTTATTTACTGTTTAATAAAAATCTATATTTTTTATTATATTGTTTATCATATTTACTTTGAAGTATAGCGCTTTTAAAGATAATGTTTGCTTCATCCTTTTACCCTGAATTAATTTTCCTAATATAATGCTTTTTTCAATAATTTAAATCAGATATTTCCGACCACTAATGAGGCTATTTTAGTTTGTCCTAAAAACTATCAGGCGATACTATGTATGTCCTAGGAAAAATGCAAAGTTTCTAACGATAGGAACTTTCAGTATGTTCTAGGCCAAAATGAAATAGCCTGAAATTGAATATTTCCTGTAACATACAAACACAAGACTGAGTTATATTATCAATATATTCCGTTGTGTTTTCCACAAATCATCTCTCTGATCAAAAATTGTGTTGATAAGCCCATTATAGTAGTATAATTACTCAAAATTCAACAATAAAATAATTTCACTCACAAATGAGTTTTAATTTACTCAAGTGTTATTTTTTACCGTGTACCCTTATTGTCTCAATTCTCCCATCCCCTATGAATGCGACGACGCCTCTTTTAAGACACCTCAACTCCATCCAGACGTCGACGTCCTTCATTTTGGAAATCGTTGATATTTTTGCCTAGGTAGTAACTCTTTCTAGCATTCAGTTACACCGTATCATTTGAGTAAAATTTCACTCAAAATGAACACAATTGGTTGTTAAAACGAGTCCATACCCGATTGTGTTAAAATAATAACACAATTCCTTGAGTAATATTCACTCAATTATTTGTTAGCTAAATAAATATATTTTGAGTAACATTGAATAACTGTTGAGTTAGCTTACTGAACTACTTATATGTGTCACTATAATACAAACACAAGACTGAGTTATATTACCAATATATTCCGTTGTTTCTTCCACAAACCATCTCTGTGATCAAAAATTGTATTGAAAAGCTCAGTTCATTGTTAATATGTATAATTATTCCAAATTCAACAATGAAATAATTTCACTCATAAATGAACTTTAAGTTACAGTATTATTTTTACCGTGTACTTTGCCCTTATCGTCTCAATTCCCCCATCTCCTATAAATGCGACGGTGCCTTCTTTAAGACACCTCAACTCCACCCAGACGTAGACGTCCTTCATTTTGGAAATCGTTGATATTTTTGTCTAGGTAGTAACTGTTTCTAAGTGTTCAGCAGCAACTTATATTCAGTTACATTGTAAAAAATTGAGTAAAATTTCACTCAAAATCAACACAACTAGTTGCTAAAACGAGTGTGTTAAAATAATAACACAATTCGTTGAGTAATATTCGCTCAGTTATTTGTTAGCTAAATAAATATGTTTTGAGTAATATTGAATAACTTTTGAATTAGCTTACTGAACTACTTATATGTGTTACTATAATACAAACACAAGACTGAGTTATATTACCAATATATTCCGTTGTTTCTTCCACAAACCATCTCCAAAATTGCGCTGATAAGCTCATTTCATTGTTAATATGTTTAATTACTCAAAATAATTTCACTCATAAATGCGTTTTAAGTTACTCATTACTGGATCCTTTGCCCTTATCCTCTCAATTCCCCCATCCCCATGAGTGCGACGGCGCTTCCTTTTAAGACACCTCAACTCCACCTAGACGTCGACATCCTTCATTTTGGAAATCGTTGATATTTTTGTCTAGGTAATGAATTTTTGTAGCTATTCAGCAGACACTTCCTTGGGTTTTCTAGCTGGCGGATGTCCATATAGTCGGATCTAATGAAATCCATCGTTACCAAGTGAGCAGGAATAAATTCGGCAGAGCCAACATTGCGAATCCAGAATACGTTGTCGTCGCATTACACACGCATTCATACGCGTTTGCCGGGGCATAATTGGGCGGGTCCATGTGTGCCGCGCTAGGGGTGGTTCGTCGCTAGCTGCTTCCACTGCCGCTGCAACAACTAACGCGCGTAAAGGCCTCGCAAGCCGCGTTGGGCCTGGAGAAATCGTTAGCGCTGCATCTCTAGTGCCTCTAGTGAACATCTACGAAGATCCGTGAGGATCTTTTATTGAATGTCGGGTTTCGCTGTTCTGTTTTTATCTTTTATTTACAATAGGCGGCATTCGGGGGCCTGAGTGACAGTCAGGAAGGTTCAGAACGTCATGAAAAAGAAGGTTTTTTAATATCCATATATACCGATTCAAAATGTTATGCGAATCTTTATATGCATGGATATTTTAGAGAAATATTTCACAATGTTTTGGAATTAAATTTATAGCATCTAACAATAATTAGAATATTTGACAACACATACTTAATTGCGAAGTTTTATCAGTGTTTATATAAAGTATAGTTAGTCAACCGACCTTAGTTGTGGACCATGTCGGCTAGATAGCAGGACTATAATATGTGCAAAATCTCTTAAACAAGCTCTAGAGAAGCCGGTAAATAAAGTCAGACTGACTCTGTTTACTGACTTGCTTAGAACTCGTTTAAGAGATTTTGCATATATTTTAGTCCGGCCATCTAGCCGACATGGTCCACAACTAAGGCTGGTTGACTAACTATACTTTATATAAACACTGGTTTTACATAGTTGCGAGAAGAATTAAGACTACTTACGTCATACGAACAAATTAATAATTCATATGTTTATCAAAATATTTATTAGCTGTTTTACACACACCAATTTATTGATAAATAAATTGAACAAGTTGACCTTCAATTTATTTCAAGTGTAAAACAGAAATTGAAATACAATTTATTGACTTCAATAAATTGATGAAGAAATTGAGGAATTAGAACATGTTCTAATTTAGTACGCGATGTAGAACTAACTACATCTATCGGCCGTTCGCTACTCCATGCCGGACTGAAAATGTCGCAGGCACGAAGCCGATTCCGTGTTTGCATGTTCTAATTTATTGGTCAATTTTAGGGATATCTAGTTACATGTTGTGTTTCTTTTTAATGCCAACTTAATTATGGATGATTTATTTTTGACGTTTGTAGTAAATAAAACGTTCATAACCAACTTAAAATGAGAAAAATTCGTCGGTTGCGGTTAAAAAAGAAAAAATTATTCTGTTGAAAGCAGTTATATTGGCATTATCTTTAATTAACCTTAAAATAGAAAATAAAAAGCAAGGCATAGAAGATGGTGGGTTCGACCATAGATTGGAGAAAGAAAGTCGAATGAAAATTTGCATTTGGTGCATACTGAATTTTTAAATGAGGATCCTGAACAATTTGGATTATTTTTAAGATTGAATCAATGGTGTTTTAATAAGCTGTTGGACATGATTTATCCATTAATTTATAAGCATAATACTTTCATGAGAGAAGCAATTTCTCCAAATATCCACAAACCAATTAAAATATGTACGCCTATCACAGTGTCACAAAACTCTGCCAGTAAAGCCAACATTCCAATTTCAATTAATGAACAATGAAGTTCGAGGTTGGCATTAATGAAATTGACTAATAAATTGTTGTAAATATTGAAATGTATAAAGCGGTCAACAATAAATTGTGAAATAGATCAATTTGTTGAAAAATAAATCGTCAATTTATTGTTCAATGAATTGTTGTGTGTAAAACAGCTATAAGAAACTGCAACTGAGAACAATAAAACTATAAAGTTGTAAGAATAAAGTGTTGAAATTAGATATTTTTGAATTCAGCAAGTTAAGCTCTACAAGAATCCGATGAAAAAATATAGGAGTTCTATTTAACAAAATATCAGATGACGTCATCTAGCGAAAACAAATGAACGTCGGAAATGCGTTGGTATAGAAAAAAGAGTATTTTTAAAAAGCAAAATCGACGTATCCAAGGAAATTTCATGAGACTTCGTTGTTTTAGAAATAATGAATTTATTCCATACTTTTCTTCCACACTGTACAGTAAAATAAAAAAATTGGACAGAGTAAATTTCAATTTTCAGCGAAGAGTAAATTTATTTTTCAAAGAAAACGGTGCCCACTTTGAGCAATTTCTTTAGTTTTAATTTATTTTATAACTTTATTACTAACCGTCAAATTTTAAACACAAAGCCTATTGACTTTTTGATTTCTTCTAATAAACGCTATTAAAATCTTGTTTTAATTAAAGGATTTTTTTAAAAAACCTTAGTTTTTTAAAATTTAACGAGTAAAAATTGTTTTAAATTAAAATCTGCGCGGGATATTATCTTTCTTTTTAAATTCAAATCAATTCAAATCAATGGAAAAAAAAATGTATATAATTTAAAAGGTGACTCGCCCTCAATGAGATCCTGTAGTGTTTCAGTTTACTTGAACTTATAGTCAAAGAAGACCAATAATATACCTAGATCGTGTACCAAATTTGATTATTTCAAGTTAAAGTAATTCATTCAGAGATTTTTTTTGGAAAGACCTATTTGTCCCCACTTTGAAGGCATGTAACTATGTAGCAACTTTGTAATTAGGTATGATGATTAAATTGTACATTTAATCTATTTTATCATGTAGTGCAAATCCCTGAATGTCATTAAGCATAAATGCAAAAGCAAACTACATTTATATTTGAAAAACATTTTGTATTGCCATTATCGCCAGATGAATGGTGGAAATATGTATTACAGAATTATATTATATATAAAAAGTTATTGTTCTGTTTTGATCCATGTGAGCTTTAGGAGAAAAATCACCTGCCGATTGTCCGATAATTATATAATTATAGAAATTACCTAAAATTTGTAATACTGTGACATACAGGGTGATTCAGAACGTATCTAAAAAGAATTGGGAATAGATGCGTCATGAAAATGGTCAACATCTTAAAAAAAAAAATTTTGTAAAATCCTTATAATTCCCGAGCAGAAAATTATTGAAGTTTCAACCTTTACATCGCTGGATTCCTGTAGTTTCTAGGCAGGCGATTTAAAATATCCGATTAGTTATCGTATTAACTTTTTTGTGATGCAAGTGTATGCATTAGTTTTTCAAATATCAAACATGGCTTACGTATAGCAACTCGCAGTTGATGAGTACCGTTTTAATTTATGGTGAAATGAAAATGCTTTAGCAGAACTATTTCCCGGTAAACATGTGCCAAATGCAGCTACATTTACAACGGTGTGCAGTGAGTGCCAACACAGGAGTGATGCGGGAAATTTGCAACCGAATCATAGAAGAGATATAGAGGTCGAGTGTGACGTATTATACACTGGGCTCAATTATATCCGTACCATGTACAGCGTGTCTGACATTACAGGAGATTGAACAAGGATTGGACCGGACCGGACTAAATCATTTGGACTTATTTTTGTGATGATATTTAAAAAATGAAGTATATTGCACCGAAATGCACACTGTTGATGATTTACGCAAACCAAAGTTGATCGCAAACGTATCATAACTGCTGTCAATAACTTACAAGTTCAAAACAGGCAAGAAGCAGAAACATTTGTGTGTGTGTGTGTGTGTGAAACTGGATAAGACGGGCCTAAAATTTTGTTGTAACATCAGGTAGGTACAATCGTTTGCAATAATAATGAAACAGTTTTTGAACTTCTGGAAGTTCTGAGTAAAAATTTCATTAAATCTCTATCGGTGAGTGAAACAACTAATAACTAATATTAAAAATGTGAAGTAGATTCCATTACAAATACATCAGAAGTTCTAAAGAAATCGCAAAATTCATTTTAATGAGTGTCATTATTATTGCAAACGATAGTACGTCACACTATTTTACTAATTAAAATCACAAATTAATTCCATTAACAATTAATAACAGTAGCGGCAAAAGCAGTTGTACATATTTGCTGCATTAAAATAGGGCTCGTAAAATGTAATTTATTTCTTTTAATTTTTTTCCCGGTCGCCAATTATACGCCTGATCAGATTTTAAAGTGGACCAATTTCCAGTGCCGTGCGGAAGGGTATTTTTAGATCATTTTGAAACTGCTCGTATTAATTTTATTTTTACAAAATTGTATTTGTAAGTCCCCTGTACAATCAAAATTTTTTTTTACATGAGATCTAAATCATCCTGTATGTGTACACGTATTAGTGTTGGAGAATTATATGCAAAAAATTATTTTATATTTATAATAATAAAATTATTAGAAAGTTCGTTATCAGTATTCAAACGTTTTCACAAATAGCAAGCTTATCATATTCTATTTCTTTCTATTTTTCCACAATCTACTTTGAAATCAAGAAGATAAAGAAATTACTTATCTAGTTATTTACTCCACTATCAAGAGAGTTCCGACCTTTACTATGACGCAGTTGAAAACGCGACAGTACAAAACCATCACATGGGAAATTCCATTTAAAAAGTCCGTAATTGCACGAAATATTCACAAAAGGTGAGAGGTGCTACAGACTGAAGCAAAATGGGTGCATATCATTTTTGCATATATTCCCCATTTTCAATTTCTCCTTGAAAATATATATGAATTAAGAATCATAAAAGAAGTCTTTATATGGAGTAAAACTCTGAGTTTTACGTTTTTGTACAAAAAATAGTGCCTATCTTCTGAATACTGTGGTGGCTGAACAGTTGGACGTTAACGAAACCGTCAACTCGTTCACATAATTTTCAAATAAGTAATTGAGGATGGTAAACCTGCGTATACAGCGGTGACAGAACTTACAAACTACTTGAGTACATCCGACTACTTGCTACTCACCTTTTTCTCCGTGAGTTTCTCGCACCGCCTCTGTTTGCAGATCTGATGGCTCTTATCGTTTCTGCACGGGGCACAATCACCGCAATTGTCCTTTCGCTGGCATCCGATGCATTCGCCACATCGTTTCCGCTTCTTCTTCACCTGCTTGTCCACGCTTCCGCCACTAATGTCTGTGTCCATGTCTACCGAACTATTCACGTGCATCTGGTGGGCTTTGAAGCCCGCCGTGCTGGAAATGGCGGCCACCTGACCCGAATTTTCCGAACCGATCTCCATGTTACTGGAGGCCCCGTCGCTGTCGACGCTGCTCTCCAGGCTGGAGGCCCGCATTTTCCTCCGCTCTTTCTTACGAAAGTCATTCCTCGTCGGCGACGTCAGGTTGCCGTTTATTTTCTTCTCGATACCGTTGTACAAACCGCTGTCACTGTTTTGGATCTGAGTCATAGGGTTCTGAAACTGAGTGGGATGTAGGCCCACGTTCTGCAATTTCAACGATTCCTGATGGAGAGTAGAAAGGTTGGTGGTTAGTTTGATATCAGATTCGGATTTTAACACAGTAACTACCGTTGGCGAAGAGATCAACTGATTGTTTTGGATGATGGCACCGTTCTGGCTATTGAGGAAAGTGGCGGGGTGCAGGCTGTTGTTCAGGGCTATATTGGTCGGAGGATGGGAGTACAATTGGATGTGCCGCTCGTCCAAAAATTGCTGTTGGATCGAAGGAATTTCCCTGGCTTGAATGGGGGCGGGCACCAGGGGATAGCTGCGCGGGTTAACAGCACTTAAGGTGTGAAAGTTGGAGTTAAGAGTGGTTAAGCTGTGGCTTGGACTAGAAGAGGAGTTTGGCGAGATGGGGGTGAGGTTCGTCAGGGTGGTCAAGGTGGGCTCGCTGGTCGTCACGGGATCGTTGAAGGTCTGAAACTGCGACTGAAAGGAGGGTAACTTGGAGGCACCGTTCTGCTGTGCGAAGGCGTCAGCAAACGTGTTAACCGGTGTAGTGACCGAATACGACGACGTCGCCGCGTCCACAGGCTTGGACTCCCAAGGACGGTACTGCGGTTGAGAAGTGATAATAGACAGACCGTTTTCGCCCCTGTCTAACAGCCTGGTCTCGGTGTAATAGTCCCAGTTTGATATGTCTAGGAGGCGGGTGTCGTTGAACAACCGGTCCGATACTGAGCTGAATGCTCCACTGGAGTCCATGTCCGAAGAGAAGGTGGAAAAGGGAGGCAAATTGGCCCCAGAGGGTACGTCTTGCACAGTGGAGCTCGGAGTAGCCGGTGTGGGAGGATAGGACGGCGCCAGGGTGGTGTACGCCGCCCCAAGCCCGTCTGGGTCTTGACTTAGCGTTTCACTCATTATCTTCGACACATCGCTAACTTGCCATTTCTTTTCGTGGCAGTTGCGTTCTTCGTCGGGCTGCTACTTAAATGGAGTTGTACTTCTATTGATGGGGAAATTTCGTTATTGTCATTGTGGTATCCTGAATTTTTCACTGAGATGAGGTGACGGGGTATTTGTACTCTCGAGTATTTGTACTGTTATGTTTCATATAAAAATAGCATTATCGTTTGTACATTCTCTTTTATAAAAAATAATATCTGAAAGGAAAAAAAACAATCGATTAGTAATGACGCACCAAGTAAAAATATATAAAATCGTGAATCTATCTACTGAAACAAACTAAAGCACCGAAGGCTACTTAAAATGAGTATATCGTCAGTTTTCAGAAGAAAATTAGTTGAAGCAACATTATTATCTTATTTATACAAGGTGTTTCTTAAGTAGAGGTCAAAAATTCAGGAGCGTATTTTGTGGCCCAAACTAAAAGTTTTTTTGTTACATAAATGTAGGGTCTTAGGACAGCCATTGTCCAGCTACAGCGTGTCAAAAAATTTTAAAAAATCAATCAATCATTGTTTACCGACGAAGATAACTTTTCCAGAGATACTATAATGAACTTCCACAATAAACAAGTTTGGTCTGATGAAAACCCTAATGCCATAATGGAGTCTCGACTTCAACATCAGTTTTCTTTAAATGGGTGGGTATTTTTGGAAATTTTCTTGTTGGTCCTAATATTTTACCTAAACTACTTGATGTTCCCTATGCACTACGACAAATAATGTGGTTTATGCACAACGGCGCTCCTCCACATTTTAATTTGACTGCTCCTGAATTTTTAAATGAAAGATCCGATAATAACGTGGTTGGACGATGCACTCAAGTACCGGATTAACTTTGGCCACCCAGGTTATCCGATATGAACCCTGTTGATTTTTTAGTTTGGCTTGTCTCAAGACATTACATACAAGGTTCACATTGAATCTGAGAAGCACTTACATTAACAAATAATAGCTGTTTGTGATGTGATAAGAGCTACTCCTGGAACTTCTGCACGTGTTCGAACTGCAATTTCAAGAAAATCTGAAGCATGGAGTTTGACTGAAGGTGGCCATTTCCAACATTTGTTATAATACATGATAGTAAAGTAATTCTATTGTTAATTAATTATTTTGTTATTATTTTAAGTGTAATGTAATTAATGAGTATCGTAAAAATGCACTTGATCAAATAAATCAATTTTGTTCTTAATCGGTTTGGAATACAACAAAAAAATGTAAACAAAACGTGAAGATAATACAATAGCGCACATGATAACTTATTTTATTTGTAATATTATACAGAGTGATATATCTTTTTTTTGACAAATAATGACCGATACATACTTCCGCCACCGGTAAGTTTCTGAAGATGGTAATTTTTTTGTTACATACCTATTGTCATACTAAATCTGCACACCGAATTCGGTTAAATTATCTCAAGCACTAGGAATTAAAAATTAAAAACTGTTGTAGGACAATAGTTGTCTTAAGATCACACATTTCTATAACAAAAATCCCTAATTTTTGGCCACAGAATACTTCCCTGGATTTTTTACCTCTACTTAACAAACACCCTGTATATAAAATGATGAATATATCTACTGAAACAGATAGAGCCCTAGAATTTACTTAAGGGCGCCGCATTCTTGAAATAGAGTTTTTTACAAATTTGCTCTACGTGCTTTATTTTTCGAAATTTCTATACCTAAAGAAACATCACAAATTTGATCATTTTACGGCGAGAAATACGGCTACCTTAACAAATAAGTATATCGTGAGTTCTCAGAAAAAAAATGAGTTGAAGCACCGTCTAAGCCTTGTTTACATTATACGCGCATTATGCGAAAATCTCGAGTGCTGCGAATCATTTCCGAAACAATCCCCCGCGGATTTTTTTCGGCAGCTCCGAACGGGGAAAGGTAAATATTGTTGTTTATATGCCTGTAGCGGGCCTGGGCGCTCGTGACGCGTCGTGCAGCGCCCGAACACGTCACTCAGGGCGCTCGGGGGCCGACGCAGCCGCGTGTGCGTGCGTAACGCATTTCCTTGTTACCGGCCAGGTCACGGTCGGCCCTGTGCGTCCGCGAATCTTCGCGCTCCCTCTCTCTCGCTCTCTTTCTCCAAACACGGTGGCGGCGTCGTTCGGCCCGGAGTGACTCACGATCCGCACCGCACGAAAATCAATAGGTTTTAAGGGAAATTTGGTCTCTACGGTGCACCTCTCTGGCGGGGTGCCGGTGGCCTGCCCGCCGCCTTACGCGGTGCAATCGTTTTCGCTACACCCACGATTGCATACACGAAAATATAAGCAATTAAATTAAAAGGTTCCTAACATAAAAAACTGAAACCTTCATTTTCTAATAATCACATTACTGGAAAGAAAAGGAGATTTGAGTCAGAATTGAATTTTAAGAGGTGTTTTAAGGATGAAGAATCGTACTTTTAGTAAAATAATTCGCCTTCTTAACAGAAAACAATACGTTACATATCTTGGGCACAATTGGGTAAAATTTTCACGGCAACTTCCGGAGTTCCTCAAGGATCTAATTTGGGGCCTTTCCTTTTTTATATTTTATTAACGATCTGACCCCTGAGCTGGAGTGTAAGAAACTATTGTTTGCCGATGACTTAAAGCTTCTTAATAACATATCAGATTTGGGGATTGTCACAGATTACAAAATTAATTATATCTACATATTGAACAACTGGTAATGAAATGTAAGATCATAAGTTAGACTAGTAAATTGCATCCACTTGAATATAAGACTTGGGCGTCTTAGCTGACCCGAAACTCACATTTTGTAAACATATCAGTAATATTACTTCATAACGAAATAGCTTTAAAATGACTTTATAACTCTTACGTAAGATTTAATATGGAATATTGTTCATTAGTGTAGAATCCACGTTATGATTATCTAAAGCTTTGCATTGAATCATTTAAGCAGACCACTTATATCTCACCTATCTGAAGCTTTGTTTAGAAAGTATCCAGAGAAAATTTTGAAAATTTGTTTCACCTAAAATAGATAGTTTTTATCCAGAAGAATATTATGACCATGCTACTTTACTAAATAGATTTGATGAAGTATAAAAATTGTATACAATTTATTCCATAATAATTTAGAATGTCCGTCTCTATTATGCCAGATTTCTTTTCATGTTCCTCGAATAAATTTGTACTAGAGCAAGATCTTACGGTCTTAAAATGTCTCCAGTATAGACTCCCAGCTTGGGGGGCTTAGCCCCCTTAAAATAGAATTAGCCCCCCCAAAAATATTCATAAGCAGTTCACCCAGGGTTTTAGCCCCTCCAGATTTGATGAACTAACTTCGCTCATGGTCCAGTCCATATTATGTGTCAAAATTTCAAATTTCAGATGTATGAGACATTAATTTTAGCACCCTTAATTCGTTAGTTGAAACTGTTGGTCTGAGATAGGTTTATTTATATTACAGTTCCCATATCTTCTTTATACCATATTATTAAGAGGTTTTAAGCAATTCATTTTTGTTTTATAAACAATTTGTCCTATAAATGGATTTTATCTGTTGGACAATAAAGATTATTATTATTATAACTACCTATGTACAAAGAAAATCCACCCAAAAGATGGCTGTTCTTATTAGCGTAAAATTCAAACTGTAATGCCTAAATGGAATAATTTTCTTTTACTTTTGGAGAAAGAATGCGTTTAAAACATGGCTTTGAAGGACCTTGACCATGCACCATTTTTTAAAAACAATTTTGCGGTGTATTAATATTTATAATGCCATAGATATACAATTTTTTCAGTGTGCAATTTTTTTTACTAATTTTAAATGACTTATCAACCTGTGAACTGTTATGCACTATGGAGAAAACAATGAAGATTTTTTTTTGAAAATTGCATATAAGAACGTCATCCTTAAATGATTAAATAATATTAACGTTCCTTTGTCCATATAATAGTTAACTGTGTGTTTTAAGAAGCATTTTATCGACGCAAGAATGTTTAATATTCTTAAGTGGGTAACACACGGATGCAATGCAACACTTTATCCATAATTACATCACAGTCTTATTTGTGGAGGAATTATTTATTGGAATTTAATAGAAATATATTGGCATGACATTTCTTAGTACTCATTGAAATACAAACTTGATATTGCAAGGAAAATCCAAGGAAAATATAGCTGTTCCTTACAAGAAGAGACATTCGTAACTTGTGCAAATTTTTCACAATCTTCGGCAAATGTTATGCGTTTCGAAAATGATGGCAACAATGCTACAAGAGTTATTATTAATATATTAGTTAGACGGTTCATATGTGTGGATAAAAGTCCCATTATAAGGTGATTGTGGATAAGTTAATTATATTTTTTTTACTAACAGGGATTCTCAATTTCACTGATTAAGATTTTGATAACAATATGCAAATGCTTTCTCAATACTCAGTGCCGTCATGCGAGTTATAATATAGGTAGAGACAAAGGTCCTATTTACTGCTTGTGAAGTTGCTGCGCTGTCGCAAATTTATTGAAATGTTCGATATTGATCAACAACTAACTGTATAGGGAAAAATCCAGTAAATTTTAGTAACATGTACAAGCCACATAAAATTTATCAAAAATTTTGAAAATTATTTAATTAGATGAAAACAGTACGTATATGAAAAACAAAAATATTTAAATGCATAAGAAGTGTATAAAGAATTAAAATGGAATCGTTAAAATTGTTTACAAAACTATACCTACTGACGCTTTATTTGTTACTATTGGCATTTAAATTGTTTTTCCTGCGTTTTTTTTTATGAATCATAGAGCATGGTTTCTATGAAAAGACAACGAAAGCACACACACTAAGTAAAATTTTCTGATTACCAAATTTGCGGTATATAAAAAAAGTAAGGGTAGTTTTTCCTGAAATCTTGAAAGAGATTGTACATATACAGCTTCGGAAAATGCAACCATTTTTCACTGATCTACAATAAGACAGAAAGAGAAAACTCTTCTGTTGAGGCAGCTATAGAGAAATTCACATTTCCATGGTTGCCAGACTTTCGAAATAAATGTTTACTTAATTTTACGTAGATTTGATTCAACAGAGCGGGAATTGAAATGTCCTCACTACAAATGGGCATTATTATTTAGATCATGATTACATCATGAACCCTAGAAACATCGTAACGATCGTAACTATAACCGTCACTGTCTATCATACAGATGTCTATTGGCTAAGTTTGTTCCTCTTACACAAAAGTGATGGAAATACAGGAACTTTCTGATACTGTACATGCTTTTGCAATAATATTGGCACACCCTCAAAACAGTTTTTGAATTTCTTGAAGTTCTGAGTAGAATTTTCATCAAATCTCTATTGGTGAGTGAAACAACTAAGAGCTAATGTCAAAAGTTGAAAATAGCTTTCATTACAAATACGTCAACAGTTCAAAAGAAATCACAAAATTCATTTTAAATAGTGCGATTATTATTGCAAATGATTGTAGCATACGCTTGGGCAACTAAGAGAAGTTCTGAATAGAAAATTGCATTAAACTAATGTTAAAAGTTGAAGGTAAGATTTAAAGAGTGTCATTATTACTGCAAACGGTTGTACATGTAAAATATGTTTTCCATAATCAACTTATAGGTAATTACAAACAGAGGTTTTTGTTAAAGTTGCAAGATTATGAATCTATGATCTAAAGAAGGGAATGTTAGTATCAAATTCAAATTTTAAAAGAAAAACTCTCTATTCCAGTTATGAAATTTTTTCATCATATATGTACCACTATGTAACCACTTTCCAAATTTGAGGAAAAGCTGCCCTTATATTTCACTTTTTTATACCGTTCCAAATATTTCATCAAGAAAGTTCTCTTTATCAGCATAGAAATCATTCCTGAGATAATATTGTCGGTCTCACGCTTCATTATCAAAAATAACTATGTAATTTTCTGCAACTGCCACTGACAGAGTATTTTGTAACAG
The DNA here is from genome assembly GCA_025584915.1 of Monochamus saltuarius. Taxonomy (NCBI): domain Eukaryota; kingdom Metazoa; phylum Arthropoda; class Insecta; order Coleoptera; family Cerambycidae; genus Monochamus; species Monochamus saltuarius. The sequence continues at coordinate 19,497,067 of CM046723.1, read as the reverse complement.
TTCTTAGAAACAAAAAACGATTCGAAATAATGAAAATTCACAGTAAAATTTTGCATATTTTTTAAAACATAGCCCCACCCCGCATCTGAATTCATTGTACAATACAAAACGTCTCTTGAATCATATTCTTTGGAACCGTCCTGGACCTGAAACGATTCCTCTCCTAGGACCGTAAATTTCCCTTGATTTGAACGATAATCCCGGTCATTATCCAGCCTGAGAGTTCTACCACTCGAATCGACGCCGATGACATTTTCCCGTGATAATCCACCGGCGGCAATCGGAAAAAGATCGTGCTGGCTCAAATGCCACGTAAATAAGGACGGAGGATAAATAAGGGAAAGTAACGGGAATGCGTTGCGCTTGCGTCGCGTTTTGGTCGATCCCAGGACGCCGACTAAACTTGCAAAACACTCGTGTTTTTCGTTTTGGGGCTTTAAAGAAAGCGAAGGTGATACCAGGGGATATTTTGACGAGCACACTTTCATTCGAACATATATGAGACTTAGTATTGCACTATAAACAACGTTCTTTTTGTACAAAGCAATGTTCAAGAGTTTAAATTAAAAACAATAAAAAGTCGTAATGAATTTCGATCTTCCTAACAATATCTTAAAGTTATTTAAAATAAAAATGAGAGCAGTGCCTACTTTAAAAAGTTTCTAAATTTTACCAATTAGTATTTGAAGTAGATACTTTTCTTGCTTGTATAATGTCATACATTGTTAATGCTATGAAATACATGTACCCCTTTCATATTTTATGTTAGTTTTCAACTGCTTTTTTAAAATTTGAGAAATTTTATTTTTCTTGGAAATTTCTAAACGAATAGAACAAATTTGTGTGTACACTCTGCTGCAACAATAATGGCACTCTTTAAAACGGATTTGGCGATTTATTTTCAATTGCTGACGCATTTGTAATAAAATCTACTTTCAACTTTTAAAATTATTTCTTACTTTATTGTTTCCACTCAACAATAGTAGAGATCTAATAAAATTTCTACTAAGAATTTCCAGTAGGTTGTTACAAAACTGATTTGAGGCAGTCCATTATTATTGCGATAGATTGTACACTTATAATGTCAAAATTTGTAACAATTTATAAAGTAGAATCAATGTTAAATGTTAAATATAAATAGCAAAACGTTTAATTAAATTCTGAGTTTATCATTTTCATTTCTTTGTTGCAAAAGAGTATGTATTTATTACTGTTAATGAAAAAAATCTACCTATATTTGAATTACTTGAAACTTAAACTAAATACAGAATCAATTGGAAAATTATATTCAAATGATATATAAAATAAAAAATAAATAGGAGCATTGTTAATTAAACAGCACTGAACTTTAGTAGTTAATTGCTCTATAAAACCCACAAATAAGTTTCTATTTACCTGAATTAAGATTAAAAATATAGAAGATATATGTAATTTGTAGAGAACACTAAATACATTTTAGAAGTCAGTCATTCATAGATATTTCCTCCTGTAGAAATAATTTGGTATTTTATAAGCACACATATTACGTTTCATACCGATAATGGCTGACAGTGGCGTGCGACAAAACCCAAAAAAAGAGCTGTCTTTTCGGCAAATAAAATGAATTACATTAAATATAAAACAATGCTCACTGGCTTCCCCGTGTTCGTCATTGGTGGCTCGTTAACAAATTTTATATGAAAAATTATATGCATATTACTGAGGAATGTACTTAAAATTAAAAAAATAAAGTAAATTTAATTTTTTCCTACTGCAATAGAAGCGTCTACTCTTCAAGAGAAGAAAAGAAAATTTAGTGAAAACAATTCGGTTTGTCATAGATACTCATCACGAAAATCAATTGTAACCTAAGAAAGCTTCCAAAATTATCAATTTGATTAATATAATAATATAATAAAGTTAATAAAATGTTCTCAAGTTGTATTCATTTTAAAAAACAATCACCTATGGTTATATTTACAGAAGAAAGTTTACACAATGTCTGTTCAGTTGTTTTTTAAATGTAAACAACATTTCTGCTGCCTATAAACAGAATACCTATTGCGATATTTAATGAAATTATTTGAATGTATCAAAGAAAATATAAGAACTTAATCTTAATACGAAAATCGAAATTGTAAAGTATTAACACAACTTTCAGAAATCAAAATAAAATACTTGTATATATGACGATACACTTATTTGTCACATTTGAATATTTTCCACTAAACGTCTATATAAAACAGTGAAAGATGAAAACAAGGCATTACTTTCAAATATGACATTCATTGTATAAATTATATAAACGCTCGTATTGTTTTCAACGTTCGTAACATGATAAACAACCCCTAAATTTTTCAACTGAATAAAATCCTGATTTTTGACACCATTCCACAAGAAAAAATTGAATTAAACTATACTACAACAATACAGGAAAAAAAACTGACCATGTGTAAATAAAAAAAAGTGTTCGCACACACACACCACCCTACACGCACTATGGAATCGACTGACGACGCTGTTACGCACACTTTCAAGCTCTCTCGTGTCTCGCGCGCCTTGCTTCACATCTGTCGTGCTCGCGGGCCAATCACAAGCGGCTCTAGCGATGTCAGTGGCTCTCGACAAAAGTTCGCTCTGTAAATTGCAAAGCTGCTTCTTGCCGCTTTTCACGATTTCCCGCTCTATATGAGTGAGATGGTCGCCTCTTTCCTTAGGCTTTCATTGAATAAAAACTTATGATTGCAGACATAGACGTACGGAGGGTACTAGGGGGGCATTGACACCCCTCTGCCCCCTTTTTGTGTTTATTGATAAACACGTCTTTAAATCTGCGAATGTCATTATTTTCTTATGGGTTTTATTCGAGTAGTTTGTTTCCCGTAGAAAATTTCGTAGGACGCCCTTGTCTAAAGGATCAAAAATTCAAGTATGAGTTTAAAATGTTTGCTTCAGTAAAAGAAACATATTAACTAAAAAAATCACTACGTATATGGTTCATCAAACATTATATCAATAGAATCATATAGGTACTATCGTTTGCTATAATAATAACACTCTTTAAAATTAATTTTGCGATTCCTTTTGTATTTAATTTATTTGTAGAATAAAATCTACTTCTCTACCAATAGAAATTAAATGAAATTTCTCAGAAGTTCAAAAACTGTTTTGAGGAAGTGTCATTATTATTGCAAAAGCATGTACATAGAAAATTCATATTTAAAACACAATAATTCATACAAGAAAAGTACAATTTTGAATAGAGAAACGTTTAAATAATATCAGATATATATTTTCTATTTACACAAACTGGGTACGAAAAAGGTATTGGAGTTTCTCACTGAACAAATTTAAACGACATACAGGGTGTTCTAGATATTACTGGCATCCTTAGAAGTGGTGACTGTACAATCAAAATAAATGAGATTTACCCAAATATATCCATATATAAAAGTTCAACGTTTTCGAACGTTTTAGTGTAAAAGATTGCGAAATTTTTTTTGCATTTTTTATTTACTTGGAAACCCTTCTTGATAACAATATAAATAACAATAATTTTAGATTGTAATGAGATATCTTAGGTCTAATTATTCAGTATGTTTAAATATTCCCATTATCGCCAGTGGTAGAAACCCTACAGTACTCTTTTATTTACAATAAAAATTGTACGCCACTGTTTTAATTACCCGCAATAACCCTTTGCGGGACGGTAATTGGCCCACAGATTCGCTCGAGAAGAAATATATATTAAAATAAAACAATGTTAGAAAAAAATGTTGTGAAAGTTATGATTAGTATGATTCTTATTAAATCGCGTTTTTTTTGGTTGTCACCACAAAATTCCGCATCTCATTGTTTTATCCCGGATTGTCATCTCCAAAATCCCGGAATTAGAGATTTTAAAGTTGGCAACCCTACTCATCACACATAAACTCCTAAGTGCAGAGATATTTTTAAAGGTAAGTACTCAGATACGATACATTTTACTATCTTACGTTTTTTATAATTAAGACAGTCGCGTATCATTTTTCATTGTAAATAAAAGAAGAGTGTCACAGAGTTGCTACGCCACTGCCGATAATGGAAATATTGAATAAGTAGACCTAAGATATCCCATTACAATCTGGAATTATTGTTGTTTTATTACGAAGGGTTTCCAAGTAAATAAAAAATGTAATAATAATTTCGAAATTTTTGACATCCTGTATCTCGAAAACGGTGAACTTTTAGATATAGGTATATTTGGGTAAATATCATATCCAAGAATGCCAGTGATATCTGAGACATCCTGTAGAATATCTGAATTAATGAAAAAGTAACAGATAAAAAATATGTAAAAACATTATTTGTTGGTATATTTTGAAAAGGCTTTTCGACAGCCTAATTCAAAATTGCCTATTTTTTATATCGTGGAAACTGAAGTATTGATATTTAAAAGAGAAATAGGGGAATGCCTATCAATGTTTATAGATATTTTAAAAACTCTTTAATTTTACACAAGATGGTGAAATTTATAGTCCAATTTGTTTAACTTCGCACCGCTAAAACTTGGTTTTTCTAAATGAAACAACCTTATATATTTAATTAATAACTGTTATAGAATGTTACCCTGTGTATCTATCCATATTACACTTTCCTATACCTATCTCTTTTAATTTTTTGTTATTGACAGTTTTTGTGATTAGTAATTAAAACGATTATTTGCGAAGATGGCTGTGAAATTGCTAGCATACTTCTTAAAAACAAAACAACCAAGCGAATAATGACTTTTTAACACATATTGGTTGTTTTGTTTTAAGTTTGCTAGCAATTTCACAGCCATCTTCGTAAGATCATTTTAATTAGGTACTTATCACAAAAATCGTCCATAATAGAAAAATTAAAATAAGAGGTATGTATTGTATAGGGACGTGAAATATAGACAGATAGAGAATAAAATTCTACAATAGTTTTTGATTAAATACCTATACAGGATGTTCCATTTAGAAAAACCAAGTTTTGGCGGTTCCAAGTTAAGCTAATTCGACAATGAATTTTCACTACCCTGTGTAAAAATAAACAGTTTTTAAAATGTCTGTAACAAATGGTAGGCATCCCCTTATTTCTCTTTTAAATATGAATACTTCAGCTTGCACGATATAAATTTTTTGATTTTGGTAAAAAGTAATTTTGAATTAGACTATCGATAACCAACTTTTTTTAATAGAATTGAAATATCTCAAAGATCAGTAGAGATAGATATATAAGGGAGCTTGATATAACCTGTGTAAAATTATACGTAGCATTAAAATATACAAGTTGTTTCATTTAAAATAAGCAAGTAGATGACGATTTCCAGTACAACCGAAAGTACTACAAGAATGGCACATTTTTATTTAAAGAGAGCACTCCCGAAGCCCCAAAACAGTCTGCACACTTACCTAAAACGAATTTTTACTTTATAAATTTCAAGTGAGAGTTGTCAACCAGCCCTTCCAAATATTGCATTAACTTTTACTTCCATTAAAAAAAATACCGACTTGCTTAAATACAGTATTGCATAAGGGATAAAATATTGTTCTTTCTCTTCAACTTTAGAATTGAAACAATTAAATTGTTTTTCACAATTTCCCGCCAGTGATCTATCAAAAGAGATTCTGCAGATGTTTACGAGAGAAATGCCCCTGCTTGGTGGACCTTTTGACAAATACAATGCCTAAGATAATGTGTGATCCTCAGAATAAATTTATCTCTTTGTAAGAAAAATGGAATTGGAGCTGTACAGAGTGGTTCAAATTGGTTGATTTTCAAGAGTTACTGCAATATACTGCAATATATGGAGCAAATCGAGTCCAGAGCTCTTTTTTTCGAGAAAATAACAATGGCACAAACCGCATGTTTCTTTCTGTTACCGATTTTTGGCTAAACCGACTGGTGCCCTTTTCTCGTTTTTCTTTTAAGATATCTTAACGCATTGAACATTCTACAGGCACCTTTTTCAGATACATTCGATAGCATAAAAATATTTATTTTTAATAACATTTTTAGTTTTTGTAATATGACCACAAATTGTGTTTTTTTTAAGGAACGTTTCAAAAAACGGAAAGATGCAACTAAAATGCATTCCAAAAATATATACTTTTACTTATTATTTGTTGTGTGGAATTGCAAAAAATATAAAATTTTCAAAATACATACCAACAATATTTCGTTTTCTGACAGAGAAGGTTCTGAAAACAAACAAATTTGACATTTAACATTATTAGAAGCTTGTAAGACAAACCAACTTTGCTCAAATCATAAATACCTACAATTAAAAATAGAGATTCCTTGCTAAATCTGCGTTTTCATTGCATAGATTAAAACATTTTATAAAATTGTATTTGTCCTGATTTGAGTAACGAACTATTTTTTGTTTATGTAAACACGCTTCTAATAATGCGAAATCGCGTCTAGAAGAATACGGTCAAAATAGGTCGTGATACGCGTAACATGTTGGCGGAAAATTTCTCTTCGAACAGAACTTCGTTGCATCGCGAACATTTTGATATTTCTATGTTGTGTGTAATCCGAAAAATCGTGTAAGAAAAAAAATCAACGTTCGTACTTTGCGTAATCGCATACTGTATCATTCTTTTATGTGACGCGGAAATACTAATATCACAACTTAAATTTAAGCTGTGCTGATACTGTCTTGAGAACGCTGCGAACCTCGATATGAACACCCATGTTTGTCGTGATGAGGTTATTGAGGTTACAGGATTAAGTCCGCACGGTTATATTGAAGCATATTGAAGTTACAGTTCATCCAATGTCAGTTGGGAACATGTAAATTTTGATTTATTTTCAAACTCATTTCTATCCTTATGTTGTCCGGCCGCCAGTCTGATTCATATTTGCTTGCGATATTTCTCTATTTCCGGTATCAAAAGAAAAAGAAGAAACTATTTTTAATTACTATTGTCTTAATTAAATGTGTCCAAATGTGGACTGACAACTGACATTGGATATACACCCTATATACACTACCTAGATACACGACGAGGTTTGTGACGAGTAATGGCAAGCTGATAATGCAACTTGGCGACAAGTTAGGACTGTAGAAAAAGAATAATAAACCAACGAATTCTTCTTTTATTTTTCATAAAAAGTTCCATGACATCTATTTTTTTTTCTCGGCAACAAAAATTTCGTTCGAAGTATTCACTGATGGCGCAAGTTTTACGAACGAGTCGCCATCTAGCATTTCCATTCCTAAGTTTGAGCAACTTTAAATCCTGAGAAATGATTTACATTATTCTTTATGATAAATATTTTCATATTCTTTTCAAATAAATTAAGTAAGACATCTAGGCATAGCACTATCAACCTATGCAAAGAATAACGTGATTCTAAATTAGACTGCAAATGATAAGGACATTTTAGAGATCCTACTGATGATTGTATTTACTTTAGTCGAACTATATATTTAATCAAGAACTATAGTAGGTAATCATAAAAACATCATAAAAAAATTATAATTAAATTGAAAACTGTAAAACGGATTAAATTTGAATGAGTGTGTCAAACGTTTAGTCGTATTTTTAGGCAACCAGTTGTACATATTCTTCATGATCATCAAAACAACCATTTGATTTATGAGAATTTTCAAGTAATTGAATTAAATTAAGTAAAAATATGTTTCAATATTGGTGCTAAATTTATAGGTTACAATAATTAGGCCAGGCGCGTACTACGTGTTATTTGCCGCGCGGCGAAAAAATCCGACATTTTAACATGCACTAAAAATAATTGAAAACAGTAGGCGCGCGCATTACGGCTTAATGCTGTTTCAAAAGTAATCAGTTGTAAAATGAAGTTAAAGTTTTTGTAGAATTTGTAGAGGTTGCAAAAAGAAAAAAAACCGTTTTGGATACATCTTCCTGTCAATGAACAACTGGCAATTCTGTAATATATTTAGTGAACTTAAGGATTATCCTGAAAAGTTCTTTCAATATTACAAAATGACCAAAACCAGTGTATGAGGATTTTTTTCTTTAGCTTTTTTCAATTTTGTAGTTAAAACGAGTAATACATCAAGACCTCTCGATTAAGACCAAACGCTCTTACTCTTTTATGTACCGCATAATGTAATAATAAATAAATAATATCCAAAACGATGTTTTTGTGGTTTTAAGGATAAACTCTTTTTCATCTTGTATATGAAATTAATATCTAATGATCGTATTACCATTTTGTATTATTTTCCACAATTATTACAAAATAGCAACGTACCCACAATCTCTGTTTAATGTTTCCATCGCTGTATTCTTTTAAAGTTATATTATATAAAGGTGGTCTTTTCTCAACTTATAAGTCATAAGCATTTCAATATCAAAATTTTCATCTACATTTTCAACATCAATACTCAATGCTCCTTGCTCCAAATCAGGGTTCCCAGTTTTCACAATTTATCGTGAGTTTTCCCGATTTTGCATGACATCTCACAAACTCATGATAAACATGAAATATTTCACAATCCACTGAAGAAATTATAGTTTGTGAATTATATATTCAAAATATCTACGCTTATAATAGGCGATACCGCCCGACTTTGAACGAGCTATTTTGCTCTGAAATAGGCTGAAATCACATTACAATAGGCTTGTTTGGGTTCTTGATTCGGAACGATTCAGAACGCTTCGCAGTAGTTAAACATTTCATTTATGAAGATAAGTAAGCGAGGATATGTAGAAAATATAGTTGGGTAACTATTTAGAACCATTCGGAACTGTTCAGAATCGTAACCCGAACAAGCCTAATGCTTAGCAGAGAGCCAAGATAAAGACAACGTAACAGAATTTTGGAGCACGATATCTAAAATTAAATTAGGCAACACCAAACCTCAGTTTCCAAAACTAGTGTTATTTGTTTTTAACTTGTTGTCTCCCACATTCAAGTGCAAATGTGGAGAGGACGTTTTCCCATATAAATTTAAATAAAACGCTAACAAAAAAACCGGTTAAAAAGTGATAGTTTGGAAGCTATACTTTTAAAAAAAGAGTTCAGTTTCTGATACCGGTAAATGTTTCAATTTTAAAATTATCCCAAAACATCTGAAAAAACATAGTACTGAAATGTTATATCAAAAAAATAAACCCACTGACTCCGATTCAGGGTCATCTGAATCTGAATAATGGTACGTTACAAAAAAATATAAAAATATATTGCTCAAAAATTGTGATTTTGTTTAATAGGTATATATTTTGTTCAATAGTTTATCTATTAACTCAAAATAAATAAGTTGTTTTTTAATCATTTGAAGTATCATGACTTGCCCACACGTTAACGTTTATTTTTCGTCAAAATCCAGGTGACGCAATCTATAGCCTGAGATATTAAAAAATAAGCACTTGTTATTTTTTTTTTTATTGATTACCCTTATTCCCATATTATAACAGTTTAAATAACGAATTCGGTCATTTTGTACCCCTATCTTTAGATATAATAATAATAATAATATCTCTACCCCTCATTCTAATCACAGGGATTAGCCCAGAAGTCGGAGACTTGTGCGGGAGAGGGGGCGGCATATTATTATTAAGCAGGCGCATTTGCGCCCAGGAACGACTTACGTTGGTAGGCCCTAACCACCATTCAGTGCAGGAATGAGGGAAACCTGGAAAACCTCATTAATTAGGGGGTAGTTGAATGCCAACCGGTATCAATCTCTCACATTGAACCAAGTCAACATTCTTCCACCCTACCATACCCCGCAGAGAGGGTGCCAATCTCTCCACGAATATAGCTTATATACGGTCTACCGGCTGCAGGGGTCGAACCCACAGCGATCCAGTCACCTCGATTCAAGTATTGACGCCTTAAACCGCGACCCTATCTTTAGATATAATAATAATAATAATATCTCTACCCCTCATTCTAATCACAGGGATTAGCCCAGAAGTCGGAGACTTGTGCGGGAGAGGGGGCGGCATATTATTATTAAGCAGGCCGCATTTGCGCCCAGGAACGACTTACGTTGGCAGGCCCTAACCACTATTCAGTGCAGGAATGAGGAAAACCTGGAAAACCTCATAAACCTAATTAATTAATTATATGAAGACAATGATCACGCTGCTCCTAGCGGCGGACGGCCTCCCTAGCCAGACTTGCCATTTTCAATAATTAGATGGATCTCTAAGCGTACAACAATGCTGCCACCTATATGGTGCTCGACCTCACAAATTTTGAAAATCAGTATCATGAAATTTAATTGAACTCGACTGTGAACCCTGCTCCAAATATTTATTATTCAGCGAAAAGCCACAGTGCGCGCAATGAAAGCCACAAAAAAAAACGCCGCATGTTGTAATAGGTTACAGGCCTTTTGCCGCTACAGCGACTTGCACGCAATGCAATGGAAAACCCCTATGTTACAAAATTGTGGCGTGGCATTATGTCGCTTATTGTTGAAAGCCTTACTCATAAATATTTAAATATGGAAAATGGAAATGGATAATCCATTAATAATCTTCCATTAAATTATAAGTATTAGAAATTTTGAAATGGTTCAACAAGATGGTGCAGGGCCTCATAATTCTGCCATGGTGTCCCAATATTTAAATCAACACTTTTCAAATAATTTAATTGGCACTCATGGGTCTGTTTCTTGGACACCACAATCTCCATCTCTAAACCCATTAAATTTTTTGTGTGGTAGTCCAAAAGATAAAATTTATTATAATCTCTCTTATTTCTAGATGTTTCAACTTGTCTGGTACTAGACCTAAAAAAAATAATGTGAAGAGAAACCAATTTTTTACATAACATCAACGTTTCAGCTTATATTAAGCCTTCTTCAGGGCTCTAAAAGTAAGAGTGGTACATATTACATTATTATTTTTTTTATTACGATAACATCATAATATAAAATTCCAAATTAGAATATTATAAAAGAGAAGTTTCCATCACAATCCGAGTTTGCGCTCCGTTTTCTGTCTTTTGTTTTTTGCTATCGCTTTCCTCAACCTCATCATTTTTCCTTTTCTCGGGCACTTCTATACTTTTAAATATACTGTTCTTAAACTCTTCATATTTCTCGGTGTTGGTCAAAAGACTGCCGCTTTGGATCACATCGCAAGTTTCAGACTTATCATCACCCTCATTGCTATTCGATTCAATTATAATCTTTTTCACTGGACTGACTTCATGATAGTCATTCATTCGAGCTTGAGAGCTGCTGGATGTGTCAGACTTTAGAATTTCGCGGAGGACCATTGTCGCGTAAGAAGACGCTGCTAGGTCGAATTCCATCACTAAGGCTTTATATTTTCCATCTGAAATGAAACATACATACTAAATAAACAATTTAAATTTATTTATCACAGGCAAAGTGATCTATTAAATATGCTGTCAAATGTCAATTTTTCCAGTGACGTAAAAGTTATGGGGGAGAAAACCCTTCCGATAACTTAAAATCTCCACCATTGGCACGTCGAATAAATTCGAGAAGGGTACTATAAAGTAGCTATTAATAGTGGTAATGTGTTTACAAAATCTCAGTCCTGTAGTTCAAACGGTTCCTAAGAAATTGGAAAAAACTAAAAAAATATTAAGTTTTGACACCGTGTATCTCGAAAACGAAAGCCCAGAGAGAAAAATGGAAAAGGAAAAAAAATATTTCTTTTTTCAAGAGGAATTTACAGTTTTCCATTGCAACACTTATTTAGAAACACCCTGTATGACATAGTTATTTTTAGGATAAATATTTATGTTCTTGTTTTGTTGAAGCTAAATGTGACTTTTCTCATGTTTTTTTTTATTTTTTAATTTTAGAAAAGCAAAAATATTTAAAAAAATATGTGTTATATGTTAATATATCATTCTTTCATCTAAATGGTATGTAGATATTATAACACTGGGACCATAAGCTGGAAAGCAAAGAAAATATGTATCTATATCTTACCTTGGATGGTTGTAGGTTCCGGGTCACCCTTCAGCTCCTCGAAGTCAGACCTTATTAGATTATCTGTGGGATCATTGTAATGCATTATTTTCCAAGAAACATTCTTCACACACCCCAACATTTTCCTGTAGGTTCCACATAATGTGTACGTCCTGCAAAGATAGGCTATGACTGAGATGTATTAAATTTATTCACAAATAATTTAAAAATATTTATATATCAATCACGTATCTGTGGTTGTTTTTAAATGTTTTTTCTTGAATATTATGCCACTCTACAAACTAAAGAATCAACAATATGTCCCTGTGTATAAGAAAGGTCAAGGGTTGTTTTTAACAAATTTGTTTTTGTCTGTTTTGAAATCTCGCAGTGAGAAGTAGATGAATACATCATTAAATGTGCCTTTTGCATCACATGTTAACATTTTATCTTTTCCACTTTTGTTTAAAAAAATAACATTAGTCTTTGGAAAGAGTTTATTAATATTAAAATCTAGGGATGGGTCATTCTCGAAGATATATTCCCAAAATATTTTTCCAAATGTTGCAAATGCTTATCATGACTTACAGACTTGTGTGCTTGTTCTAAGACAACATTAATGGTTATCAATTTCAATTAATTATTATTAATATAGTACTATTATGAATAATCAGAAATAACACAAAGCAATGACGAAATAATAGTAACAGTATTCAAAATAAATAATTAAACACAAAACTAAATTCTTATTTGTATTCAACATTTGTAAGAAATAACGGACAACATTAATGAATGGGTTACTTATTAATTTTTAGCTTGAAATTTTTAACACATAATATTTTTGTGGGTATTATATTCTCTTTATTTTTAATATTTTTGCCCTCTATTTCTTGGATATTATTGGCTTCAATTTCCATCTGTTAAATATCAAATAATTTGGCAGAAAATTCAAAATAATATGAAAATATTTCCAGGAAACTTCCTGGAATCTTTCCAGGAACATTTTGGAGAAATATTTCCTGAACCCATTACCAAAAAAATAAATATATGTGTTACTGTTTATATTGTATCTCCAAAAGTAATGAAGTTAGCAAAGTTTATACCAATCTTTAAAAAGGATTCTACTAACATTGCTAACTTCTGTTCTATTTCGCTAGCACCTTGGTTAAGTTTTAATTTCTTTTAAAATTTCATATTGTTGGATATTTTGAAATCAACTCTTTTCATATCGTAGCAATATGAATTTATTAGTGATTTTGTGATTGCATTTTTAAGAATGGTGAACAATTCAAGCTCTACGGCGTGTTCTCAAAATTGTAAATGCCCTGATGATGACATATCAAGGGATTAGAGTGCGAGATCAAAATGAAGTTATGCGGTTAAAATATGTGGTTCATTATTAAGAATGTCCGTGAGTAGTGTATATAGTGCAATAAAGAGTGGCAAAGAAGAACATACTACAGTGAAACGAGAAATAGTGGAAACTCACGAAAAGAAGATGATACATAATACAACTCATCGATGGTATTTTAAAAATAAGCTTCCAACAATAAAAAAATTCAGGATGCTATCTCACAGAATGAAACTTTGCCTAGAATATGCTTTTGCGTGTGGGTCTGACGGTTGAAAACTGTTCTATGAACAGGCCTAATAGCCGACGATAAGTGTTAATGTGTGACTGTTATAGTAACTATAATAGTAGTGTATACTGCGTATGTAAATAGTGTATTATGTGTTAATGTGTGATATCTGTGGAGTGCGCATCAGGTAGGTGTAAGTGGGTGGTGGTAGGTCATCGCCATCTAAAATGACGGCTAGCTACGGGTGAATATAAACGTTTTAAAATAAACTGTTATAGTGCTATATTCACTCAACGTCAACTTATTTTTAATAATTTTACTTTCAAGTGGCACTCCTATGGAATTTTGGCCCCTGCAACCCTCACCTCCTGTGCCCATTTAAGTGCTGTGTATGAATCACTATTATTTTGGGCTTCGACTATAAGGTGAAACGTAACAATATGCTAGTTGAATAATATCATTGAATACTATTTTCTTAATACTGTGTGTAACTTTACTTTGTGTCTTTTGTAAATATTTTATTGTGTTTTTTAACATTAATAAATAATAAAATTGTATTTTAATTTGCAGTATTACAAAATTCCCAAAATAAGAAAATCTATATAAAATCTTACTTCACTTTCTGCCTAGTCATATCTAAGGTCAGTCCGTGCTTTTCTAGTTCTTCCTTGTAATACTGTTTCATGTTTTCCGGATATTTTATATCATAACCAGGTAAAGGCAACACAATATCATATATCGTGTATTTTTGAATTTCCTCAGCAGTAATTGATTTTACTTTTTGTTCACATTTAATGCAGTCTTCTCCATCTTTTTCTATAAATAAATAATTATTATTTCAGATATGGCAAATTAATCATAAATTGTTTAATAATTTGATTTATTATCAAATAACAATAAGTAGGTTCTCTTGGTTCATATTACCATGCTACATTTTTGAGTAAAATCCATTTAAAAATTATGTTACATGTGTAATAATGCGGAATCAAAATGTTATTTTCTCTAACACGATTTTAGAAAGTACACGTTCCACAACTAAAAATTAATTTATTGTAATACATGTCATTCCAGCATACTGTTAGAATGACATTCTACCACACTGTGTTAGAATGTTATTCTAACATACTGTGATGGAATATGTACAAATAATCAACTTTTGTGTATAATTTCTAAAATCTTGTTAAAGAAAGTATAGTCCAAAACACGTTTAGAATGGCATATTCTACACTCGCGAACCGTAGTACAAACTTTTCGCTCGTGTGGAATATATGCCATTCTACAACTTGTTGTAGAATATACTATTCTATCACAGCAGGCTCTGAAAAATAAGTTATACTTGCGTCTAGAATTCAGACGTCTTACTGACGTTACACATTTGTTTTTATTGTCAACGTAATTTTCGATATTTGGGTGCTTTAAAAACAATAATTTTTTGAAATTTAGTGCAATATATAACGCAAACTTTTAGTGTAGTATATAGTATAGTATATTACTCTCAGTTGCAGTTTCTTAAATATTTTAATGAAAATTTAATGAATTATTCATTTGTTCGTATGACGTAAGTCGTCTGAATTCTTGTCGCGAGTATATCAACATTTTGCGAATTGTTATGTCACCAAATGCAACACTTGACTCCTATTCACTACTTTATGGTATTTGCGACAGATAGTATGACAGTATGACGTAGGTCGTCTGAATTCTTGTCTCGAGTATATGTAGTTTAGTTACCGATATTAAATTATTTTTTGTACTTAATTTTCATATTACTATTTTTAACTCATAGAATAATTTCAAATTGTACAAATGAGTACAATTTTACTTTGTCAAAAATAATTTACTAAAAATTTCTATGAAAATAATTTTAAAAAAAATGAACTGTCACTGTAAAGGACGTCAAATTCAGTTTTGTTTTTCACAACATGTGGGTACGAAATATTTACATTCTCTGTTATTAACGCATGTAACATTATTTATAATTACTTTAGTCAATAGGTAATAATTTAAAATATTAAGGTAAGTTAAATCAAGGCTTGGAAAATAATTATTAGGTTGCTAATACAAATTTTTTAACAAAACAATTATTATAAATAAGACATCTGGATAAAATGATAAAGGTTTAAAAATACTTACTTACCATCATTATTTTCTGGAATTTCTACCGGAACATTGTCAGCTTCATCTTGGTTTGTATTTAATAAAACAAAATCACCTTCTACCGGCTTAAATCCAAACACTTGTAGCCGTTTAGAAACCATTTTATTCCAAATTAAACTTTGGAAAGAATGAATATAAAGCAGCCTCATGTTCCTCGGGATCTACAAATTAATCTGTTAAGAAAGAAAATCTTGCACAAACACATTTTTCTTAATATTTTTATTATACTGAGACAAGAATTTGAAAAAAAAACAATATTGTCAGATATAAAAAAATTGAATTTTTATATTCAAACATGCTAGTTTAGGCTTACATTTTCTAAAGCATTAACAAAATCATTTTCATTTCCTTTTTTCAGACCCTGCAAAAGCCGAGACTCTACACATTTATTTCCACTCTTTTCTAACAATTCATAAGCTTTAGCGGCGTCTGCAGTTTCAAAATAAATTTTCTTTGCTTTTGACAAATCATCCAAAGGATCATCAGATGTTTTTGGTTTCAAAATTAGTTGTGCAGCCTAAAACAAACAAAAGTTACATTAATTAAACTACTAAAAAGGAATAAATTCACCTCTTTCCATTTTCCTAATAGAAGATTAATTCCAATTTCAAATGTAGGCACTTCTTTATCATTGCCAAATCTTTGTAAACCATAAAAGTTAATAAAACCATTTTCCTCAACATGTTTCATTGACTGATTTATCAAATCATCATTTCCTATTACATTTCTTAAAGCAATTCTAAATTTGTTCCCTTGCAACTGTCCTAATTTTAGAGGTTCATCTTTAAATATAAAATTTCCTACTTTTATATTTCTGACGGGTTTTGTTTTTTTCATTAATTTCCATGGTTCTACCTTATGGACACAAAACCACTGAGTAGTTTTAGCTCTTTTGTCTTTTACACCAGCATATGTGAAATTAGCAGGAGAAATTTTCAGACAGTCACTTATTTTCAAACAAGCGTCCATTGTGTCTATAGCCTCTTTATATACCAAAAAATATACATATTCTGATTTATCATCTGGCCATTGAAACCTATTGTCACTTTTCTCTGTAAAAATACTTTTGAAAATTATTTTCTAACATTTATTATAATTACTACTCTTTACCTCTTTTACCAAATTTTTTAAACTGCAAATATTTTTTATCATCTATCATTACTGTGGAAGCAACTACTTTTTGTCCAAAATAATTTTTAATACATTTATGAATTTGTGTCCTTTCTTCTTTGCTCAAATTGTCCGCTTCTAAAGTCACCGATTCAGAATTTTCATTGCTCGCAAGAATCTTAAGAGCATCCCATTTTTCTTGGGGTATATTTGCTAATGGAGTAACTGTAATATTATTGAAATCCACCTTTTCAACTTTTGGAATAAAATCTTTAGGTGCACTAGTATCAGTTAATTTAGCTACGGTGCCTTCTAAATTGATTTCGTTGACCTGAAAATCTGAAAATCTCGCTTTTATAATACCAGAGAACCCTTCCAAGTTACTGATAAATTCTGTTATCCCAACCTCAACTTCTGTGAGTTGATCTTGATGTCTGTATTCCTTCTTTCTTGGTGGACCTCTATTTTGAAACTTGTTTCTTTTATTGTAGAATTTTTCACGTCTGGGAGGCATTTTATTATTTATATTTATGCAACTTTTCAACTTAACCTCACTTTATCAAATATTTAATCTGTGTTCTCAACCTCAACCTCTTTAACCACAAAACCATAGAACATTAGAACATTTATTAACCATAGACTTCTATGTTAATAACCCGCAACCATAGAAATCATAAATTATATAGAACGCCAGAAGCCTTTACATTAGGCACTCAAAAATAGTCAGACTATGGAGGGGCTTAGAAATCAGCCATCTAGGGAAAACTTAATGTAAGCAGTTGGTTACACTGCATTTTAAACCTAGCATACAATTGAATTCAAAACGGAAGGACCATAGAAATCACAAATTGGACGTAAAATTTTCATATTTTGAAATTCCCGCCTATTAGTGTGAAGCTGCCTCGTTAGTGTAACCAACTCATGAAAGCTAAGTTACTGTAATATTACCAGACTCGCGTTTTCTCCATAGGTTGACTATTTTCGATACCTCTTTTGGCGTTCTATATATTTTATGATTTCTATGCCCGCAACCCGATATTTTATCTCAATGCCACAAACCAAAAACAATAACTTGAAACTCCAGCAAGCAAATTTCTCCGCACGATGCTGTTTTGGTATGACGTAGTCGCGCTTCACAACTGTGAACTGATTGATTACTAAGAAAATTTAATATTGGTATATATAACTTAAGTCTTTAACACATATAGACTTTACTGAAGATTATATATTTTCTGTCACGTTTTATGTGCTCTATAATCATATTTTTAATCGTGGTGTACTTTCTCTGCTGTAATTATTTCTAACATTTTAATGGTTTGCAGCTGTACTTAGACAAGTATATTTTCAATATCACGGAAATCAATAATCATGTATAATAATAGATTTTTTCGAGGTAGTGATTCCGAAAATATCCTGAATTAATACTGAATTTATAAACACACTTATCAAATACGCATGCAATATTCTGAATTTGTTCAGGTATTCTGTGTTGAGTTTAACTTGCACAATCTCAAATTTAAATTAACAATATTATCTGCCAGCTTCTTTTTGTATTGTTTCCATCTTTTAATAAAATATATTTTGTAATAGAAGTTATATTGGGGTAATCATAACTATTCGTTATATTAGATTTGATATTTTATTGACAAAATAAATATACAAGATGTCCTTCATAAAAACCGACACAGGAGCAGGTGCATGTAGAGTGCCGAACGTGCAGTACCAGAACCACGAACGCCCAACTTCAAACTGCACATGAGTCTATTGTAGTCGGGATTGCTATCGCGAACAAATCTAATAATTTCATAATTTTGTGTAGGCAGTTATTCAAACCTTAAAATAAATATACCTATTTTTTTTATTTTCGCCATTCACAATAAAAAGAGTCAATTCGAAATCAAGAAGTGTTATTTAAATAGAGAAACAGAAATATTTGTATATTTATACATATAAATTATACTTTAAGAAATGCTTTAGTATATTCATATTTATAAATAGACGCTTCTAGTTGAAACTGCACACAAGTAAATAAACTTGATTAAATCGAAAATATGATTACTGAATGTATGGCAAAATTAGTAATGTAATGGGAAATTTTGTTATACCTGGTAATTCAATTTGAAGGACTTTTTGAAATATAGAAGCTAATTCTATTTTGTATCTGTATCAAATTCATCCATTGATGATGTCTATTTATTTATTCAGATCGTATAGTTGTTAGTACCCTAGATAAAATATACTTCTTAAAACTGTAAAGTTTTGACAAAAAATTAAAAACGTACATTCATCTTGGCTTTCTGTGTTGGGGTTGTAAATTACATGCCATAACCAACAAACCACAAACCTAGAAAAAATATAGACTGTCCAGTGTCATATTCCGGCGACCGCTAATCCATGCCTGCCCTAAAGGTCCAGAATCGCTAAAACTTGGTTTTTATGCTAATTTATGTTGGTTGTATTGTAGCGTGAAGCTCATTTCGTGACCTATATCATGAACCGACTACTGAAATGTACGATATGGAATTCGTAAAGTCCATTGCGCATCCAAGTAAAGATACTAAACCTAGGGGCAGACAAAAAAGAAGGCACAGGAAACTCAACGAAGACATACTTCATTGGTTATGTATGTGGATGCGAGAGAGACAATCATCTGCACGTACGATAAGAATTGTGTTCTTAATTTCCCATTATTTTGTTTGTAAACACGTCATTGGCGTACAGTGTGGTTTCTTATTCTTGTATCTTGTATCTCGTTAGTGTTATTATTTGTGTATTTTTGTGGGTGTTATTGTTTTAACATGTCATGTTTTATAAGAGACTGTAAAATTAACCAGCATATAGCACGAAATAATTCTTCATATCCAGAATTCAATTTCATTTCAATTCACAATAAGCCAAGCCCCTACTGCTCCGCCATTGCTAGAAGCACAAAACAAAATATGGCGCTGATCATGAATACTCCATTCGCGCAGCTTTTAGCGCATTCCAGTCATCATAATATAAAATTACATTTCAGTGGAACCGACGCAGTCCATATAGGTCTATTCCTTTGCACAGAAAGTGTAGTACCAACTGCACTGAATAGCCCGAAAACGTTTCTTTGCAAGAGAGTATTGTATTTTACACCACACTTTTTTATTCCATTGCCCCAGTGTTAGTTAAACTAGTGTAATTTATCTACACCCAGGCCGAGCAGGAGTGAAATGCACTGGACATGCGCAGCCAGCCACCTGCATTATCTTTAACAAATCTTTGAAAGTTTTTTTAATATTTCACAATTCTTGTAAGAACCAAATAATGGAATTAAGTTTTATTTATCCTAAAATATTTTAAAATCTATCAGAATATTTACGTACAATTTCTTCTACATATTGTTTAATTTAATTTCGTTTTTATCTTTTAAATAAAGAACCGATTAATGTTTCCGCAATGTTTCTACTTCATCACCACTATTTATTACTCGAGCTTGAATGAAGATCTACTAATCTATTGTCTAGTCATCATCACAAAAAACATCTTTGACGTCCATAATTAATAATTAGTTAGGAAACATCTTTCAAATTTAGAATATATCCTAATCTTATTACTGCACACGCATGGTTGTTCTCCCAGACAGCACAATATATTTATTAGATATTTAGAGGATATCTTCTGTGGATATCCAATATGTCCAATGGATATCAGTGGATGTCTTATCCACATTTTCTGGATATCCAAATGTCCGCCTATATCCAGGATATAGAAAATATCCTATGGATATGTGTGGTGATATACAATGGGTATCCAATATCTATACAATAATATCCAATAGAGATTAATAGGATATCTTTTGCACATAATTTGCATATCCATATCCAACCCTGGTTGCAATTGAGCCACATATAAAGGGTGTTCCTAAATAAGTGTCGCAACAGAAAACTGTAAATTCCTCATGAAAAAAAGAAATATTTCTTTCCTCTTCCACTTTTCTCTCCGGGCTTTGATTTTCGAGATACAGAGTGTTAAAACTTAATTTTTCGTAAGGGTTTACCCCTCACTAACTTTTACGCGACTGGAAAAATTGACATTTGACAGGAAATTATGAAGTGTCAATGAATTCTACACAAAGAGTTCTGCTCTAAAGTCGACTGTTTTCAAGAAAATTGCTTATTGCTTTATGAATAAAAACAAGCATTTTACTAACATTTTGAAAATCTTTTGTAATTCAAAAAATAGGTATGTAGTCATAATTAACAATTTTAATGCAATTTGACAACACATTAGATTTGAACTAATTTTTTTATCAACTTGGTGAGTAAAATTTACAAAAACTTTGACTACCCTGTTTGTAAAGTTTTGACACCCTGTATCTCAAAAAAAGCCCGGAGAGAAAAATGGAAGAGGAAAGAAATGTTTCTTTTTTCATGAGGAATTTACAATTTTCTGTTGTGACACTTATTTAGGAACATCCTGTATGCCACATCCAATTAAGACATATGATTTAAATTGGCAGATTTATTTCAAACGTCGATATTTAGTATTACCTATCTGTCGATTTACAGCCAGTGTATTTTAAATGACCTAACTCAAATACCTGGGAGCCATCTCTCTTTACTCATCTTAAGAACATAAGAATCATCAGAAACCAAAAGAATGCAAGCAGCTCCTTCTGACTCTAGTTTCCAAAATTTGGGATCGGGAACACAAAGCAATAGTTTTCATGTGCACAAAGAGATCAATATTTTTTATTATTATTAGATATCATTAAGTAATTGTTTATAAAAATTACAAATTATTTGCATGTTCTTCATTTTCTTGATTCTTCTTTCTGTAAAATGAACAAAATATACACGGTTAACAAATAGTAGTTTAATATATACACTGGGGTTTTTTTAATATGGCAATATTACAACAAATTTATTTCTTTTTCTGCATGTTTTGACAGCACGTTAATTTATTCCACAACATTTGAGGACATTTTGGCATCAACATTTTTTTTAATGGCGATTCCTTGTCTTGTTGTTTACCCCACTGAATCGCCTTTAACCCATCTAGTGTATAGGTTTCTGGAAAAAAGAGATATAATGAAGAAAAACCGGGTAACATTAAATTGTAATTTTAATTCGTAGTTGGTAATATATATTATAAAATGGTAGGTATATTATGGTGTACCTATATATTTTAATAAAATATAAAATTTGCTCGAGTACTTTTTCACTGGAGTGATAATATTCATCGTTAACCAACCATATAAAATGAATGTTTTTAAAAAAAATCAAGAATTTTACCTGTCAGTCTTGCAAAAATTTTGGGAAAATTTCATCAATCGTCTTAACTGCATCGGTTTTATTTGCTTTCTTGACACTCCAGGAGCAAGCTATGTCTGTTACAGATATATTATGGTAAGCAAAATCGCCAATGCTGCCATATGATGGCATATAAGTTGACCTCTGGGACAAGTACATATGGCTTCAGAAATGTCATCGGAATCAAGTTTAAGCTAAAAATAATACATAATATGATAATTTTCAATAAATATGGTAATTTCTCGTCAGTTATTTTATTATTTTAATTACCTCCACTTTGTACAAACGATCTCTCATACTGGCATGTACGTTACCATGGATGAAAAGCAAGTCTGCATCAAACTGCATATCCTTTACGTGATTCGATTCCACTGAATTCTCTCCACGAGAAATAAGCTTCGATTCTTCCTTAAAGAAATCTACAATACTGGAAAATCGAAGAATACGTTTTGATGCCATAATCTATAAGAAAAATTATTAGGTTATAACCCTACTTATGAAAATTTTAGATATCGTTCCGTATATCAATAAAAGCGTGCGATAATCTTACCAGCCAGAAAAATTGATTTCCTTCGAAAACACAAAAACAGATAATAATTCACAATATAAAACGAGCTTTGTTTCGTATAACAACAAGATGGCCGCGGTGACGTGCCTCGGTCGGTAAAACAGCAATCACGATTCACAAAACATCTTACGACTTACGAATAAAAACTTTTTTAATATAAATTACGGGATAAATAATTTCAATTCCTGCTTAATTTTTGGGCTACCTTTTTATAATCCAGCAATTAATTTCTGAAATATAAGTCAATTAATTATTTTTATGTTTTACAATAACTTAATGGATATCCATCAGATATTTATTATAGATATGAAAATATGATATATTTATTATATGCCCATTAGACATCTATTGTGCACATGGACATCGGGCTATCTTATGGATATTTAATGGTATATCCATTAGATATCTATCGTGGATTGGATGTTCAGTGGATATTTGGCTGTTTTATAGATATCCAGTGGATATTATGTGCTGTCTGGGCTCTGGCTACACCATCTCACACTTCGTTATTCCTTTGATTCAAGCACCACTTCTGCACCAGGGTGTCCAGATAAAATTTCTTGGTTGTAGCCAAATTAGAACATAAAAATCGCCCAAATCGCCAACCAAACAAAAAAAAAGTTAAAAGTATTCTTTCGACTCAATAAAGTGAACGCAATCCAAAATCCATGAGCGAAAGAACACGGGAAATAAATGTACCTATTTGAAACTCTCTCTGAAATAGACCAATGAACGACTGAATAAATAGAGACAAATTAGTGTCTGTTGTATTGAATTGTTTGCTTGGAATGGTCATGGACCATAGACACTAGAGAATGCATGGGCTCCATAGAAATCATAAAATATTTTATGATTTCTATGATGGGCTCTTAACCACGATCTATGGCATGGATTTAACTGGATTTTACGCTGTTTAGCATTATATATGGTGTTATTCGTCTCATGCATTGTTGTCAGATGGTAAAAATGTACATGTGATGTCATATTGTTTTAAATAATTAATATCTTTCATAAACGCATATTAAATAAAATCCCAATATGTGTCCATTGTTTTTAGAGTACTGTCTAAAAATGCAAAAAGCCACATTTAGTGGTATTCCCCATTGCAAAAAATATAACTATATTTTCTGTGGAGGAAACAGGGTGATCCCAAATAATCTGCAAACAATTTTTTAAACGGATATTGAATTTTTGTTTTTTTTAGTAAAAAAATATTCCAGTATATTTTTCAAAGTTAAATATTTATTAATTAAGTGTTTTTGTTAGTGCGTGTTTAGGTCTGCATAATGTGCCCTTAGCGAAGTATGGCAATACATACAATAAGCCTGATTGAGGTCATTCTCATTATATGATGGAACAGTTTTATGCTCTTTCAACCAGCCTAAAAAAATTACTTTTTAAAACTATTTACAAAAGATTTTGGTATAATTCAAAATTCTGAATATGAAGAATTATTTGTTGCTATATCGGTCAATGGTCGCGCGGTTTAAGGCGTTAGTACTTGAATCGAGGTGACTAGACGGAATTGGTTCGAGCCCAGCTGCCGGTAGACCGTATATAAACTATATTCGTGGAGAGGATTTGCACCCTCTCTGTTGTTATGGTAGTGTGTAATAATGTTAGCTTGGATCCGAGAGAGAGATTGAAGACGGTTGATATTTGACTACCCCTAATTAATGAGGTTTTCCTCATTCCTGCACTGAATAGTGGTTAGGGCCTACCAACGTAAGTCGTTCCTGGGCGCAAATGCGGCCTGCTTAATAATAATATGCCGCCCCCTCTCCCGCACAAGTCTCCGACTTCTGGGCTAATCCCTGTGATTAGAATGAGGGGTAGAGATATTATTATTATTATTATATGCTGGTTAATTTTACAGACCCTTATAAAACATGACATTTTCCAACAATAACACCCACAAAAATACACAAAGCATAACACTAACGAGATACCAAATAAAAGAAGGTACTGGTTAACCACACTGTACGCCAATGACGTGTTTACAAACAAAATAATGGGAAATTAAGAACACAATTCATATCGTACGTGCAGATAATTGTCTCTCTCGCACCCACATACACAACCAATGAAGTATGGGCCCAAGGGAATGTAGTACGTTCACGTTTTATAGTACCAACTCTCCTTCAACGAGAAAGTAATATGATACGTTCCGTTATTCGGCACCAGCGATACCATAAACTTATTTATTGACATTAAAAATTAAATTAGATTCTTGAAAAATCGCCCAAAATCGCATGAATCGCCACAAGAAAAAATTGGTCGCCAAAACGTATGACAAGATAGCCCAAATGGCTATTTATCGCCCAATCTGGACACTCTGTTCTGCACTGCGCTGAACAGCTGATTTTCAGCGTAGTGTAATTTACACTACACTGAAAAACAAAGGAAATAACCTTATGTTTGTGCGAAGATACTAGGTTCTTTCCTTTGTTTTTCAGTGTAATGTTTACACTAGGTACGCTGAAAATCAGCTGTTCAGCGCAGTGCAGATTGCAGAACTGGTGCTAGAATCAAAGGAATAACGAAGTGTGAGAAAGTGTAGCCAGAGAACAACCAGTACCATAATTATTAATTATGGACGTCAAAGATGTTTTTTGTGATGATGACTAGACAATAGATTAGGAGATCTAAATTCAAGATCGGCTTCGAGAGTGGTGATGAAGTAGAAACATTAATCACTTCTTTATTTAAAAGATAAAAACGAAATTAAATTAAACAATATGTAGAAAAAATTGTACCTAAATATTCTGATAAGAGTTTTTAAAATATTTTAGGATAAATAAAACTTAATTTGATTATTTGGTTCTTACAAGAATTGTGAAATATTTAAAAAACTTTCAAAGATTTGTTAAAGATAATGCAGGTTGCTGACTGCACATGTCCAGTGCATTTCACTCCTGCTTGGCCTGGGTGTAGATAAATTACACTAGTGTAACTAATACTGGGGCAATGGAATAAAAAAGTGTGGTGAAAATACAATACTCTCTTGCAAAGGAACGTTTTCGAGCTATTCAGTGAATCTGGTGCTACACTTTCCGTGCAAAGGAATAGACCTATTTATGTTTAAAAGGACTGGGGTTTTTGTTTTTTGTTTTACTGATGTTGGTGTTCCTTATGACAACTGACATCATTGTGCTGCTGCGCTCTGCGCGTTGTGTAAAATTGCAATAAGAAATAGCGCCTTTTTACGCCGCTCTAATGGTGGTTGTGTGAGAACAGTGTAGTTTCTAAAGAAATTAGACAATGGCAAATATAAATCTCGATAAGGATACTTTTCATCGGCGTTTAAAGAAACTTTATAATGCTTGGCAGAATTCCGAAGGAGAAAATGGATTTTCTAAGATGGATGCGTTGGTTACTGCTGTTGGTAAGGACGACGATATCGTTTATAGCAAATCGGGTGCTTTACAAACATGGCTTTTGGGATATGAACTTACCGATACCATTATGGTGCTTACAGAGAAAAAAGCTTATTTTCTAGCAAGTAAAAAAAAGGTAGACTTCTTGAGGCAAGCTGATGGGAAAGATGACAATATCCCCTTGTCTCTGCTGGTAAGAGACAAAGACAGCGACGAAGCTAAATTCAAGATTCTCTGTACAGCCATAAAAGAAAGCAAAAATGGTAAAACTATTGGTGTATTTGCCAAAGAAAACTATCCAGGGCCGTTTATGGATTCATGGCGAAGTATGTTAAAAAAGGAAGAATTCGAACAAGTTGATATTGGATCCTCTGTAGCTTACCTCATGGCTCCTAAGGAAGACACCGAAATATTGACAATAAAAAAAGCTTGCATGGTAAGCGTTGATGTTTTTACGAAATACCTTAAAGACCAAATTATGGAAATTATTGATTCCGAAAAGAAAGTGAAACATGTTAAATTAGCAGAAGGTGTGGAATCAGCTGTAAACGATAAAAAATATGTGTCGGGTGTAGATGTTAACCAAGTGGATATGTGTTACCCAGCCATTATTCAGTCCGGAGGAAATTACAATTTAAAATTCAGTGTTACCAGTGACAAGAATACATTGCATTTTGGAGCTATTATTTGTTCATTGGGAGCACGATACAAATCATACTGCTCTAATATCGTCAGAACATTATTGGTAAATCCTACAGAGGAGATTCAGAGCAATTATAATTTTCTTGTTAACTTGGAAGAGGAAGTTATGAAGAAATTGCAAGCTGGCGTAAAATTATCAGATGTATTTGATGCAGGTTGTGAGTACATAAAAAAAGAAAAGGGAGCGCTCTTATCCCATGTTACCAAAAATTTTGGTTTTGCTATGGGCATTGAGTTTAAAGAAAGTTCTTTAATGATTGGGCCCAAAACTACTGCTGTAGCAAAGAAAGGTATGGTGTTTAACTTAAACATGGGTTTCAGTAATTTAGAAAATAAAGAGGCTTCTGACAAAGAAGGCAAAATATATGCTCTGTTTATTGGCGACACAGTCATGGTTAATGATGGCCAACCTGCTACAGTGCTTACCATATCCAAGAAAAAAATTAAGAATATAGGTATTTTCTTAAAAGATGAATCAGAAGAGGAAGAAAATGATGAGGAGAAGGAAAACACTCCCAAAACTGAAGTTTTGGGCAGAGGAAAACGATCTGCTGTTTTAGAGTCTAAACTACGTACAGAACATAGTACTGAAGAAAAACGAAAAGAGCATCAAAAAGAGCTTGCTGCACTTTTAAATGAAAAGGCAAAGGAACGATTAGCTAAACAATCTGGGGCTAAAGATGTGGAAAAAGTTAGGAAAAATACAATCTCCTACAAAAACGTCAATCAGATGCCTAGAGTTCCCGAAGTTAAAGAATTGAAGCTTTACGTCGATCAAAAGTATGAAACAGTAATTTTACCAATTTATGGTATTGCTGTACCCTTTCATATTTCAACAATTAAAAACATCTCCCAGTCAGTTGAAGGGGATTACACCTATTTGCGAATCAATTTTTTTCATCCTGGATCGACAATGGGTAAAAATGATGGTAAGTGATCATTTTTTAAAAATAGTACAAGAAACTATGATTTTTTCTAATCCATCTTTGAGTAAATGGTTATTGAATAAAATTTATTTTCTACGTTCATGCAAAAAACAAAACTTTATTGAACTATATTTAGTGGAAAAAGTGGTTCTTTATTGCACTAGTGCAATAAAATGTTTATTGCATTCATCTGACTCGACGGGTTGTCCTACTCGGCCTAACGGCCTCGTTGGACAATTTCACGTCGCGTGCAATAAACACTTTCTTTTTGTACTTGTTGCATAAATAACTATTATTTTTCTTTAATGTATTATGGCTTGTAATAATGAGATTATTAAAAATAAATAATGAAAATTATATAGAAATGAGTTTGTCTCCATTACATTGTTGGGGTTTTTTCTTTGCAAATATTCTAATTTTTAACTTCATTTAACTATACAGGATGATTCACAACTTATCGAAAAAAAAAAAATTGGAAATAGATGCGTCATGAAAAATGTAATCAATACTGTAAAAAAAAATAATTGAAGTTGTAGTATGTTCAATCTTTACATCGTTGGGTTACTGAAATCTCTAGCCAGTTGATTCCGAATATTAAAATCCAATTACCTACTTATAGTAGGTATTACTGTTTTTGTGAAGTATTTACATTAGCTTTTCATGTGTCAAACATGGCTTACGTGTATAACAACTCAGAGGTGATAGATATTGTTATAATTTATGGTGCTGTAAAAATGCTTTAGCAGAACGATTTCCCGATAAACATGCCCATGCAGCTACTTTTACCACAGTGTGCAATGAGTGTAAGTGTAGGCAACAGGAGCGGGACACGGGAAATTTGAAACTGAATCGCGGAAGAGATGGAGGTCTAGGGCGTTCACAGCAAAATATAGCAGTGTGGTGTATCATACAAGAAGCTCAATTATATTCTTACCATGTACAGCGTGTCTTAGCATTAATACCAACGCATTGGATGAGGAGGACTGGTACCATAGCCGCCACGATCTAACTTTCAATCATTTGTATTTTTTTTTTTTTGTGGGGATATCTAAAAAATAAAGTGCATCACACCGAAGTGGACACTGTGGATGACTTAAACAAATATATTATAGCTGCTGCTAATAACTTACAAGTTCAAAACGAACAAAAAGCAGAAACATTTGTGTTTGAAAAAACTGGGTAAGATGGGCCCAAAATTTTGTTGTAATATCAGCGTCATTTTTTAAAGTTGCTCTCTTTTCGAATTTATCCTCAAAAAAGGTATTCTACACAATATCTTACTTGAACGATTCGGGGTGTCCAGTCTTGAGCAAAGTAGCAATATGCACTCTGTCATGTTTCTTTATAAAATCTTACATGGTATGTGTGACTCTGAATTTTTAAACTTAACTATTACAGGTACCCAATCAGTCCACCCATAGTTCTCTTACTTTTTACTCGAATAGCCCTAAAACGAATTTATTGAAATTCACACCGTTACACAGAATGTGTTTCACTTATGATAACCTGCAGAATGGATTGGACATATTTAACACCAATATCGGTTCAATAATGAGTTTTTAACAGTGACAATTTTTCTGAATTTTTTCTGTATTTATATTTTGTTTTTATCTTATGTTATTTTTAATTTGTCTAATGTCTTTTCTCATCCAGTAAATGGATTCTCTGTTGGGTGATGTACTAAATAAATAAATAAATCAGGTATGTCCAACTATTTTATTAATTAAAACCTCAAATTAATTCTATTAATAATTAAAAATAGCGGCAAAAGCAGTTGGACTGTATAAAATAGATGTCATAAAATGTTATTTATTAATTTCCTTGGGAATTTCTTTAATTTTTTTATGCGGCCGCCGATGGCATGCTTTCTCTTATCAGGTTTTACAATGGGCCAGTTTCCAGTGCTGTGCTGAAATGTATTTTTAAATTATTTTTGAACTGCTCTTTTTGATTTTTTCTGTACAAAATTGTATTTGTTAGAGTCCCCTGTACGTTCTAAATTTTTTTTTTAGATAAGGTCTGAATCACCCTGTAAATCTGTTGCATTGGAATGTTTTTTATATTGTAGTTAATAATTATTTTCTTGTCAGGTAATTATGCTCAACCAGAGGCAACATTTGTAAAAGAACTGACTTACCGCAGCACCAACACAAAAGAACCTGGTGAGATATCACCACCTTCGTCCAATTTGAACACTGCCTTCCGCCTTATCAAAGAAGTCCAAAGAAAATTCAAAACTCGTGAAGCTGAAGAAAAAGAAAAAGAGGATCTTGTCAAACAGGATACTCTAGTCTTGTCTCAAAATAAAGGCAATCCTAAACTGAAGGATCTGTATATTAGGCCCAACATTGTCACCAAACGCATGACCGGTTCACTGGAAGCTCATACAAATGGCTTCCGTTATACGTCGGTAAGGGGCGACAAGGTGGACATTCTTTACAATAACATAAAAAATGCCTTTTTTCAACCTTGCGACGGCGAGATGATCATTCTACTTCATTTTCACTTGAAGCATGCTATAATGTTCGGAAAGAAGAAACATGTGGATGTGCAGTTCTATACTGAAGTCGGTGAAATTACCACAGATTTGGGTAAGCATCAACACATGCACGACAGAGATGATCTAGCTGCAGAGCAGTCGGAAAGAGAATTAAGACACAAGTTGAAGACTGCGTTTAAAAGTTTCTGTGAAAAGGTAAGTTGTATATCGTGGTTTCCTTCATTTTTACAGTTGCTACCGGTATATAAAAACATTTAAATCCGCCAAAGTCAGGTAATTTTCTAATAGTCAGGGAAACAACAAAACTTTTAGGACATTTTCTGTGCTGAGCTGTAAACAACTTTTCCACCCAATTTAAATTTGCGACTGGTACTTTGCTGACTGCTGGCACAGCCGCTGGTTTGTTTCCTTTTAGCAAAGTAAAAATGATAAATTAATGTACTTAGTCTAGAATGTCAAATTATACCTAATCTTCGAAAATCTAGAGTAACTCAATGCTAGCTTCGTTATTAGCATGATGGGTGCAGAGAGCAACAGTCAATAGGCTACAATGCCAATAAAAATAAATACATTAGATAACACCTGTTACTTTAAGTAGGTACAATAATATAGCAATTTTTGCCTATTTCGAAACATTCGAGAATAAAAATGATCTGATGAGTGCTTTCCAAATTTAAAACTTTTATATTGTATCTGTAGGTATAAGTTAATTTAGAAGTTTTATCAAGAAAAGTTCGAAAAGTGTTTCCTATTAAACGTGTTTTCGTGTTTCAGCAGTGACATGAATAGGCTCCTGTGATAATAATTTCATATTGCTTAAATTAAAGGTGCCGAAAACTAACTTTCTTGGTTTTAATTTAGAGAGTATATGAATTCGAGCTCTGGCTGTCTCATACACTACATACTTAATGTATTGGCTTTTTCCCCTTGGGACAATAATTGTGCTTTTAGTCTGGATATTCAATATTTTTTTATTTTACCGTAATATTTGCTTTTCTTCATGCTGATGTAAGTTTTTGACTCTTTTCCTATTGATAAAGTGCATTATCCATCACAACAACTGTTCCTAGTTCTACATATGATAAAATAACTATTTTTCAAATACGTCATTGTTCATATCTTCATGGTCTCCCATCCTACGTGATTCAAAAACATGCAAACCATCGTCTAAAAATCCCGTATCACTGCCAGAGTGTGTTAATATTAATCTTCGTTCTTTTCCAGAAGGTGCCTTTAATCTCTCTAAATCCGTTACCATCCTGCCTAACTTTTCATGCAGCATGACCTTGGTTTATGTTTCATCCATGTTATAAACATAAATAGTCACATGCACGAAATTCTCTTAGTTTATTCTAATTCTAACTATTCTCTTCTTTGAAGTATGTCGAATTTCGTCTCAATGAGCGTGCTTTTATGATTTCATTTCAAATACCGAAAATTCATGTCTTGCATTTTTCTTTAGAGAATTATATCAGATAATTTAGGCATGCTCTCATCTTCATATTGCAGCTTGAATTTTCTTTATTGTCAGTATTTCATTTCTGAAGAAGAATCCATGAATTTTCCTGCAAATGGCATATTTTACGTTATCTATTTTTTCCTTCCTCGTGTTTTCACTTTGAATTTACTTCTACATTTTTTTTATAGCACACTATACACTAGAAGCTGACTTGTGTCAACAAACTACACAAATCGACAGCTTCACTAACACCTATGTTATAGTTTTGCCCCTAAAGTCTTTCATATTGTTACGGAAGCTCACATACCTTTTTAGTTTATTAATTATGTTCCTGTTTGCGATAGAATTTATTCTCGACACGTTCTCGAGAGCGTTGAAACTTAGAGAACTCTAAAAACCTATATAAGTGGATCGGTTTCGCCGTCAGAATCAGTTTATATTGAAAGTTGAACGCGAGTAACAAATGTCAAAGTAAAGCGCTGACAGTTGTGAAATTTGTTTGAAGGATATTTCTTATATAATCAAGACTGACAATAAAGTTTGTTTGTATACGTGACGTGTTTCCACGCTAACCCAAATTTAGAGGTTACATTGGTGTCACAAGTGCGACGTTCCACAAAGAAGACGTTTGGAATAGACAAGTGAATGTCAGTGACAAGATCTAGAGCAACAGAAATGGAGGAAACAATGAAGGAAGATTTAAAAAAAGAAATGAAAAACAGTCAGATGAAATGAAGACTAACCAAGACGAAATGATGAAAGAAATGAGAAACAGTCAAGAGGAAATGAAGAACAGTCAAGAAGAAATGAGGAACAGTTTACAAGCAGTGAAAAATAATCAGGAAGTAATAATAGAAAGTTAGAAGAAGTAATTAAGATCAATCTCAAAGAGTTTGAAGAAACCGTTGAAAAAGAAATTAATCTTTTGACAAATGAGATGCAATGTATCTATCAAATCTATAGTCGTATCGCTGTTCATAGAGAACGCCACATTATTACTACTGAGATAATATTTAAGCTCTTATAAAAATAATTTTATGTTTTATAATAATAGTGTTTTTATATTATCTAGAATTATGAAAATTCTTGCAACAAAGTGACAGGAGATATTGATGCATAAAACTTTAGTTATGTTTAGTTACTGAATTGTAAATGAAGTTTTCAAATATCTATTTTTCTTATTTTAGTCTCTTTAATGCCATCTATCTTTGAAATTTAAAGTTTAAATTGCTTCGCTAAAATTAATTAACAGCATAGTTTGATATATATTTTATCAAAACACACTTTGTAAAACAAATAATTATTGATTGTCATTTTATTCAGTTTTAGTGTGCTGGATTATGTACAGCCGTCAATTAGAATTTATTAAATTAACCAATAATAGAGGCGGAATATATTACGCTAAAATGTTGAATAAAAGAACACTGCCATTTTATAGGTATCTAACTTCTGAAATCAGTGACATTTTAAAAATGATATTTTGTCAATAACAATATGCAACTGTAACATTTTATTGGTTTGATAGAAGAGTCGAAAAATATGAGGTACACATTTGTTTTATTGAAATTTTATCAATATGTCTCTCATGAACCAGTATGATTTTAGCACAAACCAAGTATAATTTTTAGACTGGTTAAGAAAGAAAAATTTGAAAAAATTGTTTCTGTAGCATCGCAGAATTTTCCTTTTTAGTGTTTGCAAATGAATGTTTTTTAGTTTTAACAAAATGTACAATAAGTGTAACTGTTCTAGGTTGAATCCATGACCAAACAAGAAATTGAATTTGATACCCCATTCCGCGAACTGGGCTTCCCAGGGGCCCCGTTCCGTTCCACAGTATTACTGCAACCCACATCAGGTTGCCTGGTGAATCTAACCGAATGGCCCCCATTCGTAATTACACTTGAGGATGTAGAACTTGTTCATTTTGAACGTGTACAGTTCCATCTGAAGAACTTCGATATGGTCTTTGTTTTCAAAGATTATCACAGAAAAACTGCCATGGTCAATGCCATTCCTATGAACATGTTAGACCATGTGAAAGAATGGCTAAATTCGTGCGATATTCGGTAAGAATAGAAATGAATGTAAAGAAAACTTTAGTTATGAAATTTTTTTATAATTCTAGATATTCTGAGGGAGTCCAGTCCTTGAATTGGGTAAAAATTATGAAAACAATCACAGATGATCCTGAAGGGTTCTTTGATAGCGGCGGTTGGACTTTCTTGGATCCAGAGTCTGACGTGGAAGAAGCCCAAGAGGAAGAGACTGAAGATGAAGACGAGGTCTATCAACCCTCCGATGTAGGAGAGGAAGGCTCAGAATGGAGTGAAGAAGACTCTGAATACTCAGAAGGTGACACTGAAGATGACGATTCTGGTGAAGAAGAATTAGGTAAGAACCGAATTTAAACAACTTTCGAATCAAATCCAAAAGAATTGTTTTGCAGGTACGGATGAAGAATCTGGGAAGGATTGGTCGGATTTGGAGAGAGAAGCAGCAGAGGAAGACCGAGAACGCGTTTACGATGAAGACGATGTGAGATCAAAGAACCGAAGCAAATTCCCTAAAGACCGGCAGAAGTCGTCTCATTCATCCAAGGACAAGTCCCGCAGCTCTAGCAAGCACAACAGCAGCCATAAGAGCTCCAGCAGTAGCAGACATTCCTCTTCTCCCAGCAAGCACTCCAGTTCTAGAGACAAGGATAGGAGCAGGGACAAGCACAGCAGCAGCAGAGACAAAAACCGAGACAAGGACAGGCATTCCTCGTCCAAACACAAGTCTTCTTCCTCTAGCCATTCAAAGTCGTCGCCCTCCAAGGATAAGGATCGCAAGAGCTCCCATTCGGGACACGACAGCAAAAAGAGGAGTCGGCAAGACAGCGGTGATAGAAATAAATCGAAAAAGTCTAAGAAATAAGCATAATTTTAATGTATTTTTAAGTTTAGCTAGTTCTGTCAATATTTCATTATTATATACTGTTAAAAGTTAGTTCTGTTAGTTACTTAACCTTACCGTTGTACAGTTTCTCATTTTGATATAAATATAATTTTTTATCTGGTATGTACGTGTTCTGTATCATTGGTGATTCAACAATTTATGTACCTTTGAAATAAAGATTGCACAATGTTGAAGAATATTTACTTTGCGTAATATTTTCATAAATGTGGGAATTGCAACTAGATCTGAGTCCACACATCGCCTATACACAGAAAACCAGTTACGGTAGTTTTGTACAAAAAAAAAAAATTAGGATTGCGTGCAAAACAAGGTAAATCCAATTTTTATCAAATTCATGTTTTTTTTGAGGGTTTTGTTTGTATAACTCGCTAGTTTAGAAAACATTCTTTTTAGAACTTTATATTAAGTTTTATTCACTTGAGATATGTAATTCTCTTAAAAAAAGAAATATTTAAATTATTTTGAAGTAAAACTATTTTCTAACTAAATTCAACCTACAGACAAGTTAAAAGGTGACCACATTAGTGTCTATCCATCGTCGGCTAAATCGCAGCGGCCATGGTATTACAAAGACGACGCGATTTAGCAGACGATAATCTATCTAGCGTTTATCGCACCATCGCCTGCTAAATCATGAAAGCACGGCTGCTACGATTTACCTGACGATCATCGCACAAAACATGTTTTATAAATACATCCAGCCATCGTCTGCTAAATCGCGTTACCATTGTAGCTGCCGCTGCAATTTAGCAGATGATGGTACCTGATGATACAGAACAGCCAACGACGGCAGCTTTGGCGTTGAAGATACAGAGGTTTGTGCCACAGAATATATTATGTTTGTGCCGTGTTGGTTGCACTGAAATGTACGATATGGAATGCGTTTAGTCCCATTGCGCATCCAAATAAAGGTACCAACCCTAGGAGCAGACAAAAGGAGGCACATGAAACTCAGCAAAGACATACTTCATTGGTTATGTATGTGGGTGCGAGAGAGACAACTATTTGCACGTACGATATGAATTGTGTTCTTTATTTCCCATTATTTTGTTTGTAAACACGTCATTGGCGTACAGTGTGGTTTCTTCTTTTATCTTGTGTCTCGTTAGTGTTATTCTTTGTGTATTTTTGTGGGTGCTATTGTTGTAACATGTCATGTTTTATAAGGGACTGTAAAATTAATCAGCATATAGCACTAAATAATTCTTCATATCCCGAATTAAATTTCATTTCAATTCACAATCAGCTAAAGCCTCTACTGCTCCGCCATTGCAAGAGGCACAAAACAAAATATGGAGCTGATCATAATTAATCCATTCGCGCAGCTTTTAGCGCATTCCTGTCATCATAATATAAAATTACATTTCAGTGGTTGGTTGCCGAGGCGGTTGTTGTTTACTAAGCGCTTGATCATCGTCTGCGCTTTGGTAAAGCGGGCTGCTGCGATTTAGCATATGATAGATTGATTTAGTTTTTGATTTAAATTATTTTAACGATTTTGGCAAAATATTAACATTATTTTGCTATTTTCATCATTATGTATAGCGTTAGTAAGTTTGATTTCAGCTTCTGATACCTAATCTACCATGACAGTTTTATGATGAAAATAATAGAAAACGTTACAGTTGGCAAAATTCGCTAAAAGTTGCGCAAATATTCACAAAGTTCGCATTACATGACGAGGATCTATAAGTAAATGCGCGTGCGTCGGACGATTGGAAACCGTTTCATACGGTTCTGTTGGAAAGCCTTATCACATCACAGTTTATTATACATTTCGTCGACTGAAGCACAAACCTAGAAAAAATATAGACTGCGTCGGTTCATGATATAGGTCACGTGACAAGTCCCACGTTTCCTAGGGTCTTACGGTCCAGAAAATGGATATTTTATTTGTTTTATGTTGGCGGTTGTGCAAATATGATGGCTGCATTGCAATATGAAATTAACTAACTTGCTGTCATTTTAAATTTAATTAAAGAATGTGACCAATCACTGTAAACAAATGAGCTTCACGCTACAATACAACCAACGTAAATTGGCATAAAAACCAAGTTTTATTGATTCTGGACCTTTTAGCAGGGCAGCCATAAATTAGCTGTCGCCAGCCGGCCAATGATCTGTGTCGCCAGCAATATGACACTGGCACGGTCTATATTTTTTCTAGGTTTGTGGACTGAAGGTTCCAGAGGGTGTGGCTAAATCGCGGCTAAATGCTCATTGAACACCAATGAAATTCATATGTACACGACGAAGTGGGAGAAATTCTATTTCTTGACAAATCACCGTGCCCCTTAAGCCCGCGAATGTGCGCGGCTAAATACGCAGTCGTCTTTTTGGTCGTCTAAAAAACGAAATCTGCGACCTCTACATTAAAGGAGCCGACGTGAAGACGCCGGACTGTAGAATACACTTTTCACGAATTATTTAAAGGCGGGAAGTCTCAACTCTAGCCATAGAAATCATAAAATATATTGAAAGCCAGAAGCCTTCACATTAGGCATTTTGAAAAATAGTCAGACTATGTAGGAGCTTAGAAAGCAGCCATTTAGGCAAAATAATTTCTTTTATCTATGAGGGAAAACTTTAGTAAGCTATTGTTTATAATGGATTATAACCCCAGCGTACACAATTGAAACTAAAACAAAATTTTTGTAATCGCACCATAGGAATCATACGTTTCTATGAATTGGACGTAAAATTTTCATAATTTGAAATTTCCGCCAATTGATGTGAAGCCGTCAATACAATCAACCCATAAAAGCTAAGTTACTGCAATTGCAATATTACCAGACTTGTGTTTGGTTTCTTCATAGGTTGACGGACGGTTGACTATTTTCGGTACCTCTTTTGGTTTCTATATATATTTTATGACATCATGATTTCTATGACTCAGCGCATTTCGCCAACTCCAATATTTTCTGTAATTTTTCATCATAAAACTGTCATGGACTGTCATGGTAAATTTTTTACTAGAATAATCAGAAGCTTAAGTTTAACTTACTAACCCCACATAATGATAAAAATAGCGCAAATATTCCTGTTTTGCAGAATTCACGAAAAGTCACTTTCCCGCCATTAACCATTTAAAGCAAAATCTGGGGAATTTGAGAGAATTTTTGCGAATTACGCGTCAGTGAAGATAAGGCTTAATAATGAACATGAACAATGAACCTCATGTAGAGTAGAAGGAAAGGAAAGGAATACTCACAAACCTAGAAAAAACATAGACTGCGTCGGTTCATGATATAGGTCACGTGACAGGTGCCGGGTTTTCTAGGGACCTAAGTTCCAGAAAATGTATATTTTATTTGCTTTATGTTGGCGGATGTGCAAATATGATGGCTGCATTGCAATCTGAATTTAACTAACTTGCTGTCATTTTAAATGTCATTAAAGAATGTGACATGAATGTGACCAATCACAGTAAACAAATGAGCTTCACGGTACAATACAACCAACGTAAATTGGCATAAAAACCAAGTTTTAGCGATTTTGGACCTTTTAGGGCAGCCATGAATTTGCGGTTGCCGGCCATATGACACTGGCACAGTCTATATTTTTTTTAGGTCTGTGCTCGTGGATTAACTCCTTTATGAGAAATACCAACACCTGTAAATAAAAAAATAAAATAACCATAAAATGTTGACAATTTGTTAGGTTAAATAATGTACATTTCAAAAGGATAGTAAATATTTAATATTTTTATTAATTCTTATACAATGGCATTAAGTCGTATGTTTAAAATTTCAGATCTTTGGTAAGTAAACTGTAAAAATGCGTGTGTTGTATTTCATTATATATTTCTTTTTTAGTATTTCAAAGGGAATACTGTTAAAAAACCAAAATCTAGAGACTCGCCTCCCTGGTAACATAAGGAATTTTAGAAGAGGCAAAATTAATCGTGAAGAACCAAAAGTAAACCCTGAAAGTCTAGCGACACCTTTTACAAATGTTGCAGTGGATTCGACAAATTTACATACTGGAAAGTTAGTGAAACCATTTTTATTTACAATTGGGGTATGTTTGCTAAATAGTGCTTTTGAACTATTTACACTTTAAATAAACCTGTTTGTATTACAGTTTTCTGGAGCATCATTCCTTGGTGCAGCAATATGGGAATACGAGAACATGCGAGCACACGCCATTAGTATGATTAAGAGACCAATAAAGTTTTTTCGGAACAAATCTGAACGAGGAATTGAAAAATCAGTAGGTCGTTATTGTAATTACCACGTAATTTTTTGTCAATTATTCAATATTTTTGTGGTTTTCTGTTGGAGATTTATATCACTTGGTATTTTAGAATGAAATTGTGAGAGAAGTTAAACAGTGGTGGAACAATCTTACACCGGGAGAAAAACTATTTGT
The DNA here is from genome assembly GCA_025584915.1 of Monochamus saltuarius. NCBI lineage: Eukaryota > Metazoa > Arthropoda > Insecta > Coleoptera > Cerambycidae > Monochamus > Monochamus saltuarius. The sequence goes on along the minus strand of CM046723.1, from coordinate 19,458,193 downwards.
GCCTATATGTGCTGTTAATGTGTTAGTATTTCTTGCATGGCGCATTCCTAGGTTTCAGCCCTTTATGATGAAATATTTCTGCTCCAATCCCGCTAGCGAGAACGTCTGCCTACCGATGATCCTATCTACTTTCAGTCATTACTCTGGCTTCCATCTGCTAGCCAATATGTATGTTCTTCATAGTTTTAGCACTGGTAACATATCACCTTCAGTTTAATGTAAGTGTGTAAATATGAATATTTTTTTAAGGGGCTGTACATAACTTAGGAAAGGAACAGTTTCTAGCACTCTATTTAACAGCTGGTGTTTTCTCCAGTTTCACTAGTTACCTTTACAAAGTCGTTATGAAACAGCCTGGCCTCTCCTTAGGAGCTGTAAGTATTTTACATTTAAATGTATGAAAGTTGCACTACATATACATTAAAATTTCTGTTTCAGTCCGGCGCCATAATGGCAATTTTGGGTTATGTGTGTACGCAGTTTCCCGATACGAGATTAGGCATCATCTTGTTACCCTTCTTTACATTTTCAGCTGGCGCTGTAAGAGGTCTTTTTTTACTTTTTTTGTGATTTTTTTAAACTGCGTTATTTCGGTGACAAAATATGACTTAAAATTATGAAATATGATTTATCTATATACTTATCTATATATAAAAATGCCTCCTTAAAAAGATACAGGGAGTAAAGTTGAGTATTATTTTTTCACAATAACAATCAATTTTTTTCGTAACAGTTTGAAATTTTTTAGATATTTATAATTAATCTAATTATCAAAGGCTTTATTGTAAAGAATGGAAATAAAACTAATACATTTTCATTTTTTTTCGACTAGTGTGCAGTGTTTTGGACATGAGAATTCAAATGGTAATTCTTTATTATTTGTCAGGAATGACCCAATGACTTAACTTGAAGTCATTTAGCAATGTTTCAACAAGCGGAATGCTCATAAACCAATTATCTACAGTGACATTTTTTCCAGAACTTTTAATGACTTGGCAAAACCTTGGCACATTATCAATGTGCTTACTTTATATGACACGTTTGGTTGCAGTCCGACTTATACCTCTAGATTAGCAGTATTATTTTATATTACATAAAGCAAAAAATTTGTGTCCATATTTGTTAGGTTTTGAAGATATTTATGTTGCCAGAAATTACATCTCCCTCTAAATGCTTCCAGTTTTTCGTCAGTTGTTACGTACTCAGACAGACTATAACCCTACTTACAGTTTGCAAAATATATCAGAAAACTCGAATTGGAGCCAATTTATTAGTTTTTTTGCCTCTCTTGATGAGTATCGTTATTATCAAATTTCAGATATGTAAAACTTAGTTTTGACTATACGTGTATAATGAAGCATGACTAATTTCAATATTTAAATAGTGAAAGATGTACTATCAGTACTATCACCCAAATTTTGAGGTTACTGAGGTAACTGTTTAGAACTTGACTGAAATTCAATATTTAACTTCTTACTTAGGAACTCTGTATATCTGTAAGGATATGCAGGGCATAAGAGGAAGATATAAATGTATATGAAGTACTGACATTATTTTGACCACATCTATGACCTATCTTTTTTGACCATTAGTTTCTGGACACCCTGTATAGGTAAATAGAGAAGATCGTCATATTATGTCGCTGAAAATACTCAGTTAATGAATTTTTTATTAGACTATACGTTTTTAGGCTATTAAATTTATTCTCGCACTGGATACGGCGGGGGTTGTTATGGGATGGAAATTTTTTGATCATGCGGCACATTTAGGAGGTGCAACTTGTGGAATGTAAGTAACAATGGGAAATAATATTTGACTGATGACCATAAATAATCACATCGCGTAATATATTTTAAACATATCTTTCAGATTATGGGCAATGTGGGGCAACCAGTATATATGGCAGAAAAGGGAACCCGTACTACATTATTGGCATGAGATAAGGGGGTCCATAAAGTGATGTCTTTATTTCAATTTAATATAATTAAATATGTACATACACAGTCTAAATAATATTTATATTACAAAAAGAAAAAGACGAACATGAATGATTTTTTATTAATTTATTTTACTCAAAGATATAAAAGTGATTCATGAAAGTTTTGCCTTTTATTTGGTGAAATGGGCCAAGTGGTATTTGATGTGCTCGCCCATAAAAGTGGAAACATAATAAAACCCATGATCGTATCCTTTCCTCAATTTCACTACAGTATTGACTCGGCCATTTTTCTTTGCGGCTTCAACAAAATTTTCAAAGAGAATTTCTCCTTCGTCATAATAATGATCTCCAGTGCCCTAGCAAAACACATATTATGAAAAAGAACCACTATTCTAAAGCTTCGTGTCCACTTGCAAGTAACTTGTGAGATTTGCTTTATTTTGTATTATTGCATTTCCCAATTATTGACAAAATCCGGATTCCTCAAATATCCGGATCGCCGTAGTTTTAATTGGTGCAGATTATCAAGACCACATTGTATAATGCAAACAGAATTAAATTAAACTCAAAAAATCATTATTATCTTATGCGAATTTGAAAATAAAAATAGAAAATTTGAAGAATAAAATAATAAAAAAAATATTTGTTAATATCTGAAGCTAAATGAAAAATACATTAAAAATTGTTAATGAAGAAAGTGGACCTTTACCCGTATGACCAGGCGATGCAGATTATGTATAGAACCTTTAGCAATATTTTTATTTCAGTATCGATTAACTTTACCCTTTGGATGCAGATTGATGCGGTATATGTATATATATATCGATTATACAGCTGTATGATTTAGATATAAATGATGTATAAAAATGATTAACTACCACGGCGGTATCGATCGTATAAAGATGTACTTCAGTAGTAAAGTATATCTGTAAACCCTATATATTATTTTAATTAAGATTCTATAAAGAAGAAGTTTGAATTTTTGATATCGATATTTTAGGTAAAGGTGGCATATAGATTTTATAAAGAAAATTTCCATCCTTTATTATATTTTGAAATGTATTTTTAACTGTTACAGTACCACAAATTATCTTCTTTTTAGGGTCCACTTACTAACAAGATTTTTTCGTTTATTGGAATTCAACAACTGCTGTTGAGGACAGTTCTTGGAACTAAATAATATCAAACAAACTTTCAGAATGAGCTATTTGACACATTGACATAATTGCTTTAAAAAGTTTACTAATCCTACTTTCAATTGGGAAAATTTAATTAAAGAAATTTAAATTAAGATATCTTTTTATGTATTTATTTATCCTATTTTTAAAGCGGTACAAGTGAATTTTGATGAGACACGTACATATACATCAACTATAGTTTATTAATTTGTATTTTGTTGTGTGAGACAAATTGTTTTTAATATTGAGTGCATTCTTTTAAATCTTAAAATAAAAATATATAGGATGTTTTCAAAACAAGTAGCACGAAAGATAACTAAAAAAACACGTTTGCATAAAAATGATCTTAATAAAATGTTCATCCCTTAGAAGATACAGCCCTTCAAAATTTCTAAAAAAATGTAGAATAGTAGCTGTAATTTGAAAACTAAAAAAGGTATAATAGTCAAATTTTACACAAATATTCTACTAATGCGTGTGCAACTTCTCAATAATTATTCGAAAACTTTTGCCATTTGCAGCGGGTTGAAATAAGTATCCCTCAAGTTGTTTTTTTTGCTAAACATGACAAAAACTGAGAACACAAAAATACATATCAGAGGCCCTGGTTTATTTTAAAACTTTTACCTCTCTCACTTTTTTGCTCTAAAACTAACCGTTTATTCACAAAAAAATAATATTCAATATCAATCGCATTAAAACTTAGAAATATTTAAGTAGGCGGCTGTTTTGCTAATTACTTCCGAAGATATTGTAAAAATAAAATTATTAAGAAGCAAATCTAAGGAAGCACTAATAAAAAATACAAAAATAGATAAGTATGATACACAGTAAATATTCTATACAATGCTAATCCAATGTTTTTAAAACCTGGTATTAATTGATAATGAATTATCTGAGTATATTTTTACACTAGAAAGTGGTAGCGCACCTGATGTTGACGGAATAACAGTTCATAATTGTTAAAAAATATATGCAGCCGCTAAAACATAATTAATTCTATTTACCTAAAAATTGTACCAACTCAATTTAAAACTTTATTATAATCCCTGTTTATAAAGCCGAAGGTTAAACTAAAATCAATAATTTTCATCCTATTAGTGTAATTTTGATAAAGTATTGGAAAAATATTTAATATCTCGATTGGTAAAGTTTTTTGACCAAAATATATGAGCGGCAGGTGTCCACGAGTCATAACTTTACCTGATCTATCAGCACCTCGAATGGAGGCCCGCTATATTTCTTTACTAATTCCGTGGCATCCCAATTGTCCCATTCCTCATTTTTAGGACCAAAATACCCTGTAAAAGCTTTAATTCCCCAAGGACCATTTGAGGGATTTGCTATGGGGCTAAAAACGGACACGGATTTGTAAAAACCTGGATTCTTTAAAGCAGTGATAAGTGCTCCGTGCCCTCCCATACTAAAACAGTAACTTCAAAAATAGTAATGTTTTTAAATTAAAATTCCTATTACCTGTGCCCCATAACGGATATTTCTCCATTAAGTGGAAAGTTAGTTTTTACAACCTCTTGGAATTCATACACAAAATAATCGTACATCTTGAAGTTTTTCTTCCATGGTTCTTGAGTAGCATTTACAAAGAAACCAGCTCCGACAGCAAAGTCCCATGAGTCTGGATCATCGGGTATGTTATCGCCCCTAGGAGAGGTATCTGGATTGATAAGAATTATGCCGTATTCTGCAGCAAATCTAAACAAAGAGTTTTTAAGAATGTATAGCTTGGACTGATTTTATAGACAAAAAAATTTGAAATGTGCTAATCTGACATTTAAGAATTTCAAGTGTTCACAAAATGCAGCTACTTCTCATATGAAGATACACATATCACTAGTTTTTTTTTTGGGTAACTAAAAACACTCGGTGCATTGAAAATTTGAAAACGTTTACTCTTAATGACTTTAATGGGGTATATCTTTTTCACATAAAAAGGTGTAGAATCGATTTTGTTTTAATAGTCAGATGTATACACTAAGCTGCAAAAAAGTTCTGCCATTTAAAAGAAGCATGATGTGCCATAAATTATTGTCACAGAATCTATAACTTATAGCTATAGAAAATGTTTTATTGACCCTAAAATTTTCCGTAGAATCCAAAAATGCAATAATGTACAAGTGTTTCATTTAAAAAAACCATGTTGGTTACGACTTTCAGTATAACTGGAAGGGGCTAAACAGTTCTAGATATTTGCTTGTGTTTACCCCAGGGACTTTGCCATGTTGCTCAATTTTCAAATTTTTTAGATCAATATTTTTCCAGCTGATTGGTACACCCTGTATATACGTCTTTTTTGAACTATTGTCCGCTTCCAAGAAAATTTCACATTAGCGCATGAATTTAAGATTGCTATGGAAAAGGATTACTATTCCAATTTTTTAAATTTCAGTGTTGCATTTGAATAAAAAATTATTGTAATAACTGCAATAAAAATCTTACCTCTGAGCTCCAGATTTTATAATAAAATTCTGCTCGGTAGCACTCAATCCTGACAGAAAATAGAGGACAGGCAGTTTCTGGCTCTTTGCTTGGGGTGGCAAGTACACCCCAAACTTCATTGTGCAACCCAAGACATCAGACTCATGAGAGTAGACTTTTTGAAAACCTTCAAAATTTCTATGAGACTGATGTTCAGTTAAAATTGTATTTTTACTCATGTTGCCGCACTTTCAACCACTAAACAACTAATTTCTTTTGTTATCGAAACCACTACTCGTAGCAATTTAAAAGACAAAGATCTGCCTATTGTAGTAAAATAGGTTTATCACAGAAGTCAAAGGGTTATCTGTAATGCATGGGTATTGATTGGAAATGCATTGATGTTTTTCGCAAGCTGCAATTGATTTTTAATAATACGATGGGTAAATTACATTTTAAAACTTCATTATCCTCGGATTGCAAATTATGTAAAATTAACACACAATTACTACAGAAGAAAATAATCACATTTTTGAAATCAGTAAATTTATTTTAATAAACTCAATCAAAATGGTAAGTTTAAATAATAATAACTTATTTTACACAAAAGATATGCTCCCATTAACATGAATAATTTATTTATTTTTTTATTTAATTAAGCAGACAACTAACAAATGTAACAACAAGCATCATAAAATATAAAACCATTTCAGTGCAAATATTGAACTATTTGAGTAGCGCTTCAGCATGATATTTAATATGTTCGCCAATGAAACTGGCGATGTAAAAGTAGCTGTGATTATAACCCTCTCTTTTTTTAAGAATGGCTGGAACTCCTACAGCTTTACAGGCCTCGATTAGGTTTTCGGGTAGGAGCTGTTTCTGAGAGAGGAAGTTGTCTTCCAAACCCTAGAAATAAAATTGCAAGTTAAATGTCAACTAAATTTCAAATATAATGTACAAATTTTCATTTATCAACCATAAAATAAATGAAATATACAGCTCCTAGCATCACATATCCAAGATGTCATAATTATAACTTGTATGAGTTCTTTTTTAACCATTCTTATGTTCCATCTGACTGGAATGGCATAATTGTAACAATCCCAAAACATACTTATACCGGTATATTAGCAAATAATTTTGAAAAACATTCTTAATTGTTTACAATGCTATTGAATAATCAATAACTGGACTTTAAAGCGCTGCTGCCTTTCCACACGTAAGTAAAGCTTTTGATAGACTGGCATGCAAGTTCTTCATTATAAGCTTAGATAAGATCATCAATCAATCATAAACAACTATTTAACTGACCAAGATTTGTGAACAAATTTAATAGTTATTGAATGTTCTTATTATGTATAAGGTGTTTCCTTATTTTCATTTAGAGTTTTGAAAAATGACAAAAGTATGAAATTTTATCTTGTAACATTTTAAAAAAATAAAATTTTCTTCATTACCTACCCAACAAATAATGTTTGTTTCAACCATAGACCTTATAGTTTCAACTTGATACATATTAATAATAAAAAGATTAATATCTTGATGAAAACACATTATTCAGCTAAAAACAGTGGCGTAACTATGGGATTTTATTTGCATATAAATCCTCTATCGCTGGGTTTCAAAGTAGTAGAGAGTGACGAGTGATTCATTTACAACACTTGTACGGGAGGTGGGGGTTGCAGGGGACAAGATTCCATACAAGTGCCACTTGAGAAGGGTTCAAAAGACACAAAATTATCAAAAATAAATTGACGTTGCGTGAACCTAGCACTTTAATAATTTCACATAATACACTGCACTAATTACATACACACTATACACTACTGATTACTAGCACTGTAACTGTAACAGTCACACGTTAACACATATCTTCGGCTATTAGGTCAGTTTGAAGAAGTTAGAAGCAGTTTTCAACAGTCAGGCGCATACGCATTGCATTATGTCCACATAAGGTTGAAAATGCTTTGTTTTTAGATGCAGTGTGCATGCTTTTGATGGTTGGAAACTGATTCTGATCTACTACAAACAAAGCTATTATACGGTGCATAATCCATACCATCACGACATCACCAGGTTTCATATGTGGCAAAACAGTACATACTTTTCTCATCGTATGGCCTTTATTTATCCATGTTTCATCACTGTTTATATAATATGTAAGTATATAAAACATATTCTTCTATTCAGATTTCGACCTAATATTTGTCTTAAATAGTTTCTTCGACATATCACCATTTCATCTTTTTCTGTCAGCATATTCTTTCGATTTTGTTTTATAAAAGAAAATTCATGTCACACTTAATACGCAAAAGCACCCTTCTAGATAATCTAGGGAAAGTTTCATTCTGTGCAATCGCAACCTGATTTTTTTTTATTGTTGGAAGCTTTAAAATACCATCCATGAATTATGTATTTTTTATCATCAATTTATATTATTCCGTGACTTATTAGTATTTTTCGTTTTGCAGTTGTATATTCCTTCATTGCCATTCTTTACTGCTCGATATACACTACTCACAGACACTCTTGTTAATGAATTACACATTTTAACTGTATCACTTCAACGCATATTTTGGTTATGAATCTTAATTACTTCATACAATTTCTTTATAATCCGATATTCCTCACTTGTTACATTAGAGCATGTACCATATGTTGACAATATGCTGTAGAGCTTATGTTATTATCCATATTTAAGAACACGAAAACAAAATCCCTAATAAATTAATTACAATTAAATTAGCAGAAAGATACACCCAAAATTTTCCCACACGCACACCCGTGGCAGATGGAACGCATCTGTCAGAGTCTACATTTGCTGTAGCACAAGCTGTGTAATCGGATATGCTGTGCAAGGTATGTGGCACTTAAATTTTATACGATTAATATACAGGGTGCATGTATTTTTCTTTTGGCTGACTGTTTAAATGGGTTTATAACGCGAATCACTCTCTTCTCTACTATTTTAAAACCCGACTATACACTTCTATGTCAATGGTGAAAAATATTTTTTACCGTGTAGATAATATCATTTTAATATATTTTCTGAAAAACTATTGGTAACATTTGTTAGGAGACCTTCTTTTCCAAATACTTCATTTCTAGTTCATTATTCAAATTTGGTAGGTATATAAAAATCGTAAAAATAGACAAATATATTTGATTTATCTATCTAAAGAGAATGGCTTAATTATAGATTGAAATTTAACTTAAAAATCATTAAAATTATGCCTCAAAATTTTAACATTTTATATCACAAAAAAATAGGTTTAGAAAAAAAATATAGAAAAGTTGAGAGACGGAGACACTGTACACCTATTATGTATCCTTTGGTAAACACTGTTTTATATACCTATCTCTACTGCACATTTGTAATAATACTAGCTAGTTATTAATTAATATACTGGTCGAAGAATTTCATTTGATAGCCATTAGGTTAATCCAATAAATTATGTAGGTATATTACTTTCTATGTATAAATAGCGCTATCATTTATAATGACGTACTAATAATAGGTCAAATTTTATGTATTAGGAATTGATAATGATACAAAAAATGTGTTATCGTTTTAAAATATATAATACACATAATAAAACTGCAGAAAGATATAGATTAGTTTATATTCGATTGTATATAACATTCAGAGGACGGGTGACAAAAATTTGACCCTTTGTATTATGACAAATTATTACTTTTACGGTAAAAATTTAACATAATCATCAGCTCACCTGATCTATTAACAGTTCTATAGGTGACCCATTATACTTTTTGACTAATTCCGTAGCATCCCAATCAGACCAAAAGCCTGTTTCTCTAGGACCCAGATAACCAGTAAATGCTTTAATTCCCCAAGGACATTCTGACGGATTGCAAATTGGAGCAAATGCAGAAACCGATTTATATAGTCCTGGGTTTTTTAAAGCGCAGATCAATGCACCGTGACCTCCCATACTAAAGATATAATAGGAAAATCATTCATCATTTATTTGTTTCCCCAGATATGACTATTACTTTTACCTGTGTCCCATTATAGACTGTTTACTTTCAGCAATTCCAAAATTGTTGTTTATAATACTCGGTAGTTCAATTGTAACATAGTTGTACATCCTATAATTTTTCTTCCACGGATCTTGAGTAGCATTCAGGTAAAATCCAGCACCAACACCAAAATCGTAGGCATCAGAATCACCGGGAATGTTCAGGTCTCTTGGAGAAGTGTCTGGATTGACAATAATCACCCCATGTTCGGCAGCGTATCTTTAATGAGAATATTGATAATATTATATTGTACTATTTTAACATCTACTCGTGGTTCGTACCTTTGAGCCCCAGCTTTTTCTATAAAATTGGCTTCGGTGCAAGTAAGCCCAGAAAGCCAGTAGATTACTGGAAGCTTCTTTTCTTCAGCTTGAGGAGGGAGATAAATTCCAAATTTCATTGAACATCCGAGTTCTGTAGAATCGTGAGTATATACTTTTTGCCAACCTCCAAATGATTTATTTGAAGATACCTCCGTTAATGCCATCTGTAATAATTATTTATATTAATTGGCTATATATTTTATATATGTATATATATTTTTTTCATTCTTGAAATACTTATATTAAATAATTAAGGAAATGTATTATTATTGTTTCCTGATAAATAATTGTTTGTTTAATTTTACTTCTTACCTTTCCTTTAGACAATAATTTGCGAAATTTGAAACCACAAACGTTCTAACAAAATACAAGGCCGGACTTGTACTGATAAAAACCAGCAATTAAATACTTACAACAAATTGTTGACTATTTTAGAAAAATGATAAACCATTCAAAAGATAAGGTTAGGTTACGAAGTCAAAAAATTCTGTCATATAATTCATAAAACCCGTAATAAAAATAAGCAGGAAAAATTATAAAAAGTATGTTAATTTAACTAAAAAACGAAACAAAATTGCATGTCATGTCAGTTATTTTATTTGTATTTTCTAGAACTCAAGGTAACGAGAATGTCTAGGTCAGGTAGGTAATAATTAATTATACCACAGAATAGATAAAGTGTACGGTGGTATTATAAATAATCTATATAGGTTCTTTAAAAAGGAACTTAAATTTGAAAGTAGGTATCAAGACTTACAATTTTTATCTTGGAAAAAATATGTTGGAATTTAATACTGAAATAATCAATATTGTACTAATTAGTTTCGACCTTGGAGAATCTTTTTTGTGAATAAGTAATACCTGTACCATAAGACATATAAAATAGTAATACTATTAATGTACATTTAAATTATTATAAAGTAGGTATACACACAGACTTTTGTTATGGGTGGTAACAAATAGATAGTTAATTACTACCTAGTTTGAGGATAATGTTTTTTGATATTCATGTCCCAAGAGGTAATTCTATAAATGCATCAATAATCACTGTTATATAGATGTTTCTTTATACAGCCAAAGTTAACCATTTTCATTCTTAAATATTTGTTGCCTTGTTTTACACTTTATTTTCTTTATGTACCTATTTGTATCCAGAACTTTATGTAATTTCATAAATAATTAAGTTATATATAATAGCATTTCTTAACCATTCAATTAGAGGTAAAGGAATCAAATAAAAAAACGATTGTCAAGTGGTGATAAAGCATTTTATTATTTTACGATAATGCAGACAAATTTGTATATATAGCAAACAATAAATAGCTCCAATTTACACAAAAATGCACATCACTGCAGAGCATTATAAAATGTGTTGTTAAAATACATGTATCCGAGTATAAATATATCACAAACCAGACCTATCAAGTGTGAAAACTAACCTTACGTGCTACATTGCGCATCATTCAATAGAACTATTATTTTTCTTAAAATTATCAAATTAAAATCAGTTGCTTTCTTGCGCAATATTATTATTAAGAAAAGTTTGTTGTTAACTGAGAAGCAGGCAATTTCTCTTAATAAATGATGCTGAAGAATCACTTTAAAAATACGCCAACTACTGAACTACAGGATTAATTTTGCTGCCAGTAGATGGTATGATAAATCACAATTCAATTTGTACAGAATAAATTGTACAGGGTTATTAATTATATTTAGGCCAGTGGCCACTCGTTATTATTAGAGATGCCAAATAAAGTTTCGAATAAGTTGTAGGGTTGTAACAAACTTCTTTAATAAATTAACTCAGTGACATATGTAGAAGTTGACGAGCACAAGATACAATATATTTTTCAATGGAACGCCCTGTGTATTGTTCAATTATTCTTTTTCTGATTTAAAAAATACAATATTTAAGCTTTTCGAGTTATTGAACATTAAAAATCATATTTAAGCTATTTATTATAGGCACAGAAATGGAAAGTATTCTGTTGTGTGTATGTGCATTATGGCTTTGGTCTTACCAATTAGCCAGATCTTTAAGTATTATGTTATATAAAATTTATTTAATTAAATCAATTGAATAGATTATTAATTTTTAAGGTTCAATAATTTGAGAACGATTAAGGATAGGAATGTCATATGACATATATTTTTAAAATCAGGAAAAGAAAGAATTAAAAAATTCAACAACATAAAGGATGTTATTAAAAAATATATTATGCTTCTTGTAATGTTCAACATCTGCATGTCACTAATTTCATTAACTTTTTAAAGGTTCAGTTGCAGCCCTACAACTTTTTCTTTGAAACTTTATTTTGTATCTCCAGTAATAATGACAGTAAAGGGTGCCCTCAATATAACAAATAATCCTCTACAAAATCCTTGTAACAAAAATGTTGCCCTATATTCTAATTGACTTTATGTTTAACTGGATTAAAATGTATATCAATTTTGAGAATAAATCTTTTCTTCGACTATATTCACTGCGTCCATGAGCGATGTTGATCCACTGACCTTGACACCTTGTTTTTGAAGATTTGCAAGCCTCTGTTCCAATTCATCTTTATTTCTACCATTTTGCCACCAGACCCTGGCACAAGTCTGCAGCAGGGGCACATAGAGTTGCAATAAATCACTGTCGCTAACTCCTTCATACCTATGCAAGGTTAAATCCGCCCACTTCAATGAATGGGGCATTTCGGGAATGAAGAGAGTGCAAGCTAGTAACCGACACAGAGCTAGTAATACTGCAGGAGATCTATCTGTAAATACCTGTCAAATAAACATGTATCACAATGCTGTGGAAAAATTGTTTATGGTGGGTAAACATTTCTGAATGTCTTATGGAAATCATAATTTTGTTATTTATAATTAAAAATATTAAATCAAGTGCATATGAATTATTACTTACCTTATTTAATAACTTGAAATTATTCTCTAAAATAGGATATGCGACCACGTGGTCTTTCTTTTCCAATAAATCCTTAGCTTTCATCAGTTCCACTTCCTGTAAAAAACGCAGTAGAGCGTTGGAACTTCTCAGTTTACTCTCCAGGGAAATATGCTTCAAAAGTGACTCAAATCCCGTACTTCTGGTAGAAATTAGTTCATTGTCAAAATTTCCCAAGAGAACTTTCTTGGGGAATGCAATATTAGCCATTAGTTGAGGTTGTTCTTTCCTTAAATCATTGTAGAGGTTTAGAAAGTGAGTGTACCTCCTTTCTATTACAGAAGGACTTAAATCATCATTGCCGGAAATGAATCGGACCTGTAGGGTGTATATCACATGTTTCTTTTCTTCAACTTCCTCCGAAATTCTGGCAGATATGATTTCGAAAACAAGACCTTGTTTATCGCTTCCTGAAATATGAGAACAATTAATAATTCAATTGGTAATAATTAAAGTGTCATTCCTCACCAGCAACATCGGTCATAATAAATTAATTTTGACTTAATTATTATCACAAAGAAAATCTCTCACCCAATATCTGAGTCATTACGGTTGTTATGCATCACTGTTGTTTACTTATTTACTATTTTTGTCACTTTTTTTCCTGTCAATAGTGTCTGTGTAATTTTCCTTTCTTTGTTTATTTTTTTTATTCTGTCACTTTATCTGCAATCTGCGATTCTGCGCACATACCACAGGCTGTGCAGTGTGCTGTGGACACGCCGTGGATCCGCGATCCGCGTCAATTTTGGTTTACGCACGGTTTACGTTTACGTGGATACTCGATACTTGGATGTTATACCAAATTACCAAAGAATATTAACGTATACTATACTGGAATAATGGAATAGATTAGTCTTAGTAGGTCCAAAATTGCTGAAACATATATGTCATTTCGTTATACTTAAGTTGCAACCTGCGGGCATAATCATCGCTATATCTCCCTTGGTAGATAAATAATGCCTTTTTACGACGATTATATTTATACAAGAACAAGTACAGCGTAAAGCTCATATGTTTATTACCAAAATCCCTAAACCACAGAAACAAGTATTCTATGGTGATGGTGATACTATAACGGTGGTATATAAATGACCTACTATTATTAGTACTACTATACTACACTACAACACAACATTACGATAGTAGTTAGTAGTGGAGTAGTGGTAGTAGACTAGACTGAAACTGATATATTACTAATTATTGCTACAAGTTAATCATTTAATAATACAATGATTTCTATATTTAGGGCTGATATTTAAAGAACTATAGTAATAATTGTTTCTTCAGTTTAACGGTAAATGTAAATTTCTGATAAATATGTATAGGATGAAAATAAGGCGTTTTGATATTTTCTAAATCTACTTGGAATAAATAGAAGACATGTAAATGAATCAAAAGTTAAAGGTACAAATCTAAAGATGCTAAAATTATTGTTAACGATGAAATACTGAGTAGGGAAGATATATTTCCTATGATTTTGAGGTAAGTGCGACGGGACGGATTTTTTTGTTAAAATCTTGATAGTTACATAACCTAAAAAAATGTTTTTAGGCAAGTATGAGCAATATTGGACTACTACTCAGTGATAGCCTCAACTGGAGAGAGTTTGCCTGTGGCTGGGGAGCAGCTTTCATTAATGTAACTGTTACGTATCCGATAAATAAGTTAATTTTTCGACAGGTATAGAACATACTGTTAAAACTAAATCTATATTTGAACGTTGAAAATTTTCCAGATGTTACATGGTGTAAAGGCATACCATGCATTTCACCAGCTTAGAAGTGAAGGTATTTTCTTTCTATACAGAGGTATGTTGCCACCCCTTTGTCAGAAAACGCTTTCTCTTTCAATAATGTTTGGAGTCTATGAAGAAGTACGAAGACATTTAAGAGACAATGGTTTTAATAGTTATGCAGCTAAGGCATTGGGAGGATTGGCATCTGGCACAACAGAAGCACTTTTGATGCCATTTGAAAGAGTACAAACACTTTTAGCAGATGCTAGATACCACGACGAATTTCGAAATACGTTCCATGCATTTAAAGCTCTCCGCGGTTATGGTTTTGGAGAGTACTATAGAGGTTTGGTTCCAATTTTACTGAGAAATGGCCCTTCAAATGTTGGATTCTTTATACTTAGGGATGAAATACAGTGTCGAATGCCAAAATATGAAAATGAAGTTATTAGAACTACAAGTGAATTTATTTGTGGGGCCATGATAGGTGTGGTTTTATCTAGTTTGTTTTTTCCTTTAAATGTTTTGAAAGTTGCAATGCAAAGTAAAGTCGGTGGACAATATGAGAATCCTTTCAAGGTGCTTTTACAGGTTTATAGGGAGCGGGGTGGGAAAATTAGGTATATTTATCATGGCGTTCATGCAAACTGCACCAGAGCTTTTTTAAGTTGGGGTGTTATGAATACCGCCTACGAGCATATAAAGGCTATTATATATTAGCGATATTTAGGCCTACTTAAATAAACATTTTTCTATTTTTTTTTGAGCGTATTTAAAGTGATTCATAGGTATTTATGGTTTTAACTTTTATTACCTCATAAAGTATTTACATTTCATGTTTCTAATTGTTGAGTAAAATTTAAAAGGCTATATTTTTTTATTGATTTATTAAATATTTGTGTATGCTGATTTAATACTGACTGTACACGAATAAAAATAAATAATTGTTTGTGTTATCTGTTTATTTATAACGAAAATATGCCTCAAAATACAACAATCTGCTCCAAACTGTGTATCAGGAGATTGTGAATGGATTAAAAATAGATTTTTATTATTGATAGAATCGTAAATTACATAGCTGTGATAATACTTGTATGTTTTCTATTTTATGTAAATATTTTGTGTGAAATTCATACATATATACGAACTTTGTTTTGTGTTAATATTTTTGAAATAAGCCAGTCATTAATTATTATATTAATTATATGTAAAATATAAAGTTACATCAAACGTCAAAGATTAATAATTATTCAACGAATTTGTATAATTATCTACAAAACAGAAATCAGAGAAAAGTTAGGTAACTCTTTACTAAACCGCCGCCGTTGATTGAAATATTCTATTAATATCCTTTTAATATCTATTATTATATTTCAGTCAACGCCGCCGCCACTTTTGTAAAAAAAAATCGAAAACAGTTGTCTTCAACGAAACTTAGCAATTAATAGTTTTCTGTGAAATTTTGCATAACTTAGATTCTAAATACTAGTACGATAGGTGGCAGGTTTATAGATTTGTTGAGAAACATTTTAAAAAATTACAGTATCCTGTTTATATTAATATGTTAATTTATATATAGCCCGACAGGTGGCAGTGATTAGTATAAATGAGAGTCGCTATACAAGGATTATTCATATAGATGGATTTGAATTATTTGTATAAACAGATAATTTTTTTATAGAAATTATTTGAATAAGATGTCAAAAGGTATATGTATATTATATTTTAATGTAACGCAGTTTTATGTACAGTCTATAATATCTACGCTATATAATTAAAACTAAAACTTAATTTTAATTTAAATAAAACCAACCCCTTTTGTCTTCATTTCATTAAGTTTACTGCCAATCAACAGGATGCGGTCCTTTACAACCTAAATAAGCTAGCAAACACTCTTCTTGATTCCGTAAAATAAAGAAAAAAATCAAATTAACTGTAAGTGGAATCTCGGGAACCATTCCGAGAGGGCGCTATAAAAAGCCGGGAAGCCTGTCGCTTTTCTGCCATTCTGAGATCATTACATGCTCTTATTTAACGGTTTGGAACTAATAATTTTTCCTTGGGTGTTAGCATTGGACGAATTTAACAAATGTTAATTCTTTCATATTAGAAATGCAAGAAAATTTGTTTTAACCACAGATGGCCTGTGGTTTTAACAGTATACCTACTAGGCAAATATTGCTGGTTTTGTTAATAAAAGTTATGCAAATGCAAAATCAAAAGAATTTACTTTATTAATATTTAGTGACCGTAGGTCATTTGAATTTTGGGTTAAAATAATTTTTTCCTAAGAGAAATTAAATATAAAAGTCTGGGCGAAGTCACTCTGCCTAGAATCAATTTAAATTTTTTCTTTTTTGGCCAAGTTTAAAAAGTAAGTAATGGAACATGTGTTTCTAAAGGTAGGCGTCCATTAGAGGCGCCGAGTCGGTGCGGATCGCGTCGCAAATATCCGCTTACCATACGCTTCGATTTGAAAGTATGGTAAGCGCTATCCTATTTCCTACGTCAAACTGACCAAATCCTACCTACACCACCGCAAATTCCAAATCCGCATCCAAGACACCCTATCCTCTATCCGCACCATGGAGGCCGGTGTCCCACAAGGCACCGTCCTCTCTCCTCACCTTTACACCATACATAACAGTGACATACCGCACCCTTCCCACACAAACACTTACCTTTACGCCGACGACATTACACTGACCACACAAGCCACAAACCTTAACCACACCTAAACACACTCCAGTCCTCCCTCGACCAACTCGAAACCTGGTGCAACAGGTGGAAAGTCAAAATTAATCCCGATAAAAGTTCGGCTGTCCTTTTCACCCGAAGACGCCTCCCCCGAAACCACGTCCTTGACAATCCCATCCTCTTCCAAGAACCCATCTCGTGGCAAAGACAAACGAGATACCTAGGCGTGACGATGGACCAGCGATTTACTTGGAAAGCCCATAGCGCGCGGAAAAATCACCAGGGCGAGGCTTTATCCCTTACTCAAGGGTGGTAACACCCTTAGTCTAAGGAATAAGCGCACGCTAATCAAGGTGGTGCTTCAAGCGCAGCTAACGTACGGCTCCGCGGCATGGAGCTACGTGGCAAAAATCCACATAAAAAGACTACATAGCCTTACGTGGAAAACATAGCCTTACGCACAGCCGTCGCTGCGCCTTGGTATTTCAGAAACACAGACATAAAACGAGACCTAGACTACACCGACCTAACACATACCATACACACACACGCACAAAAAACCATTAACAAAGCCACAGACCACGACAACCCCCTGCTTAGGCAAGCCGTCGACTACGCCCCCGCCCCGACAGACAAACACAGACGTCCAAAACACCAATTCCTTGACCTTCCTCCCTGACAAAACGAAGAAGACGAGAACATAGACAACCCAAACCCTATCCTTACCTAGCGCTCGCATCTCCCGAACCGTAACAGGCTCTAGAAGAAGAGCATCCTATGGCTACAAGCCACTCACAAAAACCCACTCCCAACAAAGACCACCCCCGGGGGTTTAGGACGGCCGCCGAAGAAAGAACCTAGAAGACACGAAGAGCGCCAGAAGAGGCCCCCCTGCCTGCTGGGGTCAGCCTGGGCAGGAGGAGGTTCCTCGAGCCGCCAGCATCGGCCGCAACAGCGGTCGAGGCTGACTGGAGAAGGGAACCCACCTCTACGAGGCCGCCTAAGTCTACAGAGATGGTGAAGGATAAATAGCGATAATACCGCTCGATCCTAATCCATACAAGGCCACCGTTCGCCAATAAAATAACGGCGCGGTAAGCGGATTTTTGCGAGCCCCGACCCGACCCAACTCGACCCGCTTAGTGGACGACTACCTTTACAGTCCATACGGCAATAGTTTTTTCTAGGAGCAATCGCATCAAGTCAATAGTGGTTTTAAGGATATGTCACTGCTCTTATTTAATCTAGTACAAGTATACAGTCACATAATTAATGTACACCTCTTTGTTCTTATCTGAAAATATTTGACCCGCACTTGTTATTCTTGGCCTAAGTTCTGTGGGCGTTGACTTGCTGTCAAAATTACTGGGCCTCACACATAATCGATTTCTATTGTTGGTACTACGCCTGTTAAGTTCTTTAGACAACGTCCATTGAGGCGATTCATAGTACCTAGCGTCTGCAGTTAGTTTGTATCTAATGCTTTCGATCGTTTCTTCGGTAATCGGTGCGTTTGACTTTGACATTCTATTGATTACGAGTTTAATCTAAAGATAACATTTGTTTCGTGTAATTCGGTATACCTACGTATGAACGTGGTACCTACTAAGGTACCATAAAATATTCCTCAAAACGATATTGTTTGATATTAAACAGATTTTTTTTTACTTTAATTTTCCGTCTTGTTACTAACGAAAGCATATTCATACCATTCATACTTACCTATTGATGGCGCCTTACATTGACAATTTCTGTAATTAATTTCAAGTTGTCAGTTTAAAATTTTAATATTTTGTTGTAATGCTGTTAAAAATGTCGGATAGTGAGGCAGAAACTATTTGTATTGTACTCCTCCAGATATAACTAAAACAGCAAATGAAGCTCCAGTATATTTATTAGTCTATAAAAAGGTGTCTAAAAAAGTGTATGAAATTTGTTATAGTCGGTGTATGTAAGTATACTGTGTACTGGTGTGAAGTTTGTTAAGATAATTACTTAAAATGTCCTCCTAGCGTATTTAACAGAAATGTCAAAAATACTATAAAACCATCGACCTTATGGTCAGAGTTATATAATTTTAATCAATAAAACTGTGGAAATTTGACATTTTACCAAATTAAGAAGTTGGTATAGGATACCGTTCCAGGAAATCAAATATATTTAGCCGGCAGGAATTTAACAAATTTTCAATTGAAGCTCCAAATGCTAAATATCTAATGAGACAGATAACACATGCAAATGATATTAATTTTTAACTTTATACCTACTTACTTGTGTTCTGTTATATTAGTGGTAATATTTGGCACTGCAAAAGTATACCGCAGGAACCAGTTACAGAAACTGATATTCAATGATATTAAAGACATGGATTCTCTCATAACTGAAAATTCCCGATAGCAAGACAAACAATCTTCGATCTTTTGTAATAAGCAGTAAAATTATATGTTTTAATTCTTTTCAAATGTATCGCAAACATGCATTCCTTCGTCCCCAGTCAACCAGTCACACTAGATTTTTTATTACGGAAAATGTTCAGTTCAACCTGTTGGTGTAAATACTTTTAGTAAAATCTCAAAATTAGAAACCCGATGCAATACAGGAGGACATGCCAACATTAAAACATCATGGAGGATGGAGGATTGAAGAGCCAATTTCTAAAAACACTTAAACAGCGATTTAAATTCTGGAAAGTGAACCAAGTATCATTACCGGGAATTTTACAGCAATTCGAAAAAGGGTTTTATGTGAAGAACTTGAGGCCTCCGCAAGAAAAAACGAAAACAAAATTCAAAAAATTACTTGAAATTAAGTTTGTCCATAAGTTATCATAGAAAATTGCTCCAACTGCAATAGGTATTAAAATTATTAAGTTAACTAAAAACAAGAAAATAAAGTTACACTGTTCAAGTTATTCTTAGAATTATTCTAAGAATTGGTAATATTTCTTGTATTGTAAAATACCGTTCATAAAATTTGAAATGAAAACAACTTTAATTCGATAGTAAAAAAATGCTATGTGCAATCTGTACAAAAAACATATTTCATGCATGATTGCACCTCTCGATTTCGTTTCGAGCTGCAAACTTTATGCACCGTACAACAAATACACACTTTTTGCACCAGTTGCGCAAATAACTATTTTGTTTGTTAAGAATTAAAAAACATTAGCGTATATACGAGCCTCGTCCGACGTACGCCCCTAAACCTTCATATCGTCCCTTGAAGTTAATTCTAAATTATAAACCGTTAAATTAAAGATTCTCCCTCGGGATGACGCCCTGTGTTTTGGGAGACGTGTAGGTGTATGTTGTGCTTACATCCACCATGTTCCCAGGAATACTATGGAATGCGCGGTTGGCACTACTGCAAGTATTGAATAAAAATCAAACGAAGTTTACTGTACAGTTGCAATTTCATTTAATTCAGAATATGTAATACATACCGTTAGGTATTTAGCATGCATGTAAAATAATATAACATTTTAATTAAAATATTCAATCTTCCTTTCATTATGAAAGTCAGTCCAATTTTATTTCAGTAGGTACTGTAAATAATAAAATTAAATATAATAAATTCAAGCACCTAATATATACTTGTTAGGTAAATTACTCTCCTTTGTAAAATTTAATTTAGAAATATAGTTTATTTTTAAATTGGTTAAAGCTGACTAGCGGCAACAGCGGCTGTGTTTCTTCGTAATAATCTAGATAGAATTATTATATTTACGATTTTATTTTTACCACCACCGCCAAAATCTCACATTTCTAATAAATACAGTAAATTCTATTCGTTTAACATTGAAAGAATGCAAGTAGGCTAGATAAAAAAAGTTTTGATATGATATGTCATGTTAAAAGAATATCATTTAGATATACAGTTATACACTTATAGGGATCAAAAGCTGTATATCTACAACTTTTTTAATATTATGTATATTGGACTGCCTACCTATTATACAATTTGCCGAACATGCTGATAAAAAAATTAGAGACATAAAAGTTAGAGAAGTCTAAAAAATACGGCAAAAGATCACTGCTGCTTGTGCTGAGAACATCACTAGAAAATTGCCCATAGCTTTTCAAAACAATGAAAACAGAAAAATTTCAAATTAAGGGATATTTGCAGCGACATAATAATAATTTTAGGCTAATTATTTTAAGCGTGACTTCTAATAAAAGTGAGTAACAATACTTTTTAAAATAATTTATTTTTCCAGGTTTTCCCGGAAAAACACATTTCTCCAGTTATGATCGATCATCCTGTACACACGCCCACTGAAATGTACGATATGGAATGCGTAAAGTCCATTGCGCATCCAAATAAAGGTACCAAACCTAGGAGCAGACAAAAGGAGGCACATGAAACTCAGCAAAGACATACTTCATTGGTACAGTGTGGTTTCTTATTTTATCTTGTATCTCGTTAGTGTTATTCTTTGTGTATTTTGGTGGGTGTTATTGTTGGAATATGTCATGTTTTATAAGGGACTGTAAAATTAACCAGCATATAGCACGAAATAATTCTTCATATCCAGAATTCAATTTCATCTCAATTCAGAATCAGCTAAGCCCCTACCGCTCCGCCATTGCTAGAGGCACAAAACCAAATATGGCGCTGATCATGAATAATCCATTCGCGCAGCTTTTAGCGCATTCCAGTCATCATAATATAAAATTACATTTCAGTGCACACGCCGCGACATAAAGACCACAGATTAAACATATAAAAGACAGAAGCCAGAATCATATTTTGTTTAAATTACGACAACTTTACCGTTTGTCTATATCACAGTATACTATACTGTGGTCTATATTAGCTGTCACAAATGTGTCTAAACACATGACATTTTCCGCACTGATCGAAATTTTATTTCAACTAACACTAGTAAAGGTGGTGGTGTCTTGCTAGCGGTCAATAAAAAATTTAATGCCTCCGTGTTCGATTCCAAATTCAATTGTAGTTTTTACACATTAAAAGTGCAACACCTTTCAATTGTAAATATTGTAATACTAACAACAAAATCGAAATGCATATCTTACAATACGTTACTTTTTAAAATAGATATCATATAGAAAAGTGTTAAAAATCTAGATCTGATAATATACCAGCTATATACCAGCATTTTCAAAAACTGAAGAAACGAGACATTCGAATTTGATCAGTGTTCTTTGATGTGTGGAGAGTATTCAACTATATAGCAATGCCAAATTCTAGGTTATTGTTCAGTTCAGTTCTAGTGTTCTCTGTTATTTTAGAGTCCATTGTTCAACGGAGCTTTATAATTAAAAATGATGCGGGTGCAGTATTCCTCATACATAATTTAAATTTTCTTAGAATAATACGTATTTTATTTAACACGGACTATGTATTTTGTTACTGTATAATTCTAATGGACCTGTAATGAGTGTTTGGCAGTGTGCAACAAAGAAACGAAGAACGAATGCAAAATACTGGAGTCAACAGGATTGACTGTTATCTATTAAGTACTTAGGTATTATTTATTAATCAAAATGTTTATCTTCGTCGTTTCTTTATTTGACAACAGTATGTACAAAATGACAGCATGGTAGTTGACAGATCGGACGATGATTGCCATTGGCGCCGATTTTCCGAGGGAAAAGAGAGTTCACACCCATTTTTAAAACATTGCGCCACAATTCAGAAATAAATTGTCTATTGTCTTTTAGGCCTCCCTGCGCACGCTGTTAGAATTTTTGTACCTAGTCCTGCAGAAAAATAAACTGAGCCGTGAGCATAAAATCCCTATTGAATTTATGTGTTTCCAGACGATACTTGTACTTGTAAAGTAGTGATTACCTTTTACGAGAGCATCAGATCATATTTGGAATCAACACTTTGACACCCTGTAAGTCGCAACCTTTAACGTTTGGACTGATGTAAGTTGGGTTAAATAGCTATATTTTGACCCGAAGAATGTAGACCTGAAATTTGAACTATCCTTTACTGGACACCCTGTATACAGGGTGATTCAGAACGTATCTAAAAAAATTCTGAGTGTACAGGGGACTCTCACAAATACAATTTTGTTAAGAGAAAATCAAAAAGGGCAGTTCAAAATTGATTTAAAAATACACCCCTTCAAGGCACTGAAAACTGGTGCATTGTAAAACCTGATAAGACGGCAATCTGTGACTGGACAAAAAATGGAAAGAAATGCTCAAGAAAAGAAATAAATAACATCTTATAACGCTGTACGTGCTGTAAAATGTAATTTATTTCTTACTTGGGAATTTGTGCGGTTGTCGATTATACGCCTTATCAGGTTTTACAGTGGATCAGTTTCCAGTGCTGTGCGGAAGTATATTTTTAAATCAATTTTGACCTGCTGTTTTTGATTTTATTTTTATAAAATTGTATTTGTAAGAGTTACCTGTACATTCAAAATTTTTTTATTTTTGGTAAGTTCTGAATCACCCCGTATATACCTAGAGTAAACAAATCGCTCCAGTTTAAGAGCTAGAAAATAATATCATTAAAATCGAATTTTGCGACATTTTCGTCTAAAGTTACGACGTAATCCAACCACCGAGGCCCAAGTCATTACTCGGCAATTTTTCATTGATGCCACGAGTAGCTTAGACCACCTGCCCGGATTTCTTGTGGTGAATTTCGTTTGAGGGGTCCGCTCGCTCGCCGGTCCCGCGATCATCATTGATAGGTAGGGGCGGAAGTCGAGCGTAATTGATATATAATTTAGAGCCCCTGGAGTTTTAAACAATCCCGGTTATTACACTAATGCTCGCGTTTGCATGTTCCGTGGCTCTTTGCCATTTTATAGACCCAATTTCATTAAAACCTGGCCGCGTCATGAAACGGCATTACTTATAAGTTTATTTATGAAATCTTTTATGTATGCCACTACAGAGGGGTTATTTAATAAATTCTGTACCAACTGAGATGTCACAAATGTCGCCTATAAAGATTTTTGTTGTGGCTTTATAATTACAGGACAGTTATTATTAAGACTGATAATAAATTGAAACAATACAAAGCATTGTCACATATTTTGTTAGTAATAATCACTCTCACCAGACATGTCACGTTTTTCAGATAGGTACTCGCTTGGTTCCTGTGAGAGTTCTGGATTTTGGAATGGTAGCCTAGCTACAGCCTTCCTCATTGATCTCCTGCTTGTACTTACTTCCATCAACCTACTTAAATCGTTAACCAACCTATTAGAGAGAAAAAGGTGATGACGTTGTTCAGGTACATCTCATTAATATAGGTTACAGAAAGTCATCATTCTCTCAAAACGGATGCTCTTGTTGACAAGGGGCCAGTGTATTCACAGTGCATGAAATACTGATGAGTGCTAACAAGCCCGAAACTCGTCTATGTCTGGTGGAGTGGCCGACAAGGGTTCTTGGCTGTTCACACAGATACTGCAGGTGTAATTCAATGCCGGTCGGGGCATTAGCCCGCGGAGTAGTTGTTTCCTGCAGTATCATTTATAGATTTAATGGCGCATCGCCCAGGGCGAGAGATCTGCAGTTAAGTACTTACGACAATGTAGGTCGCTTCCTGCAAGTCGAGCCGCTTAGGCTGAGCAGGAAGTAGCAGACCAGTTACATCTCACCAATACTACTTCAAGTTTCTTTTCGCAATTTGCTTTTCACACTTCTTCACATGGTAAATATGTATTTTTAACCAACGGTGTCCAGTTTGAATACCTGTCACCAGGCGAATGTGTCCTACACCTAACTAGATACCTTTTGGCTGCATCCTTACAGGAGTATTCTAGGAACTGATACCTATTTAGGTGAGATATAAGTGGTTTGCTTACTTTCTCGGTCTAAGCGGCTCGACTTACAGCTCATTCGCTCGATCATTTGCTGACACCTATTTGTTTCATCCTAATTCCCTAAACTCTTTGCGTGTGTTTTCCTTGATTATTTCAACAAATACTGACAGCGGAAGAACCCTGGGTCAAACAAAGCACTCCTGACTAGCTTGTCAATATCTTTATTGTTATAATTGCACTGCTCATGTGTCTTGATATAGATATGACGACTGAGACCAATATCACTGCCTGATAGCATTATCGTATGCTTACTGTCTGTGTAGATTTGTCCATTTTATACCTTCGGGCAATTTATTTGGCGACTATGATTATATGTACCTGTTAATTCCGTTTGCATCACGGTAACATAACTATCCATTGCCTACTGATATCGGATAAGTAGGGATCTGGAATCGGTTCCATATCTTGCATCTTCCTTCTCTGTTTATCTATCTGGAATATATTAATTACATCCTCACTTCTGATGAGTACCGTGTAGTCTGCCAGACGCAAACAGCGGAGCAACACTGTCGGTGCCGGTCTGTAAAAGAGGCATATTTCTGACGATCCCATTCCAGAGTCCTAACGTTTCTATATCCTATAAATATTTGAAACCAACGTTCTGCAGCATAAGCATAGTTGTCGAGGCTGTTTCTTTTAGATAAATATCCACAGGTGGCAAGCATAGGCATCACCTTCATTGATATGGTAGGTTTTATTCGCATAGCTTAAGCTATGCTCAGGCAGGCGATCCTTTGAACCTGGCTGATATTTTATCTGCTGGACTTTTCGGCTACCAGGCGACAACGTCATACGATAGACTAACAATAGCAGTGTATACATGATCACTTTTGATTTCATTCCCTGGGTTTCACCAACGGTACTGGTTAGTTTCGAATTGATTGTGATTTCAAGGTATTCCACGTTCGATACAAAGCTTAGCGTAATGGTTAGGAGAGTTGGTGATTTTATTGGCCCCAGTTTCTTTTTCCTCGTCAAGAGTCCGTCTTCCTGGGGTTGGCAGACAGAGCAGCAGTCTTTACACGACTTTTCAATAGTTCTTAGGACCGTTTACTTCTGCGAGGATTAAACAACTTGTCAACCACCGGCGTCAATTCTACATGTTTATAATAAGTGTTTAAAGCACTGGCCATCAACTTCCATGAATTTCCTACAGTAACCGGATAAATTTGATTTATTTCCCTGAACTAGATCAACCTATATCTCTGTTGAAGAGTGATAAAAGGTATGTTGTATCTACATCTTTTAAACCTCAATTTATCTCCGACTCTGGAGGCTCGCAGCAACGTGGTTGTTATAATAACTGAACCCATGTGTGCTTACGTTTGTGATTTTCTGTTTTTTCTTCTTCAATTAATAGTGCCTGTTATCGGACAAGATTTTATGATTAAAGACTGGCGCATTTAACTGTACATAAATTGTGTGTTTTAGGGGGTAATTCTGACAGACTTGTAATTAATGAAAATACAGATTTGACAGTTTGGAAAACGAATTGAAAATGATGCAGCTAACCGGATTAACCGTTACCTATCAGGCATTATTATTAATGTTTATTTTTGTCGTTTCTATAATTAGAAATACTGTAAAAATGCCGCATGGTAATTGAGAGATCTAAGCCGTCTCGGATGATGCTTACCATAGGCGCGTTTGCCTTATTTTCTACACATGGGGAATTCCAGAATAAATTTTTTATTGTATTTATGGCCTCCCTGAGCACGTGGTTAATTTTTTTTTACTTAGTGGTAGTTAACTTACCTACAATGTTCACTTGAATGTATTCCCTTCTTATATTTACAAGATTTCTTGTCGCAGCAATATTTCTTGCGTTGTGTCGTAAGACTTTATTTAATCTTGTCTTGTGTTGCAATTTAAACAGTCAAGTCTTGTCTTCTTTTGTAGTGTCTTGTGAGACTAAGACAAGATCAAGAAAAAGCAAAACAAAATTGTCAACACTAATTTAATCATGACTCACCTTACTTTAACTTACCTTGAATATACTGGGTCTCCGGGAAAATGTGAGAAACCTCTCGGGTGCAGATAGAAACATGGAAAATAAAACGACATGTTACTATAAAATTTTTTCCTAGGGGTCATCTCTACGGAGAGAGAGGTGTGTCCCTGAAGAACTTCGTTGGAAATCGGCTTTTCTTGAATAACTTTTAAAGTAGGTATATAATATAAATTAATAAAGTAGTTTACCAGGAGCGGGCTAAGCTTCACAACTTAAGGCCTTAATTTTTAACACCCTATATGATACAGACTAAAATAATAACCTTAGACTAAATAGAACAATATGGCTGCTGAGCCTTAGTCGAAGGTCCCTGAATGAAATGGTGGGGGTCCTGACAGGCTACGGCAGACTCAGAAGGCATTTGAATTTGATAGGCATAAAGGAGAGTCCCTTATGTCCGGAATGCGGAGAGGGGGAGGAGAACCCTATCCATTTTCTACAATGGAAGATATAGGATCTTTGGCACCGAGGAGCTGCAAAGGGAAGAGATGAGGGGTCTACCATGGACCAAGATCCTTGCGTTCATCAGGGCGTCGGGTAGGTTCGAGGAAGGCCGATGGCGGATAGTGGAGAGGTGATGGTATGCAAGGGTAGGCAAGAAGAGCCCACGTGTGGCCTAATTGCCAGGCTGATGCCGCCCGCACACTACTACTACCTTACACTAAAAAAAGATACTCTTGTTTATTGTCGATAAAATGAACCGTTACGAGGAAAAGAATAATAAACGAATTCATGTTTTATTTTTAATAAAAAGGGCCATGATTTCTATTTTTTTTCTTAACAACAAAGTGCGATACGAAAGTCATTCAAACAACAGGAAAGTTTCATTTTAAGATGTTTAAACAAAATTTAAAAAATGCAGTGGGCACCTTAACAAAATTATTGAAAAGCTTCATAAAACGACGAAGAACATGGTATTCGTGAAGTCTGATACACGCGCCGCACGACGAATTAAGGACTGCTATACCCGCCACGATAACCCAAGATTGTTCCTTATCACATTACAATGAGAAAAAAAAATAGAAATCATGGCCCTCATTATTAAAAATAAAATATGAATTCGTTTATTACTCTTTCTCGTAAGCAGTTTACTTTATCGACAATAAACAAGAGTACGTTTTTTATAGTCTAAAGTTGAAGCTACCCAGATTTATTATTTTAAAGCCTATATCACCAAGGGTGTTAAAAAATTAGTCATTAAGTTGTAAAGCTTAGCCCGCTCCTGGTAAACTAAAAACGTTAAATATGTTACAAGGATACTATTTTCGGAGGTCCTCACTAGTGACACTCACATTAAATTTTTATTAAATTATATTAAGTACTTTAAAAGATATTCAAGAAAAATCGATTTCCGGCGGCATCCTTCAGGGACACATATCTCCGTAGAGAGGGCCTGTAGGAAAAAAATATAGGAATTTGTCATCTTATTTTTTCATGTTCTATCTACACCCGAAATATTTCCTACATTTTCCCGAACACTTTATATAAAATAAAACTTGCGTTACTTGCACATTTGAACAATAATACTTAGTTTGTAATAAAACTTATAGCTGGTGGACGTATTGATAGATATTTATCGTTTTTTTTTTTGTAAATTGAAGCGCTAATGACTATGCCAAAGTCAAGATTAGCTACTTAAGCTGAAATCTGACCCAATATATTTCGGTAGAATGCAAGAAATCGCGCTGCCCACAGGCGCAATATTCATAACCGTAAATAAACAGAGTGCGGGCATTAAGTTGATTAGCTCTTATCTGCGAGTGTTATGGCGAAAGGTTTTGTGCGAACTCCATTAGCGGGCGCAAAAATAGCGAGCAATATACTTGTAAATTACGGTTTATTATGGATAAGTGTTCGTATTAGCGATGAAAACTCACCGAGGCTCTTGGGCTATTAATAAGGCTGGGGTATTACGTGTAATCGCCCATATTGGCTGCAACCGAGCCTGCCGCAAAACCTCTTAATAACCCCCGGTAAAAAGGCATTGACTCGCAATGCCTACGTTACTATTAGTCGAGGTAATGGGTAATTTTGACAGAAAAAGCTCGAATTGCCCAAGCTTGTTCAGAGATGCTATTATCTTTTGCATGCAGCGGTGATTTTTCGATGAAAAACTCTGATTTATTGCTTTCGATCAGTGGATATTTCCACAGACAACGTACTGACATGTCAAAATCTAATTAGTGTGTGACAATGAAACAATATCATCAAAAAAATCCTTAATTTAAAAAAGTAGCATGTGGTAGGTTTGTAGAATTGGCACACAAATTAATTTTTATAATGTACACCCAAGAAAATATATTTTAGACGTTACACTGAGGGAAATAAATCAATAAAAAAGTTTTGCTAAAATAATCTGCATCATTGTTAGAATATTTTTATTAGAACTTACTTATGGCTAAAGCTTAAAACTGTGTCAAATAAAAATTGTATAACAGTAGCTAGATATTTTGCTAGCGCATAGTAATCATGACTAATCTACGCAAACGCAAAAATGCATAGCCATTTTGAGTCCAACATTACAACAGGAAGGACAGCCCGTCTTTCATATTTATTAACATGTATACAAGAAATAAATATTAGTAGGTACCTCTAATATAGGTAATAGTAACCAGCAGAATCTTGTGATATACGTTTATACATTAGGATAAAGCAAAAAATGTGATTCTGTTGGTTAAGTTAAATTTCACTTGTAACTTTTAATGTAAAATGAATCCAAGTGCACATAGCAATGACAAGAAGATCATTTAATAGCATAAAGCCCCAAAATAAATTTTTGCTGAGGACAAACATTGTAAAGCCTACTATAATAGAAAGATGGGACTGCAGCAATAAGTCAAAAGTTAACCGTTAGTAGATTCCTTTAGCAAAATTATTTTTATTATGACAGCAACGTAACTTTTCTGGAGCCTGTTTAATGCAGATATTTTGCTGGAAATAATCAATATCTATTAATGGCTAAAAGATATTTCTCTCAGTATAATACAAAGTATTTATCCTCAACAAAATATCTTCATTGAAGAATGGCTAAACTTTGTTAGAAAACAAATTTGTTAAACAATCTACTAAATAAACAAACCTTTGACTGTATTACAGCAGCTTTTTGTTACAGTAGCTGCTACAATTTTTTACTCTAGCAAACATTTGTATTGAATATGCTACGTTTTTATTCAAATATGTCCACGACTGATAAGGAAAAATACAGGAGAAATACAGGGAACAAAGTCGAAAAGCAGAGAAAGTGTTTAGACAAAAGAAGAGAGCAGAACAGGTTAAGAAAATAGATGAAATAGAGCAACGTTATAAGAGGAAAGAAATACGTAACTTCTACAGAGAGAAAAAAAGAGAAAAAAGATAAAGAAGGAAGTAATATATGTAAAGGGTGAAAGTGGCAATCTAATTGGAGAGGAAACAGAAGTGAGAGGAAGATGGAAGCAATACTTTGCAGATATGTTGAATGAAGAGAGTGTAAGGGAAGGAGAGGAACAGGAGGATATGATACCGGGAAGGGAAGAGGAAGTGGAAGTAGAAGGACCTACAAAAAAGGAAATAGACATAATTATAGAAGCTTTAAAGAATAACAAAAGTCCAGGAAAAAACTGAATAACAGAAGAGAACATTAAGTAAGCAGGAGAGGATTTAAGACAAAGAATATACGAAACGATCCGAATGATCTGGAGAAGAGAATGTGTGTCTGAAGATCGGAGAGATGTTATGGTTGTACCAAACTTAAAAAAGGGATGTGCAACATACTGCAGAAACTATAGGGGTATATCATTGTTAGATATAGGGTATAAAATATGGCAACATTAATAAAACAGAGAATAGAACCTATAGCAGAACTACAGAGAGGGGAGTATCAAGCAGGTTTTAAAAAGGGGAGGGCAACAACGGATCAAATATTCATGGTGAAGAAAATCCTGACTACATGCTATGAGTATGGGATTAAAGCAATGGTTTTATTTGTGGACTTCAGGAAAGCATCTGATTCGATCAAAAGGAATAAACTAAGCAAAATTTTGAAACAATTTGGGATACCAACCAAACTGATTAGTCCATTGAAAATGACCTTAGACTATATTAAATCCAAATAATAGGTGAATGTTCGGAAGGCTTTACTATTGATAGAGAGACTGAGACAAGGAAACCCACTCTCAACGCTTCTTTTTAATTTAGTATTAGCAAGGGTCATGATAGTCAGTTGAACAGAGAAGGACACATATTGTTTAAAAGTCGCCAAATAGTAAGTTATGCAGATGACGTGGCCATTATTGCTAGAGATAGTAGGAAATTAGAAGATGTAACGAGAAAACTTCTGGAGGAAGCACGTAAAGTTAACAATTGAACCACACTTCAACGTAAATAGTATGATAATATCATTTAGTAGTGGCTGAAAAGTCACTTATTTGAAACAAAAAGAAATATTTACTAGTAATACTATAGAACCAGTCATCCTAGAATGAAATATTAGTAGTAATAGCAGACATTGTAGAATCTACTATAATAAGGCAAGGGATAAGGTGGAATTGCAGCAATAAATGAAAAGTTTAACAAAATCAACCACTCAAAATTGTTTCTGTTATGATAGCGACGTAAATTTTCTGCTGCCTATTTAATGCAGATATTTTGCTGGGGATAATCAATTTATACTAATGGCTAAACGTTATTTCCCTCACAAAATTTTACAGGTTAATATTATATTAGGTAATATGTTAATGCATACGTAAGACGGACAACACGTCTTTCATGTTCCTATCGTGATTCACACCCATTAACAAAATATTTAGCTAACACTATAAGATGTTTACTTGCTGCAGCTTTACATCTCGTAGACATAAATAAATTATTTCTAACCAATAATAAGTGGCTCTCAACTAAACTGAGTTGCCCACTGCAATAAGTTATCTAGACACCTTTAGTAGTAGAAGTAATATTTATTTATTTATTTAAAATATCCAACGGGATAAAACCCATTAACAGGATAAGTTTCGCAAGAATGCAATAAAGATAATAGTAAAAAATAATATACCTGAGTTAATTAACAGAAACCGAACAAACTAAGAATGTATAAATAAATATATACAATTTTGTATAAAAATAAAAGCTAATGAAAAATGGAAAATAATTAAAATCGTGTATATAGGGCACATTACAAATATCTACTATGTATAATAAAAACTGTACACATTAAAAGCGAATAACAAACATAAATTCATAAGCTAAAAACTTTTTTAGTTTAGACTTTAGACTTTTATGTCTGTAGTTGTACAGACAAACATATCTAAATGAACATCTATTACTGAGTGACTATTTATAATGTGATATATTGGAGTTTGCTTATATATGTTAGTTCTATCGTTCTTAATGTAGAATAGTCCACTATTTCTGTTATTAATTCTAGGCACACAAAAATCTATCAAATACAATAGAGACGGACATTTAACCTTATTGTGAAGAATTTTAAATAGAAACAGTACAGCTGTCATACTCTTTCTGTTTTCTAAACTGCTCATGCTAAACATCTCCAAGCAATAATTGTAAGGTGTGCCTCTCAATGGATATACACTATTCAAAGAAAAAACTGCAGATTTAAAGAAGCACCTTTGCACCCTATTAATTTCCGTGTTATATACCGCATATATAGGATTCCATACAATATATTAATACTCCAGCTTAGATCTGATAAACGTAATATAAAGAAGTTTAAGAGTATCCATATTTTTACATTCTTTCATATTCCTCAATATGAATCCAAGAGTTTTATAGGCACTACTAACAGTTTTTTGAATATGAGGTAGAAAGGATAGTCTTGAATCAAAAGTGACACCGAGATCGCATATAGTTTCAGGCCTCTTTAAAGTAAAGTCCAATTTGTAGTCATAAATCAGCACACAAGACTTGCGACAATATAACATTACATTGCACTTGGCAACATTTACAGATAATTTATTACTACCACACCATAAATTAACAAGATTCAGATTTTGATATAACTACTCAACGTAAATAAGTATTCTATTCTTTTCGCAAAGCGTTGATTTAAGATAGTTATTATTTTGGTTATATTAGATACATCGTATCGTAACAATTATTATTTTAGCAAAACTCTCACTGGTCGACTCATTCCTTTTTTGTGTAGTGCCCAAATTAGCAGTCAATCGACATTTCTCAACATTCTGAGCCGGTTGTAACAGCGCTGCAGTTAATTCGTAAAAAATTGCCCCCGTTGGGGAACAGGAACGGTATAATTTGAAGGCTAATTACTTTCTCTAATTACACGACTTTATAAAAATCCACGGGACACAATGAGACAATTTGCCTTATCTGCTTGTATCTTAATTCGTTCGTGGTTAACTCACAAAACTCGCCGTGCCAACGTGTAATTATAAAATGTCACCGTTTTTAGATATGGCCATATGTATCGTGATCGCCGGTTGGTAATTAGGGCCTAAATAGACAGAGCCGGCATCAAGCCTTTTTAAAAAGTTTAAAAAAACAATACAATGATCGTCACAGCGTTCTTTATAACCTCCTAAGACATTCAACTTCAACTATATGTCTAAATGACAGATGAAATACTGAATTAAAGGAAACACTTTTCTGTTTTACATTTTATAGTAAAAACATACTAAATTTGTATAAAATTAAGGCCGTCCAGAAATCTGAAAAGTATGATGTCATTGATTAACTGTTTTTATATTTATTACTTTGGAACTTGTATGCAACAAGAATAGCTACCGGAAGGGTAGCTAACCAAAACTTTTGTAGTGGTGTGTTCGAATAATGTTTTATGAAAAAGTAATAATAAAAGTAATATTTTAATATTTTTATTTTTCTGGACATCCCGTATAAGAAATGTTAATATTATCCAGGCCAACCTTATTTTAATACAAGCAATTTTTTATTAAATGTGCTTTACTTGGTAAAATGCAAAATAAAGTCTTTTGTTTCATTCACTGTACTTGACAGTAATTTTACATAATCTTACGTTGACAATTTGTGATCAGCGTAATGCAAAATTACATAATAATTTTGGAAATGAAATAGGTAGGTACACTGTTAATATTTCAGAAAATAGAAATAATCATGCATAAAATTCCATATTATAATATGCGATTTTATAACTAATATACTAAATTTCCGAAACTACAATTTGTATTCATTTATACATTGTAATTTTTAGGTTGGAATTGTAAACTATACACTGTAAAAAATAATTACACATTTTAACATAAAAGAACACAATAATGTGTTAATCGAGGTCCACATAAGATTGTGTATATTTTTACTCATTTATCTGTATGTAGCAGTGTGTTAAAGATTTAACACAATCCACTGCGTTAATATAACAAATGGTATGTGTAACTTTTACACATTTCACTGTTGTTCGTATTTTTGAACGTGTAGTATGACTGTATACCTACCTAATAGGTACTGATGTTGACGCTCACCTACCTCTTAGTTTATTAATAATGTTCCTGTTTGCTTTCGAAATAATTATTAATAAAAATAATTTTTGTAATACCTTTATTTTGACGTTTTCTAGAAGTTTATCCAGTTGTCGAGAATACATCGAATATATAAAATAAATGTATTACAGAAATTATAATTGCAAAAGCAAACAGGAACATAATTAACAAACTAAAAGGGTACGAGAGTTTCTCTATCAATATATAGTATTTTCAGAATTATGGTGTTACGGTAATAATAAAATAAAATATATTCTACTTTTTACGATTTTATTAAAAATTTAAAATTCAGTTCACATGATCAACAACCAAGTTTTCTAACAAAATATTTAACATATTTAAGAGTAGTAGTACTTAGTAGTACATATTTTAATAAGGGACTTAAGAACAAATAACGTTCTACTAAGTAATAAACAACGAAACAACAAACATTACACAAAGATGTATTTAGGTAATAGGGGTTTACGAAAATTAACTGGTAATGATCTGAACATATCATTTTCTTTCTCTAAAATTACAAGATAATCAGAGTACAGAGTAATCTAAAACGTCTGAGTGAACTAATTTTAAGAGCTGGTCCCAATAATATTACCTTTACCACAATTATCAGCAACAGTTAGGTACGTACTTACCATTTTATTTGATCAAACCTCACTTTAAATTTAAATGTTCTCCATTTGAACACAGCGAACGAGAGCTAACTAAATACAATAACGCTACACGACCAACATGGCGTAATGACGTATGTTAGAACAGCTGATATACTGCAGCTACGCAGTTGTGCTTAACCAGTGAGGAGTAGGGGTAAAGAACACAGATATGTGTTAAGTTTACACAAATGGTGTACTTTTAACACATCACTGGTAAATATTACACAAATTCAGTACATTATAATGTGAAACGTATAAAAAAGCAATAGTGTGTAAAACTATTATCACGGAAATTTTGCACATCCTAAATTACACACGGGAAAATCTCACTTACACAACAACTTTTTTACTGTGTATGTAATTTTGCTCAGTAATTTATTTTTTCTGATATTTTAGATATATCTTTATAACTACATTAGAAAAATATACTCTATGTTTGACAGATACAGATAATGGCACTGTTTTAATGCAAGCATCTAAACAACGTACATACCGTTTTCAATTTCTATTATATTTATGAATTGTATAACATTTAAATTAGCATAGGCTGCAAGTATACGCGTTGTAAAATATAACATACTCACCCTTTTCCGAATATCCAACTTTATTAATAATCCGTTCATGTTTGTTTACTACACCTTAACACAACTAAAAGCTAGGTTAGAAGTTAGACTGCTGCCTCTGCGCAACATGAAAAATTCTGTAATTTTCATAATAAATTAAGTAAGAATAAATAGTTCCAAAGTATATTAATAGTACATTATTCCTGAAATTTCTCAATTTTATTACGTAAAGACACATACTTAATTTTCCTTAATATGCAATGTAAATTAAAAATAATCAGTAAATATTATGTAAAAAAGCACAACAAAACATGAAAATTTCCACCCATATTTATCACTGAATATTTTAAAAACTCGGCAGAACAGCGTTTACCGATTTCAAAATACAAAATGAGGTAGGTATAACTAGCGTCATTAAAAATATAAAAACAAACTTCTTGTGACAATAAAGCTTGTGTTTCTCAATTTTGATATTATTAATCCTGATTTACATACATGCCTCTTTTAATATTTCAACATATATTTAGTTATAACACAAATGTAACTATTAATTTGGATGCTAACACGAGACAAACCTGGGTATAAGTTGTAAAATGTTCCTTAGCCGCCCCTGAATTCTGCTCAGTCAGTCAACAATTGCATCAGCACGAATACTATGTAATGAGAAATGAGAAAATGTAATTTTAATTAACGTATATGGACTTTCACAATGTCGTTATTACTGTGTTCTGATAAAATTATATAAATATGCCAGATAATTACCCAACAATTCGAAAATATGGCGGCTGCGACGGTGTGAATTGTGATAAAATATACACCTTGATTTTACATTTTATCGATTGCATAGAAGAATTAATTCACTTACACTTATTTATGACATCACATATAATAGTATATATTATAATAAGAATAGTAACTAGATTTTTACCACACGAGAATGAATATTATTTCTACAGTGTTGCATATTTAAAAAAATATGTTTGATTTTTCAAAATAAACGTTACGCTACTGTATTCCTTGGATATGGTGTGTATCTTTAATATATATTTGATGAAAACTATATCTCTTTATTATTAACAATAATAAAATCATCAACTCGTCCATCATTTAAGATGTTACAATTTTTTCTTTGTTGGTTAAAGTAGCTGTGTTGCTGTACTTTTAGGAAAAAATGGATTCGAGCGATTTTGAAGGAGAGATAGAAATTGTGAAAAAAGTTACAGAAGTTTTACTGATGGAAAAGTTATAAAAATTATTTATTATTTTGTAGAGGACAGGTGGACAGATTCTTTATGGAAGCACCGAATAGAGATTTTTGAAGATGAACATCTATTAGATTACATGGTACAATAAATTCACTTACACTTATTTATGACATCACATATAATAGTATATATTATAATAAGAATAGTAACTAGATTTTTACCACACGAGAATGAATATTATTTCTACAGTGTTGCATATTTAAAAAAATATGTTTGATTTTTCAAAATAAACGTTACGCTACTGTATTCCTTAGATATGGTGTGTATCTTTGATATATATTTGATGAAAACTATCTCCGTCATTAACAATAATAAAATCATCAACTCGTCCATCTTTAAGATGTTACAATTTTTCTTTGTGGGTTCAAGTCGCTGTGTTGCTGTACTTTTAGGCAAAAATGGATTCGAGCGATTTTGAAGGAGATATAGAAATTGTGAAAAAAGTTACAAAAGTTTTACTGATGGAAAAGTTATAAAATTTATTTATTATTTAGTAGAGGACAGGTGGACATATTCTTTATGGAAGCACCGAATAAAGATTTTTGAAGGCGAACATCTACTAGATTACATAAATTCATTTACACTTATTTATGACATCACATATAATAGTAAACATACTAAGAATAGTAACTAGATTTTTACCACACGAGAATGAATATTATTTCTACAGTGTTGCATATTTAAAAAAATATGTTTGATTTTTCAAAATAAACGTTACGCTACTGTATTCCTTGGATATGGTGTGTATCTTTAATATATATTTGATGAAAACTATATCTCTTTATTATTAACAATAATAAAATCATCAACTCGTCCATCATTTAAGATGTTACAATTTTTTCTTTGTTGGTTCAAGTCGCTGTGTTGCTGTACTTTTAGGCAAAAATGGATTCGAGCCATTTTGAAGGAGATATAGAAATTGTGAAAAAGTTACAAAAGTTTTACTGATGGAAAAGTTATAAAATTTATTTATTATTTAGTAGAGGACAGGTGGACATATTCTTTATGGAAGCACCGAATAAAGATTTTTGAAGGCGAACATCTACTAGATTACATAAATTCATTTACACTTATTTATGACATCACATATAATAGTAAACATAATAAGAATAGTAACTAGATTTTTACCGCTCGAGAATGAATATTATATACTCAAGTCAAGAATTCAGACGTCTTACGTCATACGAACAAATGAATAATTCAGTATATTTTCATCAAAATATTTATGAAACTACAACTGATAGTACTAAAACTATATACTACACTAAAAGTTTGCATTATGTATTGCACTAAATTGCAAAAAACGGTTGTTTTTAACGCGAATAAATATCGAAAATTACGTTGACAATAAAAACAAATGTGTAACGTCAGCCGTGACGTAAGACGTCTGAATTCTTGACTTGAGTATATCTACAGTGTTGCATATTTTAAAAATATATGTTTGATTTTTCAAAATAAACGTTACGCTACTGTATTCCTTGGATATGGTGTGTATTTTTGATATATATTTGATGAAAACTATCTCCGTCATTAACAATAATAAAATCATCAACTCGTCCATCATTTAAGATGTTACAATTTTTTCTTTGTTGGTTAAAGTAGCTGTGTTGCTGTACTTTTAGGAAAAAATGGATTCGAGCGATTTTGAAGGAGAGATAGAAATTGTGAAAAAAGTTACAGAAGTTTTACTGCTGGAAAAGTTATAAAAATTATTTATTATTTTGTAGAGGACAGGTGGACAGATTCTTTATGGAAGCACCGAATGAAGATTTTTTGACGATGAAAAAATTGTTGTTTTATTTATTAACATTTAACTTCTTCCCAAATTCAAAAATAAATATTTTAAATGCCTTTTTATGGTTTCAGGTCGTCTGTTCTTTACATCATTTGACAAAAATTAAGTTAAATGGCATTCAACAACTGCTGAATTTGTAATTCAAAAGCATAGTTAAGTTGTTGTAGTTTATGACAAAGAGAAAGAATAGTTCATCAAAAATATGTCGTTTAGGCCTTCACGTAAAGCACCATCCATTGATCGTATTTTGTAAGAAAATAAAGTGTACTAAGTTGGAGTAATAAATTCCATTTACAAAATATCAAGCCAGATATCTCCTTAACTGAAATTACCAAGTACTAAAACCCATACAGGGCACTGCTGTAGTTGGGTATCAGCAACGCTGTTGGCAGAGGAGACCTCATGCTATTGAAATGTTGTGTATGTAAGTCTTTTATAAGAGATGAATATATTTTCCCCTATTCGGTAAAAAACAAGACTGGGATAACAAGGAAAACAGGGGAGATTGAAAAAAATATTTAAATTGATGAAGCAATGACAAAAAGACTCGATAATCTTCTTTACTAAGGCTTAACCCTTTAGCAAATTTGTACCGTATACCTATTAAAATAGAGAATGTTACTAAGAATCGTTTTACAGTCCAAAGGTTCTTGAAATTACATTGTAGAAAATTTCGACTCAATATCACATAATAATTTGTTAAGTTCATACCAAACTCTATCAGGAATATAACTAATTTTATAAGTTAAACCGTATAAATTATATGTAAATATATGTATGACAACATTTATGTAATTTTAAGCATAAAATTAAAATTACTTTCCTCATGTCAATAGAAAGAAATTTAAATCAATCTGGTTTGGCAAATTATTGAGTACATTTGACTGTTAGCGAAATGCAAAAAATGTAAACCTTGAAAAACGTAAAATTATGACACGAATCATTATAAATTTTGTTACATATGATTACATAGTAATTTACATAATAATTTTTTGAATATTTATACACATGCTGTGTAATTTTATCATGTAAAATTTTTTTTTACATGATATTTTTACAGTGGTGTTGTAAAACTCTTTGTGTTTTTCAGGTTCACATAGTAAAGTTGGATTATTTTACAATATTTTTACAAGAGTTTATGTAAAAATCCAGTGTGGGTTGAAAATTTTACAGAAATATAATATAGAACAGAAGTACTGTAGCACATACTAATAGTAATAATAAAATAATCAGGTAAAAATTATTTTTAAAGAAATTGCCAACAATTCGTGCTGACACTGTGCCCCGTTTTGCATGATACTTTGTAACTTAATAAATGTTCTAAGAGAAACAATTACAATGAAAAAATATATTACTATATATCTTATATTTGTATATTATATACATACAAGTATATATTCCCACTTAGATTTAAAAATAATGTATTAAAATTGAACTTTATAAAGTTGTTATTACCTACTCGATATATGAGTACAAATAAATGATTAAGTAGGTTGTTCAGATTGTTAGATTTGTACTAGCTACCATTTGATATACATTATAGAGTCTTTTTTTCTATCAATAAACATGAACAAAAATTAGTTTCTTAGCTTCCAGACGAGACTACAAAGTACCTAGACTATTTTATATTAAAGATATGACTTTTCTACAATTATGTGACAATATAAGTCCACGAGTAAATTTTGTAATTTGTTATTAAATAACTTCATAAGCCAGGTTTTTTCATTAGTCATATTTAGGTAGATTATTGTTATTTTGGATATACCTAGCCATTGAATTGAATTGTTTCTTAGGTTAGGTAACATCAAAGAACATTACATGACTTCATGCAATATGAATTGTAGGAAACTTGATTAGATTTTTTTGCGGACTAAAGCCTCGACCAGCGTTGAATTACATTCACAATATCTACCCATATATTCTTTATTATTAGCTTTTGTAACATTTTTTACTGTATTAGAAAGGTATTTTAAGCTAATACAGTAAAAAATGTTACAAAAGTTAATAATAAACAATTTAAGAGTAGATATTGTGAGTGTAATTCAACGCTACTCGGGGCTTTAGTCCGCAGAGTAGTTAGTTTCACACAATATTGTTAATACCTAAAAATATATTAAAAACGATTACATAAAGGATAAACATTATTTAAGTAGGTATTTGTCATGTTTAACTTTAAATTCATTGGCAGGTTAAAATCACTTTTGACATTGTCGATATTTAATTTCAAATAATTTTAATTTATTGGTATAATAATTTCTATAGTTAGATATTTGACTCAACTTAAAGGAGGCCACCTGAAGAAGCAACCCTAAAAATGCAGAAATAGGTCAGATTTCATCTATTGTGGTTGAATTTTCGAGTTCCCACAGTTTCAAAAGTGAACATAGATATTTTTAGAGTGTTTTCATTAAACCAGGTTAGTAAATTTAGCTAGATTAATTTTTTTAGAGAATTATTGAATAGAGCTTTGTCTGTGGAATTGTTCATTAGCATACCTAGCTGTTTGGTATCAGATTGATAGGAATTGTATGTAGATTTGATTTATTAAAAATACCTTTCTAATACAGTAAATAATTGATTATAATTTACTTATAACTTTTACAAAAACGTAAAAAGTACAAAACAATCAAAAAAATATGAGTAATATAATGTGGGAATACTATAAATAACTTTCCTTAATTTTTTTTTAAACAGTAATTGTTTGTATAACGGATAATATAATTAATGGCAACTCTTTTGTTGTTACATTAACCATACTGTAGATTTATCTACCTTTTAACGTAAAATCACATAACCAAATGAAATATACGTTTTCATTGCAAAGTTTTGTAATTATTGTAAAATATCGATGTGAATTTACTGAAATTGATAGTACGTAGTAAAAATACTTATTTTTTCAGTAAATAATACATATTTTTATAATTACGCATTTGTGATACTCGTATAAGGTTGAGAACTATTATCTATAACAAATCTGCCTAGAAATTTTTCTTTTGCTTGGCATTACTAAATTCGTCAGATTTTTCCAAGAAATTGCCAATTTTTTCAGTCAACACCGAAAAGTTTCTTGAACTTGAAAACAATCAGTTGACTGTGATTTCGATGCGATGTTTTCTCTACACTAAGCATGTTTAAGACAATAAATTTACTACTCGAGCGAATACTTTTGGATGTAAAACGGGTTTAACTCGACCATAATAATTCAATTAAAATATATATGTAATAATATAATATCTCTACCCCTCATTCTAATCACGAGGATTAGCCCAGAAGTGGAAGACTTGTGTGGGAGAGGGGGCGGTATATTATTATTAAGCAGGCCGCATTTTCGCCCAGGAATGACTTACGTTGGTAGGCCCTAACCACCATTCAGAGCAGGAATGAGGGAAACCTGAAAAATCTCATTAATTAGGGTGTAATCAAATGTCAACAGGTATCAATTTCTCACATTGACCTAAGCCAACATCCTTCCACCCTACCATATCCGCAGAGAGTACGGTCTATACCTATATATACCGTATATACGGTCTACCGGCTGCGGGGGTCAAACCCACAGCGATCTAGTCACCTCGATTCAAGTACCGACGCCTTAAACCGTGCGACCACTGACCGACCCATATGTAGACATAGATATAACTCGCGACAAGAATTCAGACGACTTACGTCATACGAACAAAGGAATAATTCATTATATTTTCATCAAAATATTTAAGAAATTGCAACTGAGAGTAATAAAACTATATAGGTAACTAAACACTAAAAGTTTGCGTTATATATACCACTAAATTGCAAAAAATGGTTGCTTTTAACGTGACTAAATATCGAAAATACAATAAAAACAATTGCGCAACATCAGTAAGACGTCTGAATTATTGTCGCGAGTATATTTGTATGTTTTAAGATTCATAATTTTCTTTCAATTTCTTCAATAGAAAATTAAGTTCATTTTGTTTTATATTATACAAATTTCACGTAGTAACTATAATGTTAATAAGAACTAATTATCAATTAGCTCTCTGAGCTCCCGTGGTACAAATACTACTTATATTATTAACTGCCTTTCCGATACTCTGGCGTTACAAATCCATCACAGCCTAAAGAAAGTCCAAATTAAGACGATCCCGTCTACAGCGAACAACGTGCCCATTATTGGTTTTATTAATACTCATATCTTGAAGGCCACACAGTGTGGCGCACCAAAAGCCAACTTTCGAATTCTAGTAGCTCAATAAACTGACTATTAACAGGCCTATGTTCCAAGGTTCGTAATAAGTAAGACGTCCGGAAACACTTAAGAAGTCTTGAATAATTAAATTGCCGATTTCGGCACTTTTATACAATTTACCAGAAGCAAGATGATTGCAAAGGTTTTGGGCGTAATTTTTGTTTACTTAAAGTGGTAAGACCATAAAACGTGGTCTATTTGCTGAGTGTAGGCTTCTTAATCCGCATGGGTATGATTGATGGGTTCGATCTTCACAAAAACAATGGTCGTGTAACAGAGGATCAAGAGTGTGGTGTCAGGATTGACGCCCAGGGATTTATTATACTTAACACGATTTGTTGTACTTAGATTGATTGTCGCTTTGGTAGGTGTTTCTGTAATTCTTTTGTAACATATGTCTGTAATTTTGAGTACCTACCTAGTTGAAAAAAGGAAAACTGTTTTTTCAGTTTAATATGTAGCTATATTTTTATGTAAAATATAAAGTTGTATAATACATATACAGGGTGTTTCTAAAATGTGTTATACAATTCAAGAGGTGATTCAGCATGATAAAGTAATGGTAATTAATAAGGATTGTTTTTAAGATCCAGTTTCTCAAAGCTCAATTTTTGAATTTAACTTTTGTAAATAATTAGATTGATTTAGCAAACACGGAATTCCAGGAAACAACTACTCTGCGGTCTAATGCCCACGGTCCAGGTGTAATTCAATGCTGGTCGGGGCATTAGCCCGCAGAGTAGTTGTTTCCTGGAATTCCGTGTTTGCAAAATATCGTTTCTCGCCGATCGCGATAAAGGTCGACAGCTTTCAATGGTGTCTACTGCATGTAGAACTCTTCGTGCCTGTGACATTTTCAGTCCGGCATGGAGTAGCGAACGGCCGATAGATGTAGTTAGTTCTACACCGCGTACTCATGGTCCCTTCTGTCGGGTTAGACAGACGAAAGCAGCTAGGATTATTCGTCGGATACCTCACCTATGGCATACTGATGAGACCTAATAAGCTCGAAACCGGTATATGTCTGGTGGGCGTCTGACGAATGACTCTAGCTGCTGCTATAGGTTTTCCAGGTGTAATTCAATGCTGGTCGGGGCATTAGCCCGCAGAGTAGTTGTTTCCTAGAATTCCGTGTTTGCAAAATATCGTTTCTCGCCGATCGCAATAAAGGTCGACAGCTTTCAATGGTGTCTACTGCATGTAGAACGCTTCGTGTCTG
Source organism: Monochamus saltuarius (assembly GCA_025584915.1). Lineage (NCBI taxonomy): Eukaryota > Metazoa > Arthropoda > Insecta > Coleoptera > Cerambycidae > Monochamus > Monochamus saltuarius. Next base: position 19,413,869 of record CM046723.1, on the reverse strand, counting down.
ACATTTTCAGTCCGGCATGGAGTAGCGAATGGCCGATAGATGTAGTTAGTTCTACACCGCGTAGATTTATTTAATTTATATCAGCCCCATATTTGGCACAACGTAAATTAAGCTCAACTGTGTTAATTAAAGATAATTTTAATTATTGCTGCACTTTTAAAATTGTTAAATTTCAAAGAAATTATTTATAGTTACATAATATTTACATATTAGTTATGGTAACTTCATAGTTATCTCATGTAATTTTAAATATTAGAGAAATTAATATATTGAAATAAAGTTAAATTTTAAACAGATAAAAAAAAATAATGTAAATTTTCACACCTTGTAAAACGTAGAAATATTTAAAATAATTATTGTTGGTAGAAAAAAAAAGGTATAGAATTGAAAATATCAGTATAAACAAGAATTAAATATAACATATCATAAGAATCACATAGTCAAAATTTAATAATTTCAATTTTGAAAAGTCAATACCAGATCAAAACTAATAAAAATATCAGTACATAGACTTATAGAAAGACAAGTATATATTAAAAATAAAAAAATAACCCAGAGCTAGACATATCAACCGATAGCTAATGAAATAAGGATGACACTAATGTACATATCGTTAGCATCCGAGTCAAATATAAAAAGAAATCAATAAAATAAATAGAATCCAAACGTCAGATTTTAAAATTTTTCATAAATAAAATTTATTAAGTGACACCTGTCAAAAGTAAAGATGTATACGCATGGACAGGACAGCTATACTTTAAAAAAGAGATAATTAATTAATATTTTTCATTGAAATAAAGAAATTGGTTAATGAAAAAAACATGGACAATATGTAAATGTGTATTTAGTGATAAGAAGTGCAGGTAGTGCGTGAATTAAAATCAAAAACGATATGTAAAAAGATTGTGAAGGTGAGTTAATGCAAAAACTAAAAATCTAGAGTCCATATAGAATGGAGAAACAAATAATTTGTTGATTAGTTACGCAAGAAAATAGAAAAGGGGCAGCATCGTTTTTTTAGAGTTCCCAGAATTTAAAAAATAATAAAGAAAATTTTATAAACAATCATCCAAATAGTACTTACCAGATAAAGAACAAAAGGTTACATCATATCAATGTCCTAAGCCGGTCCAGAAGAATTTTCCAGCAGTCCCAGTTCTTGACCAGGACCAGTTTGGAACTTCTATTGGATATCACAGTGGGTATTTCTATGCTTCCAGGAGATTTTGAACAAAAAATAAAAGTACCAGGTACCATTCTTAATTTTGTGTACACATAAAATAAGCTAGCTAGAAAAATTCAAACTAATGAACAATATAGAAACTGAACCCAGGAATTCAGTATACATTGCAGGACTTACCTGTATCATTACAATAAAATAAAGGCCACTAAAAGTCACAGAATTATTAAAAACTCTTCCACAACTATCACAAGACGATTTGCAAGCAGCTATTTTATTTAATAAAATAATTTTCTGTCTATCGGTAAAATAGAAATTGTATATAAGTAAAGTTAATATATCAGATATGCAACTGGTGGTACAACCAAAAAAAATTTTGGGTTGTCTAAGCTCTCAATAAGAAAAGATAAATAATACAGTAAGAAAGATAAACCATAAAGAAATTTGGATATACCATTTTTTTTGTAGGTTCAGTAATGTTTTTATGTGAAATATGATTAATTATAATTTCAGTAAGTAAAAGATATATATATAAAAGAAATTAAAACAACGAATATCAAGATTATATATTATAACTGGTTTCTTTAAAAAAAAAATAATAAAAGATAAAAACAAATTTAACATCTTTATTCTGTGTTTGTATTAGCTATAGTTTGCATAAAATTAAAAAATAAATAAATAAAAGGAATAATTTTCTCTCAACAAAGAACCGACTACTGAGAAGAGTCAAAGCTAGGCAGGATATAAAAATAAAAAAAAAAAAAAAATAAAAAAAACGTAAGAAAAGAATTGAAAGCGCCATAATCTTTTAATCATAAATACCCCCACACATTCACACATATTATATAACAAAGATACACACATACACACACATCACATCACAATATACATTGAAATAATACCTATTTCACTTTGTATATTTAGCACTACATCGTGCAAAGTTGTGTAAATTTAGTAAAAGTTACCAAGAGTATGTATTTTTACAGGGATAATTAAATCCTTAAAATATTTATTTAGCTAGCAAATAACTGAGTGAAACTTAATCAATGAATTGTGTTATTATTTCAACACAATCGGGTGTGGACTCGTTTTGATAACCATTTATGTTGATTTTGAGTAAAATTTTATTCAACATATTTTACGGTGTACTATTACTTTATCATGCTGAATCACTTCCTTAAGATATGTGTCATATTTTAGAAATACCCTGTATTTCTACTCCACAATTTTAATACACTTCATTGTCAATGACTGGAAGAACTAATACGTTCTGAAGTTCAGAGACTGCATAACATTAGACAACTTTTTACAAAGAACGAAATCACCCACAGGATTCTGTTCAAAGAGGATATGATTACCCTTAATTACCCTTACGGAGTGTCATTGTGTTGGGCGTCATTTTAGACACGAACCCTTAATTTTCTTTATTAATAGCGGTGGCATAAGGCCTGTGTGTGCGGTCAGTTCGGGCGTGAGTTGTGCCGATTGTGCCTTAGAAAAACCGCGAACCATGGCGTCATTTGGCATATTGGAAGTGAACCGCGATGACTCTGAGGTTGGATAATAGGAATACGTGTAGACAGTGGCGCCTGATGGGTTTTTAAAGTAGGTATCCAATAAATAAATAAAAATGTATTAAACTACTTATCTAGAGAAATATCAGCGTATAGGTGACGTGAGTTGTTAGTACTAATCCATGTAAATTAGGACCTTACTTAAGGTACAAACATTTTTATCTTGGGTCTGGTGATTCAGAACTGATAAGATAAGGCATATAATCGGCGACCGGACAAAAAATGGAAAGAAATGCTCAAGGAAAGAAATAAATAACATTTTGTAACGCCGATTATATATAGCAAATTTAACTGCTTTTGCCGCTATTTTTATTGATTATTTAATTTGTAAGATACCTGGCAACAACATTTTGGGTCCGGCTTACCCACAGTTTCTACAAACCAACACAAATGTTTCTGCTTCTTGTCCGTGTCTAACTCGTAAGTTATTGGCAGCAACTATGATACATTTCCGTAAATCATTAATAGTTTGTATCCACTTCGGTGCGATCCATTTCATTTTTTAAATATCTGTACAAAAAGAAGTCCAAATAATTTAAAGTCAGGAGATCGTGGCGGACATGGTAGCGGTCTTCCTCGTCCAATCGTGCTAATGTCCACGTGTCAATGCTTGGACATGCTGTACATGGTACGGATATAATTGAGCCTCGTGTATGATACGTCACACTGCTACAATAGGCCATGGAAGTCCTGGACCTCTATCCACGATTCGGTTTCAAATTTCCCTAGCGTTGCACTACATTTGCACTCACTGCACAGCGCGGTAAAAGTAGCTACATTAGGCATATGTTTACCGGGAAATCGTTCTGCTAAAGCATTTTCACAGCATAATAAATTAAAACGATATCCATCAACTTCTCGAGTTGCTACTATACACGTAAACCTTTTTTGACACTTGAAAAACTAATGTAAACAATAGCGTGGCAAAAATTTTAGTGCCTACAAAAAGTAATCCGATTTCAATTTTCGGAATCGCCTGGCTAGAGACTACGGTAGCCCAACGATGTAAAGGTTGAAAATACTGCAACTTCAATAATGTTTTACTCAGAAACTACAAGGATTTTATAAAAATTTTTTTTAAGATATTGACTCCATTTTTCATGGCGCATCTATTTCCAAATTCTTTTAGATAACTTCTGAATCACCCTGTATATGACTCTAAAACCTAGAGGTTCTGCTATGTTTGTAATTAAGTTATTATAGTGTATGTAAAGGATCCTAAACAAAACTTAAAAACATTTTCTAGTGTAATAGATGTTAGATTGCTGTTGTAAAAAATATTTTGTCAAGTTTATTAACTTCTCAAATAACTTTATTGTATTGTATTATTGTTACAGCGCGATCGATACTACGAGTAAAAGGGAACAGTTGTGATGTTTACTAATTATAAAAGTAGCTTCAACTAACCAAATAACTATGTAATTCACACCGGAAAAAAAAACTTTTACATTTAGTAAAAAACTGTTAGATTTACATTTTTTCACTCTCACTTATATTGTTAGTCTAACATTCGAAAAGGTTAAATTTTGTGTTTGTCTTAAGTTTTTAAACATATAGTGCGCACCAATATTCTTGGCAGAATAAATGACATCCGACGTGCGATGCCGAGAGAGATTATCTTTTTTCACCCACGTTATGGCGCTCTAGGATCGGACGGCCAGACGCATTGTAGAAGTGGGTCCCCGGGCCTCTCTCTACTAGCGGCCTTCCCCTGTCTCCTACTCTAGTAAACCCCGTCGGTAAGGGTTTATCTTCTGATTCTACAGGGTACGCAAAATATAACAAACTACATAGTAGTAACTTTCATTGCCAAATAGTCCGCGTAATATTATTTTAATCATCTTTATTTTATTTCAAGAAACATTTTCTTGCGCAACAATTAAAAAGTTGACATCAAGAAAACTGTTGCTCCAAGAGTTTTCTGTGCACCTCCCCATTATGCGACACCTATCCGTGCTTATTTAGATGAGCTGTTCCCGAATCGTTGGATAAGGAGAAGGGAACCGATTGAGTGGCCAACCAGATCGCCTGATTTGACACCCCTAGATTATTTCTTGTGGGGATACTTAAAAAGCAAAGTATACGTTACTAGACCGGTTATTTAGAAGATTTAAAAGCAAGAATTGGTCACGAGATACTTCGTATACCTCCTGAAGTTATTGATGATGTCCAAAAAGAATTTATTAATCGTCTTGGTTATTGTCAGGCAGCCAACGGTGCACAATTTGAACATTTAATTTAGTCGATTTTTTACATAATCATTATCATTTTCAGTATTGTGAAAATTAAATTTTAAAATCTTCAAACATTATGGTCAGTGGTCGCGCGGTTTAAGGCGTTAGTACTTGAATCGAGGTGACTAGACGGAGTTGGTTCGAGCCCAGCTGCCGGTAGATCGTATATAAGCTATATACGTGGAAAGGATTGGCACCCTCTCTGCGGATATGGTAGGGTGGAAGAATGTTGGCTTGGGCCAATGTGAGAGATTGATGCCGGTTGATATTTGACCACCCCCCTAATTAATGAGGTTTTCCAGGTTTCCCTCATTCCTGCACTGAATAGTGGTTAGGGCCTACCAACGTAAGTCGTTCCTGGGCGCAAATGCGGCCTGCTTAATAATAATATGCCGCCCCCTCTCCCGCACAAGTCTCCGACTTCTGGGCTAATCCCTGTGATTAGAATGAGGGGTAGAGATATTATTATTATTATTATTATTATTTTCTTGAAATTTTTGTTATGTAACACCATCATTTTTCATGTTGTATGTATGTAGAATGACACGCTCTTTCAAATGGCATGGTCAAAATTGGGGGCTGCTATTTAAAAAAAATTGTCGATGACGTCATATCTCGAACAACGATGACGTCACAAATGTGGGTCGTATGTCAAAAAGTGCCTTTTATAGAAACAAAATCGACGTGCCAGGGGATTTTATCAAAAACTTCTCATAATGAATTTTTTCATTACTTTTGGAAAGCACTGTATAATAATTTCAATGTATCAAAATTCGCAAGAGCAGCGCAAAACAAAACCAATAACTTTGAAGCTTTCTCTTATGATGTCATTTATGCGATGTGCTAAGGATAACTTGCTACCAAAAATTACATCTAAATCACGAAATCTTTCATGTTTGTTCAGAATAGCATTTTCGATGGTATTTCAAACTGTAACACTTACTGATTCATGGAATAACTAACGATATTGCATTTGCTAATATTAATATGTAGTTTGTTATTATTGCACCAATTAACCATTCTGCTTAACGCATATTGTAGTTCCACACAATCATCACAATTATCAATTCTGTTATATAATTTCATATCTTCAGCATATAATAAGCAAGTAATGCCAACCTCAGTGGCAATGTCATTAATGAAAATATTGAAATAGAGGGGTTCAAGTACAGATCCCTGCGAGACACCAAATGTTGATACAAACATATTCGATTGCGGACCACGGTATTCCACAGTCTACTCTATTTAATATGTAAGATAAAAAGAGTTGTAATAATTTTGTTGAAAATCCAATGGCATTTAGCTTGGAAAATATGATACAGTGGTGGCTGGGACATATGTATTTTTACCTACCGTTAGTAAATTGTTGTCTCAATGTAGAGTTCTAATGGATCGAACATAGGTACAGGGAACATTTTAGGTAGAGTGAAGATATTCAGATGGTTAGTTAATTTTTTCCCAAGATCTCATCCGTGTGGAGACGCCGCTGGTTCGGCGGCCGCCAGGACGTGCCCGAGGTGTCGTCGTTTTCACCGGCAGCGTCTAATGACAGGGCCGACTAATTGACGCAGAAATGGGAGCTGTAATCTCCCCGCCGCACTCTCAGGTGCTCAGCTTTCAATTACTGTTTTGCCTCTCACGAACTCAATCTGTGCGCAACTACTCATTCACCCGGGGAAGACGCCCATCGCGGAGACATTCCCATTTCCTTCTGGATCCGTCAGTGACGGATACTAAAGGTTTTGGTTCTCTATTCTTGCAATTATTCGTTAGTTTTCTATTAGGTGGGTACCTGCCTTTTATTTAAATCTCGTTTTGAGTTACCTGTAAATATGTCGGTTAGTATAAAAAGAACGTTGTTTTCTATACAGTGCTTTCGAAAAGTAACGAATAAATTCTGTATTTGTGAAATTGAGAAGTTTTCGAAAAAATGCCCTGGCACGACGATTTTGTTTTTAAAGAAGGCACTTTTTGACATACGACCCACATTTGTGACGTCATCGTTGTTCGAGATATGACGTCATCGGCAAATTTTTTAAATAGCAACCCCCAATTTTGACCATGCCATTTGAAAGACCCTGTCATTCTACATACATATCATGAAAAATTATGGTGTTACATAACAAAAATTTCAAGAAAATAATGTTTGAAGATTTTAAAATTTAATTTTCACAATACTGAAAATTATAATGATTATGTAAAAAATCGACTAAATTAAATGTTCAAATTGTGCACCGTTGGCTACCTGACAGTAGCCAAGACGATTAATAAATTCTTTTTGGACATTATCAATAACTTCAGGAGGTATACGATATATCTCGTGACGAATTCTTGCTTTTAAATCTTCTAAATTAACCGGTCTAGTAACGTATACATTGCTTTTTAAGTATCCCCACAAGAAATAATCTAGGGGTGTCAAATCAGGCGATCTGGCTGGCCACTCAATCGGCTCCCTTCTCGGGTGATATATTTCGGTGAAAATTCAATTTAAAAAATAAAGGATTTATTAGTTACTTTTCGAAAGCACTGTATGTGAATGTAGGGTATCCTGCATAAGAACCGACACAGAGCCGGCACATGTAGGGATATACAAATTATTGTTGAGCTGAAAAGTTATCAGCCTCCAAACTGGGGCTCTAAATTTCGAAAAAAATATATCTATGGGACACTTTACCGTAGAAGAGAGATTTAGGCTTATTACTTGGCTTCTTTTACTATGACTTTAAATTAATTAAAGTTTTACAAGTATTACAGTGTTCATTGGTAACTTACCCCTAAAATTGTACCAACCTTTTTTTTCCATTGACCGAATTTAAAAATATACCAGTGATTGAACTGGTATTACCGTCTCCTCTGATTATTATTGATGGACAAACTGTGGTAACAGCAGTCTCTAAATCTCAGTTTATTGTGCAGTAATTAGTTGATTTATTGTTTTGATGATTAATTTAGCGTTTTTATCATTAATAAAAATTTTGTTTTTTTTCTTAACCCATTTTTAATTATGCCCCTAGTGCGCCATATGTCGTAACAATATACAGTAAATTAAAAAAAAAATTGGCAAATAAACAGATAATTGCCCGAATAAATTATTTCTTAAAAAATAAACACTGGATAAATAATTTGATCTTGGTTTATATTTAACAATTTTTGTTGGTAATTTTTTAAATACACTGAGGGAAATATATTCTAGCCATTTGTAGATGTTGACAAAAAATCTACAAAAAGATTACGTTGTTGTTATAATAAAGTAGTATTTTTGTTAAATAAACTGCTGAACTGAAAAGTTGGTTATTTTTTTATTTATTGCTGCAATTCCAACTTCTTATTATAGTAGCTTTTGAAACTTTTCACCATACCAAAAACATATTATGGCTTCTAGGCCTTCATGCTAGGATGGCTAGTTCTTTAGCGATGTCAGCAAATATTTATTTTATGTCAAATAGGTGATTTTATAGTGACTCCAATTATAAGATGTGCAACCCAAAACAAAAAATAGAAACAATAAACACAATATTAAATTAATTATTATTAAAAATAAAATCTACAAACTAGCTTAATAAAAGATAATAACAGAGCATGTTTCTAGGCTACATTCAGATTTAGTTTTAGTTTCATTTATATTTGTACAAAACAAATTAAGCTTATCCTGCAGGCGTATACAAGTGTTGCAAGTAAAATGCAATGAAGAAAATATCAAAAGATTAGTTCTAGGAATACCGAGGTGAAACATTCTGGAATATCTAGAGGCGACACGTGGCAGAGAAAAGAGGTTTTTCAATTGATACTCTGCGTGATTGAAAACTGTCAATAGAAAATCTAATAAGTGAGGCATCCTGAGGAATACCGGAATAAGGATAAGATTGCCTAATTTGATAAAATATATATTTTCAGAAGCGTCTTTGTATATTTTCTAAAGAATTGCTATAAGATACATAACCAGGATTCCATATAAGAGATGTGTATTCAAGTTTGTATCTTTCGAAGGCATTAAAAATATAAAGAGCATGTATATATTTGTAAGACATTATATTCCATTGTTTAAATTTAGAGGGATATTGTTACCACCATTGTAAGTAATATTTTAGTGGATATATGGGACAAAAGATTTTAGCATCATCGGCATAGAATAGTATGTCAACATCTAACTTTTCATTTATATCGTTTATAAATAATGAAAATAAGAGGGGGCCTAGAATAGAGCCCTGGGGTACTCTACAAACAGCTTGTATACCAGCAATTCATCATCAACATCATCAACAATTTGTGGAACTCCACGGAATTCCAAAAATTGTCTTCTATTACTTAAAGAACTTTTGAAGAAAGTCAAAAATTACGGTGAAAATCAGTATTTTGAAGTTTGCTAAGAAAAATATCGTGATGCAGCCTTTCAAAAGCTGTCGAGAAGTCAATGTAGAGAACATCGATCTGCACATTGATATCTAGGTGTTCTGAAAGAAATTGTGTTATGCTGAATAAATTGGATACCGTAGATATCTCTTGTATAAAATCATATTGGTTTGTTATTGTCTGACTCTCAATATATGTTGGTAATATATAATGTAAAACTGATTCAAATACTCTAGAAAAATTAGTAGTTATAATAACCGGCACTTTCGTTTTTTGTAAATAGCATAGATACGATATATTTTCCATAAATTATGAAATATGTGTGTACGTAGGGACAGATTAAAAATTGTAGCAAGAACTACTGTAAGAATGGTAGCATTGCCTCTTATAACAAATGCAGGTCCTTTAGTAACCTTTGATTTAAATCGTTTTACTGAAGAAACACTCTAATAAGTACGCGGTGTAGAACTAGTAACTACATCTATCGGCCGTTCGCTACTCCATGCCGGACTGAAAATGTCTCAGAGTAGTTGTTTCCTGGAATTCCGTGTTTGCAACTCTAATAATAATAATAATAATAATAATAATAATAATAATAATAATAATAATAATAATAATAATAATAATAATAATAATAATAATAATAATAATAATAATAATAATAATAATAATAATAATAATAATAATAATAATAATAATAATAATAATAATAATAATAATAATAATAATAATAATAATAATAATAATAATAATAATAATAATAATAATAATAATAATAATAATAATAATAATAATAATAATAATAATAATAATAATAATAATAATAATAATAATAATAATAATAATAATAATAATAATAATAATAATAATAATAATAATAATAATAATAATAATAATAATAATAATAATAATAATAATAATAATAATAATAATAATAATAATAATAATAATAATAATAATAATAATAATAATAATAATAATAATAATAATAATAATAATAATAATAATAATAATAATAATAATAATAATAATAATAATAATAATAATAATAATAATAATAATAATAATAATAATAATAATAATAATAATAATAATAATAATAATAATAATAATAATAATAATAATAATAATAATAATAATAATAATAATAATAATAATAATAATAATAATAATAATAATAATAATAATAATAATAATAATAATAATAATAATAATAATAATAATAATAATAATAATAATAATAATAATAATAATAATAATAATAATAATAATAATAATAATAATAATAATAATAATAATAATAATAATAATAATAATAATAATAATAATAATAATAATAATAATAATAATAATAATAATAATAATAATAATAATAATAATAATAATAATAATAATAATAATAATAATAATAATAATAATAATAATAATAATAATAATAATAATAATAATAATAATAATAATAATAATAATAATAATAATAATAATAATAATAATAATAATAATAATAATAATAATAATAATAATAATAATAATAATAATAATAATGATGCATCTCCATCGGAGTTTGCATCCAAGATCGTCCGTTCCGCGGCTATACTTCCCAAGAAATCGGGGAGGCCGTGGACTCTTGAGTTTGGAGTGTCTCCAGGGCAGAGTGGTTTTGGAGGAGGCCTGCAAAGTCATCAGGAGCTCGGATCCCCTTCTCTGCATGGTCCAAGACCATGAAGCAGCAGGGATAGGAGCGTTTGTGTATAAGGCAGCGAGAAGAGCAGCCGATGAACTTGGTCTCGTGTTCGATACTGAGCGGGAAAATCCAGACTCTGTCACCGAGTCGGATCCTGCTCAGTTAAAAGCCCTAATTAAAGCTGCGGAAACGCGTCATCTTCTGCAGCTACATAAGGATAAGCCAATGCATGGTCTCTTCTACCGTCATCTAGAGGGGCTTGGCTTATCTGAAAGGCTGACCTTTGCTTTTTTGAGGTCAGCGGGCTGAACTCTGAGACCGAGGGATTCATAATGGCTTGCCAAGATGGTGTAATTAACACACTCGTCTATCGTAGTCGTGTCTTGGGTATCGAGGTTCCTGATACCAGCTGCAGGGCCTGCCGCCAAGCGCCGGAGACGCTTATGCATCTCCTGTCTGCCTGTCCGGTATATGCGGCCACAGCGTATATCCAAAGACACGATTCAGCCTTACGGGTGTTGTATTATCATTTACGACACTCGTATGAGATAGACGAGACGCCAGTGCTGCCTTATGCTCCGGGGGATATAGAATCCGTAGTGGGGAATGAGAAGTGCCGAATTTATTGGAACTATTCATTCCCCACCCTCAGGCAAATCCAAGCCAATAAGCCTGATGTAGTCCTCCTCGACCACCAGCTTAGGACGATGTTTGTGATTGAGTTCTCGGCTCCCGCAGAGAACAACATCGTCCTAAAAGAGGAGGAAAAACGGAGGAAGTATCGAGATCTTCTCTCCGAGCTCCGCAGGCTGTATCCAGACCACTCTGTTAAGATTGTGGTGCTAATTATAGGCGTCCTGGGTGGAATGAGACATACGTTGCTTTCTGAGTTAAAGATCATACCGGCTTGTCGAAATTCGGCAGAGATCTTAGCCGGCAGAATGCAGAAGGCAATCGTCCTTGGTTCGCTACGTCTGCTCAGAACACACGATTTACGGGCGCAATGATTACTGACTCCACGGAGTGGAGAGTGGTCATTGCTTGACTCTCCAGAACATCTCCGAGTGTGTCGGAGCCTCGGAAGGTGTTTACTGGAAAAAAAAAAAAAAAAAAAAAAAAAAAATAATAATAATAATAATAATAATAATAATAATAATAATAATAATAATAATAATAATAATAATAATAATAATAATAATAATAATAATAATAATAATAATAATAATAATAATAATAATAATAATAATAATAATAATAATAATAATAATAATAATAATAATAATAATAATAATAATAATAATAATAATAATAATAATAATAATAATAATAATAATAATAATAATAATAATAATAATAATAATAATATCTCTACCCCTCATTCTAATCACAGGGATTAGCCCAGAAGTCGGAGACTTGTGCGGGAGAGGGGGCGGCATATTATTATTAAGCAGACCGCATCTGCACCCAGGAACGACTTACGTTGCTAGGCCTTAACCACTATTCAGTGCAGGAATGAGAGAAACCTGGAAAACCTCATTAATTAGGGGGGTAGCCAAATATCAACCGGTATCAATCTCTCACATTGACCCAAGCTAACATTCTTCCATCCTACCACACCCGCAGAGAAGGTGCTAATCCTCTCCACGAATATAGCTTATATACGGCCTACCGGCAGCTGGGCGCGAACCAACTCCGATCTAGTCACCTCGATTCAAGTATTGACGCCTTAAACCGCGCGACCACTGACCGACCCATATAATCATCATAATGATGATACATATTATCATAATAAAACATGATTTGCAGTTGATTTTCCTCAGTGTGTCAAATTAAATTACTTGGTCCCAAAACCAATCTGATTACGTGCCTCTCAGACATTGTTGAAGGTATTTGTACCACCGCCAGATAGAGTAGCAGATGTTGCGTTAGAAATAATCTGTGAATTCAACAGAGACGTTATTTGCGGCAACGAGGTATATGTTACCGACTGACAGACAATCTAATTTTCCAAACAGACACGCGCCCTCGCTGCAAAACATGTGTACAATACACGTAAACAGCGTATCTGTAATGAAACGTTTTATTAGTTTATTTCAAAATGCCTCACTTTGATGATTTATAATTAGCGCATTGACAAATGCCGGCTTTTGATGTTTTTATATTTGTTTGCGAGAGAATATTAATGTCTTTATTATAGGAGCCACACTAATTGCATAGATGCAGGCAGTCTTAAAATAGTTTCATAGGGAACTAGGTGGGAATAGTTTTGTATACAAGCTTGCCCGTACGCAGATACAGTTGAAATGAAAGAAAAAGTTGCTTTGAGAATTGTTCATGTTTGATTAATGGATGACTAATTAAATTAAATTAGTAGGTACCTCCACATTCTGTAGTAATATATTTTTATAATAGAATTCTTAATTTCACAAATGTGTCCAAATTTGGAATACTGTAAATACTAATACTAATTTCGGCTAAATGGAAAAAATTACAATTTCTAGTAGACAAGACGGCCGAGTAACTTTAACTGTTTGCTATAGGTTTTCCAGGTGTAATTTAATGCTGGTCGGAGCATTAACCCAAAGTTGTTTCCTGGAATTCTGTATTTGCAACGTTTCTACTGTGATGTAGAACGTTTTATGCATATGGTTTATTATACTGGCATGGAGTAGGTAATTCATCCCGTAACTCATGGTGTTTAGTGTAGGGTTAGACAAACTTAAAACAGCTAAAATTATTCGTCGATTACCTTACCTATGGCATACTGATGAGAGCTAATAAGCTCGGAACCGATATATGTCTGGTCGGCTACTGACGAGTAAGTTTAGCTGTTTGCTATAGGTTTTTTAAGTGTAATTCAATGCTGGTCGGGGCGTTAGTCCACAGAGTAATTGTTTCCTGGAATTGCGTGTTTGCAATAATAATTCCATTTAATAAAAAAGATGAAATTACTATCATTGATATCACCGAGCTAACAGGGCTTTCACCCAAACCACTTAACAAATACAGTGATATATACAGGGTGTTTCAAAACAAAGGGGAAACATGTTGGGGGGGCGATTCCTTGTTGAAAATAAAAGGTAGTTTGTTATATAAATGTTGGGTCATAAGTCAACCATTAGGGAGATATCACGTTGCAAATATGGCGGAAAAATGAGTGTTTTTATTGTTTTTCTCGGAAACGAAAAGCGTGGAAATGGTAACATTTTGTGGAAGTGTTACCATCATCGAAAGACACTTGTGACATATTTTTTCATTTTTTGAAAAAAATTGGAAAGGGTTGAAATAAACTACAGTTTTTTTTAACTATACCTTCAAAAAACTTCCTTAACGACGTAGAAAAAAATAAATTAGGTTAAGCCGATTCACTTAGAAACTTTTTTCTCTATTAAACTTTTTTGATAAAATTAACTGTTTCCACATTAAAAAATAAAATGTAAAGTATTGCACGTCAGGAAGAGGCAGTTTTACTACACCCTTTATTAGGAAAAACTAGTTGACTGCTGTCAATTACCAGATATTTCCATTGTTGCTTTGACAGATACCAACATTAGATACCTTACATACTGACAATAATAAAAAATGCCATATTATAATCCAAAATTATAATTAATTAAGTAGGTACTTTTCTACGGAAAAAATGCCATTTGCGAAAGACTGGACCACCACACCTATACGTTTTTTAGGTTGGTAATTCCGAATCCGGTGTCCATTTAGCAAAGTCTCAATTTCAAAGTCATTTGAAGGTCAACTTTTACCTACGTATTCTGAAAGACCGACAATTTCACGTTTGAATACACGATTGAGGTATTTTATTTTCTAAGGTCATTTTCAAGATCATTGAAATCATCTAATTTTACTTTTAATTTTTTCATGTTGTGTTCAATATAGCAACATATCGGGGATATGACCTTTATAAAGGCATTCATCCGAGAACAAAATTTGTCGTTTTTGGATGTGACCTTAAAGGTCATATTCAATGACATTCAAAGTCAACTCTTGTTTTTTAGTGGCAATACAATTTCTGATTCCGTACTCTGAACAAACATCTTTTTCACTCATTTTTTTTGTTATAATGAACAGTTTATCACAAAAGCGATCTGACGAATGCTTTCCTATTACGTTCGACAATTTTTTTCTCCTCTTCAAGTTCCAGCAGAAATCTGCAATCATATCAACGTTCCATCTTCCTTAGTGTCGTCTTTCCCTTTATTTGATGCTTGATATCATCTCTTTTCTTGTTGTTCGCTATAAGCCCACTCAGGAAATTTGCTACAGTTCCTTTAAAACTATCCCATGCAACTTTTTCTGTATCATTTATGTGCTCTACAAAACTATTATCTCTAAGCATTTTTCGAATTTGTGGTCTATCGAATACACCTTCTTTAGTTTTGCTTGTGATAGTTTTAAAAACTGTTGAGTACTGGTAACATTCATCTTCTTTCTTGAGAGCTTTAACAAACTGTTTCATTAGGCCTAGTTTGACATTATGTTAATCGAATTCACTTCAAACGAACTGCATTGAGTCATTGAGTAATTACGAAGTTATTTATTATTCAATGATTGAGTCCGTACCTTCCTTTCATATTTCGACTATCCCACAAACATAAGAAACGGAATCAGAAATTGTTAAAAAGTGTTATTGTTTATAATGAAATGTTTAGATATCTTAACTTTTATTAATGTATTATTGTGTGTAATTTAAATTTTATTATGTGTAATTTGATTATTGTTTTAATTTGTATTACTTTTAACAGAGTACAGAGGAACCCAACACAAGGATTTATCTCTTTGGAGTTTACGTATTTATTTACAATGATTATTTTATATTATCTTATTATCTTGTTACAACTTCATCTGTATTATTAATATATATTATAAATATTATTATTATTATTTTTTATTTTTTTCCAGTAAACACCTTCCGAAGCTCCGACACATTCGGAGATGTTCTCGAGAGTCAAGCAATGACCACTCTCACTCCGTGGAGTCAGTAATCATTGCGCCCGTAAATCGTGTGTTCTGAGCAGACGTAGCGAACCAAGGACGATTGCCTTCTGCATTCTGCCGGCTAAGATCTCTGCCGAATTTCGACAAGCCGGTATGATCTTTAAGTCAGAAAGCAACGTATGTCTCATTCCACCCAGGACGCCTATAATTAGCACCACAATCTTAACAGAGTGGTCTGGATACAGCCTGCGGAGCTCGGAGAGAAGATCTCGATACTTCCTCCGTTTTTCCTCCTCTTTAGGACGATGTTGTTCTCTGCGGGAGCCGAGAACTCAATCACAAACATCGTCCTAAGCTGGTGGTCGAGGAGAACTACATCAGGCTTATTGGCTTGGATTTGCCTGAGGGTGGGGAATGAATAGTTCCAATAAATTCGGCACTTCTCATTCCCCACTACGGATTCTATATCCCCCGGAGCAGCACTGGCGTCTCGTCTATCTCATACGAGTGTTGTAAATGATAATACAACACCCGTAAGGCTGAATCGTGTCTTTGGATATACGCTGTGGCCGCATATACCGGACAGGCAGACAGGAGATGCATAAGCGTCTCCGGCGCTTGGCGGCAGGCCCTGCAGCTGGTATCAAGAACCTCGATACCCAAGACACGACTACGATAGATAGATAGGTGTTCATTACACCATCTTGGCAAGCCATTATGGATCCTCGGTCTCAGAGTTCAGCCCCGCTGACCTCAAAAATCAAAGATCAGCCTTTCAGATAAGCCAAGCCTCTAGGTGACGGTAGAAGAGACCATGCATTGGCTTATCTTATGTAGCTGCAGAAGATGACGCGTTTCTGCAGCTTTAATTAGGGCTTTTAACTGATCAGGATCCGACTCGGTGACAGAGTCTGGATTTTACCGCTCAGTATCGAAAACGAGACCAAGTTCATCGGCTGCTCTTCTCGCTGCCGTATAAACAAACGCTCCTATTCCTGCTGCTTCATGGTCTTGGACCATGCAGAGAAGAGTATCCGAGCTCCTGATGACTTTACAGGCTTCCGCCAAAACCACTCTGCCCTGGAGACACTCCAAACTCAATAGTCCAAGGCCTACCAGATTACTTGGGAAGTATAGCCGCGGAACGGACGATCTTGGATGCAAACTCCGGTGGATATGCATCATTTTGCGGGTCCCTACATCGAGTTGCCTCAACTCTTCTTGTGTCCATTTCACTACTCCAAAGAGTCGAGGAGGATCGGAATGGCAAGCATATTTGCGGTCACCTTGTTCTTACCCGACAGCCCCGAAGAACAAAATGTCGAAGGCGGTACCGACACCTGCCGCGGAGAGCGTTTTCCACCATATCCAGCTTTTGAGTCCGCTGTGGGACACCCAAATAGGTGTACGACTCTCCGGCATCTAAATAGTGAAAGATGCTTCCGTCTATGAGCTGGGCGTCCTCTCCGTATGGACCGCATCGTCCTCTCTGAGATAAACCAGTGCACATTTGTTCAGCCCAAACTCCATCCCAACCGCCTGCGTGTACTCCTGTACCACTCTGAGGGACTGATTTAAATCCTTCTCTCCGGAGGCGTATAGTTTAAGGTCATCCATATAGAACAAATGGGTGACCTTATGCCTCCGGTCTCCTGGGGTACCGCAGTTGTATTGTATTTTTATTATTATTATTATTATTATTATTATTATTATTATTATTATTATTATTATTATTATTATTATTATTATTATTATTATTATTATTATTTTTTTCCAGTAAACACCTTTCCGAAGCTCCGACACATTCGGAGATGTTCTGAGAGTCAAGCAATGACCACTCTCATTCCGTGGAGTCAGTAATCATTGCGCCCGTAAATCGTGTGTTCTGAGCAGACGTAGCGTATATGTCATTTCCCCGATATCTTACCAAACTGATGAATACCAACATAAAAAGTTCAAAAGGAGAATTAGACCTTTAAATGACCGTGAAAATTACGAAAAAATAATTCAATTGTGTATTTCTTCGTGAAATTTCTCGGTCTTTCTTTCTTCTGAATCCGCTTACAGAAATTTCATAATCATTAAAAAATAAAAGTCGGTCTTCAAATGCCATTGAAAATGAGCTAACTTCGTCAAACAAACACCAGTTTCGGATTCAGCAATCTCGAAATCGTATAGGAGTGGTGGTATAGTATTTCACATATGGCACTTTTTTTCCCGTGAGGCTCTGTAATTAATGTACACACTGTCTATTTTGGACATTTTATAACCTATATGGTGATTCTGAATAAAACATTGCTACTTATAATACCATATAAATTGCAAAAGTATACTTATACTTTGCGATGTCACATTTTTATTGACATACGCGTATGTATAACTTAGTTTATTTGGACTTTGGTGCTTGGTGCTAGTTTTTCTTTGTTCTCATCACAATGCCATAAAAAGAGCTAAATAATAGATCTTTTTTTAGTTTAGTTGCAGACGGTTGATACAACTTTCGCAAGCTATATAAGCAGATAATTATCGAGACTCGGATAAAGAAATAATTAACGTATTATATATAGTTAATAGTAGCGTACGAGAGGATACAGCAGATGCACTATGAAATATATATAAAATATAAAATTAGCATTTCATTTTTCAAGTCTTGGAAATGCTCCGTGGGTCCAGCGGTGTAATTATCATCGACATTCATACAAAAGCGAAGACAACAAATTACAGGCTACACCATCAGAAACAAAAGGGCTCTAAGTAATTTCGCGGCCTTTATGAATACAAAATACTTATCATTACCGTTCGAATTAAGTAATGGCGGGTAATAAGCATTATACAGAAGCCCGATCCCAAGGCTGACTCGGCGCGGAACAAATTCGTTAAAATGCAACAGCCAGAATGGCAGTCTGTTATTTAAAAAACGTGAATTTACCTTGTCCGCGCAAACTCAACAGAAAAACACGATGATTAAAGTGAAATTCATGTAATTAATCTAAATTATTACAAAGCGTTTCCCGTTGCCCAGACGAATGTATGCATTCTGCATTATCTTTTTTTTATAAATGGAACTGAAATTGAAGGCTATTAAGAGCCCCAATACCACTATCTGCTTCCTGAAATTAAAAATAATGCTACGTTTCGGCGGTGGCTCCGATAAAACGAGGCCATTGTTACAAAACTGAATTCAATTATAAATCTCGAACGACTGGGGTGCGATTGCTTCCATTTTTCAGCGGAATATCGGAACTTCGCCATGAAATGCTGAAGTCAAACGCCAGTGTTATTTAAAAGAATGTTATATTAGTTTCAATGAAAAACACAAGTATATCTATACGGTCTGTTCAGTTGAACATAATCAGGATTCATTGTCGCATACACTGATGACAATTATTTGCAATATTACACTTTGAATTATTATATATTTATTACTTAGGTCAATAGTGCCAAATAACACAGAATCTAATGTTACAACTCTAATATGAAAATTTCCATTTATTTTGTATTATTGCTAAGCACCAATAAATACATAAAAACAGTGCCACACGTTTACCGCCACGATATAAAACAGCTGTTCGATGTGGTTCAGCATAATATTTTGTATGCTTACTCGGGAAACGTCTTTGACGCTGCCGCACGATAATATGCACTTGTCACATTCCCATAAATCAGCACCTTATTCCTCATCTAGGCATTTGAATATGACATGTTTGTATATACACAAAAAATACGGGAAAAATTAAATTTTCGAAAAACAAGTACTGAAAAATTATTTCAAACTAATCAGTACCGTAACCGTATACCTACGTTATTTAACATCTTCTACAGACGACATCTGACGACATCTGTAGGCCACTAATGCAAGGTGCACTTCACGCCGATAAATGTTTAAACTTCTTGTGTAGTTTTTTTTTATATATTTTCAAGTATTAACAATATTGTGTGAAACTAACTACTCTGTGGGCGAAAGCCCCAACCAGCGTTGAATTACACCCACAATATCTACCGATATATTCTTTATTATTAACTTTTGTAACATTTTTTACTGTTTTAGAAAGGGAAAGGGAAAATTCTTGTGTAGTTGTATAATTAAATTCTGTTAATACTAATAATAGCAACGATATTGACAGTAATCGACGATGTTTGCATAAAATAATTAGTAATATTTTAAACTATAACATCCAAAGATGTTTACAGTGTTCTGTAAAAATGACCCTTAGATTATAATTACCATCGTTAATGTTCTGCATAGTTTGGAGCATGAGAGTATGCAACTAGCAATGCAGTATTCATAACCTAGAACTTAACTGTTACTTTAAATCAGCTAAGCGACTAATTTTAAACGTGTTACAGTAATTAAATAAAGTATTTTATGCCGGATATGTTAGTGGATAATTATGATGAATCTGCAAGGAGTGAAAATGTAGTTTTGGCAGTGTGCAACGAAAGAACGAAGAACGAATACAAAATACTGCAGCTAACCGGATTAGCTGTTATCTATCAGGTACTTAGACATTATTATTATTAATAAAAATGTTTATTTTCGTCGTTTTTACACTTGACAATGTTGAAAAAAAAAACGACCGCATGGTAATTGACATATCTAGCCATGTCGAACGATAATTAATTGTCATAGGCGCCGACTTTGCGTAGGAAAAGAGTATATTGCCCCAATTTTTAAACATCGAGCTAGAATTCCGAAATAAATTTTTTATTGTCTTTCTGGAATAATCAGCAACTGCTGTAAATGTTCAGGTGTTAGGCCGTGGCGTTTGTCGCTAATAATCCATTTCGGTTTCGAAAACGTGTGTTCAACGTCCACAGAGGCCACTGGGCATATTCAAAGTATATAAAATTTTTCATGGATGGCACAATTAGGGTGAGTTCAAAAAAGTCTACTTCTTGGCCATTAAAATGATCTACTGTACGGAATAAAGTCAAGAAACTTGTTCTGCAAAACGGTATCAATTTTGTAATGTTTCGAATAGTCTTCCGCCACTATATATTTATATCGTTTAGTAAATACATTTCCTATTGACTTGTTCATTATATGATGAATAATAATTTTATCGTTTTTGACTCTGGTTTTGTCTCACTAGCCCTGAAGAAGATTTAACATAAATCGAAACGTTGGCTTAGTTAGAAAATCTAGACCATCAACTATATTGTCCTGTGCTCCGCTTATTCCTTCCTAAGTATATTTAAATATTAAGGTTGTCGCCAAATCTGGACCTAAGATCTGAGAACGAAGTGCGGGTTTTAATAATCACCTTGGGTTATACTAACTTTGCTGTGTAATATTCATATAAGAATTATACAGGGTATTTCATTGAAAAATATACAAAATTTAACAGTGAATACAAGGTGATAATGATAATGATAATGATAATGATAATGATACTGATAATGATAATGATAATGATAATGATAATGATAATGATAATGATAATGATAATGATAATGATAATGATAATGATAATGATAATGATAATGATAATGATAATGATAATGATAATGATAATGATAATGATAATGATAATGATAATGATAATGATAATGATAATGATAATGATAATGATAATGATAATGATAATGATAATGATAATGATAATGATAATGATAATGATAATGATAATGATAATAATAATGATAATGATAATGATAATGATAATGGTAATGATACAGATTATATTAGCCAAACTTCTTTAATGGTCGATTCCTTTCAGTTTGAAACTTTCAAGTGCATATAACCTTAATGACACTGTTTTTTGTATATCCGGACTTTTATAATCAGTTACAAAACAAAGTCATATAAGATTGAGACTAATGTAACGTTAGATAATGTTTTTAAAACGATAGTTTATTCCAGATCGACCGATGTAAACTCGTTGCGCCCAATTACTGTCTAATTTATTTTCTGTGGGAAAAGCCTCACAGTTTCTAAAAATGATAATCAATCAAGGACATACTCAGACTTAATGGTACACTAAATACACCCTCCTTAATCCGCCATCGCAAAAACGAAGGACGAACCGAGCATCTCGGAAACTTTGTAATAATATTCCCGCGATATATCCGGCCGATTACGGCGTCTCCATCCCGTCCAATAAAAGGGGGAGACCGGCATATTACACTAGCTCTGCGAATTGATGAACAAATTCCTATTAAATCTGCGGCGAGCTCCTTTTTATATTGAATAACTTTTAAAGCGATTTAAGAGAGCGCTTCGCCATCTGGGCCGGATTAAGTTTACGGCCTGGACGGCTCGCGATATTGTGCCATATTGACCCCGCGTCGTCTTCTGCGCCCCTTCGGAGGGTGGCTGCGCCCCTGCGTCACATTTTTGTAACGAGCCCGGAAAGCCGCGATTAATTTGTTTGCTCGGGGTTAATTTCAGGACAATTAGTGAGGAAACACCCCCTTCGTAGTTCTTTTACTTCCAATGGATGTGCAGTGGTTTTGATAAATGTATACGCAGCAAGGAGTCGTGTAATTGAATGATTAAAAAATAATGATCTTTGTTGAATTTTATGAAAGAAATGTAAATTTTTATTTATATATACTAGTGACATTAGAAGTGTTAATCCCAGAAGAAAGAATTTCTTGAACTGAATTTTTTGGCAATATGGCATACTAGTGAAACGATGACATTTGCAAGAAACTTTATTGCCATGTAACCTAAAAAATTAATAATGTGTTTGGCGACCCCGTAGCTGAGTAGTGAGTACACTCCTATACTCGTCTAGGCATCGACAAAATTAGATCGTCGATGTCTGCTAGTGGCATCTCGTTCCATGCAAGTTGAACTTCATGGATCAACTGTGCCAGAGTCTGTGTCTGTGGAGGATGGTGCAAAGTGGTCAGTTTCCTCCCCTCATATCCCACACATGTTTGATACGGTTTAAATCAGGCGAACGGGGTGGTCAAGGTAAAACATTATTGCCAGCTTCTTGGAGAAAGTCCATGGTTCGACGAGCAATATGGGGACGTGTATTGTTTTGCTGAAAAAGAACGTTTCGTCGGCCATTTAGATAAAGGAGTAAAGTAGTTTGTAGGGCATCAGCAACATAACGTGCAACTGTCATACTGCCTCGAATAAACAAAAGTGGTGATCGACCACCGTAGGCAATAGCCCCCAAACCACGACTCCAACAGTTCTGTGCACATGCCTTTTAACAGCAAACTCAACATCACGACGTTCTCCATGGGGGCGCCCTACTCTTTTACGGCCATCATGCATACCTAGACAGAATCGCGATTCGTCGCTGAATACGACTTTATGCCATTCTGCCACCCAATCTTGACGTTTTCTGTACCAGTTGCAATGTTGATGATGGTGGTCCGCAGCCAAAGGATGCACTAACCGCGGATGGTACGAAAAAAGTCCAAAGGCTCTAATGCGGCGATATAGTGTACGCATCATAACTGCTCTTCCTTCTTCTCCAAACCATTTATCAGCAATTTGACGTGTAGTAGCAAAACGGTCTCGTAGAGCTAGTTGACTGAAACGCCTATCTTGACGCTCTGGGATACGCCTCGGTTGACTACTTGCAATACCGTCATGGCAGTAAAATTCACACGGCGGCCAATTTTGAACAGAACAAACCAGCATCTCGATAGGCAACAATTCTAACCCTGTCAAAATCACTAACATAGTGAAAATTTTATTGTCTTCAAACTCGAGGCATTTTGTTACCCTCAACGTAAACAGACGGACGCGGAATAACTAAAATTTTCTGTACTGACCCGTTCTCATAAATAGCTTTCTTCACAGAAAATAAGAGATAAAATTCAGTTATTGTAAAAACTATTAAATATAAAATGTGGATATTGGTATCATGGCATGCTTTGATTATAGCCATTCTGTTGAAAAAAAAATGCAGTTCCAGAAATTCTTACTTCTGGGTCTAACACTTCTAATGTCACTGAGTATAAGTGTAACACTGCGTAACGTGTAAATAATTTATTTATTTATTTAACTCGTCACCATTACAGATGCAGATAGTACATATGGCAGGTCAATTTTGGGAAACATGCATAATGAATAATAGAACTAACATACTAACAAAATATATAGCAAAAGCACAAGAAATGTGAAATATTATCTACTAACATAATAAACATTACAAAAGAGTGTGGGCTCCGTAATTAGAAAGTATGACACAATCATTTAGCGCTATTTTCTAATTTTAAATACGTTTTACTTCATATTTAAATTTATTGCATGATGCTGAGTGTTTTATATTATTTGGTAGCATGGTAAATAAAGCAACGCAGAGTGTTCAAAATGTGCCGTATTATGCTTAGGTAGGTACGCTTAATAACATGTCTCCATGTCTAGTGTTGTATTGGTGATAAGATGAACATGATCTTAACAGATGTTCATTTTTTTAAGCAAAAATAGTACATTTCAGTATATATACTTAAGGTAATGTCAAAAGTATTTTCTCTTTAAATATAAGTCTACAGTTGTCTGCAGGTAGAATTCCATACATGAATCTTAATTTTTTTGAGCAACAAATAATATACGATTTATTTTTTCCACTTCCCAACATATTGTATGATAAACATGAATACGCTAAACTAAAATATACACTTAACATAGAGTTTTCGTCAACAGAACTTTTTAGTTGTAGTAATGCATAATATGTCTTATTCTATTGTTTGAAAGCATAGTCAACGTGATTATCATAAGACAATGTGGAATCAAAATATGTGCCCAGAAATTAGGTGAAATCGTAAGTGCATTATTTAAAAGAAGTTATTTGTAAGTAATCTTTGTATGCCGAAATTTATTGTCAATGTTTTATTTTTATTTAGTATAAACTTATTACGATCACACCAAGCACTAAACTCATCAAGAACTTCCATTGCCTTCTTCTGAAGTTCCTCAGGAGTGTTGACTGAAATTGTGATTGTAGTATCATTTGCAAGCATCGTTACATGGCCATTTGTAATGTAATCAGGTAGATTGTTAACATAAAGCAAAATTAACAAAGAACTTCTAAGAACTATATTCCCTAAGTAGATTCCACTAAAACAATATGCGTTCTATAGAACGAGTACGAAATAATATTACAATATTTAAATTTCGGGCGGACTAGAAAATAATAGAGGCATTTTAAAGCAGTAACGTCATTAAAATTTGATGAATTTCTAATAACAAACCCAATGTTTTATATGCAGTGTTAACCATTTGATTAATGTGGTTGGAAAAAGAAAATTTGGCATGCATATAACTACGTTGAGATTATAGTGAAACAAAATAGGTTGAGTTTAAAGAGTAAATGAGCATATCTAGCACTTGTCAATATTAATTGGCAATTGATTTTTTGAATACCATTCCTCAACTAAATCAATAGTTTCCTGTAAATTTAAGCAGTCACTTGTAGAATGTATATTTAAAAAAGTTTTAAATTGGCAAAAAACAAATGATTAGATCTCAGTGACAGAGACAAATCGTTAATAAATAAAATAAAAAGTCCAAGGTTGGATCCTTGGGGTTCACCCG
This sequence comes from Monochamus saltuarius, assembly GCA_025584915.1. Lineage (NCBI taxonomy): Eukaryota > Metazoa > Arthropoda > Insecta > Coleoptera > Cerambycidae > Monochamus > Monochamus saltuarius. Next base: position 19,388,392 of record CM046723.1, on the reverse strand, counting down.
AAGTGGCTAAGGTAGTAGTAGATTTAAAACTGTTGTATGAAACATATAATTTATATTGCGAAATATATGATCGGAAAAGTATAAGTAAACTATTACTAAAACCCAAATGGTCTAGCTTATATATTAATAATTCATCTCCAATTAATCGAATGCTTTTGAGAAGTCCGCATACACCACGTTTACTTGACCTCTATTGTCAATGTTTCTTGAAACAAATTGGGTATATTAAATCAAATTTGTTAAGGTAGAGCGTGACGCAACAAATCCATGTTTATTCGGAGAAATAAAATTTCTGACTTTGCTAAAAGAATTGTTAGCACAGCCATCTCAAATACCTTCGTAAAGTTGGATAGAATACTAATGGGTCGATAATTTTTTATATCAAATGGTTTGCCATCTTTTAGCATTGAGTAATACGAGTTATTTATTATTCAATGTTTTTAGTCGTCTATACGAGTATATAAGATAATAGTTATAAGTCATTATATATGATATTGGTGGCCGAAGGTGGCTGTATTTAATTAACTGCTCTCTATAAGTGTTTCTTTTCGAAGTCTTCTTGTAAATTCAATGTTTCAATTTGTACTTATGCATAAGGGACGTGCGTTATTGTCGATGGTTTATTGTGTGCACTCTTAAGCCGGATTAAACTGTTGTGTTTTTCAATTTTAAAGTTTATTTAATTTACGTTGGAGCTGATTGCCATATATTTGGGTCGTGTTCCTCTGCCATGTCGGGTTGTTCAAAATGCAAATTAGACAAAAACGAAGGAGTGGTTGGATGCGAAGGAACATGCAAGAAATGGTTTCATTTTTCATGTATTGGTCTTAATAATGTCGAGTTTAATATGTTAAGCAAGAGCCATAATTTGTTCTTTCTCTGTGACCTCTGCAAGAAAAAGTGTTCCATATTGGAAAATAATACTGCAAAGGAGTATACAGCTAATCTCGCACGTGTTAATGAGGGTTTTGATAAATTGTGTTCTTTCGTTGATCAAAAATTAAAGGAAAAACTAACCGAGTTTTCCGATCTCTTCAATAAATTCAAATCTGAAATTGTAGCCCAGTTTGTGAATGAAATCCAAAGCATCATACAAACTAATTTAGTGGATGCTATTGCTCCAAAAATCGATGAGCTTAAGCCAAAAATCGACCGAATATCGGAACAGGGAAATACGGAAGCCAGTTATTCCAGTATAACTAAGAAACAGCCATCCCTTGTTGTTAAGCCTAAAATTAAGCAGGATCATGCGACAACAAAATCAGACATGATAAAAACTGTAAATCCTGTCGAAACCAGCGTAAATATTACAAAAGTAAAGGGAGTGCGTGATGGTGGTCTGCTCGTTAGTTGTGGGAGCTCTGAAGATTATAATAAGTTTAAACGAATTGTGGATGACAAATTGAGTGATAGCTATACCATAAAAGAAGTTCCAGTTTTAAATCCAAGAATCAAGATAGTAGGATTATCAGAGAAGTTAGAGATGATGTCTTTATTAACTATGTAAGAACCCAAAATAAAAGTATTATTCACGAAAACAGTGTTCTTAAGGTAATATCGTATACGCAATCAAAAAAATAGCAGGGTTTATCATGCCGTGATTCAAACAGATGTAACTACGTATAATAAGTTGATAGATAACGGAAAGATATATGTTGGCTACGACTACTGCAGTGCTTTTGACGTAATTGAGTTACGTAGATGTTATAAATGTTGTGGATATCACCATTTGGCGAAGCGGTGTACATCTAGTGTTGATATTTGCCCACTGTGTGCTAAAAATCATAAACTCGAAGAATGTCCCAGACCAAAGTCTTACTCTTGCATTAACTGCCTTAATTTTAATAAAAGCAATAAAGACCCCGTTAGCGCAGACCATGCCGCTTGGGACAAAACCTGTCATGTTTATATATATAGTATGTCTTTAAAAAATTTAAAGATAACATCATATCAGCTCAATAGCAATTACCTTTTTCTGAATTGAATAGTCAGAAGTACGAATCCTCTGCCGCTCGTCAGCCTACTTTTAACTTATACTACCAAAATATTCGAGGAGCTCGCACAAAAACAACCGATTTGTTTATTAACTGTTCTGTCTCACATTATGATATCATTGCGCTCACTGAAACCTAGCTAAATGATGGCTTTTATAATGATGAATTAGTTAATACTACTCATTATGATGTTTTCCGCTCAGACCGTAATTTTGTTGAAACCAGCACTAGTAAAGGTGGAGGTGTTCTATTGGCAATTGATAGAAAATATAATGCTTGCCTGTTTGATCACAAATTGAGTTGTAATCTTTTTGATGGTTTGTTTTCTATTGATATCGTCTGTATAAAAGTTAAAATTAACAATCGCAGTTTATATATATTTGTAATCTACATACCTCAAAGTAACATCAGAAACCTATGAAACGCTTTTTCATGCTTTCGAATGCATGCATATGATTTATGATTCGGATATAATAATGGTAGGCGGCTTTAATTTACCTAATTACATTCAAAATACTTCCACTTCAGAAAATCCTTCACTTATCTCTTTGAATAATTTTATAAATTTTTATGATCTTCGTCAATGCAACGATATTTTAAACCACAACAACAGAGTGCTTGATCTAATTCTTTCTAATTTGAAGTGTTCTGTGCTCCACGCTTCTGAACTGCACTTACCTGAGAACTTGCATCATCCAGCTTTAATATCTGACTTTTTTATTCAGCGTGACGTGAGGGGAGGATGTGGAATATTTAGTTCAGATTTCAACTTCAGAATGGCGGATTTTCAGGAGATATCTTTAATTGACTGGTCTATCCTAAAGCAATTTGCTTGTGTCAACGATCTCGTTTTGAAGTTCTATGAAATTTTAAATTCGGTTTTAGCGAAGCACGTACCCAAAAAAATAGTTTCTAATAAAACATATCCGCCCTGGTTCAACAAAGATCTGATCATGTGCATAAAAGAAAATAATAAGGCCTGGCATAAATATCGCACCACCTTAAATAATGAAGATCACAATTTATTTAAGCGACTTCGGTTATCCGTAAAAATAATAGTAGGTTAGCTTATAATGCATATATTGTTAATGTCGAAAATGAAATAAAATATAATCCAAACAAATTTTGGTCATTTATCAATTCAAAAGAGTCAAAACAACATTCCTAATATCATGAAATATAATAATATTATTTTAAATGATTCCAAACAAGTTGCCGATAGTTTTGCCGACTTCTTTGCTTCTTCGTTCATAACTTCTCAAAACTATAACCCTACAGATGACATTTGCAGCAACACTAATACGCTCTCTAATATAGTCTTTTCCTCTGAAGAGGTGATTAATGCCATAAAGCAGTTAAAACCAAAAATGACCATGGGACCGGATCTCATACCGGCGTTTCTGATTAGAGACTGTGCTTCTGTTCTGTTAGAACCTTCATGTTTTGTTTAACTTAATATTATCAACACATACATTCCCCGATTGTTGGAAAATTTCTAGAATCTGTCCCGTTTACAAAAAAGATGATAAAAATGACGTCACTAATTATATGACTATTAAGATATTATGCAACTTAAGTAAAGTTTTTTAAATTGCTTTATATAATGTCTTATCATTCCATTTTAAAACATCATTTTACCAGAACAGCATGGCTTTGTAGAGGGACGATCAACAGTCACTAATTTAGTATGTTTGACACAGTACATTAATGAGACCATTGATCGGGGTGGTCAAGTAGACGTCATTTACACAGACTTCTCGAAGGCATTTGACCGTCTTGACCACGGGTTACTATTATGTAAATTAAATACTGCTGGGGTGTCTTCCTCATTGATGAGACTTGTGACCTCGTATCTTACTGGTAGAACGCACTTTCTTCAAATTTCAGGAGTCAAGTCCACTAAAATTTCCCAGACCTCAGGCGTTCTTCAGGGTTCTGTCCTGGAACCTTTAATGTTTACACTTTTCATTAACGACACATGGTTTCTGATTTAAATGTGCGTTATTTGTTGAACGCTGATGACCTGAAGATATTTTGTTCGGTAGATAATGAACTTGATGCTCTTAATTTGCAGCAAAATTTGGATTTAGTAAAATCTTGGTGCACTGTTAATAGACTAACTCTGAACGCCTCAAAGTGTAATTTGATGACTTTTAGTCGGCAGATGAATAAAATTTTGTATGACTATGTACTTGATGGGTTTGTCCTTCAGCGGCCTGAGCTAGTTAAAGACTTGGGAGTATATTTTGAACCCAAGCTCTCCTTTGCTAAACATACTGAAAACGTGCTGACAGCAGCTTATAAAAATATGGGTTTTATTGTTCGAAATATGATGAATTTCCAAAATTCTGATACACTGATCTTATTATTTAATACATTCGTTAGATCTAAGCTTGAGTATGCATCCTTGGTTTGGGCACCGCTCTATGCAAATAGTATAATGTCAATTTAAAAGTACAACGCCGATTTTTTAAATCAGCTGCATTTGTGCTGGATGGCCATTACTCGCCGAGAGGTGTTCCACAAGTGGCATATTATGAAAGATTTAATATGGGCAGTCTACTGAACAGGCGCAAAATGGCATCTGTGGTGTTTTTGTATAAAATTTTGAGCAATATAATAAAATGCGAGGACTTATTAGGAATGATAAGTTTCCATATCCCTATAGCAAGTACGCGGCAACAACACCTCTTACATATGAAAAATTATCGTACTAATCTATATAGAGTCTCTCCAGTTTTTCAAATGGTTAGTAGTTACACCGAAATTGAGTCACGGTTGGATCTCTGCACGACTATTAATCAGATAAAGTGTTTGTATAATGTACCTACTTGATTTTGATTTTTATGTATTGCTCTTGTTATAACATATTCAGTATTTTGACATATTTAATATTTTAAAATATTGTTGACTTGATTAGGTTTTAATATACGTTTCTTTTTGATATGTATAATTTACCTACTTGCTTTTATCTGTTGCTTTTAATGTTTGAACATATCCATCTTTTAACATACTATTTTGATACATTAGTTATTTGTTTTGTTTGTTTGTTTGTTCAAGTAGGTACAGACATGTTTGTAATTTACTTTTATTGTTCAAGTTTTATGCGCCTTTTGTTTCAGTAATTGCTTTATTTTTTGTACTATTTTGTTTCTTCCCTTATCCTGTAACTGGGCAACTTGCTCGTTGGATATTGTACTGATAAATAAATAAATAAATAAATAAAATAAATAAATAGTAAATCTCATTTATAAGATAATGAAATAAAATAAATATTCAAAGACAAATATTTAGGTTTCTATTTAAAACAGTTTTCGTTTCTTTAAGCATTTGTTTTTCTCGAATATAGGCTTTTTTGGCAGAATGTATGTAACTGTAAATTACATAAATTACACCAGTTATCTAGTGGTATGTAATATTACAGTAATTTTACAGTAATTTATTTAAGTAACAATTACCGAACAATTAAAACATAGTTTGACAAAATAATGTTCTATAGTGATACGCTGAGCGAAATATCTATTAACCATTTGTAGGAATTGATGTTTCACAGCAAAATATCTACATCGCGAAAGGTTACGTTTCTGTTAGATCAAAACAGTTTTGCTAAAAGATTCTACTAGTTAGTGGTAAAACAATATTTTTAAACTTTATAATTATTGCTGCAAATATCTTATTACAGTAGCTGCTAGAATTTTTACGAAAAAATTGCACTGGAGTTGGTAGATTTTATCTAATAATACCTAAGTCTACAGCAGTATCAGCAAATATTTTTCTTGTACTTTTCTACCAAACAAAATTGCGATATTTATTAAATAACTAACAGCTTTTTAAGAATTGTTTGCCTAAAGTCTCAGAAGTATGTAGTATAAATCGCCATTAAAATAATTTATTTCAAATAAACATACATCCCAGTGTATGATAAATACTTTACATTAGAAAGGCTACAAAAATTTTACTGAAAAAGCCTACATACTACTTAAAAACATAATGTTTATATTGTTTCGATTTATTGCTACAATCGCACTTTCATATTAGTAGCTTTTGTAATTTCTACAAACAAATGCTTCTGATTCTTGTTCGTTTTGAACTCGTAAGTTATTGGCATAATCGAGTCTCGTGTATGATACGTCACACTGTTGATTGGACATTCATTGTACCTGTTGAGCGATTTGCCTGAAAATATGTTCCTCAGCTGCTGCGATACGCCGTGGATGCTCTGAATCTCCATCTCCTCTACGATTCGGCTGAAAACGTTGCACGGGAATTGTTAAAGCAGTTTGTCTTACTTCACCATAAATTAAAACGATATTCATAAACTCCGAGTTATTATACACGTAAGTCATTTTTAACACTTAAAAAAGTAATGTAAACACTATCGTAAAAACGTTAATCTACATTCAGTATTCGGAATCGCCTGCATTCCGATGACACTAGAGACTACAGTAGCCCAGAAATATAAAGGTTGAAACTACTACAACTTCAATAATTTTTTTGCACCCCCATATAGTAATTCATTTACACAAAATTTTAAATATTTACGCGGGGATTTACGCCATTGCTAGAAAATTGTTTCTATAAAATTTACTAAATAGTGACGAGGCAAATTTGACCCTCTTTTAATATTAATTTTGTCAAAAACTTAGCTGTCTTTATTGCAGGGTCTAGACATCTATGTCCAATTTACCTTGATGTTAATGTAAGAAGTTAAAATTTCGAATTCAAATAAACGTTTCCTTTTCAAGAGTCTGACACAGGCTCCTCCGCCAATTTTTTAAAAGTACCACACATCTACTTAAAAGGTTCGCCATCCGTATCTGTAAATTTATTAGGTGACTAATCGCAGACGAAACTGCACCGGAGGAGAATCGGCAGCTTCGCCGAGGCGTGCAACAGCGACCAGGTGAGAGCCCGCAGCAGGTAATTGACCGGCAATTTTGACGCGGCGCAGCTCACGCCGGCTTGTACTTTGCCCGCCGCCCTGTAATATTGGCGACGTCTGACGCTACTCATTGCGATCGTAAATTGCGACGGAATGTCGGCAACTCCTCTCCGGATGGCTGAAGCGCGCGTGATAAAAGGCGCGTCTAAACGCCGCTACAAACTGCACTTGCTTAGCGTGTATGCCGCGTGAGAATCGCTACCGGCGCTGCAGGCAAGACCAGGGGTATTTACTGTCACCCACACAGCAAGAAATCGACTATACACGCTACTATTTTGGAAGTAGTAAAATAATGAAGTGTAAAATTTTACACGATTTATTTGTAGAAATGTTGAAAGTGTAAACATGTTTACACATTACTGTAAATAGTAAAAACACACTATCAACGATCTATGTAAATTGAATATTACACTGTAAAAAGTGCAGATAATTTCTGAAAATTAGGAACAACACACAAACTAGTTTTTTTACAGTGTTAGAAAGGTATTTTAAGCTAATATTTATGTCAAATATGCTACAATTCCTATCAATGGTTATATGTATGCTCTCTGATTCCACAGACAAAACTCTATTCAATAATTATCTTAAAAAATTAATCTACATAAATTTACTAACCTGGTCTAATGAAAACATTCTATAAATATCTAAGTTCACTTTTGAAACTGTCGGAACTCGAAAATTCAACCACAATAGATGAGATCTGACCTATTTCTACATTTTAAGGATTGCTTCTTCAGGTGGTCTCCTTTAAGTTGAGTCAAATATCTAACTATAAAAATTATTATACCAATAAATTAAAATTATTTGAAATTAAATATCGACAATGTCAAAAGTGACTTTAACCTGTCAATGAATTAAAATTTGACATGATAATTACCTACTTAATAAATACAATTTTTACTCTTTATGTAACCGTTTTTTATATATTCTTAAGTATTAACAATATTGTGTGAAACTAACTACTCTGCCGACTAAAGCCCCGACCAGCGTTGCATTACACCCACAATATCCACCCATATAGTCTTTATTATTAGCTTTTGTAACATATTTTACTACATTAAAAAGGTATTTTAAGCTAATATAAATCAAATCTCCTACAATTTCTATCAATGAAGTCATATGTATGCTCTCTGATACCAAACATCTAGGTATGCTAATGAACAATTCCACAAACAAAGCTCTATTCAATAATTATCTTAAAAAAAAATAATCTAGCTAAATTTACTAACCTGGTTTAATGAAAACATTCTATGAATATCTAAGTTCACTTTTGAAACTGTGGGAACTCGAAAATTCAACCACAATAGATGAGATCTGACCTATTTCTACATTTTAAGGATTGTTTCTTCAGGTGGTCTCCTTTAAGTTGAGTCAAATATCTAACTATAAAAATTATTATACCAATAAATTAAAATTATTTGAAATTAAATATCGACAATGTCAAAAGTGATTTTAACCTGTCAATGAATTTAAATTAAACATGATAATTACATATGATTTCATTGATAGAAATTTTAGGAGATTTGATATATATTAGCTTAAAATACCTTTGTAATACAGTAAAAAAATGTTACAAAATCTAATAATAAATACTATATGGGTAGATATTGCTTTAGTCCGCAGAGTAGTTAGCTACACACAATATTGTTAATCCTTAAAAATATATAAAAAACATAAACTGGCACTGTAAAATTACATAAAATATGAAATATTGCTAAATTAAAGAAAATTTGTTACATGAGAGTAAAATTCAAAATCTTAAATAATTCCTATAAAATGTAGGGAATTTTAGGTTTTACTTATGAACATAACTTAATTTTGGGAATACGGGAGTAGGAAATATATCCCCACTTCCTTGTTCGACTGCGTGCGTTTTCAATTACAAACAATAGACGACAGACAAGCAGTGCAAATGCAAATGACTAACACTGGTAACTCGTAGTACCTACCCTGATCTGTCGGTTTTATTTTCGCCCATTTATATTGTAAAATTTACTTATTCTGTTGCCATTTTGTTGGCAGTTCTTATAGCATTTATTTTATTCTTATGGTATAGCTCATTGGTAGGTCTGTTCTTGTGATAATTACGTGTCTGACATAAGAGTATTTTATATTGAACTGTACAAAATATTTCATTTGTAAAGTACAAAAATAAATATTTTTTAAAGAGCACAGCCATTTTAAGTTTGATGTTTTATATTCTGCCCCATATATTCACTATGTTTGTACTATATATATTTTCAATTTTGTGGGTATTATTAATTCATCCTCTTGTATTTCTTTAAGTAAAAAATAATTATTAATTAAATGGGACAAGAGAAGTTCGTCCAGACCAGGAAACTAAAAGTGATGCCTTTTAGGTATCAAAAAAGAATGTTATAAATCTAATAAATAAAATACTAACAGAATTTAAGTACCTAATCATTCATTTAATTTTTGTTCCACTTAGGTAAGATATATATTTCATGTATTAAAAATGTATATTTTAAATTCATTTTTGTTACGTATGTAAAGCACGTAATTAAATTAAAAAAAATTAAACTAGGTAATACATTTACTTCTGTACAATGTTATCTTTTAATTTGCACCTGCTATGCTTTTGATATAGTAATTACTACTTAAAATAATCAAAAAGAAAATGAAGTAAATATTAGAAATCGTCCATTGTGCAACTGCAAACTTTTCAAGATTTTTAACACCGAAAGTACTCATTGGTATTTACTTATCTGTTCACAAAGAAAAAAGTAGTAAAATTACTGAAATAATAACATTTTCAATTTTATCATATAAACTTTAAAGTAAATGGATTTTTATAAAAAAAATTACGGGGACATCTTGATACTTGCAAAATAGCATAGTGTTATTAGATTACGGATTTAAAAAACGCTTTCAAAAATTGACTCCCAATAAAAGAAGATGTAAGTAGCAGGCAAATAATTATCAATTTTGAGGAGAAGGTTACAGTTTGTAAGTATGTGCCTTTTAATGTCTACTTAAAATGAGCTTCGTTTGTTTCTCACCTTACTCTAATGAATCTATAAATTAGGCCACTCTGTATGTAACTAACTATAAAATACATAATACACTTATAGAATATAAAGCGGCACTTTTACGAGTGTTTGTATTCGTATCCGAGCTGCGTACTTTCACCGAAATTCGCACTTGGTTCCGAACACTCGTGTAATATAAATAATAATAATATCTCTACCCCTCATTCTAATCACAGGGATTAGCCCAGAAATCGGAGACTTGTGCGGGAGAGGAGGCGGCATATTATTATTAAGCAGGCCGCATTTGCGCCCAGGAACGACTTACGTTGGTAGGCCCTAACCACTATTCAGTGTGGGAATGAGGGACACCTGGAAAACCTCATTAACTAGGGGGGTAGTCAAATATCAACCGGTATCAATCTCTCACATTGACCCAAGCCAACATTCTTCGACCTTACCATACCCGCAGAGAGGGTGCCAATCCTCTTCACGAATATAGCTTATATACGGTCTACCGGCAGCTGGGCGCGAACCAACACCGATCTAGTCACCTCGATTCAAGTACTCACGCCTTAAACCGCGCGACCACTGACCAAATGCCGCTTTACTTTCTAATATCATGGACAATTTGCTATGTAGGTACAATTCGCAAACAGCAGGGCGAATACATATTATAGAGATAACTATGATCACTGACAAGTTAGCAAACAATTTTCCATTTTATTACTCTCAGTTGCAGTGAAAATATAATGATTATTATTCATTTGTTCGTATGATGTCTGAATTCTTGCCGCGAGTATAGCTAAACTTCGCGCGATGTAAATTGTATTCTAATTATAATTTGGAATGCCTAAAGCTGTTAAAAAAAATAACTTTCATCCTTTCAATCTTCCACCCTGTACAGGATAATTTACTATATTTTGACTCCCTTGTTAAATTTTCGAAAATGATAGTAGAAAAATAAATGAAATTCAAAATGTCCACTTTGCTAATTTAAATAGAACACCCTGTATATTTTGACAGAATGTTTACTGCCGACCATCCTCATACAAGGTATGTCTAACAATAAGTGAGATACTATTAAAAACCGAAATATAGGTTCTTTTGATTTTTCAGAAATATTAAGCATTGGGGTCCAAAGTTAAAGAAAACGAATTTATTGGCAAGTCTATGTTTCGTCTGTATTGTAGACTACAACCTGTCAAGGCCTGTCACATCCATGAGTAATTAGCCTCGCACGGTCTAATAAGTGAGATTTCCTATAGGTACGCAAAAACCTTAATTTTGTTTTCAGTAGTATGTTACTTATTGCTAGAGATGGAGCCAACAAATCCTATATGTTCTGTCCAAATATGTAATTATATATAACGTGTTATATTTAAACTAACGAAGTTAACATCCACTGCCATTTTGTTTGGACTTCATTTTTCATTTGATTTCTGCTATAATTTTGTCGAAAACTTTTTTTACAACTCTACAAACAAAAAAGTTAAGAGGGCTCAAAATATAGTGATTACCCTGTACATAGGTACAAATAATAAACATAGCAATAAAACAAAATATACAGAAAAGTCATGTCTGATATTCAATACAACCTACTGATACTTTGGTTTTGATTAATATTGATCAAACAACAACTCATCTATCTTCCATATTTGTATTGAGAACAGGAAATAATGAATTCGACTTTACTAGTCATGTAGTTCTCAATATCAAAATTCGTAATGTTACCCCATGTTAATAGGGTTCATCTCTATAGATATTAATTAATTTTTGTTTTTAATTTAAAATCACCCTTTCCGCAATAAATATCGGGACTGTCGATGTAAATTGAAATATTGTTAAATATTAATTAAAAAATTTGAATTTGGAATAACTTTAATCTGGGAAATTTATTGCAATTCAAACTATGTGATTTATAATTTTTGCATATTGGTGTATCCGATCTTTATGGCTCTGCCTTGGAAAAATATTTCATATATTTTCAATGTACATGATCATAGAGGTATGTAAATTTTAGCTTGTTTGTTGTGGGATCTTAAATAAGTTTTTGAATCTACTTAATTATGTTAAGAATCAAAAAGATTAGTGAGACTGAAAAAGATAATAATTAAAATCAATGGCAGCAAAACGAAAAATATCGCTTGAACATTTGAAAACGCTTAGTAAAACAGTAACAGGTGAAATGGATTGTCGTAGGTTGGTGAAATCCTTTAATTAGTTTTGTTTAAGGGTTGTTAAGAATTTGTTAGAAGATTTTGGAAAAGAGCTGTCAACTTTGATGTATTAAAAGAGGAATTGTAAAGATTTGAAGATATTTAATCGCCCCACGTTGGGCGCCAACTCGAACTGGACTCTTATGCTCTCTGACCACTAAATTAATAAAAGTTACATTGGACAAGTCAATTACACAACAGTTACAAAGAACATTAATAAACACGGAATTCCAGGAAACAACTACTCTGCGGGCTAATGCCCCGACCAGCATTGAATTACACCTGAAAAACCTATAGCAACAGCTAGAGTCATTCGTCAGACGCCCACCAGACATATACCGGTTTCGAGCTTATTAGCTCTCATCAGTATGCCATAGGTGAGGTATCCGACGAATAATCCTAGCTGCTTTCGTCTGTCTAACCCGATAGAAGGGACCATGAGTACGCGGTGTAGAACTAACTACTCTGACGAATGACTTTAGCTGTTGCTATAGGTTTTCCAGGTATAATTCAATGCTGGTAGGGGCATTAGCCCGCAGAGTAGCTTGTTTCCTGGAATTCCGTGTTTGCAAAATATCGTTTCTCGCCGATCGCGATAAAGGTCGACAGCTTTCAATGGTGTCTACTGCATGTAGAACGCTTCGTGCCTGTGACATTTTCAGTCCGGCATGGAGTAGCGAACGGCCGATAGATGTAGTTAGTTCTACACCGCGTAACAGTAATAAAGTACAAACATCGACAGATATTAGACAAACATTGTAAAATATAACAATTATGTGTATAAAATAATATTAAGGATTATTCTATGTGTAGATTTATTTATTTCATATTTTATGTCAATCGGCAATACATTCATAAGTTTAATGCCATTATTATTATTATTATTATTATTATTTTTTTCAGTAAACACCTTCCGAAGCTCCGACACATTCGGAGATGTTCTGGAGAGTCAAGCAATGACCACTCTCCACTCCGTGGAGTCAGTAATCATTGCGCCCGTAAATCGTGTGTTCTGAGCAGACGTAGCGAACCAAGGACGATTGCCTTCTGCATTCTGCCGGCTAAGATCTCTGCCGAATTTCGACAAGCCGGTATGATCTTTAAGTCAGAAAGCAACGTATGTCTCATTCCACCCAGTACGCCTATAATTAGCACCACAATCTTACCAGAGTGGTCTGGATACAGCCTGCGGAGCTCGGAGAGAAGATCTCGATATTTCCTCCGTTTTTCCTCCTCTTTAGGACGATGTTGTTCTGCGGGAGCCGATAACTCAATCACAAACATCGTCCTAAGCTGGTGGTCGAGGAGGACTACATCAGACTTATTGGCTTGAATTTGCCTGAGGGTGGGAAATTAATAGTTCCAATAAATTCGGCACTTCTCATTCCCCACTACGGATTCTATATCCCCCGGAGCATAAGGCAGTACTGGCGTCTCGTCTATCTCATATGAGTGTGGTAAATGATAATACAACACCCGTAAGGCTGAATCATGTCTTTGGATATACGTTGTGGCCGCATATACCGGACAAGCAGACAGGAGATGCATAAGCGTCTCCGGCGCTAGGCGGCAGGCCCTGCAGCTGGTATCAGGAACCTCGATACCCAAGACACGACTACGATAGACGAGTGTGTTCATTACACCATCTTGGCAAGCCATTATGAATCCCTCGGTCTCAGAGTTCAGCCCCGCTGACCTCAAAAAAGCAAAGGTCAGCCTTTCAGATAAGCCAAGCCCTCTAGATGTCGGTAGAAGAGACCATGCATTGGCTTATCCTTATGTAGCTGCAGAAGATGATGCGTTTCTGCAGCTTTAATTAGGGCTTTTAACTGAGCAGGATCCGACTCGGTGACAGAGTCTGGATTTTCCCGCTCAGTATCGAACACGAGACCAAGTTCATCGGCTGCTCTTCTCGCTGCCTTATACACAAACGCTCCTATCCCTGCTGCTTCATGGTCTTGGACCATGCAGAGAAGGGAATCCGAGCTCCTGATGACTTTACAGGCCTCCTCCAAAACCACTCTGCCCTGGAGACACTCTAAACTCAAGTGTCCATAGCCTCCCCGATTTCTTGGGAAGTATAACCACGGAACGGAAGATCTTGGATGCAAACTCCGATGGAGATGTATCATTTTTGCTGGTCTCTATATCGAGTTTCCTCAGCTCTTGTTATGTCCATTTCACTACTCCAAAAGAGTAGAAAAGGATTGGAACGGCAAGCATATTTGTGGCACTCACCTTGTTCTTACCCGACAGCTCCGAAGACCAGATCTGTCGGAGGCGGTGCCGATACGGAGACACCTCATGAGTGCCCCGCTGTGGGATACCCAAATAGGTGTACGACTCTCCGGCATCTAGATGGTGGAAGATGCTTCCGTCTATGAGCTGGGCGTCCTCTCCATATGCACCGCATTGTCCTCTCTTGAGATGAACCAGTGCACATTTGTCCAACCCGAACTCCATTCCAACTGCCTGCGTGTACTCCTGTACCACTCTGAGGGACTGATTTAAATCCCTCTCTCCGGAGGCATAGAGTTTAAGGTCATCCATATAGAACAAATGGGTGACCTTATGCCTTCGGTCTCCTGGGGTACCGCAGTTGTAACCCCGGGTACGACGAAGTACAACGGATAATGGCAGCAGTGAGATGCAAAACAAGAGGGGACTCAGGAATTTTCCTGGAACACTCCTCCTGAACAATACCGGCTCTGTCTGGACCCTTGCATTAGCCGATGTTATTATTATTATTATTATTTTTTTCCAGTAAACACCTTCCGAAGCTCCGACACATTCGGAGATGTTCTGAGAGTCAAGCAATGACCACTCTCACTCCGTGGAGTCAGTAATCATTGCGCCCGTAAATCGTGTGTTCTGAGCAGACGTAGCGAACCAAGGACGATTGCCTTCTGCATTCTGCCGGCTAAGATCTCTGCCGAATTTCGACAAGCCGGTATGATCTTTAAGTCAGAAAGCAACGTATGTCTCATTCCACCCAGGACGCCTATAATTAGCACCACAATCTTAACAGAGTGGTCTGGATACAGCCTGCGGAGCTCGGAGAGAAGATCTCGATACTTCCTCCGTTTTTCCTCCTCTTTAGGACGATGTTGTTCTCTGCGGGAGCCGAGAACTCAATCACAAACATCGTCCTAAGCTGGTGGTCGAGGAGGACTACATCAGGCTTATTGGCTTAGATTTGCCTGAGGGTGGGGAATGAATAGTTCCAATAAATTCGGCACTTCTCATTCCCCACTACGGATTCTATATCCCCCGGAGCATAAGGCAGCACTGGCGTCTCGTCTATCTCATACGAGTGTCGTAAATGATAATACAACACCCGTAAGGCTGAATCGTGTCTTTGGATATACGCTGTGGCCGCATATACCGGACAGGCAGACAGGAGATGCATAAGCGTCTCCGGCGCTTGGCGGCAGGCCCTGCAGCTGGTATCAGGAACCTCGATACCCAAGACACGACTACGATAGACGAGTGTGTTAATTACACCATCTTGGCAAGCCATTATGAATCCCTCGGTCTCAGAGTTCAGCCCCGCTGACCGCCTTTCAGATAAGCCAAGCCCCTCTAGATGACGGTAGAAGAGACCATGCATTGGCTTATCCTTATGTAGCTGCAGAAGATGACGCGTTTCTGCAGCTTTAATTAGGCTTTTAACTGAGCAGGATCCGACTCGGTGACAGAGTCTGGATTTTCCCGCTCAGTATCGAACACGAGACCAAGTTCATCGGCTGCTCTTCTCGCTGCCTTATACACAAACGCTCCTATCCCTGCTGCTTCATGGTCTTGGACCATGCAGAGAAGGGGATCCGAGCTCCTGATGACTTTGCAGGCCTCCTCCAAAACCACTCTGCCCTGGAGACACTCCAAACTCAAGAGTCCACGGCCTCTGATTTCTTGGGAAGTATAGCCGCGGAACGGACGATCTTGGATGCAAACTCCGATGGAGATGCATCATTCTTCGGGTCCCTACATCGAGTTGCCTCAGCTCTTCTTGTGTCCATTTCACTACTCCAAAGGAGTAGAGAAGGATCGGAACGGCAAGCATATTTGTGGCACTCACCTTGTTCTTACCCGACAGCTCCGAAGACCAGATCTGTCGGAGGCGGTGCCGATACCTGCCGCGGAGAGCGTTTTTCACCGTTGCCACCTCATGAGTGCCCCGCTGTGGGACACCCAAATAGGTGTACGACTCTCCGGCATCTAGATAGTGAAAGATGCTTCCGTCTATGAGCTGGGCGTCCTCTCCGTATGGACCGCATCGTCCTCTTGAGATGAACCAGTGCACATTTGTCCAGCCCGAACTCCATCCCAACCGCCTGCGTGTACTCATGTACCACTCTGAGGGACTGATTTAAATCCTCTCTCCGGAGGCGTAGAGTTTAAGGTCATCCATATAGAACAAATGGGTGACCTTATGCCTCCGGTCTCCTGGGGTACCGCAGTTGTAACCCCGGGTACGACGAAGTGCAACGGATAATGGCAGCAGTGAGATGCAAAACAAGAGGGGACTCAGGAATCTCCTGGAACACTCCTCCTGAACAAAACCGGCTCTGTCTGGACCCTTGCATTAGCCGATGTTATGGTAAAGCGGGTCCTCCAGAGCGGCATGAGTTGTTCAATACATCTCACTATGGGGTCGGCCACCGCAAGACATTGGAGCAAGTGGACTATTAGCTCATGGGATGTCATATCAAATGCCTTGCGGTAATCTATCCAGGCCATTGAGAGGTTTCGCTTGTACTGCACGGAGTCCTGCGTAATACATCTGTCGATGAGCAGGTTCTCCTTACAGCCAGCTACACCCTCTTGGACCCTCGCTGCTCGTATATCCGTTGATAAACGGGGTTCACTGCGTGGAGCACACGCGCGTACAAGATGCGAGTAAACACCTTGTAACACGCATTCAGGCAGGTTATTGGACGGTAGTTCTTTGGCTGGGACAAATCTCCGCTCTTAGGGATAAGCACGGTTCTCCCTCGACAAACCACGCCGGAATTTGCTGCTCTCCATTTAGCCAGGACGTGAATATTCTGGCCAAATGGCGGTGGACACTGGTGAATTTTTCCACCAGAAGTTGCTGATCCCATCGGGACCAGGAGCAGCGAAGTTCTTCGATCTAATAAATGATCTCCGAACTTCATCCGGGGTTATCGGTGGGCACACCTCTTGTGGCTCTCGAAGCCTTTGACAAAAGGCCTCGAAGTGTGCCAGGGCTGGAGTGTCTCTATCCAGTGGAATCCTGCGGCCATAAAGATCTCTCCAGAAGGCTTCTACCTGATCTACAGTCGGCGGATTGTCCGCAACACGCTGAGGCTGTTCAAAAAGTCGAGAAGGCCTTACACGGAACAAATTATTTTGCTCCAACCTCCTCGACCGCCTCACTAGTGACTTTTTTGCAGCCACTAGCATCCGTATCCTGTCGAGAGAATGCTGCTTGATGGTGAGCAGCACCCCCCGATTCAGGGTATGATGGACCCGCCTAAGGGAGGTAGCTATGCGTCTCACCTTAGGTGTGAAAGCCCTATTGGCTTCCACGTAGTCCATCACACATTGGATACGGGACGCGTGTTGCCTCGCCGACCGGATCTTAGCTTCCATCTTGTCAGCAGTTCAGCGGCGTCGTACACAGCGCAATTGACGCGCCAGATGTCAGCCTCTTCTGGAAGATCCTCACGGAGCGCAGTATTCACTCGGGCCAGATCTGCGGGCTTCGGGGGTTTTATAAAGGGCAACCCCGACGGGTGCTCAGGTCGTCCTGTTCTCGGGGAATGAAGCGCGGCGCCTCTTCGGGATCATTCCGTGGTTCTTCAACCACTTCATTCACCCTTAGATGAGGACGCCTCTCATAGCCTCTGCGACGAAGGTAGGATACATAATCCCGCAGATTTTGTGCGGTGAGGGCGCGGCCTTCGGGGTGCATGTCGCACCACCGAGCATACATCCGCGCCATGTATCCTCTTCGCCCGGGCTCGCTGCTTTCATAACAGACCAGAAGATCGTCCCTTAGTTCATCGGTCCACTCAAAACTTCCATTTTCATGGCCTTGGTCGTCAACGGGCAATCCATCCGGCTGGGCCCCACCACCTTGCCCATGACCCCATCCGAATGGGGTCGATTGTGGGGGCCTTCTCCTGGTATTCGGAACCGGAGGTTTCAGTGTGTCAGGTGGTTGGCCTGACACATCGACGGCCGGCACCAGAGGAAAAAGTAGCTGATCCCTCCCGGGTGCGCAGTGCTGCCGGTCCGATTTTACACCCTTTAGCTAGAGTAAGTGGTGTCGCTACTCACCAAAGGTCGTGGATGATGGATGACCCCTCCTGCTTATTATTATTATTATTATTATTATTATTATTATTATTATTATTATTATTATTATTATTATTATTATTATTATTATTATTATTATTATTATTATTCTCTTTTGTAATATTAAAACTCTATTAGTGATTGGGATAGTTTAGGATAAAGATACTTAATATTAATATAGAAATCATTTAGTAAAATTGTTGATGGATCACAGATGGCCCTGAGGGTCATGTTAATAGATTTATTTTTCAAACGAGCAGCAAAAAGTACGCGTAGATAAAAAAGGGAATACCTATATAAATTTTGAAATAGTAAAATTGAGAGAGTGTGGTCAAGCAATAAAGTGTAATAAAATAGAAAACATACAGTAACTTATAGTGAATTGTGTAATAGTCAGCGTTTCCATTTTTTTCCTTTCCTTTTCTTCCTATATGTGTCTGACTATTATTAGAGAAAATCTGAAGTCAACAATTAGGTAAGTTATTTTCATTTTAGTTTGTTTTTTGCTTATATAAACGTTACGTATAATACAGTTCACAGTTTTTTATAGTTAGCCAAAACAATTAGCATTATGACTGTTTACATTACCCCAAAGTATAACATTATAGGACAAATGACGATAGATTACGGAATAATATATGTTAAGAAGCTGGCCAGCATCAAACATTGTTATTAACTGTATTAATATGTATAGTAACCGTAGTTTATTTTTTTTACATATATTGTTAATTTGACTGCTTCAGCTCATATCACAGTCAATAAACGTTTTCAAAAACTTAATTCCATCAGAACCCTGTATTATTGTGTAATTCACTTTAGCTTAATAAAGAGCAGCGTTAAACTTTTTATCCGAAAAAATCGCTTGCATACAGTTTTTCCTGCATTTACAATTAATGAGTTTTTATTACACCATTCTGTAAATTGACATGCCAAGGAATTCAATGAATCTTGCAGTTTTTCTGGACTATTATCATGTGTTGCAAGAGCGACATCGTCGCATATAAACACATTATGTGTTAAGATATGCGGGTAAATTAAAAAAATTAGAAATATGAGAGGACCAAGTATCGAGCCTTGTGAAATTCCTAGTTCAATCTCCTGTATGGTTGATAAATTATTATTTAATTTCACATATACTTGTCTGTCCTTGAGATATGACATTAACGAAGCCAAAAAATTATCCCGAAAGCAGACTGCAGATAATTTTTCATGCATAAAATTGAGGTCCAACGAATAGAAGGCCTTTGATAGATCGAAAAATCATGCACCAACACAGTTACCTTTGTCAAGATGTTTATAAATAAATTGAGTAAATCATAGCAGGCAGTTTCAGTAGATTTATTAGGACAAATACCGTTGGCATTTAGATATTATTTTAAATTTATTTAAATATAAATACATTTTATCGTATATTACTCTCTCGATAACTTTACTTTACTTAGGACCATATTTTTAATGTTCTTCCATTTGGATCGTCCATGTCAATTACTAGTCTTATTATATGTTTAAATAATATACTTGGGGTATACACTAATTATACATTATGCTATGCCTAAGATTTATTTTATTTTAAGAAAGTACTCTTACTTCAAATACAATTTTTAGTAAATTAAACGAGCATGTATAATAGTAAAACTACACAAATTACATTTTTTTAGAGAACAAATTTTTTTACTGTTTAAGAAAGGTATTTTAAGCTAATATATATCTAATCTCCTACAATTCCTATCAGCTATTGAACAATTTTAATTTATTGGTATAATAATTCTTATAGTTAGATATCTGGCCCAACTTAAAGGAGGCCACTTGATGAAGCAATCCTAAAAATGCAGAAATAGGTCAGATCTCATCTATTGTGGTTGAATATCGAGTTTCCACTGTCAGAAGTTAGATATCTATAGAGTGTTTTCATTAAACCAGGTTAGTAAATTTAGATAGATTAATTTCTTTAGATAATTATTGAATAGAGCTTTGTCTGTGGAATTGTTCAATAGCATACCTAGATGTTTGGTATCAGAGAACATACATATGACTTCATTGATAGGAATTGTAGGAGATTTTATATATATTAGCTTAAAATACCTTTCTTAAACAGTAAAAAATGTTACAAAAGTTAATAATAAAGAATATATGGGTAGATATTGTGGGTGTAATTCAATGCTGGTTGGGGCTTTATCCCACAGAGTAGTTAGTTTCACACAATATTGTTAATACCTGAAAATATATAAAAACAAATTCTTTCTTGGGATATATAACAAAAAAGGTATTTTGATAAATTCGAGTAAAATTGAGCAATAAATAACTATGTGACGTCACGAAATTTACTATAATTAGCTTGATTATCTTCGAATAACGATTTTGTAAAAATTATGTTAATTTGTTTCAGCCTTTATTTCAATTTAAAAAAAAGGTCAAAGTGGCACTTTTCATAGCTCACCATTAGCATATTGGAAATCGTTAAATATACAGGGTCTCAAATTAGAAAAAAGTTGCGCTTTTGATGGTCATTAAGATAAACCAAACAGATTCAAGATATCTGTTGTCGTTGCTGAAATATTGTAAAAAACTGAAAATAACTATTTTAAAAAATGCCAACTACCGTTATTATTTCGTCAAAGAAAGAGTTGAAATTTGATACAGGGGAATAAGAATATACAAAAATCAATTTTCTTCGAAAGAAAATTTCTACGGCCACTAGTTTCCGTTATGCAACTTTCACCATTGTTTTTTTTTTCATAAGGGCTCTATATTAGATCTTGAAAGTAACAGATGTAGGATAAAATTACGAACACATCAATAATACTACTCTTTTATTTGATGGATAACCCATAAGATTTTAAAAATACAATAATTTAAATAAAAAATTAAATTGTTCTTGACGTAAAACAAAATTCAAAACTTAACCAAACAAAATATACAAATATTCTATAAATACATGCATAAGTATTTGCAATTGAGGTCTTCTACGTAGGTATATTTTCACGGGAATTTAAATAACTTTTAACTTTCGGACTAATCACAGGATTCAAGAAAAAACAATCAATGGGTTGGACAACTGGAATAAATTTATTGAAACTGAACCAAAATTTTTGTGGAAAAATTCTTGCAATAGGTTGATTTTTGTTTAAAAGTTTTCATATTTTAAAGTGGTTTTCTACCCTTTCTTAAGTGAAAAGTTATGTTGTGTGACCCCTTGAGGAAAAACTATATATAATTTAAAACAATAAGTTTTATTGCAAAAATGCATCATTTACATGTTGGGAATGTTTAAGTAAAATGGTAAAATTAATTTCTAACATTTTGTAAATAGTGTGGAGATATTCGTCTGACTTCACGCCTAATATATTTTTCAGTTCATCCATGTTTTTTGGTCTCTTAACACGAATGTTAGATTTGAAGTCTCCCTGTAAGAAAAAGTCGAGTGAGGTGAGATCAGGAGATTGTGGCGGCCACTCAACTGAACAACATGCAAATGGTGCACATTTTGAGTTTCTTTTACATTAAAACTTATTTTTTAAAACTATATATTTTTTAATTGTTCTTCATTTATTCTTTTGAAAATCACAGAACCAGATACTGCGCTGTAATCACCTTGAAATTATGTTTTCTAGGAGAGTCCACAAGACATAACTTTTGACGGGTGTTAGCCCCCATCTTCCGCCTTTGGGAGAAAATGCAAAACTCTAAAATGTAACAACTTTTAAACAAAAATCGACCTGTTTCAGGAATTTTGCGAAAAAATTTTTGGTTCAGGTGTATTGAAGTTATAAAAATATGTACCTTAAATGTATCTCTATGTGATACATATGCAACAGCAAATACATAGTTGTTCTCTTTTACAAAATCGTACGTTGTACTAGTTTAGTGTTTTTGAGTATGTCAAGTAGATAAATCAATTCCAAGCGAGTGGGTTAGTTTATAAAGTAACCATTTTATTATGGAATATGCATTTTGTGTATACTAACCAGCTAGTTTACAAATTAACCAAGTTTTCTCTTTAGCCATAATATATACAGGGTGTTGCTTTTTATACATTATACACAATGTATAAAAAGAAAACTAAAACTTCCCGACAATATTTGTAATATAAAAGTCTTATCCGTAAAAATTCTCTTTGAGTTTTTTTTTATGTAAATTAAATTTCAATTATGCGTCAAACAATTGTGTAGTTAAGTGAATACTGATCTAACTTAATAATGAAATACAAAATCACCTACATTGAACAAATTTTTAGTAACAATGTAGATAATCTTCTTTTAGTATTGTCACGGATTTCCCAATCCGTCTTTTTCTTACTTCTAGAAAAACAATCCGTTAATTAATCACTTCTTTATTAACTGCTCAGTACACTACCAATTACAGCTCAACTAAACACTTATTTAATTAATCGCTATCTAAATCGCTTTGATATCTCCAACTAAACACTTCACTTCAGACTGTAATACAAGACTTATACAAGACTCTAGTACAAGACTAACTAACTCGGCCGTTTATTCTTCTTTTATAGACCCAACGAATGTTCCAGGTATTTTCTAGCATTTCTAGACCCATTTTCTTGAACGACTGGAACGCTTCTCGTCGTTTCCACAATTTTCTAGTACCGCCTCGATTCATGGCATGTTGTTTGTTTACCAGAATGGCGTAGGGGCGATCGGGGCAATCTTAGGCAATTCGCGGTGCCACAGTCGTTGGTTTGGGAGTGAGTGGGGCAAATTCCGTGACAGTATTAAATTATAGTATCCTAAACAAGGTTGTATAGAAACGTTACCGAGGTATTCAATAAATATCACACTGAATTGGTTGAATAAATGAACTTTAACTTACAAAACAGCAAAGATAAAACTTTTTCATATAAGACTTTCCTATTATAAATATATTCAGAAAGCTGCATTTAAATTTATATACTTTATAAACAATAAAAATTTAAATATAAGTACAAATTAAATTTGGACATTTGTTGAACATAATTTGGGTAGAAAAAATCAACAATAACTGTGTATACATTCTGCCAAATTTTAGGAGTGTGCATGTACCGTTTCAATTTTATCAACCCTTTAACGGCAACGGTAAAGTACCCTGCAGGTCCCCAGGGCCGCCCTTTCGAACCAAGAGAATATCGCGAGCAGAAAAGAGCTTGTTACTCTGTTAGATTGAAAGCAGGAGAGTTGCCGCACTCCCCCGGGCAATTCGATAATGGCAGGTAAGTATGATAGTCGTGCGACATATGCTGGACGCGCTGCGTGCATACGGGGAACAAATATCGGGATAATTGCCTTAAGTGGCGCACGTCAAATGCGAGGTATTATTGAATATTGAGCGTTTCACTTTCATTAGCGTTATGCATATCGTTACGGAATGAATCTTAAACACGCGAATCGTAATTTCGCTGAAACGTACCAGCGGGAGTTGGGTGGATGCTGTTTATTTCAGCAGTTTTAGTGTAAAACTCGCTTCAATGATAATAATAATAATGATAATGATAATGATAATGATAATGATAATGATAATGATAATGATAATGATAATGATAATGATAATGATAATGATAATGATAATGATAATGATAATGATAATGATAATGATAATGATAATGATAATGATAATGATAATGATAATGATAATGATAATGATAATGATAAGGATAATGATAATGATAATGATAATGATAATGATAATGATAATGATAATGATAATGATAATGATAATGATAATGATAATGATAATGATAATGATAATGATAATGATAATGATAATGATAATGATAATGATAATGATAATGATAATGATAATGATAATGATAATGATAATGATAATGATAATGATAATGATAATGATAAAGATAATGATAATGATAATGATAATGATAATGATAATGATAATGATAATGATAATGATAATGATAATGATAATGATAATGATAATGATAATGATAATGATAATGATAATGATAATGATAATGATGATAATAATGATTATAATATATAGCCTTTATATATATAGCCTTTATTGACAATACATACTTCAGTACATTTATGTCATAATACAATAATTCACTAGAAAAGAAAAATGTAGTCACCAATTTAAATATGGCAATCAAAAAGTAAAATAATAAATAAATTTGTAAAATAAAACAAACAACAGAATTCATGACACGACCAACATATAAATAATAATATTTACGTCAATACAATAATTCATTATAAAATATATATAGTCACCAGTTAAAACTGGCAGTCAAGAAATAAAATAATAAATAAATTTGTATAATAAAACACAAACAACAGAATTAATGACAAACAGCAAACATATAAATAATACTTATGTGACTTGAAAATACTCATCTATACTATAAAAACAGTGATTAATAAAAAAATGTTTAGCCAACCTATGAAAGGAGTTGTAAGTCATTACTTTCACATCAATATGGCTATGATAATTTATAAATTTATTGTATAGATGGATGTCAATTTTATTAAGTTGAGTCATCCTAAGTCTAGTAAAGGTAGGTACAAGATTCCACCGCCGCCTGGTATTATAATTATGCCTATCCTCATGTGAAGATATGTTATTCACATTTTTATGTATAATAAGTAGGCTTTCCAATATAAATATACATGGCATGGGTAAAATCTTGTACTTCTTAAAGAGTGGTCTGCAATGCGTTCCATATGGAGCAGAGTCTATAATTCTGACTGCTGCCTTCTGCAAATGAAAAATTTTTAGTGCTAGTGCTATAATGATAATGATAATGATAATGATAATGATAATGATAATGATAATGATAATGATAATGATAATGATAAAGATATCGATAAAGATAATGGTAACAATAACGATAACGATAATAATAAACTAAAATATAATTATTACTAACAGATCCATAAAAATGTTGCAATATGGCGATGTGGACTATGATATGATGTCTCAAGTATTATACAGGGTGATTCTGAATAAAGTAACAAAAATGAGACCACAGATTCCTTAGGTGAATTTAAACCGATCTAACCTAACATACCTATATCCCAAGTCGCATCATAAAAAAGATAAAGGGTGTCAAAGTTAAAATTTTACTTTCGATATTTGTAGATAACTTCTTAAAAAATCCAAATATTTACTTAAAATTTGTAAACCAGGGGTTTTGCGGGTGAGAAATTCAAATTTGTTTCTAATTTTGACGTCACTAGTAGAGGGCGCCACCTATGGCACATCATGTTTCTTTTAAATAGCAGAACTTTTTTGCAGCTTAGTGTATTTGACTATAGAAATAATTGATTTTCCTACCTGTTTTATTTGAAAAAGGTATACCTTGCTGAAGTCGTTAGACAATATCTATAATTTACAGTAATTATTATAAACAATATTTTACAAAGCAAATTATTATACAGGGGAACGTTCCAAGTAAAAATGAAGGTTACAAAGTGTCCAACTTGCCGTCTACACGTAACGACAAATTTGGCATGATCATGCAAGAATATTATAAAACATTACGGATATACCAGACTTAAAATAGCAGGTTAAAGGAGGAAACGCGGTCTAGTCGCAACGCGGACCATGCTATTCTCGTTTTCTTTTAAGGAGAAAACGCATAATAATAATAATAATAATAATAATAATAATAATAATAATAATAATAATAATAATAATAATAATAATAATGATTTTATTACCATTAAATATTGCACGAAATACAAATAATAAGAAAATTAATATTTTAGTAAAAGGCAGAGTTCAGAGGTCTAGAACCTCTGCTCTTCCACTCAACCTATAATGAGAGAGAAAAAAATATATATAATCATATAAAGAATAAATATAAAATGATTAGTTTATTATACACATTCGTGAACAGCCACAGTGAAAAAAGAGTTAACACAATAAAGAAAAAGTTATCAAGTTAAATGCACGTATTCATAATTGATTTAATCAGTTCAGTTCTAAATTTTTTATAAGAAAACTGTATAAAAGAAAACGGTATTTTATTCCATAGACTTGCAATTTGATATGAAAATCCTGAGCGAAAACTAGTAGTTTTGTGTTTAGGGATGGTTATTGTGAATTTATACCTCATATTTAAATGATGGACATCCGTTCTATAAGTAATTTTGTTATAGAGATAAGGTGGGGTTTGAGAAGAAATAATTTTATGAAAAAACAACAGCTATGCAAATAATGTCTATTTTTGATATTGAGCCAACCAATTTCCTCAAAGACGAAGACACTGAATCATACTTACGTAGTCCACAAATTAAACGAACACAGCTATTTTGTATAATTTGCAAACGCTTAGCATCAGACTGTCTTAAAAAAGGATAATAAACAACAATTGCATAATTTATATGTGATAATACTAATGCTTCGCATAAATATTTCTTTGTTTGTTTACTTAACATACACTTACTGGAATAAATCAATTTTAAGTTAGAGAAAGCTTTTTTTACAATAAAATTTACATGTTCTGTAAAATGAAGATCTATATCAATAATTAGTCCCAAGTTTTTGATACGGTAGTTAAATCAAGATGATCGCCATTAATTACAATATTTACTTTATCAGTGCACCTATTACGTGAAGATTTTTGCCAAAAAGCATAACCTTGGATTTAGCGGAATTTATAGACAATCCAAATTTATTAGATATATCAATGAGAGATGTAATGTCATCATTAATAAGACGGCAAGCATGAAAAATATTATTTTCCTCGAAAGAATAATACAGTTGGGTATCATCAGCATAGAAATGAGCGTTGCAAGATTTTAAAACATGACGAAATTCAGCTGTATATAAAGTAAATAAAAGCGGACCTAAAATCGAGCCTTGAGGAACACCCATATTAGTTGCTAATACATCGGAATGTTTACCATTAAGAATAACTCTTTGGTACCTTTCACTGACGTACTGTTCCATTAACTTGATTGCATTTTCTTGAAAACCAAAATAATGTAAAATAGCTAAGAGAAGTCGATGGTTTATTCTGTCAAAAGCCTTACTATAATCTAACAAAACTAATACTGTAAGCTTATTATTATCTGATGAAGTGACAATATCATCGGTTACTCCTAATAGAGTGCTTGTTGTACTGTAACCTTTACGGAACCCAGACTGGTTAACTGGGAGAATACTATGTTCGTTTGTATGATTCCGAATTTGAAAATTTAAAATGATTTCTAAAATTTTAGAAATGGCGGGTAATATACTAATAGGTCTTAGATCTTTTACATCATTAAGATTATTTGTTTTTGGCAATGGAATGACATTAGCATATTTCCAGATAGACGGAAAAACATTATTCTCAATACAGTAATTAATAATATGAGTAATTACAGGCAGAATATCAGGACATAGATATTTAAGTAAATTTATGCCAATATTATCTACACCCAGTGCATTGCTCTTAATTGATTGTAAAGCATTACACACATCATCAACTGTTGCCAACTTAAAACTGAAAATGCCGGTATTAGACTTGATATTATTTTTATAAAAAGAAATAGATTCCTCATCAGCCGTAAAGTTTGTTAAAGCAGAATTAATAAAATGGTTATTAATGATATTTGCATCACCGATATTATCTGGAATAAGAACGGTAGGTTTCTTACAATACACATTTAACATTTTTAACTCGCGCCATAAATTTTTACTTTTATTTACTCTCAAATTATAATCAATATAGGCTTTCTTTTCTCTTTTGATTGCTGTTGTTACGTAATTTCTTAACTGTTTGTAGTAATCCCAATGCATAGGTAATTTAGTTTTTTTAAACTTTAGTAACGCGTTGTCTTTCAACTTGATCATCTGTCGCAATGTATCAGTCATCCAAGGTGCTTTTTTCTTACGTATTACAACAGTTTTTAAAGGGGCATGAATGTCATATAGCGTAATAATAAAGTTATTAAACGTATTAACTTTGTCATCAATATTTTCTAAATAATAGAGATACCAAAATGGAATTTCAGAAAAATCCTTTAACAAATTAGGAATATTTATATTTTGAAAATCTCGGTAAGTGTATGTAAATGGTTCAGCATGGTTATGTGGTTGCAAAGTCTCGTTCTCGTTTTGAGAAGAATTTTCTAATGATTTAAAACGTACTTGTTTGTACCAATAACCGAAAACGAGTTTCGCTCACATCGCAGTCTTATCGAAAACTTTTTGAAGAATTTTAGCCAGTCGTGTTTGCTTTCGGCGACACTGCGACACGAGTGAATCCACCTCCGACTTACTAATGCAAAAGTGTACATTTAAAATTATTAGAAGATACTTCATTAAACGAGAACGAGACTAGTATGGTCCGCGATGCGCCTAGACCGCGTCCGCCTAGTGCGTATCCTCTTTAACTCATCACAAAATGTAGTATAGGATTCTCTTATTTCTTATAAAGTTAAATTATTTTTTAAAATATGAAAGAAGTAAAATGGCAGGTTAATAATATTTCTACCTTTCTATTTTATCTAAAGTTATTGAACGTTACTTTGTCACATTGAATAAAACATAACAAAGATACCTTAAACTGTTATTTGTAAACAATTATTTTTTATTTGTATTCACTTCTGCAATACACGTAATTGGCAGCTAAACATTTAAATGCATTGAAATAAAAAAATAAAAGGTTGTTCATTACTTTCTAAAATATTTTTTATATATCAGAAGGTTAAAATTAGATTAGAGAACAAAATTGCATTATTGATAATTTATAATAATATTGAGAATAAACGTTACATTTACAACAATTTTCGTGAAGTAAATAATGAAATACATTCAATTCCTAACATAACAACAGATGGAAATCTTTCCGCTTCACTTCCTGATACACTGCTACATTAACGCAACATCAGAAAATGCCAAATCTATAATCTGAAACATAAATATTAAGAACTTGTTTACTTTAGATGTTATCAATAAAATTTCGGCGTTGATATAGATCTAGCTATTTGTTTTACAAATGAAAAATGCCGTTTTGTCATAGGACTAAGGGACACACTGTCTCTCTAAAGTAAAAAATTCAGTAATTGCTGGTTTCAGATAACTTTGGTGTCCCAAAATGCGGCCACATGAAAGCAGAAGGTCGGTTATTCGATTATTGTAGGTTGAAACCACACAGAATAATAACATAGCCACTTACAAATTTATAAAGTTATCCGACACCTGCTATAATATTAGAAATTAGAGGGGAAGTAATGCCCCAGATGATATATAATCAAATAAATATTAAATAGAATGTACTGTTTATTTCGCAGGTAAAGCTGTGCGGGGCCAGAAATTACAGAGCAATGCGATTGCCCTAGTATTATGGACAATTTTTGGCAAGAGAACCTCCAGCAAAAAATGTTTAGAAAGAAAGCAATTAAAAGTATGCACGAAGGGCATCAAAAATTATCAAAGCTGCATTTCGGTTAGCTATTAAACTGGATGTAGAAGTTATTTTGTCCACAATCACCCTGTAATTGACGTTTTATTCACTTTTTAGAGCCGTACAAATTTAGGCTATGTGTTAGATAAATACAATTAGCTTTATTTAACTAGTTAAATAAAGAAGTCTTATTTCACTATTACTAAAATCGAATAATAATTAATACAATTTATTTGAATTTATTGAATATCAACACTGACATTTACAGTAATTTTGACTTCCTTGTCATTGCCAGATATTTTGTCTGCACCTTTGGAAATCATAATATCTGATATACAGAGTGATTCAGAATGTATCTAAAAAAATAGAATATATAGGGGATTCTTATAAATACAATTTTGTAAAGAAAAAATCAAAAAGATCAGTTCGCATATGATTTAAAAATACATTTCTGCGCGGCATTGGAATTGGTCCACTGTAAAACCTGACAAGGCAAAGCATGTAATCGGCAATTGTCAAAAAAATTGACAGAAATTCTCAAGGAAAGAATTAACTAGCATTTTGGTCGGTCAGTGGTCGAGCGGTTTAAGGCGTCAGTACTTGAATCGAGGTAACTAGATTGTATTAGTGGGATTCAGCTGTATAAGCACTTAAATGAAAGTTCTGAAAATACTGTTTTTATTAAATAGCTACTAATTCAGTATAATTTCACAATTAAACTATCTATCTGACTGCTGTGGATGCACCATCCATCAATTCATTCAAGAATACATGGCTACAACCCGTCACCTTGCTAGTTTAAATGCGTGAGTTTGTTATTTCGTGTGCGGGTCCTCGATTTATTTTTTTATTATCTAACACTTTAAGGCAAGTACACCATTTCTACTTAATGTATTGTCTATATAAAATGCTAACAGCACAACATGTTCAATTATTACTGCATTACAGTCAACTAACCTCTAATGTTCTGTTCACTTGTTCGTAATGCATTTAGTTAAAAATTTTAATAACTTTAGCAATACAGTTCAGTTACTCCAGCAAGAAATTTCAGTGTTGGTAGCCACAGTTAGATGAGCTGTTCACTTTTGACTAATGACTGGTTTGCAGAAAACTTGATTTAGCCTCTTCATTGTATGTGTCCTCTATATATATATATATATAAGTTTTTTGCTGGGACAAGTGTATTTTCACCTACCACTGATTTGTTTCCTCAGTGTATTGTTGAAGACCGAATTGAAGAAGTGCCGTTTGATCGTTGTAATACCAGTGTTCTTATTCGCCAACAAAGCTATTGAAGTACGTCTCATGCAGTGGTTTGTGTAGATTTCCGCGTTAGGAAGCTTCCACTACAAATCAACTTTTGATGGTACTTCTATTATTATATTAATTTCAACAGGTTGTGTAGAACACGTAGCGAAATTTCTTACTACAGATACCCAGAGCATTAATAAAAAATCCCTCCTTCACAATGGTGAACCTAAGTAAACCATTCGTCATCTTGGTATCAGGTATGGAAACCAATATATTATTATATAAACTAGTGTCTTCTACGTCATCCATCTTTAAGTTTGCCAATTCATATGATCTAGAGCCACTTCCCATTATTAATGCAATTTACAAATAATTAAAACATGTATAATACTTTTATACCTACCTATCTAATATTTTCTAAAAAATGAAAATTTACGTTAAGTATCAGAAATTGTGTTATCTATTCAATGCGTTTGCTTTCTTTACTTAATATCCTTTAGAAATCACAATCAGAAAAGCAGTCAATCTCCAGTATTTTCACAAGTCCATCTTCATGTGAATGTGCAAAGTAGTCTTTAACACAGAAAACTTTATCAACATTGATAAAATTGCGTAGGTATTTTTGCTAACAATCAAAAAATATGCAAGCATGCTTTCTCCATTGACTGCCTTTATTAGCCGTTTTTCTTTCGAACTATTAACTTCTGTAAATTCTTTTTCGTATGGTTCTTACGACTTGCTGGTAATAAACGCACAGTTGCTACTTTAGCTTTTGTAAGTATTTCTTGAAGAAAAAGAGACATATACTGAACATGTTCCATTTTCATCATTTTTTGAACAAACTAAACAATTCGCCGTAGCAACCGGCGTGTCTGGTCATGACATTTCAATTCTCGTCGAGTTTTTGGAGAAACATTCTTGTTGACTTTTAAAATTGCCATTTAATTAAACTTGCGATTGTGGATAAAACTTTGCAATTACACTCAATGAAATGACTTATTTGTACCATTTTCATATTTGTTTGATTTACGTTAAATAAATTTGGACCACCCTACATTTCGGGCACTTGAGTGTGTTCCAAAGACTTTATTAAAATGAGTTTAAGCCGCTTTCCGCGATAACCCACCAAAAACACCGATATCGCCCAAGCAGAAGCTCCCGAATGGATTAATTTAAAGTATTACACTGGGGACGATTAGATAGGCCGACAGTAGCTTTTGGGCAGCATTTCGAGCACGATAAAAGAGTGTTAAACATGTGCAAGGTAGAGTGGTAGGTAGAGCGCCCGATAAACAGGGCCTGCTTTGATGTCGGGAGCCGTTCCAACGCAGATAACAGGTCGAAAGCTGCGGATGTGGTTCTCTCAGGAGTCTGTTCGACCACTTCAAACGGGCCAGACGGAATTATCATCTCACATGCGACGTAATGGGGTTTGTGCTGGGCTACCTTTGATATTCACGCATCGACATATGGTCTCTGTAGCTGCTGCGCTGGATTGAGGTATTAAAAATAATTAAGAGTGGAATGTCGTCTCGTGAAATATCGGGCGTCTTTAGTTTTCAGTTCATTCAAGTTCAGGATTGATGTTCCGTCTGCTAGGATGCCATAATGTTGTAATTCTGATACCAATTATCGGGTATCATCATGCACAAATAATTTTTTACCATATTTTATAGGTGTCCTGTGATGTGTATATCAATTCATTAATAATTTAACTAAATCTAGGTTTCTTAGAAATAATCAAGTTTTAGCTAAATTGCACGAAGAGTATAATCAATTTTGACAATTCTTTATTTGTTTAACGACTTTGATTCATTTTGTTGATTGAATGCTCCTTGTAAAGATAAGTTATCTCAGCCAGATTTTGTAAGTTCAACATTGACAAATATGAATCTATTGTAAAAAATCAAAAGGAAGATGAAAAGTCCTAACACTCACAATTCTTTATTCATTTAACAACTTTGATTAAGTTTTTTGATGGAATGCTCCTTATAAAGGTAAGTTATCTCATCCAGACTAGCATCTTGTAAGTTCAAAATTGGTAGATGTGAGTCTATTGTAGAAATTCAAAGGAATGAAGAAAAGTCCTATCACTCACAATCTAGGACTTCTTAACCTACACTTTTTAAAAATCTATCACAGGATACCTGGAAATTGATGAAAAACTTACTACTTTTTAAATTCAAGTCGTAAATGTTGACATTAATGTTACATATGGGGTTTCCTGAAATTCCGTTTTGGATGTTATATACCTCTTTTGTTTGACGTTTGACAAAATTTCTTTAGTCAAAGGTCGGAAAATTTTCTTTGATTTCGGCTTTGGCTAAGACTTTTACAGACCTGAGGATTGACTAGTCAAACCTAGGAGCGCCGGAGCTTCGTGGTTTGCCTATAACATATACATAAAAAATTACTGAGGTTTACTTCTTCACTGTTAAAATTATTTACCTAGAAGGTTTGAAATTGAGCCAAGTAAAAGTTTTGTAACAGTAACTAGATATTTTATTGACGCGTACCAATCGTGGCTAATACAGAGCATTCTTGGAAGTTATTCATTTGTGCGGCATAGTTCTAATTTTTATTTAGTTTAATTAGATTAATTTGAATAAACCATAAAGAAAAACTAATACAAACTTTATGAACAAGTTCCTGAAGTCATTCTGAATATAAAGTTATAATATACATGGTCTCCATGGCTACTGAGTTATGGACCTTTAAAGTTTAGAAATAATTACTTACATAAACACAGATTTTAAACATTTACTATGTTTGAATAACAATAATAAAATGACAACAAACAAATTTGAAAACACAACACAAATATGTTGACATATAACAACAGATAATTGACCCGAGGTATATTATAACTTTTTACTGATATACAGTATTCTATCTCAGTTCCTAATGCAGTTAATAATAATCAGCAAGGTTTCGTAATATTATGTGAAGAACCTAAAACAATTCTGTATAAAAAATTAGAAAATAATAAATGCATGTTGCATGAAGGAGTTTACTATTGGCATTTATCAAAATTTGTATTCAAACCGTCTTTGAGTTATCCTTCTTGTATGACTCTGGTCAAAGTAATAGGAAAGACACATAAAATTTAATGAGAAAAATGTAGAAAGAGCAGGGGATTCATTTATTGCTTAAGTCACGCAAGAATAATTCACGAGTTTTGCAAAATTATGAAATTTTCGTAAAACAATACACACCCTTATGTAACCACATACTAGGCAGTTTTAGGAAATTAGAACAAATCGTTTATTTGAAATAATAAAATTTAATTTAACACCCAAAATATAATTCAATATTTGATTCCCGGCTGAAGGGGACAACAAGACTTACCACTGTCCAGCCTTCATGGCGCCACTATCACTAACACCGCATCACAGAATAAAGGAACTACCAGAAGCGAAGGAGAGAGCTGCCGCCAAAACACAATTTTAGTGCGCATGTGCGGCGCCGCCATTTTACAAGTTGTTTATTAATCAACCTCGCTTTGCTTTCTTGTTTATGTGTGTCGCTGTGTCGGTTTGGTGTGTTTTGGAAAGTGATAGATTCTTTTAATTTATAGTTATGTAAAATAGGTATTGTATAAATATATATTTCATGAACCATATTTGTGTTTTCTTTATTATTCCGTTATTATTCTGTAAACATTGAAAAATAAATTACTTTTAATCAAAATTAAAACTTTAGGTATCTTGAAACTAGTTTCAAAATAACTCCCATAATATTGATCTCAATTGAGTCTTACACCAGTGCTCTTATTAGAATCTAGTGTCCAGGGTGCCCTAAATCATATTTTTGACACAAGTAAACTAAGGTTTAAAACGTAAAGTGAACAAAATAAATGGAGGAAAATTATTTTTAAATTTATGTACACTTTGTTTCTGAAAATAATTAAGAATAACTTTTGTAAATTTGGAACTAGGAAAGATGTAAGAGAAGTCGGATGATTGCTGTGTGCTTATGGAATGATTGAGTTGACCTGCATCTAGCGTGGCCCACCAAGTAGGTACTCATACCTGAAATCTATACTTGAAATGAAAATAGCTTCCATAATTGAAATAAAGGAAATATTAGTGATTATACTATTTAAAGCATCTATTGCAGTATCAAATTTTCTGTATGGCAAATGTATCTGAAAAAGCTCTCCCACGTTAAATAAAATATATAATTTTCACAACAATAAAAAATAAACAGGAATAAATGCAATTTATACATGTATTTTATATTTTTAATAATTTTATACATAGTAGGTATTTTATACTGGTTAAAGCTTCAATATGACTAAATAAATATAGTGTCAACTTGTTTCTTAGAGTAGACTGTAGATATTATATACAACTTTCTCTCAGTGTAGTAAGTAGTAGATACATCAAATTTCAAATTCAAGGTTAAATTTTGTGACCATCCAAGATCAAAGGCGCCGCCTTAGCTTTCGCTTCTGGTAGTTCCTTTATTCTGTGACCGCATCAAAACCCAACTGTTTTTCCACTTTTCAGCACCGACCCCTTTAACAACAAATTCGCTATATTTGTAATATCCCGGACTATAGTCCGATGTTCTAATGGTCAGTCAGCAACATCGCCTAATTAATTGAAATGTTATAATTTTCAAGAACTTCATTTCTTTCGCAGCTCTTTAAAAAATATTATTTATATAAACAAAATAAGATAAGAAAATAACTTTGAATAAAAGTGGGTTAATGATTTAGTGTGATTTTTAAATTCTTTCGATAATTAAATATACAGAGTTAACTACCACTAACAAAAAAAATTTCATTAATAATAATACCTGCTAAGTAACGGTTGCATTCATTTTCCATTTTTTTTTTGTTCCGAATTGTCAAAACTATATTTTCTTTCAGTACAGATCTGTCGGGATTATTCACCAACAACAAATCGCACAATTCGCGTTCGGTTAAATAAAATGCGAACCTATGCTAAGAATATATCGAAAGAAAGGAATACTAGTAGATAATAGATAACTTCGAATGCACCCGCGGCAGTCTTTAATTATAAAATCTTGTATGACAACTTATTTTACTATTTAGTCTTCCATCTACCATACTCTTCAAACGTCAAATGTGTTAAATACATTTTTTTCTATCCCCTATTAAAATATTCTCACTTAGTTAACCCTGTATTTTAGCTTAAATTTCCATTCTTGTCAATAGATTGCATTTATCATTGTTTTCTATTTACATCTGTCATATTTGGTATAGCTGATGGCACATTCTAACTAATACTTAGAAGATGATGGCCAGATAAGCGATTTTTTTTTAAATACGTCATCAATTTCATTTACAATGAAAGATATAGGAAGCAATTAATTATAAATTAAATATTCCAGCAATAATTTTTCTGTGAAGTGAACATGACTCAAGACAAAGTGGAGTATCTACCTCGGATTTGCCCTACGCAGAAGAATAAATTAAAGCTAAATACTCAAATAAAAAATAAACTAAAGAAATTGGTTTCCTTACACGTTCCCCGACTTGAGACGCCTAGGTGACAAGGACTTATTGTCCCCGAATTTGAATAATTCCACTGGAAACTCCATACAATGGTACGATCATTCCGATATCCCTATCTCTCGGCACCTGCAGCGCTAGTCCCTCTCGCGAGTTTGACTGTTGGAACCAGTCAGGGCACACCCCCTTGTGCGTGCTGGAACCCCCTGTGTGAGAAAACAAGCCACGGCTACCAAAAAACACCGTGACTTTAGTTCTATGCTAAATTCTGGCTGGTTGAACATGTTTTAAATTGAAATATATTGCGGGACATTATTCATCCGGGCCTAGTCTAAATGTTGTGACGCAAGTTTCAAGTCTTTTGTTCGGAACGGTTTATTATTTATGTGGCTGGGGTGCTTCAGTGATGATGTCTAGAAAGTTGTTTTATATTCTAATTCTATAAGTAGTCAATTAACTAATAGCAGATTGTTGTTCCTTTAGTAAGGGAATGTCAAGAGAAAAACAAATTAAAAAAACCCACAATATGTATTAATAGAAAATTTGATTTGTGGCATTATTTTCAGGAAATATTTATTTATTTTATAAAGACAATACTGAAGCAACAGGCTGTCTCCTAATTACATGCTTCTTACCGTACACAAAACAGAACAACAATTATTGAGAATATAAAAGATAACATCTAGTATATTAGAAGTTATATACATATGGCAAACATCACCAAATAACCAAATAACAAAATAATCAAATAACTGCGGGAGACCGGCACAATTGAGAAAAATAAATCAATCTGAACCTTCATTTCGATCGGTCAGTGGTCGCGCGGTTTAAGACGTCAGTACTTGAATCGAGGTGAGTAGATCGCTGTGGGTTCGATCCCCGCAGCCGATAGACCGTATATAAGCTATATTCGTGGAGAGATTGGCGCTCTCTCTGCGGGTATGGTAGGGTAGAAGAATGTTGGCTTGGGTCAATGTGAGAGATTGATACCGGTTGACATTTGACTACCCCCCTAATTAATGAGCTTTTCCAGGATTCCCTCATTCCTGCACTGAATGAATGGTGGTTAGGGCCTACCAACGTAAGTCGTTCCTGGGCGCAAATGCGGCCTGCTTAATAATAATATGCCGCCCTCTCTCCCGCACAAGTCTTCGACTTCCGGGCTAATCCTCGTGATTAGAATGAGGGGTAGAGATATTATTATTATTATTTAAAAGCCAACTATGCTTCAAGTTTCATGGTTTTTTTAACAAAATTTAGCATGTGCTCAAATATGAAAATCCATTTTTTTCGAAAACTGTTGTCATCGAGTTTCAACGAGTTCCTTAAGTAAAAATTCTTATAAGTATAGATATATAGTTGTCCAGAGCTGCGTTATTTTCTTCCATTCCGTTCTGTTCTTCGTCTTTCTTTTTCAATCTGTTACATTTTTCTCCCTTAAATCTATTATTTATCGTCACTACCTCTCTCCATCGCTTCCTCCATTTCCTTTTTTTCTTGCATTTAGATTTAATCCCTACAATTTGTTTAACTGTTCTTTCATCTTTCATACGTTCTAAATGCCCTGGCCACTACACTTTTTTGGCTTTTACAACTTCGTTTTTGTTGCTTGTGGCATATATATTCTCATTATTTCTCTTTACATAACCTTCCTCTGTCTTATTTCCTCTTGCAATTCTTCTTAAGGTCTACCTAAACAGATTTTCTCTTGACATCTTATTGAGGATCCCGGTCTCACTGCCATACAGCGCTGTCATATTCTACTAAATATCTGATATAGTACATTTAAAACAGCGGTAAAAGGTCAGGAAACGCCGGACTTGACGAGACCACTTGTCCCCTACGTATTTTGGGGCGCTGATTACGAAAATGAGGGTTAAAGCTACCTGCAATTCTTGGAACACCCCTAAAATTGCAAAAAAACACCCCTAAACAGCGGTGTTTTTCTCCTGTACTTGTTGTTTTGCAAATTTAGCCATCTTATATGTTCTTTGGGGCGCTGATTACTAAAATGGAGGTTAAAACTTGCAGCAATGGTTCCAGCCACCCCCAAAATTGCAAGAAAACACCCCAAATAGGGTGGTTCAATCATTGCTACAAGTTTTAACCCCCATTTTCGTAATCAGCGCCCCATAAAACATATGAGATGGGTTAGTTTGCAAAACAACAAGTACAGTCGAAAAACACCGCTATTTAGGGGTGTTTTTTGCAATTTTAGGGGTGTTCCAATAATTGCAGGTAGCTTTAACCCTCATTTTCGTAATCAGCGACCCAAAATACGTAGGGGACAAGTGGTCTCGTCAAGTCCGGCGTTTCCCGACCTTTTACCGCTGTTTTAAATGTACTAATACAGAAATTTTAAAAAATGCATCGTTTTTATCTCTATCCAAATGATCGTATTTCTAAGACATAATTCCAGGTGTCAAAACGTTTGAATAAATTTCAATAACTCTTATGTTTGTAACGTGCCTGCAAGAAAACTGAAATCGTTTCGATTATTGGTAGCAGTGGGGAGCTAGCGCCCTCCTGCGGAGAGCGATCGCACTTGTCGCTTTCAGCAGAGGACAATGGATTATGTCCTGCGGAGACCAAGAAGCTCGTATGTACTTCATGAAAGTGTTTGCTGTGTAAATAAAAAAGACATGTTTGTTGGTCATAGCGATAAAAATTTGCTTAACAAGGTTTTATTATTATTATGTTTTAATATTAGGTGAAAGTAAGAAAGAAACATTTTTATCTGAAAGGGCAAAAATGTTTAGATTATTTTCATGTGATTCAGAATGTGGGAGTAAATCATATACAGGGTGTTTCCTAGTTGCATGCAGAAAATCAAGGGGCGTATTCTGTGGTTAAAATTCAGGTAATTATGTTACATAAGCATAGTATTAGGAAAAATCATGAGATACAATAAAAAATAACTAAAAGAGATAAAGAGAATAGATGAACAGTCAGTTGAAAGCTATTTATTAATGAGGAAAAACTAAGTACATGGAATGGGTGGAAGAAGAATATCAAATAGTTACAAATCGTGGTGTGGGAGAAGAAAATATTGAGGTAAATTTATGGAGGGCAAAAAAAACAGAAGAAGCGTGGATCAGAAGAACGAATGAGGAAATAAAAATTTTATAAGAGGCGAACATTGTAAGCGTGGTAAAAGTACAAAGGTTAAGATGGCTAGGGCATTTTTTAATTTCATATTCTACATCGAAAAGTAATACTAGTTTGCTATAACCAGGCTCCAATAATGCTTCTTTATGAAACTACAAGGTGCTAAAGTTTTATTTAAAAAAATATATATAGGTATATACAGGGTGCCCGGAAAATATGCGCACAAACTTCAGGAGCCTAATCTACTGATAAAAATAGTCGTATAACTGATGTAACACTTGTGTCAAACAATTTTTTTAATTTTTGTTTCTGACATAACTTTTTCGTAGTAAACCGATATTCTTCAAATTCAGTACAGTTCTTATACGCATTAAATTGGACCGTAAACATGAAGAAGAATTAAAAATAAAAAACTACAACACCTTTAAACCTCCAATCCATGTAAGAAATCTGGTAAATTTTTTTTTATTTATAATTATTTTCTAATTTTGATATGCCAAAATAAAATCCCATTAAATATTCTATAAAAAAGGTACTCTTTTTTCAATTCACCAAAAGTAACCGTTTTCGAGAAAAATGCCATTAAAGTTTTCATGAGATCACGTCACATCAGTAATCTGAGGAACAACTGTACCGAATTTGAAGAACATCGGTTTACTACAAAAAAAGTTACGTCAGAAATAAAAATTACGAGCCATAACTTCGTTATTATTGATAATTGGAAAAAGTGTTACATAAGCTTATACGACTATTTGTATCAGTAGATTAGGCTCCCTCAGTTTGTGCGCATATTTTCCGGACACCCTGTATATTAATACTGAAAAACTATTTAAGGTATTTATCGGTCAGTGCGATCGCTGTGAGTTCGACCCCCGCAGCCGGTAGACCGTATATAAGCTATATTCGTGGAGAGATTGGCACCCTCTCTGCGGGTATGGTAGGGTGGAAGAATGTTGGGTCAATGTGAGAGATTGATACCGGTTGACATTTGACTACCCCTCTAATTAATGAGGTTTTCCAGGTTTCCCTCATTCCTGCACTGAATGGTGGTTAGGGCCTATCAACGTAAGTCGTTCCTGGGCGCAAATGCGGCCTGCTTAACAAGAATATGCCGCCCTCTCTCCCGCACAAGTCTTCGACTTCTGGGCTAATCCCCGTGATTAGAATGAGGGGTAGAGATATTAGTCATTATAAATACTCTTAGAAAACTGCGGTAAATTTGTATCTATTATAATCACTATACTTTGTATCATTTATACTTCTCCACTTCACCATTTTCTCTGTTATCAGAAACATTTCCTTTCTCGAAGGTACCTATTCTAAATATGGAAATAAGCTGTATTGTTTTAATTCAGTGATTATTTTTATTCAGTTTGATGTATATGGTTTGTTTTGTGTACACAAAAAAGTATAGAAGACCTAGCCAAGTGGCTCTATAGCCACTATAACCTATATTACACAGCTCCGCTGCAGCAAATACGCATTCGCCACAGAATGCTCGATTTTTATTGGTAAAGATATCATGATGGACCCCTCTTCCATCTGGAAAGCTGCCATGGGTGTGTGCGAGGGTAAATTTTGAATATATGTTTCCGCTAATTTAATTGAAGAATTTCCGTGAGCAGTGTACGTGTATCGTTCAATATAGAGTAGTAACTTTGCCTAGAATATCTAGAAGGGTGCTTTTGTAAATTAGGAGTGACATTATTTTTTTCGTTTTAGAAA
Organism: Monochamus saltuarius; assembly: GCA_025584915.1. Lineage (NCBI taxonomy): Eukaryota > Metazoa > Arthropoda > Insecta > Coleoptera > Cerambycidae > Monochamus > Monochamus saltuarius. The sequence goes on along the minus strand of CM046723.1, from coordinate 19,347,016 downwards.
ACAGAAAGGAATGAATACGTTGATAGAAAAAGACGAGATAGTGAAATCTAACTCGAAGAGTATATTACATGGACTAAACATGGATAAATATAGGCTTTTTGAAGACGACAGCAGCTTCCGATGAATACGAAAGTTCTAGTGATGACAGTGATAGTGACAGAACTAGTTAGTGACCAGTAATGTATTGTATAGTACAGTGTACTTTACATTACATTGAACCATTCTCAAGTGACACGTCTATGAAACCTTGCCCCCTGCAACCCGTACTAATCCAAGTACCGTAAATTAGGTAATTTCTACTATTTTGGACCTGGCGTATAATTGATTGACTTTGAAAATACGCGTATATGAAAAATATAGCTGTTGTTTCAGCTGACTAATAATGTTATTTTATCATTTAACAATATGCATCGTGACCGCTTTATTATCTCTCGGATTGTCCGAGTGTTATGCGTCTTGTTGAAGAACGATTAAGAAGACGCATTTTCCTATTTATTTTGACGAATAGATACATTCAGAGATAACATTTCGATCCTTCGGTGGTTCCAAGTCCAATCTATCAAAGATGTGCCCGACTCCTAATCTGCATCTCCCGTAATGGCGTCCCAAAGTGGTTATTGTTGAGAGGCAGGCATCCTACCTGCATGCACGTCACATGCCATCGGCCCGTCTATCTATATGGAATCTCGGAGCGTTTTTAATATGATAAATACCCCAAATATGAGCCCCGCTTGCGTATGAATGGGCCCATCACGCATTGTCTGACGGACGCCGTTTCTGCCATCTGTCAAAGTGAAGAGCGATCGGTCATCACCGGGACCTCCGGGTTAGTTGGAAACCGCGCCAGTTTTTTGTTTTGCGGTTCGCCTGCCGGATTGATCGGTGTAATAAGCACGCGGGGTATGATTGATACGGGGAATTATGCTGTTTGGGACATTTTTTTTTCCAAGGATTAAGAGCGGGGCAGCTCCTGGGACGACAGACATTCAGGGGTATTTATATTAATGAGCTAATTTCCAATAACCACTCATACATACATAATTCGTTTATTATGTATTATGTTCTAACACCCATTGGGACTTTCATAATTTTTAAATGTCGCTGGATTACAGGTACCCATACATTTTAAATTTTAGTAAGTGGAACACGAACATACACATTAAATATGTATGTAGTAAAATAAAAATTTAAATGATTGGTTCTAAAAACATAATTGTTAACGTTTCTTTGACGTATTGAATTTTTAGTAGATACCTAAGTTTAATAAAATTTGAGAAGCATGATATCAGTATCAAATAAGTACATGATACATAAGAAATAACATATTGTTACTGAATCTACTAGTCTAGGCGAAACTTTTGTGAAGTTGTTGTTGCAGATGCCGACAGACCCGACAGTGAAGAGCATCAAAATGTTTGAAAGTATGGGAATCATGGGACGTTTTGGAAGACCAACGTTGTCTGAGGCACAGTTAAAATATGAACTGCTTAAGTCGTAAATCTAATTGACAGATGCGTTACGAGGGATATCAACAAGTTCTACGTCACATTACCTACGGCAGAGCATATACAATGGCCGTTGTAGCAATATTTTATGAACCAACTTTATTGTAGGGATATTGGTTTATTATCAGATAGGCCAAAGTAAAGTGCTACATTGGCATACAGATGTTTACGTTTGTAAGCCGTCTAGATGCAGAGGGCGCTACCTACGCTCTCAGAACTAACAATATCAATTACCATATTTATTATTTTTGTTATTCTAACATTTTAGTAACAAATTGCTTATCTTTCTGGCACAGGTTTTCCTAGATATGACAATATTGATCTACTGAACATCTAAATTTGTAAACAATGTCAGCAAGTAGACATACTCTTTTTCTGTAGAGATCGCCTAAAGTAACGTTCAGATAGTCGTTAGTGCAATGGCACTACAGTTGTACCGTTGTATTGTAATTGTTGGTGTTAAATATTATTTACTCTGTTTACATAAAATTACTGTAGACCGATTTTTCCGCTGTAAGTTGGCGACATGCAAAAACTCAAGTCCTTGACCTTCAGATGAAGAGGTTATGTTCATGTTTTTGTCAACTACTATTTGACAAATGATAAAAACCAACAATTTCCGTAGATTCCTTATCTATCTAGATCGGATGTTGGTCTTTATCATTTGTCGAATAGTAATTAAAAACCTACAATCTGCAGGAATGGATGGTTTATTTAAATGTTTGGTTAAACGGATGTAATGAAAAACTAATCGGCATACTGTTTCTAATTGGTCCCTGTATGATTGTTGGAAAAGAAATGGTAAAAGCTAAAATGCTTTTAGCTTCTGCCATACCAACTGCAGTACAAAGGCGTAACTGTTAAGATTATCTAAACGTTACAAAAGTCACCCGTATTTCTCGCCGTTTTACTTCAGTATCTTTGAATATTTGCAGGTGGGATGAGTAAACATTCCTATTATTTGCTAAACCCTAGATTATTCAGTTATTAAATGTGTAAAATAATTTTTTAATAACTTGTCTGCAATACCAATGCAACCGCACTAATTTTATGTGAGACATCCAACTTTAAAATAATATATTATGTTACAGTTACAATTAAAGTACTAGATAAGCATTTTAAAAAGTAATTACGTATTTACAATAACCACAGTTCACATGATAAATAAAAAATTACTATTGTAAAAATGTCAGAGTGAAATTTTTGCTCACTTATGTTGGTAATAATTTTGGAAATCCGAGTATTTGTGAGAAATATTGGAAAAATTTTCCAAACTACGAATAAATATACAATTCTGGTAATACCATCTCATAAAATATTTTTCTCTATTATTCATTCTAATAATGAACCTTTTTTAAGTTGACATTATGTTCATTTTATTATAAAATCGTTATACGTTACTTGAAACGTATGTCAATATACGAGTATTGAAATCAGAAAACAAAAAGAAACATATTGTTACGGAGGCTCACCCTTTTTTGGTGTGTTAATTGTGTTCCTGTTTACGTTAGAATTTATAATTAAAGGTCACCTACCCCGTCAGTTTGTAAATTACGTTTCTATTTATGTTAGAATTTATAATTTTTGTGATGCCTTTATTTTGACGTTTTATGGAACATTCTCGGCCACATTCTATTTGATTCTCGAGACCGCCGACAACTTCTAGAACCCTAAAAACCTATATAAGCGGATCAATTTCGCCACTGGAGTCAATTTATATTGAGGAGTCGAAGGCGATTGATAAACGTCAAAGTAAAGCGTTGACAGTTGTGAAATTTGTTGTGTAATCAAGAGTGACAATAAAGTTTGTGTGTCTACGTGACGTGTTTCTACGCTCACACAATTTTAGAGTTTACAATATCTATAGATCTATAATTACACATAAATTAATATAAAAATAATATACCTGGTAATAATTTTAGAAATCCGAGTATTTGTGAGAAATATTGGAAAAATTTCCCAACCTACGAATAAATATACATGCTTATAAAATATTTTTGTATATTATTAATTCTAATAATGAACTTTTTTAAGTAGACATTATGCTCATTTTATTACAAAATGGTTATACATTGCTTAAAATGTATGTCAGTATAATGAAATTAGAAAACAAAAAGAAACATACTTATAGACCTTACTTACACATAATCTAATATTAAAATGATATACTTTCTATACTTCTATTGCCTATATAGAACATATAATTTCAGTTCCAGAGAATTCTGCTGAAAAATAATTTAATAAATTTAATATTAACACCAGTAGAATAAAACTAGATTAATGGATATCAAAACTAAACACTGTAGTTTGTATATTCTGTGTATTTTACAAAACCTTCGTGACATATCGCCATCATCTCATAGAAGTCACACTGTTTATTTTTTATCCATATTTATTCAGCAACTAGGTAAAATTTAAATTATTATTCGTGTTATTGTGAACATCATGCAAAAATAACGTGATGTCTAAATACATAGGATATAGTAGAGACAGTGCATGCTATTTAATCATGTCCATCATGTAAATATAAATTCTAAAAAATATGTTGCCTGGTATCACTTTCCTTTACCACTTTTATTTGTATCCCTTATATTATAATATCGAGGTATAACCGAAGGGTGATATTCTTTCTTTAATGAATTAACAAATTAAAACTAATTTAGACTTTAAGGGCGCCGTTTTTAAATGCAATTTTCAACAAATTCGCAGCTGTCTGTCTGATACGAATTTTAGAATCTAAGCAAGTTCGAAATAATATCTCTTCACTGCGACAATTATATGACAGTTTACAGGCTGCTAAGTTATTTAGATTATGAAAAAAAATCAACATTTTTACGTGTTATGTTTCATCATTCCATTTTCTACTACTTTATACGCGTACGGTACACTAATAAAATCAAATACTGCGCTATAAACATCATCATACCCCGCAGAATTATTCTAAAAAAACTATTAAGGCTTGAACTGATATAAATCAAGTATTTTTGACGAAATGTGATACAAAACGAAACGATACAATTTTTTCCCTAAATGAGCAGTCATGTTTTAACTATCAATTTAAATATTGTTACATGAAAATTGTAAATGTACGGTATTCACATGGAGATTATTGTAATACAGTAAGGATTCGGTATCTTTTGCATTAATGTATGATGTGATAATGACAATTTACAATTTTTTTATCAGTGTATGCATGTTCTCTGATACCAAATATCTAGGTAGGCTGATAAACAATCCCATGGACAAAGCTGTATGCAATATTTACAGTGCTTTCGAAAAGTAACAAATAAATTCATTATTTTAAAAATTGAGAAGTTTTCGAAAAAATCCCCTGGCACGTCGATTTTGTTTTTAAAAAGGCACTCTTTGGCATACGACCCATATTTGTGACGTCATCGTTCTTCGAGATATGACGTCATCGACAATTTTTTTAAATAGTAACCCCCTATTTTGACCATGCCATTTGAAAGAGCATTCTACATACACACACCATGAAAAATTATGGTGATACATAAGAAAAATTTGAAGAAAATAATGTTCGAAGATTTTGAAATTTAATTTTCACAATACTGTGCACCTCCCCATTATGCAACACCTATCCGTGCTTATTTAGATGAGCTGTTTCCGAATCGTTGGATAGGGATTATTTTTTGTAGGGATTCTCAAAAAGCAAAGTATACGTTAATAGGCCGGTTAATTTAGAAGATTTAAAAGCAAAAATTCGTCACAAGATACATCGTATACCTCCTGAAGTAATTGAATGTAAAAAACGAATTTATTAATCGTCTTGGCTACTGTCAGGCAGCCAGCAATGCACAATTTGAACATTTAATTTAGTCGATTTTTTACATAATCATTATCATTTTCAGTATTGTGAAAATTAAATTTTAAAATCTTCAAACATTACTTTCTTCAAATTTTTGTTATGTAACACCATCATTTTCATGATGTGTGTATGTACACGCTCTTTTGAAAGCACTGTATGTAATTTTACAACGTTAGAAAAAATTCATATAATTTTACATGAAAGTTGTAAATGTATGGTACTCATATGGATATTTTTGTAATACAGTACCGATTTGGTATTTTTTACATTAATGTATGATGTGATCAGTGTGTAAATTTACCATCGTGTGTATCAGTATGTTCTCTGATATCAGATATCAAGGTATGCTGATGAACAATTCCACAATTAAAAGTGAACTTCAGTATTGAAAATTTTCATTATACCAGATATGACTTTTCTATAAGTAGTAAGTTTAGGTATATTTATTTTTATTTTAGATAATTCATTGAATACAGCTTTGTCTACGGAATTGTTCTTTAGCATACCTAGATATTTGGTATTAGAGGACATACATATGACTTCATTGATAGGAATTGTAGGAAAACTGATTTTAGGTTCTTCTTATACTAAATAACTTGACAGCCTGTAAACTATTTTATACCTAAAGGAAACTTGTATAATTGTCACGACAGCCACGAATTTGTTGAAAATTGCGTTTGAAACGGCGTCGTTAAAGTGTTAGTTTCACACAAAATTGTTAATAGAAACAATTTAAATGGTTGCACCTGCTAGGTTTTTTTGTGTGATTATTATTTACTTTTTAATAAAATGTTAAATTATCTATGTTAAAATAAAGTGTCTCTAGGTTTTCATGTTTTGTTTCATTATTTATTAAATGTTATAACTCCCACTCATGTATACCCATATTCACTCCTACGACTCCACTTTTATGTACGACTCCAGTTTTCTGCAGTTCAACATTTTTCTTTCTGTTTGTGGCACCTTTTTGGAAATAAATTATTTAAAAGAGAAATGAAATGGAAGCTACACCTTTATCGATAAACACCTATATCAAAATTTTACTGCTCTCATATCACCTCACAGAAGTCCAGCGTGAACAAAACACGCTGGTACACCTACCTGTGGAAGTGCTACTTTTACGATCTTATCGCGATTTAGCAAATATTCGATCTGCCCACTTTTAATAATATAAAAATAGCAGGAGAAGCCGTCGGACAACGTCTGGAAGCTGTATAGACGCATTAAAATGCCCACGTAGGAATATGAACAGCAAGAAAGATAACATTGTGTTGTTGTCGCTTTACGCCGTGTATTATACATAAGGTATGAAATGGTCACTTAAATATAGGATTTTTTTTAATTTTCTATGGCTGTCTTGAAACTTCTTTTCAAATTTTATCCAGATCCATTTGGAGATTTTTGATAGCCAGTGAATTTTCAGTGGTTTACCATAAAATTCAATCACGAGTAGTATTTTATTAGACTATTTCACGAACAAAGTGAAAGATAAAAAAATTAAATTGGGCAGAATGAGAGGAAGACATTTATTTATAATAAATTTAAGTAAGCTAGGTATACCCCAAATCTGCTCATTTTTAAAATAATTCAAAATTAATTATAATCATGATTTATTTAGTATAACTATAAATAATTTGTTATACCTAATGATTATTTGTTACCTATAACAAAAAATTATTTTTTATGAACACGAATAAAATAATTCTCTACTATAGTTATTATAAAGGGTGCAATTTTAATAATTTTAAATTGTATGACCGTTATTAGGTAGATACAATGTATTGTTGGTATTATTACTTGATGTACTTAGAGTACTCCTAAAAGTGTTCCCTATGTTTTGATGATGTTCGACACAAAGATGTAAATACGGTTTCATAAAGTTAGAACTTCCATGTCCAGTAATTTTATAGCTTGTTGCTCACTAACGCTAGATTGTCGTAACTGACTGACTGCAGTGGAATTATTAGAGTGATTTGTTATGTTTAGTGTCTAATACTATCTTTTCTGCAGAGAGTTTTGTCCATTTTAATATTTTATTAATACCAATAGGGCAATTCTTGTGCCAATTATTGTTATATTTATTCTATTTGCCTTTCACTGCTAGAAAAAGTCTGTCATTGGTAATAATTTAGTATCTGCACAGTTTAATCACCACTTTGGCGGGTTTTGGAGAATATCAGGTTATATGCAATTCTGCTAAATAGCCTTTGTTGTCAGTTTCTTTCTTTAAAACAATGTAACAAGCAAGTTGCTTTGTTACCTCTCCAAGCTAGTTCTACTGCAACTATGTGAAAAAACTTCATTCCGAGTCTCTCTGGCGTGTCTTCGTCCCATTGTAAGCACATATTTCTGTATTCGTCTGAAGTCCTAGCGACAAAACTCATTTTTCTTTATTCGGGTACAACTTGCAACAATTTTCGCTTACTATCACGAGCCCCCTTCACCTCCTTGAAAATTATATCTTTGAAGGAATCAATATGTCTCTGATACTCGCAAACATATTTTTATTGTACTAATTTTGCAGTAGTATTTTTAATAACACTCTCCTTGTAATCACTACCATTAACTTTCCGCCCAGTCTTCTAGAATGAATGCTAGTTCTTCATTGCTACATCTAATTTGTAGTTGCGTGCCTCTCAGAACGTCATAAATTGTCCGTATATAAGATTTTGATTTTTTTCTGTTTTTGGATATATTTCTATCAATATTTTAATTCATAACTTCGTTTGAAGTAACACCGAAGCGACACATTTTGATGTCTGCAGCTACAATAATTTTTTTGTCAAACTGTCAAACATTGCTTTATAAACAAGAGAACTAAGGTCGGGAGAATAGTCTATAATAGTATCCTTGTCTGTGCTTTGCGTTGCGATCTATATTCATGGTTACGTCGTTGAAAACACAATGCTGATATACCAATCAGAGATGTTAAATGTGCAACGATTGGGAATATCTGCTACAGTGGAAATTTCGTGAGTTGAAATCATATTTTCTGTCATGGACACAACTGTCGTTGATGGTCCTGGTCGCAAATTGGTCTTATCTCGGCTAATGCACTGCCACCGATTCATCAATATACCTTTCAGCGACTGTTGATGACTTCCAACCACCATATTTTTTTAATTTCATCAAGCCTCTAAAAGTGTAGCAGACGATCTTCGAAATGCATGACCTGTATATGACATAGCATTTGTTACAGGTATAAAATTGAATTTTATCAACAACCTGATTGATAAATTTTCCATTGTAATATGCATAAAACAGGCCGCAATCCCTTGCTGCTGCTGGACGAAGGGCTATGTAGGATCGGTCAGTGGTCGCGCGGTTTAAGGCGACAGTACTTGAATCGAGGTGACTAGATCGCTGTGTGGTTCGACCCCCGCAGCCGGTAGACCGTATATAAGCTATATTCGTGGAAACATTAGCACCCTCTCTGCGGGTATGGTAGGGTGGAAGAATGTTAGCCTGGGTCAATGTGAGAGATTAATACCGGTTGACATTTGACTACCCCCTAATTAATGAGGTTTTCCGGGTTTCCCTCATTCCGGCACTGGTTAGGGCCTACCAACGTAAGTCGTTCCTGGGCGCAGATGAGGCCTGCTTAATAATAATATGCCGCCCCTCTCCCGCAGATATATTATTATCTCTACCCCTCATTCTAATCACGAGGATTAGCCCAGAAGTCGAAGACTTGTGCGGGAGAGGGGGCGGCATAGTATTATTAAGCAGGCTGTATTTGCGCCCAGGAACGATTTACGTTGGTAGGCCCTAACCATCATTCAGTGCAGGAATAAGGAAAACCTGGAAAACCACATTAATCAGGGGGGTAGTCAAATGTCAACCGGTATCAATCTCTCACATTGACCCAAGCCATCATTCTTCCACCTTACCATACCCGCAGAGAGGGTCTTTGTCACCTTCCATTCTATAAAAATAAATCGATACACGTGACAACGCGGTACCTTGTCACTACCTTTGACTTATACATAATATAGCTAACTTCACGGCTGATAGGTGGTCAGAGTCAGAGATAAATAGGTGTTTAATATACTTCCTAAATATTTTTTTCGCTTTATAAATAAGGCGAAGAAGAGGGCGGGTGATTCTGTTTTGTTCTTACTGGCCCGATTCCAATATTCTACGGTAAAAATATACAAACAAAGAACAGTGCTGTGTTCAATAAACTACTGGTTTCAATGCCGTTGTTGAATATGTTACATTTTCTCAGTGTAGGAGTGAAAATCCAGTCCATAATTCATGCCTTCGCCTGCAATAATAACCTGACTCGTTCATTTTCACAGTTTTCAGTATACGCTGCACTAATAGCGATTAAGTATTACAATTTGTATTCAATGCGGTAGGTAGTCATTCAGCAAACATGTGGGAAGTTCAGTTGGTATTAATTTGCAGAGAATGCCGTTCCTATATGGACAAGCGCATTCAAATAAATTTTCGATAATTTAGTGTGCGTTCGTTCTCTGCGGCCGTATGAGATACACACTAGTTTGATCGGCAAAGAATTCCTATATAATAATGTTTTATGTCTCGCATTTATATCCCTGTTGTGGAAAAATGGAGAAATAGAAAGTAGTAAAACATTAAGGTGCACGTTTGGATATGTTTGCCGAGGAATTTTAAATTCGAAATTAATAGCTGTAGAAATCGAATAGGAAATTGTATACAGAGTGATTCAGAAGTTATCTAAAAAATTGGAATGTACAGGGGACTCTTAACAATTTTGTCAAAAATCAAAAAGAGCAGTTCAAAAATGATTTAAAAATACACTTTGCACGGCACTGGAAACTGGTCCACTGTAAAACCTGATAAAGCGGGAAAGCATGCAATCGACGACCGGATAAAAAATGGAAAGAAATTTCTAAGGAAAGAAATAAATAACATTTTATAACAATTATTTTATACAAGTTAAACTGCTTTTGCTACTATTGTTATTAATTATTAATATAAATAATTTGTGGTTTTAATTAATAAAATAGTTTGACATACCTGATGTTACAACCAAATTTCGGACCCGTCTTACCCAGTTTCTATAAACATGTTTTTCCTTCTTATCCGTTTTGAACTTTTAAGTTATTGGCAGCAATTATGTTAGGTTTGCATATATCATCAATAGTAGGTATCCACTTCGGTGCGATACACTTTTATAAATATATACACAAAAAGAAAAGTGATTTAAAGTCAGGACATCGCGGCGGCCATGGTACCGGTCCTCCTCGTCCAATCCTTTGGTATTAATTTTTGGACACGCTGTACATGGTGTGGATATAATTGAGCCTCGTGTATTATACGCAACTCTGCTGCAATACGCCGTGGATGTGCTGCATCTCCATCTTTTCCACGATTCTGTTTCAAATTTCCCTCGCGTTGCACTACACTTCCACTCACTGCACACCGCAGTAAAAGTTAGTTGCATTTGGCACATGTTTACCGGGAAATTTTTGACACTTGGAAAACTAATGTAAGACTCGCATCACTAAAAAGTTAGTACCTACAAAAAATAATCAGATTTTAATATTCGGAATCGCTGGCTAGAGACTGCATAGCCCATCAATCAACGGTTGAAAATACTACAACTTCAATAATGTTTTACTCGGAAACTATAAGGATTTTACAAAAAAAAGTTACGATATTGAGTCCATTTTTCATCTATTCCCAAATTTGTTTAGATGTTCTGAATAATTTCTCTAAAAAATCATTTAACAGGTTCAAAATGGAAATAATGAATTAAAACCTTTCCGGGAAAGGTTAGTTATTAATTCATTTCAAACTCATTTTCTTCACATTCATACGTTTTATTCATCTCTTAAATTTGTTTTACAGTCTGCCTGTTTCTGTGGAAAACCCATACGGTTCTGGCTACAAAGTAGCGATATCTTCCGTCATTTTTATATGTACAAGTTAATATCAGATACTCTTGAAATGGTGCAAGGATATGAGTTATTTAGCAATGTGCTGGATAACATACAGAATTATGTGCTATTAAGGTTGTTTATTATGAGTTTTGATGGGCCATATGCGTGTGTGCACTATGCACTCCGTATAGCTTTCAAAATAAAGTCATAAATCGAAACTGCCCCCAGAAATCAGTTTTAAGCAGAATTAGGAAACGTGGAGATGCATAATATTTATTTATTAAAAGTTGGCTAGTGGTTAGTGTTTTTGGAGTGTAGCTGCACAAGAAGAGAACATTACAACTTCTAACTTATAGTACTCCTAAAAATGAGACAGAAGTAATGAAAAAATGACTTTTCAAAATTAAATAATTTATCTCGGAAGACAAATTGGCAAATTTCGATGACATAAACTCACTTTAGCAATCATTTTTGACAGTAATGCAACCCAATACAATCAATTGTACTAGATATAAAACTATCACTCAAAATGTTAAAAAAAACATGGATTACAAGTGAAATTATTGCTAAATGCCCAAGCAAACTTGAGACAATTTAAACTATCTAACTCTAGGTAAATTTTTTAATTTATTTTAGTAAGTCGTTATGGTGTTTAAATTCATTGACAGATTAATCAGTTTGACATTGTCGACAAGCAATCCTAAAAATGCAGAAATAGGTCAGATCTCATCTATTGTGATTGAATTTCAAGTTCCCACTGTCAGAGGTTAATATCTATAGAGTGTTTCCATTAAACCAGGTTAGTAGATTTAGATAGATTAATTTCTTTAGATAATTATTGAATAGAGCTTTGTCTGTGGAATTGTTTATTAGCATACCTAGATGTTTGGTATCAGAGAACATACATATGACTTCATTGATAGGAATTGTAGGAGATTTGATATATTAGATTAGCTTAAAAAATACCTTTCTTAAACAGTATTAAATGTATATGTTGCTCATTATTTTAAATCCATTATTTAACGTAACGCTGTCTGAGTGATCTGTGAGATTGTATTAGATGTAGCTTCGATACACTACAACAACTAATTATTTATTAGTTGAATTCACGTGTGATTCATGTCAACATTTAATATTTTGCAAACATGGAATTCCAAGAAACAGCTAGGCCAGGCCAGGCTAATACCCTGACCAGCATTGAATTATACAAGGAAAACCTATAGCAAACAGTTACTCGTCAGTAGCCCACCAGACATATACTGATTTCGAGTTTATTAGATCTCATCAGTCAAGCCATAAGTGAAGTATCTGACGAATAATCTTAGCCGTTTTAGTCTGTCTAACCTGACAGAAAGAACCATGAGTACGCAGTGTAGAACAATGGAACAAACTATATCTATAGGCATAGGCCATTCGCTATTCCATGACGGACTGAAATGTCACAGACACGAAGCGTTCTACATGCAGTAGACACCATTGAAAGCTGTCGACCTTTATCGCGTTCGGCAAGAAACGATATTTTGCAAACACGTGTTTGATAAATATCGTTTCTTATTGAGCAATCAAGTTTAATTCTAATTTATAAAATTGAACATAAGTTGATGCCAGAGTATTAGGATAATTTCTCAATTAAAAGGCAGAAATAGGTCAGATCTCATCTATTGTGGTTGAATTTCGAGTTTCCACTGTCAGAGGTTAATATATGTGTGTACATATGACTTCATTGATAGGAATTGTAGGAGATTTGATATATATTTGCTTAAAATACCTTTCTAACACAGTAAAAAATGTTACAAAAGCTAATAATAAAGAATATATGGGTAGATATTGTGGGTGTAATTCAACGCTGGTTGGGGCTTTAGTCCACAGAGAGGTTAGTTTCAAATAGTTGTTACTACTTGAAAATATATGAAAAAGCGCTAGAAGAAACTGACTTGTCAAAGCAAAATTTCGAACAAATATACTACAAAATTTATCTCGGCCAAAGTTTCTACTCCACTAGTTCGTAATGCCTCAGGACTTATACGCCTCTGATTTGGAATGTACTGAAGTTTTGATCACTACTTTTCAAAAAGTATGTATTCCAGAATGTTCAACTCTTAGGCAGGATCACTCTTTGTAGTGTATAACTTTTGATCAGAATGATGCCGGGACCAGATGGCATTTCAGCTTTAGTACTCAAACGCTGTGCTTCTTCTTTAGCAAAAACTTTATATATTATATTTCTCCAATCTGATTCGTTGATGGCTACTTTAATTGCTATATTAAAAAAGGCGATAAAATAGATTCTGATAATTACTGACAAGAAAGTTTAATGTCTATTTGTTTAAAGTTCCTAGAAAGAATCATAGTGTTCCAAATAATGGAGTTCTAAACGCAAAATCTTTTACCAACATCTCACTATGGTTTTATCCCAGACAGATCTACTACCATCAATCTCCTGTCCTGTTTAAATCATTGGTCCCTTTTTTTAGGAATTTGAAGTGAGCTGAATTTATGGGTTTGCAACTATTTGCGCAACAGAACATTCTCTGTTCCTGTTGGATCATATAATTCATTTTGGCTCACGTACGGTCCGGGGTTATACAGGGCTCTGTTTTTGGACCACTTTTGTTCTTGTTACATTCGGCGAATCTTGATACCCTCATAACTAAATTATATGGAAATCCTCTAGAACAGCAAAATACCGTTTAAAGTAATCTGACATTGATGGCTGGTGAAAAACTTCGCTAATTCCAATAAATTCGAATAAATGCACTGTATTCCACATGTGCAGCAAAAATCCCCATCAGTATTACACCATAGATGAATCCCGAGTTAAACAGTAGCAGAATAGAATTACTGAGGTGTGACAATAACTACAGATCTTTCCTGGTCCAACCATATTTCCAAAATCACGAAAAAGCTAATTAACGATCCTACATATTATTTAACTCATTTCAAAATCCCAGCCGTAGATTGTTTTCCCTTTTATTTAAATCCTACGTAAGGCGTGTAGTGGAGTATGCTCTAGTATCATATAGTCACTTCGTTCGATTAGAGACATTAATCTATTAGAAAACGTTCAGCGCAAATGTAGTAGACAAGTGAGTATTCTGAGGAATCATACTTATCATGAGAGGCTACAAATCGTAAATCTCCCATTAGATTTAGAGGCGACATGACAAGCTGCTACATAATTTTTGCAATCAGGACATGTGTTAGTTGTTGACATTAAAGACAGATGACCCCTTACGTGGGAACCAGTTGAAACTACGCAAGGAAAACTTCAAGATATGCATATGACAAAGCTTTTATTAAATTAATCAATGAAATCAACTACCCAAGAAGCGAAGTTGCCAGATCGTTCGGTAGTATCAATTAAAGTGTTTAGGAAGTTACATTGCTCAATGATTCAAAAAATCATCAACAAATGTGCATAAAAGCTCACCTACTTACTGAAAAACCAACTATTTAAACAGATATGGATAATATTTCATTGTGCACTGTTAGAAAGATTATCACAAATTATCCCCGTAATTATTTTGTGAAGAATAACAAAAAACTATGATTTGCACACATCTTAAGAGTTAATTTTCGCCACATAACCTCAAACCACGTGTCACTGCCCATTTCGTACTTCGTAGTTTCGTAGTGGATGAAACAGATTTTAAAAATAAACACAAAACATGGAATAACAGAATAACTAGCTACTGTATGCGTTCAATATCAAGATAAGGCAAAGTACACTATTTAAAAACAGCCAATCGCATGCAAAAAAAACTGGTGTCGTAGGCACAGGTAACAAGTAGGTGTCACGAGCAGTAGGCGAATTGTCCCGTACCAGCCTCTTCTGCTAGAATTAAAGGATGTTATATGTTGCTACCGGTGCACTAGTATGGTCCAGGGCAAAGGAATAAGCTGTGGCAAAGGCAAGTGGAAACAAGACATGTAATATTTGCGGAGGATTGAATAATTTCAATCTACATAAATTGAAAGCTAATAAGACATATTTTTGCATCTTCTGAAACCGAACTAAGCTAATGGTTTCTTTAAGTAATGCAATGCTTGAAGCATGTGTCTTAAGAGTTGCGGCACTAACCTATAAAACGCATTTAAATCGTCTTATTATTGTCACGGGCAGGGTTTTTCTCTTAAGTGTCTTGTGTATTAAATTAATATTTTTCGTGAAATACAGCGTGATTAAATAAAATATGGCGCTTTATTCAAACGGTGAAAATGTTGACATAATAAAAACATATTTGTTAAGTAGTGATAATCAGTAGAGTGTAGTAAAAATAGATAATATCCAAATTCTGGATTGAACTATGATTGTGACCAGAGCATCTGGTTTATATTTTCAATTTGTTCGTGAAGTATAGGAGTGGCAATAGGGAGGAAAGAGCAGTTCATATTTTCGTCTATTCGAAAACATTAATGTAACACTGGCAACGCTGTGGAATTCTCATCCACCATGACTGAAAATATTAGTATCATAGTCGGATCAGCGGTCCTCAACAAGTTTTCGATTGAGAAATCACGAAATTTATTTAAAATTTGACTTTTTTATTACTGATTTTTTTTGCAAAAAATCCATTATGTATTCTACACAGTGAACTGTACTGCTGGTTAAAATATTTGTACTTATTTAGGGTTCACGCTGTATATGTACTATTGATAACTCCATATAACTTCTCAGTTACAGTAGATCTCGCATATCGCTCACAAAACCCAGTTCGGCAAATACGTGTAATCCGTATCATAATGACGTCTAAAGGGTATTCAGTAAATAATATACAATCCGCTAAAAACCCTTGTCAATCACCGGTGCGATAACTCGGAACTCCACAAACAGTTTAACGCATGTCAAAAGATGACACCCTTTGTAATCCCTTACGGAGGCAAACAGCCGGCAGAAATGTAACGAAACCTTTGATCAGAGGCGTTCTTGAAGGTCAAAAGGGATGAATGATTTCAAGAGATATTAAACATCAATTTTTATTTATCAGTATAGAATGTTGAGAACTGTACACCGAAAGAATGATTGCATTATTCAAAATCTGAGTATTACACACACAAACGGGTCTGATTTAAATGCTTGCTTATGTAGGACAACTTGTTTGTTTGTTGTTGCATTTTATAAGTTAAAAAAGAAGTCCGTGCAATTCTATTTTGCTTGAAGTTAGGGACCTGATCATATGAATCTTCAATATTAGGACATAATATATTGAAATTAGATAGATATTTGTAATATGATTTAACTTTATTTTAAAAAAACTCGTTTACCTCCTGTAAGACAAGTATTTAAGAAAAAATAATAACTATCATAAATAAGCGAGGTACCATCGTGCATATACCATTGTTCCCTCAGAAGTAAAAGAAGCATATTTTCCAGAAGAGTTATGCGGTTTACAAAAATTGTAAAGCAGTATTCCCACCTAGTTAACCATTAATTTCAAAATGATGCTGATATTATGCAACTTTACTGGCATGTAACTTTTCATCCTCATAAACATGTTCTTTGTACAAGCTGGTGATTTGGGTCTTGTTAAAAATACCTTATCAGTAACTAAACTTGTTCCACTAAAATTTGGATCATGAATTCTTTTGTAAGAGGTGGTAAGACGGTAATAGTTCCTAAACCTTTTGGAAGTCACATAAATGTAATTGTT
The DNA here is from genome assembly GCA_025584915.1 of Monochamus saltuarius. NCBI lineage: Eukaryota > Metazoa > Arthropoda > Insecta > Coleoptera > Cerambycidae > Monochamus > Monochamus saltuarius. Next base: position 19,330,164 of record CM046723.1, on the reverse strand, counting down.
CCATGAATGTAATGTTCTTATAATATTGTGTATAGCAATTTTAGAATGGGTACTAAAGGTTGTTCTTTAACTCTTTCCCGAACTTTTTCTTGCTTTTTGACGATTCGTACTGTGCACATACAACTCTTACCTTCAAATTTTTTCTCAAACTTGCCCGCTTCACAAGAAAACGCTCCATATTGGCAAAAATGTTGGATGATTGGGTATTTTCGAAGGTTAGGAAATCCATTTATATAAACATTAACATGTTTAATGGCAAACATAGCTTTGAAATTAGTAATGTTGATCAATTTCTCATCAATTGCTCATTCAACGAACATTTTTCAAGAGGTACAATTACTTGCAAATACATCTAGTTACTTGATTTAAATATCCGTGTTGGTCACTATACCACTCTAAAATATAGTATTACATTATACTCCCAAAATCAATAAAAGTGTTTAAAATGACTTCTGCTGCTTACAAAAAGCGTTTACTGTACAAATGTCTCGTAGCCAGAGGTTTGCCTATGTTGACATGTTATGCAGCTGGACATGGTTGCTATAAATTTGCATTTTTGTTTGTTTTGTTGTATTCACAAGTATCAAAGAGAACAATGAATTACACAATACTACTATTACTAATATTACTTTTGGGTTATCAGCAGCACAGCAGCCTGACTCATTACAACGTTGTCGAACGTTAAAGTACGTTACAGTCGTACGTTACTTGTAGACAAACTATTCGCTTTCGATATTTTTTTCATACGAATTTTTTGTTGCTTTTAGTCAGATACATAAGCCGTTAAAATTACGGTACTCACTTTCCGGATACCCTGTATCTACCACCACAAAAATATAAGAATGAAATCATCCTTCATTTTAACAACCCCTACGCCACTGTCTCTTTGGGATACATTTTCAAAACGGTATAAACATCCATAAATGCCTAGTGTCAGTATCAATGAGAGCGTTATACAATCTCATTTGGCGTGGTGCACAATGACGAGCTGTCATAACTCTATGACGGATCGCTAGGAGAACACAAAGGGACACATTCACAAGTTGTGGTGTGTTTGGGGACAGAAGAAAATTTCATAATAATAAGGTTGAATGCGTATTAGCTGGTATTCACTTCGTGGCCACATGCCATTCGGAAAGTAAAGGTGTCTAAACGGAGATCATGCCGAGGTTGAGTCTAACAAAAGGTGTTTCTGCTGTTTTGAAAACCAAATCGGATTGTCTGACTTCGCTCTATAGGAGGTCTGAGATGCAACGCTTGTAACAGTAATCAGTTTAACTTTTCAATAACCTGGATACATACATTTTACGGTTTTATCATTTATATGTAAAACATGCATATTAATTACGATAATTTAGAGATGACTTCTGTACACTTAGAAAAATCCCTTAGTTGATATCCGCACGATGTAGTATAATGAAATGTGTGCATCTTTTTAAAATCTAATTGAAGAAGTTAGTAACACTGCAAAGATTTATAGATTCCCATTGCTTAAATTTAATATAATATACAGGGTGCCAGTAATAATAAGCAAAAAATTCAGGGGATAATTCTAGACCGAAAATAAATGCTACCTACCTCTTTCTATAACATTTTTTCCAAAACTGATTATTAACGGAGTTACAGGGTGTTAAAATTTTATTTTCGATATTTGTAAATAACTTCTTAAGAAATCCAAATATTTACATAAAATTTGTAAATCGGGGGTTTTTGCGGACGAGAAATTCAAATATGTTTCTAATTTTGACGTCACTAGTAGAGGGCGCCACTTATGGCACATCATGTTTCTTTTAAATGACAGAACTTTTTTGCTGCTTAGTGTATCCATCTGACTATATATATATATATATATATATATATACTATAGCATACGGAGTCTAACAAGCTCTAAGCTAGTATATGTCTGGTGTGTTGTAAATAAACGACTTTGAAAGTATGTCTTTCTTTGCTCATATAAATAATTAGATACTACTGAGCGAGGCGAGTAGTATTTAATTATTTACATAAATTGGGAAGAAGTAATAACTGCTCTAGCAAGAATACTGAAATACTAATTATGTGTACCATAGTTTTATTTTTTCTTAATGCAATGCTAGTAGTTATTCAAAATTATTTAATATTATTTCAAATATTTGCATTATCAAGCCACTTAATATTTTAAATAAAGAAAACATAACCTTATTTTGAGAATAACAGTCGTTGATTCAAGTAATTCATATTATCCAAATAAAACAAAACAATTCTTTAAACAAACGTAACATTATCTCATATGAAATATAATAGTTTTCTTGATTTTAAATAATTTTTATTATTAAATGAAGAATACACAATCCTATTACATAAGAATACTATATTTGAGGAATAGTAAAACTAAGTAAGCTTTGGAATAAGTGTATTAATCTTGATATTACTATAACTTTCTTTCAGTGTATGTACCAATTCAAAATATGACTGTCGAAACAGAAGATCTGTTTAAGGTGTTCATAGTGACTTCTGTGCTCATATTCAATTCAGATACTCCAAAAACTCCTCCATACCAAATTTTAGCAGAAATCATTTTAGTGAATTTAGGATAAGATTCAACAAATTATGCAAAAATATGTATATTTCTGCAATCACAACTCACATAAATCAATTTAGGTAATCTTTAAATTTGTAAAATCACATGAAAGTTAAAAAATGCACAACGATACTGCTTCAAATACAGTGTGTCCACGGATGGAGCTGACAAGAGGAAACTCTTTTGTTTGTGCCTTTATCGAAAATTGTCACTTTTATAAAAGTTCTGCTGCCGAAAAATGAAATTTTTATAGAAACTTCTTAGATCAGATATACAGAGTTCTCATAAATTAAGAAAACAAGAAAATACTTAAGAGAAAAGTACCATTATTTATTTATTATTGTATACGATATTTTTATAAAACAAATCTGTTTATTACTTCAAAGAGAGTCCTAATACAAATTTTAAAATCAAAATTTAATTTTTAACATTTACTCTACCTCTACCTCCCACCTCAACACATTTTCCCGCTAACTTAATAGATTGTTCGAATAGTTGGCGGCTCATTCAGCTCATACATTCCTTGGCGTATGTGCTCTTTTAATACTTCCCAACCATTTGAATGTTTTGTTTTAGGGCACCTTGGAGAAAAAGGCAAGGGTGTAAAGATTGGGCAAAATCTTCCTATGAGCAAGACAGCCGTCCTGTTGCCAAAACATTTTGGAAACATTTGGTTTACTATTTTTAAATACTTGAGAGCCAGAAGTACGCAATAACCTGCTTCGGCAACAGGACTGCTGTCCTGCTCATTTTACAGCCTTGCTCAGACTATGGTGAAAGGTGGATTGGAAGATTTGGCCCATTATCCTGCTAGACCACCTGACCTTAGGCCCCTGACTTTTTTCTAAAACAAAAGGTTTATTCAAATGATCTGCCACATGATTAAAAGAGCGCATACGATAGGAAATAACAAACTATTCGTAGTGTGTAGAGTAAATGTCAAAATTGAAATTTTGATTTTAAAATTTGTATTAGGACTCTATTTCAGGTTATAAACAAATTTGTTTTATAAAAATGTTCATGTTTTTTTATTTATGAGCACCCTGTATATCTAATCTAAGACGTTTTTATGATAGTCTCAGTTTTTCGAAAAGCAGAACTTTTCATAAAGAGTAAAATTTTTCGATAAAGTCAAAAACAAAACACTTTCTCCTGTTGTCAACTCCATCCGTGGACACACTGTATATGATACTGTAGGATTTCGACAAAATTGTTCTCGTCATGATTTTAGAGTAACATTTTTCTCAATGTAATATCTTTGGAAAGGTATATAAAATTAGGTATATAACAATATCGAACGTGGACTAATATGTCGTGCAGTGACGTATTCACGAAAAATTTATGTCCCCCATTAGTCTGGATGAGGAATGGTATGGATGCAGGGACGCCGGCCGTCCAGATCGTATAAAAGTGCGAGATTAGCATTTCAATTCGAGATGTACCGTAAAATCGTGAGTTAATATGAGAGGGATTTGTACATCTCCAAGAATGAGCATTTAATCCTGTGATTGATGGTAGCGCGTTAGAACGGCTATAAGTCGATCCGACTCACTCCATTTAACCTGATGAGCTGCATGACTGTTCCGCATAACATTATCAACATAAACTTTATACCGGGACAGGACCTGATTTAGCACCGCATTTCGAACAAACTACCAGTTTCACCTATGGAATGTTGACTCTTTAGGAACACATAAGTTATATTTATTTATATTATTTGACATTTTAGTTTCTATTTTATGTAAAATAGAATGCATGTAGCTTGATTTTATTAACTCCAGTCAACACACATACATATTTTAAATCAATGGTTGATATAGTGGCAAAGCGTATAGGTAGACAAGGTGGACATTTTTTGCTTAAAATAATGTATTGTGTTTTCCATTTGCGTTAGCAGCCAAAAAACAGATTGAATTAATTACTGGACTGTTACCTGATACATTAAAGACCATCGGAAGTGACGCAACTCTAAATAATAGCATTAAACATTTCCGAATTTGTCTTTCTCGTGATCATCGGCAGGCGACTACACCACAAATCATCACCGCGTAAGCAAATCAGTGTTGTGGATTATATGTGTGAAAAAGACAACTGTTCATTTGTCTATCGTAGTCGACGAGTAAAGTATTTCCTGCTGTCTGCGGATTTAAAATATGCGATGTGGATGTGGTCAACTAGAATAGCCGTAATATTCCTCGTGCGCAATATTTCTATTATTTTATTGAATCTTGATTGCGCACTTGACTTAATGCTGGTACTTTTATAATCTTTTAAATTATGCGTTACATTTTGTATGTGTAATATAAAAATAAAATATAATAAGATGGCGGATATATAGGGTCCAATCGTTTATGTTAGAGACAAAGGTGAAGTTAAAAATTTCCAATAGGGGCCTGACTTAAATTTAACGCAGATATTGAACATTTTGCCGTTTTTCCCGTCGACTCAAATTCCTTTTTAAAATTTGAAATCTTAGATTATGTATATAGATATTTTTGCCTTATTTCGTACATTATTTCGATTTATTTAATGTATTCTACTTAACATTTTATTTTCTATTTGTAGAAAGAGCATAATAAACATTTTATTATTTTAAGTAGGTAACACTTAATTTTGTGAAGTGAACGTGCCATAGACATTTTTATAAAAAAAATAGTTTAATTTTTTGCCCAATTTGAATTGCCCATGAAAAAAATCACGCTTTGCCACTGGGTTGATAAACCGTGTTACGTCAGAAAATCTACGATTCGTTTCTGTAACGTTACAAATACGTATTTTTATACAATTCAAATCTCCTACAATTCCTACCAATGAAGTCATATGCATGTTCCCTGATACCAAACATCTAGGTATGCTAATGAACATCCACAGACAAAACTCTATTCAATAACCATCTAAAAATGTATTCTATTTACTAACCTGATATACTCTATAATTATATGGAGTGGGAACTCGAAATTCAACCACAATAGATGAGATCTGATCTATTTCTGCATTTTTTTGGATTGCTTCATCAGGTGGCCTCCTTTAACTTGAGTATATAAGGTTAGTAAATAGAATACATTTTTTAGATAATTATTGAATAGAGTTTTGTCTGTGGGTGTTCATTAGCATACCTAGATGTTTGGTATCAGAGAGCATGCATATGACTTCATTGATAGGAATTGTAGGAGATTTGATATATATTAGCTTAAAATACCTTTCTTAAACAGTAAAAAATGTTACAAAAGATAATAATAAGGAATATATGGGTAGATATTGTGGGTGTAATTCAACCCAGGTTGGGGCTTTTGTCCACTGAGTAGTTAGATTCACACAATATTGTTAATACCTGAAAATATATGAAAAAAATTAACATTTATTGTTGGCTGAAATGAGCAAGAAAATACGTGAGAGATTCTAAAATAACTAATGCAACCATTTATTTATGATATCCAGTGCCTATTAGAAAAATATTTAAGTGTGGCAACGTTGCATCAGGCCGACACCGAGTTGAACTGTTAGCTGTGAATGAACCGAGGCCGCGAGCAGGCAGAAACAATCTGAAAAAGGAGTTTAAATACGGATTTGAAAATACTATTGTCCACGCCTGTCCTATAAAATGTTCATTATACATATTTCCCAAATAATGATAATATCCATTATTCATTAGCAAATAATTAATTCACTGGTTTCAAAGAATCGGGAATTAACGAACAAAACAAAAATTCTCCGTTGTCAGCAATTGAACCTGAACCTCCTGTGTGAAAGCCAAACTCTACCACTATACCAGTTACGGTAATATTAACATTTTTCCGAAAGAAGGTAGAAGTTTACTAATTAAAGTATTTTTTGTTTTTTTAAATTTATCGAGAGAACGACAAATGTCAATCTCGAAAGTAAGGTGTTTAGAGAGTGTTGAAATATTGTCTAATGTTCTAAGAAAACTGTTTGTTAAAATATTGTTAATAGTCGTGGACAAAGTATAATATTCTACTCACTAGAGTGATTTACCTTCACCCTCGTGTATTACAACCATCATTATATTCATTATTTTTCGTGTAAATATGCATTTAGAAGTTGTTTAATTGCGTATTCGTATTGTACCAATTCTTCTCTATCTTCTCTTAAAATTAATGACACTATTACTAAATCACCCTGTACATTTGACGTGTAATACGTTACGGAATTTTAATGTGTTCTACAACGTGTAATAACCGTGATATTTGAAAGTTGATTCTATGTTGTGGAAGCACAAATTTTTGTATGTATGTGGAAAAGTGCTTGATTATAATATTGCAAACGTTCTTCATTATAATATTCCATGTTAGTACATATTTGATAAAATAATCGACATGTATAACATCACGCTCAAACCGTATTAACTGTGGGGTCGTGTGGGGTAATCCTGGATAGTATCGGCCGTTGCTAACAAGACAAACGCGACACACGCGGCTCTAACGACAGAGGCGGACATCGTCGGGCTATCACATTTAATGAACGCGTGTCACAGCGTCACTCCCCTTATATTATCTGCAATAGAGAAGTTTTATCTCTGAATTACTAAACGGGATTATTTGTGCGAAATTAACTCTGATAAAGCCAATTCTTCACGGAAACACAAGGCCAGTGACACATTGCTCCATATCGCTATAGAATTATAGATTTGGATTTGTCATCGGGTCGATTCTTGGATCCAGGCCAAACACAGACAGAAATGACTATACTCGTGGCAAGAATTCAGACGTCATACGTCACGGCTAACGTTACGCAATTGTTTTTATTGTTAACATAATTTCCGATATTTGGGCAAGTTAAAATCAATAATTTAGTATGTACCTAGGTAGTTTTATTACTATCAGTTGCAGTTTATTAAATAGTTTGATGAAAATATAATTAATTATTCATTTATTCGTATGACGTCAAGTCGTCTGAATCATTGTCGCGAGTATATACACGTAGCACACCTGTTAAAGAGCAACCAAAATTGATTTGCAGGGAAAACGAAAAGGTACAGCTGCTGTAGTTCCGACTTTGCACTGTATTAAATAAAAAAAAAGAAAATATGGATAAAAATGTAGTAGTTAAGCAGATGCAGGTTTTCTCATATTAATATAATAATATATAAGTACTAAATAAATATATCAACTCTGCTATGAATTTGTGAGAGTTATATGTATTCAGTATCATTTAAGGGCGCCGTTTTATAGGCAAATTTTCAACGAATTTCATAGCTGTTTGTTGAGACAGTCTAAAAAAATCTGAATAAGTTAGAAAGAATATCTCTTCACTATGTCAATTATACAAGTTTTCTCGGGACATAAAACAATTTTCAGGTTGACAAGTCATTTAGAATAAGAAAAAAAGAGCATCATTTTCACCTATTACGTTTTATCATAAAATCTCCTGAATTTTGCGCGTCAACTGCACATCGGGGAATTGTATTTAACATTAGAAACATTATCACATCCTGAAGAATTGTTTTAAAATACTAGTAACACTTGAATTCATGTAAATTGTTAAGTATTTTTCGCGGTATATAGAACACAATGATAAGGTACAAATTCACAATGTTCTCTAGCACATTTTTTCTTCAAAAGTTAAAGAAAATGATTCAATTTCAGCATTATATTTTAGTACTACATTAATAAGGACCTCCACCTACTGTTTGTATTTTTTGGGTGCATATTTAGATATGATTATTTGTCCTTGAAACGCCAGCCTTAAATGCTAATTAAAAATGTGTCATTATCCACACTAGCAAAAACATGATACGGATCGCTGTTGACACGCAATATTAAACAGACTGAAATGGAAAGGACTATTAGAAATAGGAATTTACCCGTAAATTTGTCAATGATTTGAAGTATCTATAACTGGAACTTATTAGGCAAAGAGAGAACGAGCAATGTATGCTGGTCCATGTCGAACAGGTTTCTGATGCTACAAACGAGAGCATTGGATGTATATTTCAATATCTAGACCTGGGAGTCCTCATGGAGTAGTCTGATGGTTTACATCAAATAGACATTAACCTAATTAAATACAAAACGAGTTATGGCAGCAAGGGACAGAGGAAGCATGGGATGCGACCAGTTACAGCGGCGGCTACGAAACGCCTCGGAGGACCACCATTATCGGAAGAACGGTTCCTACTGTAATAGTCGTAATACCAACAATCGGAACCGAAATCAATATATAGACGGCCCAATGGACACCGATAGCGGGCATGTCTCTACAGAGCTTAGCCCGAGAACAACCAGGACAAGTAAAAGAATCCCGACTGATGCTAGCGATGTGCATTTTAACTCTGTTTCTGGCAAGAACCAGTTACCGAGGTCACGGCACAACAACCCGGAAAATCACTATGTATCAAATGATAGCAGCGGCCGTGAAAGCCTAAAAATCACAACCTACGTCAGAGATTGGACTTTTCTTAGATACTATACTCTATTTTTAAACTAAGAGGAGTAAATGAAGAAGTCATATATACGCAGGAAAAAAAATAACTAGAAAATATAACTAGATCATTTTGGCGGTAAATTTGAAAAAAGAGAAAATAGACAAAAAGCAATACAATTGGTTGCTGAGTTATGAACAGAACTATTTCATTTGATTTAGGATTAACTAGGAGGAGAATAAACACAAAATAATCAACGAAGTGGCAACGTTAATCTTAGCCAAATATAACTGGCATTTTAAATGTTTTGTAGCTGACAGTATTGACATTGACAATAAGCATGAATTTATGTGAAGCTGTGTAAATTTGGCGACAAATTAACCAATAACAAGCTAGTGTTTAAGCGCGAGAAATTTAAATCACCCCTCTTAGTTTAAAAATAAGGTATAGGGAATCAAGGTAAATATCGGCTAACAGGTTTTTGGACTTCATGTAAAGTACAAGTCCTTTAAACTACTAAATTACCAGGGCGATCATAATAAGCTGATTTTAGCTGCGTATTTCAGAAGTCTTTGGATCTACAGGTGAATAAAAAATAATAATATACGTACATTTTCTTAAACTTAAAGGTTCTTTGGGACCTCAGTACATATTAACTTTGTTTTATTGGACTAAAAACACAAAACACAGCAATTTTTATATTTGTTGGCTTTTCGTTATTTTTATTATACCTATATAACATATATATTCAGAACTTTATAAGCAAACAACACAGCGTGCATTCATCATGAGAATAATAGTTATTTTCTTCTATTTCTTTTTTAATTTTTATTCAATATTTAACCCTTAAAAGTTTTAAGACAAATGTGGCAAAACAAACTTGTAGAGTCCTGCAATTGTTATTGTTATAGTATATCCAAATAACAAAACATCGACAAATATAACTTTTATCTTGTTTTAGGTTCAAATTTACCAAAGCAAATATTATTTTGCACTTTGATATCATTATTTTTGTTAGTCAATCAATTGCGTGTGTGTGAACCAGCCCTCAATTTTTGATGACATAAAATTATAGGATGTGCTCCGTATCTTCTGGAGAACAGAGACATATATCAAATTTATTCAAGCGACTCAACGTTCGGAATAACTAGCACAATTCAGTTTTATAATTTTCAGAAAAAATGGGGGGGCCAGTCGTGGTTTATACCATTTTTCGTGTGACGGAGGCAGGTATCAGATTTATTTAAACGGGACAACGTTTGGATCAACTAGCACAATTCAGCACAACCCAGTTTTTAAAATATCACTCAATTGAGGGCCTAGTAAAGTTACGTCAAAATTTTTGATTTTTTTCTTATTTCCTACTTCTTTACACAATGTTCAAACCACAAGCGCAATTCAGCACATTCAAAGTAATATTGGGTTTTTGCAAAATGGGGAGCTATAAGATACTATTTTTTTTAAATAACACAATATTTGGAACTACTAGCACAATATTGCATATTAAACATTATTTTTATTTAAATTTTTACAGCACAATATAGCACGCATCTAGCACAATTCAGCATAACCCAGCTTTACAAGCTTTAGCTTTACAGTTATGTCAAAATTTTAGTTTTTTTATCATTTTCTGGAGAACGGAAGGTATTAAACTTATTTAAACGGCACCATGTTGAAAACAACGAGCATAATTCAGCACAAATTGAAATTTACAGAAAGGGTTCAGGAAATATTAGTTTTTTTGCATATTTCGGAGAACAGTGACAAATTTTAATTTTTTTTTAAGGGCAGACCGTTTGGAACAACTAGCACAATTCAGCACAATCCGCTTTTTTAATTCTCGTTCAAATCCAGTTCTTTAAATAGCACAAGGTTTAGAATGACAAACACAATTCAGTACATTTAAAAGAATATTGTATTTTCGGAAAATGGGGAGCTAGAAAATTTCGGCTTTTTTTTAAACAGCACAATATTTGAAACAATTAGCATTTGTTATTTAACCTGCTGATATCGTATATTAAAATTCGTTGTCGGTAAACCGATGAATTAAAGCAAAGAGCCAGCGAAAGCCAATCTCTTGCCCCTGAACCGACAAATTTTCCGGTTTCCCATTTCGCCATTCCCGTAATTGTATCGGCGGTACTCCGGGGAAGCCGGGGCGCCGTTAAAGTAACACACACACATCGCACCAATCCCCAATAATTGCGGAATCAGCGTCGACCGGCTTACCCGGTCGAAGTTGCAGAAATCCCCAGCGCCACGTGTGGCGTTTGATTGGGCCCGTAAGCGGCGTTCGTCAGTGCGGATTACAGACGGTTTCACGCGTCACTAGTACGTAATCTGCTTAGCAGTGACAGTGACAAGGACGAATGGTGGTGTAGTTGCCAGTCATCCGCCCCGGAGCCCAATCCGACCTGACGGAACGATGGAGCTGCGAGTCCGGGCAACTTAACAACTCTCAAGAACGCGAAAGGAACAATAGCCTACTTAGCTTGATTAAACTTTTGCGCGGGGATTAATTTTTTAGATGTCCTGTCGCAGTACGGGTGCCTAAATATGTTGAAGGTGCCGTGCCAATAATAAATACCTTATTGAAAATGTAATTTAATATGAAAAAAAATATTATTAAAACATGGAAATATCAAAAAGTATATTTTTTATATAAAAATATAGCGTATGTAAAAAGGAAATAGTACACATTACTTTATAAAGATATGCAAAGAAATCCATGTGTACACAGGGTGTCTCAAACTCGATAGGGTGGGCCTGATCTGAGGAAACAAAAAATTTAAATAAATCTTGGGACACGTGGTGTTAAATGGAATGAGGTAAGCTCCAGTTTTAATCGAAAGTATTATTTTTGGGATTTGACAGAAACGACTTATGACGCCATCAATTATATTTTTTCTATAAATATACCCAAATTCAAGTAATACCACCACGCGGTTATTACTTGATTATGATGATATCACCAACCAGTGTCCACTTGATCTGATAGCTTGGAAGATTAGCCTGGCTAATTTAGTTTTGGGTGTCCCCTAATTCCACGTAAATATTGAAGGGGGGTATTCTATGGTCGAATTTAGGGGGGTCTTTTCTATATATTTTTTTCGATTTGAGCCCTTCCTGCAGAGATATTCGCGTTGGTGGGGTGAACCTAAAATTCGGTTTTAATTTTTTTTTTCAAAAACGGCTCAACCTAAAATTTTGAAATTTGGTACACGTGTTCTACTGGTGGAACATTTTTCAAGGGGATTAAAGGTTGGTTAATTTCCTAACTGTAATTCAACGTTTTATCCACGACGACAATCAAAACCGGTCACTTAGGAGAGTGAAAGCCGTGTGAGAGCAGGTGAAAAATTATGGTTTTGAAAAACGTCATATTTGACAAATTTCTTTAATCAAGAATATTGATTGTCAGCTGAATACTAGAAAGCCTTGGAATCGTTTCTATGACATGCGTTTGTTTATATGTCAACAAGAGTGAAAAAAATTGTAAAACCGACAAATGAGTGAGAATGCTGAGAATTTCTTCATTCCGGTTGAAATCCAGCAAGAAGCCCAAGAACCAGCATTACGTCTGTTACCAGCGACAGGCAAAAGTGTATATAAGAAGGAATTGGTGGAATTCGATAACTGGCAAAAAGGAGCATATTATGAGAAGGAGCAATTACAGAAGATGCTACTATCCTAGTTTTTCCATGTGGAGAAACGGCTTGCTGCCTCTTCGATGTGGACAAGATATTCCATGCTTAAATCAATGTTGAAAGTTCACAAAGATATTGATATTTCGAAGTATGGTAAGCTTATTTCATATTTGGAAGTAGAATCAAAAAATTATAAATCAAAGAAGGCAAATATATTGAAGAGAAACCAAATCGAATAATAGCTGCGAAACGCATCGGATGAGGAATTTTTATAACTTAAGGTAGAAAACACACGATTTTAATATTTCAATTTATACACTGAGCGTTTAATTTGGAATTCTTTACAGGTTGCAACGCTCATGGGAGTCGCAGGTGCTTATCGATGCAAGAATGACCCTTTTTGGATATCATTCATGTAGAAGACAAAGGCAGTTACCTACACATACTTTTTGTATATATCTATATGTACATAGCATATCTTCCAATACTTTTTCTATACAGGGTGTCTGTAAAAGGTAGGGAAAAAATGTTGCCACATATTCCGGCGGTCAAAATATGACGGTTTAAATCAAGTTGCCTTAGTCCAAAATTTTATAGTTTCCGAGATATAGGGTGTTTAAATTGCAATTTCTGCGTCCTTCTCAGACACCTTCAGGAACTACAAATCTTCGTCTTCAGCAGTGACTATAAAGACCAGAGGCTCTGGGTTCAAATACGAGTGACTCTTCAAGACACTTCCGGTCCAGAATTTTCTCGGTATTTTAGTTTTATTCGAACATGAAAACAAGCTGTATTTTATTAATATAGTTCGATAATAAAAAGTTTTATTTTGGGACCTGTGTTTCATTTCAAAAACAACCTAAGTCCATTTTATTATTTTTATTTAAAAATTTTCGTAAATATTTTATAATGCTTTTATTCAGGTATGGAAAATTCTTACTATAGTGGTAAACTTTTGACCTCAAGCTCCAGTTTTACTCAAAATGTCAGATAAACTTATAGAAAGTGTCAAAATGTGACTTAGGTTGTTTCTGAAATAAGCGAATCAATTTTATTCACATTACATATTTTGTTTACCTTGTGACGGCATATATATGTCCTTCTCAGATACCTTCAGGAACTCTTCGTCTTCAGCAGTGACTATAACGACCAGTGGCTCTCGGTTCAAATACTAACCAGTGACTCTTCAAGTTACTTCGGGTCCAGAACTTTCTCGGTACTTTAGAAAAAAGTAATAGAAAAGCAGTTTTGAAATAGAGCCAAAGCTATTTCCTTATATCAGCACTGAAATTTATTTTCTCTTGTACTCAAACATAGCGTATGCGGAAACTCCGTTGAGGATACAAGTCTGACCCACACAAATCAGAGATATATCATTTTCGCGTAGAATCCGAAACGAGATCCGCTTTTTAGTAGACTTGGCAGCGTGACATCCGTCAGGCCGGACCACCGGTCATCGCAAAAATAAACCGCAGCAGCATCCAGTAATCTGATAAATCGAGTGCAGCGGCGCTCGCTTGCACCCACCCGTCATAAAGCGACGCTGGCAGCGTCTGAACAATTGGACATGACGGCCGACCTGATTCAATTTGCCGCCGGCCCCAAGATTTGTTTTCCGTGCCATAAATCAGATTCCCGACAATACTGATATCCATTATCGTTTCCAGCGGGATTGCGAGGGGAACCGGACGTTCAATTGTTTTTATGGGTGCTCGCCGGAATTGATTGTAATTGCGTTTATTACAAGGCAAGTCGGAACACGGCGCACTTGATAATGTGATTAAATAGTGTTCCGGATGCTGCGCAATTCTCGACTTAGGGTCACGGGGGGATGAGGAGGGTGTGCACTGGAATGATTTAAGCAAGGATCATCGAAACAATATGCAGGGTGATTCTTAAGTAGAGGTCAAAAATCTGGAGGCGTATCCTGTGGCCAAAAATAAAGGTTTTTGGTTATAAAAATGTGGGGTGTTAGGACAATCATTGTTCAGCTACAACGTGTCAAAACTTAAAAAAAAAATCAGTTTCTAATTTTTAATCTCTAAACCGTTTGAGAAAATTTTAATAGTTATGAAACAAAAAATTACCAGTTTTAGAAACTTGTGGCACAGGTGTGAGTATTATGGATCATTATTTGCCAAATAAATATATATCACCCTGTACAATATTACAAATAAAATAGGTCATAATATGCGCCTCTATGCTGGGTTAGCGTAGAAACACGTCACGTAGATAAACGTTGTCTCTCTAGATTATACAAGAAATTACTTTCGATCAAATTTCACAACTGTCTACGTTTTACTTTGACACTTCTGTCACTCGCGTTTGACTGCTCAATATAAACTGACTTGTGTCAGCAAAATCGATCCGCTTATATAGGTTTTTAGGGTTCTAGAAATTTTCCGCGGTCTCCAGAATCAAATAGAATGTGGGCGAGAATGTGTTACGTTTGAAAAATGCAATAAGAACATCATTTTGAGGCATTGGTATAATTAAATGAGAATTATACACTAATCATTAGTATAACAGCACGTAATTTGAATATTATATTTTCATTAATATATCAACCGATTAGCTTATTTATAAATATTTATCGAAATTCTGTTTTTACCTTGTCTACAAATCGTTTGTTTTTATTTCAATTCTAGAGTTAGATTTGCTCGCTTGCCGGTACAATTGGGTACAGCTGATTTATCGCAGAGTTGCCAAACTGGTCCGCTTCGTGGGATCTGCTGTCAACTATTTAACAAAATTCTTTATTTTAGGGTTAGTTTTAGTGCTGTAGTTAATTAGTAAGAGATTATATTACATTGCAATGCATAAAAGGCAATAGGGAAATTAATTTATTCAATTATCTTCGGTATGCTTAGCTGTGATTGGTAGAGATATTGTCCAATCGCAGTGGCAGCAGTTTTCTGTGAGTATTTTCGCACTCTTCTCCGTAACAAAAAGAGAGAGATACCTTCTTCTCTGAAATTTGAACGGTGTGTGTGTAATGGTGGTCGACAAAAATCCGTGATTTATTCAGTCATCTTAGATTAGGATTCATTTTTGCGGCCATAAATTAAGAATTTAGGGAATACTGGTGCAGGTGATGTTAGTATTTTTGATGGAATTCCCGATATTCTAACTTCGTAAGAACGATTTGTAACACAACACTGAAAAAATTATATCCGAGGTCCATAATTTGTATCATCGTTGTAAGATAGCTAATTTTGTAAGAAACCCCTAGGTTAAGGGTGAGTACTTCTATAGTTATCATTATTATTTCTCTCTGTTATTTGTTGTAAATCTCTTGTCACAAATTTAAAACTTTTGATAGTAATTAATAGTAAAAATTATTCGCATGGACAATGACACTGAGCGACGTTGCCACTTTATTTTTTTTTACTGAAAATTTAGAGAAATTATTTATTTGTTAAATAATACGTCACGCAGGTGTCCACATATCTGTGTTGCATCATGGAATTAGATTATTGTTTTTTTTTCTTTTTTATTAGGGTTTTTTTATTGGGACCATATATCCTTACTTCTGAGTTCCTTTCGGAAACCTGGATTTCCTGTTTTGGTGCTGAACTTCCGGATACTGGAATCTAGAGTACGTTCGACAGTCCTATGCATACTGAACGCTACACATTTTTTTTGGAGATTGCTCGCCCATCCACTCTGCTATTCGTCTTCCAGGCCCTCATAGACATTTGAGGTTTAGTCTTAGTTTTGAGGAGCCAGTTGTACTTCCCAAGAAACCAAGGATTGCACGCAAGTTCTTAATACCAAAGAAATTTTACTTTACCTTTTTCTTTAAATTGCTTGCCAGAAGTAGAATGTAAACCATAAATTCTTAGTTATCATTCATCTTACTAGTATTAGCTTACGCCATTTGCATGTATAGTTTTTACTAGTTTTTTTTTTAATTAGTTATTAATTGCTTAATTATTAATATATACTGTTTTTGCTGCACTTTTAATTCTACATTTGCTTATTTCTAAGTGCTAATTTTTGCTCTGTTATTATTACTGTGTTTGCTCAATTATTAATGCTACCTTTTGCTTATTTCTTATACTGCTTTTTGCATAATTATTAATACTGCTTTTTGCTTATTTATGAATGCTGCTTCTTAATGTTCTGCTTTTGCTATCATTCTTATTGACAGCAGATTGTACGACGTTTGTAGAAATTGGGGTGCTCCCTTATTTACTGACATACTTGCTTCCTATATTTATTTGTTTATGTGCCTGCGCCTGAGCTCAAGCGACGCTGTTTTGAATTTGCCGCCTATACCGTGCTCATGCACTTTACTTTAATTTTCTCTAATCTCTAATTTTGCATAACTAGTTACATTATTTGCTGTTAATTGCTTAACTACTAGTTTATTTCAGCAAAATTCATAAATAATAAATTTGTATACGTCATTCTAATTTAGAATATAGACATCTATAACGCTTGTTTTATTTTATTTCTTTTATCAACTACTTTTTGACAATTTTCGGCGGTTGATTGTCTCTAGTTAGGGTATAAAGTTGGCTATAGAAAATTTGTCTGGCGCCCCTTAAGATCTTGAACCACTCCCTTCTCCATTGAGTTAGCCAAATACCCGTTGTCAGTATATACGTATATATATGACCATGGTATCATAACCTATTAATCTAAAAATAGATTTACGAGTTGTAGGTTGCATAAAATGTTTCAGAAAACGTCAAAATAAAGGCATCACAAAAATTATAAATTCTAGCGTAAACAGAAATATAATTAACAAACTAAAGAGGTAGGTGAGCTTCCGTAACAGTATTATCTCCAATTTTTGTTTTTACACTTTTTTGTATTTTAAACCGATAAACAACAAAATTGATCTATTTTAATTAAGCGCATTTTCACACAGTACAACTTAAATTACTTAAACATTACTTAGGAAGGCCATGCAAAACAAAAATAATAAAAAGCCGTCATCTTATTTAATATTGCGTATTATTAAATTAAGCTTGTTTTTAAAAAGATTATGTTTTAGTAATGGCTTATGCATATCCAAATGCTGAAATGGCCAATATGGTTTACATTTATGGCCTTGCAGATGCAAATGGTATGAAGGTTATAGGTGAATTTCTATGGAACGATATCCAAATCATTTAGCTCCAAATCCGAGAATGTCTGTCGGAGTCACGCTCATTTTAGAAAGGTTCAATTCAAGAATCATATATTAGTTTGGTCCTTTCTGAAGCATCAACAGTTATCCCCGTATCACATATAAAGGGTTCAAGCCTTACTGCCGCAAGACTATCCTGCTCGCCAACAAATTTGACAATGGATTTTGCAAAAAAATTAACTAAATTTCAAGAGATGCTATAACGAACTTCCACAACAAACACGTTTGGTTTGATAAGAACCCTAATGCCATATTGGAATCTCAATTTCAATATCAGTTTTCTTTGAATGTATGGGTGGGTATTAATTAGACATTTTCTTGTTGTGGCTTATTTTTTTTGCAAAGAACTTTAACCAATGCCTCTTAAAGACATTTTTTTACAAAAGTTTTACCAGAATTACTTGGCGTTAAGACAAATAATATGGTTTATGTACAACGGGACTCATTTAGTTTGACTGCTACTTAAATGAAAGATTAGGTAATCACGTGACTGGACAAGGCACTCAACAACCAGGTCCACCTGGGCCACCCAAGTCACCCAATTGAACCCTATTCATTTTTTTGTTTGGGGACATCTCAAGACATTAGTTTATAAGATTCACGTTGAATCTGAGGCGCACTTACGTCAACAAATTATAGCTGGCTGTAATGTGAAGAAGAGCTACTCCTGCATTCCTGAATATTTGCACGTGTTTGAGCTGCAATTTCAAGAAAAACTGGAGCATGTATTTTGGCTGTATGTGATCATTATCAATATTTGTTATAATACATCATAGTAAAATAATTTCATTGGTAATTCATTATTTTGTTATTATTTTAAGTAATGTAATGAGTACTGTAAAACTGCATTTGACCAAATAAATCAATTGTGTTGTTAATCGATCTGAAATACAAAAAAGTACAGAAAAACATGTAATAATATACAGGATGATATTTTTTTCTGCAAATAATTATCGATAATACCCACACCTCTGCCATTGGTAAGTTTCTAAAGCTAGTAATTTTTTGTTTCATACCTACTGTCATACTAAATATTGAAACCGAATTTGGTGAAATTATTCCAAGCGGTTTAGAATTTAAGAACTGCTTATTTTGAGACGCTGTAGTTGAACAAGGGCTGTCCTAAGACCCTTCATTTATGACAGAATATGCCCTTGGATTTTTGACCTCTACTTAAGAGATATCCTGTATAGTGTACCGAATATTGCTTGTATGCACTCGGAGAAATCCTTTAGTTAGATAGAGGCAAACAATAGCTATCAACTCTAAACCGGCATATGTCCGGTGGCATCACAGACGATTAATTGTGGCTGTTTGCCATAGGTTTTTCAGTTGTAACTGGTTGGGACATAGCAGTTGTTTCCTGCGTTGGAAGAAGCAATATTACCCTTAATAATATTTAATTTAATACGACCAAAATATTAACAAACAGTAAACAATAAACAGCTTAACACAAAAAACCGTAACCTATCATAATTAATATTTCAATTCCTTCTTTTTCGCATAACATCTTTACTTCTAATGATTCATAACACTTTTGACATTAACAACATTATTTGCTGTCATTTTAATATATTTTTTTTTTTCAAGTGTGCCATAGTACACTTCTTCGAATTGTTATTTTTAATGCAACAGTATGATATTTTTGTGTACCCGTAGAGTTGTCATCATTAAATTTTTATTGGTTCGTTTAAATCTCTGTTTCTCAAAATTGTATAGAGTGCTGTATTGTGAAATTCGGAAGGAGCTCATCTACAGGATTCTACAGGAAAAATATATTGTTGATACTTAAAATAATGGTCGATGACGTCATATCCGAAACACCATCTTATTGTATATTGAATTTATGCATTACTTTTCTAACGCACTGTAGATAAACGCTTAGTAATTTTTTTATTTAAAATTTGATAAGGTGTTGTTAGTGTCTTCTTCTACACGATTTGTGTACAAATCCGTAAAAACTTTATTCTTCAAGATAATCCAACAAATATTTTTTTTTGTTTTAAATGTCATCGAAAATAATTGCTTCTGTTTTTTATAGAAAAGTACTTCCAGGTACAAGGTATAATAAACAAATCAGTTTAACATGTCGAGATAATCATTGTTTATTACTTAAGGATTTTCCACAATTATGCCTGCACGGACCAGCACTGGTCTTAACTGGTCTAATATTTTTTTAACAGTTTGAAACCAATCCCTGACTTTTGTAGGAACAGAACCTGCATCGGACTAGCACGGCCTAGCGCAGAAATTGCAGGCCACCGACACAAGCTGCAGTGACGGTCGTTGCAGGTGACGGTACATGTTAGTGCTGGTCTAGGGTGCGATGCTCCATTAAATAACATATGAAGAACCTTCATGAGCAGGATTTACAAGTCCATGCTATGCAGGTGTGTGCAGACATAATGTGCGCGATCTTTTAGTCTAAGTGACATTAGCAAGATATATTATTATTTCTAACTGATGCTAACAGAGATTATCATTAAATAAACGTAAAAATATAAATTCGAAAATATTTACATCTATTGATATACCCAGGACGTCCTTATTTGAGTGAAAACTAGTCACTAGATATTGATGGGTTTGAATATAGGTATATGTCTGTAGATCTATTAATCCTTGGGTAGAGAATGTATCTTCCAATTATTGGCGTTTCTATCATGCGGAGGTCCAAATAGACCCTAATTTCCTACAAAATCGCTTAATGTCCATGCATCAATTCCTTCGCCCCACTATAAGCTAAGCCGTTATAGAGAATCTCAGATGCTATCCGTTACTTTACGACGACAATATTATTAGTTCTGGGTCCGATATGGCCCTTGCTCTATAATGTCCGAACAATAACCGTGAGTGGCCATTTCCATATACGAAGCGAGAATGGTAAGTGGCCAGGAACAGAGGCTCATAAACCTCTAAAATGCGTTCTATCACATTTGAGATAGCATCTCGAGATCTCCGGGTGGCCGCCATAACCATCTCCGAGTATGAATTGTGATTGCTTGACCAGCGTTTTCGTATCGTTCGGAGAACATCTTATTGCAGCCAGGGGCGTAGTGAGGGTGAAGGGGTGCGATTTTAACCACTTTATTGCATTGCTAAATATAGTATGTGAGAGTGAAGTGAAGTATAGTGAAATGTGCAGCCCTATGTTATAAGTATAGAACAGCAAATTAAATAATATAATCCTAATAAGTTCTAGTCTTATCTAAATTTGAACAAAGGAGTCTCCAGTATCCCCGCTAGACCAACGGGACGGATCCCAGTTACAACACAAGGAGTAAACAAACACTTCAAAATATACAAAATAAACAAAAACAGAAAAATAAGAACAAAATATCGAATAATAAACAAAAAGTAATTAGCAAAAATATAACATAAAACAATAAAAAAAACAAGAGGCATTTAGGAAATTCGACGTATATCAATCCCCCATAAATGTTAAACGGTTGGATTGAACGGTTTGCCGGCTTTTTTGTTTAAAGATTGCGCAACAATATTTGCTAAGCCACTATGTTTTTTGTATATAATCAGTCACTAAGAGTGAGTATGTTTCCTGATCTTTGGAACTCTGGCCAAATTTGTCCTGCCTTTGAAAAAAATAGCCAGAGTGAGGTACAGAATTATCGCTGTATTACAATTATTTGTAACGCCTCCAACATTTTTGAAATCTTGCTGTGTGAGAACATCTTCTCGGATGTAACACTGCGCAGCACGGTTTTTATTCTGGTCGTTCAGGAGTTGCTAATTTGATGTGTCTGACACAATATATAGCAACTAAATTGGATGATGGTGGTCAGGTAGATATCATCTACACTGATTTCTCCAAAGCATACAATTGGCCGGACCATGGTATTCTAGTATTAAAATTATCCAATATTGGCTTAACTAAACCGTTTACTTATACCACCTCATATCTCTCTCATAGGAGATTGACAGTGGAGTATCGTGAATTCCCTCAAATATCGGTTCTGGGCCCGCTATTGTTTCTAATCTTTATTGATGACATTGTCCGGAATCTGAATTGCGAGACCCTTCTTTATGCAGATGACCTCAAATTGTATCTGTCTGTGTCAGATATTAATGACTGTGTCAAACATAAGTAAAATGTCTGATTGGTGTTCTAAAATTAAATTGCCTCTCAACTTCTCGAAGTGCAATTCTATGTGCTTCACGAGGAAACTAAATCCTAGTTGCACGATTGACCATAACTCAATTAGTAAATGCAATAGTTTTGAGGATCTCGGGATTGATGGTAAGCTTACTTTTGTTGAACACATTAATAATATACAATGTGAGGCATACAGAAATCTCGGCGTTGTTCTAAGAAAATCAGGATAGTCTTTTGAAACTGATACGAGTTCCTTTCTGTTCAACACGTTCGTTTCGTCAAAACTGGAATATGGGTCAGTAGTATGGTGTCCCACTTATCAAATTCCTGTTAAAAAGCTAGGGGACATACAGCGTAAATATGTTAAGTACATATGGTTTAAAAGTGACAACATTTATCCACCTCAAGGGATACCGCAGAGTACTTTACTAGATTCCATGTTAATGACCAAAGCACACGATGTATGTGTAACTCGTTGGTCACTCTGCATAATATTGTAATCGGAAAAATCGATTGTCCGGACTTACTAGCTACATTATAATCGCACTCCTCATTCTGCCACCTGGTTTTCAAGACCTTTTTATTTTCTCATCCCTAAAACAAATCTGTTAAAATTTTCGCCTTTGTACGTTTGATCTTAATTATCGTCAGATGTAAAATTCAGTGGATATTTTTCGTGATACTATTAGATGCATTAAGCAAAAAATCTTTACAAAAACGGACAAGTCAAATTTTTGGGTATACCAATTCAAAAAATAATTCATTTATGAATGAAACTACTTTAGGAGGTCATATAGTGATTTATTCTTTGTTTCATTGGAAGTAAAATTATTAGTTACTTATCTAGTAGAAAGTATTTAGTACTCTTGTTAATATAACGTTAAAACGTATATCGAACGGAAGCATTCAAAACGGTGATAAAATTTTTTCATTAATCAAATTTTCATTGATAAAATTACGAATTAACTAGGTAGTACCCAAACACCGATTGTTGAACTTCTTGTTTGTTGTACCAACCAGTCCCATAACGTTGGAAATTTATAACTCCTACAAAAAATCAATTAGCCAGACATCCCATTCACGGGGGCCCAGCGCCTGTAATGTGGTACCATCCACACTATTTATACGTTGGCAGTACCCATGAATGAGCGGTAGCTCACCGCCGAGCAAAATATTGACCGGTTTCACCCATAAACGGGTTTTTGGGACTGACAAAATGAGCAGAATGGTTTATGGTTATTGTCGAATATTCCGAAGTACTTCAGTAATATTAAAACTGCTTTTGTCAATTAGAGTGAATCATCAGAAAAAGTTGCATTTTTTATATTTCAGTTAAAACTAATGGCTATTCATGTAATAAATCCTTAGAATAGAGCTTTAGCAGGCGAGTATGATCAATATCAGGTGAGTTCGATGATGAAGCTCTATTTAAGAACGAGTCACATACAATTTTTTTATAAAAGCTGTACAAATTTTAAATATGTGAAATAATTTTGTCGCCCATGCCATAAGAATATGTCTGATAACTCTTGTCACATTCGATAACAAATAATGGTATTTGTTATCAAATGTGACAAGAGTTATCAGACATATTTTTGAATGTGATAAACTATTGTTAGCATCTCATAAATCATAGAAACTAGTGCACTGTTGCAACTATAAGGTTGTCTTGTCTATATGCTCGAATGGTATTATGACGCTAGCAACTATGTCTTTATCAATGATGTAATCTCATAAATATTATGAATTTGTTCAAATAATTTGCAAAAAATTAGTTTTGAACCGAAACTTACCTAATGCTGAATGTAGCTCTTATTATTGGTGTTTGCGGAGAATATGTAGGAGAGAAGAACCCCTTCTTGTATCTGACATTACCGAAAATGGTGATTAAAAAATACGTTTTTTGATCTAGACTAATTGCAAGATAAAATTTTCCATAACTGCAGAAGGAAGATGTTGTTAATCCTCTGGAATTATACAGTATGTTTGTCTTTGTCCACGAAAGGTACTATATATTTTTTTCGTGTCCTATAAAGGACTTATGTATACTGTACAGCATGTTCATATACAAACATTCGGAAAAATGCTTGCAATGGTTGTGAAGTGTTTGAAATTGCCAACTTCGATCTACGAATATCATTGGTTCAGGCGAACGTCTGCTACCCCTGTTGTCGATGCATCATTTGCTCAGAGCTATCGACAAGAAAAAATAATATATTGGAATTAATTTTGAGGGAAAAAGAAAGTGCTACTTGTTCATCATCCGTATCAGTCTCTTCCGAAAGCTATATATACTTAATGAAAGCAACTAAAAGTAGCTTGTTATTTTCCGGTAATAGCTTCATGTATGGCAGAAAGTGTAATTTTCATAAATATATTGTCACAGAATTTACCCGCTCGCATCCAATTCGACGACTGTGGTATCGTGAAACGCTAGACTGCCCCGATCGCCCCTACGGGATTCTGGTAAACAAACAAATAATGCCGTGTATCGAGGCGCGACTGGAAATATCGAGGAATCGGGAATCGGGAATCGACGAGAAGCGTTCGAGAGTCTCATTCGAGAAATGGCTCTAGATGTGTTTAAAAACACTTGGAATATTCGTTTGGTCTGTAAAAAAAGAATAAACGGCCGAGTTAGTCACTCTTGAAATGAGAGTCTTGAATTGCAGTCTTGAATTGGAGTGTTTAGTTGGAAATTTCCTGGAGATACAGAGCGACTTAGATAGTGATAATTAAATAGTGTTTAGTTGAGTTGTAATTAACATTTAGTAGTGTACAGAGTAGTTAATAAAGATAAAAGATTAATTAAGATTGTTTTCTGGTAAAAGAAAAAGACGGGCTAGAAAATTGGTGACAATATAAATAAATAATCTTTAAGAACATTGATAAAAATTATAATATAATTTACATGTTGTTCACATCATACAATAATGTAACAAATACTAAATCCATACTATATTACAAGAATCGCCATATAAATACAGTACATTTACATATTCCAAAACTGGGTAAATGATTTTTTTCTCTAAAAATACATGTTCCAAAATTGCATTTCATGTTTACAAGAACATGGTTATACTATAAAAAAATGCATGTTCATAAGTAGCAATTTAATTTTAGATTTCCCTATTTGCACTGCAGTAATACTAACTGGAACTAAAAGTAAGTATTACGTAACCCCACCAAATTTGCTACTTTGTTGTATAAATAACTTCATACAACAAAGTTACAGTCACTGCTACATATTTTCAACTACTGGTTACTTTACAGTTATGTGACTTTTAAGCAGCTCTTCTCATTTTGGAAATGTGTCAGTTATCAGTGAAAATATGACTAAAATTGCAATCACTTTCAAGTAGTTTTGCTCGTTGTCGCGACGTTCAGGAAATCTTAATTGTTTGTTTAAAGTAGTGGAACTTGTAAGTCATATTTATTAGTCTAAACAACGTTACTGCTATTTGTATAACTATTTAGATCATCACGCACAAACCTATTAATTTATCCAAGTAAATTTTACCAGGTAGTTTCTTAAAGTTGAAAACCTTCATGCTCTTCATCATTGTGTAATGGCTGCGCATATTCAATCATATAATATATAGAATGTAACTTTGTCTTTGTGAATATTATCATATTTTTTATAATTATTAGTTTAGTGCTAATTATGGAGAAACCTCTACAAAATTATATCTAGGTATACTAAGCTATAAACTTTGACCAAATGAAATATCTAGGTCGAAAAATCCAGAACAAAAATGCAACATAAAATTCAAGAAATGTATTCAGCACTTGGACGTACCGCGTTCAAAATAAACAACAGGAAAAATAAACAACAGGAAAAATGTTACTAAGAAATGGCAGTGGGACTTTGAACAGACAATGTATATCAAAACTTTACCGCTATCTTCACTACTTCAAAGCAAGATTTGCAAATTGCGCTATTTTAACTTGCCTGTCAAAAATAAAGCTTTTATTTCTGCGTCAAATTTAATAAAGTGATGCATTATTGTCATTTCCCACAAACAATAAAAAATAGCTCTTATTACCACATAATGTTATAAGATATTGTTACGGATTTCCCAATCCGAATTTTTGTTTTACCAGAAAAACAGTCCGTTAATTAATCACTTATTTTTATTAACTACTCTGTACACTACTAAAGACTAATTACAGCTTAATTAAACACTATTTCACTTTTAAACTCCAGGAAATTTCCAACTAAACACTCCAAATCAAGACTGTAATACAAGACTAATTGACTCGGCCGTTTATTCTTCTTTTATAGACTACACTGTAAAAAATTATTAGTTCAAATAGATGGCAATTTATTTACCACTCATTATTGCTGTAATTTTCTTATCGATTGTAACTTTACAAATAAAATGTTAAATTACGTTGTAAATTTATTTTGTGGTGTAATTTTAGGTTTTGCAATTGTAATATTACTTTGTGATTTTTGCAATAATAAAAAGTATTTTTACAATGTAACTTCCACAATTACTTGTAAACATTGCAAAGTAACTTTACATTAGGCAATTGTATAGTTACTTGTAATAATACAATTTATATTATTACTACAATGTAATTTTTTATTTATTGTGTACATTTGGATGGTCCAATTTGGGCACTTAGTAAAGAAGGTTTCTTCTATTTCCGAAAGACAGAAAAAGTAGCTAAGATATTTGAGCTTAATTTTGAAAAAGTTGAATAGCGAAAATCACATTTCGATATTTTGATTTGTTTAAGAGATACCTACATACATTTTAAATTTTGGTTGTTTTCTGTGGTAACTTTTCTACTTATTATATTAATATTTATACATTGTAAAGAAATTTTTTATCTATGTGTAGTATCTAGTGGCTTGAGGAATATTTTTGTATAACTTCTAGTTTTCCGCTGCTATAACAAACATATATATTATGTTTTAATGAAACAGTATACGTATGTAATATGGGGCATCATAGAATAGGCCTAAAATTAAAAAAATGCTATATCAAAACTAATCAAGATATCGAAATGAAATTTTCGTTATTCAATTTTTCTCAAAAATATTCCCGTGACATTTGGACCTTTTCGGAGAATAAAAGAAACCTAAAAGTGTTGAAACTGACCTAACCCGTACACAAGAAATCTTGTTTACAACATTCGAATTCACTAACAGTGCTTTGACATATATACCTAAACAAAATCTGAATAATAATTCATTTATACCTAATAGATTAATATGCCTACATGAGAAAAATTGAAATATCGTAAGGAATTAACGATTGTTACTTACCTTAAGTAACATATCAGGCTTTTCCATGAGTTTCTCAATAGCATCTCTGCATCAGAATGTTATTTCAAAAGAAAAATGTACTCATATTAAGTAACCTAATTAACATGAATGCCAATTGCTTCTAATGTTAACAAGGTGATTGAGAAATAAACAAACAAGGCTATCGAATACATCTGATTTAATAGTATAATAAGATAACTAAATTGGTACAAATACACACAAAGTTCTCGTGAAAAACAATGTAATGTCAATCGAACCTGATATAGATAACAGCTTACGTCTCCTCCAGCGGTGGCCAGGTCGTTGGGTATCTTAACTTTTGGGGCCCCTCTCCATCCAAGTCTCGGAGGTTTTTTATTACTAAGGATACGTGTCCACACTGGCTTTTCTCGAATTCGGATCACCTTCACTGAATATATCTAACTTATTCCTATGTACGTTGTAATGACTCAACTGCGGTAGATAATGAAGTTGTATATACTTAAGATGCATGCAATGCAATTCTTTTTCCTATAATTTAGGCTAGATCGAATGGCTGATTGATAGAACATACAAGTACTCCCAACACTTTACCGTTCTCCCGTCGCACTCCCTACCTCGTCCCGACACTATCCGCCACAAGTGTTCATTGTAAGCCTGCGCACATCACTCCTTTGTTAATCGAATGCAGATGGGCCATCACAATATATAACTTACATACCTATTCCTTCTGAATCTCATTGAGGTTATGTTACAACAAGCACTAGACAAAACTATTTATAGTACTAAAAAGACCCACTTGTCACTCTAGATATGTTTATATTGCTAGTCACTACTCACAAAATTAATTATGTAAGTACCTAGGTCCTAGGTACATGCTGCATTTATCGAAATGAAGCAAGAAATAATGAAGGCGTCACCACCCAACGCTCTCAACGGTTAGTGGTATAGTGCGTTTTAAAATTAGTAGTACCTTCACACACACATTAGGCATATTTTTACAGTCAATTATATAGTAAATTTGTTATATTCAGTAATTTTACAATCTAAAAATGGATTTCACATTGTTAATTGTAAATGTATTACAATATATTCAATAAATGTACAAATTATATAATAATTACATAGGAAGTTTACGGTTTTATTGTATATTTGCAGTTTTCTTGTAAAATTACAAGTGTCAGTGTAATATCATCATTATTTATAGAATTATTTTAAGACAATTATAAGGATATACTTACAAAGTAAATTTGTAAAGTTACTGGCCTTTTTCAGTGCAAACGAATATTCCAGGTATTTTCTAGCATCTCTAGATCCAGCTCCCGAACGACTCGAACGCTTCTCGTCGATTCTCCATTTTTCCAGTTGCACCTCGCATTAATTGTTTGTTTACCAGAATCGCATAGGGGCGATCGGGGCAATCTAGCGTTTCGCGATACCGCATTTGTCGAATTGGGTGCGAGCGGGGCAAATTCCGTGTGAATATTTTATATTAGATTGTCTGTGTTCGTCAATAATTTTTTTTTCGTTTTAATTTTGTTGTTAAAATCACCACACAATAATATTTATTTCGAAATACCTAAATGTTTCACTTGCGTGAGTATGAAACCACAACGTCGTTGAAATGTGGCCGTACAATTCTGGAAACGTCGCCGAAACGTAGCAGGTACCAAAAATTGATTCACTGTTTCCATCGTAGGCACGTAATTTGAACGTTTCTATTATGTGCCTATGGCTAGTGGCAAAACACTTTAAATTACCTACAATAGTCGTAGCTACATTATAACGGCTAATTGTTCTAGTTGCGTTCTAGTATTGCATTATATTCAGTTATTTTACTTCATTTACCTAAGCAATAAATAATCAACAATGCTCCCTGTAATATCACCAACAATTTTTATCAATGAAGCTGTTTGAATACTTTGTACTTTAGTAAAGATACGTTCAGCTTTAGTAGTAGCCTTCTTTCTTTCTGTGATATTTTCAGTAAACGATGGCAGTTTTAAGTACTAGCCAAAGTAGCATTTTGTATATTGTCAGAGAACATGTACAAAAAAATATATATTTTTTATGTTGTATCTAGTGACCTTTCATAAATTACTGATGTTGTTTTTTAGTCTGGTCAATTTCAGTGGAAAAACCAATTTTTTTACAAATTGCCAACGTTTCGGCTTATATTTAAGCCATCTCCAGGGCTCTAGAAATGTAAACGTGTTACATAACTAA
Source organism: Monochamus saltuarius (assembly GCA_025584915.1). Taxonomy (NCBI): domain Eukaryota; kingdom Metazoa; phylum Arthropoda; class Insecta; order Coleoptera; family Cerambycidae; genus Monochamus; species Monochamus saltuarius. The sequence continues at coordinate 19,300,847 of CM046723.1, read as the reverse complement.
TATAAAATTACAATAATTAAAACAAAACACATTGAAAATTACACATTAAAATTACAATTTTTAACTTAATATTAGAGCAAGCTAAGTAGGTACGTAGTAATATTTATTTGTATTCTATTAATTTTAAAAGAAAGGGGACAATGTAGGCAAACATAAATTAAGCTGAAAACAAATTACAATTAAAAATTTTATAAATTACCTGTAGTTAAATTTTTCTTCGTCCAATTTAATATAAATTCGATTCTTATAGATTGTTTCCCATTGATGTTAATTATAATTCTATATATGGGTATATATTGTCAATATTTTTCACTTGTAATAGACACTTTTAATAAACAATTATTTTTTATATTAAATTGGAGCCCTGAAGATGGCTAAAATATAAGCCGAAACGTTGGCAATTTGTAAAAAATTGGTTTTTCTACTGAAATTGACCTATTACCAGACTAAAAAAACAACATCAGTAAAAAATATATAGATATACGTTCTTTTAAAATGCTAGTAGGTACATCATTCTAAACTAGTCTCAAGAATTAAAATCTCCCTGTATAAAGTCTTTGCCCCTACCGTAATCTCCACTATTCCAATTCCAACGAAGACTTATCTACCAAGCCATCCTTCTAGACAACAAAGTTTGTCGCCATCTACACTGTCTCCGGGCGGGAGCAGTCCAAAGAAGAAAATCTCCAGTCCGCACGCCCCATCCTTTACCCTCCAAAGCGGAAAATCTCAGGAAAAGGGTCTGTACGTTGGCCCGCGGATGTTTCCGGCATCAACCGAGCAGCATTGTGCTAATGTGATACCGGCCTCATCGCTTCTACACTTGGCCGCCCCTTCGCCGCCTCCTGGGGCCCGCCGACGCATATTTCATGCCCGAATGTGCTCCCGGCAATTTGAAGATTATTCAACACAAAGTAGAATTTTATGGTGAGCGTAAAGCGTCAGGTTATTTCATATTTATGCTACCACTTTCGGGGAGGTGTAAAATAATGATGGCTCTTCTTGAAGTGACGTTTCTGTTTTGTGGGATGTATTATTGTGGAAAGATAGCGACGCGAGCTTTGCGAGGATATATTACTGCCTCACCCAGTTCCGGAGTTTATGTTCTTTGGCGGCGATATCAAAACCGCGTGTTTTCAGGAAAAAGGAATAAAATTCTTTACGCGAATCCGAATGGGTTTCTGAGGGGAATATTGAAGAAAATAATCGAGGTTATAGCTAAAAGTCGAATGCTAAACTGAAATTATGCTGCAAGTTCCAAACTTTCAGCGCGATTCTTTTCAGCAAAACAAACAATTTGATCAATGTGGTAGAACGCAGTCCCTTTATAGATCTATGTAAAATTTAAAGAAACAGGGGCGTTAAGAGTTATTTAAAGTTTCAACAATTGACAAAAAAGTTAGTTGGTGTATTAAAATAATTTTCTTTTATATATTTTAGGTTACGGTTGTAACAACGAACGAACGGTTGTAACAACCTGAATAACTATTATGTCTTGTCCATCAAAAATAAGTATTTTTGATCAAACAATTTGATCAATATGGTAGAGCGCAGTTTTTGTATAGATCCATGTAAAATTTAAAGAAAAAAACGACGTTAAAAAGAGTGATCTAAAGTTTCAACAATTGACAAAAACGTTATTTGCTGTATTAAAATAATTTTCTTTTATAGATTTTAGGTTACACTTGTGACAAGGTGCGGTTGTAACAACTTAAATATTTGCGAAACTATCCTATTGTGTTTTGTCCATCAGAAATAAGTATTTTTGATCAATTTATTTTTAAAACTTCTTTGTTATTAATATAGTTTACATTTTAAGAGTTTCCTTACATATTTGTGAATTTGAAGTGAGTAAACTCTTGTTAGTTTTAGTGTAGATTATTTTGCCTCGAATGTGGTACCATTTTACTGGCAGATTGGGGGTGGTTGCATTCAGTTGTAACAATTTTTGTTGGTACGGTTGTAACAATAGTAATATTCCTATTCTACATTGTAGATGACCGTATTAGGAAAATATCCAGAGGTGTAAGCAATGTAAAGCGATATAAGGAGCTGCGATGAATCTGAAGTATTGTATATGATTTTCGTGCGCGCTTTCTTACCTTCGGTAATTCGTTTGTTTTTATTATTATGTTTCTTTAATCGTGAAAAGGGAATTTGTGAAAGTGCAATACATTCTAATAATTGTATAACCTGTATTATAAAAGAGCATAACCTTTGCGTAAATGTTTATTTTTTTTTGTGGTTGTGATATAAATATATTTTTTGCAAATTTGAACTGTGAACTACAAAGTGAACTGTGTGAAGTGTATAACGTTTAGTATACACTAAGTATTCAGTTATAACGTTATTGTGATTGTGTTTTGGTATTGAACAATGGAAAATATTCCCGAACACTCGTTTCAAGGCAAACAAGTTTTTGTATTTCAGTCGGAAAAAAATCATATTGTAAGTTTTCAAATGTCTTTTGAGAGATCATCCGCGTCCAAAGGATGAGTTAATAGACATGTGTTCTAATTATACAGGTGTTTCTGAATGAAGCATTTATAGAATTTTGAGAGAAGGAAACGGTATGGAGAAGTACGAAAGCCAAAAACAAGCAGCGGTCGAAGAAAAATAGAAATAAATGAAGATGCCAAATAAGTCATACGACGAACCGTTCACACTTTTCTCTTTAAAAATGAAGTGCCAATGTTACAAAAAGTATTGCAAACTATTGAAGAAAACTATACTACCCCGTTATCATTGCGAACTAAATCCAATAGAATTGCACATACGCATGCGCCGCAACAAATACGCATGCGCCAGATTGAAGAAGTTAGCCATGTTCCACTTTGAGTGCTATCATGGGCGGGTATATCTTTCGGGTGGGCAAAATTTCGGGTATATATCTCCGCTAATTTAATTATGAATGTAATTAATTTATTAGTGATTTTGTGTTCTTAAAAATGGGGAATAATTCAAGCTCTACAGTGTATTCTCAAAATTGTAAACGCCCTAATTTAACAATTTAACTGATAGAAAAAGATGAAATGCTATGACGAAGAAATTATTTAAGATAAATATTAAAATGTCTGAATCTGGATCGAAGAATATATTAACTTTTGATGAAACATGGACAAATGAAGGTCATACGGTATGACATAATAAGTGTTAAAGTGTGACCGTTATAGTGACAGTGCTAGTAACCAATACGGAATAGTGTGTATATATAGTGCAATGTATTCTAAAGCCGTTTGCCCTTATGGATGCCTAATTCGCGAGTATTGCGCGATTTATAGAATGATGGGAAAATCTCTACTTGTAACGAATTTTTGTCAACTATAACCATTTCATTATGAAACTGTCGTAGTAGATTTTCAGGAGATTAAAACAAACTTATTAACACTACAGAATAATAAATGTAGCAATAATATTTGTACTGTTTTACTGTTTCGCAAAATTTGTCAAAAGTTGAGATTTTTCCGCCATAAATAATTAAAACAGAAGTTGCAAAATTCCTGCAAAAATCCATGAATTTTGCGTCCATGAGGACAAGGCTTAAGTGTAGTATCCGCGGAATGCGCATCAGGTAGGTGTAAGTGTGTGGTAGTGAGTCATCGTCGTCCAAAAGGACGACTTTCTAGTTTGTAGAGAGGACCGCACAGGGGGCACATTTACAGTAAATTGTTATTGTGCTAGCTACACTCGACGTCAACTTATTTTTGATAATTTTGTGTGTTTTCAACTCTTCTCAAGTGGCACGCTTAGGTAATCATGCCACCCTCACCTTACGTACTCATCTCAGTACTGTGAATTAGTCATTCTTTATTATTTTTGACAGGGACAGGATACATGGGGGGCGGGTAATGGGGGTAATTAGCCCCCCCCCAAGAAGCTTACTGAAATGAAATACATTACTTTATAATTTTTCATGGAATAAAACAGGGGTGAAGTATTTGTAATTTTAACTACTTGATAATCGCTTGCAAACAATATTAAATTGTGTAATAAGTAATATTTCTGTAAGTAATGTTTAGCGTTTACTAATGTAACTTTCAAGCCTAAATTCTGTAATTTTGCTCGATGTTGAAAATACCTCTGATCAAGAAAAATACAATATTTTTAAATATGCTTTCGTCCCCGGCGAAAACTTTCTTTTTGCTTATTCAGTTCATAAAAAATCCTTGCTCTTCTACATATACATAGACATGTTAAGTTAGACATTTCAATTATTATTGATATGCAAGTAAAAAAAAATAGAAACATTAATTTAATTTCCATTATCTTTTATTTTTATAATACTGCTGCAATGCATAAATTTTTAATTTATATTTTATTATCGATATTGGAAATTAACTTCTTTTATTTAACAAAAGTCTTTATTTATGTTTAGTTCTTTGGTCTGTTGATGTTATAAGTCTTTACAACTTTACCTCCTCCAAGATAAAATCATAGATACGCCCATGACTTTCGAGCTTGAGTAAATGATAATACAAGATAAAAACTTTAAGTATATTACTGTTTCTTCTAAAAATGATGAATATTATGTAATGCAATTATTTTTGTATATTTTCTTCAAATTTAGTACGCCTATGAAATGTTGCCCCTCGCACGCTTCGCCTGTCGCGCTCGTCTATAAGTTAGCCATTACTGACTCTCTAAATTTTCGACCGTTGGGTGTAATGAAGTATATTGATAAAAGTGTAACTTGAAACGAAAATCCAATTTTCAACAACACCAACTACCGCACAACACTCTGTACGTGCGGGGGCTGCTCCCCACGCAGTCCGCGGCTTATCCGATGCGCCCGGGGGAAGCAATTAGAGCAGCGAAGGAACGGGGAAGCGGTTATCGGGCCAGTAAAACAGTATCGCCGCTCGCAACGATGATGTTGGCGTTGAAGAGCATTAATTTGGCTTGCTAATTTTATTACTCCGGTCGGCATTAAATCCGGACGGTTTTTATCTCGGTTTATGGATATTCCGGGACCGCGAATGCCCAGTACGGGTATCGCGTAATATTGTTAATGTATGCACGGGATAAATCATATTTTTTACGGTTTGTTTTCGACCGGGACGTTTAAAATTTGTTTCTGTAACTACTAAGCACAAATTTCAAAGCGCTACAGTCTTTTACAATTTCGCTCGTACGTACAATATCAAATATTTGACGGATCGAGCAGTATTTGAATCATAAGAGATACCTTAATTATTAAATAGTTACTTAAATAGAATACAAAGACTCAAAAATAGGGTGATGCGTCAACTATCATAATAGGTGTGCCTCAGAGTACCCTACTCGAACCGTTGCCACTTCTAATTTATATGAATAATACAGATATCTCTTGCATTGCAATATTTGCAATTTAAATGGTGATCTGATTTCATACGCTGGCGACACGGTTATAGTATTTAGTAGTAGGTATATTATGGAAATCAGTTTATATTTCTGCAGAAAACGGTTTACAAACATATGTTGTTGGTAGAATAATAGCGTACTTAGCGTAAACGCTATTAACTAATTTTTTAGTCTTTAAATTTTTAGAAAACCATCAATCAGATACCCAAGTATTAAGCTAGTAACGGACGGTGAGCTATAATATATATCTGATATTACAAAAATATCGCTTGTGATTAAAATATATAAAACGTTACGCACTGATGCTATCCTATAGGTACAGGGTGGCAAGATGGAAACGAAATATAGCCATTTTCAGGAACTGCGTCAAGATTGTAGCAAAATGCTCAGACTCGTCGATTTTAGAATAAAGGGGGACATTCTTTGCTGGTATTTTTGACTCCGCCACTTTCATCCCCCAAGCAAGGATAAGCATCACCCCAAATTATTTAAATGGGATTGGAAGTTGAGTAATATACAGTATGCGCCAAAAGTATGGAATAAATTCAATAAAAACGAAACAATTATTGTTTGGGAAAAATCCTCGAACAGGTCGATTTTTAATTTAAAAAATACATATTTTAGAGTAAAATGCGATTTTCAAATGTCATTTGTTATCGAGTAATGACATCATCGATTTTTTTTAAATGGCAACACCATATTTTTTTCCTTGTTTCTGAAAGATCGTTTATTTCTCTATCAGACAGAACTAAAATTTTGCCCTCTTACATAGGAAAGTTTTCGAGTAAATGACGATTGAATGTTAGAAAACGTAAATTTTATCCATAAAAAAGTAACAATTCTGAGGTATGTAAAATAAAATACAATTGATTAAATTTTATACTTAAATTAAATGTTCGAATTGCCATCCACCAACTTCTTGTCAATGCGCAAGTCTGTGAAGAAATTCTTCTTGCACATTATGAATGATTTCTGGGGTAACTCTGCGTATTTCGTCCCGAATGCGATTTTGAAGTTCTTCTAAATTACGTGGTTTATTAATGTACACTTTTGACTTCAAGTATCCCCATAAAAATAGTTAAGAGGTATAAGATCTGGCGATCTTGCAGGCCATTCTATAGGTCCGCGTCTGCCGATCCACCTCCCAGGAAAACAGTTGTCCAAAAAATCTCGTACAGGGCGCGCATAGTGCGAAGGTGCACCGTCTTGCTGAAACCATATGGTATCGTCAGGAATGTCAAGGTCATTATCGTTAGGAAAAAATACTGCAAGGGGTGGAACAAGGTCATTTTCTAGAAACTCTAAATATCTTTGTCATGTAAGGGTTCCTTCCTACTATTCTGTCGTCAACTATTCCAGCCCACACATTTAATTTCTGAGGATGTTGGGTATGTGCCTCTGCCATCCAATGAGGATTTTCCCGACTCCAATATCTGCAAGTTTGACGGTTTACTGTACCATTCAGATAAAATGTGGCCTCATCTGAAAAAACTATTTGCCGGTGTAAATTTCTATTTCCTTGACATAAATCCATTAGAATTTCGCAAAAGTGTAAGCGGCGATCGGGATCATTTTCATTGAGTTCCTGCACAAGTTGAATTTTGTAGGGATGATATTTTTCCTTCCTCAAGATACGTAGCACTGTGCTTTAACTAGTGTCATTGTTTAATGCCACCAATCGTGAAGAATTATGAGGATTATCCACCATACTTATCAAAATGTTCTGTTTCTGATTTTCATTAATGCTTGGACGTCCAGGTTTTGGAATATTTACAACATTGCCAGTTTCTCTAAATTTAGACTCTACCTTACTGACTGTTGATTGGCTGATAGGGCGATCTGGATATTTTTCATTAAATAAATCGCAAACTTCCTGCTGAGTTCTAGTCATATTCCCGCATCCGATAAGAATTAAAATTTCAATTCTTTGAGCAACAGTTAAATGTGCCATAATACTTTAAATTGGATAATAATGTCTATATCGCTTACAATACTTATTAGAAAGTCGGTGTGACAATGACACATTGCAAACATTTTCAGACTTCATAAAGTTTTTGCTTTATTTTAATTGATTTACGTTTTCTAACATTCAATCGTCATTTACTCGAAAACTTTCCTATGTAAGAGGGCAAAATTTTAGTACTGTCTGATAGAGAATTAAACGATCTTTCAGAATCAAGGAAAAAAATATGGTGTTGCCATTTAAAAAAAAATCGATGACGTCATTACTCGAAAACAAATGACATTTGAAAATCGCATTTTACGCTAAAATATGTATTTTTTAAATTAAAAATCGACCTGTTCGAGGATTTTTCCCAAAAAATAATTGTTTCATTTTTATTGAATTTATTCCATACTTTTGGCGCATACTGTATATTTTGAGAGGTCTTAGAATTCTCTTTACAACACACTTTAAATATTATAATTCCGTCCAATACTTAATAAGAATTTTGATTTTAAAGTTGATACTTATGTATCTATAAACAAAATAGTAACGGTATAAATGTCACTCATTCGAATTAAGTACGTCAGTTGTATAAATTTAGTATTTCTTGCGTTACACTGGTTTTTGACGATTTGTTATCACTTTCGTAAAAAAAACACAATTGCAAAAAACAGAAATCAATACTATACACACACAACGAACGTAAAATTAGTGGATTCCAAATTTATTTTCTAGTATTATTTGGAGCGTTGGTTGGTAGATCGATTAATTGTGTTTTTGCTATTGACGCTGCCTTGACTGATATTATTGAAAATGTTCCCGATTATGATGAAGATCATTTGTGGGGATACCTAAATAGTAAAATCTATAAAACACAGCCAGCGTCTCTACAAGATTTGCGTTAAAGAATCGTCGACGAATGCCGAAAATGCTTCAGAACAGAAAATCTTTATTCTTGTATGGAAGCGGGCGGTCACTAGTTTGAGCAACTAAACATAATTTAAATTTTAAAATGTATTTTTGTTTCAAAGTATTGGGCGGAATTATAAATTTTAAAGTCTGCTATAAAGAGAATTGTAAGATATTTCAAAATAAATATTACTTAACCCCCAATGCCATTTAAATATTTTGGAGTTATGCTTACTCTTGTTGGGAGTGAAAGTGGTGGAGTCAAAAATACCAGCAAAGAATGTCCCCCTTTAATATAAAATCGACGGGTTTGAGCGTTTTTCTACAATCTTGAAGCTGTTCCTGAAAATGGAAAATGGCTCTGTTCCGTTTTCAATTAGCTGCCCTGTATATGTTCACAAACAGACCTTTAGCCTAGGCGAACATTTTTCTTGGATTAGCTGTATATTATTACTAATTATTGTAGAAATAAAATAAACTGTACATTATAGATTATTTAAAAACTAACACATTAGAAATAGTATATTTTTTTACCATTGAAGATAGAACTGCTTCAGTTTTCATAGTGTATAATATGTGATTCGTATTATTAAGTCTCAATTTATTATCAATAATTCAAAACGTGTTTACTAATGATTATATTTTCGCATCTTGTGTTATATTTAATTAATACGCCGTTTATGTTAAGCAGAGGCGACTGGATGAATATTTATGAGGAAAAAATTGCGTGCAATTAGTGCACTTCAATCCGATTAATACGATGTATGAGTGTTTTCTGTTATTTATCGTCGCAAATTAATATTCATTGGGTCGTAAAGATTCCCTAATGAGAAAAAAGTTTGTTCAGAACTTCATGAATATTAATTCGGCCAGAAGTTTGCAATATTGTTACATGTGTTGTTAGATTAAGATGGCGTTCCTTTTAATTATACCATTTAATATCTGAATTTCTTAATGAAGTACTAATATTTCAGGTTGTAATTTCTCAGATCATTAGGTATATAAAGAAGACTCTATATGAAACGTACATATGTTGAATTTTTTAAATTGTTTATTATATCTCCGAAAGTACTTTAGATATAATTTTCAATTTTGGTATGTGTTAGTAGGACATAAAATCATCATGGTAATCATTTGGACGCTTTATGGACAGTCTTACCTGAATTTCCTCCAAGAAAAACTACCTATATTGAAGGTGAAATGTGGTACATGCACGATGGAACTCTCTTGCTCTCTGCTCATTTTAGTGTAATTGTTTGCAACCATTTACAAGTGGTTTATTCCATCGTTGGATGGATTGGTTGGTTGGTCGTGCAGAATTTCAGCAATGGTCAGCAAGATCCCTAGATCTTAATAATTTGGATTTCTTTTCATAGGGACATCTTAAAACTGTGCTGTATAAAACTCCCATTAACACTTTAAAGGTTTAAAGGAACGAATAGTTGCATTAACATTTTAATTAGTACTCAAATCGATGTGAAGATAGGCGGAAGTATGCCTATTAAAGGACCATTTCCAATTTTTATGCAGTGATCAAAAATTAAACTTTGTATTCACTGATGTTTAAGGATAATCTTTTATATAAAGTCTGTATCTAGGACGCATTGCCAAAAGATACAGGGTGTTAAAGTAACAAAATTATTATTTTTTTAATATTTTAAAAACTAGTGAGTGAAATAATTTAAAATTGAGTACATGGATTTATGTACACATTATGGAAAATCTGAAAGCTTCTCTGTTCCAGTGGCGAAGATATCAGGGTATATCTGAAGATAGGTCTGATTGGTTTTTGTTTAGAAGTTACAAGTATTTTAAAAATATAATTTCAAAGTAGCCTGACAAATAAAAATAATGGTTGATATGACAATAATTATTATTTGTGGTTAAAGTTTAAACATTAGTTAACTTTTATTAACCAAATTAACAAATTTTAAGACTATAAAAATTATTCAAAAAATCCAATCTTGGCTGAATGCAAGCCTCACATTGGTGACCTAAATATTCCGTCACTTGAAGAATGAGACTTGGATCATTTTTTATCTGGTTAACTAGCTGCATCCTGAATTCTTTTAAGTAACTGCTGACGGGTAGTGATTTCATCATGGTAGACAAGCGGTTTCATATGTCCAAAGGATTTCTATCAGGGGAACGCAGAAGACCTTGTAGACCTATCCATTTATTTGGAAATGATCATTTAGCCAAGCAGATACTTGTTTCCCTCTATGTGGTGGTGCACCATCGTGCTGATACCACATATTTTGAACAATATTATAGACCTTAATATTGTTCAATGTCATCAATGAAATCGAAAACATTGTTTTCCAAAAATGTTTGATGCAGATTTTCATTTAAACGATCATTTAAAACATGTATATGCAGTCAATTACTATAAACGTTGACAATGAAACGTTGCTGAAATCGTCTTGATCTTTTTACTTCCGAATTCTATATTGCTCAGATATGTTCATTATGATTATTGTTTATGCCGACTCTAGTAAAATGCGTTTCATCAAACCACGTGACAGCAGTACAAAACAAGTCATCAAATTCGTTTTAAAGACGTCATTATTATAGCGATATTGAATATGTAGTGAAGCTAGTGAAGGGGCTTAAATAGTTTAATTTGGAAATACAGGGATAGCTATGACTAAGTACAAATATTTTAAGAGGGGATAGAGAAAAATGTCCATCAAAAAATTTCCTTATTCACAAAGCGAAATTTTTTTTTTCGAAACTATATTAAACCCTTATTTATCGCCGATTATGACTTTCTGTTAGTCTCAAGGTTAGGTATATGACACCAGTCAAAGGTGTCAAAAGCAGTGACACGGCATCGCGTTGTCATATATATGTAACAATTTACGCCGCTTTGAAAGAAAAGATTGCAAAATGTAGATAATTATTTAATGATTTAATAAGAAACATGATATGATAGCACTTACCTTATTAATATTTATTTGCAGGATTGATAACTGGAGATATTTCAAGAATGTTTTCTGACTTGTTTATATTAAAACTTCGTTCAAAGATTTGTTCCTTCCTTCCCTGGGTTGTATGCACATAAATATACAAAAACACTGCCACACAGTTACCGCCAAAGCATTACCGCAGTTGTTCATTGTGACTCAAAGAGGATTGATTTTGTCTACTCAGAAAACGTCTTTGGTATTACGCAGCTACACGAATATGCACTTGTCACACTTTCCATAAATTACACAAAAAATGCGCAAAAAATTTAATTTGCTAAGGCAAGTACTTAAAACTTATTTGAAACTAATATACGACTTATTTTTGACAAAATCTGATGCAGTCTGTAGTCGCCATCTGTAGACCATTAGTGCAAAATATACTTTACTCCAATAAAGTTTTAAACTTTTTGTGCTGCTTGAAAATTAAATTCTGTTAAAACTGATAATAGCAACAATATTAACAATAATCGACGAAGTTGCACAACATAATTATTACTATTTTAAACTATAACATCCTGATATGTTTACAGTTTTCTGTAAAAATCCCTTAGAATATTCCTTCTAAGCTTTGTTTAGTATTCTTTGATGTTTGGAGAATATGCAACTAGCAAAGCAATATGTCGAGTTATCATAATCGAAACCTGTTCAATATTAGGGACTAATTTTTAGTTTTAAACGTTTTACAGTAATTAAATAATGGAATTTTTGTTGGGTACAGATATCTAACATGGTTCGCCCGATGATATGTGCTGTTTGTTTTTATAAAGTCAAGGGCAAATACAGCTGGTACTGGACTGCTGCGGGTGCATTCCAAGGTTTCTATTTCTTACATTAAATTTCAATTTTTATACGCCGGACCTGTTTTATGGCCTCCAATATCGCCTGATCTGAACCCTCTAGATTTATTTGTTTGGGGATATTTGACGACATTAATCAAAAGTGTCAAGAAATCCAAACCAAGGAGGGTGTTTTCGAAAGAGTTTGAATATCGTTGAGACGAAGAAGTCGTGCCTGCTTGGAAATGGACGGAGGACACTTTGAACATCTTCTGTAACTTTGTTTTTTGTTTGTTAAAAGCTTCCTTTGTCGGTTTATTCCTAATAAAATAAAATGTTTGAAAAACGAATAGTGGTCCATATCTCCGCAATCGTTACTTTGCGGACCCATGTTTATTAAGACTTTTCTGCTTATTTTGGTTCATACTATTACCTCCTGAAATATTTTCCACTCTTTTTTTAACACCCTGTAGAATAAAATTATATTATATTTAACACGATCTGTGTTATCTGTTAGTGGATAATTCTGACGGACCTGTTATAAGTGAAAATGTAGTTTTGGCAGTGTGGAACGAAGGAACGAATGCAAAATACTGCAGCTAACCGGATCGTCGTGTCTACATTTGACAATACTGGAAAAACGACAGGTAGGTATAATCTCAAACGATGGACGATTGTCATAGTTAACCCTGTATATTTTTTCAGTGTAAATATGCATTTATTTTTTTTTATTTGTGTGATTGTATTATACTTATTTTTCCCTATCTCCTCTTAAAATTAATGACAGTATGTATAGTTGAAAAAGGTAGCCGCATTCAACAATTTTAATGATTAGTACTTAATTAGGCACTATGTATAGTAAAATGTTATTGACGATACACCCTTTTCAAAGCATTAATGCATAATAACAATTAATAATTATGGATCATATTTATACAAAAAATATATTTGATGTGTTTGTATCCTGAAATACGGCATTTTAAAATGCGTTTATTGAAATGAAACTGTGACTCCGCGTGAGCCCGTCCAAGGTAATTTGGGTTTTGATAAATTGTGCCATTAGGGCAGTTCGAATCAGACCCGGACAAAGACCGGCAATAAATCTACGGGGGCACAATCGAGTGGACGCAACACCAGTCCTGAATAGACAACGGCGATACAATGACCACTCGAGGCAGATGATTCGAAAATCTATTGACTTGGGCGTGTGCTGTCCGAAGCATGTTCCTGAATTATTTTAAACGAGATTGCTGCGGTTGGGGGTCACTTAAACCGCATATTAGAATGTTTAAGAGGTGTACAATGCCCGTTGAGGTCTCGGATAACACGAGAAGCGTTTCTAATACAGTTAAATGTGAGGAGCAGGATCGTAAATCTACCTTCTACCTCCGATTCGAATGAATAATGGAATTAAATTATTTCACGACTATCCTATTCATTAAATTCGTTATACCGGTTTCGAGCAATAACATTACGCCTCACAAAGTAACCAGGTTTATGTACGATATTAATAGTTTATAATCAAGTAGGTACATGCATCTTTTGGTTTCAACTACAGTAACTGTCAGTCTTTCCAAGTAGAGAGTTTCAAAGCAACCTGTCTAGCAACTTTTTAATAGAGGATGTTTCTGAAATAAATGCAGATCTTCAAATGGGTTATAGAGTGCGTAAATATAAATAATTTTCTATTACTACACTACTAATATTAAGATTAATGTACACTTATTTCAACACTACCTTAGTTTCATTATTCCTCAAGCTGAATTATCTGTAATGTGCTGCAGTGTTACTATATGTAATCAATAATAATCACGGTCAGGAATGTCAGAATTTGACATTTAATATTGACGCTGCAATAGCTTACCTATAAGGGTACAGCCTGCTTCAGAGAACAACGTAGTGTTGCTGGCAACATCCCCAGCACAAGTTGATTTTGTTTTTGTTGGTTATGTTATGTACAAATGTTGCCCTTCCGGATAATTGATGATGGAAATTTTGAACCTCACTCGACTTCAACAACGAATACAATTAATTTCATTGGTTGATAGTCACGTGATTTAGTGTTGCTAAACACTAAATCACGTGACACAACGTCGTTCTTTGAAGCAACACTACGTCGTTCTCTGAAGCCGGCTTTATTGTCTAATTTGCTTTATAAGAAATGTTGCATATATTGTATCTACTATGTTAAGACTAAAATTACGGCACTGACACTATCCTTCTGTCTAAATATTGACATTTAAGAAAACTGGGCAGATACGTATTAATAACGTGTAGTTCTTTCACTTTCACTATGGAAAACACAATACAACATTATAAGATGTATCAGTTAATAAATTAAGATTGGTAATGTAAACAGAAACGTACACTTCAAGATATATTTCATATTTTTCTTAATTTTTAAGAAACGTCAAATTACAGATATAAACAAGCGTCATTTGTGCTGTACAGTGCTGCCACGCGCGGTGAGTCACTGCAAACTTGCAATGGAACAGACTAGATGCTGCGGCTGATGCGATTTAGCAGACAATGCTCAAATATAGTAAAACCCGTCCTGGTTTAATAAAAATATAATCTCTCATATAAAACTTAAATTTCGTTTAGGAAAACCAATCAGAAATCATAATTTGAATAATATATTTCGCTTATGGAGAATTATAGGTTAAAATAAAAGACGATATTCAACGAGCCCAAATTGTACCTATATATTAACACCATTGAGCGTCAAATTAATTTGAAATCTAACCGCTTTTGGGTATTTCTTAACGAAAAATAAAAATAATATCTATGATTTGTCTGAAACTAGACATTTTGAATTTGATATTAACTTAGTTCCTTTTATGGAGAACTTGTCACTTTCTCTTCTTCTTTGTACTGAGGATCAAATTTTGAGAGCATTAAAAAATTAAATGTACCACCGGCCCAGAAGGAATTCCAGCATTTCTGTTAAAAGACTATGCAATATTATTTGCACGTCCACTTTGTACAATAGTTAATTTGGCATTCAAATGGCTACATTTCTTAGTGCATGAAAAATTTCCAAAGGCGTTCCTATTTTTAAAAAAGTGACGGACATCTTGTTGAAAACTATAGATTAATATTAGTAATAAATAATTTTTCCAAATTGTTTGAGATAACGCTTTATGACATTTTATATAGTCATGTCATCTTTTCTCAAAGGATCAGCATGCATTTGTTTCAGGAAGATCTGAAGTGAGTAATTTAGCATGTAGGTATTACACAATATATTACAATATAGATCAGGCTGGCCAGGTTGATATCCTCTATACTGATTTTTTTAAAGCCTTTGACATACTGTACCACGGTATTCCTTTCCAAAAAACTAATTGATTTGGGCCCTAATAAAAGTTGTATTTACTTTTATTACTTATTAACTTTTTCGCTCTCATCTGAATATAAAAAATCAGTATGTGCAATACAGTGGATTTCTGTCGGGGTATCATCAAGTGTTCCGCAGAGCTCTGTTCTGGGATTATTGTTCCTCATTTTTATTAATGACATTACTTCTGAGCTACATGCCGATGATATAAAGTAATTTATTTTCCGTTCTTGATTAAAAACGACTTTCACACCTCATATAAATATTATGGTAGGTAGTACCTCAAGGAATTTAGGTTTTATTTTGCGAAACGGCAAACAGTTTAATGTTAACACTAATTCTCTTGTATAATGCTTATGTAAGATCTAATCTCGAATATGCATCAGCAGTATGGAATCCTGAATGGATGAGACACATTGGACTACAATTGAATCTGTTCTGAGGAGTTTCGTTTCGTCTAAAGCGATGGTATTTACCCTGAATTGGCTTTTTTCATAATGTATTACCAGATTTAATTTTACGCAATTCAGCTTCAGGGAAAAATATTCGGTTGCATTTTATATAATCTTATTCACAGTATTATTGATTGTCTCTCACTTCTTGCTGCTCTTCGTTTTAGTTAGTAACTTAGCTACCAGTCATAATCAATCCTTATCATAGTTGCCTACTGCAAAAACCAATATTCTCAAGTTTTCCCCGACTATACGTAATGACAATTAGAACTCCCTTGCAAGTGAAATTGATATTTCTAATTGTACTATAATTGATACAAAAAAAGTATTGTTAACATTAGATAATTATTAACACTAATTATTAAGAAATATATTTTGTTTGTCATTTAGTGTTTCTGTTTAATTTTAGATACTTTGTCTTTTGTGTTAATGTATAATGTCACCAGTATTGACTACTTCTACACTGTAATTGGAGTCTTTTCTCTGATTGGGTAGTAAATAATTACTTTATTGAAACGTTAACTTATTCTTGTACAATGAGATTATATATTCTTCAGTTAAGAATAAAAAATGTCAAGAAATATACTTAGTATGATATAAAGTTATGTTTATTATGTTATGTTATGTTTTGTTTATATTAATATGAATCATTTGAGTCAACAATTTTTAAAAAAAGTTAAGTTCTTTTGGCACTGACAAAATTTATGATGTATCGTAATGCACAGCGTTTATATACAAAAACAAATTACATGTATCTATTTATATCAAGTACGTCTGATGACTTTTGAGAAAATTCAGAACTGAATATACTCATCACCGGGCCCATACGCCAGATCCTATCTCGGCTGACAAACTGCTCGGGTTCCGGAACAAAACAGCAGGCAGTAAACTGCGACCCCGGAGAGCCGGAAAGAATTGGGCCGTCAGGAGCCAACTTAGCGAAAAGGGTGGGAAGTGTCAGGATCAGGACGTAACAAAGGCAAATAGCGGGTAGCAGCCAGCCAGATATCAAGTTAGCGAAACGGGAGGAGATGGCAGAGTATAAAATAACTATAGCGTTGTTAAAGAATGGGGTGCTGGAAATGTAAAATAGGATGCTGGAGGAGATAGGAATGCAAGGTTGGATCGCTTAGTTTGTTCGTTCACTTATATCAAATAGTATACAGGGTTAATCACAACGATGCTAGACTGAAAATATGTAGAAAACCAAGTAAAATATAGATATAGAAATTACTGTACAAGGCGTCCGGAATATTAAGGACTTATTTATCTGACAAAAGCAACAAACGAATGTATGTCTACACGTACATTTCAAAAATAATAATACAACTGCAATAATATGCAAAATTATGTTACAAAACTACAAACTAAGGTACAATTCAGGTTAAGTAAAAGCCCGTGTAACATAATCTGTTCCTAATTTATTTTCCATATCAGTATTAATTAAGTAAACAATTTAAGTTTCTGAGAACTTCGCTGAAACTGCAACGTTCGACAACGTTGCAATGTGTCTGGCTGCTGCTGATAACTTAGAAGTAATATTAGTCATAGTAGTGTTGCAGTGTGGTTAATTGTTCTCTAATGTTTCCTTTATACTCGTCAGTGTATATAAACGAAACCAAATTATAGTAACTATGACCAACTGTATGACATGTTAATTTACGGCGAATCTACGCAAAACTCTAGCTACGAGATGTTTGCACGGTAAACGCTTCTTTCAAGCAAAGAAGTCATTTTGAATACTTGTAACTATTATTCTGTGTTGTGGGAAGGGCTCTAAGGAAACCATTCATAGTAAGTACATATGCTTAAGCGTACCTATTGGCGTACGTATAGAAAATCGCCGTTGATGAGTATCGTTTTAATTTATGTTGAAGAGAAAATTATGTAGCAATTATGTTTACAATGGTGTGCAGTGTATGCAAACGCAGGCATGACGCGGGAAATTTGCAACCGAATCGTGAAGGAGATGGAGGTCCAGGACGTCTACGCGGCGTATTGCAGCTTCCGTACCATGTACAGTATGTCCAAGCATTAATATCGACGTGTCACGATCTCCGGACTTTAAATCATTTGGACTTATTTTTGTGGGGATATTTAAAAAATGAAGTATATTGCATCGAAGTGGACACTATAGCTGCTGCCGAACGCTTACAAGTTCAAAACGGATAAGAAGTAGAAACATTTGTGTTAGTTTGTAGAAACTGGGTAAAACGGAGGAATTTATTTTTTTCTTGAGAATTTCTTTCAATTTTTTTCCGGTCTCCAATTATACGCCTTATCAGATTTTACAGTGGTCCAGTTTCCAGTGCCGTGCTGAAATGTATTTTTAAATCATTTTTGAACTGCTCTTTTTGAATTTATTTTTACAAAATTGTATTTGTAAGAGTCCCCTGTACATTCAAAGTTTTTAGTTCTGAATCACGAATGCGTTCTAGGTTGACTCCCTCCTTTCCCTTCTTAGCTCTTTGGAGGTGAATATAACGAAGAGTAAGGCTGGCGTGATAAATATTAGGCTATAAGTGACGGAGGTGGGTGGCAAGTCCGGAGTGGAGGCGGCGGCGGCAGTGAGAAGCTGTCGCGACCTCATGCAGCCGACCGTGTAATTGGATGGAGTGCAGCGATATCGACATCCGGGGGACGAGGATGGGGCCTGGGGGCCAAATCCAACGGATGGCAAACACGGTGACTACGCACCATCGGCGTTAGGGTGAGAATGTGACAAGGCGGCGGTTCCTTGCGTTGTAAGTAGATACGTACGTATTATATTTGTGTGGGGTTGTTACGTTATTTCTTTTAAAACAAACCCGATATTCTCATTTTGTACTAAGTATGAACAATTTTTTGTTTCTAGATATCTTATTTAATCTCTACTCAGGGTTCATACTTTACTAAATTGAAAAGAAACTCCCAGCCGCCTCTACATCTTGAATGTTTAGCTTTGCTGACATTTTTAAAGTTAAAGACTCCTATAAGCTATAAACTAGTTGCAATGTTGTTATGCTTTCTTGCATAAAATGTACAGAATTCACCACTAGGTAATTGTCTGATATTTTCAATAAACATAGTTTATATATTTATCTAAAGACTAACAAATTATAACTAACGCACAAAAGGACAAAATATACAATAGACATAAAAGTGATAACACTAGTAGGTAGTTTTATACAACTTGACATATTCTCAACAACGTTACCAGATGTCGGTGCAAACTAATGTCCCGGCTGTATTACGACGATGAAGGATCGTTATCATCTGAAGAAGATGAATCCTTCGACATCTTAAACAATTTATATCGCTCCTGCAATATCTTGACTTAGGTCAAATCATTGTAATTCTGTAAGTAAATATGTTAGCGTTTTTGGTAAATATACTATCGAGACATTGAAAGAAATCCCACTTTGGAAAATTTTGAAACCGTGCACTTGTAAGAGCGTAAAAAGACACATAAGGCTATGTCCACTTTTCTAAAAATTAAAAATATATCATCCTGTATATCCACAGTGTGCCCATTTCAAATGGAAATAGGCCTGTATATATTTCAGTTTCATTCTAAATTATGGATCAGCAAAAACTATATTCTTGTGCAAAATATTAAAATATGTTTTACTTTTTCGAGGCCTACTTTGATTTTTTTCCCTGTCAAAATTTACAAAAACAATTTTTCTTTTCAAATATAACTACGGCACTAGGTTCTGCATAAAACCGAGGTAGAAGATTTCGTAAATAAATATTAATAATTATTTTTTTAAATACCTTCCTAATTATTATTAACTGTTAATTATAAATTTTTAAGTTTGATGTAATTAAGCTTAAATATAATTTCTCACTTTTTTAGATTCATTTTTCATAGCCAACATTTTTTTAAAAGGTTTATAAATATATTAAATAAAATGATGGCTATATTATTAAAAATATATAAATCATACATTATCAATATTTGTTTATGAAATGAGGGCATACAACTATGCTGAATCTAGCGGCGCAATGATATAATAATAATAATACATCATTCTAATCAGGAGGATTAGCCCAGGAGTCGGATACTTGCGCGGGGAGGAGGCGGCGTATTATTATTAAGCAGGCCGTATCTGTGCCCAAGAACGACTTACGTTGTTAGGCTCTAACCACCGTTCAGTGCAGGAATGATGAAAACCTGGAACACTTCATTAATTAAGGGGGGGTGGTCAAATGCCAACCGGTATCAATCCTCTCCACGAATACAGCTGATCTATGGTCTACCGGTCGCGAGGTTCGATCCCACAGCGGTCTGGCCACATCGATGCAAATACTGACGCCTTAAACCGCTCGACCACTGACCGATCTCGATCGAGACCGACCGAGATTTGAGAAAAAAATCGCGATACAGTTTTTTTATAATTTGACAGACAGTGAAATAAACAAAACAAAGAAGGACTTGGAAATAGAAAATAAATTTTAATATTTTATGTCACAATATACTGCTCCATTTTTAGAAAAAAACCGAAGCAAATAAGATATAAATACCATATTTACAGTACTGTATATTTATATCACCAGTCTCAAAAAAATTGGAAAACCACTAAATTATCTTCTTTACTGTGTGCCTTGGAAAACTTAGTTTTGAGTATAAGTTCACTATGCTGTACTTAAACATGGACAGACTCTTGTAAAAATACCTATAATGTAAATCTCACTTTCCTCTCCCCTTTTCTTATCTTTCCTTTCGTCCTTTTACAGTTTCCAATTTCTTCTGTTATAACACATTTTTTCTTCTAAATTTCTTTATTCAATCGCTTCATTTACGTCCTCTCTCCAGCTACTTCTCCGTATTCCCCTCTTTCTTTTCTTTAGCGGTATCCTAATAATTTATTTTTCTTCCTTCATACATTATCTTTGTATGCCCGAACCATGTGAATTGTTTCTTTTCAACTTTGTCCGTAATATCTCTCTCGATGTTCATATCCCTCCTAACGATTTCATTTCTTACTTCGAGCCCGAACCATCTGCAGCTTCTTCTGAGGAAGTCCATCTCTGTTGCCACGAATTTTCTTTTATAGTTTTACTTAACCTTTCGATGTTAAAACATGTTAAAAATATTGAGTATTCTATTACTACTATTGTGTATTTGTTGGTGAATACCTCAAAAGGTTCAAAGCCGGTCCTGGTGAAAAATTGCGCAAAGTTGGTTATCCCCTGTGCAGTAAAATACCTTATTTACCGCCTGACCACCGTGAGTTGACTGTTTGCTGCACGCCCATTAACTCGTCATAAGAGGACGTTGTACCAAACAAGGGTAAACATTGGGCATCAGGTATAAAAGTGTCACTGTTGCGGTCTTTATACCTACTGTCGTGGCACTGGCTGAAGTCAGATCTAAATTTACGGCCGTAATAATAGTAAAGCCTTACAATGGAAATGTTTTGGATCAAAGTTGTAGCTTGTTAAGCAAACGCTTTAGCGCTAAAGTTCTTGCACTTGAAGGAATACCAGATCAAATAAAAAATTAAATTAGAAACGTTATACAGAGTCTTAAGTAGAGGTAAAATATCCAAGAGCGTATTCTGTGGTTAAAAATAAGGGTTTTTTTGTTACATAAATGTGGGGTCTTAGAACAGCCATTGTCCAACTACAACGTGTCAAAAATTTAAAAAATCAGTTTTATAAACCACTTAACTCTAAACCAAATTCGTTGTGCGTATTTAGTATGACAGTAGGCATGAAACAATAAATTACCAGCTTTAGAAACTTGCCAGTGGCGGAGGTGTGGGTATCATCAATCATTATTTGTCAAAAACAAAAAAAAAGCTCTGCATAATATTACAAATAAAATAGCTCATCATATGTGTCATTGCATTATCTTCGCTTTTTGTTTCTTTACACCTTTTTGTATTCCAAATCAACTGATTTATTTGATCAGGTGAAATTTTACAGTTATACTCGCGACAAGAATTCAGACGACTTACGTCATACGAACAAATGAATAATCCATTATATTTTTATCAATATATTTAAGAAACTGCAACTGATAGTAATAAAACTATATACTACACTAAAAGTTTGCATTATATATTGCCCTAAATTGCAAAAATGATTGTTTTTAACGCGACCAAATATCGAAAATTACGTTGATAATAAAAACAAATGTGTAACGTCAGCCTTGACGTAAGACGTCTGAATTCCTTGACGCGGGTGTACTTAAATTACTTAAACATATCTTAGGAGGCCATGCAAAACAATAATAAGAAGCCGCCATTTTATATAATATTGTGTATTGTCAAATATATTAGTTTATTGTTTAAGTTTTAATATCGGCATATACATTCAAATGCTGAAATGGCCAATATGGTTTACATTTATAGCTTTGCAGATGGGAATGGTACTGAGGCTAGACGAATTTATATGGAAAGATTTCTAAATCATCCAACTTAAACAACAATGTTTAGAATGTTTTTCAACGTCTTTCGAAATGATTTCAGAAACGTCCATTCCCTGGAAGACCTTTGAGTGTTAGAACGCCTGAGTTGGAAGAAGCTGTTTTACACTAAACTGAAGAAGATCCAAGTACTAGAAAGATCGCTGCAAATCTTAATATGAATCATAAATTAGTTTGAATCGTTTTGAAGCGTCAACAGTTATACATACAAAGAGTTCAAGCCTTACTGCCGCAAGGCTATCCTGCTCGCCTGCAATTTTTCCATTGGATTTTGCAAAAATTTTAACAAAATATTGACTTTACCGCGGTCATATTATTTACCGACGAAGCTAACTTTTCTAGAGATGCTATAATGAACTTCCACAATAAACATGTTTGGTCTGATGGAAATTCTAATGTCATAATCCGAATCTCGATTTCAACATCAGTTTTCTTTGAATGTATCTATTATTGTAATTTTTCTGTTGGACCTTACTTACCAATAACTTTAACCGATTCCCCCTACAGATATTTTCTTAAAAACGTTTTTCCAGAACTACTTGATGATGCTCCTTATGCGTTAAGACAAAGAATGTGGTTCATGTACGACGAGAAACTCCTACATTTTAGTTTGACTGCTCGTGATTCTTTAAATGAAAGATTCGGTAATAACGTGACTGGACCAGGCACTCAAGAACCAGATCAACCTTGGCCACCCAGATCACCCGATACAAACCCTATTGATTTTTTTTTTGTTTGGGGACATCTCAAGACACGGGTTTACAAGGTTCACATTGAATCTGAGGAACACTTACGTCAAAAAATTATAGCTGGTTGTGATGCGATAAAAGCTATACTTCTGGAAATTTTGTACGTATTCGAGCTGCAATTTCAAGAAGATCTGAAGCATTTTGAGTGAAGGTGACCATTTCCAACAATTGTTATAATAAATTATCGTCAAGTAATTCCTTTATTAATTAATTATTTTATTATTTCAAGTAATCTAATGAGTATCGTAAATCAATTTTGTTGTTAATCGGTTTGGAATACAAAAAAGTACAAAGAAATAAAAAGTGATGATAATACAATGGCGCATATGATAACCTATTTTATTTGTAATATTATAAAGGGTGATTTTTTTTGGTAAAAATTGATCAATGATACTCATCTTTGTCACTGGCAAGTTTCAAAAGCTGGTAATTTATTGTTTGATATCTACTGCCATACTAAATGAAAAATCAGTTATTAGGCTTTTGGCAAAAATTTAATGCAATTACTGAAAATAAAAACGGGTTTATACCTGGAAAATCCACAAATTCTGCACTGGTTCAAATTACAGAAATAATTACTAAGGCTTTTGATGACAAGCAGAAAGCTGAAGTAGCAAGTTGTGACCTTAGTAAAGCATTTGATAGTGTACAGCATGACATATTATTGAACAAATTGAGCAGATATGGTATAAGAGGTAATGTTTTGGAATTAGTAAAATCCTATTTAGAAAATAGTATGTGTTATTGGAAAGATGTAAATCACAAGTGAAAAATGTTACGTGTGGCGTGCCCCAGGGATCCATCCTTGGGCCCCTATTATTCATCATTTATATTAACGATCTACCTTCGAATATTGCATGTGAGAATACAATATTATTTGCTGATGACACCAGCTTTTTGAATATCGCATGTAAAACGACAGAACTTATCCAAAAGACAGATGGTATACTACAGGATGCTACAGATTGGTTTAATGCCAACAAATTAAAAATGAATGCCAATAAAACACAACGGTTAGTTTTTGAAACTAAGAGCGATTGTCAGAGCACTTTGAAATTTTTGGGGATATACTTGTACCACAGTGTAAAATTTACTAAACATATACAAGAACTAGACAAGAAGTTATCTAAATCTACATTCACCTTAAGACGTCTGATGAGGATCGCTACTCCAGAAGTCGCCAGATCAGCATATTACGCTTCATTCCACAGCTATTTTGTGTATGGAATATTTGTATGGGGCCATTAATCTGAAACAAAAAAGTGTTTATCAAACAAAAATGTGCAGAGCGGATTTTAGCAAAAGCAGAGCAAAGTGGAAGTACAAAACAGTGCTTCATAAATCAAGGTATACTTACCTTCTACTCTATTTACATACTTACCTGTTTAATATATATTCATGATAACAAACAACTTTATGTGCTAAAAAATATATTTTATAACCACAATACTAGAATGGCTCAGAATATAATGATTCTATACCATAGATTAAGTACTAGTCAATGCAGTACAAATTACCTAGCTTTAAAAATGTATAACAAATTACTTGAATGGTACAAAAATCTTAATGCTAAAAATTTTAAGAAAAAAATCAAGAATAAACTGTTACAAGGTGCCTACTATAGCATTAATGAATATCTCTGTGATACAAATTTTTAACTTAGTACTTTATTTTAACTTCATATTAATTTATTTTATGTTGGTTTTAATTAATAATTTAATTGTCTTGTTTATTTTAATCTATAGTTTTAATGTAGTTATAGCTACTAAGTTTTATACCCAGCGACATGTTAATTGCTAAGTATTCTACAAATATTTCTGTACACCAAAAATTGTACCTACTGCTGACATTCCATGTAATTTCTTGATAGTAATACACTAAACTGAAACTGAAACTGAAATATGCACACCGAATTTGGTTAAATTATCTCAAGCGGTTTAGTAATTAACAAATTCTTATTATATAACAAAAAAATCTTTATTTTTGGCAACAGAATACGCCCCTCGATTATTACCTCTTCTTAAGAAACACCCTGTATTTAATATAAATTAAATTAGTTTTAGTTTGGTTTCTTTAGGTATCTAAAATTTCGAAAAATCTAAAAGTAGTTTTCAAAATTCCAACAACAAAAATTTATGTTTTTCTACATTTCCAAAATATACTTCTGGCGTAATTGATATGGATTCTCTTGGTTGAAAAAGCTGCACAAAGACAAGCTGCCACTGGCAGATCCCCATACTCGTTAAAGCACCCCCCGTAACGAGTTCAGGGGCGATCCAGCGACAATTCAAGCAAATTGTAGGTGTCTTTGGCGCAGGTGGTGGTGCAGCGTTCTAATCCGCCCGCCTTCTTACGGAGTCTTAAGCGCGTGACAAAAAAATCCCTTATTAAAATACTTTGCGATGGTCCCAGGGGACGGCACCCTCGTCTCGGGATCATTTTCTAATTTTCTGCTTAAGGCGATGTTTACTGCACTTTAATACGGTTGCCTTCCGTCGAGTACACAGCCGATTTTCCTCTTTTATTAACTCGAACCAGCTCGTATTTCTCTTCTAAATCGGGGAGGGTTTTTGTAACTCGTATACATTTTCTCGAACAGAGTGAGCAACTTTGGAACATTTTTAGGGATGGTCTTCTTACTGAAATTATAAATAAATTCGTGTAATTTATCATAAAAATATATACAGTAAAGTGTTCAGTAAAGAATGGGTTATACCTTAGGGCTAAGACAAAAATAATGTGATTTAAATCAACAATTTCGCTTCTTTAAGAAGTTATAGGCCTGAGAAAGCCCTTTTTTATGTCTCTTTTTTACGATAATTTCAATATTTGTTGGGTAATTGTACATAAATTTTGCAGTGATTTTTTTAAAAAATAAACATGAAACATTGAAAATTAGCTTTAAAAAATTGGATACATGCCACTAAAATGCACCATTTACCGTATTTGTTAAGCTTGGAAATGAGTACATAAATTCGAATAAATTATTAAAATGAATCCAAGTAATTTTTTGTATATTTAATAAGGAATGTTTACGGCTGGCGCTGCTTCTCCGTATCCACTCTCCAATTCTTTCTGTCATAATACATATTTTCGTTAAAATTTCTTGATTCAATCGCTTCATTTACATCCTCTCTCCAGCTTATTCTCCGTCTTACCCACGTTCTTCTCTCTGGCGGTATACATTCCAATATTTCTTTTGGACATCTTCCTTAATGCATCATCTTCGTATGTCAGAACCATATTAATTGCTTCTTTTCAACTTTACCGTAATATCGACGTTCATATTCCTTGTAATGGTTTTATTTCCTACTGTTTCGAGCCTGGATCATTTGCAGGTTCTCCTGAGAAATTCCATCTATGTTGCAATTAATTTTCTTTTATTGCTTTTGCTTAGATTTCATATTTCCACACTGTGTATTATATCTAGGGAATAGTTTTGCAAATACGCATTTTAGTTATTTTCTTACATCATATTCCCATAGAACTGAATTTAAAGCTCCAATAGTTTTTCTGCTTTTATCTATTCATTCTTGGACCTCGTTCTTACCCATACTTTGTTTGTCAAAGAACACTCCTAAGTATTTACATTTTTCGATGCCTTTTATCATTTCTTTATGCAAAGGTAAGTGGTTACATTTGTCGCTTCCTATAATCAAGTAATCCCATTTATTTATGTTTATTGTTCAGCACTTACATACACTCTCTAACCATATACATCAGGTCTTCTTCAGCTTCTGCAATCACTACTTGATCATCAGCATAGAGACTTTAAAGGGTGTTGCCACTCACCTGAAGTTCCATGCTTTTACACTTACGTGTCCACCCTTTCAAGGGTTGGTCCAAATAGATTTTAAATGTTTCTGGTTTAGGCTCTTTGTTGTGTTAAAAGACTGAGTTAGTGATGTACTAATTCTAACTTCTGCAGAGTTATGTGTCATATGTTTTTTCCAGATTGATAAGTGTATGTGTTTCTATATTTTGTTATGTCCGCTTTTGTAATGCTATTTAAAAAGAAAAAGATTGTCCTCTGTGGATCTGTCTGCTCAAAATCCTGCTTGTTCCTCCCGTTGCCTTCAATATCATGTTCGAGTAGGTTTCTCAGTTATCTGTAGTAATCCTTCTTATTGTCGGTGTAACACGGTAATTTTTTGGGTCGTCCTTCTGATTCTCTTTATAAATAGTGGATATATATAGGAAAGCATCTTTCATATAGTCAGCATTATTACAAGTCTCATAGATCCACATTTTATCAATTCCGGTGCTTCGTGAACTTGATCAGTTTAGAGATTTATATGAGTCATCACATTAGATATATTATAAAATTATTGACTTTTAACTGTTCTTCTGGACTTTAGAACCATCCAAGCCTTTGAGCTTCGAGTTACTCTTTCTCCTCAGAAATTCCTGTTTAACTATCCTGTTAGTGCTTTTGTATTCTTCTCCTGTTATGTCATCGTTCTTTTAGAGAAGTTTGTATATAATTTCTCAAGTTTAATTTCTTTTTTTATTTCTTTATTCCACCAATTGGGTTTACCTTTTGTCAACAGCGTTGTAAAAACTCTTTTGCTTTTTTTGGTGTTCATATTCTGCTTCTGCTGTTTGTTTAGCTATGATTAGTTTTTTTTCCAACCTTCTGCGGAATAAATATTTAGTACTATCGTGCTTCAAGCTTTCTCAGTTATATTTTGTTACAATTATTTTGTACCTTCTCTTTAACCGTCGAATGAGGTGCGATATAGATATAAACATTAGATTCTACTAAACAGTGGTTCGATTTACAGTCGGCTCCCTTGTTAATTCTCACGTCTTGAATCTTGATACTGGACTGTTGGCGAACAGTAAGATAGTCAGTATTCGACTTGAATCTCCTTATGTGTTAATACCACGTGTACTTATGAATGTATTTGTGTTGAAAAAACGTATGACTTATTTTTAAATCATATGGGCTGCAAAGTTGTATCAGACTATTTTCATTATCATTTACAGGCTCCTCTATGTAGTCTTACTATTTTATTATTTTTTTGTCTTTCTAATATGCTATTCATGTCTCCTTTATTAAGGTTTCATATCAATGTGGAATTTGGTCTATGCCGTTCCTCAACTCATCCTCAAAACTACCTTTGACGTGAACTGTAGCATCATCATTGGTGCATAGACACCGACGATTGTCACAATTCTTTCCCTCATTTGGATCGTTTATAGCTTCCCAAGACTTAATATACTTGTGAACTCTTTTGTGTATTATTATGAATACTCCAGTCCTTGCTCTTTCGTTTTTTTTAACTCCCGTCAACTCAACACACACTCACTCACCCTCTCACACACACAATCATTAATATTTTTAGTTCCAACCCCTTCTTTATTTATTTCTCGGAGGATCGTTATATAGATTATTTGTTGCATGAGTTCCAAAGTAATCTCTTTCTGTTGTTCCTTATGCCTTGTATATTCCATATTCCTAAATTCAGAGTCCATTTCTGTTGCTGTTTTTATCTGTTTTTTTTATAGTTAAAAATTTTGTTCACCCAGATAAATACCAAGTCCGCTTCTGACATCATATAGCACGCTCCGCACTCTGCATAACGTCGCCCGCCTCCGATCGGCAGATGTCTGAACAAGATCGATCATGGTAGCCACGGGACGTCTTTTAGAATTGACCACTGTCCGTTTGGTCTTTGTTGGCGGTTGCAATTTGAGTGGCTATCTGAGTGAGTCATCATCAGGATCAGCTGCCGCTGCAGAGATTGCCCGCACCCCACAGAAGGATGGGGTTGATCCTGTCGACTTGACCACATCCTTCGGTGTTAATAAACTGATCGGATTTAAGGGATAATAAATTATGTTCGCTTCAAGAGGAGGGCTTTGGTAACGCAGTAGTTTATTATTATTTTCCCTAAGTGCATGTAGAATCAGTTAGGACGATAATTTCAGTAGGTATCTGAAATATTGCAATTTCTATGTCGAACAGGTGTACATAATAAATTAAATGTCTCAATAAATAAATGAGTTAACTAGCTTAACCAGTAAAAAGGAAATTGATATCATTGGCAACGATAATTCTGATTATTTACGGTACACATTTTGTAGATGCAGATAAGATCTACACAACAGTAGTTTTTTGAGTCGCAGATAAGATCGCGATACATTTCATCTAGTTGGTTTGAAATGAGTGACACTGGAACGGACAGTAAATTTATTTAAAGTCGTTAATGAGTCTTTTTTTCGCATTCAATTCTCAAAGTATCTCGTTGTTGTACCATTCACTTATGAATCCATTACGATTCAATGCAAATTAGTTCGAAGGATGTAGATGGACTAGTAACTCTACAGAAACGATTTTCTTGTTAGATAAGAGACGTTCTACATATTATTTGTCATTACTTGATTTAAAATGATTTATGCAAATTTATCATGATTATCATTGGCTTTTCTATGCTCATAAGTATCATGGTAATGTTACTTACGATTTGTAAAGTGATTAATATTCTGTAAAATTTTAATGTAATTAAACAGATAATACATGCCAAAATTATATGTATTTTTACCATAGACATTACGTATACCTGTACATATGTAATTTTATAATTCTTTGTAAATTGAGAACGTAATTATTATATAAAAAAAACTTAAAGTGATATTTATACCATGGAAATGAAGTATATACCTATGTACTGTGCAAATTAACTAATTCTTCGTAAAATATATATACGTAGATATACTTAGTTATATCTATCTATTTATATAAAAATTATTACAGAATATTTCAAAATTAAACGGCATTCTGTTGAAGAGAAATTTATATAAACATGAGTCCGCAAATATTTCCTTTCCAACATAAAAAGAGTTTTAAGAAGTTACGAAAAATTAATCTGGAAATATTTTTCCTGAAATATTGACATATTATGTAAGTCTTATGTAAAGTATGGTCGATGGAAGAGAATACGAATTTAGCCATAAATCACCAGTCCACCACCAGGTATTATGGTATTAATATCAACTCATTAGATGCTTATGAAAATTAGTTAGGGGCGAGGAAGTTTATCAGTAGGAAAAAGAAAAAAAATAGTTATTTTACTGTTGATTTATCGTCTTCTTCCATACTTCTATGTACTAAGTAGCTCTAGGTTGGAAGTGTTATTGCACTATAATAATAATTTCTATATTAAATTATTAAAGGCTACTGAAAGACTAAAATGAATAGATATATTTTGAAAAATTGCATCTTTAGTAACTAATTTAAGTTAGGACAAGTACAATTTTGCCTAACTAGTGCGGAAAAAAAAATCTGCAGATTTTTAAGGTCCCCCTATAGAATTTATACAAACGCATTGTCTACATATAACATTTTCTATATCTATATCCTGGGAAAAATCTTGAATGCTCAATCGGTGACGGATGAAGAGATTAATATTTTCGAAACATTTCGACAAGACTGATTGTTTCGATGTTCCCTTTAGATTTAATAAATTCTCTTCTCACGTTTGTCTTGTCTTTGTGTTGGGAATCTCCATCAATATCTATATATTCTTCCATGTCTTTTATATGTTCAAGCTGAAGAAATTTTAGTTCTTCACGACGGCATGCTCCACTGATACCAATAATCAACACTATCTAAAATAAGAAACAATTTCAATATTTGGAGAAAAGTCTGAAATGTTTAAACTTTACCATCATCAAGTAGGTTATATCATCCGCATCTTTCAAAAATTTTTCAACGTCTTATTTTCTTAAATCACTAGACTCCCAAACAATTAAACTTGGAAATTACTTTATGTCAATATTCTTTTTTACTGATAATGTTCTTGTTATCATTGAGTAAAGACTCCACAGCGTAGAACTCTGGTTAACTCTGGCTAGTAGAACTGCCTTAGTGATAACAGTTACACCCTTTTGATGATTTCAATCTTCGAATAAGCGATACTATTTTTCATATTTTTCTTTGGATTCTATCGGCAATAATGACTCAACCGCGATGTTTAATGATTCTTCTATATCATTTTCCATATTATTGTTGTAAGCAGAAGATTCTGACAGAATAATATTAACGAAAACCTAATAAACAAACTCATTTCTTTATATAAACATTCCCTCAGGATTCACATATTCTAAATTATTCACAATTTTCAATAAAAAATTATGATAACTATATCTATTTGAGCTATTTTCAAAACACTATCTATAAAAATTAAGTGTGTAACTCGTAGAAAATTGTCTTTTCCACATATGGCGTGTTTTTGTCTTCGGCTGACGCCTTGATAAAAAACCTACGCCGGATGCGGAAAACAGCACTTTTCCTAACTTATTGCATAAATAGCTATTGAGAATTTATGTGGTAATATTGATGTAGTACCATATACAATTTTACAACACAGCTAAACTGAACACACACTTGAAATGTCTCGAACCACTTTAATTTCAACTGCACTACAATATCTATAACAATATCTATAATATGATTGCATAGACAAGCCGACCATTACTGGATCGGGACATAACTACCTCTGTAAAAATACTTAATATTCTTATTAAATTTACAAAACTTTTCACGATGCTAAAATTACAAAGTGAAATAGAACTATTACTACAACTTTGCGATCGATTAACAGGAATATTACACGCTTTAGGTGTTATTTCATTTTAATATTGCAAATTTCCTTAATATTTGTAAAATTTCATGAGATAACTATAGAATTACCAAATGATAAATATGTAAATATAAAACTTTTCAAATTTTATAGCTACTTTTTAAGGTGTATATTTTAATTGTACGTTGATAAAGGAACTAACACTAATGACAAGAACTAGGACAAGAAGATACTTAGGCCATAAGAATAAACAGCAGATTGTTACATATCAGTTTTTAATTTCTAATAGTTTTAAATTACGAATTTGAATCTAGAAGCTACGCCCACGCCTTGACTTATTAAAAAAAGTCACGCTCTCCATTAAAACGTTTGTTAACATTGTAGCAAAACTGTTAGATCTGGAATTAAGTCATTATCATCGGCCCACGCTGTTTTTTATGTCAGTCCGTCTATGTAGGCACCCGTAGCCGATCGTAAAATTTTTATTCAAATTAAAACATTGTGCTTCATGCCAATTAGCGTAAAATATGCCGCAATTACAGGAATGTTAAATTCATTAAGCTTATTGAAAATTATGAGGTAACCTGTTCATTAAAAATTACTTTTAACAATGTCTTTATGGTGCCCACAAGTAGCCCAGGATCTGATGGGTGTTTTCAGAATTTGCTTAATGAATGTTTAGTGCCGAATTAACGACATGTGTAGGCTATTTGTACAGTTTGATGAGTATCAAGTCGCTAAAACGGCTCCTAAATTTCATTATAAAAATTGGAAAAGAAATCCAAGAATCCGTTACGGCAAAACTTACTACTGTGTTTTAATTAAATAATTCAAAGAGTAATATTCATTTGTAATAAGCAGTATCGTATACAGGGTGTTCCAAAAATATAATATCTCTGAATTTCTAACTTGGAATAACCTAATTTGGTATATGATTTAGGTTTATCATTGGTCTTGTTTGACTATGAGCTCTAGTAAATTGAAACATGCAAGATGTTTATTGAGGGTGAGTCACCCCTGAAATTATACCAATCTTTTTTTCCATTGATTCAATTTAAAAAAAAATGCCCCCGCAGAATTTAGTTTAAAGCACTTGTTTATGTTTACTCTTGTTAAATTTTAAGGTATTCAAGAAAAAAATGCATTACCTAATTAAAATAAGATTTTAATGGAGTTGACAATTTGACAACTAGTAATAAAACTAGGTATAAAATAAAATGAAAGCTAAAAAAATTGTTCAAAATGGACACCATTTGCTCTGAATCATAAATTTAGTGTTCGCCGAAAATTGAAATTTAATCTGTCTATTAATGATTTGTTTCTTACATTTATTAGTAATATGATTCCACAAACTTCTCGGGGTTCAATTGGCGAAAAATAAACAAAATCTTTCGATGTTCCCCAAAGAAAATACACATTTGTTGAGGTCTGGCGGTCGTGGTGGTCAATTCTGAGGACAACTGTTTCCTCCTAACCATTTATTTGCCAACTTAAAATTCAAATAGTCTCTAACAGTGGCGCTAAAATCAGACGGTGCCCCATCATGCATAAACCAAAACTTTAGTCTAAGTTGCAACGGTAAACCTTCGATTAATTTAGGAAGATTATTTTGCAGAAATTCCAAATAATTTTCGCCATTTACTTGATTTAACAAATTAACGACCAATAATAGCGGCCCAAACATTTATCTTAAACTCGCATTGCAAATGTCTAGAATTTATTGCATAGGGTTTTACATCGGAATTTTCATGAGAGTAGTGAACATTTGTAATTCCTCTACGAGTGAAACAAATCACTCTTTGATCCAAATCTTACGGCAATAGCTTTTGCTTAAATTTTTCGCTATATCTGAACTATATACTAATGTAGGAATGATTTAAGAATTAAATGATAAATTTTAAAATTAAACGATAAAGCCTTGTCAGACTGAATCATTTGACAATACTATTTTGTAACTAACAACGGTACTCATCATTGTTAACTCGTAGCTACAAAGAGTTTCAGTATGTAATAAAATATTTAAATTCGATTATTTCAGAAACGGATGCTCAAAGTGACACATCCTAGGTATACCTTTTGTACAAAAGATGGCCTCATTCTATTATTAAGATAAATATTTACAAAAAAAGCTTTAAAAAATAATAACTTTGGCACCCTGTATTTAGCAAACTATCAACTTTTTGACTAAGGAAAATTGGACCAGCTCCATATAATTCAGTTTCAGCAAATTTGTGTTAGACGCACACTGCAAAACGGTGCGTTTAAAAAGGAGCCGTGTTCTTGAAATAGTGTTTTCTACAAATACAAATAATTTTAGACATTTACGAACTGCAATTATTTGATGTATAGTGATTTTCCGGCTTGTTATGCTGTGACTTCGGTAACTGGTAGCTGTCAGTAACAGAATTAATCTCTAGCTGGAAGTCTTTGACCTGCTATTGTTGTTCTCGAGCTAGGTTCTGTGGGAACAGACCCGCTCTCGCTATCTCTGGGCCCGCCCAAATATTAGACGCATATATTAGGGCGTGCGCAGCAGTATCGACATTATTAGACCGCTAACGAGGTTCCAAATACCGACCACTGAACGTGCCGACAGCCAAGAGCGGCGAAACGTTTGGAAGCATGGGATGCGACCAGTTGCAGAGGTGACTACGGGACGTTTCGGAAGATCATCATTATCCGAGAAAAGTTCCAACTGTAACAGTCGTAATACCAACAACAGGAGCCGAAATTAATATATGGGCTGGTCCAGAGAAATAAAACAGACATATGTATAACGACAGAAATCGGTCTTACCAACAAATTTTTAGGTATAGAAATATTTTAATACGGATATTTTTTTCAATTTCACTGTAAGCGTAAATATTGTTATAACATAAATTTACATAGTTCTGTATATACAATTCACTGTTCACTTTTGTTTATAAGTATGTGAAAATAATTGTTAAATTATGGGGTAAGAATAGCAAAATAATGAGTTTCTCAAAAATGCTTTTTAAAAGTTATTATTTTAATTGAGAAGAATTTAAATAGTAACAGTGGATAAACAAAACATCAAGAATTTTATTTTTGATATTACTTTTGTTCTACGTATTTTATTTTTCGGTATTACCAAACCACCACAAATTTGATCATCTTACAGCAGTAAATACGGCGACCATAAGAGGTTATGTTTATTAGTTTTTAATCATATTTTTATGTAGATATTATCATCACCCAAAGTTTGTAATATACTGTTACGGGTTTCCTAAGCCGACTTTTTCTTTTACCAGAAAATCAAATAGTTAATATTTACTGATATTTATTAACACTCTGTACACTACTGAATACTAATTACAAGTCAACCAAACACTATTTAATTAATCACTATCTAAATCACTCTGAATCTCCAATTGATCTCATTATTCAAATGAAAACTTTAATTCAAGACTGACTGACTCGGCCGTTTATTCTTCCTTTATAAACCAAACGAATATTCCAGATATTTTCTAGCAGCTCTAGATCCATTTCTCGAACAAATCTTGTCGATTGTTAATATTCCAGTCGCGCCTCTATATATGGCATTATTTTGTTTGTTTACCAGCACCGCGTAGGGGCGATTGGGGCAATCTAGCGTTTTGCGATACCACAGTCATCGAATTGGGTATTTTAGAGGGTACCCTATATAAATTTATATTGTGTATTTACTAAATATATTTTGTTATTCTGTGGACTGCAGTATTAAAAAAAAACGATTTATAATAATAATATTAATATAAACAATTATAAAGTTATACTAATTATAATCCACACAAAATTAAATTTGTACATAATATACATTGTTAAATATGTATAACAATTTTGTAAGTAACCAACAAAGTATGAAAATATCATCATTTTCAGTTTCTTACAACACTAATATTAGATAAAATAACTCAAAATTTAACTCATTTTAGTTATTATTTACTCATTATTGATTTAAATGTATATAACAACACATAGTTTAGTCAGTAAAATTACTAAATGTTATTCAATTAATGCACATTACTTAGCGGATTGTATTATTATTCAATGCATTCGGGTGTGGATTAGTTTTCACTATCAAATTACGTTATTGATTTATTGAGTAAAAGTTTATTAAACATTTTTTGTCATGTAGGGAAGTTCTGAACTTTCTATACATAAATTGTGTAATTTTTCACATTGAAAAGTTTTAGGGGACACTTAAGCATACATAATACAGTTTTACTTTGTACATTGAACAAACCTAACAGCTATTCAAAGAGAGACCTGAATAAGTGGCCAGTCATCGTCGCCAGAGAGGTGGATATTGTTTGCTTTGTCGACGATTACACTGATTGTGGTCCCTTTCAATCTGTGATTGAGGAGGCGGGTTGACCGGCCCATTTGTCTCACCTCGTGTGAGAATATCACTTATTGTTTGCTCTGGCAGCTATTATAAATTGTTCTGGTGTCATTGCTAGTAGTTATATAGATTATCCTTAAAAACGTATTAATTATAGAAAGTACCTACAGGATGCTACGAAATATTTCTGAGACATTCAAATTAAATAGTATTAATAACTCTGTCGCAATTATTTGCTCGTTTAAGAAGTACATTCTCTTTGGTCTTAAAACATAATTAGATGGTCTGTTAAAAATGGGTGGAAATCTCCATGTTTTGTTATGCTCTTTTTACATAAAATTTATTGATAATTTTTAATTTATATTATGTATTAAGATGTTTTTACTCAATAAATTTAAGAAATTTCAGGAATAATGTAATGGTAATACAATGTACTACTTTTGAACTATTTGCTTTAAGCTTATTATAAAATTTTACAGAATGCGTTTTCTGTTTCATATGCGCAAAGGCATAAAGGCTAACCTAATACGTTTTAGTTGTGATAAGGTGTGGTAGACCAACATGTACGGTTAATAAGGAGAACTTTTTGTGGAGTATTCGGAAAAAGGAAAGTTTAAGATTATATTTTGTACGTGTGCACTGTCATTCTGACAGTAAAAATAATAATAGTTTACAGCAGATATTAATATTGGTTGTAGTTACGTAAATTGTAAATTTACTGCAACTAAAAATATTTATTTTGGTCAAAACCAAGTCAAATATAGGTACTAATGTTTCAAGAATAAGATGTCATTTTCAGCGAAACACATTTTCTAATGCGAATAAAATACACTGCAAGACATTTTTCAATGATGGATGAACAATATACTTTTAGAGGAAGGAATGGATAATATACACTTTAGAGGATGGATGGATAAATTCCACTAAAAAATGTTCCCACATAGAAGTTAGTTCTGGCATCTTTAACTAATTTGAAATAAAAATGTAGCTGTTTATGTATTTCTTAACTAGAATAGTGCATTATTGAATTTTAATACTAAAAACTACTGTATTTCTAATAATTTGTTAGTAAGAGATATCTGCATACTATGTGACATTCAGTCATACCTATCTGTAAAATACCTAATGTTAGTTATTGAAAAAGCTTTTTCTACGCATGTTTTTCAGTTGTAGTTATAAAGGTAAGTACATAAAAAATACAAATAATAATAAAATTACTAAGTAAAGTAAAATTAGATATGTTTTAAAATTCCAATCAAAATTACAATAGGAATTAAAGAGTCGGAAATTTACGATGGAATTTAGCAAATTAGCTGTAAAGTTACATAATATGACATTTTATCCAGGTTTATTTCTGAAACATTATATTATACTTGTTTTATTTACAAAATTATTATGTTATTTTACATAGCTTTTATTTTTATCGAATACATTTCTCTTTATAACGAAATAATTTTGCCAGACCGAAGGTAGAACGATTTGACAAATTAATATATGGCAAATCATATTTATCGAAAAAACCTCAAAAGGCGGTGATAAAAATAAATACTTAAGATTCTATAAGTCACTAGTTTCTAGTCTGATACTATTTCAAATAGCTACGAGATACATTAGTTGATAAAGAGCCAAAATATAATTATTATAATGAATGAATAATTTGCCGATAAAATAGAAAGCCATGACTTAAGATAAACTGTAGCAAGAAAGGGGAATGAAATAATAGGAGCATACATTTTTTTATTCAAACACCAATGTATCTTAATGAAATAAATATTTATGTTACAAATGAGAATAAACAAATCTGTTTAAATCCATAAATATTTTAAATTTATAGTAGTAGTAACTAAAGATTATTAATACAAAATGAAATGATACTAACAATTGTGGTGTATATATTACAGGAAATATCGTATTTCAGGCCATTTCATTTTGGCCTAGGACACACTAAAAGTTCCTATCGTCATGAACTTTGAATTATTGTTAGGACATAGGTACTAGTATCAGCTGATAGCATTTAGGAAATACCCGAATTCAGAAGCTTTGATGGTCAGTGATATTAACAAATAAATGAGGTAGTTACCCTTTTGTTGATTATTTACTGCTTAATAAAACACAGCTTTTTTTTGTTATATTGTTTAAATCATATTTACCTTTAACAAATGCGATCCATTTTAGGTTTATAGGTACCGTTGGTCTATTTGAAATATAGCGCTCTTAAAGATAATGTTAGCTTTTCTTCATCCTTTTACATACCCTAAATACATTTTCCTAATATAACGCATTTTTTTAATAAGTATTTAAATCGAATATTTCTTACCACTAATGAGGCTATTTTAGTTTGTCCTAAATACTCAATCAGGCGAAACTAGTATGTCCTAGGAAAAATGCGATAGGAATAGGAACTTTTAGTATGTCCTAGGCCTAGACCTGAAATAGCCTGAAATTCCTGTAACATATACATTTACTTAAAATTTCGGTATATTTGAAGTTGCATTGCAGATATAGCGAATCCTAGTAGTACTAGTAAAAATTTTCCAGGTTGTAGGTACTATTCAGAATTTATCTAAACAAATTTTTGAATTTTTTACTGTATTAGAAAGGTATTTAAAGCTAATATAAATCAAATCTCCTACAATTCCTATCAATGAAGTCATATGTATGCTAACTATAAGAATTATTATATAAATTAAAATTATTTGAAATGAAATATCGACAATGACAAATAGTTAGATATTTGACTCAACTTAAAGGAGGCCATCTGAAGAAGCAATCCTAAAAATGCAGAAATAGGTCAAATAGCATCTATTGTAGTTGAATTTTCGATTTTCCACTGTCAAACGTGAAAGTTAGATATTTATATAGTGTTTTCATTAAACCAGGTTAGTAAATTTAGATAGATTAATTTATTTAGATAATTATTGAATAGAGTTTTGTCTGTGGAATTATTCATTAGCATAACTAGATGTTTGGCATCAGAGAGCATACATATGACTTCATTGATAGGAATTGTAGGAGATTTGATTTATATTAGCTTAAAATACCTTTCTAAAATAGTAAAAATGTTACACAAGATAATAATAAAGAATATATGGGTAGATATTGTGGGTGTAATTCAACGCTGGTTGGGGCTTTAGCCCACAGAGTGGTGATTTTGACACAATATTATTAATACCTAAAAATATATAACAATTTTTGAATGTATAAGGGGGACTCTTACTAATATAATTTTGTAAAAATAAAAAAGAGCAATTCAAAATTGATTTAAAAATACATTTCCACACGGCACTTGAAACTGGTCTACTGTAAAACTTGATAAGGCATATTATAATCGACAACCGGACAAAAATTTGAAAAAAATTCCCTAGGAAAAAAATAAATTACATCTTACAACAGTTATTTTTATAGAGTAAATTCAACTGTTTTAGCCGCTGTTGTTATTAAGTATTAATATAATTAATTTATGGTTTTAATTAGTAAAATAATTTGACATACCTGCTGTTACAATAAAATTTTGGGCCCCTCTTACCCAGTTTCTACAAACTAACATAAATATTTCTGCTTCTTGTCCGGTTTGAACTTGTAAATTATTGGCAGAGTCCACTTCGGTGCAACATATTTCATTTTTTTTATTCCCACACAACTAAGTAAATAATTTAAAGTCAGAAGATTCTGGCGGCCATGATATCGTTCATTCTCGTCCAATCCCTTAGTATTAATGCTTAGACGACGATCATGGTACGGATACAATTGAGCATCGTGTATGATACGCCACACTGCTGCAATACGCTGTGGACTCTATGGATCTCCATCTCTTCCACGATTCTGTTGAAATTTCCCGTTGTAACGTCAGCGTTTGCACTACACTTGCACTCAGTGCACACCGTTGTAAAAGTAGCTGCATTTGACACATGTCGAGAATCGTTTTGCTAAAGCATTCTCACATCACCATATATTAACACGATATCCGCCAACTGCGAGTTGCTATAGACATAAGCCATTTTTGATATTTGAAAAACTAATGTAAATACTTGCATCACAAAAAAGTTAATACGATATGTAATCGGATATTTGAAATCTCCTAGAGACTAAAGCAGCCTAGCGATTTGAAGATTGAAATTACTAGAATTTTAACAATTTTTTCTCGGAAACTATAAGGATTTTGCAACATTTTTTTTACGATATTGACTCACTTTTCATGACGCTTCTATTATCAAATTCTTTTAGCTAAGTTCTGAATCACCAAGTAGGTACTATCTAGCATATAAAGCAAGAATATTTGCCTTTTCGTTTTATTTCATACTTATTGATTTTCATACATAAGATCCATTAGCAAAAAAAGTTACATTATGTCTTATAGTTAAATATTTTTTTTCAGGTGACTGACAACGTTTAAAAAATAGTAAAAAGTCATATTTAACTTGGGTGCGCTCTTTGGCAACTTCCCAACCCTCCGTTAATAACCTAATGAGCAGCCTCTGTCGGCGCGCTACGCTTTTTTAGCATTTTTATGGGCCTAATTACCTAAAAGCAGACATCTGTTAAGGGGTGTTATCCGAGCCAAATGGCCTTCGGGGTATCAGCTCTGGGGCGGGCGTCGTGCGACAAAGGCCTACATTGAACAGAATCTGTCATCTTGCAACGCTGTTAACTGGCGACGGCGGTCTGCTTCTCTACCTTGAGAATCAAAAATTTTCATTTTTTCTTAGTTCTTGCTACTTAGAATCGTCTTGTGTTTATAGCTACTTACATCCATTAAATAATGGTATACTGTATACGCTTGAAGGGGGCTATTATTAGCTTTTATTACATAATTATCTAGTTTTATGTGAAATATGTAGCTTGACGATATTTTTAACTTAAAAAGTAGGTAAAGAGTTGGAAGATTGTAATTATTATGATAAACCGTTTTTTGTATTTTCAGTTCTTACACACTGAGAAAGGTATTTATTAAAAGTAATTATAAATAGTAAGTATTAAATTATCTTATAAAATACGTAACGAATTAGGTACACTGCGTTTCAATAACTTTGATAACATTTTGATGAGCTGTAACTTTTCTGTTTTTAAAGATATCGGAATGAAGCAAAAACCATATTGCATAGTGGACTAGCAAGTTTTTTCTTATTTGAAAAACAAAACAAAAGACCAACGATTTTGAGAGATCTTAACCTAACTTATATTTTTTTAAATGGAACGCCCTGTATATTATTGGATATTTGGATTCTACTGAAAATTCCAAGCATATTTTAAAAAGCATATCCTATACCTATCTTCAACTGTTTCTGAGAAATAGTTTTACAAACATGTCAAATTATCATAAAAATTGCTCTACTTGTTCATGGCACACTTTGCACTGAGCTAAAGCTGAAGTTCAGCATTGTTTGAGCCGTGCTGGTAGCAATCGAGCTTTGTGTTGTGTTCTGTTGAGGAAAATGGCAGACAGCTGATCAAAATGTTATCAAAGTTAATGAAACGCACTGTACATGTTTTAAATATGATATTATTAATATTAAAAAATATCATTGTATTTATCTACGTATTGTAATCAATTTATGGAGAGGTTCCAAGTTCCATATAACTTTTAACAGAATTTTTTTAGCATTCTGCTTTAATAATCTCTGCTCACATTTATGTTGCAAACTTACAAACAACATTTTTTACAACTGCCTAAAGTACGTAGATTTGGGCAGATTTCCCAGCTTAGTGAGAGAAGGCGGATTGTTGGGTTATGCGAAGCAGGTTTGTCGGTGAGAAAAATTGCTAGAAAGACTAATAAATCCTTACGTACCATAGCAAAATATTATCCGGCGTGAATTCAGGAACGCCGTAGACACAGAGCGGGAAGCCGTGTGATAGAGGAACCAGTAAGTATCTAAAAATGCTAATAATACTTCACTTCAGGCCTATCACTATTTTTTTTATATATTTTTAGGTAATAACAATATTGCTATTTTGCTTCCAGCTCAATCAGGATTATTTATTGTTAATCATAGTACAACTACCTACTGCCTTGTTATATGTTACTGATGAACTATATGAAACCAGGGATGACTACAAAATACCTTCTTAGTGCTTCTTAATTATAGTAATGCTTTATGTTTAAAACATAAATATTTTGGCGCTAATGATTTAGTTGTTACGTTTTTTTCAAATTATCTTTCTGCGAGGAGCTAAAAAGTTTGTTTAGATGAGACATTCTCTAATATTTCTGAAATATACAGAGGTGTACCTCAGGGAAGCATTTTTGGGTCGCTTTTCTTTTGAGTTTATACTGCTGACTTTTCGACATTTGTTGCAATAAGTCGCATCAGAATGCTGATGATTATTAAATATTTTTAATTTTCCTATCGCGGACATTGATTTTGCAATGGAACACATCAACTCCAATTTAAATGTTATCTCGACTGTGTTCAATGCTCGTGGTTTAGTTTTGAATGAGAAAAAAAATGAGTTACTTATTTTCAGATCGCATCGGGATGACACAGTTAATTACCCTAATCTTAACGTTGTCCTCAATGGTAAAACTTTAGTTTCATTTACGTGTTGTCTTGATTTAGATATCTACCTTGCCTCAGGTTTCAGAAACATGTCCAATTTAATTCAGAAGTCTTACTGCAAATTGCAGACGCTTTATCTTTATAAAGACGTTCTTAGCACTGATGTCAAATTAAGGCTGTGTGATACCTTTATTCTTACTTATGTAGCCTACTTTTGTATAGTTTATTGGCCTGCTATATTAAATAGGGACAAGGAAAGTCTTTAGAACACTTGCTTAAGAGCATATTGTATTAGAAAATTTGACATTTGACAACATAAGTGACAAATATGAGCAATCCAAGTGGTTAAAATTTAATGAAATTAATGAGAGTTAATATAATTTATATATTGATAAACTCGTTAAAGGTCAGCATGAACGATCTACTAGATTTCGTGCTCTGTAAACTGTCCCACGTCATAGTAACTATGATGAATTTCAAAAGTCATTTAGTTATAATGCTGTTAACATTTACAATAAACTCCCCTCTGCAACTAAATCTGCTTCTAGTTGTAAAGTTCTGAAAAAAAAACAGATCAAATCTTATGTTACCAACTTATGTTAAATATGTATGTATTTATGTTTCTTCCTGATGTATGCTTTTCGTTTATATATAGTTGTGCTGTTTTCTTATAGTTTTACTTTGTATTGTATTCTTTTAAGGGAGTAGTTAGGTGGCAGAGCAACAATCAAGTTGAACTTCGTCACTCCTCTGATAAATAACATTCCTTCTCTATGTATAGTTTGGATCTTATTAAAGACACATTATTATATTATTATTATTTAGCAGCAGCTGGACTATTGCAAATCAGTGGTTTGAAAAAAATGGGCGGATGGTCAGTATGCGTACAGTATATGGCCAAACATTAAGTTTTGATCTCTTGTCTTATTGTCCACATTGGGAGTAAAGTAGCTGTTATTATTGGTGTTTGTGAAGAAAAAGAA
The DNA here is from genome assembly GCA_025584915.1 of Monochamus saltuarius. Taxonomy (NCBI): domain Eukaryota; kingdom Metazoa; phylum Arthropoda; class Insecta; order Coleoptera; family Cerambycidae; genus Monochamus; species Monochamus saltuarius. Next base: position 19,257,539 of record CM046723.1, on the reverse strand, counting down.
AGTAAGTATTGAAATTAATTGAGTAAAAATACTATAATTAAATATACAGGGTGACACGTTGATAATGGAAATACTCGCGACAAAAAGTTGTTTATGGATCGATTTGAACTGGGTTTTTTTAAAAGATAGATCTCCTAAAGCTCTATCTTGATGCAAATTTTGAATACGAAATTTTGATTTTCAAGGCCTACTACGAATTTTCTTTAAGTGATAAATTGCAAAATTTTGTTAACGATTTAATTTAATTCTCTGTTCAATTCTATACATTTTTCATAATGTTTTTTAAAAATATTTTTGCAACATGTAATTGATGCTAGTTAATCTCTTCACACGCTTCCCTTATTCTAGTGCACAATACCTTCCGGTTATTTGGCCTTAATAAAGCCTTAACTTTAGACCTATTAAAGCACCACAGAAAAAGATCAAGTGGGGTAAGGTCCGGAAATCGGGGTGGCCAATGAATTAATGGACTGTTTTGCCCTATCCAATGATTGAGAAAATTCTCGTAAAGCCACTCCCTGACTTGTCTCGCCACGTGTATTGGACAACCATCCAATTGAAATTGTAGATTTACTCTTTCTTGTAATGGAAAATTATCAACTGCATTAAAAAAGGAAATGTAGAAATTGTTCGCCATTTATATTATATTCAAAGAAGAACGGGACAATGACTCTCTCATTGAGTATTCCACACCAAATGTTAAGTTTCTGACTATATTGTCCTTGGCAATTAATTATCCACTCTGGATTTTCTGAAACCCAAAACCGCGAGTTCTATGATTATACAATTCCATTCGTCGTGAATGTGGCTTCATAGCTGAATAAGATATATTTTTTAAAATTTCGATAATTGAGATATTGCCCTGTGCCCAAAGACAAAACTCCATTCGTTTCTCATTATCGCCTGGATCCAGAGTGTGAAGAAACTTAGGTGCATAAGGTTTTATGTTATTTTTTTAGGTAGCGTCAAATATTTTCTAGAGGTAAATTTAAATATATACTAGCAATCCTGAGACTATTCTGAGGATTGTTTTTAAAATAATTAAAAATTTCCTTCTCGTGAATAGGTCCTCTCTGTTGATTGCCCCTTTTTAAAATGCATTTAGATAGAGCACCATATTCCACAAAAGTATTGTTTATTTTAGAAACTGTGCTATGCCTAATGTTAGGTCTGTCTGGATGACTGTTGTTAAAAAATATACACACTTATTTTATTTTATTTTATTGCATCCAATAGAAAAACAAGAAATACATCGAAAACGGTTAAATTTATCGACATAAAACAAGAATACCTTATTTGTGAAAAATAGATAGGAGAACAATATTTTGCTTTAAAACTTTCGCACACACACCGATAAAAAAGTTATAACCAGTTTTTATCAACCAAGAGTACAATCCGTAGTGCTCTCTATCGGCTACAACAAAATTAAGTACCGATTCGTATTTATCGTCCCAGAAAACCACCTAATCCAAATTTTCAAAAGAATCCCTTGAAAACTTTCTAAGAATTTTAATAATTTCGAATTCAAAATACGAACTTTAACGCCCTGTAACTTTTCTATTAGCCACAAATGGACAAAGGTAAGTTTGGCTTAATCCCATTATTTTGTCGTCAGGAATCTACTCCTGCTTTATGTTGTATTGATTTCTGGACACCCTGTATCAGTTAAAAGACGATTTCAATGAGCATAAGACAGAGTGAAAAAATACATAGTGTTCCCTTTGAAATAAAAAAAAGTTATAGCTGTTCGAAGTTAACAAAATGTAACGGCAAGAATAAAAGATTGGTAAAATATATTTAAATTTATCAATACCATAATTTAGCGACGCCTAATTTTTAATGAATATTAAAAATAAACTGTACAGGGTTAACTATGACTTAGTACAAATATTTTAAGAGGGGATTAACGGAATCACCCTTCAAAAAAATTCCAAACTTATTTATATAGCCAAAAAAATGTTTTTTCGATAGTATTTTAAATCCTTATTTAACGCCGCTAATGTAGAGTAGGCAACCAACAAGCAAGTCATGCAACAGTCGCTTAGTCGGTATCGCTGTCATGCCATAATTCAATTCCTGTGTTTACATTGTAATTTTGTGTTCTTCTTCAGTTTTTAGTGCCTTAGTTTAATTTTAAACGTTTTATAGTTATTAAATAAAGGAATATGTGTCGGGTACAGATATTTTCCCACAGTATACCTAGTCCGCCGGTTTGTTTTTCTAGGTTATGGGACAAGACTGCCGCGGGTGCATTGAAAGTTTTCTATTACCTACTTATTAGTACCACCCATTCCTTTCGTCCGATTTTCTTATAATAAATAGGCATTTTATCTAATTGTACCTACGGGAAGTGTCTTTTATCGGTAGTGAGTGGCTGTAATGAGCAAATATGTAGTTTTACCAGGTTATAACGAAATAATGAAAAACGAATGCAAAATACTGGAGCTAACTGGATTAACTGTTACCTATCTATCAGGTATGATTACTAATAAGAATGTTAATTTTTGTCGTTTCTACATTTAGAAACGCTATAAAAAGACGACCGCATGGTAGTTGACATTGTTGACATATGTAAGCTTTATCTATGAATCTAAGCCATCTCAGTCGATTCTTATCATAAGCGCCGACATTCCGTAGGAAAAAAGGGTTTTGCTCCATTTTTTAAATATCGAGCTAAAATTCTGGAATAATTTTTTTAATGTCTTTTAGGCCTCCCTGAGCACTTGGTTAAATATTTTGTACTTAATCATAGTTAACCCTGTATGTATTTTCAGGAAAAAGTTGCGGACACCTCCGCATACATTAATTATTTTCTTAATAAATTAATGTCACATAATCTATAACTTATAGTTATAGAAACTGTTTTATTTAAAGTGACCTTAAAATTTTCTGTAGAATCGAAAAATGCAATAATGTACAGAGTGTTTCATTTAAAAAAACGATGTTGTATCGATTTTCAGTATAACTGAACTCCCATTAATTTTGGGACACCCTGTATAACCAATATTTTGAACAGCATTTCCAAAACTTTTATATATTCCGCAGGCATCTTTTTGAAATATATGTCATGTGAAAGTGGTCAAGTGACAGCATTTGATCCAACTGACTTAAGTTCACATGGTCAAACTCTTGCTACTATGCGATTTGCTGTTGTTCAATCCACTCTGTATGTAAAATATGAGTAGCAGAGTCGGAACAGTTGGCCGAGTGACGCGGTTTCAGTAGCAGACCGCCACGGCCTCTCGCAAATACCCGTTGAACTATAAATTTTGTTAATAGATTGTTAAGGGCCGACGCGACCCCGGGTCAAACGCATAAATATGGCGGCCACAAAAGGTGTCGGAAATCATTAAAATAACGAACCGCCTCGGCCGAAATTAAGGGATTATTTTTTTGGTTTCCCACCAGCCGCATGATGGATTGCGAGAGATTTCGAAGGGAAACGATATTTTTTAATGACATATCGAAGTCGTGTTGAGGTGCGCTGCGCGCCGTGGAAAAAACAAGCGAATTAATCACTTTAATGGGTCCATTGCGAACCGCTGGTGGATTGATGGGTGCGATTACCAGTGTGTGTTGTTAAGTGGGCCTGATATCTTCCTGTCATAATGGGACGCAGAGCTTTGTTTGCCATGGAAATGTAAATTCTGACCATGTGAATGAGTCTTCTGAGTAGGATATTGATGTGATCTATAACCAGCTATTCTATAAAAAAAAATTGAGAGAAATTTCACTCAAATTGCACTCACATTCTGCCTAATCAAATTTTTATTTAGTCATTTTCAATGAATATTGTAAGTTTATTAGACATATCTGACTCAAAACTTATTAAAAAAGAAATGTATGCACACTGATAAAAATTTGTCTGTAATTTCACATAACTTTACGTTGGCAATTTGTGACAAGCGTAAAGTTTTGTAAAATTACGTAATAATTTAGTAAATAAAATAAGTACACTATAATATTACATAAATAAACATGGATACAATTTCATAGTATGTTATCTGATTTTTCCATCGAAAATTTGTGTATAATTCGTATTGATTATGTAATTATCTATAGTATACAGGGTGTCCGAAAAGTAATGGGACCCAACTTAAACATAGTTTCCTGTGATCAAATAGAACTGATTTAAACAAACTTAGTCTCGTTTAGAAGTTACAGGATTTCAAAGAAATTTTGTAATGGGCATAATTAATAAACGAAACGGCCAATCATGTTTAAATTTGGTACAGTTATGTTTTAGATAAGTACATTGTGAAGTAGTACGTAGTGCCGCATATCGTAGAGGGCGCTTTTTGGCAGTTTTTTTGCAAATAATTTTTATCGTATCTTTTTTGTTGGTCCTAATCTGATACACTTGACTGAAAATTATGATGAAGAAATTAATTTTGCGTAGGAAAGCTATACTTGTTCCATGTTGTTTTTAAAATGCACCGTTTTCGGTAAAAAAAGCATTTGAAAAGTTTCACACATTAAAATAGAAATAAATTTTCTAATTCGATCAAGTTACCATCTGTCAAACTGACGTCGATACGCTTAAATTAGATAAAATTTGATCAAAAGACTGTCAGATTAATATTAATTGTTGTACTGAGTTAGTAATTATCGTTGTGTAGTTGTGTAAATGTAATGTGTAAATAATTTCAAATTATTAGTATCATTTTGTCAAATTTTGAAAACATACCTCGACATAAATAGTTTTCCAACACAGAACGGCAGATAAGATTACTGTTTACTGTCAAAATCAATTTAATGGAGGAACTGCAGAAGGAAGGTGCAGTTACATGGATAGCTTTTCTACGCAAAATTAATTTCTTCATCATGATTTTCCGTCAAGCGTATCAGAATAGGACTAACGAAAAAGATACGATCAAAATGAGTTACAAAAAAACTGCCAAGAGCGCCTCCTACGATATACAGCATTACTAACTCCTTCGCAATGCTTGTACTTATTTAAAACATAACTGTACCAAATTTCAACATGATTGGACCTTTCGTTTTTTAATTATGCCCATAACAAGAAAACATTTTTTTTGAAACCCTGTAACTTCTAAATAAAGCACCTTTGGACTAAGCTAAATTTGTTCCCATAAACTTAATTATTTTTTCGAGTAGTATTACCCTCTAAATTTTCTGCTCAGAGTTTCCGTACGCCCTGTATAAACATAAATAATTTAATGATAACACAAACTATAGAAACAATGTATGTAATATAATATTAAATTACAAAGTTCACAATATTACTCCAAATATGTAATAATTATTCCCACGACTAATCGGAGTAAAATTTTACGCAAATTTCTCTCTGTGTATAGTCAGTATGCATCAAATTAAAGATGCAGCGCAACCTTCTTAATTTGTGTATGGTAGTGAGATTATATGTAAACTTACTAGACCCAGAAGGTATACCTATTACATAGTCACTTAGAGTTAGACAGTAATTTGTAATTATTGTTTTTATCTTTCAGGTATGTGTGTGTAGTGCCACAAATTACATTGAAACAAAACGATTCATAACATCGGACACCAAAAAGAATAAGCGAAACATATCATACATACATTTTCTTAGAATTAATTCTAAACATCGAATAATAGATAATATTATAAAGAACTCCCTAACTCACTTTGAAGATGAAGAGTATTCTATAAGACATTAAATTCAGTGGTTGTCTGTCGTGGGCTTTACTAAATGAATAAAATTAAGAAAAATAAACTAATTTTATGTACAGTACGAAAACATATAGTTAGAATATTTTTAAAATGATAAAAGTTAGTTGCTTCGGTAGTAACAGATCCCCAAAAATCGCGACTAAATCAAAAAAGGGACGCCAAGTGTTGAAGATGGGGTAAAACGACGCGGCATCAGATTAAAGATGTAGCGCAACCTTCTTAATTTGTGCCTGGTAGTGAGATTATCAGAGTCGGGACCATGATATAGTAGTCGGCAGTAGGAAGCGTGTTTATATTTAGGCTTGTTTAGGCGAGATTACGACCCTCAAGGGCCTTGCTCTCGAGCTGATTAAAAATTATAATCAGCCAATTTGTCAACTTGAGTGTTAGCGTGGAAGCTGCACGGTACTCCTAGGGCTACATGGCCACAGGTAGCTATTAAGATTAAGGGTTGGCTTGGCTGGATGGATCCTAGCTAGATAATAAATAAAAATGGGTTTTCAGACAAGTGATTTTTTATGGGGCTTAAAATAGACGTCGCGTTGTACTGTAAGCCATAAGACAAACGTTTATTTTGTCGAGAGACTAACTTCTTCACTCACGCGGGAATGTCAAAAAGTTGCATAATATTGTAAATTTTTTATTATTTAACTTTTACTTATAGAGGTCATAGAGATCACCTGAAAAGGAATATAAATAAGTTACGTACAAAAACATCACAGATTGAGTATAAAAAATATAGAAATTTTCTTAATGCACTTAATAAAGAAACAAAAAATCGATACTATAACACTCAAATCTCTGGAGCACAAAATGATTATAAAAAGGTTTGGCGTAAAATTAATAACATAACAAACTCCACCAGTAAATTAAAAAGGAGACTAGATTATGCAATTGAAAATGAAAATGGACATCTTATTATAACAGATAAAGCCATTTATTATGATTTTTTTGCACATATAGGCATAAAAATGGCGAATAAAGATGGATAAAAGCTCAGGAAAGTCACCAATAGCTGACAGTATTGATATCAAACATTCTTTTTTTCTTCGACCTACAAATAGCATTGAAATTATATCTATCTAGTTTAAAAAATAATGCTTTCTCGGGACGGGATGGAATATCGATATTATTAAAACAGTTCCATTACCATATAAATCCTTTAGGTTCTATTATAAATTTAATTTTTCTACCCCAGGCTTTTAAAGAGTTCATCACGACACCAATATTTATAGCTGGCGACAAAAAAGGGTCAATAATTAGCGGCCTATAACTATTATAAACATCTTTTCGAAGGTCTTTGAAAGAGCACTGAAAATCAGATTACAATCCTTTAGAAGAACGCATGATATTGTGAGCTGTGAATTTGGTTTCAGAGAAGATAACTTGTATGTAAAACTATGAACAAGCTAGATAAACAAAAAAAAAAAAAATGTTTAACAGCTTTTCTGGACCTGGCCAAAGCCTTCGATACTGTTAACCTTCAAATTTTGTTTAGTTATGGAAGCCGTGGATAATAAAGGTTTAAGCTTAGAGGTATTTAAAAGTTATCTAGAGAAGAGATCCCAAACAGTAAGAGTTAACAATACATACCAATAGTGATCCATTGCCAGTTACCATGGGTGTATCCCACAGGACGGTACCGGGTCCAATTTTTTTAATATATATAAATAATATTTCGAAACAACAAAACACTACGAGTATGGTAATCTCAGAAGCAGATGATACGACTTTCACAAGCAACTTAAAAAACTAATACAAAAATTTAACCAGCTTAGAGATGTAATAGATGTCAAACATGTCATGGTTTATGATGCATTGGTGGTGTCTTGAATGAGGTACTGTATAAGTATACTGTGTAAGTGTTTGGATGGATCATATAAAACAGTAATGTAAAATCTAAAGGTTTTACAAAATATCATATTAAAAACATTTTAAAAAGACAGACGTTACTCCATTGATTTGTTATACAGTGCTTTCGAAAAGTAACAAATAAATTCATTATTTTTGAAATTGAGAAGTTTTCGAAAAAAATACCTGGCCCATCTATTTTGTTCTAAAAAAGGCACTTTTTGACATACGACCCATATTTGTGACGTCATCGTTGTTCGAGATATGACGTCATCGACAATTTTTTTAAATGGCAACCCCCAATTTTGACCATGCCACTTGAAATAGCATGTCATTCTACATACACACATCATGAAAAATTATGATGGTACATGGCTACTGTCAGGCAGCCAACGGTACACAATTTGTAATTAGTAATATTATCATAGTAATACTTTACAGTTATTCCCTTTATTTGTTTTTTTTCTGTTTCATTTATTAGTAATTATTATATTTCTAATATTACTTTACCTATTGTTATATATGTCCTGTTATTGGTCTTGTACTGTTGGGCAATACAGCATTATTATTATTACCTATTACCATCATTTTCAGTATTGTGAAAATTAAATCTTAAAATCTGTATGTCATTTAATAATTTATTTTCTTAAAAAAAATTAATTTATATAATATTTTTTATAGTTAGATATTTGATTCAATTTAAAGAAAACCACCTGAAGAAGTAATCCTGAAAAAGCAGAAATAGGTCAGATCTCATCTATTTTTGTTGAATTTACGGTTCTCACATGATCAAAACTGAATTTGAAAATTGAAATCATTTTTTTATTTACACTAATGTATTTGAAAATGACTCTAATTTCCAAATTTTCTGTATTGTTTAAATAGATGGTATTATTTTTTTTATACAGTGCTGGAAAATAATCATTATTAATAGTCATAACCAATCTTGCCGATTAAAATTTTGCAATATTCTTATTGCCACTGATTTAGCAGTCCTAGTAAATTAAAGACCTTTATGAATTTGTATACAAGGTGATTCAGAACTTATCTTAACAAATTTAGTAATAGATACATCATGAAAAATGGAGTCAAAATCGTAAACATATTTTTTGCAAAATCCTTATAGTTTTCGAAAAAAATTGAAATACTAGTAGTTTCAACCTTTACATCCCTGAACTACTGTAGTCTCTAGCCAGGCGATTTCAAAATCCAATTACTTATCGTATTGTTACGAAAGCTCACCTACCTTTTTAGCTGGTTAATCATGTTCCTGTTTTCGTTAGAATTTATAATTGAAGCTCACCTACCTCGTTAGTTTGTAAATTACGTTTCTGTTTATGTTAGAATTTATAATTTTTTTGATGCCTTTAATTTGACGTTTTCCGGAATATTCCAGGCTATATTCTATTTGTTTCTAGACACGTTCTCGAGATCTCAGAAACTTCGAGAACTCTAAAAACCTATATAAACAGACCATTTTCGGCCGCTGCAGTCAGTTTACATTGAGTAGCCAAACGCGAGTGACAAACGTCAAAGTAAAGCGTTGACAGTTGCGAAATTTTTTGAAGGATATTTCTTGTATTATCAAGAGTGACAATAAAGATTGTTTGTCTACGTGACGTGTTTCAACGATAACCTAATTTCGAGGTTACATTGGTGTCAGAAGTGTGACGTTCCGCAAAGAAGACGTTTGGAGTAGACAAGTGAATGCCAGTAATGAGATCAAGAGCGACGGAGATGGAGGAAACATTGAAACAGTTAATGGGAATGATGCAAGAAATAAACAAGAGTCAAGACGAAATGGGAGAACACTTAAAGAACGAAATGAAAAACAACCAGGGTGAAATGAAGAACAGCCAAGACGAAATGATGGACAATTTAAAAGGTAGATGAGCTTTCGTAACATTGCCCCCTCTTAGAACTGATCGTCCCGATCAGGTTACTCCATTGTCCGCATGGCCTTGATAAGGTGTCAAACAATCGATGTGGACAATCTTCATCTTGGCTTGGGGATTCCTCTGGATCCTGTAAACTACGTCATTCAATCTTGACACGACGGTATAAGGGCCTTCCCACGATTTCTGCAGCTTCGAGATTTACCCTTGCTTCTTTTGGGTTATAGAGCCACACTTTCTCAATTCACTTTTTCGTGCCCGTCTAAAATTTGTGATAATACCCCTCCAATTCCAGTGTTACTAGCATCCGTGTCCACGATGAATGTCTTTCCCGGCTTGGGATATGACAGAATCGGAGAAGAACACAAAGCTTTTTTTAAACTCTGAAAAGCTTTGTGACATTGTTCCGTCCAGATAAATGGGTGATTGTTTTCTGTGAGCCGATGTAGGGGTTTTGCAATCTCGGCGAAATATCTCACAAACTTGCGATAATAAGTGCAAAGTCCCAGAAAACTTCTTAGTTCATGTTTGTCTTTCGGTACTGGCTATTTCCAGATGGTTTCAGTTTTATCTTCACTCCATCAGAGGAAATAATGTGTCCTAAATACTTGACTTCCTTTTGAAAGAGCATGCACTTCTTGGGACTTAGTTTGAGCCGGGCTTCTCTCAACTTTTGAAAAACTTCTTGGACATTTTCAAATGATCTTCAAAGTCTTTTCCGAGTATTATTATGTCGTCAAGATAAACGAGACTAGTTTTCCAGGTCATTCCTCTCAGAATGGTTTCTATAAGTCTTTCAAAGGTGGCTGGTGCATTGCAGAGGCCAAAGAGAATGACGTTGAAGTGCCACAACCCTGTTCCAATGGAAAATGCTGTCTTTTCTTTATCTTCTGGGTGAAGTTGCACTTGCCAATAGCCACTTTTCAGGTCTAATGTGGAAAACCATTGGGATCCAGGCAGGGTATCCAGGGTATCGTCTATTCTTGGCAACGGATAACTGTCCTTTTAGTGACATCGTTTAGTCTTCTATAATCCACAAAATCTAGTAGAGCCGTCCTTCTTCTTTACCAAAACAACCGGCGAAGTCCATGGACTCTGGGATGGTTCAATGACTCCCTGTTGCTGCATGTCTCTAAGTATAGTCGATACCTCTTCTTGCTTCGCTAAAGGGATACGTCGTGGAGCTTGTTTAATTGGAGTGGTATTGCCGGTATTTATGCGGTGCTGCACAAGATTAGTCCTTCCGACGTCATCCTCTGTTAAAGAAAATATACATCCTGGTAGCCCTCAACAAATCTTCCAATTTTTGGACTTCATCGGCTCGTCTTGTATTATCAAGAGTGACAATAAAGATTGTTTGTCTACGTGACGTGTTTCAACGATAACCTAATTTCGAGGTTACAGTATTAACTTTTTTGTGATGAATGTATTTACATTAGTTTTTCAAATATCAAAAATGGCTTACGTATAGCAGCTCGCAGTTGACGGGTATGGTTTTAATTTATGGTGAAGTAAAAATGCTTCAGCATAACTATTTCTCGGTAAACGGGAATGTGTCAAATGCAGCTACTTTTACAACGGTGTGCAGTATGCAAGTAAACATGTACAGCGTGTCCAAGCATGAATATCATAACTGCTACCAATAATCTACAAGTTCAAAACGGATAAAAAGCAGAAACATTTGTGTTACTTTGTAGAAACTGTATAAGACGGGCACAAAATTTTGTTGTAACATCAGATAAATATGTATTTTACTAATTATGACCACAAATCAATTCAATTAAAAATAGCGGCAAAAGCAGTTGAATTTACTGCATTAAAGTAGGTGTTGTAAAATGTAATTTATTTCTTTCCTTGAGAATTTCTTTCAATTTTTTTGTCCCCTGTACACTCAAATGTTTGTTGTGAGTCACCCTGTATAAATAACAAGAAACTTATATGTATATGGATTTATTCACATAAAGCTGTTAAGCAATTATTGTGACAACGAGAAAAGCGAAAACGACACTAATCACATTTTATTCTTGGCACCTCGAGACTTAGCAGGATCAGTGAACATATTTAACACCGAGTACCTGGCGTTATTTTTTTCGGAAGTTGACAGACTCTACACACTTTTTTCCGTGAGTTATGGCCGAACCTCCTTAAAAATAAAATTATATGCACCGTGTATAGGAATCCTGCGGCTTTATTGTTCAGTAGGGGAAAATATCAATAGAACTGTCTCTTTTTATCCTCTGCTAGGTAAATAAATAAAGTGACAAAGTGAGTAAATAAATAATTCCAACCTGGAACCCGATACGAGACCGCGGTGTTCAAATCTCGAATAAAAACCACCTGATATTTATACATCCTGTAATAACGAAAGGTATACAAATAAATAAAGCATAAATCTTTTAATTTGTCAGTGTTTCTTGGACTCGCCTTACCCGCGTGGGAGTATTTATGATCGGAATATGATAATCGGTTTGTATTTGGGAATGCCATTGGCTTCTGTACATTTATTAACGCCGGTTCTGGACGAAAATTTATTAATTGTTAATTTTTATGTCGATGGCTTGTCAACATAAATACGTTTCTAATGTTTTTGTCGTGTGCAGCTGTATGTTCTTCGTTTTACGACTTTTACGACTTTTCCATTTTCTCCTTTCATTGTTTTTTATTCAGAATTACTAACTAGTACATTGTTGCGATCTTACTATAACGTACGCCGACAAAAATTTGTCACAAATATTCATGCAATAATATATGTAAACGGTACAATTGCAATGTGTAACAGTATAGACGCCAAATACACGTGGTAGCAAAATTTCCTCAATTTTGTAGCAAATGATGTGCTGTAGTTTTTATAATTTTGTAGATATACATGTAGAAGCATAGAGTGACATAAACCATAATTATAGAATATAATACTGTCCTTAAGTCCGTATAATATAGCAAATTTTGCGTTGCCTGAACCTATTTGTTCGATGGGAAGATTCGAGACAAATAAATACGTACCATCTAGTTTTCTATAATATTCCAGTCATTTTAGGTAGATTTAGGCAAGTATTTTGGAATATTGAGATACCCAGCTGTTAGCTCGTATAAAATCGTATTTTGACATCCTAAAACTGTTCTCAAAATTCAGATATGATTCGATGGCCACAACTTTTGTTTCTAAATTGATGAATTTAACAACCAACTGTATATAAAATAATCAGAAAGTAAGTATATCCATATTATTGATATCATTTCACCTATTTATATTGTACATATTTTTAATTAAGAGTTTTTTTCCTTCTTCACAATATGGCGACAGAAAGAAAGGCTTCATCTTGTACTTCCAATGGATTCTCACTAATATGACATTTTTGTGTCGATTGCAATGATTATAGAGCAAATATGCTTCGTAAGCAACTACTTAATATTCACAGTGTTGTCATATTTTATTGTGGTAATTTCACTTATTTCAATCTTATTTAATAAATCTATTAAAATTCTTTAACTTCAACATCTAAAAGTGAAAAAAGGTTTGGAAAGGTCTAAATTAAATATGTTACTAAATTTCTATAAAAAAAATTTCTTAGCAATCAAATAAATCTTATCTATCGTAATGAAATTTTCTTTCTGCAAGCAGATAATAATTTTTACAAGTCACGACTATGTTATACAAATTTCCCCATTATACTTTGATCAAAATATTTCGTACCTACTATTACAAGCAGGTCTCGTCAGATGGGGGCTATGGGAAACCTACACATATAAAAAATGATAGTTCTATAGCGTTTCTTTATGGAACAAAAAGGCTTTTGTTACTTATTTACTCTATAATGATTTTATAACAACTGTATTATTATTCTCTACAATTGCTTTAAAGAGCTTTTTCTCTTAAGTTCGATAGCAGCTTCCATATTTGTAATTTGCTTTCCGCAGCAGAATTGTAACTTAACAACGCCTTATACAATAGTTCTATAATATTTAAACTATAAGCGACATTACGGAATAATTTTATAAGAGTGTCACAGGAGATGGTATAATTCTATAAAGCAGTATTTTGCATCGGTTTTACAGTAATTTGATTCTATAATTGTGTTATTGTACACACTCATAGGGCTACATTAGCAGTTACCTTATAAGTGCTCTATAAATTATGCTCTAAGAACGTTGCAACAAATTTAAAAAACAATTCAGTTTCTGAAGGCAAAATAGTCTCATGTGCCACATTAATGCAACAATTTAGTATTCTAAATACAACTATAAAATATTAACAGAATATAAAACTCCTATTACTCTAAATTTATAGAACTACTTTGCTAGCTGGGAATATCATCTGAAATCAACTGGTAATCCCGATCGAAATCATCTCATATAAGGTTTATAAATTATTGCTAAATATAATTATGAATAATTTTCATTTTCTATTAACAATTACATTATGGAAGAATTAGAGACAAATCTCGTTGAAGACGACAATAAAGACGATAACGATTTTAGAATTCTCCAGCTGCGGGAAGACGACGACGACTATTTGAAATTAGAACTTATTGTTCTTATAATTATTTTTCCTTTATTTTTTTAATTTTGACAATCACAATTGTATCGACATTTTTTTAATAAAAACATTATTTAAAATTTTATTTCTTTTCTATTCTTTATTATTTATTAAAGAATAATTACTAAAAATAAGAATTAAATTATATATGATTTAAATTTTTCCCTCTACAAATGTTTAACTACACGGACAGGTAAGTGTTATTTAATAAATTGATACTTAATTGAAAATAAATAATTAAGCAGAAAAATATTTAAATATAATGTAATTGTTAATAAAAAATGAAAACTATTTATAATTATATTATTTAGTAACAATTTATCTCGCAATTTATAAACCTTATATGAGATGATTTCGATCGGGACTACCAGTTGATTTCAAATGATATTCTAACCGCGCACTCTTTACCCTCTATCTCGCAAGCGATTCAACGTATAAAAAAATGTTTGAAACAAAAGTTATAGAGAATTTAATTCTCTACAATATTAGTAATAAATACACACACATAGGAAACGATATATTTGCAAAAAATCGATTTTTGACTTTTGACTTGCGATTTTTAAAATTGCGGGCATCGAATCATATGTGAATTTTGAGAAAAGTTTTAGGATGTCGAAATACAAGTTTATACGAGTCTATAGCTGGGTATCTCAATTTTCATAAGTTAACTCTCTTAAATGATTGGACTATGTTTTATGTGTAGAGACTATAATAAGAACTGCAAGAACGTAAATATTTTTATCTACAATCACTAATTATAGTAGGATTTTTGCTTGACAGTAACAACGCAAAGTTGACTATACTTGAAAAGTGTCTCTTTATTGCTTGCAGAGCGATGAAACTCAGCAAAGGCTCGTCGTCAATAGTAACCAAGTAAACAGCGTCCTTTTTAAGTAGTAATTTAGAATTTAACAATTATTGTCAAAGTTTGTGAAATTTGCGCAGTTTAGTTGAGAAAATTTTAGTTGAAAAAATGATTGAAATTAAAAATAGTGCCAGTGATATCCCGATATTAGAAATGCTGCAGAAACTGTAACTTTAGGTTTGTTGCCGGAACAATTACAGAAGTTATACGACAGCATGATATAAGTCGAAGAAAATGTATAAATATTCAGTACTCTTCGCCTATTTTTATGTATAAAAACTCTACAATCGTCATCATTATGGTCGATTTACTGGATGCCAAAATACACATTAGGTATCTACTAATAATGATATTGACTTAAGCAAGATCAAAAAGTTGATGGCATTTTTAAAGAAGCAAGAAAGAAATTAAAAACTTTTTCGCAAGCAGAAATATACAGATTTTTGTTCATAGTCGATGATGTACTTATTAAAAAATATAAATTCTGTACATATTGATTATTGTAAAATCTGCAACTTAATAGAAATATTTTATTATAGATAGCTCTAATTAATGGAATTTCGGTGTAGACGTGACGAATTAGTAAAAATGAATGATAAAGATGTTGAGGACAACGAATTAATTTTGATAGTTATTATTCTTGATTAAGACAAGAAAAAGTCGAATTTTTACTTACACAAATAACATTCAAGATAATTCTATCAACTTTTTGTCTTTATTCGAAAACACACCTGCTAAAATCTTTTGAAAAACCATAAATTAAAATAAAGTAATTTCTTAATATAGTCGTATAGTCGAAAAAAATTTTTGATGTTCATATGGATAACACAGTTAGACACGCTTTCCAAATGTTGGGATTCATTTTGAGAATAACTAAGGATTTTAAAAATATTAGAAGTATTTTTTGTCTCTAGTTAGGTGTCAATTAGAATATAATACTGTAATTTAGTCACTTCTATTTTAAATATATTAACAGAATCGAATTTGTTCAAATTAAATTTGTTAATAATATTAATTAGGTATAGATTTAATCGCGATTTGTTACATGCTTCGTACAAGAACTCTCTTAACGCACATAAATTACTACGTTTAAAAGAGCGTAGAAAATTTTATGACTGTATTTTGTTAGATAAAATTGTTCATGGATGTTTTGATACTGATATTGTGTCTTTTATACATTTTTTAGTTCCAGCGCAAGATATTTTAATAACAATCTAATGTTAATTCGTTCGTAGATACAAAAACCCCTGTGAGGAAATTTTTAATATCTAATAGGTAAAAGTTTCATGCCATTTGATAGCTTTTCCGTATGTATATACTTTTTTTGTATATATTATAGGTTTGGTTATGCTTGAATTGTGCTTCATACCTTGTTATTTAATTGTTAAGTGTAACCCTGTTATTGGGATTTTTACTATTTGTTAAATAAATAAAAGTGGTAGACAAATATAAAATGAAGCATCTTTACTATCAATGCTGTGCTTTAGAATATAAAGCTTTATCAAATATTATATAAACTATTCGAAAAATAGTAAGTACATACAATTCCCTCGATTCCTACTATTGAAATATTGGTATTCATAAATTTGAGATACATATACGATAAGAAAGATTAATGAAAAATAAATCCTTTAGACATTGCGTTAGTCACAGCATTTTGTCTTCTCACCAGACGTACGTAACGAATTTCATTCTACGCCTACTTGAAAATTTTAATCTGAAGTTTCGCAAAGTTCTCGAATCGCTGATGAGGGCGTATTGGCCCGGAATGTACGGGGAAAGTGGGTAGCTCTAATTCTAAATTGCATTTTAATCGCTTAGCTTGAAAGTAGACCGCGTTTTCGCCTTCGACACCGATTGTTATTACTTAGAATTATGTAATTCTTTCGAACAGATGACAAGGACAAATTGGGTAATCCTCTCGCAGTTGGAAATGTCTCCTTGGAGCTAATTATTAGTGATCTGGATTAAGTTTAGGGTTTGGTTTATTGATGAATGGTAGCGGCTATGCGAACCAAAGTTTTTTGATTTCATTTAAACTGGCTCACTGTTTGCAACTATTTAAATGTTCACGAGGTGTTATTATTATATCTAAATAGTCCTTATCAAACAAAATTTTTCAATTCTTTAAACTAGTTCAAAGGCTTAGATACAACTAATACAGGCAATAGTGGAGAATAGGTCAGTTTTTGGAATTCCGATTAAGATTCTCTTACCTAAATGGATTGTTGTTAAGTAATGTCGTTGAGTGAGAAATTATAGACAGAGGCGCAACCTTATGGCGAAATGCGAGTGATGTTCTTGAAGATTAAATGAAGGATTCAGGATGAAAAAACTCTTTTATTAATAAAAAGCAAGATTACAAGTTACGTGTGTGCCCGGTATGTGAGCAACTGAACGCCGTGCGTTCTTAATTATGCGCTTTTATAAGCTCTGTTATCTAAACCAGCCACATAGCTTTTCTAGGAATATGATGTGCGTATCCACTTTTAAGCCCGAGATAGTATTAGGTAATGGCTCTTTGGTCCTAAGATTCGTCAATTTATCGAAAACTTATTGTTCACGGAGGTTTTCTTTGCTTGTTAAACCATTGAATCACACAGAACACTCAAAATTGACTGTTGTTAACAACAGTTCTCGACAGACGGACAAATTTATATATATAGATATTTTCTATTAGGGCCTTTGTTTTCAAGATACAGGGTGTTAAACTTTTAGATCGAATACGCATATCGCCATTAAGGTTGCGCCCCTATCTATAATTTCTCACTCAACGGTAATGTACAATATAGCTATAGTGTCTTGTTTTGTAAAAGCCTGTTGAAGTTGTTTATCTACCTATTAAGTATATTAGATTCACTTATTTTCTGCAATGAAACATTTCTATAAGCTCAAGCTTCACCCAAAAATAATATATGCAAATTTACCATGGCTATCTATCATTGGCTTTTTATGCTCATAGCTATCATGATAATTTTACTTACGATTTGTAAATTTACTACTAAATGCTCTGTAAAATTTCAATGTAATTAAAAAGAAAATATATGTAAAAATTATATGTATTTTTACCATGGGAATTACGTATACTCGTTCATAATATTGAGAAAAAATTTATAAATTCAAAGTTCTTAGATCTAAGTAAAGCTTTTGACTGTGTTTCTCATATTACTATGGTTTCACTACTAACAGAGTAGGTAGTTTTACACAATATTGTTAATACCTGAAAATATATAAAAAACGATACGTAAAGGGTAAAAAAATTTGTTATTTATTTTAGTAGGTTGTTGTGATGTTTAAATTAATTGACATATTAATCAGTTTGACATTGTCGACATTTAATTTCAAATAATTTAAATTTATTGGTATAACAATTTTTATAGTTAGATATTTGACTCAACTTAAAAGAGACCACCTGATGAAGCAATCCTAAAATTGCAGAAATAGGTCAGATCTCATCTAATTTCCAGAGTTTCCACTGTCAGAAGTTAGATATCTATAGAGTGTTTTCATTAAAGCAGGTTAGTAAATTTAGATAGATTAATTTCTTTAGATACTTACTTTGTCTGTGGAATTGTTCATTAGCATACCTAGATGTTTGGTATCAGAGAACATACATATGACTTCATTGATAGGAATTGTAGGAGATTTGATATATATTAACTTAAAACACCTTTCTAAAACAGTAAAAAATGTTACAAAAGCTAATAATAAAGAATATATGGGTAGATATTGTGGGTGTAATTCAACTCTCGTTGGGGCTTCAGCCCACAGAGTAGTTAGTTTCACACAATATTGTTAATACTTGAAAATATATAAAGAAAATAATCTGTGAATTACAGGACTATCACGCGCTTTAGGTATTATTTCAATTAATATTTAAAATTTCCATAATATTTGAGGTAAAAAATATAAAATTATCATAACCAACAAGGTAAATATTACGTAAAGATAAATCTTTTTGAGACATTTTCTAGAGTGTGGATAGATATTAAGACGTTTTTTAGGATGCAGTGTACAGATAGGTACCTAATCCGTAGATACTTTCTTATTACCTACCTACCTGTGAATCTGTTACCCTTATTCTCCAACTTCTGCAGTGTTAGTATAGGCCCCATTTCGAAAAGTGAATATAATTTTCTAGCCGGTTTTATAACGTAGTATCGATAGATCGGCGCTTGATTTTTCTGCATTTGAATTGCATATGCCTGAATGCAAACAGGGCCCGTGTGGGGTCCAGGGCGCCATGTTGTTCTCCTTATATGGTGGCAGCGTGAAAATTATTGCACGAAACTTTCTGTGCGTCACGGCTCCCAACAGCACCTTATCAAATAATATGAGCTGATAAAATAAACGTATTAGATTTTGTTGAAATGATTTTTGTATAAAAACAAGTTCGACTTCGACTGATTAATTTAATTTAAATATCTGACTCGCGATTTTTCGGTACAGCCTATATCATCGATATAAGGGAATAAAAAACAAAAGAAACTGCCATAAAAACATCAAAAGCTTCCACATCTAGCTGGTGAGAAGTACACAGGACCGTATTTACACTAGTATTCGCTCAATTTCGCCAATAATAATCTAAAATAAAATGAAGTATATCATAATAAACGTATATGTAACTATTTGGAAAAAACATGTTTTGATGAATTATTGGATATTATGTAATCTTAAATTATTATATCCCAACAAGGACCACAAAGAGGTAGAAGCGTTCTCTACCAGGAGGGTGGGATTAGGATTGGGTAGGATAAGAGTACATAAGAAAAACAAAAAGAAACAGAGAGAAGAAATAACTTATAAGTTAAATTATACCTCTTTAAAATAAAAAAAAAATAATAGTATACAACTATATCAAAATATTTTTTAGATGTATTTATATCCCAGTGATATATATATAGACACAATAAAGGTATAACAAAAATAATACGAACAACTCTACAACGACACCATAAAGAACACAGCAAAAAATTTACTTATACATCATAATAAAAAAACACTACCATTAACATTCATCAGAGTCACTATTATTAACATATCTGATTCGTTATCAACAGTTATGATGAAACCAATCAATTGATGCAGCTTTATATAGCCTCCCTCAATTTTTCTGACATGTTTGCCGCATTTTTTTTTATTAGCTGATGTAATTTTATTCATCTCGTTTCTTATAACATTTTTAATTGTTTTGTCAAATTTTGGAAAGATACTATTTCTTTGAAGGTCTCTTTTTAATTAGCTACATATTAATTCAATGGGACTAAAAACACAGCAGTATAGATGCAACCGTAGAACGGTATATATGCTCCTGAGCGGTAGCCGTCTCATCAATAACGTATTTCTTAGCAAAATTATTGCTCTTGACTATATGCAGTAAACTCATTTTTCTTCAAACTAGCATTGTACGCAATTTTATGAATTTTGAGAAATCCTTGAATATTCGTTTCTTTGTGCCAGTATCGGAATCTTTTCTGAAAGTATTGAATGGTATCTAATACTATTATTAAATGTTTGATACAAGCCACTCTGAGGTCGTAAATCCCAAAGCTTTAAAATGTTAATTTTAATGGCTCGGTATCTAACTCGGCAAAAGACAAGAAGTAACACTCAAAATGGATTTATTCAGGATATTCACAATGTAATGCTAATAGTAGAATATATTAACTAAATAAACTTGGGATTGTCGGTGTTCACGGCAACCTACTAAAATTAATTTCAAATTATTTGGTAGACAGAACACAATATGTAGCACTAAACAATTTTAAATCCTCTGTTTTGAAAGTATCATCTGGGGTCCCACAGGGATCTCACCTTGGTCCATTATTGTTTTCTCTCTTTTTAAGTGATATTGGGAGGTGTTTTCGACACTCCAAAGTAATTATGTATGCTGATGATATAAAGGTTTATAAAGTAGTCAGTACTATATCCGACTATATTGAATTACAGGAAGATCTGGAGCGGTTTACAGTTTTCTGTGATACTAACAAATTATTTTTGAATATTAAGAAATGCCATCACATTTTATTCTCTCGCTTGCAATGCCCCCCTTATAGCCATCTATACCTTAATTGCATAAAAATTAATTTTGTTAATGAAATCAAGGATTTGGGCGTTACTCTTGACCAAAAACTTATTTTTGATAGACATAGATAGATTAAGAGTTCTTGGCTTTATATTTAGAACAACAAAAGATTTTCATCACTACTCTTCCTTGATCACAATGTATACAACAATGGTTAAACCGATTTTAGAATATAGCTCCACCGTATGGAATCCCCTATATAATAAGTACCTATGTTAAGCGATTGGAATTCGTGCAGAAAAAATTCATTAACTATGTCAAATATAATTATAATAGGAATAGACATTATTTTACGCATGAAAATAATTTGTCTTTTTATAAATTGGATGCTTTAAGTTTCAGAAGAAATTTGTCGAATATATTTTTTGTTTATAAAATTTTTAATAATTTGGTGAATTCAATATATTGCACGAATTTCTTTTGCTTGAATTGCAGATCGTATCATGTATAGAGAAATTTTTTATCATAATGATGTACATACAAATTATTTGTTAAATTCACCTCTAATTAGATGTATATGTTCTTGTAATGCATTGGGAACCGATGTTGACTTATTCCATTCAAATTGCTTTTCCTTCAAAAAAAGTTTGAAAGGACATCTCCTTCATAATTAGTTGCACTTCTTTATTACATTTATTTAATATATTTTTGTAATTTTTGTTATGTGTTTGTTTCTAAATTGTTTAATTTTTTTTTGTACTCGCATTTTCAACCTGTTTTTAGTTTATATATTCCTCTTTTTGTAAATTGTGTTACCCTGTTCTTGGATAACTCTGTTTATCTGTTGGGTGGCCTTTTTTGTATAAATAAATAAATAAATAAATAATAATTTGACGGCTTCTGTTGTAATAGATTTGGAATTACAGGAAAGAATAATGTAAAGTTTGATAGGAGATAGACGGATATAACTTACAGTACTTTGGTGTTCAATGTTACGTGGTGAGAACAGGTGTTCGTAGTTCCACTCACTCACAACACAACACTGATGAGTAGTGTTCACAATACTGTTTAACCAATTATGTATTTTACAACACTAATTTATAATAAGCCAATGATTACAGTAATTAAAAAACATCTAGTATATCACAAACGCACAAATTATAATACGATCGAGTCTGCGAAATCACCTAGCACTGAAAAGTACTGTCCTGTACTGCCAGTACAGTAGTACAAAGTAAACAAGTAATAATAAGTTGCACTGTTACCTGCTCTCTTTGTCTTCTTTACGATGCTCAAGAACGACGTATGTCGGTGAGTTGGGAGACGAGAGACTGCATAGTTGCCAAGTTTATTGCCAACGATTCATAAAATTAAATAACTTCCTAAAATTGTTATTACGAATTTGCGAAGTGCTAATTATTCGAAATATCATATATACGTTTATGTGAAATGTTACAACGTTTCGTTCCAAATAGCCGCGTGCCGATATGTTTTTATATTCGAGCAGTGGGTTCAATTGGGGTAAAATAAACACTGATTGATGACGAGATTTAAATATTTACTTAATAATCACCTCGCTTTGAATAATATCGAGTTAAATGACTTAAATAGGCATGACAGATATAATTATGTTAATATACTATGCAGATGTCCACATATTCTAATGATTTATCTATTTACGGTCGGTGTCTCTTGAAATTTTTATATTCCCTTACATTGATGATACAGACTATATACCTATGTCGCTAAAAAGCTAGCAAAGCCTACAAATTTAGACCGCTAGCGTGTTACCTTTAAATAAAGTTCCCCTCGTTTTTCTCTTCACTTTCCAAACATGTAGTTAACTAAATCGCGTACACTAATGCAAATCCTCCCCTTTTTATAGATGCCAGCGATTAAGCCTCCTTTTTTCATTGGTTGCTTAATTAAACCCTCAACGAGGGCCACTTATTTATCTGACAATTAGCTCAAAGAAGCCCCGGCCCCAAATCCCAATACACCTAAAAAGATTCCACTTGCATGCCGCTGGCAATAATTGAAGCGACGTCCCCGACCACTTATAGAATCTAGATGGCTGGGCACCCCGGGGGTCAGGGGTGGTTCGTCGAGGAAATTAACATTTTCTTTTTACGTAACCATGAATTTTTATTTGTATGCTAAATATAAGAAGAGGAAAGGGAATCGGAAAAGTGATAGAAAAAGAGCAGGAAGAATATGAATTTATTTAAAAATTATAATTCAGTTCAGATAAACAACAAATATTTCATGTTTAATGTGTGTTTAATTATGTATGTATTGTAAAGTGGGTAAAGTAATAACTACTCGAGAAAGGAATACAACATAGCAGGAATACTGAAATACCAATTAATAATAATAATAATTATAATAACACTTCAGCTTATTTTTTCTAAATGCAATGTTATTAAAACCAAAAAGGAAAAAAAAAAACAGAAGTATAAGTAAACGCAGACTAAAAGAAGAAGAAGACAAAGTTAAATATGCGGAAGAATTAAAGATGCAAAGAGGCCTGAGACAGGGAGATCTGCTATCTTTTATATTGTTCAGCATACTGTTAGAAAAAGTGGTGAGGGATGCAAATTAATCGCTCCGGGATAATTTACCATAAGCGCCATCAGTGCCTAGCATTCACAGATCACATCACACTAATAGCAAGAAGAAGACAGGGATTGGAGAGCGTCTTCATAAAACTGGAGAAAGCTACTAGAGCAGTAGGCTTAATGATAAACGAAGACAAAACCGATGAAGATTTCAAAGGATATAGGAAAATTAGTGTGAAAACAGAAAGTGATAAAATGTATAACTTCGAGGAAGTGGATAAATTCCAGTATCTAGAAACAATTTTCTACAGAAAACCAGACATTAAGGGGGAGATACGGCAAAGACTAATGACAGGTAATCGATGCATTGGCTCATTAAATAGAATACTTCGAAGTAAAACAATATCAAGAACCCTCAAAGTACGCATCTACAGAACAGTTATAAGGGTAATAGTTATATATGGACGTGAGGTATGGACAATGGGAGCGGAAAAACAAACATGTGTTAGGTGTTTGGGAGAGGAAGGTGTTAAGGGAAATTTTTGGGGGCAAAAAGTGGGAGACATGTGGGAGAGAAGATCCAATTATAGGTGTAGTAAAAGCTCAAATGCTTAGGTGTATAGGAGGTAAAGAGAAGAGGCAAACCAAGAGCAAGGTCGAAAGAGGAAGTGGGAAATGACATTGAGGAGGTTAATATTACCCAGTGGAAACAAAAAGCAGCGAATAAAAAAGAATGGAATATTATTTCAACTAACTATTTGCAGTAATTCTTTCAAGTCACTTAAACCTTCAAATAAAGAAAACGTAACTTAATTTTGAGAATAACAATTGTTGACTCATTACTAATTTTATCCTTTAATGAAGAATATAAAATCTTTGGAGCCGAGTTGTATACCTACTTCGATGAAACCTTGAGAATCTAAACATATTCTTGGATACACCGAATGTGTCCAAATAAAGGTTTAGGTATATTTATGTATTTTATATATAGTTACATACAGGGTGTCCTAATTTATAGATTGATTAGAGTAAAGTGAGAAACAAATGAAGCTCAAATATATCGTTCTAAATAGACTCTAAAAGCACATACTATATGCAAAATATAACCTTTTTCTCAAAATTGATAATTCTCTGCCTGCTACTTACATCATCTTTTTTTTATTGGAGATCATTTTTTGAAAGCGTTTTTTAAATCCGTAATCAAATAACACTATGCTACTTTGCAAGTTTCAAAATGACCCCGTAATTTGTTTTATAAAAATCCAATCACTTTAACGTTGTATGATAAAATTGAAAATGTTAATATTTCTGATGTATTTACATTTATTTCAATAATTTTACTACTTTTTTCTTTGTGAATCTTAGCGATAAGTAAGTACCAATGAGTACTTTCGGTGTTAAATATTCTTGAAAAGTTTGCAGTTGCACAATGGATGATTTCTAATATTTAAATCATTTTTTTTTAATTATTTAAAGTGTACTTACTATATCAAAAGCATAGCAGGTGTAAATTAAAAGATAAAATTGTACAAAATAAATGTATTACCTAATTTAATATATAAAGAGATAGGTACACAACAAAAGCAAATTTATAAAATATATTTTTATACACAAAATATACCTATATTTTACCTAGGTGGAACAAAAACTAAATGAATGGCGTAAACTCATTAAGTACTTAAATTCTACTAGTATTTTGTTTATTAGATTTATAACTTTCTGTTCTGATTCAGAAAAGACAGCACTATTAGTTTCTTCATCTGGATGAACTTCTCTGTTCCCATTTTACTAGAATTAATGGTCACCAATTCACAGAATTGCTTATATAAATTTAAATACACAACTAAAATATTGCCATTTCTTATTTTTTACTGAAATAAATACAAGACGATGAACTAATAATACCTAAAAATGAAAATATATAACATACAAACAATACAATATATAGTGAAGCATTAGATGCGATCAGTTACACAGGCGGCTACAGGACGGCTCAGAAAATCACCATTATCTGAAAAACGGTTCCAACCGTAAAAGTCCTGATACCAACAGCAAGAGCCGAAATCAATATATGAGCGGACCCAGAAATACCGATAGCGGGTCTGCCTCACAGAGTCTAGCCGAGAACAACAAGGGCAGGTTAAATAATCCTAGCTAAAACTAGGGACTTTAATACTGTTACTGGCAGCTACCAGGTACCGAGGTCACGGAATAACAACCCCAAAAATTACTATATATCAAACATATGTTCTAGTAAATTATAAACAATAAAATGAAAAAACATTAAACCAAAATATATTTAGGTACTACATAATAGAAAATTAAAAAAATGAACTAGTAATCTGAACAATCTTGAAATTGCAAGAAAAGTAAACTACGTACAGAAATTCTAAGCTAAACCTGTAATATTTTTATAGTTATAGTCCTGATTAGTTTTAACTTTATCACAACTATCAGCACACACATTTATTTATTATAGTTGTTTACTTACCATTTTCTTTCATCAAACGTTACTTTAAATTTATATATTCTCCATTTGAACAAACATAACAAGAAATGCAACCGAAAAGTGTGCTGGCACTGCTAACGTACTGTAGGTTCGTAGTTGTGCACAACCAATCAGGAGAAGGAATATAGAATACAGGTGTTAAGGTAACACATAATGGATTGCTTTTAATGCATTATATTTGTAAATATATCACAGACTCATTATTTTTCATAATTTAATACGGAACTTTTACGCAACCTGAATCTCATTACACAATAGTTTTTTGTACTGTATGTTAGATTGTGCAGACGTCTGTCAAAATTTGTAACTACTTGTTTGAGCGTTTTGCACGTGGTTATCAGTGACTGCCTTATCACGTGACTTTGGGCGTTAGTTTTAAGAACTAGGGGTCCCACAAATGACAAGACAATACAAAATAGACGAGTGCAGTAAAGATCTTAGATGTGTAAAGCATGCATTATTTTTTTGTAATTGCCATTGTACTCAATTCATACATTCATGAACATAGTGTAAATAAATTGTACATACTCTAACTGGTGCAGTTTATTTCAACATCAAAAGAATAGGGAACCTGTCAATAAAATCACAAATACAGGCCACTCGTCAAGTATCGTTGGCTGGCGTACAACAGTTGTGCAATCACACAACTTTTTTTACTGTATTAGAAAGTATTTTTAAGCTAATATAAATCAAATCTCCTACAATTCCAATCAATGAAGTCATATGTATGCTCTCTGAAGTTCTAGTCAATAATTATCTAAAGAAATTAATCTATCTAAATTTACTAACCTGGTTTAATGAAAACATTTTATAAATATCTAACTTTCACTTTTGACAGTGGCAACTCGAAAATTCAACCACAATAGATGAGATCTGACCTATTTCTGCATTTTTAGGATTGCTTCTTCAGGTGGCCTCCTTTGAATTGAATCAAATATCTAACTATAAAAATTATTATAAAAATTAAAATTATTTGAAGTTAAATATCGACAATGACAAAAAGTGACAGACTGTCAATGAATTAAATATGACAATACCTACTTGAATAATGTTTACCCTTTATGTAAAAGTTTTTATATATTTTTAGGTAGTATTAATATTGTGTGAAACTAACTACTCTGTGGACTAAAGCCCCAACCGGCGTTGAATTACACCCACAATATCTACCCATATATTATTTATTATTAGCTTTTGTAACATTTTTTACTGTATTAGAAAGGTATTTTTAAGCACAATACCACAATAGATGAGATCTGACCTATTTCTGCATTTTTAGGTTGAATTTTCGAGTTCCCACTGTCAAAAGTGAAAGTTAGATATTTCTAGAGTGTTTTCATTAAACCAGGTTAGTAAATTTAGATAGATTAATTTCTTTAGATAATTATTGAATAGAGCTTTGTCTGTGGAATTGTTTATTAGCATACCTAGATATTTGGTATCAGAGAACATACTTTAGAGACTTCACTGATAGGAATTGTAGAAGATTTGATTTATATTAGCTTAAAAATACCTTTCTAATACAGTAAAAAATGTTACAAAAGCTAATAATAAAAAATATATGGGTAGATATTGTGGGTGTAATTCAACGCTGGTTGGGGCTTTTGTCCACAGAATAGTTAATTTCACACAATATTATTAATACCTAAAAATATATAAAAATCACACAACTTCACTAAATTATCACGAATAGCAAAGAATACCTTTGGTAGTCATTGCCGTCTGCCTTTTTCATCTTTAATGGCCAGGAAAGAGTTACTGTTTATTATAAATTTTATATAAACTGAATTTGTTGTGTTTTCACTTTATTGTAAGTTTATTTTTTATTGCACATGTAAAAAAATACATTTTACCTTATTTACGAATATATATTAAATTGTTGACGAGTCGTCCCTGTTCCAACTCACTCCAGATGGGTCGCATTACGGGTCCCCAGGCCATCGCGATTAGCGGACAAATCACGCGGCAGTCGGGGGGAAAGACTTATGTGCTCGTCCCGAACAATCAATGTCCAGACACTCGGACCAGGCTGTTTGGGGCCGTTTTTGCGCCACCAAGTCGACTTTGAGAGATTTATTCGCTGGGGAAGGCCCACGCTCTTTCGCATCGCCCTGTTTCTTTCGCACTGATTTCAGGACGCATTGGCTGAGCATCAGCGAAGCTGGTTCATGAATACGGTTCATCAGAAAGATATGTAAGTGCTGGAACCTATGATGGGCGATGGACGAGATACACTGAGAGAAATCGGCCAGTAAAAACGTTGTACAAAAACAATCTGTAACGTGACCGGAATTTTTCTTTTTAGTGTTCTAAATTATTTTAACATGATTTTCTCGCCTTCAGATAGTATTTCGTTAAACTAATAGAGCATCTTCTTACATCGATTAGGTAGGTCATTTCTACCGAAAGTAGCGTTCAAGGATAGAACTTATATTAGGCTTAAATTGATTTAATAGTTAAAAGACAAGGAAAATTGCCACGGCAAGAAGTCTCGCAAATATAAAAAGGGGTCATATTATTATTTAAAAGACATCCAGCATATAAAATTATTTGTAAAATCAAAGTTCATTGAGGTTAGGTCCCGTTCTACTAAACTAGAACTAATCATAAATTTACTGCCACTTGACTGAAAGAGCTTCGATTCTCTTTCATCTGTTTCATCAATTACTAATAATTTAGTATGTAAAGGTTTTACGTTTCTCAATTTTGCAAGAATTATGCAAGAATCTTGCAAAATTGCGAGACAGGAAATATGCGAGACTCTGGCAAGACAAGACATTATCTGGCAAAGTCAAGCAAGAATAAGACTTTAAAGAAATTCTTGTCTTGTTTTGCAAGTCAAGACAGTACTTTATCAAATTTTATAATGTTTCTTATCTCTCCTGGAATACGTATTTCAGGTTTTCGATTGACCTACTCGGTTATTTGTGTTACTTTTGATTTCAGAGGAAACACCATTCAACATTTGTATGTGTCATAGTTCTTAATAAAATACCTTTTGCCAATCTTTTTCACACAAACATACTAAATAGTACATTGAAGGAAATATACCTACCTATAAAAATTTCTTTAGATAATTATTGAATAGAACTTTGTCTGTGGAATTGTTCATTAGTATACCTAGATGTTTGGTATCAGAGAACATACATATGACTTCATTGATAGGAATTATAGGAGATTTGATTTATATTAACTTAAAATACCTTTCTAATACAGTAAAAAACGGGTTAATCTTAATCTTATAGTCGTTATAGTACTTCTCCTTTAAAAGTTTGCACTAAACCTTCTATGTAGTTTTTACTGCTGCTTCTTCGCATTCTGTCTCATTTTCTTTTTCATATTAATCGCCCAATCTTTTAGTATCAATACCAGTTCTTCTACGCTTATGTGAATATTTAACGTATTTAGGTTCATAGCAAAGCTTCATAAATATTCTCTACGTGTATTTCTAATTGAAAATTTGTATTGCCAAAGCGTGACATTTTGAAATTTAATTATTTGAAATATGAAAAGCTTAAACAATATTGATATTATAATGATTGTTATTTTTTACTCTATATAGCTACCAATCAAATTGCTGTACTTCAGGTCATGTGAACATTCATGTAATCATGAAATGATTTCAAGCGTGTTGCTTAAGGTAATTGTACCAAATTACCAAGCAACACCCTTTCACCATTTTCAATGACAAAATAATGTTGTATAAGTTAAATGTTTAAATGACTGGGTGACTTGTATCACATGATAAAGCTGTTAGAACTGCCAAAAAAAATTTTGTTCTAATTTTTGCTCGTGTGTATGACTGAAACAATTTTACTTAATATCAATGTCACTATCAATAACAAAAAAAATTTAATGCCGACTATTTTTAAAATGATATAACAAACGGTATTTTAATTTTTGTATTAAAAATATTGGATAAAATCTAAAACTCGCATAAAACCTTTTATTTGCACTCAAGAGATTTTTTTAATTCGCCTGCATCTCGTTATAAAAACTTCTGATCGCTTTATATACTTGTTAACTAACTAATTTTACTGAATTAATTAAATTATACACTTAACTATTTAAGTAGGTTCCTTTAGTAGAATTGTTTTATTACGCCAGCGTGTAACCTTTCTAGATCTTATTTGCAGATATTTTACTGGGAATAATCAGTATTGACTAATGGTTAAAATATATTTCCCTCAGTATAATCATCATTAAATACAAAATATCCTCAAAAAGGGCTATTTCGAGTTTGTTTCCAAGCGTAGGAGATCTTGAAGCGACCGCATCAAAAGCAACGTGTTAATGAGCAGGGGACGGGCGACCCCATAAGTCAAGCGGGGGCGGCCGGCCGCCCGCACGGCATTAAACGCGTTAGCGGCGGACTGCGGGGCCACCCAATAAATCCTCAAGTAACAAACACCCGCCGCCGCCCGGCTAAGCGGATTCTAATCTATCCCCCGGCGATATTTCACGGGTCGCTCTCTCACGGCCTATCTATATCACTGCCCCCGGATCTGGCGTTTTCCTGCTGCCGCCTGGAAAATCCCGACGCTGCTGCGACCGCTGACGAAGAGATATCGCCCACTTTGGGGCCGCTCGCTGAATTGTTTGCTGTTCGGACTGTGTGCGCGAATTTGCTGCAGATTTGGAGATGCTGCTGTACTGTGGTGTGTAAATTAATGTGTTTACTCATTCGAAAAATAGTGGAAAAACGTTTAAATCACATTTTTCGAAAACTTTCATCAAAAAACGACATTTTCGTTAAATTTTCAGTTGACAAAGTGAGTGTCTTTTGTCATCTAGCTGTGAAATACTTTTATGTTCTTGAACACCAAAGTCTATTTCGTTGTTGAACAAAACTTATTAATTAAACAATATACATTTTAAGTAATATAATATTTCAATACAAACCAGTAACTATTATAAACAGGATGATTATAATTTATTTTGCACGGCATGTAAATTGAAAGTGCCTATATTACCTATAAGTTTAGGTATTAAATTCAGTGATGTCAGCTATCATAGGTTTTAGTTTTGGGTGTTCAATGAGACTGCTGCTGTAATTGTTGTTGTATTATTTTCAAGTTCCGCAGGCTCTGCTGAAGATGGTAACAATTTATTTGCGATTGAAATTTTATTTTCTATAGAATCTTTTCTGTATGTTCTGCGGATGAGGCAAATTGAGATAAGTTGCTATTTCTTTTGGAACATTCCTTATTTTATTGACGCTAACCATTTGGTTCACACATTTTTCCCTGATATACTTCACAAAACATTTTCGATTTATAGTAACGTAACCATACCTTGAGTGGGACAGTGCCCCTTCTAAACTATGTGTCCCGCTGTCAAAGCAAAAAGCCTTAATTGTAAGTCCGTACCGTACGTGTATTGTCAGCACATGTCAATATCGATCAATAAAATAAATTATCATTAATATATGAAAGCATTACTCTTCGATTATGTAAGAGCAAGATACATAATTACTTTTAACAATGGTTCATATGGTAAGTAATAAACTTAAATGAGCAAATAATATTTTCATATGTTTTTAAGATTCCGTAATAGTAAGATCTTAATGAATATACCTACTCTTCTTGGATAGCAATAAAACTGAAAAGGAACCATTTAGGGAAAAATAGATATCTACACTAAATTTGTTAGATCAACCACTAAAAACTAAACTAACAACAGTAGAAACTCTAATAAAAATATACCTATAGGTCCTATAAAATATGTATATTATTCTTAAAACAATAATTTAAAGGCGTCCCGCTCTGACGAAAAAAATAAATGGTGACGTTAGGTATATCTTCATTTGGTCTGGATTTGAAATCACAAAACATTTCGGAGTGTTAGGTTTGGAATCGGGAATTCTTATAATAACAATTGAATCTTTGTCTTCTATATCATCGATCGTTATCTTTAGTAGATCATCTCTTCTCAAAGCTCCACAAAGTCCAATTATTAATATTAAAATGACCTGAAAAGTTGTCCAAAATTAGTTAAATCGATCGGTTTATATTAATCTGAATTACCTTTTCTATTACGAGGTGCAGCTGGAAAAAATCTCTCAATTTCCGTTTCCGTTAGAATTTTGGTCTTTTTTGGACGGTTTCCAACTGATTTACTTTCGAATATTCGATATTATTTTTTACTGCTTTAGAAAGGTATTTTAAGCTAATATATAACAAATCTCCTACAATTCCTATCAATGAAGTCATATGTATGTTTTCTGATACCAAACATCTAGGTATACTAATGAACAATTCCACAGACAAAGCTCTATTCAATAATTATCTAAAGAAATTAATCAATCTAAATTTACTAACCTGGTTTAATGAAAACACTCTATAGATATCTAACTTCTGACAGTGGGAAATCGAAAACTCAACCACAATAGAAGAGATCTGACCTATTTCTGCATTTTTAGGATTGCTTCATCAGGTGGCCTCCTTTAAGTTGAGTCAAATATCTAACTATAAAAATTATTATACCAATAAATTAAAATTATTTGAAATTAAATGTCGACAAGGTCAGATCTCATCTATTGTGGTGTTGAATTTTCGATTTACGCAGGGTTTTATCAAATTTTCTTCTTGAATTCCGTGATGCATGTACCTAATAGTTGTATTTATTAAATACTTATAAGTAGGTACTGAATTTATATAAAGCGATTTTTTAAAAGAAATTAAGTTATTCAGAAATGACTCGGGGGAAGGAATGAGAAAATAACGCAAAACATTTATTTCAACAAACCATTTTAATTAATTTGTTATTCTTGCAACAAACAGGAATAGGTCAAATGTGGAATAGACGCACAGTCTATTTTACATAACAATAGCAGCGCAAATGTCGGTTATTTTATCAATTTTTTTCTAAAGTTACAAATTATTTCGTTATCAGAACGAGCAGGTAGCATTACAATAATTAGCTTTAACAACAGTTAAAAGTACAAAAACGATCGACCTCTGCTCCACATGTTACCAACTGTCTGTTTGTTTATTATAAGTAAGTAAGTAAGTAAGTAATTCAGCGTTTATTTCATGGCATTTCCTCGTTAAGCCAATTAGACATTATCTGCAGGTGAACAGGCGCTGGTCGAGCAAATTGGCATAAAAAATCCTAGTTCGTCGATATGCCTCCTATTAGTAACTACCGGAACTACAAGGAAATCCAAATGGAGCTAATACAGAGACACGGTAACGATCAGAGACCATGGCGCAAATTACCTGCATACATTAAAAACTACTTACTGCTATAACTAATGAGGCGGTACAAATTGGTTAGGTATAACGGATGCTAATTGTACAGGTACTGAAAAAATTGATAAGATACATCTATACCTCCATAGTTCTGTGACATTATTTGTAGTACCTATAAGGCTGAATTGATAATTAAAATAATTTGTTTGATTTTTTATGATCTACATAGCAAGTTCCATTTTATAAATAGCACTCTGATAAACATTTGTCTGTAATTTCATATAATTTTACTTTGGCAATTTGTGACAAGCGTAAAGTTATGTATAATTACATAATAAATTTGAAAATGAAATAAGTACCTACACCATAATATTACAGAAATAAACATGGATAAAATTCCGTATTATGTTATGTGATTTTACAACCATTTTGCTAAATTCCATCGTAAATTTGCGTCACCATAATTTGTATTAATTTATATATTGTAATTTTTAGGTTGGAAGTGTAAAATATAGGATATATGGATGTAATTTTACTGAGTAGATAATTTAAATTTTCTTATAAAGGTAAGAAGGTAAGTAGAATACAACTTAACATTGAAAAATATACCTAGAGAAAACTTCTTCAATAACTAATATTATTTCACGTATATGATTGAATATCAATGTATAAAAAATTGAACAATATGCACATGTTAAAAGATGTATATACCTACAAAAGAGTTCATCAATCAGTTGTGTCTCTGCTTGTTAAAATGTACAAAAGACAGGTTTAAACGAGTCTACAGGGTGTTAAAAAAAGAGTGTAAAATATTTAAGGGGGTAATAGTATGAACCAAAATAAGCAGAAAAGTCTCAATAAACATGGGTTGCGGAGATATGGAATGTTTTTTAGCACGTTTTTCATTCAAAATTTGGATGGGTATTGTAGGTGACAGGTTTCTAGGTCCTGTTGTTTTACCAAACGCTGCTTACCCCAACTTTCTGCAAAACAAACTGTATGAGTTTTTGGAAGACATTCCTTTGAATCAGACGAAACAAATGTGGTTCCAGCATGATGATGCTCCAGCTCATTTTTCCATGGCCGTTAGAGCATTTACAACTTTTCAACATAGATGAGTAGGAAGGGTCGGACCTGTTTTATGGCCTCCAAGATCGCCTGATCTGAACCCTCTAGATTTCTTTGTTTGGGGATATTTGAAGACATTAGTGTATAGTACTCCTGTAAATAGCCTGGAAGAGCTGCAGCTACGGATTAATCAAAAGTGTCAAGAAATCCAAACCAAGGAGGGTGTTTTCGAAAGAGTTCGAATATTGTTGAGACGAAGATGTCGTGCCTGCTTGGAAATGGACGGAGGGCACTTTGAACATCTTCTGTAACTTTATTTTTTGTTTGTTAAAAGCTTTCTTTGTCGGTTTATTCCTAATAAAATAAAATGTTTGAAAAACGAATAGTGGTCCATATCTCCGCAACCGTTACTTTGCGGACCCATGTTTATTTAGACTTTTCTGCTTATTTTGGTTCATACTGTTACCTGCTGAAATATTTTACTCTTTTCTTAACACCCTGTATATATTTATTATGCAGAATATCTCTTACTAAGAAATTATTAAAAATACAGTACATTATTAGAATTCACTATGCGAGTCACAATTTTATTTCTAAATAGTTAAGAAGATCTTATCAGTAGCAGAAATAACTTCGGCGTAGAAAGACTTTTTAGTAAAATTTGCCCATCCATCCTTCTCTGTAAAAGTGTATTGTTCACCCACCTTCTAAAAATGTATTTCAATGTAGGTATTTCATTCGCATTAGAAATATGTTGAATATTTTCGCTAAAAATACTAGGTACATAATTATTCTTGAAACATCAGTATATTTGCCTTGTTATTTGCAAATATTTCTAGATATACCTACGTATATCTGTATAAAAATAAATATTTTTAGCTCGAATTTTAGTTACAGTAAATTTATAATTAAAGTAACTACAACTAATGTTAATATCTGTTGCAAGCAATTACTATTTTTACTGTCATAAAGGCAAATATATTGTTTAAAATGAATGTTGTATGGTGAGACACATGTAATGGCGTAATTTTGATGTAAACATCTAAACAACGTACCGTTTCAGTTTCTATGATACTTATGAATTGTATAATATTTAATTAATTGGCACTAGCACGTGCAATTTTATACTGACTGTTTTACTACACCGTAAAAAATTTTGAGTAAAATTTGACTCAAAATCAACATAATTGATTGTTAAAACGAGTCCACACCTGATTGTGTTAAAATAATAACACAATTCATTGAGTAATATTCACTCAGTTATGTGTTAGCTAAATAAATCTTTTATGAGTAACTTTGAATAACTTTTGAGTTAGCTTACTGAACTATGTGTTATTACAAACCCAAAATTGAGTGACGCGCAGTGACTATTATAACGATAGTAACTTCATTAACAATAAAAATTAGCCGGAATTATATTTTGTAATTCATATTCTAAGAGTTTTCAGTTCAAAATGAGCTCAGAAAATCAAGATGAGCATTTGCCAGGGAAAGTATTGGTAGCGGAACAAAGTGCTGTTTCACAATAATTGTGTTCTGTTCTCTAAAAAATCGTCAAAACAGTAGGGATGAGATTGCGTACAACGAATTCAAGGGCTGGTGTAATTCGAAGAAAATTCAAATAGTGTTCGAAGCGATATTACTGGCATATTTCTAACATAAAATTAATAAAATTAAATTTTCGACGTTGTGGTCAGTATACTTCATATTAAAAAGTACCTAAACTGAATGTCAAAGAAAATGTAAAAATTTCCAAAACTAATACCTTATTAATATGTGAAAAGTAAATCAGTTGGATATTGTCCAAAGAAAGTCCAGAATTCTAACGAAAGAGGGAATTAGGAGATTTATACAAGAAGCAGCACCTGATAATAGATTTCTGATGGAACCGGTAATTCAAATTAATATGAATCAATCGATGTAACTAATTTTGGACTACTTTTCAGGTCATTTTAATAGTTGCTGTTTGTGGGCTTTGAGACGAGATGAGCTACTAACGATCTAACTAACGAGCTACTATAACGATCGATGATATGCAAAACAAACATTCAATTACTATTCCCGATTCCAAAACTCATAGGTAGGTACTTCGAGATGTTTTCTCCAGACCAAATGATGATATATATCGCAAAAAGTGTGTTAATCAAGTGGTTGGTGTCAACAAAATAAGGAATGTGCCAAAAGAAATAGCATCTCATCTCAATTTGCCTCATTCGGAAACTTATCCAGAGCCCTGCTTTAGAGGTTCTTTCGTATCTCTGTTAGCCGACGCAGGGGCCGATACCACTATTAAACAACACGGGGTGTGGCGTTTTAAAACGGTAGCGGAGACATATTATATAAATATATTAGAAAGCATAAACACTAGTTTAGAAAACAAGGAAATTCCGTTGGGAATCTTTTGTGACCTGTCTAAGGCTTTTGACTGTATTAATCATCGACTATTGCTACACAAATTGGAATATTATGACATAATTGATAATGAAAATAATTGGTTTAAAACATATTTATTAAAAAGACAGATGTGTACTGAAATAATTGAAATTAAAATTGTTTAACGAAAAGATTCATTCGAAATATGCCGGTGTTGAAAGTGGAGTTCCACAAGGATCTATTTTGGGGCCACTATTATTTTTGTTGTACCTTAATGATATCGTACCAAATTTTCCAGAAGCCACATTTTCTTTATTCGCTGACGACACCAGCTTATTGATGAGGGAGGC
Organism: Monochamus saltuarius; assembly: GCA_025584915.1. NCBI lineage: Eukaryota > Metazoa > Arthropoda > Insecta > Coleoptera > Cerambycidae > Monochamus > Monochamus saltuarius. The sequence goes on along the minus strand of CM046723.1, from coordinate 19,220,648 downwards.
TAATAGAAATAATTTAATAACCAAAGCACAAAATATCGTAGAAGGTGTTTCTGATTGGTTCCTTGCTAATGGGCTGGTACTTAATTGTAGCAAAACCAATAATATTACATTTCAATTACGTGGGGTAACAGATATTATTTTAAAAGTAAGCGATGATGAAATACACCCGGTAGACTCTACGAAATTTCTTGGCATTCATATTGACTCTCAACTAAACTGGACTGATCACATAACAAATTTAAAAACGAAGTTAGGAAAAGCTATATATGCATTATTAACCATAAAAAAAAATATTGATTTTTCCACAGCAAAGTTGGTCTATTATGCATATTTCCAAAGTTTGTTGCAATATGGGATAGAACTTTGGGGAGGATCTAGTGAATCTGAATATGTATTCTTGATACAAAAAAAATCAATCAGAATCTTATGTGACTTACCTCATAGAAAATCTTGCAGAGGTTATTTTAAAAAAATGGAATATTTACTGTAACTAATTTATATGTTTACAGACTGGCTATTCTAATTCATAAAAATAAACATTCCATAGATATTCCTAATGACTATCATCGCTATCCCACACGGCATCAAAATCTCGTTTTACCAAAATATGACTATAATAGAACCCGTAGAGGTGCGTTATATTCAGGGATAAACATTTATAATAAATTACCATCTCATTTAAAAACATTAAGTCACGGAGTTTTTAAGCGCAAACTAAAATTTTTTTTGAGACAGTACGAATTTTATACCCTAAATGAATATTTCTCAAGTACATACTAACGCAGCAAAGAATTATCACGTCCAAAATGCAAAATATATATTTATGTGTTCGCCGTCTATGTTCATGATTGTTACCTTCATAGTATATTGCTCAGTTATAGTCTATTTTTTCCATGTTTATAAATATTGTTTTTTGTTTATCTCTTTTTATATGTGTATATTATATGTATTACTGATTCTTGGGGCCAATACGTAAATGTCTATAGTGTAAATGGATAATAATATGTAATTATATAAAAATTGTCAACAACAACACTTTCCTTACACCTTTAATTAGGTTTTCTGTTATTTATAAGTTACTTGTTTTTACTTACTGTAAAACTATTATTGTAAAAAATGAATTTTGGTATAACGAAGGGAAATAAATGTTTACTTACTTACTTACTTACTTACTTATTATGCAGAAGATTGTAGGCAGTAAATTAAAAGTTACCAGTAAATATTGATAAAAAGAGAATACCGACACACCCTTGTTTTATCAGTGTAGTAATTGTATCATTTGTTAATTTTATTCAATAATTTAAAAAAACCAAAACTAAAATTTTATAAAATATTATTATTTTCATTTTTGTTTCTATTAAAACAAAAATACATTCCAAAATTCTACATTGTTATCTTGGTTATAATAATATATTCTAATAATTGCTTTTAAAATGTATTTAGGGATGGAGCGGGTTAGTTGTCTCTCAAGTACTAGTTGTCACAAGTGCCGAAATTCCATCTTGCGATATATGTATCTATATGATGAAGTAAATAATTCGGCCGGTAAATCTGCACGGTAGAAGGTCATACCTCAGAAAATATTATTAAGATACGGCCGTTATTGTGCATGCGAGGTATCCTTATACAGTATTAGGTAACACCGATAAGAACATTTTTAGAAAAATATTAATCTTGAATTATCTCCTCTTAACTGAGTTATCCAAACATGTAGTATGATTCTGTAGATAGACAGAATATGCTTTATTTCCATAGGACGTGAACGATATGTTTCACGAAAAGCCAATTAATAATATTTTAATTAATAATAATCGCGGGCACTTTTTAATTGGCACCTCATGAGAAATGGGTTCCTCCATTTATAAAATTACATAAAAATTAAATCTCGGTTAACTACATTAATTAGTATTAATTTTGCAGCCGGATCCCGTACTATATGCATTGCCTATAAAGAAATTGAATAATATTTTTGTGTAACATTCAGTTATCTTGTTTATACAACATTTTGTTGAATGTTACTTGATTTTAATAAAAACATTGAGATATTATCAAAATAAATAATTTTGAAAATATTCCACATATTCAAATTTGTAACAAGTAGACCCCACTCCCCTACTACAGAGCATCCTGTATTAACTGTCTACTTTTGTTATTTAAGTATGCGATAAAGACGTAAACGTAAATCCTAACATGAGGTAAACTACCCTGTACCGCGGTCACATTCTTGCGCTTCTCTTCTAAATTGAGTCCGGCTAACTTTTATTAGATTCGAAGATGCGGCTCCGCATTTATGATTCCAATAAAACGGGGACAATGTATTGCCCTTACATGATCAAGTGCTTTATGAGCCTTTGTCCGGGCAGACTGAAGAAATCCGATTTCCTCCGGTCACATACTCCCATTCCAGCCGCACGTGATCCCCCTCTTTAAATCATCGGCTGGGTTTATTGGGTTTTCCAGAGTTACATGAAAAATCGTAATGTATAGGAAGAACTGCAGCTGTTTAACTCGGAAGTAGCACAATGTATATATTTGGGGGTTTATTTATGTGTAGTTTATATATAGCTTTCATTTCATTCTTACGACAAACCAAATACAAATTAGATGCAACTAACAATGTTAATTTTGAAAATGACAGGAATGTATTATACTAAATTCTGTGGCTCTCGTCATACGCTTAATCTACACTGTAAAAAAAGAAGAAGATTTTCCAATGTGTAATTTAGGATGTATAAAAATTGCGTGTTAATAGTTTTACACACTATGGCTTTTTTTTCTTCTACGTTTTACACAAAATGTGTTAAAATTACTAGTATTATAATAAAATATACTGAATTTGTGTAATATTTACCAGTTGTGTGTTAAAAGTAGGTACACCATTTTGTGTAAAATTAACACGCACACAACTTAATTGTGTTCTATATCTCTACTACTGACTGGTTGAGCACAACTGCGCAGCTGCAGTGGATCAGATGATCCAACACACGTCACTACGCCATATTGGTCATGTAGCGGTGTTGTGTATAGTTACCTCTCGTTGACTGTGTTCAAATGGAGAATATTTATAATTAAATTGAGGTTTAATCAAGGAAAATGGTAAGTACTCACCTAACTATAACAAATATTACTGATAATTGTAAAGCTAAAACTAATTAGAATATAACCATTAAAAATATTAGGAGTTTACTCTGACGTTTTAGATAACTTTAGAGAAAGAATATAATATGTTCAGATCACTACCAGTTAATTTTCGTAAACTCGTATTATGTAGTGCCTAAATATATCTTTGTTTATTGTTTCATTGTTTATGATTTACTAGAATATTATTAGTCCTTTATTAGAATATGTACTATTATACTGTTAATTTTTAATACATATATTTTGTAAGCAGACTTGGCTGTTGTTCATTTAAACTGAATGTTATTTTTTTAATAAAACTATAAAAAATAAAATATCTTTTATTTTGTAATTACACCATAATTCTGAAAATTCTATATATTGATAGGGAATCCACCTACCTTGTTAATTATGTTCCTGTTTGTTTTTGACATTATAATTTTTAATACATATATTTTGACGTTTATTTATTTATTTATTTATTTATTTAACAAATACACTACCCTACAGTACACCACCAATTACAGGGTAGGAAAAATACAATTTGGCAAAAACAGAAAACAGAACAAATACAGTACACAAAATACATACATTATCAGATACAGAGAAAAAAGCAGTAACAATTAGACTAACACTTAAATGTACCAACGTAAATATGTTACAGTAAATTAATAAAACTATCAAAATTTTTAGATTTTATTGAGGCCATAGTACAGTTGAAAATATCGAAGCCACCTTGCAATCTATTATAATTTTCACAAATCCGGTGAATAGGTGAATATTTAGTTGTATTAATTCTCGGCGTTGGTGTGTAAAACAACATATTAAGCCTAGAGCCATGTCTCGGTATCCTGAAGTTAATCAAGTCAAGTATATGAGTACAGTCAACTAAGTTATGCAATAGTTTATACAAAAATATTTGCTGAGCCATTACACGGCGAGCCACCAGACTACTGATACCAAATCTGTGCCGTAAACTCTCGTAAGGATATCCAACAACTGGATAAACCCCGTCCTCCTTGTAACATAAAAACTTCAGAAAGCGTCTTTGAATACGTTCTATACGATCTATATGAATGTTATAATAAGGACACCAAATTAAAGAACAATATTCGAGTTTTGATCTGACAATAGACTGAAATAATAGTTTTTAACATGAGTGGAAGAAAAATCATTCATATTACGAATTACAAAACCCAACTTTCTAAATCCATCACAAGTGATATTTTGAATATGAGGTGTAAAGGATAATTTGCTATCAAATGTTACCCCAAGGTCACAAAATGTAAGTGATCTGGAAACAACAACATCATCCAATTTGTAATGGTATTCCATGGCGCTATTTTTAAGTGTAAAAGTGAGAACATTACATTTTTACATTCAGATCTAACTTGTTTGCAGAACACCACGCACTCAAACTATTAAGAGAACTCTGCAGATTAATACAATCATTAAAGCAGTCGATTCTGTTATATATTTTCATGTCATCTGCATACAGAAGACACTTAACATTTATATCCGTAACGATATCATTTATAAAAATGTTAAAAGCAATGGCCCAAGGACCGAACCCTGTGGCACCCCAGATGATGGAATGAACTGAAGCGACTGTTGACCAGAAAATTCCAAATGTTGTTGACGATTTTCATGGTAAGATTTAATAAAGGTTAGCAAATTATGAGAAAAACCAATATTATTCAATTTGGATAATAACACTGTATGATTTAACCTGTCAAAGGCTTTGCTGAAATCGGTATATATAACGTCTACCTGGGATTTCTGGTCAAATGCATTAGCAATAAACTCCGTTAAGCAGAATAAATTGGTCGATGTTGACCTGCCTTTAAAAAAGCCATGCTGAAATTCAGTTAATCTATTCTTAACATAGGCAAACGTGGGTTCATATAATACCATCTCAAATACTTTTGAAAAATTGTTTATAATGGTAATGGGTCTGTAATTTTCGATAACACTATTGGAACCCTTTTTATGGATTGGAATAACTTTCGACACTTTTAAAACGTTAGGAAATGTATTCGACGCAATCGACAAATTATATAAATAAAATAACGGAGGAGCAAAAACACTAGCACAATCACGTAACAAAAAAGCAGGAATTTTATCAGGTCCCGCGGTAAATTTTGGTTTAAGCTTGCGTAAGCAATGTAAGACTTCGTTTTCAGTGAAGGAATTAATCTGAAATAATTCATTAGAGTTATCCATTGGGTAAAATATGTCATCAGCCTCAGGTGTCAAATACGAATCTCTAAAATACTTTATAGAACATTCCAGGCTATATTCAATGCATTCTCGACAATACGCAAAACCTCTGGAAGATGTCAAAATAAAAGTATTTGAAAAATTATATTTATTAAAAATTATTTCAAAAGCAAACGGGAACATAATTAACAAATTAAAAAGGTAGGTGAGTCTTCCATATCAATACCTACTTATTATTATATAATAAAATTAACATAAAGCCTACACCTCCAATTATACAAATAACACTGAAATGTGTAAAAGTTACACATGACATTTCTTACATTAACACAGTGAATTGTGTTAAACCTTTAACACACTGCTATATACAGAGACATGTATAAAAATATACACAATTCCGTGTGGACCTCGATTAACACAGTATTGTGTTATTTTGTGTTAAAGTGTGTAATTATTCTTTTACAGTGTAACAAAAATTATTTAAAGTTAAAAATTACAAAAAAGAATTAGATGCGCCATGAAAAAGTATCTAGCCAGACGATTCCTATGTAGTATTAACATTTTTGTGATGCAAATATTTAAATTAGTTTTTCAAGTATCAATATGGCCGACTTGTAAGTATAGCAACTCGAAGTTGAAGGATATCATTCTAATTTATGGTGATGTGAAAATGCTTTAGCAGAACTATTTCCCGGTAAACATGTGCCAAATGCAGATACTTCTACCTTGGTGTGCAGTGAGTGCAAGTGATTTTGTTGTTGTAACATAAGGTATGTCACACTATTATTAATTAAAACGTCAAATTAATTCAATTAATAATTAATAACAATAACGATAAAAGCAATAGATACAATATAAAATGGGACTTGTAAAATGTTAGGTACCTATTTATTTCATTTCATGGGATTTTCTTTCAATTTTTTGCGCGGTCACCGATTGCATGGTTTGCCTTGTCAGGTTTTATTGTGAACCAGTTTCCAGTGCGGTGCAGAAATATATTTTAAACCAATTTTAAACAGCCCTTTTGATTTTTTCTTTACACAATTGTATTTGTAAGAGACACATTCAGAGGTACATTCAAATTTATTCTAGGTAAGTTCTGAAAAGTATTTTTCGAGTAAATATAGCTTTGAAAATGTTTATAGAGATACAATAGCTAACATCGTTTGGTAAAGGATTAAAACATTTTGAACCCAATCAGCAAGAGCATTCAGAGCAATTCTTTGTTTGGCCACCCATCTCGTATTATAATTGTGTACTTTATTAGATAATATCAATGGTTTTCTTATTTCTATATACATGAAAACATAATTCGTATAGATATATACGAACGGTGGATCTTGAATTTATTTGGGCATAGTAAACGTGTACAAGCTGGGAAAAAATCAGTATCGTTCGCAAATTCATGAAATATTCGCAATAAGTTTACCACAATGAAATTTAAATTTCAAAAGTTCTTCAACCTAGAAAACGTACAGTATCATGTGTATTAGTTACCTACAATTATATTATTTACGCTGTGTGTCTTTCTTTGATAATTATGAATTCTTCATGATAAAAAACAAATCGACATCGGTAAACTGTGAGATTCTGCTCACAGCCTCTGCGATTCTAATATTCAATGTATTAGTATTCTTTGCTGATAAAACCATTGAAAATTCATCAAGCATATGGTGGCTGTATGCTGTATAGGCAACATGTATTGTAACACTTGACATTATTGACAGATAAGATAAGTCCTGTTATTGAGCCTTGAGGTACACCTGTATCTGTATTTAAGCTATTAATCCACTGTCAACTAATACCTATATGATATATGAATTAAATAAAATCTCTTTTGATAAGGTAATAATTTACCTTCAAAATTAATAAATTTAAACACATAGGTATTCTAGTAAAATTTAAAATAGTATTTTTATCAAGTTAAAATAGTGATTCTAGGAAAAGCACTTGTAGTCTTTTAGTAAAATGATACAACAATTTTGGTAATTTTATTTTTTTTTTGTAGTAAAATAGTTTTTGAAGATTATTACTAGAAAATTGTAAGCATAGTAGTACCTACTTAGAAATTGTGTTTGGAGCTATATTTACAAGTTGTAGTACCTACGTAGATCTATAAATGCATAAGGGATTACTCTTTTTCTTTTTTCAGTGTATCTATCAGTTGATGTAACAAACATATTTTGGAGTAACTGTTCAACCCATTCGACTGTTTCATTTCGCATTACCCATCTATTTATTTGATATGTTTTATCACTAGAGATGGTTTTGTAACAGAATTTTCTAAAAAACAGTAGATACCTACTCATTCTTCATTATCAAAAAAATAACTATTTCAATTTTCACTTAACGCCACCAACTAATTTAGATAGATATATTATAAAATGTCCTCAAAAGTTTAGGTAGGTATATGTATCATATTTGAATGACCTACCTACATTATTTTTGGAAAATATCTTGGCTAAAATTTAATTTAAAAAAATACTCTCACGCTTTCTACAGGTAGCGAAAGAAATACGGAATAGGACCTGTCTCTGACTTGATGGAATATTTTATTTACCTACAAGCACATTTACATGTATTTTCCCCAAGGAATAATTAAAATAAGTATTTTCAATAATCCTGTTTCATTTTATTATTTTTGTCGCCAATAAAACCGTCAAGCAGATCCTCCAGACCGAAAGCCCTCCATATTAATGGGCCCTAACGTAATTATCGTCTAATAAAAGAAAAACAATCAACAACAGGTAAGCAAATCGAAGGATCGCACGGCACTGTCGATGGGTGGCTCCTGTAACAGGACCCACCGGCGGGCGTGGCCTACCTCGCCCCACCCCGCGGAATCCTTTGAAGAGAAGAAAGCGCCGTGAAACGCCCGCCCAGGTGTGCCTCGCGGCGAGGGGGGACAAAACAAAAAGCCAACATGTCATCGGTTAAGACAGAGGGGAGAATTCGTCCAAAAAATGGCACATTCCTCTGATAACGTCTCGGCGGAGTGGTCAGTTGACGTTGAACAGCGTCGCGAGAAGTAGCCCGAGGAAAACAAAGCCTGGCAATCAATTAGGGGCACGCCTCTCGAGGTGGGAGCGACCAATGTGAGTGCTTTCGCCGCGTATCAAAGTAATCGCGTTAAATGTGAACCAAAGGGATCTAAATATTCATTCTGTCAAAACAGCTTGCTTCTGTGGTTAAACAAGTCGCGCCTAGTGAAAGCGCCCGCGGAATATGACAGTTCTCGTGTGCGGACCACCTCACCTCTGACGATCGGTGACATTTTCCTGGTGCGTGGCTTTCGGCTGTGATAGGATGTGCCGGTCGCGACGGTGACGGTGCCGAACCATGGAGGACAACTGCACGATCAGGCCCTGCGCCACGGACTTCAGCATAGCGGCGATCATGTCGAGGCACGGTCGCGCTCGGACGGCCAGATGTAGGGATCCGCCGGATAGCATCTCGCCCCTGGGTAAGCGTTACTGCCAGAGAATGAGATCTGTAGGGCGAGACGGCCGTCTCATTTTAACTACTACGTTTCTATGCTAGCAAAAAAAACGTTTTTACTTACCTAATTCCGTTTTAGATAATTAATATTAGTAGATAATAGATAATAGAGAGATGTATTCTCAACGGATTAAACAACTCAATTACAGAGAAATACAAAAATACATAAAGACAAGAATTAGAGAAAGTACAATAATATATGAAAATAGTAACACATGCTCTCAAACCGCTACATTTAAAATCTTGAAAGTATAGTCCATATATCACTGAGAAACAGACTTAAATTTACTAATGATGGAACTTACACCATCAAAATTAATATCACTTCTATCAGCTACCGAATTAAATAATTCTGACATGGTATAAATAGGTGACTTAATTAATATTATAATTAATATTATAATATTAGTTCCAGGTGTCTTGCAATAAAATATATGCGAACATCTAGATATAACTCTTGGTACCTACATGAAATGAAAATTGTTGCAAAAGATAACTGCAGTCAAGATGCCATCAGAAATAATCTTAAGTTTCCATCTCATATTTTGAGTAAAATTTATGCTTTTAAATGTACCACAGTTCAAGCTCAATCATGTACAATTTATATACTTACATTCCGTTTTAAATACTTGATACGAGTAGATGTGATCTAGAAATTATTTTGCAGTTGATTTGATGTAGTAGTTGTTCCTATTAAGTCCAAAGGCCAATGTATTAAGGTTAAACGGTATTTTATAATTTATTTTCTTGCTCTAAGAAAAATATTTAGGCACCTATATATAGGTACAAGTAAGGCAGTCAGGCAAATAAACAGTCAAATAGTATATATTGAACATATTTTTAGCTTTTGTATTGCTACTATTTTTTAAGATAGCAGCAGTTGATTCAAATGAATGATTTTCTTATCAAATAAAGTCATATTATGATACTAAATAATATAATTATACACTAACAAATTTGGACCCAATATAACACAATAATTTGTCAAGTTAAGTGAATATTCTCAAAAGAAATATTTTTACTTATCTAATCCCGTTTTAAATACGGTACTAGTAGATGTGATTTATAAATTATTTTGCAGCTAATTTGCTGAACGTTCAGGTAGTGTTTATTCCTATTTTCAGTCCAAAGGCCAATGTATTAAGGCCAATCGGTCTCTTATAAACTTATTTCTTGGTCTTCTAAGAAAACATATTTAGCTACCTATAAGTAAACCAGTTTACCACATATTAAATGAACAGTAAAATATGTTGAACATATATTTTTAGCTTTTGTATTGTTACTATTTTTAAAGATAGAAGTTGATTCAAATTAATAATTTTAATAATTTTCTTATACAATAAAAATTTGGACTCAATATAATACAATAATTTTTCAAGTCAAGTAGTCGACATACACAAAAGAAATGTTTTTCATTAGGTACCAAATTCTGTTTTAAATCAAACTTATCACCTTATTTTTAGAGTAAAATTTATGCTTTTAAATGTACCACAGTTCAAACTGAATCATATACAATTTAAATACATATACCTACCTAGGTAGAAGAATATATAAGATTAATGTGTAGATAGTAGATATAAACTAAATGTTAAATCTGGGTATTAGATATAAAACTTAATAGGTACCTAATTACTTATTTGCGATATTAATGCAATTAAAACAAGCATTAATTTAATCATTAACTAATTAGATACCTACGTTTGAAATAATCTATTATTCAACCTAAAGATTGTTAGATTTACACTTTGAATTAACTTGTAGAATTCTAGTAAAAATATACATTTAGTTGATATTTTAAATACCTATGTAGGTACGTAGTTACTTTGTTTAACTTATATGAACCTAAACTCTAAAGCTTGGTTCCCATGGACGCAAAATCCGCGGATATTCATGCGAATTTTGTATATTTTTGAATAATTTCTCGAAAGAGCAGGTTTCAGATAATTTCATGGCGCAAATTTTTATTTCTCTGCGAGTTTTTTAGGGATCTTTTGATCTTTAAATTGTTAAATTGCATTTTCAAATACATAGGTATAACATAACTATATATAATTTTTGTGACATTGCATTTTGTCATTTTTTTTTAATGTTTAAATTTATTGAGTACAGAAGAAAATAAAATAAGTGTCTATTAATCTATGCTGTAACCAACGAAAATATAATTGTCATTTTTAATGAACAACAGAGTATGTATTAAATTTATATAAAAAAAATCATAAAACAAAATTTAAAAATATGCTGGAATATTATGGATAAGAGGTATATTTTTAAAGAACAGAAATTTTATAAATTAATTAAGGATGTGTTCTTGTGGTACCATTAACTTGCATAATAGCGAAGCTTATAAATACTATGATAATATATACAATAACTGTCATTGACTGTCATGTCAAAAGCTCGAGACAAAATGAATAATCCCACATAATGGGAGAAAAATATAGATAATTTCAATTATTTTGTGCAATTCACTAAAAGTTGAGACTTTCTCACCAATAAATTGTTTAAATCAAAACCATCGATAAAGACGGCTTAAAGCTGACTTTAATTAGAAGAGACTTGAGCTTGAGTCATACGTAGTAGTTTTAAAAATGCGCCTACATGTAATGCACTAAGAAAATAATTTATATACCATTCCTTAATTTATTTTGTAATAAAAACAAAGGTATAAGTATTAAAAATAGTGATTTTGAATTTTCTAAGAAATGGCGAAGGTGCTGGGTAACAAAGAAATTGATTTAAATAGTTCTCTGGGTAGAATATATCGCTTACAATATATTTTACAGTATATTTTGGCGCTTTCTAATTAGATTTGAATTATGTAGTAAATTAATTCATATATTTTTCACCAAGTCTGGCTGTTTGCACTCCCAGCACATTCAATTTGTTAATAATAGATAAAATCTACATCAAATAAATACCATGCTTAAAGAAAATGTTAAACAAATTCTTAATTTATAATGCGATTTGTTGAGATCTTAAAATATTTATATGTGCGAATCTTCTATTTGAAATACAACTGCTAGTTGATGTTTAACATTACAGGCTTCGATACTTACAGACATTTATTTATGCATTGATAATAAATTCGTTTTACAACATATTAAAAGAGGAAAAGTCATATATTTATCCACTTTTTGGTATCTTTGAAGTACTAATCTATAAATATATTTATTTACTAAAATGTTGACACATCTGCACCTACTATGTTTGAAAATATTTTGACTGCATCGTCATTGAGTCTTTCTCAAATATATTTTTTATCATGTACATTTTGGGACTAACATATATGTTATCCTACAAAGGTAAGATCAAATACGTTATAATAAAAATACCTGTTAAAAAGGTTCCCTATCTTCTGTTAAGTTAAAAATCTGCAAAATTCTTGATAAACAACGTTGACCAAGTCAGTGAGATGAGTCGATAATGTGAGAAAATACTTACATATTAGTTTTAAAAAACCTTTTTCTGTGATCTATACATTATTTTTCAGCTGATTTGGCGGCTATTTCTATTAAGTTTGGCTAAACTTTTATTTGCTCTATCAAAAAAATATTTAGGTAGGTAACGAAGGCAGTATTTTATAAAGAAACAGTACAAGTTGATTCAAATGAATAATTTTCTTAAATTCTTATCATATAAAGTCATATTATGATACCAAATATCTGTACACTAAAAAGTTTGGACTCAATATAAAACAATAATTTGTCAAATCAACATCAAATTGAGTGAAATTTCATTCTATTAATATCAGTTAAACTGTACAAATCATATGTAAATATAATAATGTATGACAGCATTTATAATAAAATTATAATTGTGTTCTTCCATCTCATCGATATAATAAAATTTTACTCAATTTAGTTTGACACATTATTGAGTAGAATTGAGTTTAAATTTTTTACTGTGTAAGTATGCTGAAAAAATAATTCGACAAGCTAGTAATCAGAAATTTATCTGCAATAAAAATAATACCTAAATAATCTAACAGAATATAGAACTAATAAAAATAAATAAATAAATAACACACACATGATATTCACCATCTAAGTAAGCTCTTTTAAAAATTGAAAAGTTCGATGTTCCCCAATATTGTGTGTTTTCATTGGTACTATATGACTGAATTATTTTTTGTTTTAAAACTATTGGTTACTAGCTTGTCTGTGGAGTTATATCTTCAGTGTACCTACATATTTTGTATCAAAGTACATCTTCATTTGATAAGAATTTAGGATAATTTTTAAAATTAATTTCAATCTACATTTACTTACCTTTAAAACAAACTTTACCTTTAAAATCAAGTCAAAATGTAATAAATAACACAAACCTTTCAAATTATAGAAATAAGTAGGTATTGCATACACTGATAAAATGTTTGTAAGTTTACACGATGTTCACATCATACATTAATATAAAACATACCAAATTCATACTGTTTTACAAAAATTTCCATGTGAATATCCTACCTTTCATGTAAAATTACATGATATTTTCTAAAAATAAATAAAATATTGTAAAATTACATTTCATATGTATAAAAATATGGTTTTACTATGAAGAATGCATATTCATATAAGTAGTAATTTTTCATTATGGTTCAAAATTACATTCTAGTGTGGTATTTCACACTATTCATCTAGTCAATCCTATAGCCAACAATCCGTGTGATATCGCTACACCGTAAAAAATTTTGAGTAAAATTTCACTCAAAATCAACACAAATAGTTGTTAAAAAGAGTCCACATCCAGTTGTGTTAAAATAATAACACAATTCGTTGAGTAATGTTTACTCAGTTATATATTAGCTAAATAAATCTTATACGAGTAACACTTTACTAAACTATGTGTTACAAACACAAAACTGAGTTATATTATCCATATGTTATCCAATGTTTCTTCACAAACACATCTCTTTGACCAAATGTTATGTTAGTAAACACATTTCTCTGTAAAAATGTTTGATTACTCAAAAACCAACACCAAAATAATTTCACTCATAAATGAGTTTGACGTTACTTTTTACGGAATAATAATTTTTATCAGTGTAGTATATGTTTTCTTTAAAAACATACTCATAAGTATCCTGCTCATAAATAATAAGTAAAAATTATGTTGATGTGTTTTTGCTATTTTTTTTAATGTTGGTTCAACAAACATGCGACCCATTTTGGTGAGAAAGATGTGGCTACTTAACATTATCTGTGTACTAGCATAGCGGCTCGTAGCAGTAGATCTGCACTCGTACGCTGGTAAGCTCATCTCGTATCGATTTATAAAAATAGCAAATGTTTAATATGAACAGATAAACACATTCGATGCAAGATATTACAGGAGCGAGGCGAATCTTACGCTGGGTCTTCTCTCCACAGCCGATTAAAACCAAATCCGAATTTATTACATTAATGAGCTGTTAACGTTTCTTAACGTAAATCCGTGAAAAAATGGGAAACCTAAGTGTATTTTATGTTCCCTTGCTCTTGTCAAAATATTTACTGAATAAACATATAAACCGGCCGATTGTTTATTTCAGCCAAACCGTATATAATCCCGGGTATATTGAAAATAATTCATGCAACTAAACAATCAAACAGGAGCGCGATTTTAATTAACAAATAATTCATCGGCATAAATCCATCGGTTTGTTTTGGCGAGGATGCCTCGATCGTTTTCACACGTTCTTTAAGATAATCCAAGTTAAATAAATTCGCGGCCTCGTGTAAACTGGCAAAAGAAGAGCCGTCATAACTTTCATAGAGAAATATCTGTTTGTTATTCCTCTCATCTTGGTCGCCGGACGCGTCGGTTTTTCGTACACTCTCGGCTATTCTAAATGACCACTATGTATACGATATAACGTCGTATGGAAGTTTTAGGTTGGAATTGTAAAATATATTTAATTTTATTGAGTAGTCGCAATTTTTTTGTTTTATATACAGGGAATTTGAGTACCGTAATGCTAAAGACTTATTTATCTGACCAAAAGTAACAAACTGTAACGTTTGACAACGTTGCAATGTGTCAGACTGCTGCTGATAACCTAAAAGTATTATTATAATCATAGTATTGTAGTGCGGTTAATTGTTCTCTAGTTTTTCTTTGATACTTGTGAGTGTACATAAACAAAATTTGAACCATTTATAGTAATCACGACCAGCTTGCATGACACAAGCAAAACTCGCTACAAGACGTTTGTACGGACAAACAAGCAACAGAAGTCATTTTCAATACTTTTAACTATTACTCTGTGTTGTGAAAATAGCTCTAAGGAAACTATACACAGTAACTTATGTTTAGGTCTATTATCAATATTATCATGTACAAATACCTAACAATCCTAACATGGTATGGGCGCAATGTCAAATATTCAACACCTGTTTGCTGTCATAATTCTGTTAGCGTTGGTCAGAGAAAAAAAAATGGTTAAGTCAAATATGTTTTATTTGGTACAATTTATCATAGAGCAAAATAAAGGCAGTCATATTCTGGACACCCTATATGCCTACACTCAAAAATATGCATAGAGAAGACTTTTTCAAGAACTAACATTATTTCAGATATATGGCTGAACATCGATGTGTAAAAAATATAAATAATGCACGAGTTAAAAAAATAGGTAGGTATACTAGGTATATAGGGATCATTAATGAGTTCAAATGTTTTATTTTGTTTAACCTAAATTGTGTAACAGAAGCCAATTTAAAACTGTATTAATATTATTTTTGTAACCATACAGAGAGTGTGGCAACAGATGAAGTTGAAAATAGGGAAAAATTGTTGCTTTGAATATAATGAAAACATTTGATCGGTTTAGAATTTCTGATTGTTGAAATATACAAGAATATAGTATTAAGTGAGTCTACATAATATGTAGGACGTTTTTTATTAACAAATTATTAGAAATACACTAGATTTTATTACTAGACTTCAATCAAATAATATACCTACGAGTTAAGATAGACATAAACAGCTACATTTCTATATCTAAATAGTTAAGAAGGAATTGTAAGGAGCAGAAATAACATTTGTGGAGGAAGATTTTTTAGTAGAATTTATCCATCCATGATCTAAATGTGTATTTTTCATCCCTTCCGTAAAAGTTTATTGTTCATCCATCATCTAAAAATGTATTCTAATATATATCACTCGCATTAAAAAATGTGTTGAAATGTTTTCGCTGAAAGTAACATTTTATTCCTTGGTTTTTGCAAATATTTGAATATATAAATGAGTAAATATGAATATTTGTACAGTAAATTTACAATTTACGTAACTAGGTGCAACTAATGTTAATATTTGTTGTTAACTATTACTATTTTTACTGTCACAATGATAAATATGTTGTTTGAAATGAATGTTGTATGGTTTAGAAACTATAGACAGGTAAAGGCGCATTTTGGATGCAAGCATCTAAACTTAGGTAAAAAAAACACATGAAAAATTCTGTAAAATTTCAATACAAATTGTGTAAAACTAAATAGTTCGAAAGTAGTACATTGTATTACTACATTATTCCTGAAATCTGCTAATTTTATTACGTAAAAGCACACTTGATTTTTCCTTAATATATAATGTAAATTAAAGTAATATTATGTAAAAAGATAATAAAACATACAAATGTCAACCTACTTTTATGAGTGTAGAACGCTATGTTCCAAATATTAAATAAATTTGTAGGTATATGTTTCCTTTGCAAAACCTTCAACGTAGAAATTTATTTTCCCATCATAAATTAATCTATAAAAACAATTTATTATCATGTTTTTATAAAATGTCAAAACTGTTGTATTGTATCTACATAATTTGAAATAGGAATATTTGTCAACACTGGTTTGCTGGTTTGGATCATATTAATTTCTCAAAATTGCTGCGGCAATTAAAGTGTAAAATGATTAATATGATGTAGGTGGTTCTGCTACTTAAAAGATATAACTACTTTAGCTCGAGAGTTTAATAACAAAAAATAAGATTATGGAAAATGTTACTCCCATGTGGTATATTTTGTTTACAAAATGAACAATTAATAAAGCCTAAACATTTACAAGAAAAAATACTCAAGAGTGGTAAATATAAAAAATGTGTCACTCTTCACAGGAATTTGTAGATAACAGAGTTTAGTTTTACTTCAAGACATTTTTTTTCCTGAAGACTACTTCTTGATCCAAACACTATAAGTAGGAAAACTGAACGGCAAATTTTTGGAAATTTAAAAAACTCCTCCTTACCTCTGGTGTCAGGATGCAAGTATACTTAATATTATTTCTTTTACATGTTACCAACATCCTGTTTATCTAAAAAAATATAATCAAAAGAATCGATTAATATCTATATAAACGGCATTCCAATACATATTTCATATATTTATTTAAAAACCTTCTGATCTAAAGACAGAAATATAAATCCGATTTATAATATTTAAATATTTATCCTCGTGTAAACAGTGAAGAATTGCCAGCAAGAAAGAATATGGATGTGCTGGTATGCAAAAGCCACACTGCACTGACGAATGTTATAGTTTTATTGGCATTGAATAGCATTCTTCCTATAGAAGTGATGCATACCACGTGTCTTAAATTTATTTACAATTTGCTACTAATTCACGCAAATAATATCTCACGCATTTAAAGCGTATTATTACACAGTGAAACAATAACATTTGGTAAATTTAACCCCATTTACGAGTGAAATTATTTACTTGTTAAATTTAACAAAGACATAATTCGACATAATTTTTAGTGACTGTTGGTTTGTAAAAAAAGCAACGAAATATATTTTATATATTTTTAATTCACGTTTAATAAATAACATTTGTGAAAGTGTTAGAAAATTTCACGAGTGGTCTCTATACCTAAAAAAATGATGCAAGTAGATGTAATGATTTGCCATCAATAAGTATCCTTCCAGTGTTGTCAAAGACCTTATGTATTCATTATTATGTTCGTATCTAAAAATACAACATATTATTTTTTGGATTTCAATGCAATACAATACAATTATTAACCAGTTATTTAAACTTTAGTTCTCCATTTTTAGAAACATCAAATGGTAAGTTTGATACAGTATTTATAATCTTGGGGGTGCCCCAGGGTTCCATATCGAACCCATTGCTCTTCAGCATATATAGCTGTCACATTGTATTGATACAAAACACTTTAATCATGTCCCAAATAGGTTATATAAATTTAAAAATGTTATATCGTCATCGCCATTGCCTGTCTATTTCTTTAAAATTCATTCGATAGTGTTAAGTTATTTGAATTACAGTAATGCATTAAAAATGTATGGTTAGGTAATATGGACAATAATCGCATTGAAAAGTTCAGAAATCAAGTTTAATGCTTTGTTATGGTATTCGGAAGTATTTGACACAAGTTAAAGAAGCAGGCTGGTTAAATATGGAAACAAGACGTAAAGTTTACGCGTTAGTACTTTTTAACAGAGCTATGTTATAACTAAATGTCCTCCATATCTTTATATTAAAATAAAATATCAATGTTCACACCTTAAACTTTAGAAACAAATTTATTGTTAAAGTGAAAGAAATTCTTTTCAAAGTTACTACAATTAGACAGAATTTCATATTTTTTTATTTCTTTATTTTACCCTCTCGTATTTCCTACTCGTTGTTTTTTCTTATTTCTGTTCTGTTTTCTCTATAGAATACAGTTATTAATGACGTGTAAGGCTGAAACTTGTTCAGCAGGTATTTGTTGCATTCTGCCCTTTTGCAAGCTGTAAGATAAGTAATTAGTTTCTTTATGACTACTCTTAATTGCAAATAAATCATTATTATTATATTCATAATATAATGCAATGGTGTGTTAGTTAGTTGAGAAATCTGACTGGCGTCTTGAAAAATGGAGTCGATAGTAAAAAAGCCTATAATATATTTTTTTATAAGATCCTTAGTTTTCGAGTAAAACATTATTGTAGTAGTATTTTCAACCTTTACATCTGTCGTCTCTAGATAAGCGATTCCGAGTATTGAAATCCGATTACTTTTTGTAGGCACTAAAGTTTTTGTGACGCCAGTCTTTACATTAGTTTTCAAGTGTCAAAAATGGCTTACGTGTATAGTAGCAACTCGGAGTTAATGGATATCGTTTTAATTCATTACGCTGTAAAAATGCTTTAACAGAACGATTTCCCGGTAAACATGTGCCAAATGCAACTCCTTTTATCGTGGTGTGTTTCCTAAATATTTTCATGAAAATATAATGAATTATTCATTTGTTCGTATGACGTAAGGCGTCTGAATTCTTGTCGCGAGTATAGTAAGGTGCAAGTGTAGTGCAACGCGAGGGAAATTTGAAACTGAATCGTGGAAGATTTCCGTCCAGGACTTTCACGGTCCATTGCAGCAGTGTAACGTATAATATACGAGGCTCAATTATATTCGTACGATGTAGGTACAGCATGTCCAAGCATTAACACCAAATAATTGAACGGGGGGAACAGGTACCATGGCCACCACGATTGACTTTTTTCAAATCATTTGAACCCTTTTTGTGGGAATATTTAACAATGAAGTGTCAAAAGGGACAACAAGCAGAAACATTTGTGTTAGTTTGTAGAAACTGGGAAGACGGACCCAAAATGTTGTTGTAACATCAGGGATGTCAAACTGTTTTAATAATTAAAACCACAAATTAAATTTATTAATAATTAATAACAATAGCGACAAAAGCAGTAAAATTTGCTGTATAAAATCGGCGTTATAAAATGCTAATTATTTCTTTATTTGAGCATTTCTTTTCATTTTTGTCTGATCACAGATTGCATTTTCGAACTGGCTTTTGATTTTTCTTTACAAAATTGTATTTGTAAGAGTAGTCAGATTTTTTTAAGATAAGTTCTGAAACACCCTGTATAGATATTTAATGTTAATAGGACGACAGTGAACATTATTCAACAAATTGTGTAATTTGTTGATTAAGATTGAAAATTTACCTAACATTTTTTACGGTTAGTTGCCAAATAACACATTTTCAAAGGTTATAAAGTCACTTGGTCATGGTAGGCATTCTTACTTACCCTAGAAATATAAATACCTGCATATTTGAAGAAAATTGGTGTACATAAAGGGATATCATATTCAAAAAAGGTTTTCTTGATCACACCACGACAATAGTTATAGTGTCACTTTTGAATACATGATATGTTTAAAGAATGAATATAAATCATAAATTTCTGCCTATTACCTTTCAGAAGATATGTTTCTTCTGTGAAATCAAACATGATATATCACGCATGGGAAGATTCTCGTATATAAATATTCCTGAGTACGTATTATTGACAAATTTTTTCCCGGCATCAACAACCAGCAATAAAAGCCTGCCGTATTGCACAATTTACTTAATGTACTTTCAAATTACCCAATAATCCCGCCCGTTAATGTATTATTTGTACATACAATACAATATTTACTACTCGAGCATGCGATTTTGACATTAGTCCGACCTATCAGGAAACCAATTTAAGTATTGGGTGTCGATGGAGGGTCATCATGTCAATTTCGTGAGTCATTTTTTCTGTTTTCCTATTAATAAACATCGAATTAATGTTTTTTTATGGCTTTCGTTAACTATTATGCTTTACACGACCCAAATGTGGCTCTTAAAAGCTTTTGTTTCTCTCACCATAATCGTGGCGAGTTTTGTTTGCTACACAGAACGGCAATTAATTTTTTATGCGGTCTGCCGCGTTATCGTGGGTTTGTTCATAATGCGTGACACTTTTCGCGTTTTCGCGCAAGTGGAAATATTTACCATGTCGTCGTTTTTTATCTCCACTTTTCAAGAACAACATTTCCACATGTAGGTGCCGTCTGATAACTTTATTGTGCTAAATATTGCAACCCTGATTTCAACACTGAGAAAAAAATTCATAGAAGTAGGTAAACACAAAACTTATATAAAATAGAAGACACACAAACAAATCGAGTTCTAAAAATCTGATGCATTAAGGATAAGTAAACTGTAAATTAAAGGTTAGTTGACTGTAATGTAAATTTTGCACTTACCTTTAAGTGAGTATTCATTTAATATAAATAAAACCGATAATTAGGCCACAGTTATAAAAAGCACGAATAATATACCAAGATGAAGACTTTTTATTAGTTATATTCACTTTGAAAACTGGACGAACATGCATTATTTTTTGACAACATGAAACTAGGACATTATAGTTCAGAATCCAGAAATAAAAATTTGTTTTATAATCACAACACAACTCGTTATAATTAAATTATTTAGCGAATGTTTTGAGTCATTTGACAGACATTACGTAACGATATTTTCAATTTTTACCGTGTTGTGAAACAAACCCATTTATCTATTTATTTATTTTACAGTACAAGGCGACCCAACACAATGAGCTAACATTGCAATTTACAGGTTTGCGTGGAAGATACAATAAATAATTTAAGCGTACAAAATACTTACACTAAACTAGACCTAACTTAAGTGAGCTACAGGGAATAAAAAAAGAAAAAATAAGAACAATAGTCTAACAAAAATAAAAATACAAAGTACAAAATACAAACGGTTAATAATTATTCTAATTAAAAGTGTCAATAGCTAAACGTCTAGATGATGACAGTCAGAGAGAAAATATATCAATATGCAAGTTGCAATTGGCGAACACGTGAATTACTAGCAGAATTCGCGTGAAACGTTGTATAATAAAAAAAGTGTCATGATCTGTTTGGATAATGTGCAATATTAATCATTAGCTTTTGAAGGATATAACTACAGTCGATGACGCTATTAAACAATTTTATGAGTAAACATTAAATATGTAACACATTTTCTTTCACTTAATTTAAGCACATAATCGGTAATACTTAAGATTATTATCATAAGTTTCGAAAAGCATTGAATCTAAGATTTAGGTGGTAATTGAACTAACATTTATGTACTTTTGATATTGAGGGTTCCAGACGATGGAAACAAATTCAAGGGTACTAGGAAAAAACTATGACCATTTATGGCTAATCACTAGAATAAATGTTATGCCGTCAAATTACAGAAATTATAAAATATGTAGAATGACAGAAGCCTTTACATTAGGCAGTCAAAAATAGTCAGACTATGGAGAAGCTTATAAAGCAACCATCTAGGGAAAAGTCATTGTAAGCTGTTGGTTATACTGCTTTTTAATCCCAGCATACAATTGAAACTAAAACGGAATGTTTGTAATTAGCCCATAGAAATCATGTTTGTACGAATTGGACGTAAAATTTTCATATTTTAAAATTCCCGCCCATTAGTGTGAAGGTACCCCGTTAGTGCAACCAACTCATAAAAGCTAAGTTACTGCAATATTACCAGACTCGTGTTTTCGGTACCTCTTTTGGCGTTCTATATATTTTATGATTTTTATGCGTCAAATACATTTTTATTATTAGAGACAAAGTCTATTTCGCCAATAAATAGGTAAATACAACAATAAATTGTTAATATAAAAACAAAACAAGCAAATAAAATCATACAAAAATTATACCTATACCTAAATACTTGTATAAACAGACCATCCATAAATAATTAAAAATCGCGGCAAAATGGGTAAAAATACACTGGAAAGTTAAATAATAAAAAGAAATCGGAACAGGCCTATACCCGCACACGGAATAAGAAACAAATTCCCGCACTCATACTAGCACGGTGACGATCATAACCATTCTTGAATTAATTGATGGTTATACCTCTATATTATGAGCCCTTAGAGTTGAATCCCACTGACGCAATAATAATGTCTGGTAGGTATTCTATTCAGAAATATGATCGGAGAGTTTTTTCTCAGTATAGTATACATGAATTGTATTTAGCTTTTAGAGGTATAAACAATGTGTAACCTATATAAGAATAGGGAGTAGTTGTATAGTTTGTTTCATTACGTTGTTGTACATGTATGTAACCATCTTACTTCTTTGTATTTTTTTGTACATCTGTTATATTCTTGTTTCGTTCTACAATTTTATATTCTGTCCAGTGTTAGTGAATATGCTTGTGGTAAGTTGCACTTATCTAGTGGTTGTTTTGTTGTAGATGCTCTCTGAAACAAATAGAAGTATTCGACTAATAACTAAGGTTAATAATGGTGCAATCAGTTTCCTGAAGCACCACATACCTTTATAGAGTTTATTTTGAAACGTCCAGACAACAGGCTGTTGCTGAGCGGCTCAGTTCTACTCTGTAGCGCAGATTAATTATTGTATATACCTGCTAAAACCTTACGAAGGTTACTTGGGGTAACCTTGGACAGTAAGTTGTCTTGGGGGCCACAGATTGAACGGGTTACCCGGAAATCGATGGCAACCTTTGGCAATTAAGGAAAGTAGTAGGCAAGAACTGGGGACTTAACCCAAGGGTGCTTCACTGGGTGTACACGGCGGTGATCAGGCCGAGGCTACAATATGGGGCCTTGGTCTGGTGGCCGAGTGTGGGCCGGGTGACTGTAGCCAGGGTGTTGTCGAGGATCCAAAGACTGGCTTGCTTAAGTATTACAGGAGCAATGAGGACAACCCCAACTGCCGCCCTGGAAGTTTTGCTGGGGTTGCCACCCCTCCCAACATGGATTGTAAAGGAGGCGATGGCGACCTATCTGAGAACAAGGGATGCAGGCTGCTGGAAGGCAGAGGGTCGTGTGGAGGTCACGCTTCTATAGCCTTGAGGGCGGAGAATGAAATTCCAGTATCCGCTCTGAGGGTTATTGAAGCAAAGGATAAACTAAGGCTGGGTAGGAGATATACCACTGTTTTCCCTTCGAGAGAGCAGTGGGAGAGGGCAGAAAACATGTTTCCCCCGGGATCTCTGATATGCTATACAGATGGATCCCGGGTAGGGGATGAGTTTTCTGGAGCAGGAATTTATCTGGAAAACCTGGACATCCGGCAGAGCTTTTCGCTGGGTACACACTCCACGGTTTTCCAGGCGGAGGTTTTACTATTTTGATGGTAGCAAGCAAGGAAGAAGTAAGGAATTGTGTGGAGGAGAAAATCTTCATCTGCTCGGACAGCCAGGCTGCACTCAGGGCTCTTAGCTCTCCGGTGACTAGATCTAGTCTGGTCCAGGAGTGTGGAGACGCCCTTGAGTCCCTGGCCAGACAAAGAGAAGTGGAGTTGGTCTGGGTTCCTGGCCATAAGGGGATCCCCGGTAATGAGACGGCTGACTTGCTGGCTCGTCTTGGATCTGGGGCACCGTGCCAGGGACCCGAACCCTTTTTGGGAATTACGCGAGGTAGTGTGAATAGTGCCCTTAATAAATGGGCCTATCAAACACTAGGAGGGAATTGGAGAAGGAACGGGGATGTAGACAGGCCCATGACTTCTTCAATGAACCTAATAAATCTAGGACAAAGTGGCTGCTGAGCCTTAGTCGAAGGTCCCTGAACCAAATGGTGGGGTCCTGACAGGCCACTGCAGACTCAGGAGGCATTTGAATTTGATAGGCATAGAGGATAGTCCCTTATGTCCGGAATGCGGAGAGGGGAAGAGACCCTATCCATTTTCTAGGACACTG
The DNA here is from genome assembly GCA_025584915.1 of Monochamus saltuarius. Lineage (NCBI taxonomy): Eukaryota > Metazoa > Arthropoda > Insecta > Coleoptera > Cerambycidae > Monochamus > Monochamus saltuarius. Next base: position 19,196,298 of record CM046723.1, on the reverse strand, counting down.
TGCGGCTCTTGGAAGACTAAGATATAGAATCTTTGGCACCGAGGAGCTGCAAAGGGAAGAGATGAGGGGCCTACCATGGACCAGGATCCTGGCGTTCATTAGGACGTCGGGTAGGTTCGAGGAAGGCCGAGGGCGAATAGTGGAGGGGTGATGGGATGCCAGGGTAGGCAAAAAGGGCCCACTTGTGGCCTACTTGCCAGGCTAAGGCCGCCCGTACTTACTACTACCTGCTAAAACCTATGCGCTTATAGGAAACAATGCCTCAGGTACATTAAGTGAGATAATTAAAGCGATTTCCCTGTTTACTTTCATCTAACTGGCCGTTAAACATGAACGTGTGAATTTCTTAGCTTGGTTATTAAGAGCTAATACGTATAATCTGATGTAGATATCGATGGGAATTTTTGCCAATGTCTAATTATTCGTTTATCGCTATATAGTTAATTGCAGTAATTCCCGATCTAAGCTATGGTTTTAATGGGATTGTATTATGGGGATCACTTAATGGAATTGGGTGCGGTTTGCAGCATTATTTAGAAGTTTGATTGGAATAATAATAAATAAATGTCAACATAAGCCTTTACATCTTTGTACATTGTACACTGAGAAACCAACTCTCCAAGTTAGCATGTTGCTAAAAGAATAATAATTACCTACCTTTTATATTTTCTTATCTGGGTATAGGCGTCTTAGACCCGTTACAGACTATGCTGCTTGGTTTATAAGGAATTGGTGCATCGTGAGTAAGGTGTTTGTGAACACGTATAAATAAGTCGGTTGGTCAATTCTTACATACAGGTCCAAGAGAGACAGATGAAGTAAACCAATTGTGTGAGAAAAAGATTCTCGGAGACACACCTCCACAAAAATGTGACAGTCTAATAAAATTTATCAAATTGTACGGTCTCTTCGTGGTTTCTCATTCGGTTTCAATATTTTTAAACTTTCCTAAAAGAAAATAAAAAAATTATTTCGGAATAGCTTGAAAATTTATTTTGGAATAACTCTTTCTTCCGGAAAATCGGCGCCTATGACCGCGAAAACTTAAATACGTCAACTATACTATGCGGTTGTTTATTTACAGCGTTGTCAAATGTAGAAATGACAAAAATAAACATTTTTGTTAATAAAAATACCTAATAGATAACAGTTAATCCGATTAGCTGCAGTATTTTGCATTCGTTCTTCATTATTTTGTCGCACAATACTACATTTTTACTCGTTGCAGGTCCCTCAGAATTATAAACTAAAGAATAAGCAGTCCGTGTTAAATAAAATAGTCATTTATTCTAAGAGAAATTAAATTTAATGCAAAGAATACCTACGATTAGAAAAATGGGAATGCATCCGCGACAGTCTTTAATTATAAAATCTTGTACGATTGCCGTAGCACCGTCGGGCCATCGACCCTAGAAAACAAACAGCACATAGGGCAAACCATGTTACATGGACATATCTGCACCCAACATAAATTTCTTTACTTAATTACTATAAAACGTGTAAAACAAAATTAGTCACTAAAACTGAACAACAACCTAGAATTTTCCAGTTCTAGTTGCATATCATCCAAACCTCAAGGAGGAGTGGTCAAATATTATAATTTAAGGGTAAAAAAAGGATTTTTACAGAACACTGTGACCATTATAGTTTAAAATAGTACTAATTATTCTATGCAAACATCGTCGATTATTGTTAATTTTATAAGGTGCTGATTTGTGGGAAGTGTGACAAGTGCATATTATCGCGTGGCAGCGTAATACCAAAAACGTTTTCCGAATAAACAAAATATTATGCCGAATCCTCTTTGAACCACATTGAACACCTGCTGTAATCCCTTGACGGTAAACGTGTGGCAGTGTTTTATGTATTTGTGTATATTTGCGTGTATTTTTTTGTTATCCATTGCGTTTTTCTCGACGGATGGAATCCACCTGGTCGTGGTCGTTGGGCCAAGTACCTCGTTTCAAACAAAAAGAACGTACGTTTGAGGGAAGGAGAAGTCCCCAGCAAGCACTCAGTGAGTACAAGAATCTTTGCAGGGGCAAGTTTTAATGTAAACAAGTTAGAATACAGAAAATTATTGAACATTTTTGAAATCTCTCCGAATATCAATCCTGGAAATAAATATCAGTAAGGTAGGTGCTACCTTCCTGTGCTGCTATATCATGTACCAGAAGGCGAGAGTAGGTGTTAAATAGAGGTTTAGTATAGTTTAAAAAAAAATAAAATAAAATTCACTTATTCATAAGTTTGGAAATTATTTGATGGACGATTCCGTTCATCCTTATTTTTCTCTATTTTCTCTTAAAATGTTTGCACTTCATAGTTAACCTTGTAGAAGTAGATACACTTGAACGAATCAACAATTGTTAATGTAAGTATTTGTGGAAACTGCAGTAAACCTTTCTTCATGTATAATAATTCTTTTAAACCCATGGTCGGCATTGTTGAACAGTACAAGGAATGTGTTTAAAGCGTAATGTTTTCCGTTGAGAGTCTAACGACGAAATTTGGGGTTCTGTCGCGTAATTGGTGGTTTTTGTAAGCGGCGCGCATTAGCCGGCTGTAATTTAGGGGATCATTACATGCATGATCCTCTTATGTGCGCCACTGATAACAATCTCATCGCCCTGGCTGGCCATTGTTGTCGTGGACATTAGGTCCTTTCGGCTTCCGCCAGCTTATTACACGAATTCGGCAGTCGCGGCTCGACGAGCGCAAGTACAAATTACCTACATGCAGTATTGCCACAAATATTCGATGTACCTAATGCTTTAGCTACAAACAGAAATAGTTATCAAGCTGTTGCAGTTATAAGTATGAAAACTGCACTAAACAACGTCTAAACGTCGGATGCATTTGGGTAAGCTATATTTTAGATGCAACGTGCATCTATAAATATCTCCGAGATTAATGGCATTGAAAGATGCACAAGTAATTACAAACTATCTATTTTTGGGATCAGGAGTATTGGTATATTTATAATTTGGGTTTGCCCGGAAATATCGTAAAGGTCACAAAATCTGGAGAATTTTAGGATTTAAAATTATGCGTTCTTACCCAAAACATGATATGATGAAATTGCGATCTGTAAATACAAACAATTATAGATGGACGTGTTTCTGCAAAATTATGTTTGTCTGTCTGCATTTTTTCTTATATGAATATACAGGGTTAACTATGATCGATATTATATTAACCCCTTCTTTAATGCAGACTATGCGACACGTCCGCCGCACGTTTGACGTTTACAGAGTCAGAGTAGACAACCAGCAACACAACGGTAAAATTCGCTGTCATGTCATAATTTAATTCCTGTGTTTACGTTGTAGTTTTGTGTTCTTCAGTTTTTAGTGCCTTTTTTAAGTTTAAACGTTTTATAGTTATTAAATAAAGGGTATAGATATTTTCCTACAATATAGTTCGTCGGTTTGTTTGTATAGATTATGGGACACGACTGCCGCGGGTGCTTTAAAACTTTTCTATTATTTATTAGTACCCAGCTATCCCTTTCGTTCGATTTTATTATAATAAATAGGCATTTTATCTAACTGTGCCTACGGGAAGTGTATTTTATCGGTAGTGAGTGGTTGTAATGAGTGAAAATGTAGTTTTGTAACTAAATAATTCAAAACGAATGCAAAATGCTGCAGCTAACTGGATTAACTGTTACCTATATATCAGGTATTATTACTAATAAGAATGTTATTTTTTGTCGTTTCTGCATTTAGAAACGCTACAAAAAAACGACAGCATGGTAGTTGACATTGTTGACAGATGTAAGATTTTTCTACGGATCTAAGCCATCTCAGTAGATGCTTATCATAGGCGCCTATTTTCCGCAGGAAAGGAGGGTTTTGTCCCATTTTTTAAATATCGATTTAAAGTTCTGGAATAATTTTTTTATTGTCTTTTAGGCGTCTTTGAGCACGTGGTTAAAATGTTTGTACTTAGTCATATTTAGTTAACCCTAGGTTCGATTTGTTTTTATTTAGAAGTTACAAGCATTTTAAAAAATATATGCTCATTTAAATCAAAGTAGCCTGATAAATAAAAATGATGGTTGCTGTAACGAAAACCATTATTTGTGTTTTATATCACCCAGATGTGTTCATTCTGATTATTATTTTTGCCATCCAGAGCAAAACATTCATCAGTCCATATAACAAGCAAAATGAATCATTTTGTACATGTTGTAACTAGCGAAAAACTTCTAATCGCTGAGGAGCATCTCCAGTATGGGTGTAACAATTCTCTGTCACAGAAAGATTACTTGCTATACGCCGAACACTAATTGAAGAGTTGTCAATGATGCTGCATTGACAACTCTTCTTCATTTTCTACATTGACTTCAGTAGGGCAAATGGCCTTTTTTGGAGCGATGTTACCTTCTTATCGAAGTCTATAAAATGATGCACCAGACAGAGCAGGTTGATGTCTATTTGGGTATCCTCGTCGGTACTCTTGAGCAGCTTCTTTGGGGTTCCCATTAGAATACCCATATAAAAAGACAATATCTTACTCTTTAGATATAAATACATCCATTTTTTATTTATCGAGCTACTTTGATTGAAATATAAAATTATATTTTTTAAAATGCTTGTAACATCTAAACAAAAACGAATCAGACCTGTGTCCATTATACTATTTAATTATTTTGTAACTCTTTTTTTGTAATTTTGATACTCTGCTCCTGGATAGACTCATGCAATCAAACAACGACGCAAGCGCATGTATACTTTCAAATTGCGATTTACGTTGTTGCCAAATTTCATAATTTAAGAGAAATACAAAGTTACTGTTATACTGTCACACACAACCGGATCGTATCATCTCAAAACTTTGAAATAAATAACTTTATAAGACTGTTCACATACACTACACAATGCAATATCACTTTGCATAGTACTGCACTATACAAATTTTGTTTTAATTGCAGTAATAATACTTACGCAAAAACAGCAAAGTTATCTACCATATTACAAACAGTTTGTAAACCGAAGCACTGATAACTAGAATAAATGTGATAAAATGAAAGTGACATATTCGGCCACATTCGTTTTGCTGAATTAACGGTGACCGTTTGTTATTTGCCTGCCTACCACTCTATTGGCATATCAAGCCACTAGGTCATTGTTAACATATTACTGACACTGTTCACAAATCCATTGCAGTTACGCTTTCTACCACCCCGTAAGTTTCATATAATTGGCTTAGAAATGAAACAAAAGTAAAAATTTCCCTCTTTAAAGTTACACTCTATGCAATTGGTAGATAATATGGTAATTTTTGCAGTGACCTTTCATTGTCTTATTTCATCGTTCCTGAATAACTTTGAGTCTAGAGCAGAACATTTAATTTTAATTTTCTTCTTTCTCAATATTCTAAGTCAAAAAACCACTTAAGAGTGACGGTTTATTACATTCCAAGTAACTATTAGTATCCAAGTAACACCATATATGTTACCGTCTATTGTTGAACAACAGTTAAAATTCAAATGTGGTCCCTGTAAATCAAAACCATCGATAATAATTGACCGGACTGAAGACCACACCCGAGCTGTGCCGATATTGAGTAATCCTCTGCTTGACATGGTTTGTGCGAGACCGTACCCGAACATAATAAGATGGTGATCAGTCGGGGACCGGCATTTCACTTCGTGTTTGACATGACAAAAAATTGAGATATGTTTGTGGTGGGAACATTCCTACATGAGCTTAAGCTAACGGATTAAGTAGGTACTCACTCCTCACACTATTCAGTTCATTGGCTGATGTTTGCGCACTGAACAATTCATACAGCTTGAAATAGTATAGTAACTTTTTAGGAAACATGGAAGTATATCTATAGTGCAGTCCACTTTGACTAGTACCACTCTGGTATATTGTAACTAATGTACTTCAGAAGGCATGGATTGATTTTCAAAATAATAATAATAATTTGATTTATTTAAATCTTAAACTAACTAAAGGTTACAACAAATCTTCTTCACATACGTTACTGACTTCAACAGTATTACATTCAGAGAAATTCCTTAGTTGCTTCTTTTTAAACAATTGGAAAATTTGAAAACAGCACATTGCGCAAGTTTTATACCTACGTTCTAATTGTGGAAATTACTTATAAAGTGTAACAGTATAATTTGCATACTTGTTTTCACTAGTTTTGTCGTAACAATTTCTGATAATTTGTAAAGTTTTGTATACATACAATATAACATATTGCCACATTGAATACCTAGTTTTCTTTGATGTGGTATTTTACATAGACAATGTTACACCAAAATAATATCTAATTATTTATGTCTTACTGACTATAATCCCTGACTGATTTCTGTCAAGGACGGACACGAGCCACTGCATGTACGGCGTTGTATGCAGAGAGAAAATATTCTATTACCAGCATGCCAATATTAGGTTATTAGATTTTATAGAATCATATGTTGTACCCGGTAAAAGATGTAGCGAAATTTGTAAGAAATAAATTAAAAGAATGGAGTTTGCATCACTTTATTGAAAATTTTACCGTAAGTATTTCCCTATGTATGTAATAAATTGAAAATATTTTTGGAGACAAATTTAGCAACTGATAAGATACATGCAACATGATACATAATATAACACAACATGAGAGGAACTACTGCTTCTCTCTACGCTATACTCCCAAGTTGTTCATAAACAATTTATGTATAGTACAATTAAGTATGCCACATCAATTACCAATTGAATTGTAATTATGAGTCATAGAAGAAACAGGAGATTACAATTACACATTAGTGTTAGCAGCAGAAGTATAAAAAATGAGAGGAGTGTGACTTGCCGAATTATTAAAAAGTTCAGTTGGTTTAAGATATCGGAGCAGTCAACAATATTATGTGATATAGCTTGACAAAATTTGAAGCTATAGAAGTGCTTTCTAAACTATAATGAATCGAATTTAAAATTGTGTTAACAATATTTTATAATCACATCCGCATGCAGAAAATATACCATCCGAACGATATGCAAAAAATTTTAAAAATCTTTTTTTGTACTGAATCAAGTAAATTGACTTTGTTATTATAAATGGTAACCCAAACAGAGGAACAGTATTCTAGTTTGTATCGAACAAACACATAAAATAGTAAGAGCAAGGCAACATTCTCTCGAAATTCATGACCTTGTCTTATTACAAAATTCAGTGTTGTAAGACCTGAGGAGACCAAATATTGAATGAACTGAGAAACAAAAGTTACTATCAAGTAAACTCATAAACACAAAGAAACTATTTTATTTTACTGACTATGAAGGTGAACACAACCATCATCAGTTGATATGGAAGAAAAACAATTTAAATCATCAGCATAAACCAGTTTACGAGTATCAATATGATATCATTAATAACAACTGAAAAGAAAAATGGGCTCAGATTGGAACCCTGAGGTACTCCGGAAGTAATAGGATATTGAGTACATCTAAATGCGTTGTAAGTAACGTAATGGAAACTATTCGACAAATATGAGGTAAACAGTTTTAGAAGATTTCCACAAAGCCCGTATACCCCAAGTTTTGCAGAAGCATTTTCAAATAAATAATTATGATCAATAAATTATTTAATAATGTAACACTAATTGTAGAATCTATTTTTCGCGGATTTAGCATCTGATTCAACATAACATGTTATACAAAAAATATATATTTCTGTCCTATAATAACACAATTTTGTTCAGAAATCAATAATTTAGGTAATGTTTAAATTTGTCAGAAATAATTTCACAATATTAAGTTACAAAATACACAACAATACTGGTCCAAATAAGTGAACAAATTGTGCCTGCCACGATTTTAAGGCCAATGTTTTACACAGTTGCAGTAAAAATATTAGAAACATTTCTTTATATGTACATATTTAACATTTTTCTTTGCAACATATCGAGTCCATCCGGTATAGTGGTACGGCGCGTCACAAAATGAAGGCCCTACGACTTCCGTGACAAGAACCACTATTTTACGCGATATCAAACCTAAACGCGTATTAATTCTTCTGGCATATGCTGTCGAGAAAAACGTAAGCCGCTTCTTACTGAGCCAAAGCCAAAATTTACGAGCGCCAGGGCAATTTAACGTGAAAGGGTTACATTATAGAAAACTGCGCCACTTCCGACATTTATAGCGGCCTTTAATAATAATAATCGTTAAAAACGTTAATGCCTTTATTTAATAAAGGCATATGTTTACGTAATTTACAGACAGGCGACGTATTATCCGACGAACCGTCTTTATTAATGTAAAAATTAATTTCACTTCGAATTTAGTGGTGCCTAATAAACACGGAGAGCATTTAAGAACTCGACTGGTAAAAATTAATGGGCCCGGAATTGAAAAGAAGCTGAAAAAACAGTGAGGAACCTCGACGTGACAGATTTATAGCAGTCTTGTTTGAAATGCTTCGTAAAAATGGGAGCTTTGATAATAAATCAATGTTATCCACTGTATAACTGATTTCATATTGTTTATTTTCACAAACAGTTTCTTAATAAAAGGTAAATGACATATGTACTCGGTGTTTGGCGTTTTTAGAGACTATTTTTTTTCAGGGGCGATCCATCTTACACTCTCTTCGTCGACGTCAAAACGCTTTACAGTACTTGACGCGCGATTGGACTATCACGTCAGCATTACTACAAATAAAATCAATTCTTTATTATGACAATGTTGTTTAAAATGTGTTCGCTACTTAACTGAGGATATACAGGTTGTCTTATCGTGGCGGCCCATCATAGACTACTTTGATTTAAATTTTCAAAATTTATGCTTTGCTTCCTTTCAATAAAATAATGCCATTCTTATAGAACTTCCAGTTATACTGAAAGTCTAATTTCAGGGGGGGGGGGAGGGACTTTTAATGAACTTCTTTACATCTCTATCTCTAATGGTCTTCGAAATATTTGAATTCTACCAAAAAAAGTAGCTTTTTAATAGCTTAATTAAAAATTACCTAGTTTTTACACCGTGCAAGCGCAGTATTGATATATAAAAGAGAGATAAGGAGATGCCTATTTGTTAAACATATAACATAAAATTGTTAAATTTTACAAAGAGTGCTGAAAATTTATTGTTGAATTTGCTTAACTTCCAACCTCCTAAACTTGGTTTTATTAAATGAAACGCCCTGTCTAATTACCAAACTTTTTTAATTTTTCCGCTACTGACGGTTTTTGTGATAAGTAATTAATCCAATTTCTCCACTGAAATGTGTATATATTTTTCAGCAAAAATTCAATTCATTTAAACATAATTTATTCTCAGCAAACAATTCTGTTTTGGTGTAATGGTAATTTTTTTGTCAAATATAAATTGATTTATTATAGAGAATTTCAACTTTTTTACGAGAATTTGTTTCAGTAAACAGTTATTCTGTTTGAACGTCTTATGAAACCTTAATTTAAAAAAAACGATTTCCAGATAAATATTTTTTCCCCTAAACCATTTATTCAAATCTGTATAAAAATAACATCGTATCAAAAATTGCATTTATTTAATTCAAAAATGCATATTTTTAATTGAGGGGTGTGGAAAAGAAAAATATATAATTTTTTAATTCTTTTTGTAATATTTTTAAATGAAGTTTTATTAGGTTATATAAGTAATCTTTTGAAAAACCGTAAATTAAAAAAACTCAATTTCCTATTATAATCGTATTGTCAAAAAAAGTATTTGTTTGAAAGGAAAAATCCGAATTGTTTCCTATAAACAAATAATAATTGCCAAGACATGAACAGCCAGGTTTAGTCGTCAGTTAACTCACCACTCACCTGTAGCTGATGAGAGCTAATAAGCTCGAAACCGATATATGTTGATCATTTGCTTAAATTTTTCAGGTGCAATTCAATGCTGGTTGGGGTATTAGCCCTCAGTTGTTGCCTGAAATTCCTGAGTAATAAGTTGTTGACATAAATAAGTAATTGTTTAATTGTAAAATAATTCTTTGAAATATACAAATATTCTTTCATCGTAGAATATAATTAAATCAACATCAGAAGTGTATAATTGAAAAGGAAATAATATTTTTAATGGAAACCAATTTTTCTTTGCACAAAATAACTGTATCTTTGCTTTTTCAAAAAAATGATTTGATATCATGAAATAAATATTTGTTTGGTCCTATACAAACAAATAATTTATTTCCATTTTTCACAGGCCCCAAATTTTTTTTCGGTGTTGCGAGGATGGCTGAAGAATTGCTTAAAAATTTAAAACAAAACATCCAAGCAAACAATAACTTTGATATATTTATTTTCTTGTTTTTAAGTGCTAACAATTTCACAGCCATTGTCGTAAGAAAAGAAAATTCAATAACAGAAAAATTAAGAGATAGAGGGAACTGTAATATGGATAGACCCAGGGGAAAATTCTACAACAGTTTTTGATTAAATATACAGGGTAGTCCATTTAGAAAAACCAAGTTTTGACGGTTGGAAGTTAAATACATTTTCATCACCCTGTGTAAAGTTTAACAGTTTTTAAAATATCGTTAACAAATGATAGTTATCCCCCTGTCATTCATATAAATATCAATACTTGCTTGCAAGATGTAAAAATAGGCAATTTTGAATTAGGTTATCGAAAATCAACATTTTTACACTGCTGAATCGAAATATTTAGAAGACCATTAGAGATAATGTAACTAATAATTTTGATCATAAAATTTTTTATAATCGAAAACTCCGTTTCAGTCAGAACAGGTCTCAGTTTCAGCTTCAAATAGATGAACTGTTTTTTTCTGTACCATCTCTACCCTACCTTTTTAACAACCTTTATGTTTACTTAAAACATGTTTTATTAGCAAATACATATCTATATATTGAGTAACTCCAGTCCTTTTTCCAGAAAAGTTCGTCGAAACATCGGCGTCCTCTGTACCCTCCACACCTGAACCCGCTGGACTAGATTGTACTGTAGTGAGTGCAGACACTGAAAGCGGCCGTGATTCGCCTGTGGATGTGTCTTCGACCTCGGAAACAGGACTGCCCTCACAGTCTCATTCTAGCGGGAGGAGGTCACCTAATAGGAACCCTCTCCTGCAAGAGATCTGTACAAGCGAGGAGCTCAGGAACGTCACTTGTCACTTGGAGACAAAGGATCTATGGGATAAGTTTAACGAGCTAGGCACGGAGATGATCATCACCAAAACGGGACGGTAAGTGAAAAATTTTGTACAGAAATCGATACACTGTAAAAAAGGTAATTACCTACACATTTTAGCACAAACCAACAAAATGCTGTGTTAATAGAGGTCCACGGAGTTGTGTATATACGAGTATTTACATGTTTCTCTGTATGTAGCAGCGTATTAAAGATTTAATATTATCTACTATGTTAATATAACACATGTTAAGTGTAACTTTTACACAGTGGTATTTGTTTCATTAAAGGTGTAGACTTTACACATTAACATGTTAATTTTATTGTATATTGTATGGAAGCTTGTCTACATTACTTTTAGTTTGTTAATTATGTTCATATTTGCTTTCGAATTTTTAATAAATATAATTTTTACTTAGGTACTTTTATTTTGACGTTTTCTAGAAGTTTTCCCAATCGTCGTTAATGCATCGAATATGGCCTGGAATGTTCTAAAAACGTCAAAGCAAATGTATTATAAAGTTATACTTTCAAAAGCAAATACAAACATAACTAACAAACTAAACAAGTAGGTGAGTTTCCTTATCAATATATAGTACTTTCAGAATAAATAATAAAATAAAAGATCGTTTACTATTTATGATTTTATTAAAAATATATAATTCAGTTGACAATAAAATATTTAACAAAATTGGAGGTAGTAGTAGCAATAGTAGTAGTAGTACATATTCTGATAAGGGACCTACAAACCAATAATGTTCTAGTAAATCATAAACAACGCAACAAACATTAAACAAAGATGTATTTAGGCACTACATAATAGAAGTTTACGAAAATTAACTGGTAGTGATCTGAACACATATTTTCTTTCTCTAAAGAACGTCAGAGTGAAGTAATATTTTTAAGAGTTGTAGTTCTAATTAGTTTTAACTTTATCCCAATTATAAGCAATATTTGTTATAGTTAGGTTGTTATAGTTAAATGTTTTCTATTTGACCAGCAAACGAGAGGTAACTGAATACAACAACGCTACACGACCGACATGACGTAGTGAACAACTGATATACTGTAACTGCGCAGTTGTGCTCAACCAGACGGGAATAGGGATATAGAACACAAAGGTGTGTAAAGTTTACACAAATTTGTCACATGGAAAATATTGCACAAATTTAGTTTATAATACTAGTAATTTTAACACATTTGTGTAAAACGTATGAAAAAGCAGCTATAGTGTTTAAAACTACTAACACGGAAATTTTACAAATCCTAAATTACACACTGGAACATCTCACTTACACAGCAACATTTTTTACAGTGTAATTAAAATATAAAACATTCAGTTCTTTAACAAGAGCATGCACAGATCCATGAAACTGAAATAAATTAACAAAACATTGATAATATTACTGAATTTTTTGTATCACATTTTAAATTTGTCATATTTTTTAAATTAGGAACGTTCATTGATGAGATTTTAATTCGAATTTTAATGAAATAAAGGAAATTTACAGTTTTTCTATGCGAAGGAAACTTATATTGCATTCATTTAAAAAAAGAGAAGCAAAAAATGAAAATTATCTTAAAGATCAAACACGTAACTGTGTTGATTTTTGCGCTGTTCATCTATAGTTGTCCAGTCCTTGTATTATCTTATCTACTGCATCGACCACATGCTATACAAGTAGTTTGAATTATTTGAAAATACAAACATGTACTGGGTTGTCATTTCGTGACTTTAGAAATACCTTGAGCTTTTCTACGAACACGAATTGTTACTAGTCTTGTAGTTATGGAAAATGCTATCTATAATCATAACTCATTACTGGAGAGCTACAGGAATTTCTTTGTTTCTCGTGTTCTAATGAACGTTTGTCCCGCCAGAAGCAATAAATCAGTTATCCTAATGAAATAGTAAAACACTTATGAAAAGAAATACCTAATATTTTTATTTCTTATTTGCTACAATCTTTAAACTTTGTGCACAAGTACATAATTGTTGATGCTTTCTTCAGAAAATTAATTAGTACCTACTTAACTAAAAGTGTGTGTCATATTTTTTTAATTAAACTCCTTCACTATGGAAGAAATTAAAAGAATTAATTTTGTCGTACCACTTGCACCAATAAAATAACAATTTTTTATGTTACAAGGGGATAAAACCAATGCCTATAATAGTTTTGATCGGAACTTTGTTACGCGTCGACATTGCATTATTTAAAAATTTGATCTAAAAAGGATTCAGTCTTCAACTTTTTGTCTTTTCAGTTTCCTTTGAAAAAATGATAATTTGCTTTAAAAACATTATACTCACATTAGTTTTCAGTTATTTCGGTGAAAATATCAAGTAGACTGTTGTTAAAGTTATTATGACATTACTTTAGAGGGATGTAACTATAGCAATTTTTACTACTTTTATACAAATATAATATGTAAATATTAAAATTTAATAAACATTTTCTTGTGCAATTTGATTAAATAAAATATGAGTTTTTATGCAAAATTACAAAACATAACTGAATATGCCAGAAATTTTCTGAATTTGCCAGATATATACAAAAATATGCATAATTTGTATTGCTTTATAAATAAATTGTTATAAACAATTCTAGCGACAGCATGATGTTTTTAATTCAGTACAACTCAGTCTATATTTTAATATTTGTAAGTAAATATTTATAAATTGTTTATATGTCTATACATAAGGATCTTGAACATCAGTATTAAAATGAATCACATTACAGTACAAAAATACACAAATTTAACTGTTTGTAGATGTGTCTTCTACTTATCTTTGGGTTGACAGTAGTCGAGAGGTCAAGGTGGTGACAGTAGTCGCTGTCAGGTCAAGCACGAGCGGCCGGAAGTTGGTTCGAATCCAACACAGGGCAGGAATTTTGCTGTCCTACCCAAGGATGTTTGTGATTGTAAGGGAGGAGGGTAGTGTAAGTTAGTAGGTAAAAAGGGCCAAATATGGCCTAATTACCAGTAAGCTTATTTACCTTTACCTTTCTACTTATCTTTTATAATTTTTTTCTAATGATTCAAAGTACTTACTATTCTAATTTCTATTATATTTCATACTTGATTTAAAAAAATATATGGGCATGGTGCGAAGTGAAGTGAGGTGGAATATAGAATTGTGCAGAAATAGGATACAATGTATTAAGTATAATTAAAATGTTAAAAGTTAATAGCAAGAGACGTAACAAAAGTCAGTATGTTTTTTTACAAAGGCTACTAATTCGCCGAATATATTGGATCATCGGGTGTTCTTCAAGGATATATTTTGGGTCCTCTTTTATATAATACATATTCTTATCAATGACATAATAGACGATTTGGATGTTGATTGCTTGATATATGCCGATGATCTAAGAGTTTCTCTAGAGTATGTGTGTATTGAAGACTATTTATAGTTTGTAGTGTAATATGTTCTATATTTGCAATAGTTTTGCGCATGCTTGGGATTATTCATAATTATGTAGAAAAAAATTAATATCAGTCTCAATAAATATACCTATATAAAATATCACTAAAAGAAAGGTATACCTGTAGAAACTGTATTTGAATTATTTTTATTGAAAATCGTTTTTAAATAATCTGAATAAATATGCACAATGTTGCATCTTATTTATTAAACAGAAAATAAAGGAAAAGCGTACAATTTACGTACACATCCTGATAAATATTTTTTAAAATGTAATGCTTAAAACTAGTACATAATTTAAGACTTTTATGTACAAGAAATGGTGTATAGGCCTATAATATGCAGCAATTCGGCCAAGTTATTTCTCTCCCTCCTTTGAATATTACGACCTAACATCTGTTTACTTAAAAGTACTCTAATTTCATTACCGCATTTGTTGTAATTAAGCGTTATTTAAACCTAATCAATCAGTTCAATAATCAATCAAATCTTCGACAGCCACCTGTGGCCCGCGTTGGCGGGGATTCAGTATTTATGGGGGATGATAGTAACCTTAATAGCTTGTTTTTTGGTGTTCGGCTAATCGTTATTGCCCATCGAACGCTTTTAGAATCGATTAAGGCCTCTCTTACCTGCAGGGCCGGTCACCTTCTGTCTTACACTGCCCGAGACGACTTAATCTTAATTTAATTTGTTTTTGTTGTCTTTGGGCTCGACCTCACGCCTAATGATGCACCGGGTATCACAATAAAAACTAGTTCAAGCTAAACATATATTAATCTTGCTTAATGTTTGGAAGCGGGTGGGTCATACTTCAAGGATAGAGCTTTCCTGGATGAAAATGAACTGAACTAGAAGTAACTTTGGTACTCTTTGCTTTTAAAAAAATTGTTTTTATAATTTTAACCTTAAAATATTTTAAAACTGAATAAATACAGAACAGTAGTATACAGCAAAGTGTATCGAAATAATTCATCGTGTGAACAAAAATAATTTTCTGTAATAGACATTTTTGAAATCATAGATTTTTACTTTTAAATTTTCTGTCTCAGGTAACTTGTTATAGATAATAGAAAATGCTATATATATACAGGTCTGTGAAAGGTTGGGAAATCTTGGAGCTGGAGATACTTATGACCGAAATAAGTCGATTGAGCCAAATATGCCTTATCCGAATGCTGCGGTTTCAAAAATACAGGGCGTTCAATGCTAAAATTTTATTTTGAAATATCTCAATAACTTTGAAACCTGTCAGAGTATTACAAAAAACACAATTATTTTTTTGGCACGGCAAATAAGAATTTTTAACTAATTTTGGCGTTGCTTATACAGGGCGTCAGTTATGTCCTGTTCCTTTGATAAAAAGGGATTTTTTTTCGTATTTAGAAATACGGACATCATGTATTGAAAATAGGAAAAAACGTACTATGTTTCATAAAAAAAATATTCTTGTTCGATTTCGATATCTCGATTATCGAGATAGTTTCATATACAAATTTCAATGCATTTCGTTTTTTTAGCAACTTGTAATCCTTAAATTAAATTAATGCGTCTTGACGGCTAGTGTGAAGCAAATTATTTACAGTTTTTTAAATAGCAATTTAAAGGAAAAGTAAACAGTGATCGTATCATTTGAATACCTATTACCTATTTTTCATTTCCTGGCTATAGTGGAAACCCGTAAACTGTGTTTTAAAAATAATAACGGATTAATCAAGTGGTTTTGAAAAAGATCTTCAGATAGCGTTACTATGGTTTCCATTGTTATGATACAAGTGTCAAGTTGACAATTGTTGAGTACCTACTTAGTTATGGAGTATACATTACAGGGTTAACTTGACTATGTACAACTAGTCTAATAGAGAAAAATAAGAATTAACTGAGTCACACTCCAAAAAATTTCCTCATAATTTATTTACAAAACAAAATTTTTTTTTCGAAACTAAGTTAAACCCTCATTAACGCCGACTATGCGGCCCGTCCGCCTCACATTTGACGTTCAGAGAATAGCAGCAGCGCTAAATAGTAAAATTCGTTGTTATAATTGAAATCCTGTGTTTACGTCGTGATTTTGTGTTGTCCTTCAGTTTTTAGTATACATCTTTTTTCAATATTAAACGTTTTATAGTTGTTAAATAAAGGAATTTGTAGATATATTGTCCTAAAATATAGTTTCCCATTATTCCTTAGATTCAACTTTTTCTTTCAGAATAAATGGGCATTTTATTTAACTGTCTGCGAAGTGTGTTTGTTGGTAGTGGGTAGTCGTTGTAATGAGTGAAAATGTAGTTTTGACAGCTTGGAACAAAATAAATACTGTATCTAAGCGGTTTAACTGTTTCCTATTATTATTAATAAAATTGTTAATATTTGTCGTTTTTACACTTGAAAACGCTGTAAAAAATGACTGCTTTTCCGAAGAAAAAGAGGGTTTTTGTTCCATTTTTTAAATATCCAACTAGTTTCAAAATATTTTTTTTATTGTCTTTGAGGCCTCGTTGAGCACGTGGATAAAACTTTTGTTTTTAGTGCATTACCACAAAGAGTATAATAATCATGGTAAAAATTATTTTCTGTAAAATTCTGAAAGTTTCTCTACACATATAGATAATATAAAAAATCAAGTATACATAATCATGGCAAAGTAAGTTTGTAGAAATGTTTCTACAAGATTCCAATCGCAATGTTCATACAATTTTTTTTCTGACAGCTTGTTTCTAGAGTTTAAATATATCTACAGTAAAGCTAAATGAACCACCCAATAAAATCTTGTAAGATATCCTAGATATAAACTGTGAAAAATAATATTATTAAATGTCTTATTGGTTATTTCTTTAATGCATTGAGATCGATGATAATTTATTGCATAAATCTAAATATATGTAGAAATTGTAGAGATTTGTATATTTAACAAAAAGTAACTTTCATTAGTTTGTAGTAGGTACTATTTCTAAGTAAAACTCATAAATACAGGTTTTGGTATATTTAAAGTAGTTTTTATTACTATTAAGCCTTCAAAATTTTGTAGTAATAATTGGGCTGCAGTAGGACTGGTCCCATTTAAATATTCACAAGTATGGTGTAGGCTGCTATCATCGGCATATGTTACCAACGATTTATCAGCAGTTACATTAGGGAGATCAACAAACAAACAGTAGTAGTCCAAGAACTTACTTGTGGGACACAAAAAGTTATTTTTATTTTTTAGATTATATGCCATCAATATCTACAAATCGGTCTGTACTTGTAAGGAAGATATGTGCATATCAATTGTGTTTGTTACCTCTAAATCCGTAATTATATAACTTATTGTTGGATAGTTATTTAGTTAGGCAAACCGAAAAACTGAGAAAACGCAGCAGTTTTATAAAACATCATGTGAAACAGCAAATTTGCGATGCAATGGTACAACTAACTGTTTTTAAATGAATCATCATGGTTTTCTTCGAAAGCTAAAAAATGATTCAGTTTCAGCAAAACTTTATTTATTACAGTTTTACGCTAACAGGAATTCTGGCTGAATTTTCTTTTTTCTGGTAAATGCCACCCTTGAGGATAACAAGATTCAAATATACTATAATAAATAGGTATTTTTTCATTTAGGGTGTCCTTGAATTATGACTTTTTTCTTTACGAACACATTTTATTATAAGGCAATTAAAAACAGCATACTGTTATATTAAGATTAAAAGTTTTTCTTTAGTTTTGTTGGGTTTTTGCCACACTTCTGAAAAAATAATAAAGATTAAT
Source organism: Monochamus saltuarius (assembly GCA_025584915.1). Classification (NCBI taxonomy): domain Eukaryota; kingdom Metazoa; phylum Arthropoda; class Insecta; order Coleoptera; family Cerambycidae; genus Monochamus; species Monochamus saltuarius. Next base: position 19,177,998 of record CM046723.1, on the reverse strand, counting down.
TAAATAAGCCCTTGCCACAAATAAATAGCTTCAGACAATATCTTAAGATTAAAAGTGTCAGTTTTGTGGCGAGGTAATTGCGAAACAAAAAAGACACATTTAATCAAAATAAACCATGCTATGTCTCTCCAACATAAATCCCCTATTTAATTAATAATTTGTTCTTTGAAAATATTCAAACCAAATTTCGATAATAAAGCAAAGTAGCTAAGTAGGATATATCGATGTGGTAATGGAAACTTTGTCAAACATTAGTCGGCATATTGATAATTGAGTTCATTTGTGATTCTAATTGAATTTCTTGAAAAGTCTATAAAACGAAATGTAATGAAAATTTAGATGTACGTGAGGAGATCCGAAAGAATAATTTATGAATATGTCTACCAACGTTTTATGGATTGGTGCAAAGAAAAAAACATTAAGTTGTATTCAGAAGATGTATTGATGGAGTATTTCTCAAACTTAGCAAATAAAATGAAGCCGTCAACGCTTTGGTCACAATATTCAATGTTGTGGTCAACGTTGGATATAAAGAAAGGGATGGATAAAAGCAAATATTCAATGTTATATATATCAAGAGGAGCAGGTTCATTGCTTTGTGAATAATGCATCTCATAATTTATATTTGATGATGAAGGTAAACGCTTTCAATGTTGTCTTAACATTGGGGGTTGCAGGCGCATGCTGTTCTGATAAATTAGTCAATTTAACAATTGATAATGTTGAAGATGTAAAATCCGCCTTAATTGTAAAAATTCCCAATACCAAAACCAAGAAACCTTTCTTCCTTTCCTTCTTCTTTTCTTTTTTCTATCTTCTTTCTTTCCACCTTCTTTTACTGTGCTGGGAAACAATTATTTAAGTTTTTATCGATGTCCACCTGGATTGGTAGAACGTCCATTATTTCTCAGATATGAATGTGTCATCGAATGGTGGTCGATATTCATAAACTCAGTGCCATCTCGTAAGAAGTGGCAAAATTTTCGAAGCTGGACAACTGGAAATAATACAGTGGACACGCATTACAGCGAACGTCTGCTACTCTTTTAGTTGACGACGGTGGTAACCTCACTTTACTTAAAAGACATGGAGGATGGAGATTGAGCAATTGAGCATTGTGGTGGAAGGTTACATTGAAGACTCAGTTTTAAATAAAGAAAATATTGCAAAAAGAATACAGATAGTTGATAGTGGTAATGCTAAACCAATCATCGTTGTCATTTCTGATTTCACATTTCAACATTCTACAATAATTGAACAATTTATTCGATGTTGATCAAAAATTACATAAATACCAAATTTAAAATAAAGTCGAGTTTTTATAATGTTTCATTTATTCAGAGCTATTGTAGGAGATATCATTTTATCAATATATATGTTGCAGAAAATAAAACTCAAAGGTAAATAAATAAGAGTATGAAAATTTCATATATTTCCTCTCAATTAAATGTCGTGAGAATAGAATAAAATTGTTTAATCCACTTTGCTCTTCAAATTATCAAGAATAGATCCTCAACTACTTACTTCTTCACTTGAGTGAAGTTCGATACAAGTCTATTAAAACCAGTTTAAGTGCCTTAACCTTCGGTTAGCTACTTGGACCATAACATAAAATATAAAGACAGTTACGTGTTATTTTATGGTTAAAACCTCCCGGTAATTTTATCTTAAAGATACACAGCAACTTTATCGAAAGGTGAAAATATCGGCCCTTATTCTTAGTATTAAAAGTCATCATCATTAGCTCGTTAGATTAAACTTAGAGCTTTAGCTCCTAGGATTAAAAGTGAATGCTTTTGTTGTTGAGACATCATTTCTTTTACTGTCAAGAGTCTCTAAGGTTCACATTTTCCTTATTGAGAAAAATAATGGTATCTTAGCAACAAAAGTATTCACATAATAGGAGCTAAAGTTGATGAAGTTTCTTCTAAGGACTAAAAGTGTTAAAATTGAAGAAAAAATAGCTTATTTTATTCGGATTAAAAGTGTCTTTTTGTTTCGCAATTTGCTCGCCAGAAAAGTGACACATTTAGTCCTACAACAAAATACTATTATTTGGATTGTGTCCTCTAGTCATTCAAATGTCATAAATTGGTAAAATACTCTTTACCCGTTCCACGAACCCTTAATGGTGTAAGCAATTTACATCGTACGCGATTTTAATGGTAGGGCTGTTTTCCTTGTTTATTTTTGCGGCCATTACGAAAAAAGCGAGCTAAACGGTCGGCCTATCAGTCAAAAATATGATCAACCCTTGAGTGGCCGCGATGATAAATGAGGGGCATTATCTTGAGTGATGGCAGCGTTTTAGTCAATGTCGTTGCGGGGCTCCTGTCGCGTTTTTAACGCCACTCATACGCGGGTGCCCCTGCCGACAATTAATCAGACACAGATCTGAACTGCAGGACCTCGAATGTGGAGAATTCGAGACACGTGATATAATTACACCTACTCCTACGTGGTGACTACCGTCGCCAGAATTTTATATGAAATCTAGGCAGGTGCTTTTTAGTCAGGTAAATAAAAGCAGATACGAAATTGTTTATTAATAATAATAATACATTTATTAGTATGGTTTAACTGAGATCTTGTTAGGTAATCAGAAAATTTTTGTAGGAAGTTTCTATAGAACGCCACTTCCCTACCCTTTTTGTGATAATTTGACTGATTTTCTCTTATACATGGAAGATTTACTTCAAACTATAAAAACAGACCCAATTTTTGTTGTGTGGTGACTAATTTAAATTTTGATCCACATAACTTAAATCCGTCTGCTAACAAATGATATATACAGGGTGTTCCAGAATGATGGTAAAATATTTTACCAGTCTATTCCACAAGCCATTTTAGGGAGGGATCTTCATATAACATTTTTCAATTTGGGTCCTCCCTGTTGAGATATTTGAGTCTCAAATGCCGGTAACTGTCAACTATCAAATCCATGTCATGTACATTTCTATTTATTCATTACTCCTGTAATTTTATGCATGAAAGGGCGGATAAAAACATTGAAACGGAATTTAATACTCTTCTGTTAATGCCAAATATTGATATTAAAGGTGAATCATCTTGATTATAACCGCATTCATGTTGTGTCTCTATTAGCAAATGCGTCACTTTAATTGAAAGGTATTATCTGATATATCTACTTGTAGGCTACTGCACAGCAGATACGTCTCTCTTAATTGAAAATAAATTGAAATCGTTCAAAACTGTATAATTTTGCAGGAGACGTATGAAAGACATTTTAATTTACTAGGAATTTCAGATTAATAAAGTGTGCTTATGCACAGTAGCACAGTTGCATTTCAGGTTGACTAGTTCAATTTGGGTTGTCTTAAATGGAGTTACTTGAGAGAAAATTGGGTACTAGTGTGGTTTGTAGTGGGAGAAAGAGTATTTAGTCATCATATTTTCGTCAGACAAAAGTATGGAACACTAGAATTCAGATGATACGTAGAAAAAACTCTATTCAGTACAACATTTGTACAGAGAATATATTTAGTAATTATTATTATATCTCATTTTATTTAGTGTTTATGAGCTAGATCTGGAAAACCCGTTTCAGCTACATTAATTGCGTAAATATGATTAGTAGTATTAATATTTTCTCAATAGAAGTAACGGAGAATCGAGTATTAATAAATTAGGTTATTCAACTAAATAAAGAAGCTGGAGATGATGTCTTACCTACTTACTTTGTGAAAGCATGTACTCCGTGTTACATGTGTCTTTATCATTGTTAGGTATTTAAAGAAATCTTTTATTAAAACAAGGTTATTTGCAACTTTGTGGGAACTAGCTTATTTCAGGAAACAAAATTTGTGTCCATAATTATAGAGGTATTACTAAGTTGTGTATATTTAATAAATTGTTTGAATCCATTATATATGATTTTGTTTTTAATAAGCTCAAAACAGCTATTATGATGGAACATGTTTTTTTTTCTCCAAAAGATGTATTGAAACTAACCCGCTTTGTTACAGTGAATACATTCTTAATGCTATAGATCATAGAATGCAAGTGGATGTATACCAACTTTAGTAAAGCCTTTGATAAAATTGAATATTTTCATTACTAAATTAGCTGATATAGAGCTCAAATAGTAATAATCAATGGTTTTCAGTCTAATTCAATAATACTGGCGTGCCGCAAGACTTCCATCTAGGTCCGTTACTATTTCTTATATACATAAATTGTGAATTCCATTCATATTTGTAAGTTTCTCTTATACGCGCATGATTTAATATAATTTTGTCCGTTTTTGTACTAACAAACTAAATTGAAAATTTTTAAAAATTATCATGTTTTCGATTTTGATTATTATATAAATAATCAAATAGTACATGTAAATATTTTAGACAAGAGAAATAAATGATCTCTTTGTATTATGCACATATTTATAGTAGACTGAATGTTGCAAGCGTCACCTGGAATCCTACTTATAACGTGTGTATAACTAGATTAGAAAGATTCCAAAATGGATTTGATTAAATTTTAAAATACATGACCTAGACGCACGGTGACAAGACTTGCTTTCCAATTCACTACATTAAAGAATCGTAGATTTCATGCATTTTTGTTTAAATTATTGAATAATTTGATTGATTCTTTTCAGATATTATCTTTGTTAAACTTTCATGTTCCACCTATTAATAACAAAATTATTTTTATATGTATAACCAATTTATGCATGAATGGCTCAATTTGTAGAATGACTTCGTATAATTTTATTTCAAATTATGATCGGAGTTGATACATCATTATCATTAAACTCATTTAAACATTTCCTTTAAAGTTTGCAATTGTAATATGTACCTAGTAAGTTTTATTTTACATTGTTTAGTAGGTATTGTGTTTTTTATGATTGTTTTACTATTTTTTATTTACATAGATATATGAATTTATCAGTTTATGTCATTGTATTTTCCATGTAATTTCTAAATTAATGGAAACTGTTGTGGGTCATTTGACATGTATTTCTAAATTGTAAAATAAATAAATAATTATAATTATTATATTTGTAAATCTATATGCTGTACACTCAGAACATCCCTGTCTACTTCTGTGTTGAATGTTAAAGATATCTTTGTCCAAATCAAAAGCGTTATAAATCTAATTGGGGCCCGTTTTTATTTTCGCAGATAATGCTTCACGGTATTAATGGCCTGCTTAATGTTATAAATGAGGTAATTTACAAAGATTCATCTTTCCCGTTAATTGGCATAAAATTTCACCACATCTGCTTACCATTTCAGACCACACATTGGATTTTATATCGCACACTTCTCCCTATTATTAAGACGATTCCTTTTAGGACTATTTTTGTCAATCATTCCCCGTGTTTAGCTACTCTATTATTTATTTTGAGTGGCTGAATTAGGCAGTCAATGTATGTAATTTTGGCCCAGCTGTCTGTTCCAACACTTTATCTACTTATCTAATTTTTAGTTTTTATATGCTTTCGAACGCGGAAATTGATTTAGAGATAGTAAGGAGAACAATTTACAATTTGTATAGATGTAGATTTGCAATTATATTTATGCGGTCTCGATAATTTGGATCAATTAAAGTAGCGGTGATCCAAATATTTGGAGAGTCACGATTATCAAATCATTACTTTAATTTGCATATTGTGATATTATTGGAATTAAACAAACTTATTAAAATACTAGTCTTTATATTTTTATTTATATAAAACAAAAAGGTACAGTTTTTATTTTTCCAATATTGCTGTATAATGAAATAATAATTGCATGAATGACAAATATTGTTTGTTGGTGTTCCTCATTGTCAATATATTTGGAGAAGTATTATTTAATGTTTGGTAATAATGACTTAAAAAGTAGAAATGAGAATTTTTAAACACCCTTGAACAAGACGCAATGAAGATCTTGAAACATCAGCAATTTTAAAGCTAATGTTTTTACTGGATTTATCATTTATTTTGTGTTTATCTAAGCAATGCAATAATACAAAACAATAATTTTATGTTTAGGTATGTAGGTTATTTATGGTAGCTTTTTATAATCACAGGCGTAAGGCGTGTATTAATTTATACAATTCATTCCAAAAAATATCACACATTTCTGCCTAATACTAAATTTTTGACGATGACCTTCAGAGGTTGTCTTTTATGACATCGCACTGTTTTGTCAAATCGACACAGTGAATTCGTGTTCAAACAACAGTTGTGTTGACAATTCGGATTACCAAAGCATAAAAAATCCGAATATTAAATTACGTATTGGAAAAATAATTAATCCAGATAACAGAGAAATCCGGATTACAGGCATACGGATTACTGAGACATCACTGTATATATTCAGCACTACTTCTTCATTCAATTTTTTTCTTGCTGTCTTTCTCCAGCCCTAATCTCCATCTCCTCTAAATCTATTTCAACTCTTTCAAGCCATCCGGTCCGGGATCTCCCTTTCTTCTTCTACCTTCTATTCCTTATTCTTGTCATTTTCGAATCCACCACTCTTATCACATGTTTCAACCATTTCATTCTTTGCGTCCTTATTACATTATAAATGGTTTTCTATACATACATGGATGGTTCTTCCATCAGCTCCTGATTTGACCTTCGTTGCTACATTTCTCCTACTCTCATAGATTCTTCTCAGTACTTTCTTCCAAGTCTCACATCCATAAATCACCACAGGTCTTATTACAGTTTTATAGATTCTCTTCTTCACATTTCTCGAAATAGTTTTCTACCTGATTACCACCCATACACTTATATCCCTTCCCTATTCTATGCCTCTTTTTCCCTTGTATTAACCTTTCAAGTCTCACATCCATAAATCACCACAGGTCTTATTACAGTTTTATAGATTCTCTTCTTCACATTTCTCGAAATAGTTTTCTACCTGATTACCACTTATATCCCTTCCCTATTCTCTCTTGTATTTCCACTCTTTCTTCGCCAGTAACAGTCATTGCGACTTCTAGACAATTAAATTTATTCACTCCCTCAAAGTAATATTGTCTCCCCTTCGTTATCAACCTTATTCCTGTGTATTGTCTAGTGTCTGGAGTGTCATTTAGCTTTATATTTTTTGTTTGGTTGTCGTTTATAACCAAGCCTCAGTTCCACGTTGCACTTTCTAACCTTTTAATTGTGTTAAGCAAATTCTCCTTCGTTCTTGTCAGGATTACAATGTCATCAGCGTAGGCCATTATCTGACTTGTTTGCCTGTGTATTGTGCCTCTAGTTTGTATTCCGTTCTCTTTAATTGTCAAGTCTAGTACAATGTTAAATAATGTTGTTGAAAGTGCATCTCCTTGGCGGCAACCTCTCCTAACTCTAAATTTTTCTGATGTCTGTCCATTGATCATTATTTTGTAATCTGTATCGATTGGGGTTATTTCTGCGAGTTTTACTAAATGTCCTCTTATTCCTATACATTCCATAGAATTGTATAATTTTGATTGCTTTATTTTATCATAAGTCATAAGCCTTTTTGAAATCTATGAATACTATATAGACAGGCAGATTCTGACATATACTATTATCTATTATTTGTTTTGAAACAAAAATCTGATCTATTTTTGATCTATTTTCACTGAATCCACATTAATACTGCCCCTTTTTGTTCCACTGCTAAATTTAATCCTTTTTTGATTGCTACTATGTACCTATTATTGTGTCAGTGAAATATCGATTAAGAGTATCTATTGTTCCGTATGATAACAAAATTGCGAACACATTTTCATAAAACCTATGTGAACGGAAATTGCAACAAACACTAAGTGATTTCTGTACATCAAAAAATTATTAACTCCGGTACACATTAGTGAACACGTCCGATGCTATCGCGCTGCTGAATATTCAAAAAAAAACTTAATTGCGCCCTAATCCAAAGCGTATTTTAATGGAGGAAGCAGCGTCGTCATAAGCTTTAATTGAATATGCTTATGAAGTCACAGCCAGTCTCTCTGTTCGGTGGGCCTTAAGCTGGGAAACGGCCGTAATCTTGATGATTCCAGATAAAATCTGTTAACTGCAATGCTAAACGACGACCGTATACATGACAGGTGCTCTCGTAATGATGAAAAATTGAGACTCCATGGCTGTCTAGATTACGATTTCGAGCATGCTTTCTATTTGAATAAACAAACGTCCGTAAATGTTATTATGATAAATGATTTTCGAGTCTGTGTTTCTTTACAAAGTGTTTTCCAAGACCTATATTTAAAATTTTCTCATCATTTTGTGATAAGTTCTACAGTGTTAGTGCCATACGATTAATATTGTTCTCCACATGCACGTTTTTATTGGATATAATATACAAGGCGTTTGAAATCATGGCAGTATTGCTAGAGTTGATAAAACAATGAAAAATAAATGGGGCTTGCTTAATATACTGGGTGTCTGTAACATATTCCGGGAGCCAAATTTTGATAGTATAAATCAAGTTACCTCAGTTCAATATTGTATAGTTTCCGAGATACAGGGTTTTGAAATTAATATTTTAATTGGGTTAGATCATCATGCCCCCAGGAACATATGGTAGATTTTGTCTAGATCTTCTAGATACACCCTATACTGGATGTTTATGCAATAAAACCTGAACATCTAGATATCCAAAGAACAGTTGTTAAAAACGATATTTACTAAGTAGGTATATCTTTATTTTAAGAAAAAAAACGACAAATAAAAATAATTATTATGAAAAAATCAATACACAGGAATACAAATAAGTTGACTATTTAAATGTGTGTGAAGTACTGTAGATGGCGCTCCCTGAAATTGACAGTAAATTCATATTTATTTTTCAATTTTCTATGCCAGAAAACTCTCCTCTATCAAGTTTTATTAATTTACTACAATTTATAATGAAGTTATTGAAGAAAAACTAAAATAGAATTGTAATTGTAAATCACTAATTAATGGATTAGTTTAATTTTAAATACTATTGAAATATAAAAATGTAATCAATAATACTACTTGTAGATATAAAAAGCTGAATATACCGACATAAAATTTTATATTTCACCCAAGTGTATATGTATTAATTCAGTAATAAAGTATAAATAGGTACTTATTTGATGTAGAAATTTATATATTCTTGACATTTTAGCATTCTTGTTTTTGCAATGACACTAAATTTAAGATTTAGTTAAAGAATAATATTTTCTAAAATATGAATAATTTTATTAAATATAGAATAGGTTATTCTTCTTTAAATTATAGATTTATAAATCAAGTTCAGCATATGGCCACAAGATGTAGCTATGTGCTGCATCACGTCTACTTAGGTTTTGCTTTTGTCGGATGAATCCTCGGTTGTCTCACCTATATGCCATAATTTTACTTTGATAATAACAACAACAATTATTGTTATATAATATAATCTAGCTCTACGGACCTAGAATGTCCATGGGTTAACTATCCTTCTCCATTTCGTTCTACCTCTTGCTTTTTTCCTTCTTACAATTTGTAGTTGTTGTAGGTTTCTATTCTCAGTTTTCCATCTTGATTTTGGTCGCCCTCTCCTCTTCTTGCACACAATTGTTCCTGTTATTACCATTTTCATCTTTGTTTCTACCATCCTCTCAATGTGCCCTAGCCACCTTAAACCTTTGTGCTTTTACCACGTTTACTATGCTCGACTTTTTGTATGCGTTTTTTATTTCTTCATTCGATCTTCTGACCCACTCTTTTTTCGTTCTTTTTCCTCCAAAAATTTTACTCAATATTTTCCCTTCTCACACTTCTAGTATTGTTTGTTCTGCTTTATCGAACATCTATGTTTCACTAGCTTATGTCTCTACTAAGGAATAGTGAAACTAAGCTAGTGTTGGGATAAGTGTTTTATCTTGATACCCGTATAGCTTTTTTTCGTGTATTTTATACACAATACAATAAACTCTTTGACCACGAATGGACTAACCAGAGTAACCATGGCCGCTGTAAACACTTCTCAGATTTACAACTGACCTATATCGATCCTACAGATTTCCGAAAATATCTTTTATAATGTTATATATATAAGGCTAATTACAAACACACCAGCCGCCACTGCATACAACTTATATGAAAAGGTGGCAATCCTTTTTATGAGTCACTTTGTATCTACAGCCCAAAATAACAGACGAATCCAAAGCTATTCATGGGAGCCGTTTGAATAGGCGCGTTCAATCTTTGTAACGTCGTTCCTGAAATTCACGATAAGGATCAAGTCCCATTTCAATGGACTGCCCGCCGAGTCCTGTGATATAAAACCTCGAGATAAGGGCTGCTTTACATTTATTTTACACCTGACACCCCTATTAACAGTATTACAGTAATTTTTTAAGCGACTCGATGCCAGCGGACACAATCAGGTGGTGGTTCTGGTGCGACTCTTTTATGATATATTGTCAGGATAGTCATTTGCATAATTCTGAATACCATAAAAATTGTCACTGCTGCTTGCTGAAGAAAAACGGATATTAATACCTACATGTAATTTATTCTAAACAAAAAATTGAGTAAAAGAATAATTAACCAAAATAGGTTTGTGTTCTAGGAAATAATTGCAACATAGCGCAAGAGTAGGTCCCTGACCATAAAATAATGCGATGTTGCCAAACTTATCTTCGTCAAAAGTTGATGGTTAAAGATTGGGTGTTAAAGTTAAAATTTTATTTTCGATATTCATAAATAACATTTAAAAAAATTCAAATATTTGCATACATTTTGAAGATCGGGGTTTTTGTGGCCGAGAAATTCAATTTGTTTTCCAATTTTGACGTCACTAGTAGAGGGCGCCACTTATGACACATCATACTTCTTTTAAATGACAGAATATTTTTGCAGCTTAGTGTATCCATATGACTATTCTTAATCTTCTTGTAATTTTGCACGTCGTCAAAATTTACCATTCTGAATAACTTTTTCAAGAAATATTTTGCTAAATTTTCAACGGAAAAGGCTCTTTATTTGAAACCAAAACGGTTTCTACTCGGTGCGCTGAATATTTCAAATATGATTATTTCAAAAACGGTTATTCCTAACAACCTCAACAAGATATACCTTTCTCAGATAAAAAGATAGGAGAATCGACTATTTTAATAGTCAATGGATACACTAAGCCGCAAAAAAGTTCTGTCATTAAAAAAAGCATTATATGCCAAAGTGGTAAATTAGAAACAAATTTGAATTTCTCGCCTCCAACGACCTCCGACCTTCAAAATGTATGCAAATATTTGGATTTTTTAAAAAGTTATTTACAAATATCGAAAATAAAATTTTAACTTTGGCAGCCTGAATCTTTAATCATCATTGTCGTCAAGGATCTGCTCTTGCTCTATGTTGCATTTATTTTGAAACACCCTGTCTAAATGTGATATTTAATTTCATTTGATGTTCTGTTCTTCTGATACCGAAATTTTCTTCTTTAGTAATCCGTTCCTCACTAACTCTAGATAAATTTGAAAAAAACACACAATTCGTCACCAAGCAAACCTCTGACATTGTAAATAAACCGAGATGCATACAATAAAACCCCTGATTAGTGATACATAAATAAATTTATTCAGGTACGTATTTTTAGAAATACAAACCACAACTTAACAGAACTTGGTGCAAGTGGGTGGAATTCTCAACATCCTTACCATCATTGGTGCGAACTGTAACATCCTATTAGTATTACGAGGAAAAATTGTTATCAAAAAGTGTCCAAGATCATTTATAATGCTGACACTTTTTTCTAAGGTATATTAAATACCTTTTTATCAACGCCTATGGTTAATTGCTAGAAACGAATTTATAGTTAGCTATATTAGTTATACAACCATCAACACAACAATGTCATATCTATGTCATATTAGTAATAATAATAATAATATCTCTACCCCTCATTCTAATCACGAGGATTAGCCCAGAAGTCGAAGACTTGTGCGGGAGAGGGGGCGGCATATTATTATTAAGCAGGCCGCATTTGCGCCCAGAAACGACTTACGTTGGTAGGCCCTAACCACCATTCAGTGCAGGAATGAGGGAAACCTGGAAAACCTCATTAATTAGGGGGGTAGTCAAATGTCAACCGGTATCAATCTTTCACATTGACCCAAGCCAACATTCTTCCACCCTACCATACCCGCAGAGAGGGCGCCAATCCCTCCACGAATATAGCTTATATACGGTCTACCGGCTGCAGGGGTCGAACCCACAGCGATCCAGTCACTTCAATTCAAGTACTAACGCCTTAAACCGCGCGACCACTGACCGATCCAAATTACCGATTAGTTGTAGTAATGAAATGTTTTTATTTTTCGTGCTGCCAAAATTGTCAAATTATCGGCAGAAATGTATTTATTATGTTTTATTTTCCAGGAGAAAAGGGGTATTTGCCTCATTTTTTAAATATCGAGTTAAAATGCCGAAATAATAGTATTATTGCGATTTAGGCCTTCATGAGCACGTGGTTAAAAATTTTATATTTCTATGTGCCTTCAAAAACTTTGCGCTAAACATAGTTTTATAAAGATATTCAAATGCCCGGGTCATTCTTATTTAATGCAGAAAATTCCATCTCACACAACGAAATCAAAACAGCTGCGGCTGGATGACTCCAGCGCCTAGCAGTCACAACAGAACATTTGCTACATTTTGAAAGTTTCCTTCTAGTATTACACCCCAGATTTATTTAAACATTTCCAATGTTAAAGTTGACAAATTTCGAATAACAGTACCAAACTCACACATTTATTTTGGTCTTTCTGTGATTTTCATAACAGTTATCTTCTTCGCAGTGATTAGTGTCATTTGTAACGCCACATACTGCATCTTCAGGAGTCAATCAAGCATCATCTAGCGATCAACCGAAACAGCGTTTCTCTCCGTTTACGACTAATTAACCGTGGCGATCAATCACCGAGACTGACAGTTTTTATTATCACCGTCGATATTATCTGCAAAAAGCCTTTCCTTTGCTGCCCGACGAGGCAGTAACTGAAACCGTTCAGTAGCCCGATCGGTGGAAAAAATCACGCCGGAGGTGAAACGTGGTAGGCGTGTCGCAACGAAAGTGACCGCAGAGTTCTTGATGTGGTGGAGTATTAGGAGCCGCAGCGGCTGTGACATGTGCTGCACGTTCTAAGAGCCGCGGACAGACCACACACTACGCTCTTACTAGTGGCAACTTAGACAGTGGCTGTTCTTCAGTGAGGATGCAGTAGTTTTTATTACATAGTTCTTATAATTAGCAGTACAATACAAAACAGCCGCCGCCACAGCGTAGACCTGTGACATCAGGCAAATGGAAGGAGTATTGCATTATAGCGTTATGTAGTAATAGAGCATCAGCGCCTAATAAAAAATAGTTCACCATGCCAAAGAATTAAAAGAAAATATGGTGTAAGGCGACAAAGCGCGATGAAAGGAAACATTGCAACATTGTTAAGACTATTTTAATGTAAATTAATTGGAAATACAAGTAGGTTTAAGTTTATCGAAAAAATTAAAATGTAAAGTTGTAAACAAACAATTAAATTCAATTTCAATTAAGCTACCAGGATTTACCTACATAGTATTTATTTACACTATGCATCTATGACCCACAAATACCACTAAAACGCAAAAATACAAAAAATAAACGCCTGTTTGCATCATCAATATCGTAATCTGCACATCACATCAATGATATCACGTTTTCGACCACGTGGTTTTGTTTACATTTTATGGCAATTTACTTATGTTAATATTTTAATTATTATGTGATTATTTCCGGCAGACACATGTTCTGGCCTTTCCATATGTTTGAAAAATTACCCTGTAATACAATTCAAATCAATATAAAATTCATGCAACTTTTCCTTTTAAATATCCATCTTTAAACCGGACTTAATTAATTTTATTCTGTTTTAGATTTCCCTCCTGATACAGATTGGATCAGAAGTGGGATAAAATGCATATATGTTTTCCTTGGTCAAATAATGGATAAACATGCACATACATGTTTTATTTCTATGAATAATATATAAACATGTACATACATGATGTTTTGTGAATTCCGTTTAATGTATCACAATTCCAGTAATTTCGTACTCCAAAATTGCAAGTTAGCTATGATTCAAATCACTAAAAAAAAGGAATAGTAATCGCTTATACAATTTGTTGTGATTATCGCTTCCAACACAATTTGTAGTATGTCACACTATTATGTTTATATAATGTAGTATTCTCCAAACACTATTTTACTACAATGGAAATGCTACCAAAAACTACATACATTGTTGTACCGTTTAATAGAAGTTTTATGAGTTTATTGACACATACACTAAAAAAGCCTACATCATTTTTGTAACTTAAACTGTTTTATAAAAATGTCTGTAAAATATTGTCAAGAATGGAAATTTAAGTAGAAATATATTTAATATTTGAATGATTTTACAAATTATACTCGAAAGCATTAAGTGAATTATATAAATTGCACATTGGTAGTCTTGTTACTGTAAATATTGGCACACAGTACAGTAATTTTTTTGAAGGATAAATTTTACTAGAATGTGTTTAAATTTACTTATTCTAAAGGAGAAATAAATTATATATAGTTCATATACATATATTTACTGACAGTATTAATAATATATATCTGTAAAACATTAAAAAAAGGTGACGTGTACTAATTAAATTCCTAACACAACATCACATCTTCCGGATTATTGAACTTCTCTATATGCAGTAGGTACATGATCTATTCCTTATGTGGATAGATAAGGAATACTTCTCCTAGAATTACTCAAAATATTATTTAACGGTGTATTATTAATGAATATTATTTAGATACTTTTTTATTCAGAATTAGAAACAGTTTCAAAGTTAGAATTATTTGACCAGTTAAGTTGAGAACGAGTTCGCAAGAATTTCGAAAAAGTTGGACGGACATTTCTGACACTTTCAAGCTGATTCCAACTGCTGCAAAAACAAACACAATGCAGATACACTATTAATAAATTAAAATCGTCCATAATCAATACACAGGGTGTATCAAGTTTAAATAAAAAAATCAGAATCGATAGTACGATAACATTTTCGCTTAAAATCTTTAATTTTTGACATGCAGAAGGTTGAATATAAATTTTTCGTTTTCGTGGCATACATTTTTTTACATATACATCATATTGTTATATTTGGGCATCGTTAATTTATTGGAAAGAGCACAAAATGATGCAAAAACATGCCCATTATCAATCTCATGGGCGTAGATATGGGGATTTGAAAAAATGTATACAAATATCCAAAGACGTATATTTTCTTTCTAAAATAAGGGAATCTAAACCTTATACAAACGCCTGTGTGACTGATAATGGGCAAATTTTTGCACCATTCTGTGCTCTTTTCAACAGGTTAACTTAAAAATATATTAATATAAAACCAAAATAAGTTATGCTTTTAAAAATTTAAATTCAGCCTCCTATAACTCGAAAACTAATATTATAAGAAAAAATACTATACTTTTTCGACGTACTATCAATTCTGAAATATATTTAAACCTGATGCATCATATATACAAAGGCAATGATAGAAAACTTACTTCTCATTTAGCTGCTCGGGAGTTGACTGCAGTATTTAGACTGTTCGGTTGTCCCACCACGTAATTTTTTAATAATTTATAAATACCACCTGCACACACTACTTTCGAAAGTGCTATTTATAGTAGGTAAATAATATTACAATTATTGCGTCTGTGTAGATATGATAATGTTGAGTACAAATCTTGTATTAATACAATCTTTAAATATTTTTAATTTGCACTGTATCCGCATTTTAAATTGCACAATATGAAATTTAGATATTACAGAATATAGTAAATTTTTTTATAATTAAATTAAAATTTACAACAACCCAATGACTATAATACTTTTGCATTTATCACAACGGATTTATATGGTTTACTACTACTTACATTTGTAGTTTTTTCTACGAGAAAATTGTATATAGTTACAAATTTTCCGTAACTGTTTCAGTAGTATCATTAGATTTATAGGAATAAGACGGTTCGTCTAATTGTTGATATTGCCCATAACTGTTGACGTTGTAAACTATCAGAAATGTCAGGCATTCCGATCGACATCACCAAACCTCAGGACCTGTACCAGAAAAACAGGTAATCTGTTACTTATACTGTTTTTATAGGGTAATAAATGTGGTGACTGTATAAATTATAAAAAATACTTAATTTGTTAGATATGAGAGTGTCGATTGCAATGGTCTCTGGATTCGGATGGCCTCGTAATTTAATACGGCCTAAATTTTGTCTCTAAAACTGAAACCCTACTTTGACTTATCTGTTAGCTAAACTAATAAAACCAATGGAAGTATTTCTTCTTATCTCTAGGAAATTTCTGCGAGTGGCAAACCTAAATGCGCGTGATATTTTTTAAAATTGTGGGCAGTGCCTAAGCGATTTCTTGCATTTTAATAATCGTGTAATGGCCCTTAGTCGACCAATCGCAGCTTTTCATAAATATGCATCGAAATCGCGTGTTTCAAAAAGTTTAACATTGCAGGAAAGCTATTATTTAGACACATTTATCGACTGTTCTGTGCGAGTAAGTAATGAAGTTGCTCCTTTTTCTTATATTAATATAACAACGCTCATTTATAAAGGATTTTAAAAGCGACCTGTAGGTAGCACCACTTGCTACTTGCGTAGGTATCGTCTAAAAAAGGCATAACTTTATCTAAAGAAATACTAAACGAAAATGCTATTAAATTTATCAAGATGATTTTGGATTATTACTGTCAGCATTGTTTACTTAAGGTCTCCGTATTTCTCACCGTAAAATGATTAAATGTGTGATGTATTTTAGGTACAGAAATATCGAAAAATAAAACATGTACAGCAAAAGTAATATAGGAAATAAAATTATTGTTGTTTTGTTTATCCAATATTTAAATTCTCCCCAAATAATATAATAACTTTTAAAATGCATTTGTAAGATACGCATTATGTTGCTATTCTAACCCCACATTTTAACAAATATTTTCACATACTTATAAACAATCTTATATGCAGAACTATGTAAATTTATAACAATATTTACATCTAAGGTAACAGTGGACAGTAATGCTTACTTAACTTTAGTTTGAAATAATATGAAAAATGATGCGTATAATAACGCATATTTTATATCAATTAGTTTTTCTCTATCTCAAAAATAAAATGGAACATAAATAATATACATTATATTTAAAACAAAAGGAAAAATAACTATTTTAAGGAAACAACAATATAGGCCTTATTATAATACCATAATATTATGGTATTATAATAAGGCCCATTGATTATTTTAAACGGTATCCCGAAATTAATGCACCATAGGGCAAGAGTAGATCCCTGATGACAAAATAATGCGATATAGATAAACTTACATTAGTCAAAAGTTGATGGTTAAAAAGATACACGGTGTCAAAGTAAAAATTTTATTTTCGATATTTGCAAATAATTTAAAAAAAAATCTAAATATTTGGAGTTTGGGAGTTTTTGAGGACTAGAACTTTTTTCTAATTTTGGCGTTACTGGTAGAGGGTGCCACTTATGGCACATCATGCTTCTATTAAATGGCAGAACTTGTTTGCGACTTAGTGTATTTATCTATTAAAACAATTGATTCTACTACCTTCCTCTTCTCTGTCAAAAAGATATACCTTGTTAAAGTCGTTAGGAGTAACTGTTTTCTAAATAATCAAATATTCAATGCACCGAGAAAAATTTGTTTTGGTTTAAGGTAAAGCGCTTTTTCCACAAAATACAGTAAAGTGTTACTTGAAAAGTTACTGAAAATGGTAAATTGTGACGATGTGCAAAATCTTATGAGTGGATTTTCAAGTTTTCTTCAGCTTTTGATACAAATATGTACAACTATGAAATGCAGAGATATTTTAAATAAACTATTACATATATACAATGCATTTTAAAGAAAATTGTAGAGAATAATTATTACTCAAAATTTCTTCCGTTTCTGTTCTTACGTTTTCTTTTATAATGAGGACAGTGGCGTACTATTTTTATTGTAAATAAAAGAAGAGTGGCACAGGGTTTCTAGGTCACTGGTGATAAAGGGAATGTTCAAACATACTGAATAATTAGACCTAAGGCATCCCATTATAACCTAGAATTATTTTATCACAAGGGGTTGCCAAGTAAATAAGAAATATAATACAAATTTGGAAATATTTGACACCCTGTATCTCGGAAGCGGTAAACTTTTAGATATAGTTGCCAGTAATACCTAACATATCCTGTATATTCGTTTCACTGCGGTACTTTTGAATATTCGCAGGTGACATGCGATAACATTCCTGTTATTTGCTAAGTTCTATATTATTCAGTTCTTAAATGTCTAAAATTATTTGTGTTTGTAGAAAACACTATTTCAAAAATACGGCAAACTGTTTTCCAGTTACGCATCACACATTTTTATTAATAGGCGTCCTGAGCATCAAAATAGCGGAAACGCGCAATCTGGCATCAATCTACGGCCGAATCTCCACTGGAACCAAATAAGATAAATTTAAATTAGCTCCTAAATGGCCTGTGTTCTGGGGCGGGGCGAACACGGCTACGGAAAAAATCGCAATGAATCAAAACACCGCATTAATTATCTTGACACTCGAACATCTTGGTGAGATGATCCGTTTTAATCTCACGAGCGGCCCAACATCATGGGAACCTATTCACGGATCCACCCACACCAGTGGCGGAGCGTAATCTAGAAACGCACACGATTAACACTTTAATTAATAACAGTAATAAATCAGGGAAAGGCATCGTTTACGTACACTGCTTCACATAATTAGGAGAATAATAAAAAAAGCATTTACGGTTCGTAATTAGTTGTAATATTTTGGTAGTTTCATAATTCAGTTAAATGTTTGTACAATCTGTTGCAATAGTAGTGGCATTTTCCCAAAACAGTGTTTTAACTAATTGGAAAAAATCAAATCTGTATTTAAGTATAATAATATACTTTAAATTTACATAATTCAAGTGTATATGTATTAATTCAGTAATGAAGTATAAATATTTACATATTCTTGACATCCAAGCGTTCTTATACTTAATTCAACACATTTCTTTCTTAAATTAACAGTAAATTTAAGATTTACTTAAAGAATAATATTTTGTTAAAATGTTATTAATTATAGAATAGGTTATACTTCCTTAAAATATAGGTTTATAGATTTGCTCGAATTAAAATTATGAATACTTTTTAATAAATGTCATACTGTAAAATTTAAAATACGGCTATAGTGCAAAGTAGTATTTGTAGATGATATTAATACAATACTTGTGACTATCATTACCAAAACTATAGAGATACAATTGTAGTATTATTTACTACAAATTGTATTAAAATTGTATGTGCCGGTGGACCGCCAGGTTTAGCAAGGCCGCAAGATGTAGTTACGTGTTGCATAACGTCTACTCAGGTTTCCTTCTGTTCGATAAGTCATCGGTTGCCTTACCTCCTATGGCATATTGAGGAGAGTTAACATGCTCAAAAATGGTATATGTCTGGTGTGCCGCTAATGGATGAGAATTTGCTATGTCTGTCTTTCCTTACAAAAATAATTAAATATTACTGAGTAGTTTTTCATTATTTATATAAGGTATAGTAGTAACTACTCTAGAAAGGAATACAATATAGAAAGAATACTGAAATACTTATCAATGTACTTCAGTTTTATTTTTTCTTAAAGCAATACTAATTACTTTATTCGAAATTATTTATTTTTCTTTTTTCAAATATTTGCAATAATACTTTCATCACTTAAAACTTTAAATAAAGTAAACATATCTTTATTTTGAGAATAACAATTGTTGATTATATATTTTTAGGTATTAACAATATTGTGTGAAACTAACTACTCTGTGTACTAAAGCCCCACCCAGGAGAATTATAGGAGATTTGATATATATTAGCTTAAAATACCTTTCTAATACAGTAAAACACAATAATTGTTGACTCACTTATTATACAAAGATAAACTCAACTAGCACTAAAGTAACACTAACTGAGACGGTAACCTTGAAAGAGTAACTATTACGTAACTGCCACCAATTTTGCTACTTTGTTGTATACCTACATAACTTTATGCAACAAAGTTACAGTCATTGCTACGTATTTTAGACTACTTCTGGGTACTTTGCAGTCATGTGACTTCTAAGAAGTTTCCCTTCGTCTTAGTTACCAGTGGCGACCTTTACGTTTACATATTACTAAAATATTATTATAATTGAAAGTTGCGATCACTTTGAAGTAGCTGTGATAGTTGTCGAGACGTTCAGAGAACCTTAATTGTGTGTTTAATGTCGTAAGTAATATTTATTAATCGAAACAGCGTTATAGTTACTCGTAGAAATATTAAACATCATCGAACACAGCAACTATAAAGGTCGTATCACCCTTTATATTCAGCATAATGTAAATTTAACCATGTGGTTTCCCAATGTTGAAGGCCTTCATGCTGTTCGTCATTGTGTAATGTATCTTTGATCATCACATCACATTTTTATAACTATTAACTAAATGCTAAGTATGGATCAAAACCCCATACTACTATATTTATATATAACTATAAGCCAAGTTAAATATTTGGTGTCAACACACCACAAAAAATCTAAAGAAAACAACATGCAACAGAATAATAATGTAGGGATAAGTATTCTCAACTACTATTAGAAGATAAAATTCATGGAGTGTTCAATATAAACTTCGGACGTACCGTGTTCAAAATAAACAGCAGGGAAAATGCTACTAAGGACTGGTAGTGGGAATGTTGTCCCAGACAATGTGTGGCAGCTACAACTGTACTGCTACTTCAAAGTAACGCTGCAGCCTTGCTCGATACTTTGTAGTAAATATTACTTGAAAATTACATATTGGCAGTTCCTGATACGGATGCTAAAGTATCAATTACTTTCAATTTGCATTTCTTAGAACAAACGAAATATAAATTTTGAAGGCGCGTGCTGGATTTGGAAGTTTTATTACTGTTTGTCAATAACATTTCATTCATACCTACTTGATTCAGAGTTAAGGAAATGGAGATGGAATATCTCTAAATAAATGAAATATAACAATATTGCCAGATAAAGAAAGCAACATACTAATATGAGAGAGTGTTGAAGTTCCTTAAAAGTGGTGGTTTCCAAGCCGCGACGTCTCCTCCACGGAACCACAACGTCGCTGGAACGTGGCCGTACAAGTTCCGGAAACATCGGCGAAATGTGGCGTACCAAAAACTTATTCTCCATTTCAGTCGCAAGCACGTAATGGTCACGTTTATATTAAGTGTCCATGGCTAGTGAAAATTCACTTTAAAGTACCTACAATAGCCACAGCGACGTTCCAACGACTAATTGTGCTAGTTGGGAATTAATCTTTAAAATAAAGTATTACCATACTTGAGAAATAGTAAACCTAAGTTAGCATTGGAATCAGAGTATTAAGCTTGATATTAGTATAGCTTTCTTTCCGCGTAGACATTGTCTGCTTACAGTAGAAAGCCTTACTTCACCCCTGGCTGAATTTCAACCAGCGCATGCGCCATTTTCTCGACTTATCTCATTAAGGACGTGTTACCCGCCGTTACAATCGCAATCGGCCGATAAATCGAACCGTCGCCGGCGTATTTATTATGACCGCATTAACGCTAATGGCGCCGCCCTGAAATTATGAAACCGCAAACGCGAGCGAGCCCGCGATTTGAGTTATGGCCCACCATCTGGACGGGATCATTATCGGCAGGGATCGACGGGCCGGGGGCCAGCGAAGATAGCGGCCTCCAGAGCCTATAATTCCGCCGCTAATTCGATTCGATATCTGGCCGGCATCTCGTGCGGACCGAGGAGTTTATCTTGCTCGTTGGACCGTGCCCTTGCCTCACCGGTTATCGGGAAATCGCAAATATCGAGGACTCCCCCCCCCAGTGTTAGAAGCGCCGATTTGCTCTATTAGAACGCGCCGTGTCAGATAATGAATCCCTTTACTCTATAAACTTGCTTCTCACAGTAGATTACAACAAAAAATTACAGAATTCACCATCAAACAAACTTCTGATACATTGGAAGTGAACGCAATTAGAAACACATCATCAATGATATACACTGATCAAAATTTGTTTGTAATTTCACATAACTTTACGTTGGCAATTTGTGACCAGCGTAAAGTTATGTAAAATTACATAATAATTTTGTAAATGAAATAAGTACACTGTAATATTACAGAAATAAACATGGATAAAATTCCATATTGTGTTGTGTGATTTTATAACTATTATGCTAAATTCCAACGTAAATTTCCGCCACTATAGTTTGTATTGATTTATACTTTGTAATTTTTAGGTTGGAATTGTAAAATATAGATATGTAATTTTACTGAGTAGATAACTTAAATGTTCTTATATATAGGAAAAATATGCATAGTGAAAACTTTTTCAATAACTAATATTCTTTCATAAAGTATATGACTGAATATCAGTGTGTACAAAATTGAACAACATCCACATGGAAAAAAGAGTATACCTTATTAAAAGAGTTCTTCAATCAGTTCAAATATTTACATTCTGTTTAACAAAAGCAAATTTTAAAATGTATTAATATTGTGTTTGTAGTAATATAAAGAGTGTGTCGACAGATGAAGTTGAAAGAGAGAAAAGTTTTTCATTTAATACCGTGAAAAAGTTGTTAAAATGTACAAAAGTACAGGTTTAAGCTAGTTACGGACGGTGATCTATAATATACAGGGTGAGCCAGTCATAATGTCATTAATTTTAAGAGGAGATAGGGAATAATGAGTATAATGCAAATACGCGATTAAAAAAAATCTATATGCACATTTACGCCGGAAAAAATATTTTCAAATCATTATTTAAACCCCATTTTCAGACTGTCACTGACCGTTCACAGCCTTGCTCGGTTACAGCTCACAGTTCAACTCGATGTCAACCTGATACAATGTTGCCAGGTTGAAATATTTTTTGTAGTACATACCTACCTAGGCATTAGACATCATAAATAAACGATTGTACTGACTATTTTAGAATCTCATATTATTTCTTGCTCAGTTCAGCCAATAAATAATGTTAATGTTCAATATTTAAAAATTATTTAATATTGAAATTACAAAACTCCAGCGTATCTAATAATAAACTGAGTAATAAACCATTTAGGTGCATTACATAAAAAACGTATACCCAATGGGTAGGTAAATTATTAAGAGAAACTGAAAAGTGTCCCGTGTTTAAATACAAAGTAATAAAAAAAACCTTGTGTTGTCGACAAAACACTGTCCAAGACTGAAAGAGCACGCCTCTGATCTGATGCCCATAAAAAATTATCGAGAGTAAATCTGACCTACCGTATTATTAGGTCAATAACCTAGTTATCTAGTTTTTGTACTGTTATTTAACGACAAGGAGTAAAACTAACTTTTTTTATCTAGATACATGAATGAATTTTCCTTAAATATTGATTTATTTGTTAATAAAAACAAATGTAGATAATAAATAAATGTTTTCGAATGTTAGGTTATTTAGTTTTAATAATTTTGATATTACGTTTTCACTACGTTTTACAATTGAATATGAATTTGTAGTATTAGTCGTAAGTATAATAATTAATTATTCAGTTTGTAGTTACATACATCTAACCTAGAAATGTACTGCTTTTTAATTAATTTAAGTAATATGGTACTAACCTATTTAAAATTCCATAACACTTTATTAATAAAATTTGGGTCAGCAGCAAATCGATTTTATAACCAATTGCAAAATTCAAGACGACTGGGGAAATCAGCAGGTTCTATAGATTGAACTTTCTGAAAATGATACGGGTGCAGGAGTTTTCTCGTAATTAATATTCTGCAAACCTTGCTTTGGGATATCTCCTTGAAATGATTCTTGTAGAAATTGTAGGTTTCTCCTCAACTAAATTTAAAACAGCTTCTATTACATTTAAGTCATTTTGAGGATGCCCAGCAAGTTCTCAGCACGGTTTCACACATCCCGTATCGCAAACACGTTGAAACACTTGGACAAAAGTTCGCGCACTTAGATGAAGGCGATTCTCCGGTATTCGGCGGCAGCGGCATTCGCATTTCGTAAACATTCCCCGTACAAAACTAGCATTTCCGCATATTCTAAATTAGTAAAATTAGGCATTGTGATGTGAATTTACGACCAATACACGACCGAAATAAACAAACTACTGCTCGTATTCTCACCATCCCCCCTCCACATGTGTGGGGTGATTTCTAAATTTGGGGGGAAAGAAATGCGGGAAAGGCAGAAAGTGCCCCTAAATGGTGGCAAATTTAAATAAAACGCAGGCTGAAGTGTTAGACGACATTATGTATGTAAACATGATGTGGCAACGATGTTTTGGCATAGATTATCATATGGCTGTGACATCAGAAAGTTTGTAGTGTACCAGGAGCGTCGTGTTACCAATTTTTATAGGGTGATTTGTTTATTTTTTAAAGGTCGAGTAAAAAAATGTTTTCGTTTTTCTGTTTTTATTAGGCCTTCCAAATACGTGGTTGAAATTAATGACATTATGACTGACTCACCCTGTATATCTGATATATTATAAAAATATCGCTTGTGATTAAAATGTATAGAACGTTACGCACTGACGCTATAATATATGTATATTTATATCTATGCGGTTTACTTGTCTGTATGAATATATCTCATTACAAAGAAATAAATATATATTATATTATCGCTCACCATCCGTTACTAGCTTTACAGATATCGTTGGGTTAACTTTACCGTAGTTTTGAAATTTCATTGGTGCAGTATTAACAAAATAAATTACACCTTTCTGTGCAAAATGAAGTTCTAGATAATATCAAGTGACCTAGAATGGAAACTTTAAAACGTTACCGAACAAAACGTCAGAGGAAGTGCTAACAACTAGCGCCCTCTACTTTGTACACAAAAAGTGTTAACAGCAGTATGTATGTTCAGCACACAATGCGAGTACATTATTATTTCTAAATAGTTAAGAAGGCTTTGTCAGGAGCAGAAATAACTTCTGTGTAGGAGATATTTTTAGTCGAGTTTGTACATTCATCCACTAAATGTGAATTATCCATCCTTTACTGTAAAAATATATTATTCATATAAAAATGTATTGCAATGTAGGTATTTCATTCGCATTAGAAAATATGTTGAATATTTTCGCTGAAAACACTGCATAATTATTCTTGAAACATCAGTATATGTAATATTCCTTGGTTTTTGCAAATATTATATATATATACGTATATCTGTGTGAAAATAAATACTTTGAGCTCGAATGTTAGCTACAGTAAATTTATAATTAACGTAACTACAACTAATGTTAATATATGTTGTAAGTAATTCCTATTTTTGCTGTCACAAAGAAATATGTTGTTTGAAATGAATGTTGTATGGCTTAGAGACACATGTAATGGCGTAATTTGGATGCAAACATCTAAACAACGTATCGTTTCAGTTTCTATGATATTTATGAATTGTATAATATTTAAATTGGCACAAGCACACGTGACAAAAAAATCTTATACTAACTGTTTTACGAATATCCAAAAAAGTTCTTATCAATGAACCGTAGGTATATTTTTGTCTACTACACGTTAACAACACAACTATAACATATTAGGTTAGAGGTTAGGTTGATGTACCTCTGCGAATGTGCAACAGAAATCACATAAAAATTTCTGTAAAATTTCATAATAAGCTGAGTAAAAGTAAATAGTTCCATTGTAGTACATTGTACTACCACACTATCTCTGAAATTTCCTAATTGTATTAGGTAAAATTCGATTGTTCCTTAATATATAATGTAAATTAAAATTTTCCAGTAAATATTATGTAAAAAAAGCGCAACAAACCATGGAAATTTCCACTCATTTTTATCAGTGAACAGGGAAAATCTTAGTAGAGGTTTTCCTTTAAAAATGACATAGCTCTTTAAAAACTAAGGATAGTACTGTTAAAATCTCAAAACCAATCGAAACATAGACATATGAAATTATTAATAAAAACAAAAATTAAAATTCTGTATAAATTCAATGTATAGTTGGCTACACATTACGCAGGCGACCTCTCCGGTGGCCTGTATAGATCTACATTGATAAAAATGGTTGGAAATGTCCATCTCTTCCATGTCTGGTAAATTTTAATAAGTATATCTTATATATTAATGAAAAATTAAATATATGTAACAAAAATGGCGCATTTTAGGAATAATGTGATAGTGTATTAACTACTTTGCAAATATTTACTTTAAGTAAATTTATTTTGAAACTTCTAATCGAATGCGTATTAGTTAGTAGTGCTAAAAATTACAATGTATAAATTAACACAAATTATAGTGTCGGAAATTTACTACGGAATTTAGTATAATAGTTGAAAAGTCACATGATTTAATATGGAATTTCATCCATGTTTATTTCTGCAATATTGCAGTGCACTTAGGTATATCATTTAGAAATTATTATGTAACATAACTTTACGCTGGTCACAAATTGCCAACGTAAAGTGTAAAATGACAGACAAGTGATTAATCAAATTACATCCATAATTTGATTTTTTAAATTTATCTTACACGCTCTGTATCTCTCTCAAAAATGAGCGGTTCTACAACATATTAAACAAACTCCACTTATTTTTTCAATGTTCAATCAACTCTAGTAATATTGACATATATTTTTGAACACCTTGTATATAATAATTTTATCACTTCAGTACCGATAAAAATCAATGTAAAGCTCCATATTTTCACTTTTGTTTTCTTTTTTATCATTTTCATAATAAAGTACTCGTAAAACCATGTAAGACCTATGTCTCAATGAAATTGACTATTCGGAAAATCAAATAAATTTTACAGTAATGGCTAAACGATAATATATTAAATTGATACAAACGTGCGCTATGATAGATAAATCATTTGTTAGTACTCTCCATTCGTCCTTAGATGAATACTTATTGTAGTCTTTGCAGTTTACCACATTTTTGTAAATAACCAATTCTAGTCACACCATATATATACAAAATATGTTGTGCTCTAATTGTGATGTTACGGTTAAAGTTAATTTTGTAAAATTTTCTCGCCACTCGCCGTATATAAAAATAGTGTACCTAATGTTTTTACATTTAATTCCTGCAGGTGTCACTATATTGTTCCGTAATACTTTTGTAACTAAGACTAATACCAATTTAACGAAATGTCGCATACTCTTCTACACTCAAATTAAAAAAGCAATACAAACACAACACAAATCCATGAATACAATAAAGTAATACACCGAACTTTTTCGCAGAACTTGACTTGACAACTTAGACATTTCTTCGCAAAACAGAATTGGAATGCTTGTGAAGAAGTAGTTTTGATATAAATGCTCATGAATTGAGTAGATGTTATAGTTCACAAAAGCCTATTTTTCAAAATAATGTAAACTGTCATTTAATGGTCATCAATCGAAGGTCTACTCTACACTAAATAGTAATAATATTTTACTATGACACTACATTGGAATAACGAACGTGATATCCTATTTATTAATGAAATAAGAAATATATAGAAAACTTTAAAACTAAGTACATATTTTAGTGATTTGAAAAACTTTTTTTTTACAGGGATGAAAGTTTAATTAAAAAATCTTCAACGTGAGGAAAATATTTACATCTGTAAAAAACTATATTTTAAGTACTTTGAACAAAAATAACTATTTAATTTTTAAATCTCATAATTGACCTACGATGGCCTATATCTAGGTTTTTAATACTTATACTGCATTAAAAACGTCACACCTTGTATAGAGGAGACACATGTTATCATAAATTCGCCACTAATTACCGCTTAGTATCCAAATATCTGATAACCTTCGGATGACGACGATCTCGATACGCGTCGATTAATGACTTGGTATTAATGAAGGTAAAAGTATTAATTCCGCCAATTTGGGCGAGGATTATGGGCAGATGCCGGCCTCAAGATGGTATAATTACCCAGTAGGCCATGGGAGGCAATAAATACCCTCCTTGACAGTTGAGGTGCGACCATCACGGGCCGTTTGGGCCGTCGCGCGGTCCGCCGACCGGGACTCTTTAACTTTAATTAAAACGTACGGCAGAGCCACGCAGGATTTAGTCCTGCCAGCGGACCGACGAAGAGCAATTGGCCGTAGGGACTCCTGCTAAATTGCACTTTACTGGTTTAATCGCGAACATCGCCGGTAAAAAGATCACATAACTCACGAATTGTCTACGAAGCTGTCTCTTTTATAAACTATAATATAAAAATAAAAAATTAAAATTAAGAAAAAATACTTATGAATATAAAAATTGCCGAAAATATTGATTTGACAACCACGAGTAGGAAAGATCGCGTAACTCACGAATTGTCTACGAAGCTATCTCTTTTATAAACTATAGTAGAAAGGAAAAAATTAAAATAAGAAAAAATACTTACAAATGTAAACAAATATCGAAATTAATGATTTAAGAACCATGAGTAGAAAAGGTCGCGTAACTCACAAATTGTTTACGCACCTACTTATGTCTTCTATAAACTATAGCATAACTGAAAAATTTTGAATAAGAAAAAATATAAAAAATAACTTTTCATTTGACAACCAGGAGTAGAATAGATCAGGTAACTCACAAATTGTCTACGAAGCTGTCTATCTTGTTTACTATCTATAATATAAAAAAATAAAATAAGAAAAAATACTTATAATTGTAAACAAATATCGAAAATTTTGGTTTGACAACAATAAATAGAAAAGATTACGTAACTCACGAATTGTCCACAAAGCTATCTTTTATAAGCTATAATATAAAAGAAATAAAGTAAAAAACTTATAAATGTAAACAATGTCGACAATCTAGATTTGACAATTATGAGTAGAAAAGATCACGTAACTCACGAATGGTCCACGAAGCTATATATATCTTTTATAAGCTATATCAAAAATAAAGTAAGAAAAATACTTATAGATTTAAATAAATGTCGAAAGTCTTGATTTGACAATTATGAGTAAAAATATGTAATTCACGAATTATCCACGAACTTATCTATCTTTTATAAACAATAATATGAAAAAGTAAGAAAATTTAAAACAAAAAATGTTGGAAATCTTGATTTGATAATTATAAGTAGAAAAGATCAAGTAACTATCAAATTGTCTACAAAGCTAGGTATGTATTTCTTTTACAAACTATTAATATAAAAGAAAAATCAAATAAGAAAAGTACATAGAAATAAGTATAGAAAAATGTCGAAAATCTTGATTTGGCAACCATGAATATAAAAATCATGTAACTCACGAATTGTCTACGAAGCTAGCTATCTCTTTTATAAACTATAATACAAAAGAACAATTCAAAATTGGAAGAAATACTTATAAATATAAAAAATTTAGAAAATCTTGATTTGACAACCATGAGTAGAAAAGATCACGTAACTCAACAATTGTCTTCGAAGCTATCTATCTCTTTTACATACTATATTATAAAAAAATAAAATAAGAAAAATACCTTTAAAAGTAAGTAAACAAATATAGGAAATTCCTATTTAAACACCACGAGTAGAAAAGATCATGTAATTCACGAATTGTCTACGAAGTTATCTTTTATAAGCTATAATATAAAAGAAAAATTTTAAATAAGAAAAAATATTTATAAATATAAAAAATGTCGATAATCTATATTTGACAACCATAAGTAGACATTACAAAATTTACTTTTGTTTCCCAAAATGTATGAAAGAGTTTCTCTAATTTAAAATCGCTTCAAAGAATTTCTAATTTTTTATACTAAACGCGTCGATATTTGGATTTTAGAAAAAAAAAACATATTATTTTACGATAAAATTCCATTATCGTCTCCCGAAACTAATTCGTTTTTTATTTTGTCGTCGACTAAAATAACATTTTAGCGCCTTGCATAAAAAATAACTATATTTTTTCTAATACACGAGTCCGGTTTGTCCGTTCAGAGAAGAGAATATGTTTTCCTCTCTATCTAAAATGAAACTTAATCGATTACAAAATAATGACATCTGGTAGTGCCAAATAACAATTTAGAAAGAAATCCTCATCTTATCTAAACAAGGTATAACAACCATGTCAAGCTTTCAGGTGGATTCTTATAATCTTATTCCGGCTATCTCCAGCGTTCCCCAAAAAATATGTAGTAAGTTACATATATCTGTTAATCTTTAATTAATAAATGCTCGATTAACTTCATGCGCAATAACTACCCGTATAATTAGGATGAATTTAAATACTAATGGAGTGGAAACAGTTGGCCGGACTGATACTTATATAACTCGGTGATAATCTTGCGGTGTAATTAGGTGTGTATAAATACTTCTGCGTAATAATAATTCCTTATGGTGATACAGACGTTCATATAATTTACAAATGTTTTATAATTCGAGCTGCCAGTTATCGGCGTTGGTTATCATCAGATGCGATCGTATGCGGAAAATTTTTAAGTTTTATAAACTAGTTAACACTTCGTTAAACTAAAAGAAAAATAATTTAAAATCAATTGGAATATACATCGTGGAAACTGTTAATTTCAAGTTTAATAACTAGATTAATTAACATTAATTTGTTAAATATCTTGAAGAGGCGGGCATATACATAGTGTTACATTAATCCTTTGATACCTTTAAAGCTATTTAATCACAGAACTTCGGAGATTTTTTTCGTGCGATATGTGATATTTCCAATTTGCAATATAACTTCATTAGAGTCAGTAGACCAGATTCCAGCGGCGTGCAATTAAATATTTCTAAATAGTTTTCAGAATGCATATATTATTTTTTCTACATTCATGCAAAAAACAAAACTTTATTGAACTATATTTAGTGGAAAAAGTTGTTCTTTATTGCACTAGTGCAATAAAATGTTTATTGCATTCATCTGTCATTCTACTACAGCGATTTGTCATCATGACAAGCATAAACGTTCAAATCGACGTCATATTTTCCTAAACTTGTGTCACCTACTCGACGTGTTGTCCTACTCGGCCTAACGACCTCGTTGAACAATTTCACGTCGCGTGCAATAAACACTTACTTTTTGTACTTGTTGCATAAATAACTATTTTTGTATTACGTTGACTATTCTCAATTTTTGTTTGGCGATTTCATTCTATTATCTGTAGATACGTACTTTAGTAGGTACGCATTAAAAACCATAATTATAGTTTATTCACACAAATAAATAATATATTTATAAAGAAAATAATAACAAGAGAACTGCAATTACTATATCCTCTTTAAAAGTTATATAATTATTTCAAGTATTTATTTGGTAAAAAGCTTTAATTTTTTTGTTTAAATGTCTTTTTCAGATGAAAAAAATGTAATTTGACATTTTGAAACCTGACACATACGTTATACGGCGGAGAAATCGCGACATGATCAATGATTTTCAAATAAATATATTTTTTATACGACTGCCTTGCAAAAGGGGGTTTTGCACACGGAAAACACGTTCTGAAAACGATATTTTGCACACGGTTATGTCATCTTTGCACACGCGTCTCCAGATCGTGATTTTTGTTTGATGTGGTCACCCAAATTATGCAATGTTTCAAGTTGGCTGAATTTAAATTAAAATTAGATTTTTGTGGTCTCTGTTTGCAGTCGTATAAAAAGTATCGTTAAAAACTCGTTTGAAAACCTCTTTGCACACTCGCTCGACCTGTGGTCCTCGCCTTCGGCTCGGTCCACCAATATGTCTCGCTCGTGTGCAAAGAGTCGTTTTCAAACCTTGTTGTTTAATATTACTATTTTTCATTTTCCTAAATAATTTGTTTAAATCTGTATAAAAATAACGCTTTGAAATAAAAAATTGTTTATTGATTCAAATGAATGTGCATTTCGAATCAAATAATGCGTTTATTTAATTAAAAAATGCACACTTTTGATTGAGGCATGTGAAAAAAATATTTTAATTTTTTGTAAAGTTTTTAAAATAAGTTTTATTGTTATATATTTTCTTGAAAAATCGTAAATTTAAAAAACTCAATTTCCTAATATAGTCGTATTGTCAAAAAAGTATTTTTTTGAAAGGAAACATTCGAATTGATTCCTATAAACAAAAATTAATTGTCAAAGCCAGGGTTAGTTGTCTTTTAATTCACCAATCACCTGTGGCGTACTGATGAAAGCTAACAAGCTCAAAATCGGTGTATCTTGACTATTTGTAGTAGATTTTTATATGCTGGTCGACATTAGCCCGTAGTTGTTTCCTGAAATTCCTAAGTAATAAGTTAAGCTAAGCAAACAGTGGCTTAATTGAAAAATAATTTTTTAAAATATACAAATATTGTTTTATCATAAAATATAGTTAAATCAACACTATAAGTGTATCATCACTGTATTTTTGCATTTTCAAAAAATGGTTTGGTACCAAGAAATAAATATTTGTTTAGCCCTATACAAACAAATAATTTATTTCGATGAAACTATTTTTTTACATGCGTCAAATTTTTGTGTCACCGTCTCTACATAATTTTCACGTAAAGCATATATTTACTAGGCATCACTTGTAGGGAATTTGAATTTGAAAATATAACCCAAACTTTAAAAGAAGGGAAAAGATGGTTAACTAACTTGTTATCAGGAATGTAATAGATGTGTCTTGCTGCAAACATTAGTCTTGCGACAAATTTTCCCCAATGATTCAACAGAGAAGCGTTCAATTATCAAAATTGCGAACAGTTTCAGTCGCCTTCTCCCTGGCGGATTCACCCTTTGACTGGTGCGGGACACTACATTCATTAAAGTGTTCTTTTTCAACGAGACTGTTCGTTTCCCGTCAACTTACCGTCGCCGGTCTTGACGGCCGTCACCTCGTCGAGCTCTTTCATTTCCGTCGTATCCACGTCGTCGAAAGAGGACTGGGGACACTAAAGAATTCTGAAACAAAAACCGCTGCACTGAAATAATTAGATAGACATTTCCATATTTTCTTTTTTACATGATAATTAATAGTAATTTCTATTTTACATTATATATTAACGAAAAGTGCGATTATACTTTGTGCGATTCATTAAGAATGGGCAATATCTGAACTGGATATACTACACACCAAAATATGGCGATTGAGCCAAATATGCCTTATCCGAATGCTGCTTGTTTAAAGATTACAGGGTGGCCAATGCTAGAATTTTATTTTGAAATATCTCAATAACTTTGAAATCTGTCGGAGTATTAAAAAAAATTGGCACAATTATGTTTTTTGGCACGGCAAATAAGAATTTTGAACAAATTTTGACGTCACTAGTAGAGGGCGCCACTTATGGCACAGCATGTTTCTTTTAAATGGCATAACTTTTTTGCTGTTTAGTGTATCCATCTGTCTGTTGAAACAATCGATTCTCCTACCTGTTGTATCTAAAAAAGGTATACCTTGTTGAAGTCGTTAGGAGTAACAGTTTTCGAAATAATCCTATTTGAAATATTCAGTGCACCGATTGAAAACTGTTATCGTTTCAGGTAAAGTGCCTTTTTTACTGAAAATACAGCAAAATTTTACTTGAAGAAGTTGTTCAGAACGGTAAACTATGGAGACATGCAAAATTTCAAGAAGATCGGCGAGGTTTGATTTTGAAACCATTTTTCAACAAAGCGCAAAGATTTTATCAAAGCAGCACCTGTTACTATGTTGTCCAACTTTAGTAAAATATTTAGACAATGTTTTTTGTCTAGACTAAAGTTGTTTTTTAACGCTTTCATAAATATTATCAACAGTTCAGAATGGTTTCAATCAGGAATCCACACAAAGTGTGATTTATTCTTTTTTCAGGACTTATGTTGATGTGGGGAGTGCTCTGCTGGAATATCTTGTAATCTCAGAATGGCATTTTGTCGTCTCAATCATGATACTATATCTTACAGACTGGAAAAATTCTAAGTGCTTAATATGAATCAACTAATTTTCATATATATGCTCAGGCTTATAGCAGAATAAATTGGTGTGGTAAATATTTTTGAAGTTTTTCTATGATGGATGGCAGCTGTGTTTATTTGTAAAAAACGCATTATCAGATATTTGGTGGGTATAGCAACGCAAACATCTTCTGGTAGTCTTTCAAAAATTAAATTTGCTTAGGACAAGGCATAACTCAAATCGTTATTAAGATTAGTCGAGTTATTCTATCACGGAATTTTATCACAACGTGGCAACTGTGCGACTACACAACCAGTTTGCTGTGCCAGCTGAGCGCGTTTGTGGGTTGCCTACCAGACACCGGTCTGCTTTTTAGTGATGCCAAAAAGTCCAAAGACAACTATTGTGAAATGTAATGAATTTAGTTTAGACAACTTTTGGTATTAATGTTTTGCTTAATATTAAGATACTGTTTTAAGTATATACATAGGAAAGAAAATAGGAATTTGCAAAATAAGTAATAAAAACTTCTTAAGAAGGCGTCTTATTGTCTCAGATATAATTATACCTTACTCATGTACAAAAAAAATATGTATTTATCGAAAATACAGTGCCATGTGTAAATACCTAACTAACATAACACATACTTACAACATATGTTCAAAATGTCCAGTGTTATTTTTCACACATGCAAGACACCTTTGGATCCAATTTTTGTGGATTTGCTGGAAAATACAAATCCGTTCTCGCAAGTCATTTTCTGTTTCCACTTCGGTGACATTCAGTTATTACATTGGCGAAGGTACCCTCAATAGTTGCTTCATTCCTGAACATCGCAAATCCAGAAGCATATACTGGCCATTCCATGAGGCGCACTTCAATAATTTTATTGGCCAGTAAAGGTGCTGGAACCATTAAACGACATGGTGGCTGGAATAGCTCCTTTGTTGTAGAAAGTTATGTTGAGGAGTCCTTATCTAACAAACTTGATATTGCAATGAAAATATAGCTGTTCCTTACAAGAAGAGACTTTAACTTGTACAAATTCTTCACAAACTGCGGCAGATGTTATGCGTTCTGAAAATGATGGCAACTTACTACAAGGGTTGTTATTAACGGACAGAAAGTTAAATGTGCTAAAACAAAAAATGAAATGTCTATTACTATAAATGTAAATGTTAATGTTAATAAATAAGTTTATTACTTTTTCATTATTCTACTAGTGACATAAAGGTACTTTATTTCACTAGTTGATAAAGTATCACTTTAGACACTTCATAGTCATAGTCATTAAAGTCATATTATAAGGTGATTGTGTATAAATGTATTTTATTATATTGTATTGCTCCTAATAATATTTCTCAATTCCAGGTCAAGTGGAGTACTTTTTACCGATAAAACCATATAATTATTTTTATTTTTAACGGGAACGACCTTTTTAAGGGCTCCCAAATTGATTTAGAACATACTGCGACCGAGAGGATAAAATATATGTATTAAAAACCGAAAAACATCTAATAATTTGGCAGTTTCACACAGGCTAACCCTTAATCAAGGTGTCTGGAAAATTTATGGGGTGAGGCGGCGTCATAATTTCACTCATATTGACAGCTCGCGCTCACCCTCGTCTTTAATTTCGGAAGCTACGGTCAGCGTGCACCTTGGAAATTTATATTTTAATTGGGGGTAATTCCTCCAACCCCGTGACATCCGTTTCCGAAATAAAAATGTGTGTGTGTTATTACTATAGGGACGTGAGAATGTGTCGGGATGAATTATGGCTGTTAATGTTTTCGTACCCTTTGTGAAATTCATAATAAATGGTCCGGTCACGTAAGTGGCTGAGTTTACTGAATTAATTAAAAGAAAAAAGTCGTCTTGATATATTCTACATTTTAAGAATTTCGAGTTAAAATATACATGCAGAGCGTTCCTGAACTCAATAACAAGCAAAAATAAGACAAAATCTTGTGTACATATGCCCAAGAACACTTCGTTTTCGAGATATATGGTGTTACAAGTAAAAACCCATTTTTTAAATAATATGTAAAAAAGTGTTCATCCGATCTGAATTCAGTTTTTACAGTTTGTTGACAACTATAATTTCTCGGGCAAGACGGATAGGTTTGGCACGAAAAATAACATCAACATAGATTTTTCTCAATTTTTTGTTGTGGTCTTATATAGTCAAAGTAATTAAAACATTTTTTTTTTGTGTCTGTTGATTTTTTTCTTATCTTACTTTCTTTTCGGAAAAAAAATGAATTTAATATCGGTACATTTCTGCCTCCGTAAAACTTAAATAAACATTTCTGACAATTTATTAAGAGCTACTAAAAAAAATTTAATAATTAAAAAAGGAGTTAACTTACTCTTACAGGTACCGAAAATTATGAACATCTTCCAAATCAATATTTAAAACAAGAAAAAAATTATAACATAACATGTTCGATGTAACCACCTCCAACATCGATGAAGGCATTGCACCATTTCACCGTACTTGATCGTACTCTTTCAAAATATCGAGAGGGATGACCCAAGAATCGAAAATCGATTTTTTTAAACTAGTAACACCCTGTATCTCGATAACAAAGTGCTTCTTTTTTTTATGGGATGAATCTTCTCTAGGTGTTCGTCACTTGAACTCAGGAACATCCTCCAGCGAAGCTTTTGCAATCTTCGTCGCACTTAAGTCGGTTGAATCAATACTCATTCGACCATTTTATCATGGAATGTATTTGAAAAACTGGCTGTAGGTTATTTATTTTATTACCTATTTTATGACATCTAGTTAATTTTGCTGAAAATTTGGAATCGCATTTTAATATAAAAACGTGAAGAGATCATACAATTACGAAAACTGCTGGAAAAATGCATCCATGTCAATTGCACACCCTTATCGACATATCAGTAACACTCCACCAATTCACTGTTTCTCTTTGTCTCTGAAAAACTAGTATTTAGGCTAAGTTTACTTATAGGACACTTAAGATTCGACAAGGTCTTATGTCTTATAGTCAAAATTTAGAGATTTACCATTTCTTCTCATTGGCATCCTCTATAAACCTAGAATGTCCGGACAACTTCTGTTCGACACAGTAATGTTCAACCTGTAGGTGCAACGATACTCCGATCAGATCATCCTCGTGCCTAGCTCCTTGTTATTTTAAGGTTATACACTTCCTATACATTTAACATTGCACTAAAATTCCTTAAACATTTTCAATGTTAAAATTGATTTTATATATAATAGAGTTTTGGAACCTAAAGTTAAGTTAATGCTAACATAGAGTCACTATACCTATTTGATACAGTGACGACTCGTAATTTTTAAACTAGTGTCTGGAACTGTTCCAAATACGAACAACAGAATTAACATTTTTGGAAACTTTTAATCATTTAATCATATCTCTCTTGCAACTCACTATCAATGGATTCCATACTCTGTACCTCTTTCTTCTGTATGTTATTGGTACGAGGCAGCCCTCAGATGCGTCCTTATTAAAATTATTGTGCTTATGAAAGAATTGAAGATTCGACTATCGTGCACTGCATTTTTTGACATTTAGAAGAACTATTTGTTTTCATCCTCAAAAATTGCAAATGTCAAGTTTGACAGTTTAAAATTTATTTATCTGCTTCCATAGATATGTTAAATTATTTGTATTATTATTTTTACTTACTTCAGTGTGAGAATTTTTGATTAGGCAAACTTAGAAATAACCCTAGACTGATCCTTTTGGCGCAAGAGTTTATTCAATTAATCTTAATTTTTTCAGAAGTGTGCCAAATAATTAATTAAACTAAGGAAAACCTAGAATTATGCCACAAATAAAATACCTTCAGAGAATATACATTTATTTCATTAGCATTATTAAATGCACTTACCACAGCCTTCTATCAGATAATGATAAGTTTGTGGATAATATTTGTTTAATATTTATTTTTTTCTAATATTCTTTTTAAAATTAAGATCTATGAGAATTCTAAAGCTTGTTTAGGTTCCGATAGCTAACTCTGTCCCAGACCGTTTTAAAATAACTGAGTAATTCATTAATAAAAACTTCCAAGCGATGACAAGCTGAGAATACAACTGAACGACTATTAGAGCTGTTACATAATCACTCAAATTCGTAACCAAAACAAGCCTCTGTAGTGATCATTTGATCATCCTGCCACGATTACCGAGTGAATATGTATCTTTCTAGAGCAAGTATGCCTAATGGAAGCCAGGTTCTCAGTAACAATAAAGATGAGTTATGCGAAGTTCTTCAGTCTCAGTTAATATTTACATCTATTACCTGTTGCAGCGCGGCACAAAGACATTTCCGAAGATCGGCAGTTAACAATTTATAAATTCTTCGTGTAATGACCAATAACAGATTTTGTTTTATGACCCCAACGCGGGCTTTGATGCGGCCGCCTTTCATTCCAACCTGCTAAAAGTAAAAACTAGTTATGTGCAGCTACTGTCTTGAGCAAAGCCGTAAATTAGTGGCTTCATTTTGCTTCATTAGCGAATTGCATTTTTTTACTGCACCTCCACTTACCGAGAAATAATTAGTGTGAAACGGAATTGCCTTTGCGGGCTTTACTAGCGATTTGATTTCGAGATTTATGGCATGCAGGGTTGTTTGCTAGTCTGCTGGTATGTACATTATTAGAACTATACAAAAACGATCGACAAGTATATGGAACTACCATGTGACTTAAAATATATATTTGACATCCATTGAAGTTTATTATTGCTCAGGTAATGAAAGTTCGATCGTTTGTTGACAAGTAACTTCAAATCTCGTGCCTTGGAAAATGAATTTCTGCTGACGGAAATCGAAAAAGCTAATAAAACCGCTTTCAAGTTATTGTCTAGTAGTTTCACAGAATTATATACTATAGATGAGATTTGCCGTAGATATTACTTATTATAGGTACTGTAATTTCTCTAACTGTACATTTAATTAAATAAATATATTTCGCATTTTTGCACCAGTATTACTAGTGCCAAAATTAAATTACTTTTAATACCACTGTTAATTGTAATTTGCTTTTAATACCAGTGCCTCGTGTAGTTGTTTGTGCAGAGAGTGCAAAACAGTGTATTTGTTACGTGATGCGTGAAGCAATCATGCTGAGTGCAACAAATATGCTTTTTGCACATGTTGCACACAACACTTTTTGTACGATAGAATAAAATTTATTTTTATTTAAAATTTTATTTAAGAGTATTTTACAATACAAAAAATATTACCAATTCTTAGAATAGTTCTAAGAATAACATGAACAGTTAACTAGCTATTTACTTTTTTGGAGTTAATTTCAATTTTAATATCGCAGATAGAACAATTTTCTATGGTAACTAATGAACAAACTTCATTTCCAGTAATTTTTTGAATTTTGTTTTCGTTTTTGCTTGCGGAGGTCTGAGGTTCCTAACTTAAAACTTTTTCGAATTGGTGTGAAGTTTCCAGTACTAGTAACTACTTAGTTTACCTTCCAGAGTTTGAACCGCTATTTCAGTCTCTTTAGAAATTGACTCCTCAATGTAACCTTCAGCTACAATTGAAGATTCCCATCCTACATGGCGTTTTAATAGTTTTCCAACACGGCACCTGACTGGTTGGAAACCTGTCCCAAGTGGATAGCCAAATCGTTCACCGACTTACTGCAGCGGAGTTGTATCTAATATTAAACTGACTGACGGCTTCGGACAGGTTTCAAACTAGTCAGGTGCCGTGTTGGAAAAGAGTTAATATGTCTGCCTCCGATTCTACAAGCAATGTAGCTGAAGATCTGCGAAAACAGTGTCCGGTGTGTTGCATTAGATTTTTAATATTTATGTATTTTGCAATATTATTTGGAATTTACAACAACAGGTTGAACTGAACACTTTTCTGTTATAATATCTAGTGTGACAAAATTAAAACATCTAATTTTACCGCTTATTACAAATGATCTAGGTTTGTTTATCTTGCTATCTAAAATTTGCACAGTTATGATAAAATCCATTTCATTAATATCATTTTAAGCCAATCTATAATCCTACGGCATGCTCCTGCAATGTCAAATACTGCAGCTATCTATAACAGAACAAGGTATAAAGTTAAAAATTAACATCATTTGCAGGTGTTACCTTCATCATTAGATATTTATCATATTAAAAATTTGTCAAATTCCTGTCGGGTAAATTTTTTTTATTCCTTGGGACGGTACCCTATCAACTTCTTCAAAAATGTAATGAATTTGGTAAAATGCCGAATTTTCGCATTTTTATTGATTAAAAGTGCCTTTAACATTGAGTGATCTGACCATAAGGTCGATGGTTTTAGTATCTCTGACTTTTCATTTAAATACACTAGGAGAACGTTTTCAGTAATGTTCTTAACAAATTTTCTATCACACCAGTCTATAAACCGTTTATAATAAATTTCATACACTTTTTACATTTATTGGGTAATAAATATCTGGAGAAGTTCAAATAGTTTCTTCCTCACTATTCGAACTTGACATTTTTAACAGCATTATTACAAAATATTAAAATTTTAAACTGACAACTTGAAAATAATTACAAAAGCTGTCAGTGTCAGATTTCATCGTATGAATATGCGATATGAACAAGATTTGGATTAATCAAAATTAGAGAAAGAAATGTTTTTTTTTTTAATATCAAACAATATCGATTTGAGGAATATTTTATGGTACAAGTACCTATAGTTACACGAAAAAAATGTTATCTTTAGATTACAGCCGTACACCGTAAACAATTTTGAGTAAAATTTCACTCAAAATTAACACAAATAATAACACAATTCATTGATTGTTCACTCAGTTATTTGTTAGCTAAATAAATCTCTTAAGGATAACATTATCAATCTATTTCGTTAGTTTTGCAGAATATGTATACAATTTAAATCCTATAATTTTAGTGTTGCAACAAACTCAAAAAGTCAAAAATAGTGAGGATTTTTCATTATACTGTGTTGGTTCTTAAACAGTTTTTATGAACATTAGACCTATTACACGGGTTTAGTTTTTTACGGATTGTAAATTATTACTTTATAAATATTTGTAATAATAATTATTAGGTAATAATAAAAATAATTATGTCATAAAAATTACAGTCTATAAAAAGAAAACCTGTTTAGTTGGTATACATTATGGGTTTAATGGAATTGTGAACGCAACCATAACAACAATAATCATTGTTATTATTATATTATAATATTTAATACTAATACACACCATTTGAAACAAAAGTTTGCTTTACCAAGTTAAATACGATAAAGGTTGAGATTATAATAATAGATAATAATATGACGCCAGTACCTATATGTAAGTATGTTTTATATTATTATATAGTTAAACAATTCATTCCTTCTAAATTCAGCAAAATATGTACTTTGGTGTCACAAAATACTCAGTGGTGTTGTATAACTTATGAAGTTCATATGGCTCTGTATTGAATACATTTTTTAAATCAATAATTTCCAGGTTTGATCTATTTTTCAAAATTTTATAGCTAAGTAGTTGAGGATCACATGAAATGGTAATCATGGAATGACGCACCCAAGATAGATTGTCTGAAATAAGAAGCAAATAAACAATTTTTTTGTATCGGATGAAGACGACCATTGTTACTTACCTATTTCTAGCACATCTTCACTACACAAATTCTCACTTTCCAGTTTACACCATATTTTTTTATGCAAACTGTAATTTGAAGACGTATTTATAATTGCTGTCCGTGGTCCATGATCCGGTTAGAACAATACACTTATGATTATCGTCTACAGACAGTAGTGACTTGTATCATACATAGCAAACCTACAACAGCGTGTCGGTACCTGCTCGTACCCAACTTTGAGTTTGAACTTACTCACTGTATTTTTTACTTTGTGGTCAATCATAGACCTTATAAATCATGGACCGGCCCTAGAAAGAGAGGTCCGCTGTCCTGATGTGTACAATAGGGATGAAGCTAGTCCGGGCAAAAACAGATGTTCTATGACAGAAAAATATATAAACATAGCCTGACAAAACCCTTCCTGTTAATATTTTTAATGATTTGTGTGCCTTTTGTGATTTAGTTGTGTTTAGTGTGTTTATTAGCAATAGTTTTTAAAGACTCCTAAACTATGGTGGAGTCGGTCTGTCACCGTAAATGTAATACGTCTGTCATTTACGGTTTTTGTTTTTTTTGGCCAATGATCTGTGGGTGTTTGCCTGGACTAGCTCTATCTCTGTCGCACACATCTGAGCATTAACGATTTGTATAGGCAGAAAACGGTTTTGGGCGCGTCCATGATTTATAAGGTCTATGTGGTCAATAGAGTATCAACGTATTTTTTTCACTAGTGCAAAAAATAGCCACTTTATGCGTGATTAGAAAAATTACATTTTAGTCGTTTAAAATTATACTTTTACTGACGTTTGTAGAAAAACGGTTCTTTTGTGCAGATAGATAAGCTTACATTGTAAGTAATGTGGGCAATTAAATTCATTGAACAAGGTCCTTTCTAAAACAAGTCCCACACGTCTGTGGAGTCGTATAAAAACAGAAAACAAGCCCATTTGGCATCGCGGCGGGTAATGAATCAATCCGGCACAGCAACGTCACCTGGTGAAGTCGAGCGTCTCGTCATGCTCGTGGATGTCTAATTGTGCGTTGTAAGCCGTGCATAAGGACGCTCTTACTTCCTCCTGTCTGTCTGCCAATTGCCAGCACTTTGAAGTGCGACTATTTCCACCGACATACACAGCGGCATTAGTTTAAGTCGCAGGTTGCATATAAATTCATTATTCTTTTACCTACACTCACTTTGGGACACTTTGTTGTGCAATTTGTGTCTAATAATAATGATAAAACCAATTATTATCTTCTAAATAGCAGCATGCATTATTAATATAGTATGATAATTAGAATATCGCAATAAATATCAACGACCTGGCATATTGACAATAAATAGAAGCAAATTATTGGTCTTAACAGCAAATCTTTAAATTAATTAAATTACGTTACAGAAAGCATTCATTCTTATTGTCATTTAATACCTAAGATGTTACAGAAAAATTGTAATATTTCATAAGTTTGGAATTTGTTAAAATAATAACATGTAGCAACACCAGTTTGGGGACTGCGTTACACACATTTATTGGAAAAGGTGCAAGTCTGTCAAAACTGTTATTATTGCCTCTAAGCACGCCTGATTATATTGTTAGACTTGAAGTAGAAATTAGCAGTCTGTCTTTACTAGTATTTAAAATAGCTAATAGCTAAACTGGTTACTTATTACAACTATTGACAAATATTGACACTAATTGGCTCTTTCAAGTCAGACAGATGCTTGACAGTATAGATTGTGTGGATGTTTTGGACATTTTGTCTTGCTTTCGTCTAAAAAGACATATGCCTACCATGTTACAAAAATATAAAGAAATATTTTATCAGAAAAACTTAGCTTTAATTATGATGTCTACTATTCTATTTTATATCAAAAGTTACAATTGCCTATTTACATTATTAGACAAATGTATCAATTATAGCTTCTAGTATTATATTACATTTGTACTTTATTTGCTTCTATGAAACATATGAAATTAATATAAATTGATCAATGACTTTCACGTCCCATATCCATATAATTAGATTCAATTCTATTACTTTATAACGTTTGATTCAGTGGAGTTATACAAAATGTTGTTTGCCAGCAGCTTCGGCGGAATCTGGGTTAATCTGCTTAGTTTTTTTTTAATTATTAGTAAAGTGGTGCACTGCTAAAGGCGGCTTAAAAAACATAATTAAATTTTGGGCGCCAGCCTACTAAAATATAGAAAATAAGGTTGGCTGCAACAGTTAATCTTACCACCTTGTGGTTGATGGGTGGTAGTTGAGAAACGGATTTAGTTGACACTAGTCAGAAGCTCTGGATTTGTTTTGGAGTAGTCCTGTAGTTGCTACATCTAGTCTTACATGTTATTGAAATTACAGACTTAACTAATGTCGAAATTTATGATAAGTATATAGCACTATTAAATTCTTACTGCATGTTGTTGATTTCTCAAAAGGGTAAATTAAATTCTTCGAACTTATACCTAGTTTAGTTTATGAAAATTATCATCTCTGTAGGTATGCGGAAATTTAGAAAACAATTTCTTAATATAACTGCTTAGTTTATAAAATAGACTTTGAATTACTGAATAATTGGTTTAGGTACTTTGAATTATTAGTTAAAACTTTGAATCGTTAGAAAAAACTTTAAATTATTTTGAAATGCCTTCTAAAACACATGATAAAAGAGATAAGTAAATTAGTATTTATCAATCATGGTTAATTAATAAAGTTAAAATTGAAAAGAGCAAAAGTTATAAAAAATATATACATGTAAATTTCAAGAAATATTTATGGAATATATATTAAATGCAAATTACCTTCGATGGTTTGTCTTGATCAAAATAATAAGTGACTTCTCCAATCTTGCAGCTAAACGTTTACTCAAATATCACTGTTTAGGCAGCGTAGATTTTTCCAGAAAGCAGTAGGACATAAATGACTGAAATTCGGTCGTTTTGTTATATAACACTTTCTGATAATAGTCGCGCCAAGAATTCAGACATCTTACGGCTGACGTTACGAAATTGTTTTTTTTTGTTAACGTAATTTTTTATATTTGGTCGCATTAGAAACAATCATTTTTTGTAATTTAGTACAATATATGATGCAAACTTTTAGTGTAGTATATAGTTTTATTACTCTCAGTTGCAGTTTCTTAAATATTCTGAGAATATATAATAAATTATTCATTTGAGATATAAGTAGTCTGCTA
The DNA here is from genome assembly GCA_025584915.1 of Monochamus saltuarius. Classification (NCBI taxonomy): domain Eukaryota; kingdom Metazoa; phylum Arthropoda; class Insecta; order Coleoptera; family Cerambycidae; genus Monochamus; species Monochamus saltuarius. Next base: position 19,133,269 of record CM046723.1, on the reverse strand, counting down.
CTTCTGCTCGGCCTAAGCGGCATGGCTTACAAGAAGCGACCTACATTGCAGTAGGTACTTAACCGCAGACCTCCCGCCCTGGGCGACGGGCCATTAAATCTATAAAAAATACTGCATGAAACAACTACTATGCGGACTAATGCCCCGACCGGCATTGAATTACACCTGCAGTATCTGTGTGAACAGCCTAAAACCCTTGTCGGCCGCACCACCAGACATAGATCGGTTTCGGGCTTGTTAGCCCTCATCAGTATGCCATAGGTGAGATGACCGACAATTGAACTGGTTGAAAGTCACACCGCAGATGCCATAGTGCATTAAGATTTGTTAAAAGTTTGTTTTGGTCAACTCATTCGAATGCAATCCTGCTGAAGTCACAGAACATCCCAACTAGGCATCTTTCCTGCTTTCAACTATTGTAATAACCTGATCTGAAATTAATAATATATCAATAGTAGATCAAGTAAAATATTGCATGTGATTCAGGTATACCCCAAAATAAATCTATTAAATCGGAATAAAAGCCTCGCCCAACGTATTATCCGTCCTCTTTGACTTCTCTGAAATGTCATAAAAAATGCATCGGTTCCTCGTTATCCAGAGGCGGGGTAAATAATAAAAGCGAATCGTTTCACGACATGAGAGTTGTCAGAAAATGTGACAAACCCTTGTCGGCGTAATTTAATTCCATTACTGAATTATTGAGTTCGCTGCGAATTTCTGGGAACAGGGCTTTAAATACTCAAATTACTACCCGCTTGTATTAAAAGTTTCTACAATTTTAGTTAGCTTATATGTATGCGTATATGTAAGTTGTACACTATGCTCTTTTTTGTACTTAACTTTGATAATTTAAGTCTATAGTCACGGCAAGAATTCGGACGACTATGTCATTCGAACAAATGAATAATTATATTTTCTTCAAAATATTTAAGAAACTGCAGCTGAGAGTAATAAAACTACATACTACACTAAATGTTTACATTATATTTTGCACTAAATTGCAAAAGATGGTTGTTTTTAACGCCACCAAATACCGAACATTACGTTGACAATATAAACAATTCCGTAACGGCAGACGTAAGTCGTCAGACTTCTTGCCGCGACTATATAGTAATTTATTTTCATGACATAGGGCATTAGATTTAAAAAAATATATTTTTATTAAAATGGGCATTTTGTATACAGGGTGGTCCGTAAATAATTGAATCATTTCAAATAGATTTTTGACTGGGAGATATAAATTTATGCTCTTTATTGCCGACTTCACAAAACGAGGCCTACTGTTGCTGGAATAATAATAATAATATAATAATAATATCTCTACCCCTCATTCAAATCACGAGGATTAGCCAGGAAGTTGAAGACTTGTGCGGGAGAGGGGGCGGCATATTATTATTAAGCAGGCCGCATTTGCGCCCAGGAACGACTTACGTTGGTAGGCCCTAACCACCATTCAGTGCAGGAATGAGGGAAACCTGGAAAACCTCATTAATTAGGGGGGTAGTTAAATGCCAACCGGTATCAATCTCTCAGATTGGCCCAAGTCAACATTCTTCCACCCTACCATACCCGCAGAGAGGGTGCCAATCTCTTCACGAATATAGCTTATATACGGTCTACCGGCTGCGGGGGTCGAACCCACAGCGATCCAGTCACCTCGATTCAAGTACTGACGCCTTAAATCGCGCGACCACTGACCGATTAATATTAACAATGATCCTTGGTATCGGACAATGGAGTCATTTTAATTTCTTTTTATTTCACTAATCGAAGGTTCTTTGTCAGAAAAGCCTATGTGCAAAAATTTATATTCCGCTGTCTTCAACTCCATTCTTAAAATGAACTGTCTTGAAAACGGGGCGTGGCTAAGTGCTACGTCATAACTTTTTAACGGTAGCTCATCGGTTGCAGCGCATAGTAACTCGTTGCGACTGCGCCGTGGTTAGAAGATCAGTGTATTTCATAAAATTTGTGAGCGAAATGAGCGAAAATAAAAATATTAAGTACCTAATGCTTAGTACCAAAATGTGTAAATACTCGTACAAGTTGAAAAGGCCAAATAAACATATTTTTATTACTATGCCAAGGTAAGAGAAATGTAGGACATTATGGTAGTATATTAAGGTGAATTAAAGGGACTATACAATAATCATACCATCACGGATCATACAAAATATATTTCTATACATATTTGTTGTGCTTTTTGTATATGCTCCTTCTCTCTTTAGTATTTTGTGTACAGGGTTAAGTATGACTAAGTACAAAAAATTTAACCACGTGCTTAGGGAGGTCTAAAAGACAATAACAAAATTATTCCGGAATTCTAAAGTAATTCTCTCTTCCTCCAGAAAATTGGCCTATGACAATCATCATCCGAAATGGCTTCGATATGTCAACTACTATGCGGTCGTTTTTTACAGCGTTGTCAAATATAGAAACCTGATAGATAACTTAATCCGGTTATCTGCTTATACATTGGATATCATTCATTCCTTGCACACCGTCAAAACTACATTTTCACTCATTACAGATCCGTCAGAGTTATCCAGAATACGGCCTGCGTAGTTAAATAAAATACCCATTTATTCTCAGAAAACTCTGAATGCACCCGCGGTAGTCTATAATTATAATATCTTGTACGATTACCGTAGCTTTGTTGACTTGCCCTCGACTCAAGAGAAACAAAAGGCACATAACATAGGGCCAACAATTAATAGGGAAATATCTGTACCAGACATAAATTCCTTTATTTAATTACTATAAGAAGTTTAAAACTAAAAATTACTCACTGTGTGTATGTCACTAAAACTGAACCACATCCTAGTAAATATTTTGCATTGTTAGTCATTTCTCCAAATATCAAAGCACACTGATTAAAGCTTAGAATATTATGTTCTAACGGTCAAAGAAATAATTTTTACCGATCACTGTAACATATCGGGATGCTATAGTTTAAAATAGTGTTAATTATTTTATGCAAACATCGTAGATTATTGTTAGTATTGTTGCTATTATTAGTATTAACAGAATTTAATTCTCCAACAACACAAGAAGTTTAAAAATTTATCTGCGTGAAGTACACCTTGCTGATATGACGGATAAGGTGCTGATTAATGTGAAATGTGATAAGTGCATATTTTTGTGTGCAGCGTAAAGCCACCTTCAGTTGCCAGCAACATTACATCTTTTGCTGAAGGTAGTTTAATACTATTACTACTACTATTTTTGTCCTAAAAAAATGTTTCCACGCATGGTGGGTGTCTGCAAAATGGCAACAAAATATCAAAAGCAGTCTCAATGAACTTGGGAAAAAAACTTTTTTTGTTTTCATTTTTTTACGTGAAAATGGTGTGTCGTACGAGAGTACGCCTAGGGACCGAATTTGCTGTAAAATAATGGAGATTTTAAAAATTATTTTAGTTTTTAGAAAAAGCAGTGGCGTACCATTTTTTTTCTTCAAAAATGTTTAGTTCAAACCTCGTACGGACGTCATTGGCAAAGATTTTAAAACATTTTTTACATCAAACAATGCTCTTTATTGATTAAAAGGTGTGTTGATAAGAAAATTATAATAAGAAAGTAAATTTTTTCTTAAAACTGTAAGCTCAAAAATTAAGAGGTTTAGGGCATATGTTGATATTAAATTTTCTTCTTAAAATGACCGAAGGTTTCACACCTAAGTATCGGAATTCAATAAAAACACCCTGTATATTTCTTAATTATTATACTTATTGCATTTTTTTGTAATTTATCATCCTATATCTGTTAGACTGTGATATAAAACATATTACGGCAATTCGGATATTTGAATAAATAGCTGGAATAATACATCTTGTTAGAACAGAAAAGTTCCTAATATTGTATTTTTCTAATCCTATAAATTAAAAAAACTACCTACAGACATTTCTGAGCTTTCACAGAATGGTGAAATAAAGCTTTTGGTTTGGTTCTACTTTTGATGTGAAATCGCATCAAAACGAACAGAAATAAAAGTCGAACAACAGAGGCACCATAAATAACGTCTCCCTTCCGACCCATCCTCATTAGTAGCCTTATGAGAGTGGCCTCCGGGCTGGATAAATTCAATTTAAAACCGACTGATTGCGATGAAAGTATTAATTTATTGCACGCCAGCTATGAAGGATGTTACGCAATTAATAAAAATTTCAATCTTACTTCCCATTTGTAACGTCCTGGCCAGAAGAAAAGGCAATTTAGTCAAGAGGAGTCTCTAATGGATCTCATTTCTTATTTTCATGTTGAACAGTTGTGACTTCCAACACGATTTTGCAAAATATTAGCAAGTGATTACATTGCAAACGACAAAATGTGCGTTGCAAATTACTTTCCCTTATAATATTTGTTTGCACCTATATTTTATTTTGCCTTCTTTTTTTCAGGAGGATGTTTCCAACCGTGAGGGTGTCCTTTACAGGAATCCGCTCCGATCAGAGGTACGCGGTGCTCTTGGACATCGTTCCCGTAGACAATAAACGATACCGATACGCCTACCACCGATCTTCCTGGCTGGTCGCAGGAAAAGCTGATCCACCCGCTCCTTGCAGGATTTACGCTCATCCTGACTCACCTTACACAGGGGAACAGCTCAGGAAGCAAGTGGTGTCCTTCGAGAAGGTTAAATTGACCAACAACGAAATGGACAAGCATGGACATGTGAGTAACATAACAAAATTCTTATGGGATCAAACGGGGTAAAAGTGATACTTGGGTAAAAACGAAACAGAGCCACTAACTCTAAATATTCGAAAGCTAGTGTGCGATTTGATTTTCGGACAGTATGGTTACATTTCTAAGGAGTTGATATCGGTTTATTACCTTTATATACATCCCTAGTATTTTGACTACTAGCAACTAAATGACGCTAACTATTCCTCTAAGTTTTAAAGAGATCTGTAAGAACTGAGGTAATAATGAAACAGTCGTAGGAAACATTTGAAACCGTTGTTGGGAAATTGTGAAACATAATTTAAAAGTAACTTCAGTAAGATAATAATAAAATGTATTTCCTTATGCATACACACACAGAAAACAAGTCAAAGGACAGGTCAAATATACATATAAAAGACAAAGAAGTACAAAATGCAAATAGAAGATTCTGGATGGAAAGTAAAAACAGTAAATAGGCAGAATATAATGAATATATAACTAAAACAATCAATTATTACACTGTATTACCCTGTAAATATTCATCTATACTGTAGGGACGAATGTTGACAAGATATTTTTAACTCTTTTTTTAAATATATTAATATTCTTTATATTCTAAATTTCGATATGCAGAGATTTGTATTGGGCAACAGCCATTAAAGTAAGCTCCTTTTTGATATCATGATGAATAATGGCGTTCAGAACACAAAATATGATTCAGTTGCGTGTAATACAAATAGCTTAAGTTACTTTTTGTAAACAAATTTAAATTACGAAAAACAAAACAACCCATTTCAAAAATATATACATCAGTAACAGTGAGAACTTCAAGATTTTTGCAAGCTTCTCTCCAAGAATCTCTATACCTCAAATTTGAAAGAATGCGAATAGCATATTTTTGTATAATGAATACCCTATTAATAGATTTACAAATACTGTAACGTAAATGAGAACAAAAACTTGCATAATATATTGAGAGAACATGATGTTTAGCTATATTGTTGTGATTTAAGACCGTAGTAGATGTAGTTAATTTTTGACAAATAATTAATTTGTGGAGAGCAATCAAGTTTATTATCAAGATACATGCCCAGGAGTTTTGTTGACTGAAAAAATTGTACATAACTATTTGCCATTATTGTTCCCTCATCTAGAGATACATTACAAAATATCAAAAAATCATATCTGGTTTTATCTGCATTCGAACGCAATTTATTTTTCTTTAACCACAGTACCAGCAGCCGGATTCTGATTACTGGAATTCGTCTCGTATTGAGTGCTTTGACAGTGCAGTGGCATTTATTTATATTTTAAATAAAGGTCAGTAAACTGTCAAAATACTCGATACGAGACGAATTCCAGTAATCAGAATCCGGCTGCAGATTTTTAAATATTAAGTGAGCAGCGACTTCTATATTCAAAACATTAAGAGCTGTAAATAATATATTAGTATCGTCTGCGTAAGTTACCAGCAAGTTAGGACAATTTTTTATTGCTTTGTATAGATCATTGGCATATATTAAAAATAATCGTGGACCAAGGATGGACCCTTGAGGAACAGCCATCGAAGTCAATGTTTTCTCAGCAACATAATTATTAGAATGGAGAGAAACTGCCTGATATCGATGGTCAAGATATGACTGATTTGTATAAATTACCACGTACACCATATCTAAATACATTTTCCAGCAAAATATCGTGATTTATATAGACGAAGGCTTTACTCAGATCAAGATAAAAAACTGCAGGCCAATGACTTTTTATCAGTGGAATTAATTATTTCACTAACAAAAGAAAATAAAGCTCTATCGAAACTTACTCCTACGTGCTGGAGACCATGGAAAACATTTTCTTTAAGTAGGAAATTATGTGTATCGTTCATAAACACTTGAAAACGTTGATAAGAATAATAATAATATTTTATTTTCCTGTAGACAAAATACATTTTGTATAGGAATAGTCACAGTTTCTGAATTCTACCTACAAGTAAAAAACGCTTGTAAACTGTAGAAAACATTTGTCACATTATAATCTTTTAAAATCCTTTTAAAAATGGACATATTTTCAACAAATCTTACCGAGACAGGTAACATATTAAAAAATTTTAAACCTAAATAACAGGGTGAGTTGTATATTACAACATACTTACACAAGGGCACATGAAAGTTGTCTTTGGATCTCGTATTTTTCTGGTGAAAATATTAGTTCAAATTAAAAACACCCTTATTTTTTAAAATAAAAACACACAACTCAAACAAGTAAACACCAAACACGGTAGGAATTTGAAACTTCTTAAATAATTCTCGACATGAATGATTTTTGGATACCCCAGCGAGGCATCGTCGAATAACCCGTTTTTGAGCTAAAACCAAATCCGCTGCGTAAGCAGTCGGCCCCCAAAAGCATACGCCATATCTCAGTCTTGAAGATGTTCACGTGACAGGAGGGTGCGTAGATTTCGTATCAAAAACAAACAGAATTTAATTTTGACGCTAACTGAGCATACAATGCTCTTTCCAATTGAGACACTCATCAATTCACCTAAGAATCTTACTTTTTGGTCAAATAATAATGTTTCTGAGGCACTTAAGGGCATGCTTAAGGGTTCACAATATTTTTGTCTATTGTGAAATCTTATCACATGTTTTTTTTTTTTGTATTGAAGTAAAGATCATTACAGCTATACCAATTTTTTAACGACTGTAAAACTTCAGTGCATTTACGTTCTAACTGTATGTCTGAGGTGTCGGAAATCAATAACGATTGATCATCTGCGCACAAAACACATTTAGCTTCAATAGTAAGATAATCAAGTTCATTTGTGTAAAATAAAAATAATATTGGGCCAAGTACAGAGCCTTGTGGAATTCCCATATTTATGCAACTCTATTCTGAGTTTACCACAATAACAAACTAATAGGCCGAAAACTGTTGACACTAAGCTCATCACCTTTTTTAAACAATGGTTTTATCGTGGCATATTTGAAACTCTCAGGAAAAACTCCTGTGTCAAAGGAAAAATTAATGAGGTATGTTATGCTCGCTACAGACTAAGCGTGAATTCGCGATGCGTGGTTTATATAAAATACATGTATAGCGTGATAGGTTTTTATGAATAGATTTTTAACAACCAACACACTATTCACGAATTCCTCATAAATCACGCATCGCGCATTACGAATCGCGAATTCAGGCATAGTCTGTAGCAAGCCTTAGAGGAGAACAATAAAATCTAACCATTTTTTGACCAGATGTAAGGATATTTTATCCGCTTGACAATATCTAGATATTTAGTTTTCTAATGCAGTCGATCACCTCGTATTGTGTAACAGGTAAAAGTACCTTTGAGTTACTAGATAATTCCACGTTTGATTTTAAATAATCATAATCAATTTATTTCCAAATTTATTAATAAAGCTTGGACCGACTGAAATAAAGTAGAAATTAAATTTGATTACGGTTCTAGTACAATCAGGTAATGTATCACTTTCTTTTATACTGATATCACAAAAATTTATCTAAGTAAAGTATTCTGTAAATTTCATAAAAATAAGTTGGTATAATGAGCAAGATGAAACTCGATCAGTCAAAACTTAAAAAAATTATTTTATTCGGTGAAAAAAGTATAGTACAGATTTGTTTAAATTATACAATTCTAATAAAATCGAAATAATTAGTTTAAAATGTACCAACACCAATAAAAGTCAATGCCTAAAAATTTCAAAAGATATATTTCCTTCAATACAAAAGGAAAACTATGTTAAAAACTATGCATTAAAACTTTATAGTAAACATGTGAAATTTGGTTGCAATACTGAGCCTGATAGAAAAAAAAGAAGAATTTTTTAAAATTCTTTTATGTAATTTTTTCCCGAAAATATAATTTTTAAACGTATCAGTAATTAACCATTTCAAAATAAACAAATAAATGAATATTCATATTTTCTCGTACGCATTTTACATTTTCATATCGACAGGTTAAAAGTGAAACAGAAGTTTCAATTTTTTTTTAGTTAACCATTAACAATTACATATAATTTTTTAAGTAGGTACCAATGATCGTGAATGTTGCAATGTGGCATCTATTCTCTGATATAAGTTTTACTCATTATACTTTTTTGATAATAAAACTCCAAAAGAGCTTCAGAAATTGTTTTTTTACCGACCCTAGTTAATACATTTTTTTCGGTCACTGATCATTCTTCAGCACCAAATTTATCTTATTGATGTAACAAAAGTACTCCAATGTTCTACCAGACATAATTTCATTACAACCTATTCTGCATTACTCAGGATCGCCATATTTCTCGCCGAAAATGATAAAATTTGTAGTGTTTTTTAGGTGCAGAAATTCCAAAAAATAAAACATGTAGAGGAAAAGTAATATCAAAATTAAAATTATTGATGTTTTGTTATTGTTTTGTTATTTAAAAAATACGTATTTTGAAAGATTTCTGTACCTACAAATTTGTTGGTTACACCGATTTATGTCGTTATATATTCATTTTACTGCAGCACCTTTCAATATTCGCAAGTGGCATTAGATAACATTCTTATTATTTGCTAAACTCAATATTATTCAGTTATTAAATGTCTAAAATACTTGTATTTGTAGAAAACGCTATTTATACGGCGCCCTTAACGATATTTACTTTGAACTTTGTATATGTTCTTTAGTTTTTTTTTAACATATTACTGTATTTTCTTGATAGTTTAAAGGTCTTTGGCGGCACATAACAATCTCATACTTTTGTTTCAGTTGGTGTTAAACTCAATGCACAAGTACCAACCCAGAATACATTTGGTGAAGAGGGCAGAGGGAGCATCCGGTCTAGTGTCAGATCTAGAAAACGAAGAATACAAAACTTTCATATTCCCTGAGACTATCTTCACAGCGGTTACAGCTTATCAAAATCAACTGGTAAGATTAAAAAGCTATTATGTTCAATTTTAACATTACGGTCACCTCAATAGTCACCTGATTTGTCCCCTACAGATTCGTTTTCAATTTAAATATTATCTACGTAGCTCGTAATGAGATTCCGTACTCTGATAAAGATAGGAACGATATATACTTCGTTATTAAATATAATGAATGATTTGCTGATAAACTTTGGGGACAAAGCTATAAGCATCATGGTGTATCAACGTACTTCATTATGACAGGATATTTTGTATAGGTACACATTGATTGTATCAAATAATGTAGAATGTAATATGAAGATAAGAACCAACCCAATAAATAAATGGCTACTATAATAAATTAGTACGAGACAATAGTCGATAATGCTAGGGTATATATGTCACTAAGAATTTACTATTAATCATCGTTTCTATTCTTTAAATGTCGCTGATAGGCAAGGCAAAACGATTAAAATGAAATATATCCTTGTTTAAAAATAACCAATAAATCATAAGTGTTGTAGTTCTAATTGCTTTCAAGTAAACTGAATAGGAGCCGGTATTTTTTTTAATTATAGACAATTCTTATAGAAACATGTTTGTTATTTATAGTGCTAATTATCTGAATGTATAAATTCCCGTTTTATTTTGTGAGATAAAATCAGAGTTGTTCTGGTCTTCCGTCAAACGTCAAAATGACTTTATAGAAATTTATTATACCTTAACGTTTTTGTCACGTTTTTGTTTTCAAAATTGTTGGTTGTAAATTTATGGAAGTTCTGATAGAACTGGAGCTAGATGTGGTCCAAACGAACGATTGGGGATGGCACTTTATTCAAGTTGTGGTCACCTTTCACGGATTCTTTAATCATAGAGGTCACAGGATGCTTCCTCTGGTATCCTTTTTTGTCTAAAAGCTCAGTCTGTCTTTTGAAATTGGTATACATTTATATTAGTATTTAACAAGTATTCTGTGAATTCATGTAAAACATGTATAATAAACTTATAAGTTGCGGTAAAACTATTTACTTATCTTTTTAAATTAACCAGTTCAGGTTTGACGTACTATAGACTTTGTGTGTTCACTATTACAAAAATAATCAAACCTTCGCTTTAATAACATATACAGGGTGTTTAAAAAAGACGCGGCAATATTTAAGAGGGTGGCTGTCCAGATCAGTTTATAAAAAAAGTTTCTATAAACATAGGTCCGCAAAAGTTTTGTTACCGATCTACATTATATTGAAGATTGATTAAAAGAACAGTAAAAATTAGATTTCTCAAAAATCGCTTGGGATATAAAAAAAATTAGGCATGTCAACTGCTATGGGAGACGTATACTTTGCAATACAAAACGAATTTTTACTAGTTGCGCGCGTATTGTCACGTCACTGGCTATTTAAAAAAAATAGGATACCGCTGTTTTTTTTAATTATAAAATTATTTTTTAGATTCCTTGTTCAATTATGAACAATTGTACAATGAACCGTTTTTTGAATAAAAATATAAAAACCAATTTAATGCGCGCCTAAAACTGCAATGCTGTATTAATTTAGAAATTCAGCTTATTGAACAAAGAAATTCAAATAATCAAATTTTGATTTTTGAAATGTGGTAGTGTCGTTAATAGTAATAATAAGGGGCTGATATGGTCCTAACTACTTAGAAAATTATTATCTCTTGCACTTTAATCAAATTTATTGATAAAAGAATGACTTTAATTAAATTTCGATATTTTTTTGAGATAAAGCAACTAAAAATACAACTTTTTTTGTTTATTGTATTTTTGTCTTAAACTTTCCAGGAATATTTGCCAATAAGTCGACTAATAATACTTGTTTTATTTACTTAAATGTCTTTAAAAATCAAGAAAGTGGATGTCATTTGAATACGTTACGTGATTAAAAATTTTGTATCTGACGAATTTGTTGAAGTCTCTTATTATGAATCGCTATACGAATGCCGAGATGACCACATGCACTTCATTTATGATCTTGCTGATGGCAATGTATTAGAAGCTAGGCGGTTGTACATTGACAGCTTTCCTGACCATATTGCTCCTGATAGAAAAACTTTCCAATGTATTCAAGGACGCTTTTATGAGACAGGCACATTAAGACACAATGGAGGATCAGAAAGACCAAGAACAGCAAGAAGGGTAGAGTTGGAAAAGAATGTGTTGAACATGATTGAAGAAGATCCAGGTACTTCTACTCTAAAAATTGCTGATGCTTTGGATGTAAGTAATGGTCTTGTTTGGCACATTCTTAAAAACAGTTTGTTGTATCCATTCCACATATCAACGCATTCAAGTACTTCTTCCTGCTGATTTTCCTCCACGTATTGCATTCTGTAAATGGCTTTTGCACAAAATGGTTCAAATCCCTCAACTACTGATCATGATTCTGTTTACCGATGAGGTGAGTTTTTCAAGAAATTCAATAAGTAATACTCATAATAACCATTTATGGCGTAACAAAAATCCATGTAAAATATTTGAGGTTCGTATTCAACATCAGTTCTCGTTGAACGTTTGGATTGGGATTGCGGGTGACTGCCTAATTGGACCTTCATTTCTACCAGGAAGACTTACCGGAGAGGTGTATGGCAACTTTTTGGAACACACGTTCCCGGGATTTCTGGAGGAGGTATCAATAAGAGATGCAATGTGGTTTATGCACGATGGCGCACCACCCCATTTTAATGAGGTTGCTCATAACTTCTTAACACAAGCCTACTTATGGCCTGCATGATCCCCGGACTTAAACTTCCTCAATTTTTTCCTGTGGGGCCATTTGAAGTCTTTGGTGTACGCTACTCTATTGGAAAATGTAGAGGACTTAAGAAATTGAATCATTGTTGGGTGCAACTCAATTAGAACCGAACCTGGTGTTTCTGAGAGAGTTCGCCAGTCAATGAGGAGAAGATTGAATTCTTACATCCGAGCTGAAGATGCCCACTTTCAACAGTTTTTGTAATTTTTGACAAAACGGTGATACGTATTGTAAAATATTTGTTTCTGCCATTGCATTAAACCATTGAATTTGTAAAAAATATTTTTGTATTATAAATGGACATGCACTAAAATGGTTAATATTTTTGCGTCGGACGATAAAATCTGAATAAAGCATTTTTCTTCATAAATGAACGAGGAATTCAAAATTAATTTAATTTTTTAGAAAAAGCAGCTGCGTGCTATTTATTCCTTAAAAAATATCCAGTGACGTGCTAATACGCGCGCTGTAAGACTAAAAAAATTATAATATCTTGGTTTTGTAGAAATCTAATTATTACTGTTTTTTTAATTAAACTTCAACATAATGTAGATCGGTAACGAAGCGTTTACAGACCTATATTTATAGGAACTTTTTTATAAAATGACCCCCTTAAATATTGTTGCGCTTTTTAAACACCCTGTATAATCTTAACGAATGGTTATTGAAACAAAATATCATGGAGACGATTTGTTCAATGCCTAATAAGTCTAACACTCTGATTCGTTTCTACGTTACCCAATTGCCTCTCGTAACATCCCAAACATACACAACTATAAAACCAAAGATTAATTATGATGTAAACATTAATTTCCTATGAATATCTTTTTTGTTCCGTTATCGTCGCTGAGATGGTTGGCCCGGCACTCCGCCTGTCCCAGCAACGTGGGTTTTAATTTAAAGAAAAGCAGTTATTTGCCAATCAACCAATAAAATTATCATAAAATCGTTTGAATATTTATCTTGAACTGGAAGTCAGCCAATTATTAATAATTAAGCCTCTATTAGATACACAACAATAAAATTTTAAAGTAAACATTTACGTTAAAATGGCTGCCGAATGTTATGGGAATATTGTTTATGGTTTGTTTTGGATATGATTCAAGTTAATGATTTTGTGGAAGATAGAAGAGGAATGAAGGATGTCGGTTCTAAGAATAATATTTTGAGACCAATCGGACGGCAGACATTATTTTATTTTTTACGGCATGCTTGGGTTATAAAAATTATATATTCTTATAGATATTAATAGCACTGCTAATGAAAATATTGATGAGATGACAGTAATATTAAGGAATATTTATAAGTGTGGCAGGTAGGTACCTATATCTGCTTATGATCTGGTAAGAAGATATATAGTGCCTTGCATAAGAACCGAGACAGAGCAAGTACATGTAGAGGTGCCCAAACTATTGTATTTTAACTAGACATACTTACATAGGAATATCCGTTCATCATGGCTTACCACTGGCATCTCGGAAATATACAGGGAGGCTCAAATTTGAAAACGCTGTACCGTTTGATGGGCGTTAAGAAAAACCAAACAGATCCAATATATTTGCTGTCTGTCATTGTTGAAATATAGTGAAAAAACTCAAAATAGCTATTTTATAAAATGCCATCTAGCGTCATTATTTCACAGCAAAACTTGACGAAGGGGGATAATGGCGCCCATTTTTATTATTTTTTTTAATTTTGTGGGTATATTGTTCAAATAAAATAGTAGTGTTTCATATTGACGCGTTCGTAATTTTATTCTTCATTTGTTGCTGTTAAGATCCAATATGGCGCCCATAAGAAAAAAGGAATTGCGACGTTTTTGTAAATAAATAGATGGTACGTTTGGTAAAATTAAAATATTTTTGACATTTCTACATATCATACAGGGTGTTACAGAATGATGTTAAGAAAATCTAGGTTCTATGTTTATAAATAAGAAAAATAAATAAATAATTGACGGCACCTTTGTATATAAGTAGGTGATATGTTTGGTAAATCGAAAATATTTCAGGCATTCCTACATATTATACAGGTATTACAGAATGATGTTAAGAAAATCTAGGAGTCTAGGAAGGTTCTATATTTATAAATACGAAAAAAGTTTATACAGTGTGAGTCAGTCATAATGTCATTAATTTTAAGAGGAGATAGGGAATAATGAGTATAATGCTAATACGCGATTAAAAAAAATCTAAATGCATATTTACGCCGAAAAAAAATATTTTCAAATCATTATTTAAACCCCCTTTTTAGACTGTCACTGACCGTTCACAGCCTTGGTCGGTTACAGCTCACAGTTCAACTCGATGTCGACCTGATGCAATGTTGTCAAGTTGAAATATTTTTCTAGTACCTACCTACCTAGGCATTAGACATAATAAATAAACGATTGTACTGACTATTTTAGAATCTCATATTATTTCTTGCTCAGTTCAGCCAATAATAATTTAAAATGATAATGTTCAATGTTTAAAAAATATTTAATATTGAAATTACAAAACTCCAACGTATCTAATAATAAACTGAGTAATAAACCATTTAGGTACATTACATAAAAAATATATACCCAATGGGTAAATTATTAAGAGAAGCTAAAAAGTGTCCCGTGTTTAAATACAAAGTAATAAAAAACTCTTGTGTTGTCAACAAAACACTGTCCAAGACCGAAAGGGCACGCCTCTGATCTGATGCTCATAAAAAATTATCGAGAGTAAATCTGACCTACCGTATTATTAGGTCAATAACCTAGTTACCTAGTTTTTGTAGTGTTATTTAACGACGAGGAGTAAAACTAACTCTTTTTATCTAGATACATGAATCAATTTTGCTTAAATATTGATTTATTTGTTAATAAAAACAAATGTAGATAATAATAAATGTTTTCGAATGTTAGGTTATTTAGTTTTAATAATTTTGATATTACGTTTTCACTACATTGTACAATTGAATATGAATTTGTAGTATTATTAGTCGTAAGTATATTAATTATTCAGTTTGTAGTTACATACATCTAGCCTAGAAATGTATTGCTTTTTAAGTAGTATGGTACTAACCTATTTAAAATTCCACTTCTAGTAAAGCTACACTTATCCGTCCATAGCACTTTATTAATAAAATTTGGGTCAGTAGCAATTCAATTTTGTAACCAATTGCAAAATTCAAGACGACTGGGGAAATCAGCAGGTTCCAAAGATTGAACTATCTGAAAATGATACGGGTGCAGGATTGAACTATCTGAAAATGATACGGGTGCAGGAGTTTTCTCGTAATATTCTGCACACCTTGCTTTGGGATATCTCCAATCGCCTTGAAATGATTCTTGTAGAAATTGTAGGTTGCTCCTCAATTAAATTTAAAACAGCTTTTATTACATTTAAGTCATTTTGAGGATGCCCAGCAAGTTCTCGGCGCGGTTTCACACATCCCGTATCGCGAACACGTTGAAACACTTGGACAAAAGTTCGCGCACTTGGATGAAGCCGATTAGGGAAACGTCTCCGGTATTCTGCAGCAGCGGCATTCGCATTTGGTAAACGTTCGTATGAAACTAGCATTTCCGCATATTCTAAATCAGTAAAATTAGGCATTGTGATGTGAATTTACGACCAATACACGACCGAAATAAACAAACTACTGCTCGTATTCTCTCCATCCCCCTCCAAATGTGTGGTGTAATCTCTAAATTTGGGAGGAAAGAAATGCGGGAAATGCGGAAAGTGAGACTAAATGGTGGCAAATTTGAATAACACGCACGCTGAAGTGTTAGACGTATGTAAACATGATGTGGCAACGATGTTTCCATCGACATTAGATTATCATATGGCTGCGACATCAGAAAGTTTGTAGCGTACCAGGAGCGTCGTGTTACCGATTTTTATAGGGTGATTCGTTTATTTTTTTAAAGGTTTTTCGAATAAACAATTTTTTTTTCGATTTTCTGCCTTTATTAGGCCTTCCGAATACGTGGTTAAAATTAATGACATTATGACTGACTCACCCTGTATAAACATGGTTCCAGAAATGCCTCGTTATAGAGATTCACCTTTTTAAAAATATTCTACCTTAAATAGTGTAGTCTTCATTTCTCGAATACCGATCGAAATATTGAGATGAGATATGGTATGCAACAGTGTATAGTAAAGTGCTACGTTTACGTGTATAAATTTCTCTTGTAATATTTAAGATTTTAAAGCTAAGTTAATTCTGCTTAAAAAGTGTCTCATGGACTTTTTCTTCCTGACGCACCGTTTTTGAGATAAAAATTAATTTATTAATCATTACAATAGACCAACTTTGGAGTAATAATTAAAAAACAACAATCTATGGGATGTGTTAGTTTGTCATAAACTCCATGTCGGACAAAAAGATAATACAACATTTCGAGTGACTTGTTTTTGAAGTGTTTAAGTTAAATACATTTTTTACAAAATAAAAAATAAATATGGTGAATTATTCCTTTGAAGAATTGGCCGACATATTCTTGTTTCATTCGAATTTTCGGTTGCTTTTCCATACATAAAATGTATGTCGGTCAATTCTTCGAAGGAATAATTCACAAAATTTACTTATTTTCTAAAAAAATTATTAAAAACTAACTTGAAAACTTCAAAACAAATCATTCAACACTTTGTGTTATCTTGTTTTTCTGACATGAAATTTATGACAAACTGACACATGCCACTTAGATTATTGTTTTTTAATTAGCATTTCAGTTGGTCTATTGTAATGATTAATAAATTAATTTGTATCAGTGCCTTAGGAGGAAAAAGTTCAAGAGACATTTTTTAAGCAGAATTAACTTGGCTTTAAGGAAGTGATATCAATTTGTTAAAAAATCAGTGGCGTACATTTTTTTTGTAAAAAATTAGTACTTAACGGCACGAACGCCACTGATGCTAGAATATTACAACAAAAATGTATACACAATAAAGTAGGCCTTCACCATACACTGTTATGTACCAAATTTCATGTCGATATCTCGATCGGTTTTTGAGAAATGAAAACTTCAGTATGTAAGAAGACAATCTATATCTTGAAAATGAAGTATTTCCGGACCCATGTTTATATAAACTTTTGTTCTTATTTTTGATAATAGAACCTGCCCTTAGAATTTCTTAACATCATTCTGTAACACTCTGAATAGGTGGTAGAGCCTGTAATTTCTAACGTAGAGACAAATGGTTTCAACACAGGTACTAAAGTTGAGAGAAGTTTTTTCTCACTGTAAGGCTTTATAATCATTTTCGTCTCCATTTTCCTTTCCTTCACCAGTCTATCCCGTGACCCACAGGAGCAAAAAGCCTCTCTCAGTTGGTCCCACATAAATTTCCTGCCGGTGGCAGCACAGATGCGAGGCCTTAATCATATCTTGCAGACGCGACAATATTTATACATCGCCGGATCCGCGAAAGCAAAATATAGCCGATCTCTCAATTAACGGACTCGCGCCTCGACGGTCTGGCCGGCGTCCAGGAACGCGGCCCACCCAGCGTCGAGCGCTGATAGGAGGATGGATGGAGTCCTGTTTTAGTCGCAGGGCATAAGGACTAAACGACCTGGATCCACAATGTCCAGTTGTTAAATACTATTTTTCGAGCTTGCCCATTCTTTAGGTTCCTGTTACTGATACTACAGTTGCAGTGGGAACGTTCCTCAGAAAACAGTGGTATTCGAGACATCTTGTAGTACCCTGCAACTTGTCTTATCGTTTCCAAACGTTTTGTCGCTCTTCACTTTCGGCATCTTCAGTAGTGACTCCTAAAAAGCTTAATCGTAACAGATTCTTCAGATTCGATGAACCTTTGGGCCTACAAATTTTATTAAGATAAATATATATTATTTGATTGTTGCTATTTTATTGTTGAGTTCCGATGTCCTTTTTTAAATTTTATTTCTTTAAAGTAAAATTTCTGGCCGAAATATTCGTTTTCTTAGAATTACGGCGTTAGTTGTGTAGGTCTATTGCGTAATTATTATGTACGCCACCATTGTTGATTTATCGCACTTTATATTTTCCATGTACAATATTTTGTCGCATGCTCACAGAATACTGTGGCTCTCTTGATGTGTTATGATCAATATTATTATTTTCTTTTAGGAATATTATCAGTATTTAAGAATTTTCAGTTCTTCAATATATCTGAAAAAAGTTGTGTCCATAAAAATTTCATAGAATTTTCCAAAAATACATTTACGATTTAAGGACGGCTTCGTGTGTATTCTGTGCACTGAACATGCTGGTGGAGTCCGTTTTTGTGTAAGTGGTTCGGTTAATTAAAAAATATATAAATTTTGAAAATTACGAGAGCTAGAAAGAAAATGCGTTTAGTATTGGAGGGCCGAGTATTGAAGAATTATTTTAGAATTTTCTAAGCCCTTCTACTTTTCTAAGTATGATCGTAAGTAATGGAGTTTCTTATCCAGGTGTTATAGATTGTGCGCGTCACTGAAATGTTGACGATGTTTTCGAGTGTGTAGAGTCCCATCTTTTTGATAAGGACATCTAAGAACGTGGAAGGTTACCGTTTTCTTTTAAATCCATATTGAAGCTGATATCTGAAATATATTTCATTAATTTGGTTCATAAACCAAAGAGGCCATATATGGCGTCATTATATCTGGACCATAGAAATAATAAAATATGTAGCCAAAAGAGGTACCGAAAATAGTCAACCTATGGGGAAAATGCGAGTCTGGTAATATTGCAGTAACTTAGCTTTTATGATTTGGTTGCACTAATAGGATAGTTTCACACTAATAGGAGGGAATTAGAAAATTATGCGTCCAGTTCGTGAAAACATGAATTCTGTGGTCCAATTACAAACATTCCGTTTTGGTTTATTGGAATTAAAATGCAGTATGACCAACAACGTATACATTAAGTTTTCCCTAAATGGCTGCTTTCCAAACTCCTCCGTAGTGTGACTATTTTTGAATGCTTAATGAATGTGCCTCTGGAGTTTTATATATTTTATGATTTCTATGATCTAAATCAATATAGTTTGAATTTATAATTTGCTCCTTCATGCCTAACAAGAACTCCATCTAAGTTCAGATTTACTGCCACCAATAAACAAAGTAATGAAATTATTCCATCGATTTGCGCTTTGGTTGTTTTCTGAGCTGCCATGCTCCCCCACTATTTTCCCAATCTGTGGCCCGCAAACGCATTGTTTTTTACGAGCGGGTCATCAACGTCGCGACCACACATTAACAGCTAGCCAGCTTTTAATACGGGAATAGAAAATTGCCACTCTGCGAGGTGTTGAAGAAATGATGAGTTCCGTGACGGCACCGGCCTTAAATTTAGGCTTCCTAACGATATCGCCGCCGCCACCGTCTAAACATAGAGGATTCCGTTCCTCGAAGCTCGCAGCTGGGTCGCGGCGTTAATGACGACGCTGAGTGTCTTTTGTTTTAGCTTTTGTTTCGGGAGTGTAAAAGGATTAAAAGTTGAGGCAATCTGTTAGGCAAATAAACGGCACTGTACTATGGAAACGAAAGTGTGTGTGTGTGCAGTTGAATCGTACATTTATTAATAGATCTATTATGCTCGGATCAGTGTCGGATATCCTTTGTTGTTTTTAGATGGACGAGCTATTACTGTCAGTTTTCCATGTTCTTTGCAGGAACACCTGTTGTCAGATAAATACTTCTCTAACTGCTTTACGAAATAAAACTGTCCTACCGGTTTTCACAGATCGGAAATGTGTGTGATTACAATGGCAGTATGGTTGTTCTATCTGATTAAAAACCTTTTGGGCTAACTTTTGACATTTTCTTGAATGAACAAGAAAGAAACACAATTTTTATTAAGATAATAAAGTGTCCCATATTCACTTTTCTTAGAAGATGGTACTGGTTGTACAACTAAATCACTAATTTCAATAAACAAACTTACAGGAGGTCACCTTGAGCTGTTTCCAGAACACGCGGTTTTGTGTATCAAAAAAGAACTTATACTTTCTCTGTCTTAAGTCGTAGAAATTAATTTTAGATGCATGGAATTATTTCTATGAGAACTGAATATTTTCTAAAAAATTTAGATGAAAACTCCCCAGAAAATGGATTTAGATCAATTAAAAACACTGGATGAGTTAATTTTTTCTGTTTTAAAATTTGACGGAAAATACAATAAAATAGGTAATAAAAAAGAAACAGAAATCTCACTTCTTTTATGCATCTATTATCTACTTACTAACACTTATAAATTTGGTATACATATATTATGTATATGTATAGTATATTATATTGAAAGTTGTGACTGATACCTAGCAATAATATCAACAAACCGGGTGTTCTATGTACGCCATATTTAGTACGCGAAAAACTTTACAACAAAACTTATGATGGCTTTGCTAAATACTGTTCGTTTAAAAACGTGAACTACATTGAAAATGTGCTCCTGGCATATTTTTTGAAAAAATATGAGAACTGTGGGCCGTTCTCTTTGTGGTCGTATTGTTCCATGTTAAAGGCAATGGTACTTTTACATCATAACATCGGCAATAGCAAATATCAAGATTAATAATATTCTTTAAAATAATGTTGGTTACAAACCGAAGTCAAGAATATTGATTAAAGAGGAAATTGATACTTTACTGAGAGATGCCCTCTATGAAATATTGTTATTGATCTAAGAAATTGTCATCTTCAAATGTAAAATAAAATATACCTACATTATTTTTTTAATTAGGTGCCATTGATTTTTGGCATACATGGAGCTTGTAGAGAAAAGTTATGTAATATAACAATATATAGTATGCAGGATTTAGATAAAATTTTGTTAGCAACTATACAAGAATTGAAGACTAAAATACTATGAATATGTAGTATAATTCATAATAAAAACAAGTAACCAATATATTTGGATAAGTGCAGAAAATATACGTGTCTTCGTCAACCGGATACTGAGTATCAACATTTTTTTGTATATCATAACAATAATAAATGCTCCCAGCAAGTTGGGAAAAAGACGTTGCATCAGATTCCGTGCAAAATAGCAAACTATCTAAAATTGCCAAACCGAAAGGAATATACCATTCTATTTGGCGGTCTTCGGTTACATTATTAATTGACGCTGGAGCAGATAATAACATTAAACGCCATGGTGGTTGGAAATCAACCACTATTGCTGAAGGCTATATTGAAAATTCAGTGTCCAACAAAGTGGAAATAGCAAAAAAAATGTTGGTAATAATATGCCTTCAACTCTAAATCTCCCGCAGAATTTTCCAAAATTACTAGTGTTACTGAAGTTACAAAAAGTAGTCCTGCAAGTATAAAATGGACCGGACAAAATTTCACATATTTATTTTCAACGGAACATTAACGGAAAAAACTATACATTTTTGCATTAGATATGTATATATAACGGAGTTAATTATATAACCAACGAATTTTGCCTTAGTGGATTCACTAGACGAAATTATACGCACAATTACAAATAAATGTATTAACATTTAAGATGGCATCTAGGTCAGAATATGGATTAAATTAAATATTGTTTCGTGAAATTAATTGATTATTCATATTAAAACACAACAAATTCAACAGAGGTTTGTATAGACTGAACAATTAATGTCAATATCACAACAATAACAAATCAAGACGGCTGTCAATAATTCAATATAACGGTTGGTCATACATGGTTAAAATAACTACGTACAAATATTTTGATAGGATAGAGAATAGGCTTTCAAAAATTTTCTCAAAGTATTTATAAAGTAGAGACGTTTTTTTGCCTAAACTATATTAAACTCCTATTTATTGACGCCCATGGGCGCTCGCCGGACGCATATTTAAATTTCGTTAAAGGTAGTGACGTAGCTCGGCGTTGGTACATGTATAAATTTATCTCGCATTTAAGGAGGAAATGTTTGGTTGATTATTTATTATTTAATAAAAAAACATGCAGACCATCATGGTTTATAAGATACTTACTCAAAAAATTCCCTCTCACGTGTACCAATGCATTTCCTTCTGCTACTAAATTGTGGTAATCAGAAATTTGTTTAATCACATTGGCTTAATATTTTTAATTTCTTTGTTTTGTAAGAAATTTACTTATAGTGTTATGACCAAAATATCAGACATATCCTGCACATTAGCTATGCAACCATCAGCACAACAGTCATCTGTAGTAATAAACTATTTTGGTTTTTCGTGCTATCAAAATTGTCAAACCATTGGCAGAAATGCATTTATTATGTTTCCCGACAAACATATTTTGTTGCGGTAGAATATAATTTACTATTTTCCTTTGATGATGCACCTATATTTATTTTTAGTACTGCTTTTCTCCAATAACATGAATTATTGTAGTAGCTACAATATGAAATTTAAAAATTTGAAATAGCTGCTTGAAATCGGACTGCGCGATGGTCGTAGTGGGTGATCCTGATGGACCTGTAATGAGTAAAAGTGCTGCTGCAGCAGTTTGCAAGTACGAATATAAAATTCTTCAGCGATCTTAAACTATACGCATATATTTAACTACGTATTCTAAACCTCAAGATAAGACGAAAGGCTTATATTTGTAAACATGTATCCTGTGTGTTTCGTTTTTGACATACATGTTGTGAAAGGTTAGGTAGTTCTTGTAATTGTAAATGTAATTGTTGTTAGTAATTTTCGAAAACACTTAAATAATTAATTATACAAAATCCACTTTCAATAATCGACAATTTCACCAAACATTATGAATGGAGTATTTCTGTAAATTCTTAATTATTTCAAAAGGCACTTCCAATCTAATTTTTTACTTACCTATCAAATTTTCTCAATGTCGTCTACTTTCCACTAGTGAACACATCATAATTTTTCTCCTCGATCACGCAGCCTTTTGTACGGTGACTGCAACCCTAAAAATATAAATATTTCTTCCTCCGCCGGCGCATTCTTCGGG
The DNA here is from genome assembly GCA_025584915.1 of Monochamus saltuarius. NCBI lineage: Eukaryota > Metazoa > Arthropoda > Insecta > Coleoptera > Cerambycidae > Monochamus > Monochamus saltuarius. The sequence goes on along the minus strand of CM046723.1, from coordinate 19,110,016 downwards.
ATAATAGCAGAAAGAGAGGCCGGATAAACGGAGCTAAGAACTGCCTCTTCTCGCTCGCGCTTACACTCCTTTCGCTAGAATAGAGCGAGAGCGAGGGTGAGTTATGGTCGTGTAGTAAGCGGTAGCGCCAGTCACATGTGCGAAGGTGTTTTATATGAGCTTCTTGTACGCGATCATCAACCAGCCGATCGGCCATGGCAAATTCCCCCAACAGTGTTGCAGTCAGTAATCTGATCTAAATAAAAATGTGATCCAAATAGACGAGTATATCTAATTAAATATAGGTATGACAAAACCATAGAAAACTTAAATAAAGATCAAAATATTTGTTTTGTAGATATTATACATATAAAGCTGTTTACAGGCCTTTTAGGCCCAGAACTTTATTATTTTCCTCCACCCCGTTCTGATTCTCACTTTCCGATTCGATCTATTGCCACTGACTCTCTTCATCGCTTCTTTGGTCGCCCTCTTTTCTGCTTGTAGTTAGGTTTACTCCCTACAATTTTTTTAACTGTCCTTTCATCTCCCATACATTCTAGATATCCTAGCTACTGCACTCTTCTGGCTTTTACAACTTCATCTATTTTTGGTGCCTGGTACATTGCATATATTTTCTCATTATTTCTCCATCCATAGCCTTCCTCCGTCTTCTTTGTCCTTAGAATTCTTATTAAGATCTTCCTTTCCCACCTTAACAGGTTTTCTCTTGACTTCTTATTGAGGATCTAGATTCCCTACAACGTTGTAGATCTCAAAATTGTTTTGTACATTCTAAATTTCACTCCTCTGGAAAAATTGTTTGATTTCATTAACTTGTTGACTGCTGCCGAACATCAATTTGCTTTTTTAATTCTCCTATTAATTTCTTGCTCCTCGTCACACTTTGCTGTTATCAGCGCCCCCAAATACACATATTCCTGAACTTCTTCAAACTCAATCTGTGTACTGCGTTCTCAAGTTGAAATTGATATTTTATTGTTTTTACTTTACTTTTTCTAATTCTCTACTATCTCTTGCAATATGGCCACATTATCGTCATTTCTTACTAATGGGTGACTTTTAAACAATATGTGTCCTTCTCTGTTCAACTGACTCTCCTATGACCTTTTCTAGTACTAAATTAAAAAGAAGCGTTGAAAGTGGGTTCAGTCCTTTTTCAATAGTAAAATATTCACCTTTCGTACTTTGCTTTTGGTATTTTCTAACGTCATTTTCAATCCCAACAGTCAAATCAGTTGATGCACATTGTACATATTAGATAAGTGTTATAATGGGAAAATTAATGATTTTTACAAATACGTGCATATAAAAAATTATTTCAATCGAAATACAGTTTGTCCTAAACACATTTCGTGGAAAAATAAACCTAGAAACGGTATTTAAACTTATAGGTTGGCCACGCCCCAGAAAACGGTCGCCGCCATAGTGGAGACCTCGGACATAAGACGCCGTTCATGCGGAATTGTTCTGTACAACCTGCGATTTATATGCCTACTTAGTGTTTATATAAGAATGTTTTTTATATAAATATGTGAAATTAATGGTTAAAATGTGAGGATAGAATAGCAAAATTATGTGTGTCTTACAAAGGCTCTATAAAAGTTATTATTCTATTTTAGGAAAATTTAAATGGTAACAATAAATAAACACTATGTTCTGAATTTTTCCCTTTACTGTGCAAAGCTTGCCATCTCTTTTAATCTGAACGTAACTAACAGGATTGTCGCTGTAATTTTCACGAGTGGATCTATATTGTAACCAAATAAATAAGTTACATTTAACAATACCTAACCGTAAGCTCACCACATCACTACTAATAATTATTGTAATGTTCAAAACGGAGATAGACACTATGCTTGCTTTGACTCACCATATTTCTGTACTAACAAAGTTGGGATTCGCATAAATGAATCCACCCGTGACTCGTGGCAAATTGTCTGATTGTACTTGCACAAAACCCGCTACCCTCATCGCTTGCACAGCACAACCTGGCACAGTACTTACATTATCTATGACTTAAAAATGCCACAAAAAAAGTAAAAACGCAAGAAATAAATACATCACGATCACTGTAACATTGCACGTATATCTACGGAAACATAAGCAAGATGGTTTCGCTGAGCAGCCTGTGACGTCACACCAATGATACTGCGTCTTCAGCCACATAGTTTTGTTTACATTTCCTGGCAATTTATTAATTTTAATTAATATGTGATTATTGCCATCAGACACATGTTCTCAATTTTCTTTGAATAATACACTATAATACATATCAAACCAATACAACATTTATGCCTATTGTAAAAAATATATTATTTTTTATTTGAAGAATTATAGAACTGATAACTGGATGGTAGCTTTTTTTAATTCTGAAAGATTAGTGGGAACTCTGATAACTTGTACGAAGTAGTCAAGAAAACTCGATTTCTAGTAAAAGTGCAATATACAAATGCACGGACCTAGCAAGAGATTAATTAGTAAAGTGTAATAATTCAGAGGGGCAGTAATTATTTAAAATATATTGCTCAATTTCGGGCTATCGCGATAAGAGTTTGCACCGCGGTTTGCTCGGTGGTCTGGCCAGCTATAAATTACGACGATAAATATTTATTTCTTATTTCTGCGAACTGTAGGCACATAATTTTGAGCAAACGCTAACTTTCACGCCGTTGGAGATACAATCGAATCGGCAAATACACTGTCACAGGACTGATATAATTATGACGTAATTCCTCGGCTTTTGATTTGCTAATAAATAAAGAACAATGCAGTAGTCCCAGAGTGATAGAATTATTCTATTCTATGTAGGTAATTTCATGTGTTAATAAATATTTACTAATTTATTAGTCAGCATTAAATTAATAAAAGTGATTATTTTAAACTGGTTTGGAAGTAAAATGAAATAAAATTTTAGCGTTATAATATGTTGTAGTCCATTGTCTACAGAGTGATTCATTTTACGTGAAGATGTAGGGAAAAATATGTATAATACGAAAAGGCGATTAAAAAAATATAAATTTTCAAATTATTATTTAAACCCCCTTTTAAGTATTTAAATACTTAATACAAAAGTAATACAGAAAGCCCTCCTGCTGCTAACAAAAAACTTTTCGGGACATATTCAGTGAAAAACAATCCGGCAATCGAAATTTTCATCTACCGTATTTAGGACATTAATCTTGTTTTCACTGCGTTCTCAATGATAAGCGTTGCAGAACGGCTAAATAATAACTCAGTCAATTAAGTTCGCATTTATATAAACACTCGGTGTAAAGAATATGAAATCATGAGTATTTACTATTTAACAGATTAGTTATTGGTCCCATAATAAATGCTCAACCGCAGTAATCCGCGCTGACATCGGGTTAGCTGTAATCGGAACACTCACCACAGCTAAAAAGTTGGCCGAGCAGATTCTCGTTTAATACGTTCACAGCGGAATACGTCGAATTAGTTCTTTGGCGTGGCCTCTCCCTTTAGTCAGTCCCTTCTACCATCAGTTACCATTTTTGCGTAGGATGGTGCATTTTATGTTTGTTGGTTCTTTCTTTGTGCGTAGTTCATTATTAACGGATCGGTCAGTGGTCGCGCGGTTTAAGGCGTCAGTACTTGCATCGAGGTAACTAGATCGCTGTGGGTTCAATCCCTGCAGCCAGTAGACCGTATATAAGCTATATTCGTGGAGAGGATTGGCACTCTCTCTGCGGGTATGGCAGGGTGGAAGAATGTTGGCTTGGGCCAATGTGAGAGATTGATACCGGTTATCGTTTGACTACCCCGCTAATTAATGAGGTTTTTCAGATTTCCCTCATTTCTGCACTGAATGGTGGTTAGGGCCTACCAACGTAAGTCGTTCCTGTACACAAATGCGGCCTGCTTAATAATAATATGCCGCCCTCTCTCCCGCACAAGTCTTCGACTTCTGGGCTGATCTGATTAGTATGAGGGGTAGAGATATTATTATTAATTAAATGTACTATTTATGTAAATAAAAATGCAATTCAAATTGGGCGAAACAAATTTCACAAATCTTCCTAGCAGTGTGTTATTTTATGGTGATCACGACGCAAAAGCCTGGATGGAATGGATTCTGATGCCTTTAAGTGGGAATTTAAAACAAATTAAAATGGTAAAACTCATATGCATAATCAAATGCGACAAAATGCTTAATGAATACTTTAAAAATACAACAATTTTAGAAGACATCTAAAAAAATATATAAAATGACATTTTAGATTGCATACTAGAAGTTTGTCATTAGAAACAAAAATATATTACTTCTGTACTGAACTTATGTTACGTAGATGGTTTTGACAACATGGACACTCGAACACGTCGTCAGAAAATATACGTAGCATACCAAGAGTGCCGTGTTACTGATTGTTATGGGTTGATTTGCTTATTTTTTGAAAGGTCAAGTATTTTTGTCTATTTTCTGCCTTTATTAGGCCTTCCGAATATGTGGTTAAAAAACTGAAGGTACCTATATATTTATCTTTACAAAATTTGGTGAAGGTGCCAATAAAAGTTAGCTGTGATTATAAAAGTTTGCAATTTCTGTAGTGTGTAACACTATCAGAAGTATCTGAAAACAATACCTGTAAAGTACCTAACATTTTCTTTCATTGCTGTTAAATGTTTAGATGCATTAAAAGTGGGAGGAATTGAGTGGCATCCCTCGTATAAAGCGAGCGCCGTAAGAAGTGGCATTCCCCGACTAAAGTAAACATAAATAATAGTTTTTAAATGAGACAGGACGTTTCACACGACGCGCGTGTGTGGCAAGACACATGATGCTGTGTTCTCGTCGAGTGACGAATTGCCGTGGGCCCCTAGATCGGTGAGGATGCCTCGCGAGTTTACATGACACATTTCACAACATCAATGTGTTGGGAAGTCACTAACGATCTGCCTCCCGACTTCTCAAACGGCGAACTTACACGCTTCCCCGCAAATATGCCCGATATTTCAGGTTTAATGGGCACGCTGGTAATGCTGGGGAACGGAAGTCTAATCAGGAAAGGTCTATTGGCGACTACGTCCTCGTACAGCAAAAATTTAAATTATATCTAGAGAGTAGTTAGTTTGAGGGGTTTGTAATACAGGGTGTCTCATAATTAGCTGCCAACCCTAAACAGGCCGATTCTATGATCAAAACTAAGTAAAAAAGTTAATATGAACATGGGTCCGGAAATGCTTCTTAAGGGCACAGGGACCCATTGAAGAGGGAGGAATGGAAATAATTTTGTTTGCAATATCTCAATCGCGTTGTGATAAATGAATGAAATTTGGTACACGCAGCTAAATTTCATCACCTCATTGCACTAATTGAGTATCTATATTTTAATGTAATATTAGAATTTTGAAACTTTTTGTGTAAAACGTATAAAAAAGCCAAAGTGTGTAAAACTATTAACACGGAAATTATATATTTTTTACTGTGTACATTAACAAATATAATAATTTATTTAATAAACTTTAGTCCAATAAACGGTATTCCTTAATATTATGAATCACATGTTTCTCAGTGTAAATTTCAGAGTTGAAATTAAGAGGGGGCACTACCACCATCGTCTTGTTTCTAGCGCTGTCATGTTAACCACCTGGGCTGTCATATTTATCCTCTTATATTTATTTCCACTGTCATCCTTGACGAACCCGATACATTTACAATCGAACACCTGTTTTCCTTCGCGCCGCAAAGGTAGGGAAAGCACTTATAATTAAATCCGCCTTACACATAATTTATTTCATCTCGATCCCCAGCGTATAAATTTTCCGAATGGGAAAATTAGCCTGACTATACGTAATTTGACAGGGGGGGTTCGTCAAATTTTTAACTGACTTGTACTGCTCGCATTCGCATGATAGATGAGGTATACTTCTAATTTGCTAGATTAATTGTACCAGATATGATAATTAAGTATGTAATTTGAATTAATAAGTATTTATAAAACGTTCGCCACGTTGCGAATGCTAAGTGTAGCAATAAAAAGCGAGACAATGAAATTAATGGTCTTTTAAGGTTAATAGTGACTGCAGTTATAAAAATTAAGCTACTTGAAGCGTATCAAAATGGATTCTGTTTAATGGACCATTTCGCTAAAGTTAAAAAAAACAACTGAATATAGCAGCAAGAAACGTTTAGGATATTTTTTTATAAATATTTTTTTAATTGTGCAAAACAAAGTAATAGGAAATGGCTGTTTAAATTTATTGCTGTTTGTCTTAAAGTGCCGTATTTTGTTGGGTTAGAAGAACAAGATTAAAGGATTATATTTCTCCTTATAAAAAATTATCGGTTTTACAAGTGACGTGGCTGATACATAGGCCATATGGGCAAATTTTAATCTGGTAACGAAATTAAAAGGAGCATCTAATATTTAATGCCTCATTTTAAAATTATTTTGATTGATTTAAGACTTTTGAAAATGTTAAACTATTCACTCATTTGCTATACTCATTGGCTATACGTCTAAGCTTCGCTATCAAGGTAAAGTAGGGCTTTACTTTTGTCGACAGCAGAGAGAGAGAGAAAGTAATCGACACCCTCAAACGTATCAAATAAAGATTTTATTATTGCAGTCTATTACATATAATACACACATCAAAAGTCTTGTTGAAGAAATCTTTTTGTTAGAAAAACCAAAAACATTTATAAATAGCTATTTATGCCATCAGTTACGAAATGCCTAATTTTGTGTAACGCGTGAGATTTTTGCGGAACGAACGAAGTGAGTTTCGCAAAAACTCACAAGTTACACAAAATTTCATTTCGTAACGTATTGCATACAAGATTTTTTCTAATTTTGAAGAAAGTAATAAAAAAATAAATTTTAATATAATTGACAAAAATTTGGAAAACATAAATTTAGTTTGTTGCTGTTACTTCATGTTAGTTGTCAGTTTGACATTTTGTAAAAAAGTCTAGACGGAAGGTTTTTAGCGAGATTGATATATTTTTAGTTTTATTTTTAAAAAATGAGTGATTCAAGTTCTGAAGAGCTACCAAGCGATATTGAAGAGGCAGCAGGTAATGCTCTATTATCAAAGGCAGTTTATGATTTGGCATACGAAAAATTTGTTACGTGGTATGATGAGAAGAAAATTAAACATGTTAATGAGAAAGTTTTACTTGCATATTTTGAGGGTAAGAAAGATCTAAAAGTTTCCACATGGACACTTTACTTAATGTTAAGGTCTGAACTAAATCTGAAAAGGAATATTGATATTAAAAAATATACAAATTAGGTAGCATATATTAAAAGGCAAGCGGGCGGGTACAGTGCTAAAAAGTCAAAGGTTTTTATTAAAGAAGATTTTGCCAAATTTTTAGTGGAAGCTGATGACAAAAAATACTTAATGGCTAAGGTTGCAATGATAATTGGAATGGCAGGAGCATGCAGAAAAGCAGAATTAACATTTCTTCCAGTTGAAAATTTTATAGACGAAGGAAGCCATTTTCGTGTTGATATCCCACCTTCAAAAACAAAAGTTATACGGCAGTTTGCAATTACCACTGGAAACATTGAAAATACGAATCTTGTTGAAATATTAAGAAAATATATTAAGTTGCGTCCCCACGTTCTTAAACAAAACAGATTTTTGTAAAATATGCGAATGGAAAATGTACCAGAAATCCTGTGGGAATTAACACATTTAGCAGTCTGCCAAAAGTTATTGCACAATTTCTTGGTCTTTCAAATCCTGTTCTATATACTGGCCACTGCTTCAGAAGAAGCTCTGCCACTTTTCTAGCAGACAGTGGCGCTGATATTTTAAAATTAAAGAGACACGGAGGTTGGAAATCTAGCTCTGTTGCGGAGGGATGTTGAAAGTTCCATGAATAATAAAAACTTATAGCGCAAGAAATATTTGGTGAAACATCTTATGCGATGTGCGCCGCTTCCCAAATAACAGCAAGTTCGAGCAATGAAAGAAATATGTCGTCGGGAATTAATTTGAATAATTGCAATAACTGTGTTATCAATATTTATAATAATTAATTAATTTATAATTTATGTTTTTAACTTGTATTATAACAGTTTAATAAATAGAATAATTCTTTTGTCATCATTTTGAAATACATTTTTCGTCACCAATTGCATAAAATTTTACTTTATGCAACTAGTTACAAAAAGTAAGACAGTTCATAATGTCAATCAGTTTTAATAAGTGTCACTTTATATGTCAAAATTAGAAAAAGTATATTGTTACTATACTCGCGTCAAGAATTCAGACGTCTTACGTCACAGCTGACGTTACACATTTGTTTTTATTGTCAACGTAATTTTCGATATTTGGTCGTGTTAAAAACAATCATTTTTTGCAATTTAGTGCAATATATAATGCAAACTTTTAGTGTAGTATATAATTTTATTACTATCAGTTGCAGTTTCTTAAATATTTTGATGAAAATATAATAAATTTTTCATTTAATCGTATGACTTAAGTCGTCTGAATTCTTGTCGCGAGTATATAATGGAATTCCCAAATCTTATTGAATGTCAAGTTGCATAGTTCTTCTCAACGACAGACTCCAAATACACCGAAATTTATGGTAACCTCCTGAGATATGTTTCATCCTGCGCTTCTGCCAGAAATTTGTCGATTTGTTCCCTGATCCTTTCGACTTTTTGGGTCGATATTTTACGCCCTTTCGCTTCAAAAAAGCAACAAGCTTATAATATGTGCTTATGTCTTGATCATGTTATGTTCATCATCGCCTTTAATATGAAGCAATGTGACCAAGGCGTTGGCTTCCATATTTTAGATTTTATTTTTTTATGCCAGAAGCACATTTTTACTGAACTTGCCATTAACATTTTTCAGAGCACACCATCTTAAGAAATGATTATATGAAAAATTGTACTGTTCCTTTGACTTACTAGGCAATAACTCAAAAGTGGTTTTATTAGCAGCTTGGATTTCCGCCGGAAAATCAAACTTGCATTACCTTAGCAACAATAAATAACATGGACAATTGGATTTCAAATTGGAATTTTATAAATTTGATAACGTAAGAAATGCGTTGATTTGTATTTTTAATGGTGTTTGGAGAAAAAACAGTGTTTGATATAGATCAAAGTGCTGAAAGTGATGTTATTTTGTTCGAAAGGATAGTACTCCGCCTTCATCATGTCCCAAATTTCCCTTGTCGCAAAATAAAATGTAGCACTTATAAATAACTGTTTAATACCCTATCATAGCAATTATTACTTGGAGCGTAAGCTTGGTACTTGAGGCAGGCTAGGAGCGACTGAATGGCCAGCAAGATTTTTTGACCTAGCTCCACTCGATTTTTTGTTGTGTCATATCTAAAGTCTACGTGAACCGACCTATCGAATATTTAAAAATTAGAGTAACGAAGGAAATATTTTTTTATTTATTTATAACTTTTGACGTTTTAGTTAAACCTTTATTGTCAAAGTGAATAATAAAAAATATTTTCCTAAAAAATCTTTATGTAACCTACCCGAGAACTCATCATTCTGTACGCAGAATAACGTGATATTTCAAATGATGGTTAATGGTGATGATGATGATTAAAAAAGAAGTGGCAAACCTGCGATAGCAATGACAATCATAAAATATCTAAATTTGTCAGAAGATGCGCTTTTGAAAACAAAGGTTGACGTCTCCGAGCTATTTTGTTTGTTCGCTATGTACAGATTTTATTGAATTTGTACCAACCTTAAAAGCCGTTTTACAGTCCGCAATTCTTTTTATAATGGATTGCAGCAAGCCTTTGCACCCGAAATTCTTAAAATTGCAGTTTGTTTTACAGTCGTCGTTTGCAAATGCAATAGAAGTGATACCAACACTTCAACCCGAATTCACACTAAAACTAAACTGTTTGTTAATATTTGACAAGTGACAATAACAAACTGCATAACATATCAAATAAAGGTTTCAGTTAATATATTTTGCAAGCTTAACAATCAAATAATAATCAAGTAGAAGCAAAAGAAGGCAATTTGAATTTGAAAGTGCAGCCTAGGAAGTTAAACGTATGGTGGTAACCATACAAATCACTAAATTGTTCCCCAGAATTGCACAAAAGCTGTAATAAAAACCGAGCAAGACCTATATTTTGAAAGTGCAGGAGTCTTTCAGATACGACAGCTTTTGCAATACGCTTCTATTGAACGCGCATACCTAAGTGCAAGAGACTTTCAAATTGCAGAAAGAATTGCACACGGTAAAGCGGGTTTAACAGATATTAAAAAAAAATAATTATAAAAATATGTAGATATTAAATTTAAAAGGCGGATTTCAGAAACTGGTTGAATTCAAGTGTCAATCAACACCGTTAAAGCGTTACATAATTGTTAAAGTTGTTATCGATGTAACAGTGAAATATACAGTGCGTAATGCGATTGACTACCCTTATTTTGAAATATAATTCTGTTTGCACCTCTTACACTTTATATGAAATAACAGTGGCAGCAAATAGAATACATATTATACTTACCACAATTTGTCAATGACATTATGCATATTTAAATTTTAATGTGCTATTAAAATCTTCCATTATTCGTAACTGATTTATTCTATTAAAACTAAACTGATCCTCAGAAACTACTTTCAATTTAACGTCGACATTGTTTCCTACTGACAACACATTTTCTGAATCCGTATATGAAGGCATCATCATCCTTCAGAAATCATCCAACCCAGTGCGTTCTGCTTTCTCAAAAATTATCATAATCACCCTGACACATGTAAAAAAATCCCAAATTAAATTTATTAATGAATTCCCATCCGTCAACAGTTGGCAAAAACGAATGCGACCGTCTTCAGTTGAAGACTGTGCTATTAGTCACCTGGAAAAGGGCTCCCTGGCGGGGCCGGGGGGTCGTAAACAAACAGTACGTCAGTCCGCGGAGGAACTCCTGGGGTGGGCCAATTATCTGTTCACGGGGAGTGACAGCAACCGATAGAGCATCGTTGGAATGCCTGGTGCCCCAGGTGTCCAGCCGGAGGGTCATGAGAGAGCGCTGGACGAGATGTGACGCCAGACCGCACGCTGTCACCAACTAATCCACCGATTGGCCCCCTCGACGCGCTGAATTCGAAGAGAAATAATAATTAATTAACAAAGTTATGCCACAGAATCTAAAACGGGTCCAATTATTCCCATTATTATCAGAAATCATTTGTTTATTTATTTCGTAGGACTTTAATCTCTACATCATAAGAGTCTTAGTTTTTTATTTCTACTTATGATTTCTTTACGTACGTAGAGAACGAATTCTTCGAAAAAAAAAGAATACATTTACAAAAAATTGTTGAATGTCGTAAAGCTATATACAGGGTGATTCAGAACTTATCTAAAACAATTTGGGAATAGATGCGTCATGAAAAATGGAGTCAAAATCGTAAAAAAGAAAAATGTAATTCCGAGAAAAAATTATTAAATTTCTAGTAATTTCAGCCTTTACATCGCTGGGCTACTGTTGTCTCTAGCCAGGTGATTTCAAATATCAAATTACTTATCGTATTAACTTTTTTGTGATGCAAGTATTTACTTTAGCCCGTCAAATATCAAAAATGACTCGCAGTTGATGGATATTGTTTTAATTTATGGTGTGAAAATGTTTTAGCAGAATGATTCCCGGCAAACATGTGCTAAATGCAACTACTTTTACAACGGTATGCAGTGAGTGCAAGTGTAAAGCAAGTTTAGGCATGACGCGGAAAATTTGCAACCGAATCGTTTATGTACAGCGTGTCTAAGCATTCATGCCAGGGGATTGGATAAAGAGGACTGGTCCATGGACGCCACCATCTCCTGACTTTAAATGATTTGGACTTATGTTTGTGGAGATATTTAAAAAATGAATTGATGATATACGCAAACGTCGATGGCTGCTGCCAATAACTTACAAGTTCACAACCGACAAGAAGCAAACATTTGTGTTAGTTTGTAGACATTGGGTAAGACGGACCCAAAATTTTGTGCAAACTTAAAAAGCAGTTGAATTTGCTGCATTAAAATAGGTGCTGTAAAATGTGATTTTTTTATTTCCTTGGGAATTTCTTTAAATTTTTTGTCGCGTCGCCGATTATACGCCTTATTAAGTTTTACAGTGAACCAATTTCCAGTGCCGTGCGGAAGTGTAATTTTAAATGATTTTAGAACTCATCTTTTTGATTTTATTTTTACAAAATTGTATTTGCATATTCGAATATTATCTTATCAATGAAAATATTTTCAAGAAGCTGTCACTTCCAGTCATATCGGAGTCGTTACCAACTACGTTATTTTAAATGGAATGATATAATTTTTATTCAATTTTTGGATTTCCATGTTACTTCAATGAACCTTTTATAAGACTTTTGCATACCTAATCCTTGTCGTTTTCATTATATTTACATTATTTCGGAAATAATCATTGCCAAGTGAAACGTCAAGTACCAAATTTTATTGACCGTCAAAATAATTTATTTTAATGAAACGCCTTGTATATGTTGACATTTTCTACTGGATAATTCTATTCCCTGTCGATCCACCCTAAACCTATCTATCTTATACTACGTCACAAAGAAAAGTAAACATCCATTAAATATCATTTTATTTTAATATTTTTTGCGTGTTTACTTCTTTCGGTGAAAGTAAAAAATGATTAAATATTTGCTAATCAGTTGTTTGAAGAACAAATGGGGATGGTCGGTATTCGTACAGTATATCGGCAAATATGAAGTTATGGCCTCATTTTTACCGTCCACATTGGATGCTGCCTCTCACTCGTCAACATCTAGCTAACCGCTTACAATAGTCCAGAGAGAGGATTCAGGGAAGTCAAGAATGGAATCAAGTGATCTTTAGTGACAAATACTGTTTCTGCAAGGGGATGCAGGACGGTCGTGTAAAGGTGAGATGGCGACGTGGTAAAAGATGTAATCCACAATTTGACAGAGAGCATCATGCCCATCATACAGTAGGCGTTATGGTATGCGGTTTTCACTAGTTCTCATTAGAAGCACCATGGCAACCCAACGCTACATCCAGGAAGTGATGGAGCTATATCTTATTCCATATCTTCACACCATCCAAAACGCCATTTTCCAGCAAGACAACGAGACCTCATATTGCCAGACAAACAACAACTTTTGTGGATCAGCATCAGATCAGCCAATTACCCTGGCCACCAGGATCACCAGATTTGTCATCTAATGAACATATCTGGAACATGCTTGGCCGTAATCTGCTGTATTCACAACATCCCCCACAGACAATAGCAGCTCTTACCCATGAAACTCAAATAACTTGGAACGAGATACCTGGAGAACTTACCGACAACCTTATTAGATCCGAGCCCAGACGTATCAATGAGTGTAGGTCACTATTGAACCAATTCTCCTGCTGAAAATGTAACCATTCAATAAGTAAGAGGCCCTGAACCTGTGTACCAATAATTATTCAAATCTAATGGTGTTTACCTTTCTTTGTCCCTCTTTCTTTGTGTAAATGAAATTTTTTTGTAAACATTAAGTGAATGCGTTATAAATGACAGTAATCAGAACTATTTACCCGTCTATGGTTTTCAAAACGTTAAATCATACCTTCACAATTATAATGTTAAACAAACAAAATTATTATTCAAACGATGCAATTTAATTCAGAGATACACACTGACCTTCAAGTGATTATATTATACTAATATAATTTTATTATTTATTTCATCTTAAGCCAGTTACAGAGGAAAAAAGTAGTTTTTGGCATTAAATATTATACATATTAATATAACCACCTCTCATTGGGATTATGTTGTTGCCAATGGTTATGTAAGTAAATGTATGTTAGGTGCATTAAATCAATAATAAATTAGAAACGTTCAAAGGATTTTTTGATCAATCTGATCTGTGTCAGGAAACTGAAAAATTTGATTTTTTTTTATTATATTTTACATGCCAAGATATGTGCTGACAGGATCAGCTTTTTCTTAACAAAATTCAAAACGCCCTCTCAGCTAGTGATGACGAGGACGGCAAAGAATGACCGTCCATTAAGAGAATGATCTCTCCCAGTTGACAGCTCCTATATTTTACGTCTACATTTATAGTATTTGAATTTATAATTTTGTTACAGATAACGAAGCTGAAGATTGACAGCAACCCATTTGCTAAGGGCTTTAGAGACTCGTCCCGGCTCACCGAATTTGAAAGGTATGCATCTTATTAATAAAATATAATGGTTAATTTGTCTGATGTACTTAGAGAGACTAGCTGATTTCAATAGCTGATAAACCACATTGGGAATTTCTTGGAATATACAGGATGGAGCTTAGCATACAAATCTATTTGAATCACATATTTATTTATTTATACAGTTAAGGAAACCCAACAGAATTCTTACAAAAATTCCAATACCTAATAAGGTTACAAATAAAAAATGTGTGTAGACACTGCTCATACTTAAATTAATAATATTATAAACTAAACTAATTCTAACAATTAGACTAAACTAGCAAAATAAGCAAAAAACAAACCAGAAATAAGTTTAAAAAATAACTACATAAAAACTGATATGGCATCATTTCTCATTTGATTTACGGATCTATAAAATAAATATGTCATTAAAATATTAATTGTATATTTTTTGCATTAAATAAATTATGTAAATAATTTGTAAATCAAAGGTTAATTTTGAGTTAAATATAATTCCCAAGTCTATTACCGAATTGATCTTCTTAAGTTTACAATTGTCGATGAAATAATCACAGTCGAATTTAGCAGGAAGTCGTGAAAAAGTTATAGAACATCATTTATCTATATTTAGCAATAATTTATTCCTTTGACAATATTCCTTAAATCTAGACAGATCCATCTGTAAATTATAACAATCGATTAAATTTGTGATTTCACTATAAATCTTTCAATTGTCAGCATTTAAAAATGAAGAGAAAAGAAGAGGTTCCAGGTGCGATCCTTGCGGAACACCAGAAGTGACATCGGCATGAGACGAAAACCAATTATTAATTTTGACATATTGTGTTCTATCACGTACATACGGCATTATCTATTTTATCAAAACACCATTTATACCGATATTCGCAAGCTTTAAAAACAGAGTATTGTGATGAACCTTATCAAACGCCTTAGAGAAATCAGTATACACAGCATCCACTTGATTATTATGATTATACATTACATTTTGAATCAATGGAACCAAGATCGTCACCACAGATCGATCCTTGAAAAATCCGTGTTGATGTTCACTTATTAAATGTTTAATTTTGAAAAACAATTCTTTACAAATAAATGCTTCAAATATTTTCCCAGGAATAGAAAGCATATAAATAGGACGATAGTAGGTATTACTTAAATTTTTACAATCGGATTTAAAAACGGGCGAAATTTGAGCATGTTTCCAATGAGAAAAAATTCCCTTAGATAGTGATTTAATCAGTTTTTATTAATAGACGCCAATAGCTTTGTAGAAATAGTCTTTCACACCTGAAATAATAATGGGCATTTTATTTTAGGAATTGCGTTCTTAGTACTTCAAAAGTCACAAATCTTTAGCAATCATCTGAGTGTCAAGTGAAATTCTGTTGAAATTAAGCAACAGTGGGATTATCCAGTTCAAATACCTCTAAACTTCTAAGAAAATCGTTATCTGATGTGCTTTTCTTGGCACATAAAATCATATTAGTTGTCACCTTCACACCTATTCCGCTTTTCGTTGTTACCGCGTACACTGTAACTGGTGATGTGCCTGCTAAAAATGTAAATTTAAAATTAATAACACAATGTTTAGGTGACGACTGATAAAAGTTAAATGTGCGTAAATAGGGTACATTGTAACCTATATTATTTTAAGAATAGGTACTAGTCATAAGTCAAAAATTAGATGGTTAATGATAGATGTTCTAAGTTCACAGAATTGGAATTGGAAGTCTCTTAGCTATTAAATCTATTATTCTGTTGTAAATATCAATTAGATTGTATAGATAAATGATATGTTTAATTTTACGTACGATATCACAAATATATAGGGTGCTCTGTAATGATTAGGTCATAGATTAACTGTAAAATTTAGACGTCAAAATGTTAGGATTTAGTCATATGTGTCAAATGTTGCTAATTCCTGATGCACAGGGCTTTGAAATTTAAAATTTAATCCAAAAGTGTACCTTTGTACCCGACCAAAATAATAGAGAGTTACTTATTCATAGCACATGAATGAGTACGGGATGTGAGGGTTGCAGGGAACTTATTCCATAGGCGTGCTACTTGAGAAGGGTTCCAAGGACACAAAATTACCAAAAATAAATTAACATTGAGGCACTTTGACAGTTTACTTTAAAAACTTTATAAACGCTCCCATGTCATCCTCTCCACAATTATTGTAGAATGCCGTTCATTTGGAAGATGATGGCTCCTCGGATATCACACTTCAAACGGTGCCCCATAAACAAGAAATTCACAGATATTCGCGTGAATTTCGCAATTTATAAACAACGACTTTCGCAAAACAATACAAATATTACTGATACTTTCATTGTTATGTGTTATTAATAAGTTTGTTTTGAGTTGCTGACAATCTACCATGACAGTGACAGTTTCATGATGGAAACGATAGAAAATGTTATATCTGGCGAAATTCACTAGACGTGGAGATTTTCCCACGGCACTATAGATACATAAACACTATTTACTACTGGTTAGCACTATCACTAAAACGGTCACACATTAAGATTTATTATGTCGTATCGTACCGCCTTCCGTATAGCTTCCTTTGTTCATGTTTCTTCAAAATGTGGTACTATATTGTTCGATTCACCTTTTAATATATATTTTAAATAGTTTCTTCGCCATATCACTAGTTTCTCTTCTTCTATCAGTATACTCTTTCGATTTTATTTTATATATCATGATTCATATGTCGCGATAATGCGTAAAATCACCCTTCGACATATTCTAAGCAAAGTTTCATCTTGTAACATATAACCCAATTTGCTTATTTTTAAAATACCAGCTTCCACGAGTTTTCACTATTTTCCGTTTCGCAATTGTATGTTCTTCTTTGCCACTCTGTGTACTATGATGTGCACTACTCACAGACATTCTTGCTAATGAATTATATATCTCAACCGCATCACTTACTCTCAGTTTGGTATCGCGCCCTAATCCCTTTATACAGGTCATCATCGGATATTCCTTACATGTTAGAGTAGGGCGTTTATCTTTATTTTCAAGAGCACAAAATCGGCGATAAATTAATTACATTTACAATTAAATTAGCGGAAAGATATAGGCAAAATATTCCCACGCGCACATTCATGACAGTGCTGCATATGGAATAGGTGGATCCATAAAATGCGCTTTCAATTTCATGTATTTCTCTTCGTGCTGATTGCTATAAATTGTCAGAGGGTTTATAACATGAGCCATTCACTATTATTTTGGATTTCGGGTACAGTATCCTAATATGAACTTAAAGAAGAAGCTATACCTGTTTGATATCGACAAACTGCTCCGATATTGAGATATTTCTACCTTAACTATTGTCACTATTGTCTTGTGAAGCCGATGCTAATGACAGCAAAACAAAACATGTTTTTTTACTTCATTTATCGAAAAATCAATAGGCTTAAGTAGCTTTTTTATTAGGGCCTTACAATATGCCGAAATTCAATTACTTTACATATCTTAAAATGAGGAACACAATCTGTTTTTGTTATCATTAACGTTGACTTCACAAGACGAAACCTACTTAGACTAGTGCTGGAATAATATTTGCAGTAGTTGGAAAGCACAAGGTGGCATCATGATTATCTTGAGATGAATATCTCGAAACCGGAACAGTTGATCGATGTAAAGCAGGTGTAGTTTTTTTCTTTAAAAATATTCGATCTATTAAATTATTTACTCAAAATCCAGAAAGGCCTTTGCATAAAAATATTATGATCAAAGATAACTATGCTACAGTGTGTAATTAGTGCCCTCTACAAGATATCTTAAAGTTTCAAATTTCTCACTATCAAAAATCCAATAGTGAAAATTTGAAATTCAAAATCAAACTTTAAGGCCCCATATATCGCTAACCAGCCACATTATACTAAGGCATATTTGGCCAGATCCTAATATTTTGACGTCAATAATCTATAATTACTTTATGACTCACTCATTATGAATCATCCCGTATATATTTGCAGTATTAGAAACGTAAAGATAACTTAGTAGAATTCTATATTAATTGCTATTTATACATAATTTCAACCATAGAATGAGTAGCAAAAATATGGAATAAATCGCTCGGGTCAAGTTTCAATTTTAGCGCATTTTTTAAACCATTTCTACAGGGTGAAGTAAAAATAAATATATCATGGTCAATTTTTTTTAATGGAAACCTCGCTTTTTATTCAATTGGTCATGCAATCCTAAGGATTCTTCATGTAACATACCCTACACCTATCTGTAATCATTTTCGAAAATATAAGAAAGCGGGTTTTCGTTTAAAAAATGTTGACCATGATATAATTTTTTTTCTTCACCATGTATACATGAAAACTGGTTTAAAACATGCACTACTAATAATAACATTTGACGGGTCCGAGTAATTTTCAAAACGAACATGTGATTTTTTTATAAATTTATTCCATACATTTGCCGCTCATTGCATATTTTTGTGTGTGTAGTACAGTCCATTTAAAAATTATTAATTTGAATGACCTTAAAAATACGTATGCACTTTTAAGCAGAGCCATGCGTGTTTCTTATTTAAAAGGGTTACAAATAATCAATTATACCTACCTATTTACTTGGTATAGGTATGATACAGTGAGTGGCTTGCTGGTAATTATCTGAAATCAAAATAAAATATTTTAATAACAAAAAACATAAATCACATTCAACAAAAAATAAAAGAAAAAACATTAATGAAAACATATCATAAAACAACATTGAAAGAACGATACATAAAAATATCAATCTATTTCAATAATAATTTATTTCTAACTGTTGATGCATTTGTAATCAAATCTACTTTCAATTTTCAACATTAGTTCTTAGTTGTTTCCACTTACCAACAGAGATCTACTGAAATTTCTTTTTAGAACTTTCAACAGGTAGTGCAAAAGCTGATATGAGGAAGTGCCATTATTATTGCAATAGATTGTACCTAAATAACAATACCTAGGGTATACTCATGAGCACTGTCACTATCACTGTTGCCGTTATTATTACTATCAGTGTCACTATTTTCAAAATTGATTATAATAGGATCGCCATTTTTGTTCTTTTTTCTGAACGCAACATATGCTTTTTTGCCAATCCAAACAATAATATATTTGTCAATGAAAAAACTATTTCTAAGGGGGATAAAAGGGCACGAAAAATTAATGCCACAAAGCCCTACAATATTTTTTCGAAAACTCAAAATTATGGGAGTTATAAGTGCGTACAATTTTTTTTTATAGAATTTTTCTAATAGGTAGCTTTTTATTGAGTCTACTGATTTTTCTCTAATTTTGTACAAGTACCTATCACTAGTGTTCCTTTGTATAGACGTTCTTAATATGAAACATATCCTTCAACCCACAGAGTCTAAACTATCCCTGAACTTCAAATAATGAGTTAGGATTTCTTTATTTGAAAATTTTTATAAATTTAGAAAGAAAATTAATTAAAGATCGTCTAAAAATCTTTAAAAAAGGTTCTCTTGCTATATTACGTTAAAATTAGGCATTTTCGAGAAAAAGGACTACAAAAATTCATTCATTCAATTCGTTAAATAAACAGCTACTCAAACTTATTTCTAAATTAACAAAGCACGTCTCGAAAACAAGAACTTGAATACAAAGGAACAGTACTGATATGTGTATTAAATAGATTTTTAAAAAAAAAATTTTGACACCCTGTAACCACGTTAATTTTGAGTTTTTGAAAAAATGTTATAGGTCTTTGTGGCATTAATTTTTCGAGTCCCGGAAATTGACAAACAACAAAACTAAAAAGAAAAAATAATAAAACATGAAACTTGTATTTTACACATTATTACACAATCAAATGATGAATTTTAGAACTATATGCGACAACTATGTTTATAGGTTTAGTAGAGGTCATTCAAGTCACGATAATTTTTATACAGACTATAGATGATGATTTTCGATATTAAAAATAATAGCCGTCGTCTCTGTCTCCAGTAGATTAATCCGCTTTAGTTTTCATGATTACAGGGAGACCATGGAGTCTATGCTGGCAGAACAGCACTATTTTCGTTCCCCTTTGCGGCCCTTCGCTGACTTGGACACCCATAACAATAACCTTTCCCTGGAGGAGAAGGCCATCCTCGCGGCACGGTCCCAGCTCTTCTTGAGAGCCGCCGCTGCTGCCGCCGGACCCTACGGGCCGCTAATGGGAGGGCTTTATGGGGCAGGGGCCTCCCAGAGCACCGCAGTACCTCCAGGAGTGCTTTGGAACCAATGGGCCTGTTTGGGACCGTCGTTGTTGGCCGCCCAACATCAGCACCAGCTAGCTGTAGCAGCTGCTGGCAGCTCTCAGTTGCAGGCACCTATTTCTCCCCTTGCCAGGCCCTTGGCCCAGCACAGGTACTCACCATATGCCCCTCCACAAAGGTCTTCGCCGGATACTAGTTTGAGGGATGACAGGGAGTCCCCCAGCAGCCCGTCCTAGGGCCCCTTCTTGTGATATGTAGCGGATTTGTACTTAAATTTAGCAGGTACTTGAAATTTGATGCAATTGGACTCGCTACTCCTGAGTGGTGACGTCTTTACTGTTGTTTTGTTTATTTAGTGACACGGACATAGTGTATATTCTAAAAGAAGTTAAGAATTGACGTTGTAACTGGGTGCAATGATATTTTTCCAGATGTTATTACAAGCAGTGGTGCGAAATTTTGGAAAAAGTTAGATCTAAACGTTATTTGTTGTATCAAAACTTTTTCTATAAATCATTTTCTTTACAAGTTTAATCCTGAATGGTTTTTATATCTGCTTACTATTTCAATGTTAATATCTGTCATAATCGAAATTTTTGCACCATTTGGTTGGTAAATTAAAATGCTGGCTACTCATTTCACGCTTATCAACAGAAATGAATATGGTGATTTTTATATATTAAGAGAAGCGGCTCTATTTTATACCCTACATCTGAAAGAGTATTGGATCGAATGGAAATCGGAAAGCCCTTTTACATTATCTGATTTGTATCCGGTTGCACCGGTCCGGTTGTCCATTGTAAATAGACATGCAGAATTTTTGCATATACATATACCTAATGTAAACATTTTTGCGTAGAAAAGTCATACATGTGTGTATTGTATGTATTTATTGAGTTGTATGCTTTTCCCGTAACTTACAATTTAATAAGTTAAGTACAGAATTGTTTTTATTCTTTATTTAGATTATTTTAAGTGAGCATATCATTTTTTTACACAACAAAAATACTTGTTTCTATAATTTTCTACACACTTGTTTTGTGCGAAAACTAAGTTATTATTTGAACAACTGATAACTGAATTTTCTCCGCTTCATCCATACGAAGTTATAGTTCCAAAAAACAATTGTTCATTCTTGAACATAAAGCAAATTACTCAATGAAATTAGAATCCAGTTTTTTCTATCGTAAAAACATTTATTTGAATAATATTTGCAATGCAATGCAAAGAGTAAAGTGCCTTCTCTATCGGTTAATTATTGCATAAGTTATTTTCTATAGCTAATAATGGCCATTTAAAAATAATTATGCTATAAGAATATTTTTGTTCAACATTAAAACGAACAAAATAACAAAAATAAATTGAAAGAATTCTTAATTACAGATTAATATAAATAAATGTAACAACAATGTTGCAGATAGGTATCCTAATTATACAATCTATTTTTGTCATTTAATTCGAAAATGCCTAATTTTTCCTTTTAAAAAACAAAATAAAAACTGCCTTTTACATTTCCTTCTTGGGGTTGTAAATCCGCGGGAAAAGGGCTGTGGAGGTTTTTTTTTATTCTTTATCCTCCTTAATTTTTAAAGAGGAATCGCCTCCTGAATCTTGTCGCATTTATTTATTTACATCCTGTAAGTTTATTAAAAGTTATTTTGCAAATTATGTAGAAACTTAAATACGCCCAAACTATTGCAGATATTTATTTAATACATTACACAGAGCATGGAGTGAGAATTAAGAATTTGAAGCTTATCTTGGTGATGTCCCTAGGGGGCGCTAGTTTCACCGTATTATTTTGATAAATCAAAATGTATATTTCTCTCTCATTTTGCGTACGTGTGAATTATTATTGGTGCAATTATTGAGAAATTTCACAATAAAATTTAAACAATGAACACATTTCTTAGACCAGCGACATTCGTATAAGGCATGATGAGCTCAAACATAATATTTTGTCTAATATCTCCAGTTTAGTGTTGACTCATTCTTTCTGACTCACCCTGTACATTATAGCGCCAGTGAGTAACGTTCCATGCATTTTAATCACAAGCGATATTTTTGTAATATATCAGATGACATGAAGAATAAGTATACACAATTTTATGCCTGACTTATTAAATTGTAAGTTACGAGAAAAGCATACAACTTACACACACAACTCAATAAATACATACAATACACACTTGTAAGACTTTTCTACGCAAAAGTGTTTGTGATTCATTAAGAATGGGCAATCTCTGAACTGGAGATACTACACACCAAAATATGGCGATTGAGTCCCCATAATTTACCGTTCTGAACAACTTTTTCAAGTAAAATGTTGCTGTATTTTCAGTAGAAAAAGCACTTTACCTGAAACGATAACAGTTTTCAATCGGTGCACTGAATACTTCAAATAGGATTATTTCGAAAACTGTTACTCCTAACGACTTCAACAATGTATACCTTTTTTAGATACAACAGGTAGGAGAATTGATTGTTTCAATAGACAGATGGATACACTAAACAGCAAAAAAGTTCTACCATTTAAAAGAAACATGCTGTGCCATAAATGGCGCCCTCTACTAGTGACGTCAAAATTAGTTAAAAATTCTTATTTGCCGTGCCAAAAAACATAATTGTGTCAATTTTTTTTTAATACTCCGACAGGTTTCAAAGTTGTAGAATCATCAGTTCATAGATTGCCCATTCTTAATAAATCACCCTGTATATGCAAAAATTTTGCATGTCTACAGTGGAAAACCGGTCTGGCGGAACCGGATACAGATCGGATAGTATGAAAGGTCTTTCCGATTTCCATGCAATCGGAAACCGGATAATGTGAAAGGGCTCTTAAGAGTCAGCCTCCATACATCCTTGTAAATAACTTAGGATAAAATGTAAAAAGTTCTTGTTAAACATTATTTATTAAATCTATTCCGCTGACAAAGACGGTTCCCCAGCCGGCGTGTACAATACGTTTGTAACTCTGTAAATAACTATTTATAATTTATTTTAGATTAATGTTAGTCGAGGCTTCATCATGTATTTCATCGGCCGGGACATTAGAGTCGCAGACGTCATCTATTTTGGCTGCCTCGGGAGAGGAGAGACAAGGGCCGATGAGAGACGTGATGAGGCCTAGCCGTAGAGCGATCTACTTCCTCGTCTTATTCATGGGGCTTGCCTGCGACAAAAAACACACTGTTCGTCTTAATTAGGGATGCAGTTTACACAAGCAATGCTAGAACTAGTCCATTTCCACTGAAAGGCGAGACTCCTTTCAGGGAATTTCAGACAACTGAAATAAAAATAACTATCAACGTCAGTTATAATATTTTTTTGAAATTCTACCGTTTACACAGAGTCATCCATAATGAATGGATCGTAGAGTAACCGTAGATTATACAGTGTGTCCATAGAGTAATGCATACATTCTTTATTAACGAAATAAACAATATTATTAAAAAATGCCGAAACAGGTCGATTTTTGATTTTAATTTACTGTTTCTATAATAATAATAATTTAATATACAGGGTGATCATCCCATTTTTTTCCATTTCTGGATTTCCCTTGCTGAGTTGATTCCAGAAATGTATCCCAAGTTGTTTCAAACTGGTACAGAGTGGGCAACAATACCAAAATTACAAATTATTTACAAATGGTATTGTGAGAAATACAATTGTTGGTTCATATTTTTTTTTATGAAAACGTGAGACGAGCATTCTATTTGAATTTAGTAACGTATAACTTTCTATTAAATTTGTATAAACACCTTTGGTATTGTTGCCCACCGTGTACCAATTTGAAGAAACTGGTGATGATGTCTGTATAATACAAAAATTTAGGATTTAGCCAAACATACGCTAGCAAAAAGTCGCTGGTTTGCGATGTACTTGTACAGGGCGTTGAAGATTTAAAATTTGAAATGTATTCCGTAATTTAAATACATTTAGAGCGTTTTGTCACACTTCTGAAAAAAAAATTAATTGAATAAACCCTTGCGCCAAAAGGATCAGTTATTAGGTTATTTTTGAAACTAAGTTTGGCTAACCAAAAATCTCACACTGAAAAAGCAGATAAGTAAAAAATAAAAAAATCACATCACTATCGCGTACTTTTTGACGTTTCGAAAATCTCTGTTTTCGTTCTCAAAAATTGCAAATGTGATCGTGGGGGGTTAATTTTTTTCCATAGTTAAACGGCCTTATAAAAACATCGAAATGTACCCACCCTGTACATCGCAAACTAGCAACGTTTCACGAAAGCATGTTTAGCAAAATTCTATTATTATTATATCTCTACAATCTTATTTATTACAGGCGACCTGTAGGTAGGTACAAACACATTGATTTGATTTAACTGCGAATTTTGTCTCTACATCGCTACATTTGTTTTGGCTCAAGAGAGTCCCATCTTTTTCAAAAACCCATTGCTCGCAGGCAAGTGTTGTGGAAAAGGTTCCGAAATATGTAATAATTGTTTAAAATTGCTTAGGTAATATGCCTCTGTACACACCGCATAGTATAAAAGTTATACATGTGTAAGACACATACCTAATGTAATACTTACTTAATTTTATTATTTATGTATATTATTGTAAAACATTGAACAAAGGATTAAAGTTAATTTTAAGAAATATGTGTTTAATTTTTCCTACATTTTTTTAATCTATATATAAATCAACTGTAATATTATCTATATAATGACACATTGGTCTGATATTAAACTTAATGTTGGTTCAATTCACTTATTTAAAGCAAAATTATTACAGATGTAGTACCTACAATGTATCAATCACCAATAAGATTTGATTATTATTGATGTGTTTCGTGTCAATTGTTATTCCGGAAGTGAAAGAAAATACAAATTCGATCGTTAGCAAGACTCTTGTTACTTGTCTCTCTGCTTTTCTATTATATTTTAGTATGTGTTTATGACAATCCAAGTGCCAAACGATGACTTAAAACTGTCTTTTCCTGTTTTAATAGATTTATTTGACACGCCACTATTTTGGTTGAAATTTATGTAAACTTTGATATACCAAAAATAAATAACGCATTGTAAATCAGAAAGTATTACACAGACATGCCACTAACATTTTTATAAAAAAGTTTAGACCAATGAATTAATGTGATTCTCGTGTTTGAAATATTAGGCTGATCAAGATTGTTGAGTAAATTTAAGCATGTACTTAAAACAACATAAAAATGTGTTTCATATTTCAGTATCAGTGCACGAGTATGACATATATATCTTTGTAGAAGGAAAAAAATCGTTGCATTGAAAACGGGTTATTATAAAGGCTTGTCTTATTAATTATTCATAACTTCAATAGTACTTGTTAAAGGAATTATAAAGAACAAATTAATCACTGAATAAAACTCAAGAGACTAGTGTAATATAAATATTACATTCAGAAAGGATTCCAGCGATTTATCACCCTCAGTCTAATTCAATGACATCTCCAGTTAGAGAAAGACAAAAAAAATATTCCTATAATCCGAGGCCACATCAATCTTCCGCAGGCAACAATTCAACGATATGTTCCTACCGGGTGGCCCAACTAAGAGGATATGCGAAAGAAAACAGTCGTAGCAGCCACTATTATAGAGAGAATAGAGCTTTGTTCACACAGCAGTCAGGGACTACATTGAAACTGTCAGAAACATTCAGCCATCTACTTCTTGAGTTACATACACCGAAAATGCAATCACTACTTTATTGGTCGAATATTTGTAACAGTTTGACCAATCCCTGACTCTTGTCAGAACAGGCCTTAGGTGACCCGGCAAACGTTGTTTTGCCATATGAATTATTTCTAGTGAATATTTTGGTAGTCGGCTTCGTTCTCATCCCTAGTCCGTGCTGCTTACTGGGTGAGAAGCACAAACCTAGAAAAAATATAGACTGTGCCAGTGTCACATTGCCGGCGACCGCTAATTCATGGCTGCCCTAAAAGGTTCAGAATCACTAAAACTTGGTTGTTATGCCAATTTACGTTGGTTGTATTGTAGCGTGAATCTCATTTGTTTACTGCGATTGGTCACATTCATGTCACATTCTTTAATGACGTTTAAAATGACAGCAAGTTAGTAAATTTCATATTGCAATGCAACCATCATAATATTTGCACAACCGCCAACATAAAGCCAATAAAATCATTTTTCTGGACTTTAGGTCCCGAGAAAACGCGGCACCAGTCATGTGACCTATATCATGAACCGACGCTGTCTATATTTTTTCTAGGTTTGTGGTGAGAAGTGACACCGGTAGACGTCTGGCGGGGATAACTGATCTAGTGATAATCAATCAGTTATCTACCAGGGTTAAAAATGATTAAATTACTAAAATCGTTATTAAAAAATAGGGGTTTGTGAAAATTAAGAGTTGTATGTATTTTTTAATGCCGCATCATAAAAAAATAAAAATAAAAAAAGTTGTCCAAAAAATGTTTGGGGTGGACCATCCTTATCACTTAGGGGTATGAAAAATAGATTATGACCGATTCTCGGACCTACCGAATATACTCGTTATATACAATGTGATTCTAAAAGTAGTACCATAAATTTAACAGCGTTTTTTAGACCTCAGAATAAGACTAAAAGTCTATATAAACGAGTATTAACTATACAAGTTTCGTTTTTCACAGATAGGTGTGAAATGTTGACGATTTTTAATTGATATTTTCCAAACGCGTAGAGACAAATTAATGAAATTTGGCACAATCCCATAACATTATATGCTCTTTTTGAAAATCTGAAAATAAATCAATACTATTTGTACAGGTGCGGGTAAAACAAGGGGGATATTCAAAAATGCTCAAACTTTTTTGCATATTATATTTTTTGATAATTTCATAGTAAACGTGAAAAGGTTTTTTTTGTAAAAAATATACTCTTGTTGAAATTCGAAGGATTTTGATATATTTTATTTTGACAATTTTGACATCAATCAATACTTATATGTATGTATGGAAATGTTTACTTCTTAGTTTTTATAAATATAAAAATTCACAAATTTTTGTTGTTGTTTTTCAATATTCGTCATTATTTGTCCTCATATATAGTTTCCCAAGTTTATACGTATATATTTAGAATCACCCTGTATGTGTATCACAAAGTTTTCTCGTTGCACAAAAACCGTTTGCACCATAAAGAGTTCTTACGCTTGTAAGAAGTCTGTATGCTTCCTTATGCTTTGGGCTTCCAAAAACCTTCTAGGAATAAATTTCGAGGGTCGATACAGGGATTTGCTCAAAAAAAATTATTAACAATTTATGTTTTTTTTTTCAGATATACCTCACAAAATCTCGAAAACTACACAAGCTATTTATTTAATTTTTTTACAGAAAATCCTGAGTAATATTTCATAGTAACGCATGTCTAAATTTTCAATATACAGGGTGTCCGGAAATGATGAGCTAAAAATTCAGGGGATAATTCTAGACCGAAAATAAATGCTACCTCTTCTTACAAAATCCAAATATTTACATAAAATTTGTAAATCGGGGATTTTTGCGGACGAGAAATTCAAATATGTTTCTAATTTTGACGTTACTATTAGAGGGCGCCACTTGCGGCACACCATGTTTCTTTTAAATGGCAGAACTGTTTTACATCTTAATCTATCCATCTGGCTATCGAAACAATCGATTCTCCTACCTGTTTTATTTGAAAAGGTATACCTTGCTAAGGTCGGTAGGCGTACCCAATGAAATAATCCTATTTGAAATGCTCAGTGCACCGAGTAAAAACTGTTTGGTTTTAGGTAAAGTGCCTTACTTGAAATAGTTGTTCAGATTCGTAGTATGGAGACATGCAAAATTTCAAGATAGGCGAGGTTTGATGAAACCATTTTTCAACAAAGCACACATCATCAAAGGAGGCCGATTATTTTAAAATTTTGCACATCTCCATAATTTACCGTTCTGAACAACTTTTCCAAGTAACATTTTGCTGTATTTTCAGTAGAAAAGGCACTTTAACTGAAACGATAACAGTTTTCAAATAAGATGATTTCGAAAACCGTTACTCCTAACGACTTCAACAACATACACCTTTTTCAGATATAGCAGGTAGGATAATCGATTGTTTCAATAGTCAGATGGATACACTAAGCAGGAAAAAAGTTCTGTACTTTAAAAGAAACATGATAGGTTTGTTTTAGCAGACAGTTTGGGTCTGTCTCAAACTGTCAAATGTAGTCAGTCATTTAAGTTGCTACTATATCTTTAGCGATATGAATACAAGATTCACTTGGTCAAACAATCTCTGATAGTTTGAAACCAGTCCTTAATACTGCTAAAACAAAGCTGATGTGTCATAAGCGGCGCCCTCTATTAGTGACGTCAAAATTATAAACATATTTGAATTTCTCGTCCGCAAATCACCCCGATTTACAAATTTTATGTAAATATTTGGATTTCTTAAGAAGTTATTTACTAATATTCAAAATAAAATTTTAACTATAACACCCTGTAATTCCGTTAATAACCAGTTTTGAAAAAAATGTTATAGAAAGAGGTAGCATTTATTTTCGGTCTAGAATTATCTGCTGAATTTTTTGCTTATCATTTATGGACACCCTGCATATTTCATGAGCTTTCAAGTTAGATTTAATTAGCACTGTAGTATTTTGTATGTGATGCAAAAATTCAGATCAACAGCGAAAATAGTTTTCAAGGTATAGTGATGTATGTATTAAAAAACACAAATTATTAATTTGCCATTTTTTTAAAACAACTTTTATAAAAAAAAACTCCCAGGGCGATTTTTATACAACCGGTGGAAATTGCTACTCCAATGGGTGAATAACCATTTGAGACGGATCGTCGTAGCTTTTTACCTTAACCTGACATTGAATTGAACGATACCACAGATAATTTATCTGTGACGATACACGTCCAAGAGAACTCTATTATTATGCATTTCTCATTTCTCAATAATTTTTTACTTTTACATTTTGTGATTTATAACTTAATTTTTAAAGCATATTCTCTTAGACAAATTAGACTGTTTAAATTGACAAAATACGTTTTTAGCTAAAATTCTGAAATAAAATCTAGATCTAATGAATAAAAAAATATATTAATCTAATTTCAGTATTAGTTTTTATTAATAATTTTCCAAATATTTGAGTTGTGCTTGCAAGTATTTTTTGCTTTTAAAAACATCACTATAAATTCATATTGCATGGCTCACCCTGTGTATTGCGAGATATGAGTTGTTCTGTGATACAGAGCTTACCAGCTGATACATAAATATTTCCTTTTTGATTAATGACGTGGAATGCGGAGGGGAAGGGGGAGGGGGAACCCAGGCAGCCTAATGTGTGCTTTGATTGATGAAGACCACCAGAAGAAGAAATGTCTTCGGGACAAATATTGACTGCAGATTATTATCGTTGCTTGTAGATGCGATCGGCCAAAGTTGGATTCGTCCCCATCGACGGCTAGACACTCTGTGTTCTCGATGAGGGATTCGACACGGACATGCTGTCGTGTTTTGGGAACTGTGAGCGTAGTTAATGGACCGTTTGTTTTTAAATGTGTTCGACATGGTGGGGTTTCTTTCGCAGAATGCGTCCGTCTAAAATAATTCAACAGTTTTGTTGAGATACTGAAAAGATGAGGGCTAAATGAAAATATATGTGGGCGGCAAAAATATGAAAAAATATTATTTAAAAATCAGGTGTTAGTTGCGAATTTTTAAAACCAGTTTCCATGTATCAACTTAATTTGCTCGACGAGCCAGAGCTTATTTAAATAAATGTTATAATGGCCGTTGGATTGGAAGACGCGGACCAATAGAGTGACCTCCAAGAATACCCAATTTTGCATCCATGGATTACTTTTTATGGGGTTATTCAAAATCCAAGATTTCATACCTCAAAATATTGAAAAATTAAAAACCGAATAAGTCAAGATATGAGAATAATAGACGGAAATAATGTTCATGATTTTGTACATAGGCATGCATATTGACAAGAAACGAACACCTATTTTATATCAGCAAATTCAACTGCTTTTACCGCTCCTATTATTATGTTAATAAATTAATGTGGTTTTAATTTATAAAATAATTTGACATACCTACCTGTACAACAAATATTCAAAATTTTGTACACCGACGTGTAAACACATTTGAGTCCGTCTTACCTAGTTTCTACGAATTAACAAAAATGTTTCTGGTTCTTGCCCATTTTGAACTCGTACTTTCTGAACATAATTGGGTCTCGTGTATGATATGCCATTCTCTTGACCGGTACATTCCTTTTACTTGTTGATCGATTTGAATTGAATTTATTCAAGGATTCCTTTCAAAATCACAAAAATATATTCCTCAGCTGCTGCAATACGCCGTGGACAAACTGGACTTTCATTTATTCCACGATTCCAAATAGTACGCATGTGTACCCTGTGGCACATTGCGTACTCTTTGCTAACTGCTAACATTCTGACTTTTTAATTCGTAGTTAATTACAATGAGAAAATATAAAAGAAAAAGTGAAAGGCCACCAAAATTTACTGAAGATCTATTGTATCACGTCATTTTTATCACTTTTTCATGGAAAGTGATGATGATGCTGAAGTGATTGATGCGTACTTTTAAAAGCACATATGCGTTCTCTTAGAGACGTATGATCCTAGTAGAACGTAATGTAATATAGCTTAAGAAAGGCCTAATGTCATTATCGGGTCAAATATAAGCATATAAATAAATATATGAGGATGCTAACTATTTGAAATTAATAATTAAATGTGTATTCCTATGCGTTCCTACCCTAATTTTAAGTGATGTAGACAGTGTGTGACATACAAAATTTTATTTCATGGTTGACCGACCCATCTTTCTTCGCCTTTCAGTTATACTGAATTCGATGCAACAAGAATTCATCGCATATCATTGTTACAGCTCATCTTGTTAGAAGTAAAAAACGTCAAGTCAAGATATAAAACATGTATGTCGAAATTGTAACATAATACTTTTCACTGAATAACTAGTAGGTCTGCGACATAATAACCCTTTGTCTTTAGGTATCCAATGCAACACATATGTTTAAATCATCTGTATACATTATTTTCTTCAGTTTATTGTGTATTTATAATTGTTACAAGATTTTTAATTCTGGTGGTTACACAAACAGGGTGTCCAGAAACTTGTGGTCAAAGTTGATAGGGCATATACAGGGGAAGTCAACCATCCAATCGTCATTAACAGTTTGAGCATTTTCAAAATATACTTTAACAATTTTTACACGCTGTGCAATTATATAATTCTCTATGATATTTTGGAATAACTAAATGTAAATACACGCCAAATATTAATATAATTACAAATACGTTTGCTAGGCTCAGATGAAAACAGAACATCCTTATTAAGAGATTATATAATAATGCTTTGTACATATATGAATCAATACCGTTAAAGAGACAATCTGATTTATCCATCACTCTGCTGACACAGAAAAGCGTAAAACAGTGAATATCTCGTGTCAAAATTTGTAAATCTTATCTGGTATCTTAAATAGGTAAGTCCTGCAAAGAAAACAGTTTTTGCAGAAAACCAGCAGTTCTTAAACTGTTTTACGGCAATGTTCACCATGCATGTAATTAACAATTTGTACATTTTTGTTAAATTACTTAAGTGTTATGGTACATACGAGTATATTGGAATAGTGTATCTATGTGATTAGTGTCCAGAAACTAGCAGTGTATACTTTTCGGGTATTCTTCAAGTAAGAAGTTAAATATTGAATTTCAGTCATAATTGCTAAACGTTACCTTGATAACCGTGATATTGAGCGATAGTAGAAACTCATTATACAGGTACGGTTCAAATTAAGTTTTAAAATTACAAAATACAATTTTGATGGTGTTGCCAAAATCGACATTTGACATAGGTTGCTCGATTTCCCTATCGTTTGCTGCAGAAAAACTATACTTTGTCTTATTCGAAATAAACACATTTTAATTTAAGCAAGCAGTTTTTTAGTGGGTGTTTTAAGAAAATGTATAAAGACTCATAAGGTGCTCATTAATGAAAACGTTCGTTAATATTATTAATTATTTTAATTTTTCCTGTGTATATCTACTAATGTAACGGTAAAATATATACCGGGTGATAACGGAAAGTGGGAACACGCTGTAACTTTTTTATGAATACTGATAAAAATTTGAAATTGGGTGGGTTTATAATTACCGTAAATTTATATTTTTAAATGGGACGACCTGTATTTTTTGACATTTTTGGAATCAGCGGATTATTTTACGTACGGCAGGACCAATTTTCTGACACATTTTCTGGATGTAAGTAATTTTTGTAATTTCTAAAATAAAACTAAAAGGCCGCGACTGGCAGAAATTGTTTTCTTCTATGACGGATTTTAAAAATTGTTGTACTGCAAAAATAAGAAAAAAATCCTTTATTACAAAATCCGTAGGGCCCACCTTCTTTACATTTGAAAATTTTTTTTAATTTTTTATGAAATACAATAAATCGAAATTTTTAGTGGTAAAAAATGTACAGAAATAATCAAATTTAGAATTTTTCCTGTAATTACAAACAAAAGAGAAAACAATTTCTGCCAGTCGCAGCCTCTATTTTTTTAAAATTATCTATATCCCAAGACGCTTAATAAAAAAGATACAGGGTGTCAAAATTAATTTTTTTTCGATATTTGTAAATAACTTCTTAAGAACTTCAAATATTTACATAAAATTTGTAAATCGGCGTTACTAGCAGAGGGCGCCACTTATGGCACACCATGTTTCTTTTAAATGGCAGAACTTTTTTGCTGCTTAGGGTATCCATTTGACTATCGATTCTCCTACCTGTTTTATTTGAAAAAGGTATACCTTGCTGAAGTCGGTAGGAGTAACCATTTTTGAAATAATTCTATTTGAAATGCTCAGTGCACCGAGTAAAACTGTTTTGGTTTCAGGTAAAGTGCTTTTTCTGCTGAAAATATAGTAAAATGTTACTTGAAAAAGTTCAGAATGGTAAATTATGGAGACGTGCAATTTCAAGAAGATTGGACGAGGTTTGTTGAAACCATTTTTCAACAAAGCACGAAGATTTTATCAAAGCAGGCCGATCTTATTGAATCTCCATAATTTACTGTTTTGAACAACATTCTGCTGTATTTTTTAGTAGAAAAGACACTTTATCTGAAACGATAACAGTTTTCAATCGGTGCACTAAATATTTCAAATAGGATTATTTCGAAAACTGTTACTTCTAACGACTTCAACAAGGTATACCGCTTTAAGATATAACAGGTAGGAGAATCTATTGTTTGAATAGTCATATGGAGTCTAAGCAGCAAAAAAGTTCAGCCATTTAAAAGAAACATGACGTGCCATAAGAGGAGCCCTCCACTAGTGACGTCATAATTAAAAACTAAATAGAATTTCTCGCTCCCAAAAACCACTGATGTTTATGTAAATATTTGAATTTTTAAAGAATTTATGTAGGTACAAATATCGAAAAAAAAAAATTTATTTTGACGCCCTGTATCTTTTTTTTTATGCGACTTGGGAAATACGTATGTTAGGTTAAATCGATTTATTTTCACCAAAGGAATATGTGTTCTCATTTTTGCTACTTCATTTAAGAACTATACTGTCCTATCAATTTTTACCAGTAATTTCCGGACACTACGTATTAATAAACAAGTACAATGTTCTAATGTATGTATTGTAACATTCCTTTTATTATAAAATTAAGAATGTCACAATTTCAATATGAAACGTCTAGTAACAAGGTATTTTTGCACATCCTGTATAAGTTGTAGTTTAAGTAAGTGTAAACCATATCCAGTGTACCATGTAGTTTTAGATTTCTTCAAGTAAGCCTAAAATGTAAACACTTTGTACGATAAATATTTTATTAATTATTTACTTACCATTGCTGTGAACCAGTTACGTCGATGTATATCGTAATGTTATGTTTTCTACTCTGTATAACATCCTGGAGTAATTTGTTAACAGTTTATTATTTAATTATTATCACTTGTTGTATTAAGCTTTGTTTTGGCAAAAGCAAGGTTAAGGTAACTGTCATTAAAATTAATAATTCGATTCGGACCACAGACCACATACTATTCGGACTAAATTATGTGCTGAGATCTCGAACGAGCATTAGCCCGAAGTTTCATAGAAACCGAACCAATCAGATTTTAGTTTTTAGATCTTTGTAGGGTATAAAACCTACAGAAACCTTAATTCTAGTCCTTGTTTGTTCTGTTTCTGGTCGTCTGAAGTATTTCCATATTACAGATTTAGTTATAGTGCGAAGCCACATTTTGAAAATAAATCTGAATTTATTGAAGTCATCAATATAAATGGAGGTAATATATTTGATTAATTAAGATTATTATCGATAGTAGATTTCATTTTAAACTATATTGTATGTTAATTTTTTGAAACTAAGAATATAAAATACCTAACCTGACCTTGATCTTTGCTAAAGCACATGCTAATTATTTTTTCTTTTCTTTTGTCTTTTCTTAACTTTAGAGGCCAATTAAATAAATTAACAATTAAATAAATTAACAATTAAATAATTGAGTGATTAATTAAATAATTGAACAATTAAATAAATAACCAATTGAATTGTATTGGTGTTACGTCGATTAACGTACATTTTGAGAATCTTTCAATTTCACAAGTTTGAATATTTTGTTAAACCTTTGCTGGTTAAATTTTATTAATTGAAGAATCAAAATTGAATTAAGAAGGCAATTCTAAAGCTTTGAAAATCTAGATTGTAAGCGGCACTATCCAAGTACGACAGCAAGGCTGCTCTTCTCGAAGCACTGCCTTGAAATCAAGATCGTAAGCGGCACTAGTCCAAGTACGACAGGAAAGCTGCCTTTCTGGAAGTCATCTCCAACGTAATCAACGGATGATCTTTCCAACTTCAACAATTCCACGTCTGTATATCAACTGGTGGGCAAGTCAATAAACTGTGTTTATTTTTTATATTTTTATTTTTTCTTCTCCCATTTGACTAGCAAAATTTATTATCCTCCTACAGGGGTAAAAAGGCAAACCGAACAGATAATTCTGTAGGTGGCGCCCAAATATAACATCCTCGTAACTAGTTTGCTATTCAAGAACCCACGACTTAAAAAAGTGCCCCTACTAAAAGAGCAGCCTTTCGCAACATTGTTATTTGTCGTGTGTAACAAACGATAGGTAATAATGTATAATATTAAGTAATTAAAAAATGTACAAATATAATAATTCTACATAGGTATAGTAGGTATTTAAATAATTAACTTCACTATTTTTTCCAATTTGTCGTATGTGAAACAGGAAAATAATCGTAACCAGCCCGACCCCGACTTAATGACAGATCTATAAAAACCCGCCCCAATTAATAGCTATCATAGAAGAATTCCTCCGTCGAATACCTCCGCAATGTCGAGCATGCTTTTAGTGATAATGCCCCGTTCTGTTCATGTCTTTTGGGCAGCTTGTCAAACTCGAGCTGTATCAGATACGATGGTACGGCCCGTGTAAACACAATACAAGCAGATGAGCGACTGAGATAAGCAGTTACGGTCGTCCAAATTGGAGATTCTAAAGCCCCTGACAACCGCCGCTAATAGGCCGGGTACCAATTGAAAAACCGGGCCTGGTGGTATTCCATTTTTGATACAAAAAGAGATCTACATTATATAAAATATATCCGTAAAATACACACATTTTTATCATGGGTTTCACTGTGTTTCTTAAAATGCTTTGTTAGATTTGCATGAAAAGGAAGCATTACTATACAGGGTGGTCTCTTTTTCATGGACAAGTTGGCTCAAATTTGAAACAAAATTATTACGATAAGTCAAACATATGCTGCCTGCTGATATATTGTGGACATAATGAAAATTGCGATCTTAGAAAATAACATCTAGCCTCATTATTCTTAGAAAATTCTTACAACCACGGCAGTTTCGGTTATATACGCCATATTGAATCTTGACAGAATATATGAAGGATTAAATTATAAACACGTCAATATGTAACAATGGTATTTTGTTTGAAGAATAACTCATAAAATTATAGAAATTCAATAATTTGAAAACCAAATCTATTTGTTCACAACATTCTGACAAATTTGATATTTGCTAGCTTTGCTCTTATTGTTGGAAGCTTTTGTCTCAAAAGTATTTTAATATTTTAAGGATGGAAATGAAGAATGCATTGATAATCTGCCATTACAAGTATTAAAAAATTAGAAATGTTTCAGCAGAATGGTTCATGACCTGATAATTATTCAGTGGTCACCATTTAAATCGGCCTCTCTCAAATATTTGAATTGGCAGTCATGGGTCTATTGCTTGACCTTCACGATCTTCATGCCTCAACTTATTAATTTCTTTTTACCGAAAGGTAAAATTTATTACAGTTCCTTTGAAAATAAACCTACGCGAAATATTTTTGCCGCTTTTAGGTCTATTTCACAAAGTGTTCAAAACGTCGTGGACAACATTAAATTAAGCAATGAAACTTGTGTGCGCAAAAATGAGCGACAAGAAGTATGTTATGTAGAATATTTGTGTATTTTGTCTGGTTAAGTATTGATTTTTGTTTATGTCAAGAACAACTAGATTTATTTTTTAAACTACTGGATTTCTTTAAATTTATGGATTTTTCTTCAAATAAGAAAGTAGTGTTCTGTCAAGATGAAATATGGCGTTCATAAGTGAAAAAAAAACAATTGTTTCATAACGAAAGTAGTAGCCGTGGAAATTTCTTTTTTATATTGTGACATAATAAGATCCAATATAGCACCCATAAGAAAAATATTCTTCGTGTATTCTTGTCCCTCTGTACCAGATTTCAGCTCATTCTGTTGAGAAATAATGACGCCAGATGGCAATTTCTTAA
The DNA here is from genome assembly GCA_025584915.1 of Monochamus saltuarius. Classification (NCBI taxonomy): domain Eukaryota; kingdom Metazoa; phylum Arthropoda; class Insecta; order Coleoptera; family Cerambycidae; genus Monochamus; species Monochamus saltuarius. The sequence continues at coordinate 19,072,723 of CM046723.1, read as the reverse complement.
ATCGCTATTTTCAGTTTTTTCAAAATATTTTAGCAACGGTAGCAGATATATTGGACTTGTTTGGTTTATCTTCCTCATGGTCGTGAAGAGGCAAAACTTTTTTCTAATTTGAGTCACCATGTATATTTTACGGTTTCCTACTCTTACTTTTCTTTTCTCTTACTTTTCAACTGAAATAAAATAAAGTAGTTAAATTATACCGTTGTATTTATTTTTGCGAATATAATCAATGCCATTATGTAAAAAATGTCGACCCAATAATAAACAATTTCGGACTGTTAAATTGCACCACCGCCAAAAGTTGCAAAACCTCCAAATCTTTCCCTTAACAAAGCGATGGTTTTGTGCGCAGTAGGAGATGTAGCACCGTCCTTTTTTAAACCAAAAGATTCCTATTATCTAATCTGGGCGACAAACAATCCATTATCATTGTTAAATACTTTTCGTCATTAACAACAGTTAGAACATTCTCAAAATATCTTTAAAAATTTGTACGTGCCATGCAATTGTATAATTTTCTAATAATTTGGAGCAACTAAATGTACCTAAATATCAAAAAATATACTAATACAAAATCAGAAGCAAATTTGAATTTCTCGTTCATAAAAAATCCTCATCTCCAAAATATATGCAAATATTTGGATTTTTTAAGAAGTCATTTACAAATATCGAAAGTAAAATTTGTATCGAAAAGAAGGAATATTCGGATAAGACATCTGGTTTAATCGTTCTATTTTGAACGCAGGCACCTATCATTAAACTCTGTATTATTAATGAATCATCCTGTATAATAAATGCCTCATACCAATATGAATCGATACCGTTAAAGAGAAAATCTGACTTATCTATCACTGTGCTGACACAGAAAAGCGTAAAACAGTGAATATCTCTTGTCAAAATTCGTAAATCTTATCTGGTATCTCAAATAGCTCCTGCAAAGAAAACTGTTCCTGCAGAAAACCAGCGGTTTTCAAACTGTTTTAGGTTAATATTCACCAGATGTGATGTAATTGACAATTTTAGTGGTACCAACATTAAAGACACATATTTGCAAACAATTTTCTTGTTAATCAGAAAGAAATATTGCAATTCTTTTACCTGTTTCAAATACAATATTAAGTGTGCATGTTTGTTTTAACCAAAGTGAAGTAAATCTGGATCCACGAAATATATAGAACCAGAAGATATGTGGTGGGCTCTAAATTTTTACGGCAGTTGCATTTTGAACAGTTTTAAAAATTTTTTAGGATGTCGTCGGAGGAATTCAAATATTAGTTAATAGCATACACACGCACGATAGATTTTCTTTGAGCGGAGCAAAAGAAGAACATCCGAAAAGTTAAACATGCGCTGAGGTTTTGCGAAAGAAGAAGGATAAAAGTATCTAATTCGCGTACGTATTGCTCTGCGGATAATAATAATAATAATATCTCTACCCCTCATTCAAATAACGAGGATTAGCCCAGAAGTCGAAGACTTGTGCAGGAGAGGGGGCGGCATATTATTATTAACCCGGCAGCATTTGCGCCCAGGAACGACTTACGTTGATAAGCCCTAACCACCATTCAGTACAGGAATGAGGGAAACCTGGAAAACCTCATTAATTAGGGGGGAGTTAAATGTCAACCCGTATCAATCTCTCACATTGACCCAAGCCAACATTCTTCCACCCTACCATACCCGCAGAGAGGGTGCCAATCTCTCCACGAATATAGCTTATATACGGTCTACCGGCTGCGGGGGTCGAACCCACAGCGATCCAGTCACCTCGATTTAAGTACTGACGCCTTAAACCGCGCAACCACTGACCGATAAGATATTTAAGATTAAACCCCCAAATTTGAATATGCATGTGCATGTGCCTCGACTCTATCCATGCACATTCAAGCCGGTACATAGCTTTAAATTTATATTTTAAATTACATGTGTAAGTTTACTTACTATCATTTGAAACTACTGCTGTAGAATTATAAGTTTCCACAAAGATTAGGGACCGCTGATTTTGTATCTAGGCGTCAAAGGCGTCATTCTTTGGTATAGATCGATCAAGTCCGGTGACAGGTCTATATGATAGTAGCGCTAAACTGTCCGATGCAATTACTTTCGACTAGGAGTGGCCAGTAAATCCCGGCTATGAACTACAAGCGGACACAATCCTATTATTGGATTAAGAGGATTAAGACCAGCGACATCTACGGAAATGTACGAGGTGTCCACTCATGCCACAACGTAGGTAGTCAAAGTTAGGTGAGTATTTCTTTTAACTATAGATGACGGGTGTTTGGAATAATCAAATTTTGGTAACAGATGGTTTCCAAATAATGTGATGTTTTTAGTAGCTGATCTGATGATCATGTACGTAGTTACTACATTTTCCCATTGAAAATAAATAAATATAACTTAAAAATTAGTGAATAAGCACACAAAGTAAATATATTCTCTTTAGAAATGAAAGAAAGTAATAAAAGCTTATTATGTATGCAAATCGTAAATAAATGTAGTACTGGTGCTTATATTCAATATTTTTATATTATGTATTATCGGTATAGATGAGGTATACTTTTAAAAAAACTTTGTGTGATTGAACTGTACTAAATTGTAGCAGGTAGTTAAAATTTAATCCCCGACAATACGTCTTCGTCTATGCCCCTTCAATTTCTCGGCCCATTTTTCTTATAAGTAAACAATATAAAGACAGCATTTCAAAACATGAAGCTACTTTAAGCATCATAACTGAGTTCCGAGGGTTTTTAGTGATTCAAATAAAATTATTTTTATATTTTTATCAAAATATTGATTTAAATTTAATGAATATACTTTTATTCCACACAAAAATATCTATGTATTTTGAAAATTCAAATTATGGTGATTAAATGTAGTGTTGTATAAATGTATAATAAAGAAAATAAAAAAGTAGGTACTCCTAGATTGATAACAATAGGTTCCACAGTAACGTCAATCGAGTTCCCACATTTTCTCCTCTTCTTTTTGTACATGATGTATATATCTTTGTCAGTTATCTGCAGTTACTCGTTCCAAGGAATTTTTAACAAAATTTTCACGTCACTTAATTTAAACGTCGTATTATTTCACGCTACATCTCCTTTTACCCGCCCAGACTAATTCTATTGGGTTAAGTTCACAGTGATAAGGTGGTAACCGTAGTACCGTTATTTGGCGATTTGTTGCCATTTCATCGATAACATATTTTTCTGATCTTTATTAAGCTTTACAAGTGTGAAAAGTTCCTTTTTCACCATATTTGTGTCAAAAGAAATGTTTTTTCCGGATAACCACTGAATTATATCGGCTTTCCTCCAGGCAGTCGTAGGCGCCCGCTCGGTCTGCCGCGAATGGTAACTGGCATTATACATGACAATTACAGACCCCGGAGGAATTAGATCCAACATCTGTGTAATATACTCTTCGAAAAAAGCGTTCATGTCTTCGTGATAGTCACCTGTATTTTTAGATTCAAATAAAAGTAAGCCATCTACAAAACCATTGGCACTACCTATATGTGTCACTATTAATCTTCGCCCTTTACCTGAAGGTGCCTTGAACCCTGTTGAAAGTCCATCCAAAAATGCTTGTCGAAAACTTTTTACATTTTTATCTTGCTATACTTTTGTTACAGTATATCCCTCGTTGACCCAAGTTTCGTCTAGATAATAAATATTCCTCCCTTCGTCACGGAATTTTCTAATTGATCTTAAGTAGGATCTTCGCCAACAAATAATTTCATCTTTATCGATAAGAACTGACTTCCTGTTCTGCTTTTCCCAGCAAAAATTCTACTCGTAAGACGGCCCATAATTTGCAAATCGTTGTCCTCTGAAAGTTCACTTAAAATTTTGTTTAGCGTTTTTAAAATAAAATGAGTGTACTTTTCTGCGAATGACATTTTGAAGAAATCATCTATAACGACTTTTGACTTCCCTGTAGATAATTTTGGAGGATTTACAGTATCTTGTTCATTTTTGTTTCCCTTAAAGTCTGTCATAGTCGATTCTCCAATCCGTCATTTTAGAACACTTTTCCACGATGTCGTCAACACTGTTGGTAGGATTTTGATGTTTCAATGCATTAAATACATTTAATATAATAATCATCTCATTCTGAGACAACGCACATCTTTTCACGCGTTTAGCAGGTACGTAATCTGATAAGCTCGACATTTTACCCAAACAATATTATCCACTGGCACAATAGTCACTAAACACAAGTCAAATTCTACTCTACTGCACTAGCACGTCTTCGTATATTCAGCTCTAAGACTGGATTGATCTATCACAATACACTGGCTCCTGCCCTATGATGTATCCAGTAAAATATACTAATGTACACCCATTACCTGTTAGCATTAGTGTTACCGGATAATTACCTGAAACGAAATATTACCACGCCCATGGCCGGTTCTTATGCGGGGTTTTATTACTCTCTTTCATTTCGAAACAGACTATAGAATTGCACCCTTTTCATGTTCCCAAGTAAAAAGATTCTTTGTTGCTTTGCCGAATAAGGGTGTAGGTACATTAATTGAATATTATGTATTATGTAATTTTTTCGTGTCGGTTTCCAATTATAACCAGCGTCGATCGTAACAATCAAAACACCACATTAATTCTCTTTCAAATTTTTCCCAACTATTGAAAAAAAAACAAATGCGTACGCTTAAGGAATGTGTACTCTTAGGCATTCTTACTCTATCTTTGTTTACTGGGAATGTATATTGTTGAACTTTTCATAACTAAATTGTAACATTTTTGTGCTAGTATAAACAATCACTGTTTTCATATCAACTTGATATTTTACAAGAAATAGTATCTACCGATAGATGTAGACATATGTTACGTGTCGACTATATACATGGTGTTCAGAAATGATGGGTCAATATACTGAGGACTATTCTGCATGAAAGAGCAATGCCACAAAGTCCTATATTTTTTTCGAAAGTTCAAAATTAGCGAGGGCAGGGTGACAATTGTTTTTATGAATTTCTTCTAATAACTGTTTTGTAAGTCTGTCAGTTTTTCTCTAATTTTGTACATGTATCACTATTGTTCCTCTGTATCCACATTCTAAATTTGACTCATATCCTGCAACATCAGGAGGACAAAGAGTCTAGAGGATATGCGTCTAGACTCTAGACTGTCCTGACGTTTAAATAATCACATATAACTTTTTTGTTTGATTATTTTTATAAAATTGGATAGAACGTGATTAAACATCGCCAAAAATTTTAAAAAAGGTTATTTTGTCTTGTCACTTGTTGTTTTGTTTTGTCACGTTAAAATTAGCTATTTTCAATAATAACGATTTTAAACATTCACTTGCGTTAAATAAACGGCCGCTCACTCGAACTTATTTTCAAAATTATAGAATTACATATTCGCTAGGATAAAATCATCGTCCAAAGACAATCAAATCTTTAAACCATGATAAAACGTCCAAACTATTTTTATCTTTATAGTTCTGTTTTCTCCGCTTCTATACAACTATACGCCACTCACTAGAACTCTTTAGGCTTATCTCGCAGCAGTTGACAATATGGAGCTAAATCCTGCCGGTGCCTTTCCCTTAACAGGCCCATTTATAACGAAACCCGTAAACTTTACACAGATCGGAAGCCAGGCGGCTGCTCTCAAGCCAATTAGCCGCGTTCGCAGGGCCAATAAATCGCTTCCCGTTCCTGGAACGGGTGGGGGCGACCGCCGCCGCCGCATATGAAGAGATTTCCCCCGGCGGTCGTTCCTGGGGGACTTGACCAACGTGGCTATGCCGTGTTTCGGGAATAACTCGCTTCTTTTACGGCAGTTTACTCACCGCTCGTGTCAATTGTCATCGGCAAAGTCATGGGAAAGCGAGTGGATTGCCTTACGGGTGGTGGTTTTCTCACAATCGCGCGTTTAGGGGGGCATGACTAAGTTAATTCTTTGATTTTTCGAATTTGTACATTATATTAAGTAATAAGCAGTATATTTTATACCCTACTTTTTAGTCACTACTGTGTTTTCAAGCATAACATCGAATATTTCTTCTCATCGTCCATTATTTATTTATCCAGGGTAAGCTACAGGAAGGAAAATAAGCTAGTATCAAGATGAATACATTTATTCCAACACTACCTTGGTTTCACTATTCCTCATATTCCTCAAGTACAGGACTACTTTATTTGATTGATTCATTATCATATACTAAAAATATATATTCTTCTCTTAAGAATAAAAATTATTTTAAACCAATACAACTAATATTGGTACCTACTTAATATGAGATAATGTTATGTTTGTTTAAATAATTGGTTTGTGTCATTTAGATAATATCAATTACTAAGGCAGCAATTGTTATTCTCAAAGTAAAATTATGTTTCTTTTTTTTTGGACTTTTAAGTGATTTGAAAAAATTACTGCAAATATTTGAAATAATATTAAATACTTTCGAATAAAGTAAACAATACCAATGCACTAAGAAAAAACAAAGCTGGAGTATATCATTAGTATTTTTGCTTTAAGTAAGTATATATTGTTTTCTATCTAGATTTGTTTCTGTATTTAATTATTTATATAAGGTAGGTCAAATAAAGCAGTTGTACATAAAATAAATATATGTAAACACCTGAAAGACTTATAAGTAAACTGCCAAAGTCATTTATTAGCGACACACCAGATATATATATCGCTTTCGAGCTTGTTAGCTCTCCTCAATATGCCATAGGTGAGGCAACTGACGACTTATCCGACATAGGTGAACCTGATAAGACGTGATGCAGCACCTAGCTACATCTTGTGGTTACATGCGGAACCTAACGGTCCCATAGAGAACACTTTTTGCATACGACCACATGCACACACTACTTTAATACAATTTGTTGTAAATAATAATAATTGTGTTTACAGTTTCAGTAATGATCAGCACAAGTGTTTTTCTAGACTTATGTCATCTAAATAAAACACTTTTTGGTTTTTGCATGAACGTAGAAAAAATATTGTATGCAACTCGTACCAAAAGTGCTGATTGCACACGACGTGTTGTCCTACTCGGCCTGAGGGCCTCGTTGGACAATTTCACGTCGCGTGCAATAAACAGTTACTTTTTGTACTTGATGCATAAATAACTATTTATTCGTATTTTAACAAAATATTATTTTAAGTAAATCTTAAATTTAGCGTAATTGTAAGAAAGAAAGTGCTGAAACTAAGTAGAAAAATGAGTAGATATCAACAATATGCAAATATTTATCAAATATACTTACTTTATTACTGAATGAATACATATACACTTAAGTGAAATTTAAAATTTGATGAGCGAGTCCTAAAAGACGATAAAAAGTATTTAGGAATGCTAGCTTGATGTTTAAAAAATGAGGCACTACCCCTTCCTCGAAAAATCGGCGCCTATGATAACCATCGGCCGAGATGGCTTAGATCTGTCAACTACCATGCGGATACATTTTATAACATTGCGAATAATAAATGTGACGAAACTGAACATTTTTATTAATACCTGATAGGTAACAGTTAATCCGGTTAGTTGCAGTATTTTGCAATCGTTCTTTCATTCTAAACTGTCAAAACTACATTTTCACTCATTACAGGTCCGTCAGGATTACTGACTAACAACACACTCTCCGTTTGCAATTAAATAAAATGGCCATTTGTTCTAAGAAAATCGATTTTTTTATATTATTTAATAGATAATAGAAAAGTTTAAATGCCCCTGCGGTAGTCTTTAATTATAAAATCTTGTCCAATGACAACGAATTTTACCACTTCGTTTTCCGACAGCAGCAGTTGTATTGCTGGTTGCTTCACTCTATACAAACGTCAAACGTGCTAAATAAATAACCACGCGCTGGACGGGCGATCATTGTCATCGATAAATAATGGTTTAATATAGTTTCCAAATTTTTTTTCGATTTATTAATAAGTTTGGAAATATTTTGAAGGTTGATTCCGTTAATTCTTATTTTTCTCTATTCTCTCTTAAAATATTTGTACTTAGTTATAGTTAACCCTGTATATTTATTACTGGAGGCAATCAGTCCAACACAATTTTGATCTGTCAAATGAGAATATGTATATAGAAATAAAATTATACATTAAAAATTTAAAATCTGAATAAATAGCAGACTACTAAGTAAATACAAAAGCAACATTGCGCCTCACAATAATAACCCCTCACGGCGCGATTAGCCCAGAAGAGACTTGTGCGGGAGAGGGGGCGGCATATTATTATTATTATTTAACAGGCTGTATTTGCGCCCAGGAACGACTTACATTGGTAGGCCCTAACCACCATTCAGTGCAGGAATGAGGGAAACCTGGAAAACCTCATTAATTAAGGGGGTGGTTAAGTGTCGACCGGTATCAATCTCTCACATTGACCCAAGCCAACATCCTTCATACCCGTACAGAGGGTGTCAATCCTCTCCACGAATACGTCGCTTCGTCTGTTTATAAAGAATAATTACAATTAGTCTACAGTATTGTTATTTCAGTGTTCTTCGCATGTTATAAATATTCAAATTTGTCTGTGTTTTGTTAGAAGAATCATTACCATACCAAGTTTTTCTTAATTAAAAAATGTTAAAACTTATCTCAGTAACGCAATGACAGAAACCAGATCTACAAATTTGCTAAAAATTTCAAATGAGAAATAATTATTATTACATTATTAAAATACATAAGATATTGTACAACGAGAGTTTAGTTTCAACAATTTATAATGTTTGAAACTGAAATTATAACAGCAAAACGGGTGTTAAAATTGTCGATAATTAATTCCAAATAATTTTAATTTATATAATAATTTTTATAGTTAGATATTTGACTCAACTTAAAGAAGGCCACCTGAAGAAGCAATCTTAAAAATGCAGAAATAGGTCAGATCTCATCTATTGTGGTTGAATTTTCGAGTTCCCACTGGCAAAAGTGAAGTTAGATATTTATAGAGTGAACCAGGTTAGTAAATTTAGATAGATTAATTTCTTTAGATAATTATTGAATATAGCTTTGTCTGTGAAATTGTTCATTAGCATGTTTGGTATCAGAGAGCATACATATGACTTCATTGATAGGAATTGTAGGAGATTTGATTTATATTAGCTTAAAATACCTTTCTAGTACAGTAAAAAATATTACAAAAGCTAATAATAAAGAATATATGGGTAGATATTGTGGGTGTAATTCAACGCTGGTTGGGGCTTTAGTCCACAGAGTAGTTAGTTTCACACAATATTATTAATCCCTAAAAATATATAAAAAAGTAAAAACAAATCTAATTAAATTAGAAAAAATATATTTTTACTGTGTTATACAAGTTTTCTCCAGGAACAGTTTCCAGGATATCAGGTCATTTAGAATAAGAAAAAAAAGCATAATTGTCATGTTTTATCATAAAATCTTATGAATTTTACGTCACCTGCACATTGACCAAATTTTATATGGTATTATAAACAATGTTACACCCCGCAAAACTTAGAAAACTAGTAACACTTGCATTGATGTAAACTAATAAGTATTGTTCAGGGTGTATGGTACACAGTGATAAGATACAATTCACTGTCTTTCATGTTTTCTAGCACTTTTAATTGTTTTAGTTATCTACCGCATATTTAGACTGAAATAATTTATTTCACCAAATAGATACAAATTCTATGAAAATTGCAAATTGCATCGCTCTATCACAGTCCATGGTAGAAGTACCATGGACAATTAAATTAGACCTGTTATCACTCCAGCAACACTTGAATCAGGCTTGACTTAAACGACAATAATTATTGTGTAAAACTCAGATAACAAAGAATTTGCATACAAATTACCTGCATCAGACACGATTGCATATTAAATATTACTCTGATGAATTAATTAACCGATAGTTTATCACGAAACGTAAATAACAGTACTGCTGCATCCAGCAAAATTATGATATTTATCATTTCCTTCATCAAAAATAGGCATTTGTTTCTAGAATCGTAAAAATATTATTTCTGATTGGTCTATTTCATTCAGTCAGGCAGATTTTACAGATATAGACTTTGATATTATCCACAATTTCTTCTAGATCAAAATATTCTGTTAAGGGATGATAGCGTTACTGACACTTTTTGTAATTTAATTTATTTCGAATTAAAAATTGTATTGAATATTTAGAATATGTAGAAGCCACTTCAAATTTACTTTCATTATATGTATAAAAAAATGTAAGGGTACTATTAAATTCTTTAAAAAGATATTTTAATTGTTATTCATTTGTAAACGTCAATTTATCTAAACACCGACCGATTAATCAGGAAAGTTATTTTCTACAAGCTACTATCTTTAATTAACTGTCAATTTTACAAGTTACCAGCATTATATATACATTAGAGAATTCTGTTTTATTTATACCATATATGTTAAAAAGCACGGTACAACCGTTATTTTCAGTAACACAAATGTTGCAATTATATAGTTGCTCATATCTTTTACGTAATTCATGGTCAGGGAGAGAAGTTCATCATTTCGACAACAATCATCCCGAATATTGTTAAAATTTTCGCAAGCAACCAATGGCCAACAGGAGAGTCCAACAGAAATCGTTCGACCTCTTCTTTACTTAAAACCTTGAGCTATTTTGGAATTTAACGCTTATTCTTTTCTTTGAGAAATGCAATCACATACCTTTAGAAAGTTACAAATGTCAACTAAACATCACATTTCACTATATAATTTATTAATAAAAAACAAACCTGCGAACTTAAACATTGTATTTGGTATCTAAACAACTTTTTAGTATATACCATTTTGCCCATAATGTGTTTGGTGTGAATCTAACAGATATTTAATTTATATAAACCCAAAAAACATTTTCTGTTAAGTATCCCAATCTCATAATTTTTTTTTGTCAGTTTTCGTCGCTATTGACGCTCGTACCTTGAAGATGATTTCTTGATAATTGCTTCGGGCATATTAATTTTGTCCAGAATAAGTAAATAGTGAAATAAACAACATACTTAATGAAGGTAGCGCTTTCAAAGCTTATGATAAAACATTGAGAATTTTTTTAAATTGAAATCTGAATATATATCTCATATATTTACAAATAAATTACAAGATATAAAACAATGTACGCAAGGTAACGGTTTTTACTGGTTTCAGAAGATGACATTTGTCTGTCAGTGAAAACCCTCTTACCACACTAGTAGTATCATAGAGGGTGATTCAGAACTCATTCAAAAAATAGAAAAGTAGACTGCACAGAGTACTTTTACAAACGCAATTTTGTAGGAAAAACTAAAAAAAGACAGTTTGAAAATTATTTAAAAATACGCTTCTGTAGGGCACTGGAAACTGATTCACTGTAAAACCTGACTTTGCGCAAGGCAAAGTAATCAGTTGCCGACACGGCGGCAAAGTGTAAAAAATTAACAGACAAAATATTGAAAGAATTTCCCAAGGAAAGAAATAAATAAAATTTTGTAACGCCCATTTTCTATGAGCAAATTTAACTGCTCTTGCCGCTATCGTTATTATTAATTAATTAAATTAACTTGTAGTTTTAAGTAATTAATTTAGTTTGACATATCTGACAATAACTGTTCAAAATTTTGTTCACCAACGTGTAAACACATATGGGCTTGTCTTACTTCGTTTCTACGAACTAACACAAATGTTTCTGGATCTTGTCCGTTTTGAACTCATAAGTTATTAGCAGTAGCTATGATACGTTCGCGTAAATCATTACTAATCGATGCGATACACTTCATTAAATATCTCCACAAAAAGAAGTCCAAAAGATTCAAGTCAGGAGATTGTAGGGGCTATGGCACCCGGCCTCCTTGTCCAATCCATTGTATCACGTGAACTTCATTAAGGCACTTCTGAACATTTGGTTGAAAATGAGGGGGAGCACCATCGTGCAAGAACCACATTCGGAGTTGAACAGTTAAGGGCACATCTGCCAGAAGTCTTGGCAGGTCATCTCGAAGGAACTAGAAATACTGAACCTGATCCATTCAATTTGGTAATATGAATGGTCCAGTCAAGTGAACATCGGAAACTTCTGCCCAAACATTTAAGAAAACGAGTTGTCGGAAATGATCTCTTTGAAGTGCGTGCGGATTTTAAAAATTCCAGATATGAATATTATGAATGTTATACATCCCATTCCGTGTAAAAATTGCTTCATCCGTTATTAACACGTCACCAACCATTCACAAAATCTAATTCATAAGGGATAATTTCTTAGTATTAATGCTTAGACACGCTGTAAATGATGGTATAATTAAGTTTCGTGTATGATAGATCACACTGTTGATTGGATTATTCCTTGAATTTGTTGAGCGATTTGCCTAGAACTTATTCGGGGATTTTCTTCAACAATTTCTAAAATGTGTTTCTCAGCTGCTGCAATATACGTCGTGGATGCTTTGGACCTCTACGATTCGGTTGAAAATTGTCCGTGTCAAGCCCAGATTATTGGAAATGATCCCGTTAAATCTCGTGCGGATTTTCCAAATATGAGTAATATGAATGTTACACATCCTATTCCGTGTAAAAATAGCTTCATGTGTAACTAACACATCAGATGTACCTAAATCTGGAATCTTGATCATTTTGTTGCAGCAACCATTAATAAAATCTAATTCGTTAGGGATACACACTCCTGGACACGTTGTACAAGGTATAGATATAATTGAGCCTCGTGTGTGATATACCACACTGTTGATTGGGACATTCTTGTGTTCCTCAGCTACCTAAAAAGTATCTGCATTTGGAACATGTCGAGCGGGAAATCGTTCTGCGTAAAACGATATTCATCAACTCAACAACAACTTGAAAACCTAATGTACCTAAATACAATCGTAAATAGGATTTCAGTATTCGGAATCGCTTGGTATTCCAATGGCACTAGAGACTACGAGTAGAATAGACTAGCTATGCAAAGGTTGAATAACAATAATAATAGTTTTCTTTAGTTTTATTGGGTTTTTGTCACACTTCTGAAAATAATAAAGATTAATTAAATAAGCCCTTGCGCCAAATGGAACAGTCAAGGGTTATTTTTGAAACTAAGTTTGCCTAACCAAAAAATCTCATACTGAAAAAAGCAGATAAGTAAAAAATAACAAAAATTACATCACTATCGCGCACGTATTATTGACGTTTCGAAAAACTCTGTTTTCGTTCTCAATAAAACTAAAGAAAAACTAAAATTATACCACAAATAAATAGCTTCAGACAATAATAATAATATATCTACCCCTCATTCTAATCACGAGGATTAGCCCACAAGTCTAAGACTTGCGCGGTAGAGGGGGTGGCATATTATTATTAAGCAAACCGCATTTGCGCCCAGGAACAACTTACGTTGGTAGGCCCTAACCACCATTCAGTACAGGAATGAGGGAAACCTGGAAAACTTCATTAATTAGGGGGCTAGTCAAACGTCAACCGGTATCAATCTCTAACATTGACCCAAGCCAACATTCTTCCACCTTACCATACCCGCAGAGAGGGTGCCAATTCTCTCCAAGACTATAACTTATATTATACGGTATACCGGCTGCGGGGGTCGAACCCACAGCGATCTAGTCACCTCGATTCAAGTACTAACGGCTTAAACCGCGCGACCACTAACGGTATATATATCTACTATAACTTCAATAATTTTTTTTCTCGGAAACTATAACGATGTCACAATTTTTTTTACGATATTGACTTTTTCATGACGCATCTATTCCCAAATTTTTTTAGATAAGTTGTGAATCACCCTGTATACTATAAACTTGTCCCAGTTACAGATAAAAATGTATCAGAATGAAAATCAAATCTAAACTCTAGCAGGCAAAGCGAACAATAACATTCGCAGTTAAAAATTACTAGCGATTATCCTTATGGATGTATTAATATCCCCGCCAATTTAAGCGATGTAGTTTGGTAGTTGGGCCGCCATTAGGCCCGTTAAATTATATTTATATCGGCATAAAGTCGGTTAAGAGCCATGATTTCGGCATCAAATTTGCTAATTGCCCTTTAAACGACATTGGAAGGAACTTTTGCGGACTTAATCCCGCAGATAATCAACCACTCCGTTAAATATATGTTAATAACTCCTCTTAAAAGCCCGTAATTGGTGCAGGTGAGCCACCGCGGAGGGATTACATTGTACGCGGTGGGTTATAATTTCCAGACAAAGCGCGAGCCAACGGGTTCCTTCTTAATTAATTCCTATAATTACTGAAAAAATAACGAGGCAGTAAAAGTGGTTTTATTGCTACTTATCATAATTCTGCTTCTAAGGGGATTAGTGGAGTTTGCTACGTAATCGCTATACTTTCAGGCAAGCAAGTCTCTACTAAAAACGGTGAAATAAGGGGCTTAATTTTAAAAGGAACATTTTGCAATAACGATGGAATAATGTTAAAACCGCATTTAGTTCTTTTCAGTTACTAATTACTTTACTTCATATATCAAAACGATGTTAATGTGATGGGATGTCATAGAATTCCAACTTTTTTATTACGTGATTGCTAGTGTTTTTGCTCCTCCATTATTTTAGTTATTTCTCACCTTATTATCTAATGAAAGTGGATAAAGTATCGTTTAAATAATAATCCTATAATAAATCAAATATTATTTATTTACTTAGATACTAATGTTACAGGAAATATCCGATTTCAGGCCATTTCAGTTTGGGCTAGGACACACTAAAAGTTCCTATCTTTGTTAGGAACTTTGCATTTTTCCTAGGACATACTAAAATGGCCTGACTATTATTAGGAAATACCCGAATAAAAATTTGCATCCAGAAGTTTAGATGGTCAGTGATAAAAATGTTGAAGCTTCTTTATAGAAATCGTGCCGCTATACCTATAATTTCTTTAAGATCTGCAGCTACAAATTCTTCGCGCAAAATCCAGGGATATACTAGATGTCAATGCATAAGACACTATGGTATAAATGCGTGTTTATGTAGAAAACTGTGCAATTCAAAATGTCATACAAGCAGTTTTTGCAGAAACAAGTAAGGTAGTTACCCATTTCTTGTTTATTTACTAATGAAAAACCATATTTGTTGATATTATTTAAATCATTTACCTTTAACAAATGTGTTCCATTTTAGGTTTATAAGTAAATTGATCTCTTTGAAATATAACGCTTTTAAAGATAATGTTTGCTTTGCTTCATTCTTTTACCCTGAATTAATTTTCTTTATACATATAATTCATTTTTTATAGTTATTTATGCAACAAGTGCAATAAGCACTTTTTGTACGAGCTGCATACAATATTTTATCTACGTTCATGCAAAAACCAAAAAATGTTATTTAGATGACACTAAGTCTAGAAAAATGTGACGTTGATTTGAAGGTTTATGTTTGTCATGATGACAAAACGCTGTCGTAGAATGACAGATGAGTGCAGTAAACACACACACACTCATTTGAGTGTAATAAAATGTTTATTGCTCTAGAGCAATAAATAACCACTTTTTCCACTAAATATAGTTCCATAAAGTATTGTTTTTTGCATGAACGTAGAAAAAATTATTTAAATCGGATACTTCTTACCACTAATAAGGCTATTTTAGTTTATCCTAAAAACTATCAGGCGATACCAGAATATCCTGGAAAAGTGCCTAATAACGATAGGAACTTTTACTATGTCATAGGCCAAACTTAAATAGTCTGAAATCGAATATTTCCGGTAACATTTATATTTATAGTAATACACATTTCGTTTTTTGTTTTATCACAGTCTTTCCGTTAATAATAACTCTTGTAGTATTTTTGCCATCTTTTCCGGAACACATAACATCTGCCAAAGTTTGTGAAGAATTTGCACAAGTTACGGATCTCTCTTCTTGTAATGAACAGTTATATTTTCCTTGGATTTTCCTTGCAGTTTCAAGTATGTGTTTCATTGAGTACTAAGAAATATCAAGTCGTGCGAATATATTATTTTATTAAATTCCAATAATTCTAACTCTATCATTGTGATGTGATTATGAATAAAACGTTGTATTGCATTCGTGTTTTAATTGCCTTTTATCCACTTGAGAATATTGAACGCTCGAACTTACATTCTCGTGTTTAAACATGCGCGTGAATCGACCAATTTACTCTGTTTAACGAGTTTATTGCTGATGCATTTGACCAACAACTGCAGGTAGAGGTAGATTCATTTTCTGGTTAACAGTCCCATCAGTAGTGTAACCACCATCAGGGGCTCGATCAGGGGTACGGCAAGGTTCGAAAACATATTATAGAATTGACTGCTTTAACGACTGTATTGATTTGCAAAGTTCTCTTTTAACAATTGAATACATGGTGCTTCGGTAATAAGTTAGAATTAAATATGAAACAAATGCAATGTTCATACTTTTACGCCATAGAATATATAATTATAAATTGGACGATGTTACTGTTTCCAGATCACTTACATTTTGCGACCTGGGGGACATTTTATAATAAATTATATTTTAGGCCTCATATCTAGAATATGACTTCTGATGGATTTAAAAAGTGGGCTATGTAATCCGTAATATGAGCCATTTTCCTTCCACTCATATAAAAAACTATTGTATCAGTCTATTGTCAGATCAAAACTTGAATATTTTCTGTCATATGGTCCCCTTATTATAATATACGTACCTACCTATAAATTGTTTAGAATGTATGCAAAGACGCTTCCTAAAGTTCTTATGTTATAAAGACGGGGTTTATCCAAATATTGATTATCCTCATAAGGGTTTACTGCACAGATTTGGTATCTTTTACGTTAAAAGTTTAACCTTTATTTTTAGTTAAAAATTTAAATGTATAAAAAAGTTAACACTAGAGAATTAGGTTATTTTATAACATTTATATAATAAACTAATGACCAGTAGATTTCACATCCTGAAACTCACTCGTAAAATCTATTGTGCAATATACCTAGAATGAAAAAGAAGAACATATTACTGCGAAGCAGAAAATAGATAGATATATATAGATAGATAGAAAGAAGATAGACACAAAATACGCGATTCCTCAAACAATTCATGAATGGTATTTTAAAAAAGAGCTTCCAACAATAAAAAAATCAGGTTGATATCTCACAATATGCGTGATATGAATTTTCATTTTATAAAACAAAATTGAAAAAGTATACTGATAGAAAAAGACGAGTGATATAGCGAACACATATTAGAACGCAGAAATCCAAAAAATATGTTACACTGATGAAACATAGATACATGAAGGCCATACGTTGACAAAAATGTGTCACTGTTATGCCACATATGGAACCAGGTGCTGTGGTTGTAATGGACCTATACCTATAACCTATAATAGGCGACGATAAGTGTTAATGTGTAACCGTTATAGTGATAGTGCTAGTAACCAGTAGTATATATTGAGTAGGAAATAGTGCAATGTATTATGTATTAAAGTGTCATATACGCGGTATCAGGTAGGTGTAGGTAAGTGGGTGCTGGTAAGCCGTTGTTGTATAATAGGACGGCAATCTACGGATCAGTATAAACTTTTTAAAGGAAACTATTAAAGTGCTAGATTCACTCAACGTCAACGTATTTTTCGATTTGTAACTCCTTCTCAAGTGGCACGCCTATGAAATATTATCCCTTTTCGTACTCATTACGCGCCGTTATTTTATTGGCGAACGGTGGCCTTGTATGGATTAGGATCGAGCGGTATTATCGCTCTTTATCCTTCACCATCTCTGTAGACCTGGGCGGCCTCGTAGAGGTGGGTTCCCTTCTCCGGTTAGCCTCGACCGCTGTTGCGGCCGATGCTGGCGGCTCGAGGAACCTCCTCCTGCCCTGGCTGACCCCCGCCGGCAGGGGGGCCTCTTCTGGCGCTCTTCGTGTCTTCTAGGTTCTTTCTTCGCCGGCCGTCCTAAACCCCCGGGGGTGGTCTTTGTTGGGAGTGGGTTTTTGTGAGTGGCTTGTAGCCATAGGATGCTCTTCTTCCCGAGCCTGTTACGGTTCGGGAGATGCGAGCGCTAAGTAAGGATAGGGTTTGGCTTGTCTATGTTCTCGTCTTCTTCTTGGTGGTCTTCTTGGTCTTGGTTTCTTCTTGTCCTGAAACAGAAAAGATTAACGGGGGAGGGGTTTGGTGTTTTGTCAGGAGGAAGGTCAAAGAATTGGTGTTTTGGACGTTTGTGTTTGTCTGTCGGGGCGGGGGCGTAGTCGACGGCTTGCCTAAGCAGGGGTTGTCGTGGTCTGTGGCTTTCGTACTCATCATCATTCGTGCTGCAATCACTCTATAGTATTTTGCAATTCGAGTATAGAAATAGGTATGTAGAAGTAACACCTCCAAAACATCAAACATAGTTAGGTTTCAAGTACCATAAATCATGAACTGCTATTGATTTTATTTGATAGTAGGTACTCCATTTTTGTTTAAAATCAAGTAGAACAATAGAACACATGACAAATTACTTATTTAATTAGTTATTATGTTCATAAAATTGAGTATAAATGTGAAAAGCTGGTCCTTAATAATCGTTGAATTTCGTAATATTATCGTTATTGCCGCCATTATTCAAATTTCAGGAGCGGTAGGCTGTGGAAGGCGGGCGAAACGACCGCGTCGGAATAAATGTTTCATCCCGAGTTAAAAGCGAGTTATGCCCCGGTTTAGTGGTGAGATATATCCAGCGAATTTGCGGGAAACGACGATGATATCGCGAAGAGGCTCGCAGCACTTACGCGAGAGAGAATATCGTCCTCACCTCGAGAGAGCCAATCTCGAGATGGCCCCATCTCGAGCGATGCATTATAGATAGGGCCGGAAATACGGGCGCAATTTCGGCGGGCGAGATAAGACGCTAATGGCTTCAACTTTGCACTCTATCGCGGTCGCTTTCAGGCGTCGGCGCTCGCCACTCGCCGTCTGTCGACGTCCCGGTGCCGGGGAGCGCTTGATGGGATTGCCGGAGCTAGCACGGTAACTTATGTAATCACTTGAGCGGTCTTCTTTGGAAATCTTACTTAGTTTGCCTCGAAAAAGTATTCTGTCCTCTAGAAGCCTTTTGATCAATATATTTGTAAAAGATATCGATATATTGGAAAAATTAAACTAATATAATAATTATTCATCAACAGTGCTAACATTTGCTGAGGCTTGCCTTGCATTTTTATACAAGGTATTGACTCCTTTTGATTGGAAACCTATTATGACTGTACTTAGTATAGTAGTATTTTCTTTTTGTTATATCCGAGTTCTAAAATAGTAGAGAGTGATTCATTTACAGCACTTAAATGATTAAGCGAAGTGAAGGTTCCAGGGGACAAAATGCCGTAACCGTGCTACTTGAGAAGAACACAAACAACACTTTACTTCAATAATTTAGTTTAAAAAGTGTATACTAATCCGTAGAATATCGTCCTTTTAGGCAGCGATGGCTTACCACCACCCACTTCTACCTGATGGGCGCTTCACACTTTTACGATTTCGAGAACATGCTGTAAACCGTGAATTATTCTCTATTCTTAATTAGCGGAAAGATATACCAGAAATTTTCCCATGTGCACACCCATGGTAGCGCTGCAGATGGAACAAGTGAATCCAGCAACTCGACATAATCAATAGAAATCAAGCAATCTGTGGCGCATAAGCCTTTGCCGCGGCAGTAGTCGTGTAATCGGGTATACTCTGCCGGATATGCGGAACATACAATTCAATACAACTTTATAGAAAAATATATGAACAAAATGTATTTCTCTTGGTGTTGACTATTATAAATTGTGAGCGGGTTTATAACATCATTCTCTACTATTTTGAAACCCGGGTATAGCTTAATAATGTTTTGGAAAAAAATAAACACACATTGGTATCGACTAAACTAGGTATATTTTACTTTTTGTACCAGCAATAGCAACCAAAATCAATATATGGTACTGGTACAGATACTGGTAGCAAATCCTCCCCCACAGGGCCTGGTCCGAGAACAGCAAAGGCAGGTCAAAGAATCCCTGTTGAGGCTAGGGATATGCAATAGCAACCAAAATCAATATATGGTACTGGTACAGATACTGGTAGCAAATCCTCCCCCACAGGGCCTGGTCCGAGAACAGCAAAGGCAGGTCAAAGAATCCCTGTTGAGGCTAGGGATATGCACTTTAATTCTGTTTCTGGCTGCGATAGTTACCTAGGCCATGGCACAACAACCCAGAAAACCACTATAGGTAATTCTGGGATAGAGGGCCTAACTAGGAGAGATATTCATACTTAATTTCCGTTAATTTAACATCAGTCATCATCATTTAACAGTCAGCACTTCCACACGTGTGCTGTGATAACATAAAAAAGAATTGTACTTCTTTTTAGTGCAATACCGTTTTAACAATAATTAGCATCAGTTGTATGGTTGAAACTAAATATTCATGTAAAACATACTTTGAAGTTTTGCCTAACCTTAAAATAGTCTAATTTACATATTTTTTCCTACGAATTAACAGATTAGCCTTGTTCGCGGTAGCGATTCCGAACTAGTTCAGGATTAATTTACAGATGAGCGCAAGCGCAGTATGCATTTCGGACGATCAAATTCAAATTGCGCTTGAGCACATCCGTAAATAAATCCTGAACTAGTTCGGAATCGCTACCGCGAACAAGGCTAATATTCACATTTATATTAGGGGATAGATATACTCAAAATTTGTTCACGCACACGTCCATGGTAGCTGTGGTGCGCACGTGGTGGGGCTGTCACAACATGATTACCAATAGAAATCGAGCATTGCAATTTGACGCATGCGTATGTGCTGCAGCAGAAGCTGTGTAATCGAGTATATCTCAGATATGCGGCACATACAGGGTGATTTTAAATAAAGTAGCAAAAATGAGACCACAGATTCCTTAGGTGAAAGTAAATTGATATAAGCTAACATACCTATAACCTAAGATGCATAATAAAAAAGATACAGGGTCTCAAAATTAAAATTTTATTTTCGATATTTGTAGATAACTTCTTAAAAAATCCAAATATTTACATAAAGTTTGTAAATCAAGGGTTTTTGTGGGCGATAAATTCAAATTTGTTTCTAATTTTGACGTCACTACTAGAAGGCCCTCTTGTGGCACATCATGTTTCTTTTAAGTGGCAGAACTTTTTTGCTGCTTAGTGTATTCATCTGATTATTGAAACAGTTGATTCTCCTACCTGTTATGCCTGAAAAAGGTAGGTAGGTTGAAGTTGTTAGAGTAACAGTTTTCAAAATAATCCTATTTAAAATATTCAGTGCACCGATTGAAAACTGTTACCGTTTCAGGTAAATTGCATTTTGTACTGAAAATACAGCAAAATATTACTTGAAAAAGTTGTTCAGAACGGTATATTATGGGAATATGCAAAAATTCAAAAAGATTGGCCTGCTTTGATAAAATCTTTGTACCTACTTTGTTGAAAAATGGTTTTATCAAACCTCGTAGATCTTCCTGAAATTTTGCAGATCTCCATAATTTGCGATTCTGAACAACTTTTTAAGTAACATTTTGCTATATTTTGAGCAGAAAAGACACTTTACCTAAAACCAAAAACTTCAGCAAGGTATACCTTTTTCAAATAAAACAGGTAGGAGAATCGATTGTTTCGATAGTCAGATGGATACATTAAGCTGCAGAAAAGTTCTGTCATTTACAAGAAACATGGTGTGCCACAAGTGGCGCCCTCTACTAGTGACGTCAAAATTAGAAACAAATCTGAATTTCTCGCCCAAAAAAATCCTCCATATACAAATTTTATGTAAATATTTGGATTTTTTAAGAAGTTAGTATATAGTACATAACCTTCTCCCCCACTATGTAAGAGAAATGGCCAATTTGTATTATTACAAATTTTGTAAAAATTTCGTAACGCGTTTACTTGTACAGTCTTTATATTGGTATGTATTTTATAGGTAAGATATAACCTAAATAATGTACGAGAATATTTCCTCGTTATGACATTTAAACTCGAACTATCGTCATAAATATTTCTTCATGGCCATGTATCCCGGACTTACACTGGATTAAATAACAGGATTGACCGTAAAAGCTTAAAAACTGTTATAATAAAATAATTTCACCGTTAAGTCCAGGTTTCATAATGATTATTATAACATTCAAATGAAATTCTTTGTAATATCAATTATCACAGGTTGAAGATTTTGTGGTGTCGCACTAAATTTGATCCATTCCGATAACTTTACAACGTCAGAATTTCTGCTATTTTTACTGTGCTAAAACAGCGTGGGCTGACTTCGATATCCTGGACCCCTGGGAAATCTATCACCCTTTCGAATTATCCATAACTTATCTAATATTAATCTACCGTGAAATGAAATGTATCTGCTTCAAAACCCTAATTCTTTAATCGATAAGGCCCTTGTTGTATCGCTGACTTTTATTATTTTAATCCAATTGCATTTTAGCCACCCTAATGGGCGCCTTGTGAAGGGACTGTAATTGATACGTATGTAAATGGGTTGTTTGACGAGGCTTATTTGTGAAATGCAAATTTATTGTTCTCTATTTTTAGTAATAAGATCATTAACAAATATTTCTAATAATTTACAGTGGGTATTAAAAATGTACTCTGTTTTTGGGTAAAAATATATGGTTTATGTTTATTGCATAACTTACCAAAATCAATAGATACAAAAAAAGGATAATAACTGTTACAAAATTTAGCGCGCTAAATGCATTTTCAAAAATAAACATTGCCTTTCTTGAGTGCAAGTGTTACGGAATTTGTTCATCAGTCTTACTTACGGCGGTTACTATGACAATGGGGACGCTTATAGTTAATCAAAAATAGCGGGTACAGCGAAGGTCGAGAGTTGCTTCACCTGTTTATAACAACGTTGGCTTCTTGGAGTTTTCAGCAGACGATAGACTGAACAGTTGTGATCAGAGCAGAATTTCATTATCATCATTGTCTCTGTGTTTAGATTATGATTTTATGTATTTTCTTCAGTTTTTAGTGACTATATTTTCAAGTATAGTATTAATAAACATATAAATGCGCCAACTACTCACAACTAATATTGAAATAATCGTATGCAATTCTTAACAAATCATTAATATTATCACACTAATCTGCTATCCGGTTATAATTATTAGCCATTAAATAAATATATTTTATAAGTATGTATATTTGTTCTAGCATTCCGACAATAGTAGTGAATTCTCACGAGAACCAGGTCTCGGAACATGTATATTGAATAAAATGAGTAAAGCCTGAAAATCAACCATACCAAGAAATAGCTTAAATAAAAAAGTTCAACTATTAACCACCCTTCTAGTATACAACGACTGCATATTAAATATTTGTTAAAGTAATTGCTGTCCATATCCCCTGTCAGGATAATAATTGTCTATGCGAGAGGACAGGAGTTTGAGAAAGCGTCGCTGTATTCTTTCCAAATGGTTACTGTAGATTTGATAGTAGGGGTACCCAATGAGGTTATAGTATTCGAGTTTTAAAAGTACAATGTTTCAATGTACTTGCATCAGTGAAAAATGTTGTACTCCTTATAACAACGCCTAAGGTACTGTACGCAGATTTAATATTTGAATTCATATGACTACTTAGAAGAAGATAATCTGCTGTCAAACACTATACTAAGATCTTTAATTTCGTCGTAATGTATTAAAGGTGACATAGGTACCTGTATTATAATCAAATATTAGTGGCTGATTTTTGAGAGTATACGTATCTACATGTTTTGCATTTATTTATATTAATAGGTAAATAATTATCAGCACACCAACTAAAACCATAATCTACAAGGTCGTAGATGATATGTTCAAGAACGAATTCAAGTCATCGGCAAACAACAGATGATTTTATTTTAAAGATAAAATGAATCATTTTTCAAATAGGATAATCAGGAGTGACAACAAATTGTCCAAAAAGTCCTCCTGATGTCGCAATAAAGGTGTTTGACTTGAAACAGTTACAAGAAACGTACAGCTTTCGTTGATAAAGGTAAGAATTGAACAGAAGGAGAAAGCTGTTACTAAAACCATAACATTTCAATTTGCGAAGTAATGTACTATGATTCACCGTGTCAAAATCCTTTGAAAAGAATCAAAACCAATTTATATAATATAATTAATAAAACTCTATTTTCTATTTATACTATTTTTTTTTAGTAATTATAGAAAATGAATTTTAAAGTAATATAACTTTTTTTGAATGAACTAAGCAATCGTCTTTTGTTCGGTCCTTGATCATTTCTGTATCGAGTGTTCGGTTTTTCGCATATTACGAATATTAGAATTAACATGTTTCTATTTATGATCCCGTCCTTGTTTTTTGGGAAATACCATTAACAATAGGTACCAAGATTTTCTTCGTAAAAAAAGTTAAAACTTATCTGCGTAACTCAAAGGCCGAAATTAGACCTTTAAATTCAAATGTTAAATGCACATTTATAACTGTTTTATGATGATATCGTAAGTGCTCAGCTTTAAAAGATCGAAGAACAGATTTTATATTAAAAAGCCAAGATACCACTGCAAAGTACCTTCACCCAAATGTTAATAGAACGAATTGCATGTAAGCATGTGTCTTATGTACACCCTAACATAAATTGGCTAGGTTGCCTAATCGAATCCAGGTTATAGAGGCATTAATTAAGCGCTAAAAATATTAATTATAGAGGCGAACTATAAATTATTTTTAATGAAATAAAGTATGTACCATTTGGAAATTTACAAACCGATAAGTAAAAATGTAGGTATATAGAGTTGCCACTTCTTAGACGGTCCTCAACATTGGTTGTTTAAACATTAATGTATAAACTTTTTCTTTCAAAAAAACACATATAAGTATAAAAAATAACGAACACTCTGAAACTGGATCTGTCCTTGAGCGCATAGCGGCACGTTTCGTTTTATTTCGTGTGCCCAAAATTTAAACATTTCACGGAGAGTTGTTTCACTTTAGATCCAGAAATATACAGATAACTCTAAATATTCTGAAAACGCAGATTACGAGCTGTCGATTGGTATATACTTTGTTTCATTAAGTTGTACGCCATCAATGCAAACATTAATGTTTAAACAACCAGTGTTGAGAACTTCCTACTTAGTGCCAACTCTATACAGTTTTACTTATCAGATTGTCAATTTCCAAATGGAACATTATTATTTCATTAAATCTGGTAGTAGTTAACCTCCACAATTAATATTTTTAATGCGCAATTAATGCTTCTAAGACCTGGCTTAATTAGACAACTTAGCCAATTCGTCATAGAATGTATATGAAACACATGTTTAAACGAAATTCGTTCTATTAACATTTGGGTGAAGGTACTTTACTGTGGATATAGGTTTGTTAGAAACCTATTTTAAAATAACAAATTAACGGCTAAGTTTTATTTATTTTTCCGCTACATTAATTTTACGAGCCACCACTGATAATTTATCAATGTTACTAAAGGGAAGGAAGCATCTATTGATGATTTTGAAGACAATATTTTAAAAAATATTATAGACGCAGCACAACCTTCACATATAGTAAACAGGTAAAGTAAGATGAGAGAAACGGTCGTACGAGAGATCTAACGTAGAATAAATCCATTAACATTACATTAGGCTCGTATATGAGAACGTATTTGAACGTGTTAAGTATAGCTGGGTGTGCAGGAAATGAGCTCTGTTTCCGCCTCCAACCGAGCTTGGCAATTGTCACGATACGGAATATGTTGTCACTTTGTTATGGTTTGCGCGATGCCACTGTGCTTCCCACCCCACACTCGATAATAATTTATTACTTCTGCCATTAACAGTCTCACCAAAATGTTATTAATGCCGCGACCTCACTCAAACATAACCAGGTGGCACTGAAGGCAACTACGTAGTCATTGCAAGAACATTTTTAAATAATTTACAATTAGGGCCAGTAAGTATCTTGGAAAGGATAAATGTAATTAATGATAGTGACAACAATATAGGCAATTCAATGAAAAATAGTTATTTGTATACCTAGGCCGTCAAATACAATTTTAACATCCGAAAGACAGCTTGAGAAAGTTAAAATATTTTGCGGCCGAGCTGTACAAAACATTTTTTTTTCAAATGGTATGTATTTATTTATGGACTTTTAATATTTGATGAAAATTATGAATGTTAGGTACGTTTTGTTGCTATGGCGTTAAGTAAACTGAATTATCAGATAGCTATTTGCGTTGGCCGTTTGCGAGATTGGTATCAGATGAAGATTAAAGAAGCATCGTGTACTTCACCTGGTGTGGTGTGCTGTACCTAATTGTAAAAAGCTGTACTAGAAGACATACGCTGCGTTCAAGTTGTAGTGCATGAAGTAATTTCGAAAACATTTTGACTTACCTACGAGAGAAATCCTCTGTGTTAAATCCTTCATCCTATGGAGCATATACAGGGTTAACTATGACTAAGTACAAAAAATTTAACCACGTGCTCAGGGAGGCCTAAAAGACAATAAAAAAATATTCCAGAATTTTAGGTCGATATTTAAAAAAAGGGCCAAACCTTTTTTTCCTACGGAAAGTCGGCGCCTATGATATGAATCGACTGAGATGGCTTAGACTCGTAGATAAAGCTTACATCTGTCAACAATGTCAACTACCATGCGGTCGTCTTTTTGTAGCGTTTCTAAATGTAGAAACGACAAAAATTAACATTCTTAGTAGTAATAATACCTGATAGATAGGTAACAGTTAATCCAGTTAGCTCCAGTATTTTGCATTCGTTTTTCATTATTTCGTTATAAACTGGTAAAGCTACATATTTGCTCATTACAGCCACTCACTACCGATAAAAGACACTTTCCGTAGGGACAATTAGATAAAATGCCTATTTATTACAAGTTTTAATGTAATCGCGGCAGTCTTGTCCCATAACCTAGAAAACCAAACCGGCGAACTATATTGTGGGAAAGTATCTCACACAAATGTCTTTATTTAAAAACTATAAAACGTTTAAAAATTTAAAAAGGCACTAAAAACTGAAGAAGAACACAAAATTACAATGTAAACACAGGAATTGAATTATGACATGACAGCGATACCGACTGAGCGACTGTTGCATGCTTGTAGAGTAGGCAACCAACAAGCCAGTTAACATTGGCGGCGTTAAATAAGGATTTAAAATAATATCGAATAAAATTTTGTTTGGCTTTATCACTAAGTTTGGAATTTTTTTGAAGGGTGGTCCGTTAATTCTTATTTTTCCCTATCCCCTCTTAAAATATTTGTACTAAGTCATAGATAACCCTGTATTCTATGCTGAAATGTATGATCAGTGTTAACAAAAATATTCTCCTGTTTCTTAAGAGAAAATCAGTTGCAAGCAAAATTGCGAGATAAAAGAATACACTTTTTAATTATTAATTTGTGCATTAAAACTATTCAAACCAAGTTTGGACAATACAGCCAAGTAAGCATATTGCTAATTCATTTATTTGTGATTAATTGTGGTTCAATTTGCTGAAAAGTCTGTAAAAATGGAATCTATTGAAGATTTAGGTGTTCTTGAGCAGATACTGGAGTGTGTGAAATAAGTTTCTTTGAATCATCTCCCAAAAAACCTCGACAGTTTAGGAATGTGTCTACCAACGTTTTCTAGATTAGTGAAAAAAAATAAATCATTAAGGTGTAATCAGAAGATGTATTGATAGTGCATTCCTCAAACTTTGCAAATACCTAAGCGAAGCCTTCAACGCTTTGGTCACAATATTCAAAGTTGCAGTCAATGTTGGATATAAGAACATATTCAAAGTTACGTGCTTTTCTCAAGACAAAATGATATATATATGTACTGAAAAAATCGCGAGTATTTACAAAGGATCAAGTAGATTATAAGGTAAATGTTTTAAAAGTGAAAGATCAAAATTTTAAAAAAGCTTCTTCATAGGTCGTCCTAATACTGAAAGTTGCATGCTGTTCTGATGAACTAGTCTAGCTAGTTTAACCATTCATAATATTGAAGATGTGAAATCTGCCTTGATTATAAAAATTCCCAATACTAAAACCAATAGACCACGTGTTTTGAGTGTGCTGGTAGACAATTATTTAAGTTTTTATCGAAAATATGTTGCTTTACCACCCGGATTGGTAGAACGTCGATTATTTCTCAGATATGTGTATAGTAGAAAGTATCACTGAATTTTGGTTGGTATTCATAGAATCAGTCCCGTTTTGCAAGAAGCGGAAAAATGTTGGACAACTGGAAAGAGTACAGTGGACACTTATTACGACGAACGTCTGCTACCCTTTTAATTGACGGCGGTGGTGACTTCACTTGACGTCGTGACATAGAGGATGGAGATCGAGACGAAAGGTTACATTGAAGATTCACTTTTGAATAAAGAAAATATTGCGGAAGGAATACTGAAAGTGTCAACTTTAGTTCCTATAAGTTAAAAACTGAATACTTTTGTTGCTATTTTTCAGTAAAGAAAATGTCAACCATAGAGACTCCTGGTAGTAAAAAATTATCATAGTTTTGTGAGAGTTGGAGAAAAAAGTTTTTATTGGTATTAAGTTTCTTTGAGGTTAGTTTGAGAAGTTAAATATTGTAAGAAAGGGAACATTACCAAATAACGCATTATTATAAAAACACTGCTGATAGATTTTGCAGTGATGATGATGAGGAAACGGTTGGTTTTTATTACAGTGTATTATAAATTTGATTTATGATATGATAATAGCATTCTATTGCTGCCATTAAACTGGAAGTAATTAAATTGTAAGGAAATTATAATACTGACGAATTACCCCTATGCTCAGGTAACTATGATTAATGTACTAGCAACGTGTATGAAACGCCGTTAAAAGAAACAGACGATTAGCATGCATTATCGATGAAAATGCGGGCAAAAAGTTGTGAAAAATGTGCAGATGATGACCTGCAAATAGGTTCTACAACGGCAAAGGATAGAGGATGGGATATATTTCAGACACATTGTTGTGTTTTATCAGCGAAACAACATACTTTCACAGTAATATTGCAAGGGAACCTTTCAGTGATAAGCAAAAGTTACTGTTATCTATATATAGAGAATGAGTTAGACTTACTTACTCTTAAACACAATTGCATCCAAGTAGGGTTTAGACTAGGTACATGCACATAGCGAGGCTCCAAATTTGGAATCACAGGATGATTCTTAATCTATACGCATAAATATAACTTTGTGTTTTGTAGATCTTAAAATAAGACTAAAAGTCTATATAAACACGTATTATAAAATGTTTCGTTTTCGACATATAAGATGTGAAGGTTAGTTTTGGATGACGATTTTTAATTCGTAGGTACTTCCCAAACGCGTAGAAATAAATTAATTAAATTCAGCTGTAACTAACACGTTAGCTGTAAATCTGGAATTTTGTTGCAGCAACCATTTACAAAATCTGATCTCCTAATATTAACGCTGTACATGGTACGGATATAATTGAGCCTCGTGTATGATACGCCACTCTGTTGATTGGGATATTCCTTGTACTTGTTGAGCGATTTGCCTGATATATATTGTTATGAATTTGTGTTAATGTGTATGTGTGTTGTGAATGATATGTGTGATATGATTTTGTTATGTATATAAATTTTTATTGGGCGCCAATGATTTATTTTATTTTGTTTTGTTTTATTTAAAAAATTTTATTAGTGTAGATAGTATTTATGTTATATGTTATATATGGAAGTGTATAAGTGAATAAATATAATATTTGTTTTAAAATTTAATTTACGATTTTATTTTGCTAGTATTTTTCTTTTTTTGTACTTCACTATACCTGGCTACGTTTATCCTCTTTTCTCAGGAGTGGATTCCAGCAGAGTAGTCAACACCTTTTTTTTTAAATGTTCAAAATCTTTAAAACCACCCAGTACATACAAATAAACAATTGTTTAAAGGATAGTACATTAACATTTATTAAAGAAAACAGCAAAATGATAATTCCTCGATTAAATTCGAAGGCATTCAAAATAAGGAATATTAAAGAATATTTTTACAGTTTAACAATTAACAAATTTGCTTTTTCGTTTGTTTTTCTAGTGTTTAAAATTATTTGTATTTACTTACTGCTTTTAGCAACCAGAAATATACACGAATGCAATGGAATTTATCTAATTTTATTTTACTGGCTTTTGACGTCTTTAGTTTCTATTTAGTGTCTTACAACATTTAAAAACTGGATTTATAAGTTTAAACTTTTTAAATTAGTGAAATCAAATAGAAGGTAAGTAATTAACTGTTGTATACTGTTATTAATCGATTAAAAGTTACTTATTGTTATTTTTCAATTCGTATTCGATCTAGCTAGATAACCTTGTATAACGTACGTTATTTCTTACTTTTTTTGTAGATGATTTTTCTATTGTTGCTGTCTGGAACTTCTCCTCTCTGGATGATGTTTTATTCTCTGGATGCTTTCGATCCTCCGGTCTGGATATCCTGTTGAATTCTGGGCTTCTATTCTTGTCGAGATCTAGATGTGTATTTTGAGGTTACTTCCCTCTAACAATGGATTTCTTCGACCTTTTGCACAACCCCCAGGTCTGGTTATGTAGATGATTTCCACTAAATTCTTGAATTTGATATGGATTGATGTTGTCTTGAGTTACTTTATGCTTTAATTTACTGTGAAACTGGTACATATAAGTTTCTTTTTTTTAATTTTAATTAAATATTAACTATAAATTATGAAATTTTCGGCTCTAGCAAATTCATACCTCTTCTCGCCTCACAGTTTTCTTCGTAACTAATCAACAAATTATTGTTTCTAGGTAATTTTACCTTCTAGATTATTATTAGTTTTTCTTAGGGTCACTACACATGTAATATCTTTACTTTTAATTATTCCTGTTGAAGCACTTTTCACGACACTGATTGTCTTTTGTATTCTTATAACTATTTTTACAACTACATAACAGTTTTTACTAATTTTATACTTAAATATTATTTAATTTGTGTCTTTTTAGTGTCCTGTCAGAGATGCTGATATTTCCTTGAATAGCCATCTTTATGTTTGACATTTCTAATTGTCATGTTTTAAAATTGGAATTTTCATTTTATCTAGCTAATGTTTTATTAGAATGATGTTTTAGTCTTGCGATATGCATATATGCTAAATCTTTGTTCTTTAAACTTTCTCTTTATATGTCATTGTCTGGTTTTTGAATTTACTTTTTTTATATAATGTATGTTTTTGTATCGTTATGTCCAGATTTGATAGTAAAAAATTTAAATTGAATTTAATAAAATTTGTAAAATTTTGTTAACTCTTTCGATATGTTTATTGAAGATAATTTCAACAATAATAATTCATCTACATTTTACATCAATAATATTAACATTTCAATAATAATTCTCTGTTTTGTTGCTTAAACTGAATTTCATAGTATTCGATTCTTATGGAATTTCTGATTTATCACAATATATATTCATGCAATCTCTTCAACACGTCAGCTGTAAATCTGGAATTATGTTGCAGCAACCATCCACAAAATCAAAATCTTTAGCAACCATTCACAAAATCTAATCTCCTAGTATTAACACTTGGATATGCTGGTAAGGGACATTTTTTGTACTTGTTGAGCTATTTGCGTGTTATATCGCCATAAAAGTAGCTGCATTTGATCTACCTTAAAATCGTTCTTCGTACAGTTGAGAAGCTGCCAAAGTATTTTGTCTTACTTCACCATAAATTAAAATGATATCCATCAACTCTGAGTTGCTGTACATGTAAGCCATTTTTGACATTTGTAAAGCTAATGAAAAAATGTTAATACTACAATCAAATTCCAGTGTTCGGAATCTCCTGCATTCCGATGACGCTGATACTCTCGGAAACTAAGGATTTTACAAAAATCTTTTTTACGATATTGATGCCGTGTTTCATGAGTCATCTGTTCCCAATTTTTTTTTGGATAAGTTGTGACCCTGTATAAAATTGTTCGCTATTTAGGTATGTGAAAATAATTTCTAAAATGTGGCATTATGATAACAAGAAGCTTATAAGGTTAATACAAAATTCACTTAAGTTAGATATAGGAAAATTAAATAAATACACTCTCTACTTCCGATTTTGGATTGTTGGTGACATCATTCTGACATTCTGCGTGTGTCCTTTTCGCTGCAAAACTCAAATTACCCCTGTTAACTAGTTAAGTAACACAAATTCACAAACACAGAACCACAATGGGCCACACACATCGCAGCATGTTCCGGTGCGTCTTTGAGAGAGTGACGCAGCATAGATCGGAACACTGTTAAGATAAGGACGAGAGATGAGGGAGTGATTTGGTATGAAAGTGATGTATTCCTTGACAGATGAACTGTGAATCCCGTTCCACTAAATCATTTTCTCGTAAGCTCCTAACATGTTTTTGTGACACATCGTTAGCTGACACCAAATCCGCTTAGTATGAATTTCTTCTCTAGGAATGTTATGAAACCAGGCACAGCCGTCTGTAAATCGCGATTCTGCTGTCTTGTGGGATATTGGAAGTCGACATGTGAGTACTTTTATATTTGCAAATCTGATGCTTTAAATAAATACTTGTGAAAGAAAGATAACAAGATATACAAATTAATATAAATCAATTTTCATACAATTCCTGTTAATGTAGTCAAATGTATGTTCTTTGATACCAAATATCTAGGTATGCTAAGGTACAATTCCAAGATTGGACTCAAGAATTATTTAAAATAAAAATTATTCTAGCTAAATTTAGTTACAAAAAGAGGCATACCTGGCAAAATGAAATCATTCAACGTTCGTATATGTTCAAAAGTGAATTTGAGTTTTGAAAGTTAATGAAAGATTTCATTAAGCCAGGTATATATATTTTGTTAATAAATTTAGTTAGATTAATTACTGATTTAGATATAACATACCTAGATATTTGATATCAAAGAACATACATATGACTTAAGGTGCCCGTATCTCTCGCCGTAAAATGATCAAATTTGTGGTGTTTTAGGTACTGAAATCTCGAAAATAAAACTCGTAAAGCAAAAGTAATATCAAAAATAGAATTATTGATGTTTTGTTTATCCACTTTTACTATTTAAACTTTCCTCAAATAATGTAATAACTTTTAAAATGCATTTATATGACACACATAATTTCGCTATTCTAACCCCACATTTTAACAATTATTTTCACATACTTATAAACAAAAGTGAACAATCTTATATGCAGAACTATGTAAGTTTATGTTATAACAATGTTTACATCTATAGTTGAATTTAAAAATACGTATTTTGAAAGATTTCAGTACCTAAAAATTCATTGGATAGATCGCTTTCTGATGTTAAATATTGATTTTACTTCGGTACCTTTGAATATTTGCAGGTGGCATGAAATAACATCCTTGTTACTTGCTAAACTCTATATTATTCAGTTCTTAAATGTCTAAAATTATTTATATTTGTAGAAAACACTTTTTCAGGAATACGGCGCCTTTATAAATTGTAAGAAATTTGATTTATGAATACCTTTACAATAGAGTAAAAAATCTACAAAAGCTAATATTGAGGAATACATAGATACTCTGGGAGCAAATCAACGCTGGACGGGGCAGGGCAGATAGATTCACACGATATAATTTATTTATTTATGTATTTGCTCTTAAAATATTCAAAGGGTACAACCTGCTTAAAGTCAAACAAAAAAATACCTACATACTATTTAAAATAAATATAAGTAGAATAAAAGTCTAAACATAAAAAAACAGTTTAAAATACAGGGTTAACTATGACTTAGTACAAATATTTTAAGAGGAAATGGGGAAAATAAGAATTAACGGAATAATCTATCAAAAAATGTCCAAACTTATTCATAAAGCGAAACAAATTTGTTTTCAAAACTATATTAAATCCTTCTTTAACGCCACCACTGGCCTTCTGTTAGCCGCGAGGTATATTCCGCAAAAGTCAAAGGTGTCAAAGGTAGTGCCGTCACCGCGCTAACACCTGTATCAATTTACGCCGCTTTGAAAGAAGAAAAAATATTTACAAAATGCAGATTATCATCGGATCGGTCAGTGGTCGCGCGGTTTAAGGCGTCAGTACTTGAATCGAGGTGACTGGATCGCTGTGGGTTCGCCGATAGACCGTATATAAGCTATATTCGTGGAGAGATTGGCACCCTTTCTGCGGGTATGGTAGGGTGGAAGAATGTTGGCTTGGGTCAATATGAGAGATTGATACCGGTTGACATTTGACTACCCCCCTAATTAATGAGGTTTTCCAGGTTTCCCTTATTCCTGCACTGAATGGTGGTTAGGGCCTACCAACGTAAGTCGTTCCTGGGCGCAAATGCGGCCTGCTTAATAATAATATGCCACTCCTCTTCCAGCATAAGCCTTCGACTTCTGGGCTAATCCTCGTGATTAGAATGAGGGTGTAGATTTATTATTATCATTTAATGAGAAACACGATATGGAAGAACAGGAAGGCAGCACTTACCTACCAATATTTATTTCCGAAATTGATATTTGAAGAGATTTTACGCATGTTGTATCATTTCATAAATTAGCTATAATTTAGCTTATTTATCTGTGCCATTAGGTACTTATGGACCATCATATATAATGCGGAAAACAATAGCCACCATAGACAGCACAGAAATAGCTATATCTTAAGCTCTAATTAACTGAAGAGCCGTATACTTAAAGTTTTAAACTCAAGGTACAAATATAAATAAAATCCTTTTTACGTTGTTGATGCCTTCCCTGCGTAAATTAGTGTCCCCAAAAAATGTTTTATAGCCTGTTCGGGTTTTATTCGTCCAATTTGAGCAGATAATTGTTTTCACGTGTTGGGACCAGTAATTAATAAGGACGTTATTAGCAGTAGCGAGTCTTTTCCAGCTACCGTCTCTGCTGGGCCACCCTGCTCGCAGACACCCGATACCCCGGCCCATCCTCAGATGCCTTCTCGAAAACGAGATTTATTAATGTTGCCACTCATGTAGGCTTAACAAACACATAAATTTTTCCAGCGGGTGGAAAAGGGAGCCTATCAGTTTGGTTGAAAACAGCGGATAACCTAAAACAAATATTTGCAACTCGTTTACTTATACACTGATAAAAATGGTATTGTTATGCTCTTTTTACATAATATTTACTGATAACCTTTAATTATACGTTATACAGGGTGACCTTCAAAAAGCTGCAATGCATAGTATCAAGCGATAGAGGAACAACAAATAATAAATAAAGTTATATACACCAATGTCCGATTGCCTTTTGTTTTCAAGGTTAACGTTTTAAAAATTTTTGTAAAATTTAGATTTTTTTAACCAAAATTGGTGCATACTGTGACCTTGCATTTAGCTATTATGTGCCACAATATTCAAGTCATTCGGTATCCAGTGGCCGAGTTATAGGAGATTTCTATCTTTAAACAGATAACATTGCTTCACCCTGTAACAAAAATTGTTTTTCTATTTTCCGAAAGGCAGTTTAATTTTGTACAAAAAATTACTTTTGAGTTTTAGTGATATTTCTAGTCGTATTGCTGTTAAATAAAATGTGAAATGACAATTTTCTTTGAACCAATTCTATATTTAAACAATAAATCTTATACATAGGATATCAAATTATAACACTGTATTCCAAACCTAAACCGTACAAACGAAAAATAGAGCGTCTAACGTATTGATATAGAAAAAGATTTACAATTTCTTGATAAAGTCTAGCATCTTAAATGAGGATTTAACTACACCAGTAATATGTTCAAACAAACTCGATTTACAAATCAAATGCGATGTCCAAATCTCTTATTGTTCTCTGGAACAGTATTGCTTAAGGAATTAACAATAAGCAACTACTTTACATTTCAGCTTAAGTTCAGTTAAGCTAAATGTTTCACACCACTCTTCCATAATTAATGATATTTGGCATTGTAAATACTTAGTCTTCATCGAAAAGCAACTTTTACAACTAATAATTTTTGTAAGATTAATAATAGATATCACGAATAATAGAAGGCTAAGATTAGATCCTGGGGAAGACCTGTGGAAGCCGCAAACAGTTCATATTTAAATCCATTGTAGGCAATATAATATAACCGATCATTTAAATAAGAGTTAAAAACTGTGGTACATTATCAGATAACCTAAGTTCACCTAATCTAAACAGCATTATAGTATATATGATTAACTGTGCTAAAACAGTTATTTATGCAACATGTACAAAAGTAAGTGTTTATTGCACGCGACATGAAATTGTCCAACAAGGCCGTCAGGCCGAGTAGGATAACACGTCGAGTGCAATAAGCACTTTTGCACGAGTTGCATACAATATTTTTCTACGTTCATGCAAAAACCAAAAAATATTATTTAGATGACACTAAGTCTAGGAAAATGTGACGTTGATTTGAACGTTTATGTTTGTCATGATGACAAAACGCTGTAGTAGAATGACAGATGAATGCAATAAACATTTTTCCACTTTTTCCACTAAATATAGTTCAATAAAGTTTTGTTTTTTGCATGAACGTAGAAAATAATCATTTATACCACATCCACCTGTCCCCTAGACTTCAGATGTGTTTAGCATAATTGAAGCTAAATTCGTTGTTGATGTTTTCTTCATAAATCAATGTTGGTCCGGTAACAAAACATTTTTATGGACATGTAAATATGATTGTATAAGGCAATCTCAACCTTGGCATAATTAGGCAGAATAACAATTGGCCTGTAGCTGGTAACATCATTCGAGTTGCAACATTCCAAAACGAACAAATCCTACTAATTTTCCACAATCAGGAAGCTGTGACGTACGTAACGTAAATTAAGCGATATTAATAAAGGAGATATAAAAACTGTAGAGCAATAACTAGGAACTACATCATGCCCGGAAGTCATCATATTTTTAATTTTGCAATATTTTTTTACATTACTAGTAAAAGGGTCAACATTATTTGGTATAAAAGCGCTACTAAAATAATAGGGAAAACCGTTACGCATAATAAAACGTAAAACAAATAAAAATTAAAGAAAAGAAATAGGTAATAAAGATGTTTATATCTACGAGTACATTTACTCGTTGTTGTAACCAATGTTTTTTACTCTATTCAATGCCGCGAAATTGATGTAATGGTTACCTAAAAATCTTATTAAAACTAACACATGCCTTATACAGTGTGGATACTTCTTATGGAATAAAATTCATTAACTACAAAATTTAGCTACGCAATTGTTAAAAATTAATCCATTCTCCTAGCAACAGCGAACAAGTAGTAACTTCATATTCTAATATTAGTTTCAGCATCTTGAATCCTCTGCAATAAATGTGAATACGATCCTTTATTTCCACAGTTATTATGATCATTTACTTCCACAGTAAAAGCAAGTTGCAATAATAAATTAAGAATTCAGGTCGGGTGACCTAGGTGGTCATGGCATAAAACCTCCATTACGAATTCATTTATTTGGGAAATGAGTATGTAGCTATTGGGTCACTTGTCTTCCTTCATGAAGCGAAGCTCCATCACGATGATACCATCGTATCAGGTGGAGTAGAACATCTTCCAGAAAACAAAGAAATGTGCTGTTCAAAAAGTTATGGTAAACCTGAATTTCCATCAAATAGATACATTTATTAGTAATCATCATAATCATCAAATAGGTACATTTGTAAGTAATGTGGTTAAATGAACCACCCAAAATATTTACACCAAATCTCTGCTAAAGCTCTGATCGCATGGGGATTGTCCAAAAACTAGGCATAGTCATTATGTGCAGTCCTTCATGATTTATTAATCGCCACACAAAGAAACTTCGTGTGAAAATTCCAAATTTCGTGCTATGGGTTTGGTACTACTTACTTCTGAGTTTTTTAGTTACACCATTTATTGAACCTCCAAAAATTCAAAAACCGTTGTTAGGGAGTGCCATTATCATTGGAACATGGTTTTAGAAAGAGCGACAGTCTTCTAAATGATGAACTCAATATGCGATGCGACAGTTAACGTCTATGAAGAAATCTATTTCGATTTGTTTTCGCTACATTAAGAGTGCTTCCATTATAAAGTCTGTACACAAAAACAATATCAGCATATTCTTAATTAGAAAATCAATTAATTACAAAGAAAAAAAGTATTAACATAAACGAAATATTTTTGGTAGGTGATTTTTAAATTAATTTTTAAATTTCCGTAAATTGCACAAAAGTACAAAATATATTCATACCTACACTTTCCATACTACAGGGTTAACTATGACTTAAGTACAAATATTTTAAGAGGGAATAGAAAAAATAAGAATTAACGGAATCACCCTTCAAAAAAATTCGAAGCTTATTTATAAAGCGAAAAGAAAAATTTTTTTCTAAATATATTAATGCCGTATTTATCTCCCACGTCTGCCGTAAGGTTATTTATTTCGCACCTTTAGAGTTCGGCAACAAGCAACACTAAATGGTAAATATCGTTGTCATAATTCAAATCCTGTGTGTTTACGTTGCAATTTTGTGTTTTCCTTCATTTTTAATTCTTTTTTTTAACGTTTTATAGTAATTAAATAAAGGAATTTGTATTGGGTTTAGATATTTTTCAATAGGCCCTAATATAGTTCACTGGTGTGTTTTTCGGCACAGACTGCCTCGGGTGCATTCAAAGTTTTATATTATCTATTAGTATTTCTTTCATTCGATTTTCTTAGAATCAATGGGCACTTTATTTAATTGCACGCGAAGTGTATTTTGTTGTTAGCGGGTAATCCTGACGGATTTGTAATGACCAAAAATGTAGTTTTAAAGAACGAAAAACGAATGCAAAACATTGCACCTAACCGGAATAACTGTTATAAGACATTATTATTAATAAAAATATCAATTTTTATTGGTTCTACGTTTAGAAATTCTAAAAAACGTAACGTAAACGTAAAAAACTACCGCATAGTAGTTGACAGAGTTAAGCCATCTCTCATGATGCTTATCATAAGCGCAAATTTTCTGGAGGGAGATTTTACCCATTTTTTAAGTATCGATATAGAATTCCAAAATATTTTTTGTTATTGTCTTTTAGGCCCCCCTGAGCATGTGCTTAAAATGTTTGTACTTAGTGGGAGTTATAATAATAATATCTCTACCCCTCATTCAAATCACGAGGATTAGCCCAGAAGTCGAAGACTTGTGCGGGAGAGGGGGCGGCATATTATTATTAAGCAGGCCGCATTTGCGCCCAGGAACGACTTACGTTGGTAGGCCCTAACCACCATTCAGTGCATAAATGAGGGAAACCTGGAAAATCTCATTAATTAGGGGGGTAGTTAAATGCCAACCGGTATCAATCTCTCACATTGATCCAAGTCAACATTCTTCCACCCTACCATACCCGCAGAGAGGGTGCCAATCTCTCCACGAATATAGCTTATATACGGTCTACAGGCTGCAGGGGTCGAACCCACAGCGATCCAGTCACCTCGATTCAAGTACTGACGCCTTAAACCGCGCGACCACTGACCGATGCGACCGTTATCCCTGTATATTAGTTGCAATCATTTTAGAAAAAACAGCACGCACGCCTATGCTTTTTTAAGATTATTCAACTCTTAATAAAAAATATTGTGAGCACTAGAAATTCGTCAGTGCTTTTGAATGAAAAACTGTAATTTTACCATCCTGAGCAAGGAAAAATGTTCATATTCAAGTAGCTGTTGGAAAATGCCAACGTGCATTTACGGTATACCTGTGGTAAATTAGATTCATTTGCACTAATTTCCATAAAAACGTAGACGGAAACAGCACTGAAGTAATTAAAATATAACTTTTCACAAGTGACTTGCAAATTTGCAAACATTATAATTACTTCATATCTTATGCTCAACGAGGAAGCTCTAGCAATTTTCTTGAAAGTAATGTGTCTATTAGAAGGCTTATGTGATAACATGCCGACTTTAGGCGTAATTGCACCAGGACCGGCCTAGTAAAATTTGAGTCTAAGAGAAATAATATAAACAACTATATAAACAACTCACTTTATTATATTTATATACTTAATCAATATATATATATAAACCATAATTGCATTAAAACAATACCATCCTAATTTTTACCCTGAAAGTAATGTAACTATAATTATTGTACTTGTTTGAGATCTTTTATTTGTTTTTTATTTAATGACGCGGGTAAGGCCGGACCTGGGTTAAATGTAAATTGTTAGAACTAATTACCATCAACGCATCAAATAATGCTAATGATGTGTAATTATAGCAGTTAATGAACGATTTTTTACTTTAAATTGTTGCTAAACAAGAGTGTTTACATGTACTTGTAATCAGACATTTAGAAATAGAATGAACTGAAAGAAATGTTTAAATTCACGGGAATAGTTACTCATGTAACACATTATGGAAAGTGAAAGATAAAAGGAACACATACGTGGTATTTTAGAGCTATTTTTAAGTTACAAGCATTATTTATTTATGATAATGTAATATATAAAATAAGAGATATACGAACTTAATTCTTTCATTATAATGTATAACATACCTACATATTATTTATTAAAGATTGTGTTGTAGTCTTGGCTGAACCACTTATATTTATTTTTAATCTAATCCGTAACCCTTTTTCCTGACTTGTGGAATTATTAAGAATATGTCCTATTCATAAAAAGAATGATACACCGTAAAAAAATAGAGTAAAATTTCACTCAAACACAAATGGTTGTCAAAACGAGTCCACACCCGAAAATAATAACACAATTCATTGAGTAATGTTCACTCAGTTATTTGTTAGCTGAATAAATCTTTTAAGGGTAACGCTGAACAATTTTTGAGTCAGACTGTCTAAACTATGTGTTATTTCAAACAAAATTGAGTTATATTATCAATCTATTTAGTTATTTTTTCACAATATGTATACAATTTACATCAGTAATGAGTTACTTTATACAATTTCAGTGTTGTAACAAACTCAAAATAGTGATGATTTTTCATTATACTGTGTTGGTTCTTACTTACTATATTTATAACAATAAATATTTCTATAAAAAGAAAACCTGTATGGTTGGTACACAATATAGATTTTACGGAAATGTGGAAACAACCATACTAACCATAACAATAAATATTGTTATTATTATATTATAATATTTATTGCTACTACTAACTACACACTATTTGAAACAAAAATTTTCTATAACAAGTTGATTAAAATAAAGTATGTAAAGATGTTTTAGTATATTATTAAATAATATATTAAATTTAACAAAATATGTACTTTGGTCTCACAAAATACTCAGTGGTGTTGTATGACTGATGAAGTTCAAACGGCTTTTTATTGAGTAAATTGTTTAAAGCAATAATTTCCAGGTTTGATCTATTTTCCATAATGTTATAGATAATTAGTTGGGGATCAAATTAAATGGTAATCATGTAATAACACACACAAGATAAATTTTCTGAAATAAGAAGCAAATCAACAATTTTTTTGTATTGAATGAAGACGGCCATTGTTACTTACCTATTTCTACCACAACTTCATGACATAAATTTGCACTTTCCAGTTTACACCATACTTTTCATTCAAATTAGAATTTGAAAATATATTTAGATTTGTCCATGGTCCATAATCGGGTTAGAACAATACACATACGACTATCGTCCACAGACGGCAGTGGATTGTATCATACATGACAACAACAAACAATGTGTAGTATCGACAACGGTTGGTGTTATTTTTACACAATATGTTCTCATACATCTCATACTCATACATATTTTGGTTTTTCTAACCAAATATTGTGTAGATAAGCTCATATCTTTGTTAAAATGTTAAATTTACTTAAAATTTAACACCATATAAGTCACTCATAAATGAGTTTAAACTTACTCAATGTTATTTTTTACTGTGTATAGATGAGCTAACTAACCAACATTCCACCAACGGTTGATACACAGCAACACGGTTTCATGATCAACGATTACTAACCTCATTTTTTAGTCTCAGTATATAGTAGAAAATCTTAAACGGCAAATCAACGATTTATCTACAAGTCTAGATCATGGAAGTTTATTGGAAAAATTAGAAACGTTTCATTTGTCCACATTTATCATAAATATACTGAAGTCATACTTATTGAATCGATATCAGTTTGTTTCATTCCATGGCTTCAGGTCTGAAAGATTCTTGCAGAGATCTATTGTGCCTTAAAGGTCCGTTTTGGGTCCTCTCTTACTCATCATGTGCATTAATGACATAATAGTACATCTAAGGCGTGTAGATCTTCAAAACCCTAAACGAAATAGATATTTGGTGCATTAAAAACAGATTGCTCTTGAATGCAGATAAATGCAGTGTTGACTTTAACACATAAAACAAACTACATTAGATATTACTACAAAATTCAGAATTCTTCATTGCAAAGACCATTTTAGATACCTGGTGTTATATTGGATTCTAAACTATCTTTTAATAATCATATTGAAGTAGTTACGTCTTCAATTTATAAAACTTTAGGGACTATTATTCGCTCTTTTAAGGGAATCAATAATATGTGTACTTTGAAATTACTGCATCAATCTTTTGTTAGGTCGAAATTGGAATACGCAACTACTTATTTGAAACCCTATTTGAAGAAGAGGTCATAAAAGAAGTTTCCCCCAAGGTTTGTTGTTTGTACGCGCTAGAAAAAAACGTAGATTAGCTCAGCAGGTTATTATACTTTTATATAAAATACTATACAGTTTAATTGACTGTGCATGGTATTTAAACAAAATTTCAATTGAAGTGCTAATATTATAAAGGCTTATCTATATCATATGTTTTAATTATCGTAACATAGAGAACAGTATAGATATATTCATTTGCTCAGTTAATAAAATAAAAAACACCGATTTTTTAAATGACTCAGTGTTCATAATATGTGTGTATAATTTATGATAAATTTTAAATATATATACTAACTTTGATTTGATTCTTTTGTTGTAGTGAACTGGTTGTATTGATAGTGTTTTGATGTTTTACATGTAGTTTTATCATTTTGATGACTTGTGTTTTATGTTTTCTTTTTTATTATATACATAAATTAATGTATGACGGTCATTGATACATTGTATCCTGTAACTAGGCACACTAGCATGTTGCATGCGTATTTAAATTAAATAAATACATATTATAATCAGAGCTCATAGCTGAATAAAAATATTTAGAGTC
The DNA here is from genome assembly GCA_025584915.1 of Monochamus saltuarius. Classification (NCBI taxonomy): domain Eukaryota; kingdom Metazoa; phylum Arthropoda; class Insecta; order Coleoptera; family Cerambycidae; genus Monochamus; species Monochamus saltuarius. The sequence goes on along the minus strand of CM046723.1, from coordinate 19,029,592 downwards.
CACCAAGAAAAAAAAAGACACAAAAAGGGATAGGTTTGACAATGTTTTAATAAAGTTTTATAATTGCAATTTCAGTTCTTGGCATAAAACTTTAGAAACGTAATTGACATTTTAATTTGGATGCCATCATAAATCAATATGTATCAACGTTTCTTTGGTGAATTTGTAAACTGACACTTATGGCAGTAAACAAATTTAGAACATAATTTATTCTGCATATGCTTTTGTTCAGGACCGCACTTAAAAAAAATTTATCCTTTGGTCAACTTTGCCCAGATTTTTTAACTCAGAACAAAATCTTCAGTTTGCAGCATTTTAGTTTTTCAGTATTATAACTGCTGTTTCTGTAAAATTGCTAGTCCTGTCAGGTGAAGGTAAGTATTTTATAATGGTAGAACGTACATACCACAGTCCTGCTGGATCGCTTGGTGAAGTACCTGTGTACATAATCCTAAGTTCTGCTAGATCAAACGAGAACCCTCCTTAAAACCTATCTAGAAATTGTATTTATTTATTGTAAAATATATAGGATGAAACAAATAAAAAATTGGGAATATCATTGGAATATCACGAAAAATTGAGTCAATATCGTAATATTTTTTTTTGTAAAATCTCTATAGTTTCCGAGAAAATAATTATTGAAGTAGCATTTTCAGCCTTTACGTTGCTGAGCTAGTTGAAGTAAAACAAAATGCTTCAGCAGCTTTTCGTTTGTATGAGGAGCGATATGTACCAGATGCAACCAGTTTTATCGCGGTAGCGTAACGCAGGCGTGACACGGGAAATTTGCAGCCGAATCGTGGAAGAGATGGAGGTCCAGAGCGTCCACGCGTACTGCAGCAGGTAAGGGACACATTTTATGAAGAGAATTACAGAATAAGTACCAGGCAAATCGCTCAACAAGTACAAGGACTGTCTCAATCAATGGTGTGGCGTATCATACACAAGGCTCGTTTATATCCGTATTATGTACAGAGTGTTCAATGATTAATACCAAAGTATTATTTCTTACGAATTAAATTTTGTGAATGGTTGCTTCAACAAGATGCTCAAAATCGCTACCACTAACGTTAGTTACAGATGAAGTTATTTTTACACGGATTGTGATGTATAACATTAATAATACTCAAGTTTGGGATCATTTCCAACAATGCTTTTCCTTAAATGTTTGGGCAGGGATTGTCGATGATCACTTGATTAGACCATTCATATTACCAAATCGAATGGATGTGTTTCAGTATCTCGAGTTTTTTCGAAATTATTTGGCTTGGAAAGATGTGTCCTTAGGTGCCCGACTTCTCATGTCGTTCTTGCACGATGGTGCTCTTCCTCAATTTTGACAAAATGTTTGTCACGATTTCTTGACTTAAATCCTTTGGATTTCATTTTGTAGGGATATTTAAAAAACTAAGTGTATAGTATTGTCAAGTGGACATTATTGATAATTTACGCAAACGTATCATAGCTACTGCCAATAACATAAGAGTTCAAAACGGACAAGAACCAGAAACATTGATGTTAGTTTGTAGAAGCTGGGTAAGACGGGCCTAAATGTGTTTACACGTTGGTGGAGAAAATTTTGAATAGTTGTTGTAACATCAGGTGTATCAAATTATTTTGTTAATTAAAACCACATAAATTTGATTAATTAATAATGACAATAGCGGAAAGCTAGTAGAATTTGCTGATACAAAATAGGTGCTATAAAATTTTATTTATTTCTTTCCTCGTGAAATTAGATTTTAGATCAGGTTTTACAGTGGACCAGTTTCAAGTGCTATGCAGAAGTGTATTTTCAAGTCATTTTCGGACTGCCTTTTTTTGATTTTTTTTTTACAGAACTGTATCTGTACCTTCATTTATTCACCCTGTATAGATATGTTCAAGCATTACACTAAAACTCGAAAATAAATATTTATTATTAAAACATCCTTTAATAAAATTATTTCAATTCAGTTATAATATTCCGAATTGATAACCACTTCAAGTTTTTGTGTCGAATACAGTAGTAAGTTTTTCAACAGGAGTTGTAACTTCTAAATTAACAGAGATACAGTCATGGTTAAGAAATGTGTTGCAAACTCTCAATATGTAGTATCTCACCTGCACTCAGTTAATATGTGAACATACATATGAAGGAACAGCCAGTTCAATTGTCGGTCATCTTACCTATAGCATACTGATGAGGGCTAACAAGCCCGAAACCGGTCTATGTCTGGTGGCGTGTCCGGCAAGGGTCTCGGCTGTTCACACAGATACTGCAGGAGTAATTCAATGCCGGTCGGGACATTAGTCCGCGGACTAGTTGTTTCCTGCAGTCATTTATAGATTTAATGGCTCGTCGTCCAGAGCGAGAAGTCTGCGTTAAGTATCTACTGCAATGTAGGCCGCTTCCTGTAAATCGAGCCGCTTAGGCCGAGCAACAGATTTATATATCCTGTTATAAAATTTGTCCCGCTTGGCGTACGCAATACTCTAGAATAGGTCTGTGCCAATCGCAGTTGAGAACTGGTTCAGAACTGTCACAAATTTTTGACGTCTTACGTCGCATTCTCCAAAAGTACATTAACAGCTGAATAGTTCTGGACAGTTCGGATTCGATTCTTGCTGTGGTTGGAAAAACCATAGACCTTATAAATCATGGACCGGCCCTAGAAAGAGAGGTCCGGTGTCCTGATGTGTACAAGAGGGATGAAGCTAGTCCGGGAAAAACAGATGTTCTATGACAGAAAAATATATAAACATAACCTAACAAACCCTTTCTTGTTAATTTTATTAATGATTTGTGTGCCTTTTATGATTTAGTTGTGTTTATTAGCAATAGTTTTTAGAAACTCATAAACCATGGTGGAGACGGTCTGTCATCGTAAATGTCATACGTCTGTCATTTACGGTTTTTGTTTTTTTCGGCCAATGATCTGTGGGTTTTTGCCCGAGTAGCTCTATCTCTGTCGCACATATCTGAGCATCAACGATTTGTATATGCAGAAAACGGTTTTGGGCGCGTCCATGATTTATAAGGTCTATGGAAAAAACCTAATATTACGTTTTTCAGAGTACTCAAATTAGGCATATCTGTCCTGCAGGTAGGACGCTGATCATTTTATCGTTGAATACGGTCCTGCGTCCGCGATGTCGATTTTAATAACGAAAGTGTAGAGTTTCTGAAACGATATTACTCCACGGATGTAAACCAAGTCATAATAAATTAAAGGGTGATTTATTCGCTATTAATACAAGTCCGAACTTGTTCTCCCTTAGATTTATAGATCTAGGGATTGTTCTCAGGAGTCGCAGTTAAGTTGTTTTCGAACTAGCGAGCATAGGTGTACAATTTTATAGGTGACACCTGCCTTGTGTCAAGTTTTTAGTGCCTTATTTCGAATTTACTACTGGCTAGCGGTGCGCGCTAGGTTATAACTATAAATTATTCAAATCGTGAGGCGAATTAACCACCTTGTAAGGGTTCGTTAATTTTCCCCGCGTCCAATTAGACTTTTTATAGCGGGGTAGCCTCGTAAAATTCAAATTTTGGGTGGCGAAGAGCGAATACAATTTAACAACTTCATAATAATTAGAGAAGATTAAAAACTAAGCAAAAATTGGAACAGTAATTAAGTTATATGTTCACGAAAAATTCTCATGGTAGTCACGCACATATGTGTTTGTTGCATATTCCGCGCATTTGATAAAAAATTACCATAGTTTTATTCTTCTATTTTTTCTGGCACGTCGATTTTGTTTAAAAAGGCACTTTTTGACATGCGACCCATATTTGTGACGTCATCGTTGTTCGAGATATGACGTCATCGACAATTTTTATAAATAGCAACCCCCAATTTTGACCATGCCATTTGAAAGAGCGTGTCATTCTACATACATACATCATGAAAAATTATGGTGTCACATAACAAAAACTTCAAAAATATAATGTTTGAAGATTTTAAAATTTAATTTTCACAATACTGTGCAGTTCCCATTATGCAACACCTGCCCGTGCTTATTTAGATGATCTGTTCCCGAATTGTTCGATAGGAGAAAGAGGCCGATTGAGTGGCCAGCCAGATCGCCTGATTTGACACCCCTAAATTATTTCTTATGGGGATACTTAAAAGCAAAGTATACCTGACTAGACGTGTTAATCTAGAAAATTTAAAATGAAGAATTCGTCACGAGATGCATCGTATACCTCTTGAAGTTATTGATAATGTCCAAAAGAATTTATTAATCGTTTGGCTACTCTCAGGCAGCCAACGGTGCACAATTAGAACATTTGATTTAGTCGATTTTTACATAATCATTATCATTTTCAGTATTGTGAAAATTAAATTTTAAAATCTTCAAACATTATTTTCTTGAAATTTTTGTTATGTAACACCATAATAATTTATCATGATGTATATATGTAGAATGCTCTTTCAAATAGCATGGTCAAAATTGAGGTTGCTATTTAAAAAAATTCGATGTCCTCATATCTCGAACAACGATGACCTCACAAATGTAGGTCGTGTCAAAAGTGCCTTTAAAAAACAAATCGAAAAATTAGCTGCAAACAACGCTTAAACTATCATTATAAATATCACATTTGGATGAAATTCTATTAAATAAGGTACACATTAAGAACAATGGTGAATTTGCTAATGCATTCGTTCTAGAAATGTCACAGTAAAAAGTGTAAGTTGTCTAAAATAGCCATGTAAAACCCGAAAACGAATCTGCCTTAAAAGTTCAGAGCAATTAACATTGCTGCTCAATAAGTTGCGAAGATAACGAACTAGTGCAACATCATGAACATCCAGTGGTTCTAAGTTGAAATGATTTAAAATACTGGTATGCTCAAATCCTACGGATGGATATAAACCATCTTGAGAAAAGATAGAAACTTTCCTCTGTACTAACTCCAATATTTGCCTATATGTTTTATACAGGATACCATAATGAAATTAATTTTACGCGAAAGTGACATTTCTTTACACTTGGAGATGTTCAGAGAGAACCGATTATATTCACACCAATTCGACATACGGTCTAAACAAAGCTGTAGATGAGAACAATCAGACAGAGAGCTTATTACAGAGTATAACTTGAAATCATCAGCAAACATCAGTCGATCACATGAGACAATATCAGGCAGATCATTAATGAAAAGTAAAAATAAAAGTGGCCCTAGATTAGAACCTTGTGGCACACCAGAAGAAGAACAAAACGAACAGAGAGTGAAATTTAAATATCTGACCATGAATTGTCTGTTTGAAAGATACGATTCAAAGAGTATGATTAGTGATTGAGAAAAGCCAAACCGAGGTAGTTTTGCTAGAAGTATATAATGAGCTACCTAATCAAATGCTTTTTGAAAATGAAATTTTTAATTGATGATTGATTAATCCATTTAACTATACAGGTTGATTCATAACTTATCGGAAAAGAACATTGGGAATGTTACGTGTACAAATATGGTAATGCAAAAAAACGTATTCTAAAAACTATTTAATTGCACTCTAGTATACTGTAATCAGTGACATTGCAAAATGGCGATGTCACACATATCGCATGAAAAAAACCTCCGAAGTTCTGTGATTAAACCGACACCGGCGCAAAAATATTTGCAGTGTTTTTCCTCTAAAATAAACTTAAACATAGATAGATCTGACCAAATCAACATGTTCTTGAAAAGAATAAAATTAAAATTATAAAAAATTAACACATGCCTTATTACAAAAACGGTTCGAAGTTTAGCCCCTCGACTTGTACACACATTTGGACATGCCTTATCCAATTTTGCTATACTAAAGCGAATGTTCCTCCTAGTTGCCGTTCTTGTAATAACAAATTATTGGCGGCAGCTGTGATACAAAAAGAAGTCAAGACGGTTTAAATCGGGAGACCGCGGAGACCGTGCAACCGGTCCACCCCGTCCAATCCACCATACTCCGTGCACTTGATGGAGATAATCTCGATTAACTATCCGAAAGTGTGAAGGTGGCCCTGTAAAAACCCACTTGCATTGTAGGAGAGCTAGGAGTACATATTCAAGAAGGCGGGCAGGCATTGCGAATAAATTCGGGATGTTGCAAACCATCCATACGATTAAGCAGAACGAATGATCCAATTACGTGCTCATCAACAATTCCTGCCCAAACATTCAGTTTGCTTTATCTATAACTAGTACATCAGCAGTAAATTGTAGATTTTTAGCATTTTCTTGCAACAACCACTCACAAAGCCTAACTCTTAATGGATAATTTGCTGATCGACTTTTCATTGAAGGGTGTACATATCCTCAAAGTTTTTTTGGATAACTTATGAATCACTGTATGTAAGTATATTTGAAATAGTTATTAAAGATCAGTTTTATGGCGACCACCGGAATGTAATAATTAATAATATACATAAATGAATGAATGAATTATGTTAAAATAAATTCTTAGTTACGTAAAATATTCTTATGGAGCATAAATGTATTCCGAACGAATTCTTTTTTATTTAATAAACACACATATAACAGCTACAATAAGAAATATCGTCGTAGGGAAACATCTGTTGGCTATTCACCTGCTCCGTGTCCAAAAAAACTTGTCATTTATATTGTAAAATCAGTGGCCCATGAAAAAATTATATTAAGGGATTAAAGTTATACAAAATTTTTAGTTCGTGAATCAGGCTAATGATATAGGATATGACAAGTTTGCATGGCACGTTTTGAATTGAATATAATTACTTTAATGATTTTAAAAAAGAAATATAGGGATATCACCGTAGAGGTTCATTTTAAATAGTATATTTAACTTAATGTCAACTTTACTTTGATTACGGCATATTAGAAATGTCCGCGTCGTTGTCACAGTTTTAATTTATTTTTCTGTTTAGATTATCTTCACAATCTTCTATGTACAATTGTTTGCAATATTATTAATATGAATTTTGCGATTTCTTCTTAATTTCTGACATATCTGTAATGAAACTGACGTTAAACTTGTATCATTAGTTATTTCACTCACCAATAGAACTTTAATTAAATTTCTACTCAGAACTTCGAGAAGTTCAACAACTGTTTTGTCATTATTATTGCAAAAGCATGTACGTATGTACTATCAATATTATATCAAATTTTTGCGAAATGATCTATCTTAATTGGAATGGTTTGTGTGGTTTAGGTATTCGAAAAATTGGAATATTCTTATGGTTAGTTAATCGGTATGGTTAATAATGAAATAATCTTATGCATACGGTACAGCCAAGAGACTGCTCGCTTTTTCATGCTTTCAGACGACTCTAAAAGTATCTTTATTATCTTCCATTATTTAAAATAAAGGATAGCTGTTTGCTGCGACCATGAAGAAACAGCCTTTACCCTTTCAGAAAGATTTTACAGATTGTTTTACTGCATATAAAAATGATTAGTACATAAAAGTAAATTTACACGTTGTTGACACCATACATTACTGTAAAAAATACCAAATAGATACTATACTATAAGAAACTCCAAGAATTATTAAATCTTTTATGCCAAATGACCCAATTTTTGGCCAGAAAATGCAATTTTAACATTGACGTAGATATTTATGTGGTTCAAGGGTGAACAAGACCCTATGCCATTGGCTTTAGTTCGAAAAAGTTATTTACCTCAAAATATTAACTTTTTATTATGATTACTACATGTCAAGTTTGATGAAAAAATATGTATTTGTTTAGTAGATAAAAAAGAAAACAACAAACACCATCATTTTAACCATAATATAACCATACTTTTCCTCCACGTATAATACGTTGCCTCGGTTGGAATGGAAGTTTAAAGTTAGTAAGTTTACCCAAAAAAAACGAGACATTCAACAACGACTGAGCGCCATCGTGCCACAAGTCCTTATCAGTGACGGGCAACATTAATGAAACAGCCATTCGGTTCAGCGACTGCGCACATTTGTTCAGCATGGACCATAAACTTTTCGTGCAAATTATGTGTGTGGTAGACGTTTTGAAGTTTTTAAGTAGTAGTTGAGTGTAGCTTGGAAGAAGAAATTTGTATTTTAAGAAAGTTATATGAAACGGAGTATTCAGTATTTCCGAAGGTCACAAATTTTTGAGCTCTAGGATCGCCCTCACCACCAAAACACAAGATATCGCAACGCAGTGTCATCTGATGAAAGACCTACAGTTCGTTTAAGATAAGTATATGGAGGTTGTTGATAAGCGTAGCTTTCGTCTGAATTCTTGACTTCTTGTATGTTTTCAGTGTCAATTGAATGTCATATGTCTCGAAGTGGTCTACTAGACGACACTGATAGATCGGACGTTTATTATTATCCGCAACTTAGCGTTACGCATTTCATGTGAAACCTTGAGCCATCCGTATAATTTAGCAGTGAAGACGGACAGATTTTTTCTCAAACCCAGTCCTGCTCTCCATAATGTGGTAGTAATGCCGGGACCGCGTGTAATTTATGCTAAACGAAGGCGCAATCTTCGAGTCGCCCCTCGGCATTTTTCAGGATACAGATACAGTTTCAATCACAACCGTGTCATTTGCGTCACAATTTTTTTAAAAGCAGCCTGTAATTGAATTAATTCCCGTAAAAAGTTCGTTCGAGGCGATCTCTTCATATAACTGATATTGAAAACTGTTATTAGGACATTAATGTTATTATGAATTCCACATTTGAAGAACAATAAGAACGGGGTGGCTTATCAAAAATTTTAAAGCGTTCTGCTTATGATACTTTACTATACTTGCGGCAAGAATTCAGACGTCTTACGTCATGGCTGACGTTAGGCAATTGTTTTTAATGTCAACGTAATTTTCGATATTTGGTCGCTTTAAAACAATCATTTTTTGCAATTTAGTGCAATATATAATACAAACTTTTAGATTATATTATATACAGGGCATTGGCAGTTACCTACTTGTTTCAGTACTTGACACCAAAACGGACATTTCAAGAAAAAATACAATTATAGAATAAGGATTTTGCGAGAGTGCCGTTGAAGACAATGTACTTCTCAGCCTGTTGGAATCAACACATTGGAGAAGGTACCCTCAATAGTTGCTTCATTCCTGAGTATCGTAAATCCAGAAGCATATACTGGCCATTGTATGAGGCGCACTTCAACAACTTTATTGGCCAATAAAGGTACTTCTCTTACAACCATTGAACGGCATGGTGGGTGGAAGAGCTCCTCTGTAGCAGACAGTTATGTTGAGGAGTCCGTATCTAACAAACTTGATATGCAAAGAAAATCCAAGGAAATTATAGCTGTTCCTTACAAGAACAGACATCCGGAACTTGTGCAAATTCTTTACAAACTTCGGCAGATGTTATGCGTTCCGAAAATGATGGCAACAATGCTACGAGGGTTGTTATTGACGAAAAGGGTGTTAAATGTGATAAAACAGAAAATAAAATGTATATGTTAATGTTAATAAGTAAATAAATTAAATTTGATTATTATTATTTTTCATTATTCTACTAGTGAAATAAAGTTACTTTATTCCATTAGTGGATAAAATATCACGTTAAATGGTTCATATGTGTGAATAAAATTCCGATTGTAAGGTGGTTGTGGATCAATGATTTAAAGCGATTATATGAATAGAAACTGCGTTGTGAGATGTTGAACTAGGTGGACACAGGTATTATATGAGAAATGCACATACCGGATTACACTTTAAGATTGCAGAAAAAGTGCTAGCCAGCAATTTATCAGCAGCGACCGGCCGACCAAGCAGGACAACCTTGCATGTCCGCTGAAAGAGCTACTTTGTCGCTACTAAGTCGAGTGTGACGGGCGCGGAGGAAATCGCTGTTATTCCGAACGGATGCAACTGACAATCGATTGGGGCAGGTCGGATTAATCAGACGGACGGACAATACCTTCTGCAATTACCCGCGACCATTGTTCAACATCTCCGGTGCGATTCTCATTGTTTACAACTCAATGGCTGCTTCGGTCGAGCTTGAAGGGGTCGCGTGATTGATTGGAATTCTGTGGAAGGCCAGCAGGTAAGTCGCGAAAGTTAATACGATAGTTGGTGGTTGTAAAAATAAGAACCGACAATGAGCAGGTGCATGTAGGGGGCCTAAAAACATTGGAATTTAATCAAACACACCTATATATGACATTGCACTCAGGCGGAGTTACAGGTTTTCAAAGTGGGACCAAATATTAAAAAAGAAAAATAATAATGTCTGAATTACTTTAACTTAGAGGAACCAAGGTTTTTGCTGAAAATGGATACAAAATTTACATTCAGCGAACAAGTTGACATGTTACTTGTGCTAGGTTTCTGTGAAGGAAACTGTAGAAGAAGTGTGGAAGAATATCGTAGGAGATTTCCAAATCGAGTGATTTCCCATAGAGAAACATTTTCTAATGTTAAACGACGGGCTTGAGAGACAGGAAAGTTTTTCAATAATATCCTAGAACTTCCTAGTGTAATAAGGGTAAAGATGAAGAAAATATTTTGCAATCAGTTGAAGATGGACCGCAAGTAAGTACTAACCGTTTACCTCGATCTCGAATTGAATTGCCAAGAACTTTTGTACACCGAATTCTTAAACGTGATCTACTACATCCATATCAAATTTAAAAAGTGCAAGAGCTGTTGCCTCAAGATTTGCATCGACGAGTCGTTAGTATTAATTTTATATTTATTTTATTTTATAGTTATATTACTAACTGTCAAATTCTAAAGAGAAAGCTTACTACTTATTAACTTTTTGACTTCTAATAGACACTAAAAATCTTGTTTTAATTATTTCATTTTTTCTTGAAAACATTACAGCTTTTTAAAATTCGATAAGAGTAAAAAAAAATTTTTAAATTTAATTCTGCGCAAGATATTATCATTCTTTTTAAATTCAATCAATGTAAAATAAACACCTGGCAGTATTTCAATTTACTTGAATTTATAGTCAAAGAAGGCCAATAATAAACCTAAATCATGTACAAAATTGGGTTATTCCAAATGAAAGTAATTCAGAAATATATTTTTTTAAATATTTGGCCCCACTTGAAGGCCTGTAACTCCGCCTGTGTGCAACTTTGTATATGAGTATGTTTGCAATAATTGCAATATTTTAAGACCCTCTACATGCACCTTTTATGTGTCAATTGTTATGCAAAACACGCTGTATATTATCTTTATAAAGTAGTACAACAGACTCTTTGATGGTGTACTAAGAAACTGAGTATAATTTTTTTCTTTGACACTACTGAAATGCACATTTCAGTGAGTAACGACTGTTAGGTAATTCATGAAAAATGTGATATTATGCGGATCATAAATCGATGAGAAACTACCCGGAAGTCGCTCCCAGTAACAGACTTATAATACGAATGCATAAATAACACAAAAAGGGCGCAAGTTGTCCGAATCATCAATTCGAATCGGACGGTGGCAGACCGAGGGCAGAAACACGGGACATGTTCTCTGAACAGTGTTGCCAAAATAAGCTGGCATAAAATAAATATTCTTTTTTATTTATGTCAGTCAGGTACAAAGGATTGCCTGCCTAAGCATAACTGGAGCTATGCGTACGACACCCACCATAGCAATGAAGGTGGTGCTATGTCTGCCACCTTTGGATATTTATCTAAAAGAAGTGACTGCGACAACTATGTTTCTCCTCAAAAATAGTGGTAATATACCTGATCTAGAATGTGGAGAAATTAGGACTCGCCTGTGGAATGGGGTTGTCAGAAAGATGCCCCCTTTGCAGGCAGACACTGACAGTATATCTCCCAAGTTTGTGTTTGACAGACCCTACATGGTACTTATCAGAAATGAGGAGACGGCAGACGGACCAAAAATGAAGGAAGGTGCAGGATGTGGGATTTATTCCAGACATTTACATATTCGATATCAGTAGGTAATGGATAGTCATGCTACCGTAGTACAAACTGAATCAGCAGGTATAACCAGAGCTGCCACTTGTCCGTAGACATACAACAGGTAAGACTATTAGAACCTACACAGATATTAGACAGTCACTACTAACTATTCTTACGTAATCATAAGGTGTGGGCTCAACCAACAACAGAGTATCTGTATGCTGGGTAAAGTGACATAACTGGTGCAATGGCAATAAAGTAGCTGAAAAACTGGCTAGGAGTGCATCTGGTCTCAATATTTTTAGACCTGGTCCCATCAGTATGCTTGCGTTGTCAGCATTTATTGAAATTATCGAAGAGGACACCCACAAAGAGTTTAGGGAACGTTGGAATTAAACAAATAGCTGTCACTTTGCTAAGGAGTTCCTAGAGTACTCCTGCAAGGATACAGACAAAGAGTATCTGGTTATGTCTAGGATAAATCTTCGCCTGGTGCCAGGTATTCAAACTGGACACTGTTGACTAAGAAAGCACCTCTATTACATGGGGAAGCGTGAAACACCTCTGTGTAGGGGTTATGAAGAGGAAGACAAGACGATACTCCATTCACTCTGTGAGATAGAGAGATCCTCCTGAGCAACGCCACCACCTTTTTCTCCTTATTAGGTTGAATGGCGGCTCATCTGGATTTTTCTCGTAATGGAAGGAGGTACAAGGGGTCCAATGTGACCTAAGTGTTGCAGCTTTTTTGCTACCCCTCCAGCACAATTCTATATTTCAGAACAGTAATTGATCAGCTATGTTTTGGTTTCATGTTATAGATATAATATTTATATGATTTAGGCTCGAGCCCAATTGTTGTGTTTTTTTTGGCCTTTCTATACAGAAATATCAGTAAATTTTAGGACAGGATGTCTTATAGCCTCAAAGAAAAACATTAAGCCTGTTTCATGAATTTTTGTGTAGTATTTGATATTCCTAGTATGGCCCTAAAATTTCAAATGATTAACATTTTTCGTTTTCGAGATATAAGAGGTTGAAGTTGGTGCTAGTCTCAAAAACGGTGCGCCCCTTGTTACGTCACTATACGCAACTTTACACTGGATGATCTACCGCTAACACCCCATCAGATTAAAATGTGCTGTTATTTCGTCGTTAATATTTTAGTATACCAAATGTGCTGCGAAGTTGAATTTAGCAATCTACGTTGCTATGGTCACGATCATAAACTACTTTAATACAGATTAAAAATACCTACCTATCAGTACAGAAATGAAGGGAATAAAGGTACAAAGTTATTTAATATATGTTTTCTATTTCATGTCATTTAAACTAGGATTTATAACAATAAATGCACTATAATCAAATTATTCTTTATTTAGTTAAAAAATGTATAAATTTAAAATTATTTTTTGTACAAATACTCAATCAAACAAGCAATACGCAACACGAACAATATTCCGAAAATACATTTAACAAGCAGTCAAGCACAATCACTGAGCATACGCGTATAGTGACGTAGCGCCTGGTCACGCCCCATTCTCGCGCGGTGGAGATTTGTAATTAATTTTAAGGTACTAAACGAAGCGAATAAAATTATAATATTTTTCAAACTCATTATTTTTACTTGTACGTTCGATTTATGAAATAAAGAAATGCTGAACAAGCCTATCCTATGCCGATGTCTATTTTTTAAATCTTTTTTTTCAGATTATAGTGATATGCACATAATATATTAAGAATTGCTTTGGTAGTTTGCATAATATTATGGATTATTTATTGCACAATAAATTACGGATCAGACTTACGTAACATTTAGTTGTCTTATTATTTATTTATTTATTGGTAAACCATCTACAGATTAGTAATCCAATTACAGACTGCTATTTATTATAAAATAAAAACTGAGCCTAAAATATAGTACGTATCTAACCTAAACATAAGTAAAAATAAAGTAAGTACCAAATAGTGGAAGAAACAGAAGAAAGAAAGAGTACAAGAGAGATTCAAATAAGTTAACTCAATGGGCCAACAACAGCCACAATACCCAAAAAAGATTTTAAATTTTTAACAGAAACTATCAGCATATATATCAGATTTATTTTCTACTAAGTTATAGTTTTGTCACATGGTGATTACGGATGACTTTAATTGGTAATTTGTTCTAGCAATTTCATAATGAAACGAACGACATTGCACGAGTTTTTTGGCAGAGAATAGATATATTAATTTTGCCTAATAACAATTCATCTTTCAGAATGTAATTAATAAGTTTATATAAATATAGTGCCTATTTGGAAGGAACGCCTATTGTATAATGTTAATAAATTGTTACTGATTAAATCTTGGTGATAATTATGACTTTTGCTATACTGCTCATCAGCTTGACAAATCTTTTTTGTACATTTTCAGTTAATTGAATATATTTGGAACAATACGGGTTCCGTACTACTGAGCAATATTCTAGTTTTGACGTAAGATGACAACTGAAGAGCGAAAGTTTTCATAGATACAAAATTTTGCGAATTTTTAAAACAAATCCAATATTTTCTACTGCTTGATTCACAATACTAATAACATAATTTGAAGGATAATTTAGGATCAAACACTATATCCAGATCCTTTGTCTCTTCCATCTTCTGCTGTACACAGTACAAGTTGATAGAATTCTTTTGTAATATATGTCATTTGTTTATACTAAAAGATAATTTATTTTTTACTGACCAGTTAAAAACGTTATATAAATCTTCTTGCAATTGTATAAAATCTGTCAAATTTTTCAATTCTTTAAATAATTTTAAGTCATCAGCAAACAACAAAATAGATCTCTTATGCACAAACACGAACTATGATATAGTAAAAACAGCAAGGGTCCTAAATTAGAACCCTATCGCTTATGTATTTCTTTAAGTTTGTAAAAAAAAATCTTAAAAATTTTAGATAGAAAGACAAAATGATAACAATGGTAGAACGTTAGTGGTCTACATTTGTTTAAAAATAAAGGTATGCTGTTTTAAATGCGGACAAAATGTGTCGGATTTTAAAAAATGTTATCAATTTTGCATTACAAACCAAATGTTACCTAAATCTGCCGCAAAAGCCGACAAAGTGGCAACCCCGTCCAGAAGCTGCGGGTCCGCTGGCGAGCGTGATAGAGAGAAGCCGCCGACCAAGGGGTAGCTCGGAGGGTGTTGTGCTGATTTATTGTAATAGCCGTTCCGCCTCAGTTTAAATTGAGATTTAAATTAGCAGTCGGCCGATATGTTAAAGCAGGCCGCGTTCATGGCGACACGGGCGCCGATAACCGTAAAATTGAATTCGAAGACATACGCGACGAGGCGGCGGTAACTAGAATCGAATGGCTCGTTCCATTCCACGGCCCAAATGTCCAGATAAGCAATTTAAAAGAGGCAAAACCGTCTGTAACGGACATTGTTCTGTAAATGTTGCCACGATATTCGTTTGAAAATTTTTTTAACACGACAATAATTATTAAAACACATCAAATCCAAGATATTTTAGACAAAATCTTTCATCTTGATAATATGTTACTAACTGTTTCCTACACACTAATTATCAAAAACTACCGTAACAAACAGAAACACTTTCGACCACTACACACTAGGATATGTACATATACGAGTATACCCTGTATATACGGTGCAGCGATCAAGTCTTGCCCAACTTGAAATTGGTAAACGGTTGGTAGGATGTCTTTGGGAAAAAGCAGATATATTTTAATTTTAATTTTAAGTTATCAGCATGTATATGGTACTTCTGGTTTTCCCGGAAATAACGTCACCTCTCTTATTTTAAACACAGCACTAATACTTTTGTTACACATATCGAATCTAAGGTACATTTTGAGTCAGATATGGCACAATGCCTGTCAAATCTTGACATATCGTTCAAAAACGAACGAAAATCTCTCGTTAATCAAAATATTTAACAACGTATGATTAAATTTTTCTTTCATAACAATAATAATACTAATGCAATGGAGAAAATGTTCGAAATGAGCTTCCTGAACGTCCTGACAGTAATAAAATCTGTTTTTGCATTCTCCAAGCACGATAAAGTCTTGCACCTCCCTTGTAACTGACAAACGGTTGGTAGGATGTTTTTGGGAAAAAGCAGATATGTTTTTATTTTCCTTTTAAGTTATCAACATTTATATGGTACTTCTGGTTTCTCGGAAATAACGTCACCTCTTCTATTTTAAACACAGCACTAATATTTTTGTTACACATATCGAATATAAGATACATTCTGATTCAGATATGACACAATGCCTGTCAAATCTTGACATATCGTTCAAAAACGAAGAAAAAACTCTCGTTACACTGAATAAAATATTTAACAACGTATGATTAAATTTTTCTTTCATAACAATAATAATACTAATGCAATGGAGAAAATGTTCGAAATGAGCTTCCTGAACGTCCTGACAGTAATAAAATCTGTTTTGCCCCTCCCTTGAAACTGGTAAACGGTCGATTTTTATTTTCTAAATTACCTCTTTTTAAGTTATCAGTATAAATACTGACTGACTGAATACTTAAATAAATTTAAATGACGTCACGTCTCATATCATATATCATAATGTAACATTAATATTTTTGTTACAGATATCGAATCTAAGGTCAATTCTGCGTCAGATGATATGGCATAATGCCTGTCAAACCTTGACGATAAATATAACTCTATTCCAACACGGCGCTTGACTGGTCGGAAACCTGTCCCAAGTGGATAGCCAAATCGTTCACCGACTTTCTGCAGCGGAGTTATATCTAATATTACATTGACTGACTGCTGCGGACAGGTTTCAAACCAGTCAGATGCCGTGTTGGAATAGAGCTTATATAAACGAAGAAAAACTTCTCATTACACAGTATAAAATATTTAGCGTATTGTATGATGATTTGGGTCGGTCAGTGGTAGTGCGGTTTAAGGCGTCAGTACTTGAATCAAGATGGTTAGACCGATGTGGGTTTGATCCCCGCAGCTGGTAGACCGTATATCAGCTATATTCGTGGAGCGAATTGGCACCCTCTCTACGGGTGTGGTAGGGTGGAATAATGTTAGCTTGGCTCAATGTGAGAGATTGATACCGGTTGACATTTGACTACCCTCCGAATTTATGAGGATTTCCAGGTTTCCCTCATTTCTGCACTAAATTGTGGTTAGGGCCTACCTATGTAAGACGTTCCTGGGCGCAAATGCGGCCTGCTTAATAATAATAATATGCCGCCCCCTCTGCCGCACAGGTGTTTGTCTTCTGAGCTAATCCTCGTGATTAAATTCTATGAAACTTCTACACGAAAAATACAATTCATCAGTTAGACAGCAGTTTTTAACGAACAGACCGTTTCATCATTGGAATTCCTTGCCTGATGACATCGTAAGTGCCTCATTTCTTAATGCCTTCAAGAACAAGTACGATCGTTTTGTGTCTAGTGTGTTACCTTAGTAGTATTTTTGTCATTGTTTCACTATTTCTTTACTTATGTACTATTACTTACTTGTGTACTCTACTATTTTGTCTTTGCATTGTATTTCTTAGAACAAGTTTTCTACTTTTGGGCATAATAGATTTTTATTTTAGATTATTATTTAAAAGTGCAAAAACAGATTTTATTATTGTCAGTAGATTCAGGGAACACATTTAGAACATTTACTCCATTAAATTAGTATTATTATTGCTATAAAAGAAAAATTAAAGTAGAAAAGTACCACATAACTTAAAGAAAAAATCAACATATTTTCCCCAAAGATATCCTACCAACGCATGACTTTACCGCCGTACTATACTAAAATTGTAGTTGAGGACAAATAATGACGAATAGAGGAAAACAATTTTTAAGTTATTTCCGTAATTTTGAATACACAGTTGAGCTCGCCGAATCCATGAGTATCCACAAGCACGGCTCAAACCAGGCTGTAGTCGAATTGTCTCGGCGGCAGCATGTATGCGATTTCGCAATTCTTGTTTAATGTTAACTTCGGTAACATATACCATATATGATTCCAAGGGGAGCTCCCAATTTGACCACCTCGGCCTATCTATCATTCGGAAAACACATGATCCAAATATTGTCTGAAGCTATTTATTTGTGGCATAATTTTAGTTTTTCTTTAGTTTTATTGGGTTTTTGCCACACTTGACATACGTTTAATATTTTAACTACTATTTTGAGAACGAAAACAGAGCTTTTCGAAACTTCAAAAATACGGAAGTTTACTTATCTGTTTTTTCAGTGTGAGATTTTTTGGTTAGGCAAACTTAGTTTAAAAAATAACCCTTGACTGATTCGTTTGGCGCAAGGGCTTATTTAATTAATCTTTATTCTTTTCAGAAGTGTGGCAAAAACCCAATGAAACTAAAGAAAAACATGATCCAAATGTCGCACTAGTCGCGCAAAATGTGGAGGAGCACCGTTGTGAAGAAACTATATATGCTCTCCAACGTTGAGATAAACTTCTTCGAGGAGTATCGGTCAATTACGTAAAAATTGTAAATAGAGAGCACCAGTTTACCGATTTTCCAGAATGAAAGGGTACATACATTTACTTAAATCATTGTTGAAAGTATGTTCGCCGAGTGACATGCGAACTTTCCAATAACCGATAATGCGTGTTGTGAAAATTGTGTATACCATTCGTAACATTTTATATGGTAAAATTTTGTAACGATGTTGATGTAACAATCACTCGTAAAATGTCAAAATTAGCCTAGGTCTAATGGCTGCCCCATGTTGCCCAGGCCTTGGCCGCAAATTGCCAGTTTCTCTACCCCGCTGAACCACACGTAAAAAGGCTTCACATCTCAGAAGATATCTTTGGGGAAACTTTTGTGTTCGTGATTTTAGAAATTACGCACAATACTTTTATAATCGCGTGAAAATAAACTCGAATAGGTCCACAACTGATAACAAAGTACTGCTACAAATACCAAACATATCGTCTTGATGTGTTTACTTGTTTTTATAAACAAAACATTTCACATTATAAATTTTTGTAAACTTTGCAATTAAAAATAATTTCCTACATTTTTTTTCACTATTTGTCATTACTTGTTCTCAACTATGATTTCACAAGTTTATGCGTACTTATAAGCTAAGAATCACCCTGTATATTTTTGTCATGACCCATCAAATCAAGAATTTTATAAATAAAGCGCAATGAAGTACCTATCTAAATCTATCTCTTATAGTTTTTGAATTATTTCAATTTTTTTACTTTGCATTTTGTAGGTTTTACCTATTTCAAATTTTATATCGTTGTTACAATAACTATTACGTGGAATGACAAGAACTGTCTCATATTATAAGTCATACACAATATATAAGTTTGTCATTGTCATTTGTATAGTCGTCCTTGTTACGTTTTAAATGAGTTAGAAAATGTATTGTCACGGAATTTGCCCCACTCGCACCCAATTCGACGACTGTGGTATCGCGAAATGCTAGATTGTCCCGATCGCCCCTACGCGGTTCTGGAAAACAAACAAATAATGCCAGTTATCGAGGCGTGACTGGAAGTATGGGGAATCGACGAGAAGCGTTCGAGTCGTTCGAGAAAATGGATCTAGAGATGCTAGAAAATACCTGGAATATTCGTTTGGTCTATAAAAGAAGAATAAACGGCCGAGTCAGGCAGTCTTGTATTACAGTCTTGAATTGGAGTGTTTAGAGCGATTTAGATAGCGATTAAAAGTGAAATAGTATTTAGTTCAGCTGTAATTAATATTAAGTAGTGTACAGAGTAGTTAATAAAGATAAGTGATTAATTAACGGATTGTTTTTCTGGTAAAAGAAACATTCGAATTGGGAAATCCGTGACAGTATTCAATCATCTAAAAACTAGAAGAGATAGATATAACCTTATTACCTGAATATTACTATTAGGAAACAGAAGCGAACTGGAACAGCGATTAGCCTGTACACAGTTCACTCCTGCTTTTCATAATGCATCGGTCCTGTGAGCACGTCGGCGTCGAGCAGTGCTTGGCTAATTTGTAATGAAGTCCAGAGGCATCGTAACTGCAACTTGGAATCAATTGGAGCACACTTAACAGACTATCTAGCAAGATCCCTGGCCTTGAACTGGTTCATGCTTGCCATGGGGCTTCTCGATACCGATATGTGTGAAATTAGTAGATACTTATGGACAATTTTCATAATACATGCAAGGTAAAACAATTGTTAAATTAGAAAATTAAATTATATAATTTTACATTTTTAAGGTAAAATTACTTATATTTTCTTGACAAAATTTGTATATGAAAATTTTGATCACTGCGTATTTATACGTAAATTAAATTTAAATTTTTTAACCCAAAATTATCTCTCATATGGTCGTGGATGTAGCGCTTTCATATAATACGGTGCTTGAACGGATTGGTAGACTAGCTGTACAGATGGGCCTTGCCAAATGGCAAGAGGTTTTTAACCTTTTGGTAGTTTTTCAAGCAAAAAGCACAAAGTAATTAAACAGAGATTTAACTTTATAGTAGGATTATTTAAACACAGTAGACACAAATCCCAATAAGCACCCGATATCCTAGAGACGTCCGTCTTTTTATATCGGTATGATGTCCAACAGTACGTGTCATGGCTAGAATGGACGTCCACGGGTCATCCAACAACGTACCAAGGACCACCTAGGGACAGCTGTCAGATGTCTAAAGTTTAACGTCTTTAAATGGACATCCGCTGGACGTCCTGAGAACATCCTGATGTTTCTGTGTTTACTGGGATTAATAGTAATTGTAACTTCACACCCGTAACCATTAAAATAATGGAGCAAAGAATGAAAAAAGAAACATACCATTTTTAAAGAAAATGTTACCAGGCCATTTTGTTTCCGATATACTTTGGAATATAGTTTATGTATAAAAATACAACAGTCGTTCTTTCAATACAGCATACAGTTTTTTGAGTGTTTTCTCAAATTATATAATTTAAGCAAGACTATTCACTACCTACTGAATTCTGGTCCATAAGCAGAGGGTGACTCACTATACTGTGGCTATGAGAGCTCTGGGACCTGATCGCCATCGAATTATGATATTTCCAAAATCGGAATTGCGGGAAACAAGTACTCAGTGAAGTAATATCCACTCCACCCTCCTTCACTGGCATTGAATTACTCCTGTAAAACATATGTTTCGAACTTGTTAGCTGTTGTTAACTGTTCACCTCTGGTACAACCAACATATTATTGTGAACAAAAATGCGCGAGATGTAAGTGTCTACATCTAGTGGTCATCAGCTACTCAATGGTTTGTCTCTCCATATTTAGACTCATTTACAATTTATGTAAATTATTTATTAAAACTGATTAGAATTAAACTGGTATATGTATTTGTTATAACTTTATGAAGGTAGTAATCATAGAACTGAGTTGAATAAATGGACAAAACTTTGCAAAATTATTTAAAATTGCATATAAAGTTTAACTTCATTACAACGAGAACATTAATTATAGCAGAGGTAAAAAATTCATTTGTTCTATCTTTAATAATAATTACTGATCCCGAAGGCATATTAGGGCTATATTCTGATATGGCGACATTTTCAACACTGCGATTACTACATTCAATTACTTGTACAATATTTGATGGAATAGTTGAAATGTTCTTATTTGTCTCAATTTTTTCATTGATATGTATCCTTCTGCAACAGTAGAACTCTTCTATCACCTGTATCGCTTCTACTGCATATCACCTCCATCATGAACCAATAAAGTAGCTGATGTTCGGCGAAAGCAATGTTTAGTGTATAAATGACACTTTGATAGGATAAGATAATTAGCAATATGGTTTGATATTTTAGCAATAAAATTTACTCCTACAACTTGATTAATACACTTGCCTTATAATTTTAAGAATGATCCTGCTGATGTGGTTTTATTTCTAGGTCTTAAGGCTACAAACTTCCTACTGAATTACAAAAAGTTAAAAGAATTATCTTGAATGATATTTGTGACAGTAAAAGTTCGACTTCTTTCTGTCTTTGAATCAGGAATTTTAACTATCAAAATGGATTCTTTGTCCTCAACGTCATTAACATTTATTTTTACTAATTCGTCACCTCTGCCGGCACCCGAAATTGCAATAATTAGAGCTACCTATAAAAAAATATTTCTATTAAGTTACAGATTTTACAATAATCGATATGTACAGAATTTACTTTTTTTAATAAGTATGTTTTATTATTGGCTTCGCGCAAACATCTGTGTATTTCCGCGTAGGAAAAAGTTTCAGATTTTTTAAGCTTATGTCCAGCTCCTGGCTTCTTTAAATATGCCGTCAACTGTCTGAACTTGCTTAAGTAAGTATAATCTTGGAGAAAATCGACCATAATGATGACTTTGCTTTCTCACAAAAATATGCGAGGAGTACGATTTCTGAATATTTATAAATTTCCTGCGACTTACACATGTCACACATATATTATATTTCTTCTCGTGTAACTTCTTTGATTTGTCTTGGAACAAACCTAAAGTTACAGTTTGTGAAGCATTTCTTATATCCGGAGGTGTATTCGGGATATCACCATCATTTACTGTTTAAAAATGCGCCTTTTACTTGATTCCTATTGACAACGAGCGTTTGCTAGATTTTATCGCTCGGCAAGCAATAAAGTGACACTCATGTGGTGGCACTCTTCAATAAACGTCAACTTTTCGTTGTCCTGTCAAGCAAAAAAACACTACTTTAATTAATGATTGTAGATAAATAATATTATATAATTGTACAAAATTCATGCATAGAAATTATTGCATTACGTATATTGAAAATATGTACAGCGATTTTTTGCGTGCATGCATTTAAAAATGAATTATTACAGAAAAACCTGAAAAACCGATGGTGTAAAACAAATAATTGTTTCATATGAAATATTTGCGTTTAACTGCCCCTACAGTTTATGCCCAAGTTTTTCTGAGTTATACTTCGGGGGGGATGCGATGTTATGAAGAGGCTCCGCCAACATTTCCCCGCATAAATTACGTAGATCGTGCTGGGGAGCGACTCCGAAAATGTAAACTTTCACGAGATACATTCCGGATAAAAACTTCCACAATAAATTCCGGTCGTTAAATAAAAATGCTGTAATCTACTATATATTCCATTTCATGGATAATTTCGGTGCAATTTTAGGGCAACTTCCCAGCTCGGCAGTCGGTTTCGCACTTGGGCGGTAATTTATGGCCGCACCCCGTGCAGCGCAGGGGGCGTCCTCGCCGACGACCATAAGGAAAAGTGGAATTTTTATTGTAATAACCCCTACTTTGCGAAACGCAGCTTTTACAGGTTGGTCCATGGTACAGGGTGTCTCAAACTCGATAGTATACAGTGGCGTGCATACAATAGAAGCATAAAAGCATTGCCTACCCTAGAAATGTTACCAATACCACCAATACACTTTTTTTGTTAAAAAAAGATCTACAATCTACTATGCTCTATCCTGTCTCAATCCTCTTAAAACTCATAATAATATAATTAATAAATTATACACCTCTCGCCGCTGGCGCAAGAGGTAATTTTATTTAAGTTTCTCTATGGCGCTCAGCGCGCACTGCTCTACTGTGTATAAGCATCGTATTTAAAAAGAAAGCAAAGCAGTCTCAGCTGATTAATACAAATTCATATGGAGCGCTAAAGCACTGCTTGGCGGTAGTCGAGCTGACCCGACCGATAACGAGAATGCGAAAATGAAGTGAATTGGGACGAAGAAACACTTTCAGCAGCTAGAATGTACGAATTTACTTTGCAAGACTTCGAGTTTAATTATTTTTTAGCAATTTTTAATGCAATATTTATACAAACTGGTATTCTTTTTAATATAATAAAATCAAAAATCGTAGATATTGGCTATTGTTTAAAAAAAATCGAAGGATTTAAAAACTTTATTGATAATTTTTACAATAACTGACAAAATTTATGAAAGAACTATAACTATTTGCGGCGAGCCAACAAGAAAGCGGAATATTAATGATAAGCGAATATTTCTTGAAATATTGGACAATATCAAACTGGAAATTTCTGATCATTATAATGAAATTAACCAGCTGCATTTTTTCGCCTTCTTGATCTAGATTCTTTTTCGCAATTCAAAGATAATTTTCCTGACGAAATATTTTCGGAGCTAAAGACAAAATATAAAGAACGATTTGATTTTGACAGATTAAAAAACGAGTTGATTTGTTTATATTTTCCATCATAATTTGCCGGTCTCAATGCCTCTGAAATTATTAGATTTTGAGAAAAAAACAGAATGTGCCACGTGTTTCCGCAACTTGTTACATTAACCAAGCTTGTGACGATACCAGCTAGTAGCGCTTCGGCAGAACAATCTTTTTTCGATTTGAAACGAATTCATGCCTACTTAGCAGTTATTTCAATTAAAAAAGAACTTATGCAAGAACTAAAACAAAATATTAATTTTTATGATGGTGTGTTAAATGAGTATTTAAAAAATGATCGCCCTATTGACCTGATTTATAAAAAATAATAGTGTTTAATATTTTATAATCATTAATCTAATATACTGCGTGCTCAACTGCGTGTTAAGTATGTTTGTTACTCGGTTTCTTATGCAAGAAAGAACCCACTGTTTTTGTTTTAAAAATACTTAGTTTTAAGTGTAATGTCCAAATCAATTATTGACTATTATACTGACACTGACATTTCCGAACGAGAGCATATTTTGGTGGATCATAGTAAGTAATTTAAATGTTTGCCTACCCTATTGTAACTGGCATTGCACGCCACTGATAGTATAGGCCTACTGTGAGGATACAAAAAAAAATAAATAAATTTGGGACAAGTGGTGTTAAATGGGATGAGCTAAGCTCCATTTTCAATAGAAAGTATTATCTTTGGGATTTGTAAGAAACGACTAACGACGTCGTCAATTATATTTTTACAAGCGTTTATGATTTTTTCTTTCCAATAATTTTATGATAATGATTTTATTATCAGAATTCAATAATAAATGCACTATGTGGGTCATATTTTTATTTCTAAATAGTTAAGGCGTTGTCAGTAGCAGAAATAACTTCTTTGTAGGAAAATTTTTTTAGTAAAATTTGTCCATCCATTCTCTAAATGTGAATTATTCACCCATCATCTAGCAATGTTCAACATATTAGAAAATATGTTGAATATTTTCATTGAAAATACTATATAGGTAATTATTCTTGAAACATCAGTATACAGAGTGAACCTTAAATAAGTACAAATATTTTAACTGCAGATGTAGGTCGTCATATAGATGAGTCTAATGAAAGTCATTTTTTAAAATTTCTAATATTTACGGAGATATTTTTTTAATACCCACATTTTGAGGGTCGCTGATCATATAGAACAGAACACTGACGTAACATAATAAATAAAATAATCCATTCAAGGCGAGGTTGCCATATCGTTTTTAAAATAAATAATTTTTTAACGTTAATCTGCGTAGATTGAATTAAAAAATACTTGTTTTAAATAAAATTGGGTAGGTAATACGCTACGCAGTAATATTAACCCAAATTTTAACTGGCATTACCATAAACGATTAAAAAATGAAGTTCCGCAAGTTCGATATCTGATACCAACTCCCAATTAAAGTATTAATAACATTACTTTGTTCATAGATTGAAAAAAATCATACATAAACATGCATAAAGGATAACGACAAACTATGGTTTTCACACAACACCCACAAAGTAAAATTTCCGCTTTAATTATTTATTATTTTTTTAAAATTCTAACCTCTATAGGTAGTTATAGGTATTGCAACTTTACTAATGTAATGTATACATAGAGGTTACAACTTTCTTGAAGCCAAGACATTAGTGTAACACTGGCAGCGCTGTAAACCACGCCATCTGCAACACTTGTGACTCATAAACATCGTCCGATTAGCGGTCCTCAACAAGTTTTTTATTGAAAAATTGACTTTTATTTCTGATTTTTTTTTGTAAAAGAAAAATATTAATTATGTGTTCTGCACAGAGAACTGCTGGTTAAAATATTTGTACTTATTTAAGGTTCACCCTGTACATTCCTTGGTTTTTGTATATCTGTGTGAAAATAAATATGTTTTATTCGAATTTTAGTTACTGTAAATTTATAATTAACGTAACTACAACTAATGTTAATATCTGTTATATAAGCAATTACAGTTTTCACTGTCAACATGTTGTTTGAAATGAATGTTGTATGATGAGACACATGTAATGGCGTAATTTTGATGCAAACATCTAATCAACGTACCTATTCATCAGTTTCTATGATATAATATTTATTATACCTACCTATTATTTATTGACATAAGCTGCAAGTAACACATAACAAAATATAATCTTATACTTATTTTCTCACGAATATCCTTCAAAAAGCCCTTATTAATTAACCCTATATGTTTGTCTACTACACGTTAACAACACAACTAAAACGTATTAAATTAGAGGTTAGGTTGATGTGCATCTGCGCATGTGCAACAGAAATCACATGAAAACTTCTGTAAAATTTCATAATAAATTTAGTAAAAGTAAATAGTTCCATTGTATTACCACACTATTTCTGAAATTTCTAATTTTATTACGTGAAAACGCATATGTACAGGGTTAACTATGACTAAGTACACAAATTTTAACTACGTCTAAAGGCATAAAATACAATAAAAATATTATTCCAGAATTTTAGCTAGATATTTAAAATATGGGGCAATACCCTTTTTCCTACGGAATGTCGGCGCCTATGATAAGTATATCGACTGAGTAGTAGAGTAGTATATAGTTTTATTACTATCAGTTGCAGTTTAAATATTTTGATGAAAATATAATGAATTCATTTGTTCGTATGACGTAAGTCGTCTGAATTCTTGTCGCGAGTATAGATAGATAGGCAGCAGTTAATCCAGCTAGCTCTAGTATTTTGTATTCGTTTTTCATTAGTTAGTTACAAACTAGCAAAACTACAATATTTTTATTCATTATAACCACTCCCTACCGATAAAACACACTTCCTGTAGGTACAGCTAGATAAAGTACCTATTTATTATAACAAAATCGAAAGAAAGGAATAGATAATAGACAAGTTTTAATATACCCGCGGCAGTCTTGTCCCATAACCTAGAAAACCAAACCGACAACTATATTGTGGGAAAGTATCTACCCAACACAGATGTCTTTATTTAATAACTACAAAACGTTTAAAAATTAAAAAGACACTAAAACTGAAGAAGAACACAAAACTACAACGTAAATACAGAAAAAACACAGGAATTAAATTATGACTTGACTGGAAATGTTACGGTCGTGTTGCTAGTTGCTTAAGTTACTTACTCTTTCCTTTACAGATCTATTCAAGTTACACGTACTGGATTTTTTTAATTGCTAGAGAACTATCTATTTAGACACCACGTATTTTTTACTGTTTAAGAAAGGTATTTTAAGCTAATATGTATCAAATCTCCTACAATTCCTATTAATGAAGTCATATGCATGCTCTCTGATACCAAACATCTAGGTATGCTAATGAACACCCACAGACAAAACTCTATTCAATAATTATCTAAAAAATGTATTCTATTTACTAACCTGATATACTCTATATATGAAGTGGGAACTCGAAATTCAACCACAATAGATGAGATCTGATCTATTTCTGCATTTTTTTTTGGATTGCTTCATCAGGTGGCCTCCTTTAACTTGAGTCAAATATCTAACTATAAAAATTATTATACCAATAAATTAAAATTATTTGAAATTAAATGTCAAAATGAAATTAAATAATGTCGACAGCGTCAAACTGTCAAGTACAATAACGACCTACTAAAATAAAAAATGTAACTTTTATGTATAGTATTTTCATATATTTTCGGGTATTAAAAATATTGTGTGAAACTAACTACTCAGTGGACAAAAGCCCCAACCTGCGTTGAATTACTCCCACAATATCTACCCATATATTCCTTATTATTAGCTTTTGTAACATTTTTTTTACTGTTTAAGAAAGGTATTTTAAGCTAATATATATCAATTCTTCCTAATAATAAGGAATATATGGGTAGATATTGTGGGTGTAATTCAACGCAGGTTTTTTGTCCACTGAGTAGTTAATTTCACACAATATTTAATACCTGAAAATATATGAAAACCACGTATTTTTAGTGTACCCCTAATTCAAATCGCTACTTTTATAGATCCACTTGTGTTACATGTGAATGGATGGTTTTTAAATTGCTAGAAAACAATTGAACACCACGTGAAATATACTATAAAAATATTTACATATCGCTATAAATTACTTATACGTGTCTCAGCGCCCACGTCTAAGTAAGAAACAATCAATATTAATGTTAAATTTTATTTATTACACTTTTCATCAAAATAATACTTAATAAACAAGCATACTGACATTTATTTCATTATTAATTGTGTCGTTTATTAATAAAAAATGTATTTATTTATTATTGTTATATTATATATGTAGGCAACAGGTAGATTTCAATAATTATTAATTTAAGAGTCTCATAGAAACGTGTTTTCTACAAAGGTACCTAAAACAGAAAATAGAACACATTATTTTGAAACATAACATGAACATGACATAGAATTCAAAAACTGTTATTATAAAACACCTTACTTTCAACTTTGGCATTTGTTGTTCACTTGATAAATTTAAGACAGCAAATAAAACGATTCTTTGAAATCAATGAAGAATGGTGAGATATAAGTGGTCTGCTTACTTCCTGCTCGGCCCAAGCGGCTCGACTTACAGGAAGCGACCTACATTGCAGCAGGTACCTACTTAACGCAGACCTCTCGCCCTGGGCGACGAGCCATTAAATCTGTAAATGATACTGCAGGAAACAACTACTCCTCGGACTAATGCCCCGACCGGCATTGAATTACTCCTGCAGTATCTGTGTGAACAGCCAAGAACCCTTGTTGGACACACCACCAGACATAGATCGGTTTCTGGCATGTTAGCAATCATCAGTGCTGACCAGCACTTATATCTCACCTGCCCTCAGTTTATATGTGAACATACATATGAAGGAACAGTCAGTTCAATTGTCGGTCATCTCACCTATGGCATACTGATGAGGGCTAACAAGCCCGAAACCGGTCTATGTCTGGTGGTGTGTCCGACAAGGGTTCTTGGTTGTTCACACATATACTGCAGGAGTAATTAAATGCCGGTCGGGGCATTAGTCCCCGGAGTAGTTGTTTCCTGCAGTATCATTTACAGATCCAATGAATAATGATTTCATTATTCGCTAATGAATGATGGATATTATTATTATTGAGGAAATACATGTATAATGAAAATTTTAAGATAGTCGAGGACAACATATATTTAGCAAAAAGTGTCAAATGACGTAATTAGAAACTTGTGTCTTTTCTATGAACAGAAAAAGGTAAACGGAGCGATCTCAAGGCTATAGTTCCTACAAAATCCAAGGCGTGGCATGAGCTGAAGATTGGTGCAAAACTATATTCTGCCTTATTTTTTCGTAAAGAAAAATCAAGAGATACGCAGATTTTCTCAACTAATCCCATATTTTAAAATAATTTCAGAAGATTACAAAGCCAAAAAGTTTAGAAATTTTACAAAAAATGTAGTGACGTACTGCAGATGATGAAACATATTACTCATGAAAATTGCTATGGTAATCGACATTTTTGGGGCCTTTCGTCGCAAATAATTAACCAAGCTAACGTTGAATCATATTCAAAATAATGATCTCTGTTTAAAAATTATGATTCCATGGAAGAAAACTGAAAAATGTCAGATACCAACTGTCTAAATATTTCTTGAAAATGTGCTACATTTCAGCCTCCGAATGCATCTCACAGGTTTTTTGTATTCTACAAATAAGGAAATGTACTCCCAGCTTGTTGGAGTTAATACTTTCGGAAGCATTCAGAAATGATTGCAAAAAAGATTGGATTGAAAAATCCCGAAAAATATACTGGCCATTGTTTTAGAAGGTCCTCAGCCAGCATTCAGATTGATGGCGGTGCATCAAATATGTAAATATTTAAGCATCATGGAGGCTGGAAATCTTCTACGGCAAAAAGCTATGTTGAGATTTTTTTAAAGAATAGGAAACACATAACAAGATCATGGGGTCAAACACGGATTTAACAATTGGAAATTTGAACCAAAACAGCTCCATCGCATCTATTTCTGGTATACAAATTTCTAATTGCAAAAAGTGTATTACTAATGTTTTTAATAAACCTTAGGTTTTATCATAATTCTTTTAATAATAAATAAATCATTCTTCTAAAAAGTGGGGTTTTATTTAAAAGAAAAATGTTAATAATGTACTTCATTGTAGTACTAGTGCTGTAAGGTCATCTATTACAGCACTAGTGCTATAATAAGTGCTCTTATGAAACTATTTGTGGAATTATAAAATTAATATTACTAAATGAAAATAGATAAAAGCTATTATTATATTTGAGGAGAATTAGTAACAAAAAATAAAATGTCAAAGGTTTTATTTTTGTGCTCAGTTTTTCATTACTTTTCGAGATTTTGGAACCAGAAATTTAATTATTTTGTGAAGAGAAATTCGGCGATCTTAATAAATTTCTACGCATATTTATCTGATGTTTGTACCACTTTTATTGTGTTTACCATTCATACCCCGAAACTAACAAAAACTATATAATCTTCAATTTTTATCGGAAAAATATTTTGACGCCAATAAAAATCGTTGAATGAAGACATAATGTCACCCTTGTAGCCTTTTTCTTACTACCCGTAGAGATTTATGACTCCAATAACAGAGAATGGGCGAAACCGCATTT
Source organism: Monochamus saltuarius (assembly GCA_025584915.1). NCBI lineage: Eukaryota > Metazoa > Arthropoda > Insecta > Coleoptera > Cerambycidae > Monochamus > Monochamus saltuarius. Next base: position 18,998,941 of record CM046723.1, on the reverse strand, counting down.
TAAGGTGTTTTGTTGCACACCATTCATCTACGATTTACAACCCCAAACCCCAGAGAGGCAAATATTTATACCCCTTTCTGTTTGGGGTCCTTTATGCGTCCTTAAGAAATCATTCTGGTCCTTGTGCATTGACTTGAATAAATAACTTTTGCTGGAATTGCGACTATAAATTCTGGCTGACAAGCAGAGGAAATGCTTGTAACTAAGTCACTCTGCCTTGTCGAATTCTGAAAGGACTCTCCCGCTATTTGAAAGGAGAGGCCCTAAAATATTTACACGCCTATTTTACCAATTGGTCGAGTAAGCAAGACATTCCTTCTTGACCTATTTTGAAATAGTACAGGGATAGAAATGATTTATACATTTACCTCTTCCTATCTTAACATTAAAATATATTATACAATGTAACAATCAAATATACTTTTAATTACATTACACGTGCCATTAAATATTAAACAGACTTTATGATAAATTTGTTATAGTATACGTTTTCCCAAACTTGTTCAAGAAACCATTCCTTTTCTCGATTTTCTTTTCTAAATCAACAAGCGAAACATTCTTTCTCATATTTAATGTGTTCCGATACATCTGTTTATATTGGCTGTCTGTAAAGTCATCAGCATTTATGATAGTAAAGAAAGGTGTCAACTGCTTTATTTTATTTTCCTGATTTTCTGTCTCTGATACATCGATTTTGGAGAATATCTGTACATTATCATCTTTTTCTTCGTGTTCTTCATAGTCTCCCACAGTTTGTCCTTCGCTCTCATGCGTTGGCAACTGTTCCATGGAATAAGAATCTTTAGTGATTCCTTGCACATTTATTTCACTGAGCAGATTTTTTACTCTATTACAAATACCTTGAGCACCATCCTTTATCAGAACACTGACATTGTTATTGATGTCTTCTAACTGTTCTTGAAGTTCTCTTCTGACACATTGGTATTTCTGTGTAGAGTCTTCAATTCCTACGCATTGTTTAGTTTGTTCTTTTCTTTTGGCAACATTTTCGATTACATTATTCATTTTGTTTGGATATCAAGTTAAAATTTTTGAACGGAAAATTTTGAAAATAGACACTGTCAAATTAGTGACAAGTTCTGGATTGATCTGCCAGATATAATCAACAAATGACTTTTGTTGATTTATTTGAGTAAGATGGGTTGAACTGCAATTTATTTAATAATAACATTAGTCATTCATTAATATATCTCATATTACAAACATAAAATAGATATTCCCGTAATAACATAAATAGAGATAAATAATAGGCTATGGTGTAGAATTTCAAAATGTCGGATCTGTTCTTCCACGACTGCTTTGAAGTAAATTATATCTAATACGTAGATACTAATAATAGTAATCACAACACAAACATATATAGAAATACATATTTATTTATAAATAGCACCAAGTGCTTTATTTTATAATGAAATTAAAGCAAGACAAGGAAGAAATAGAAAAATGGAGGACGAGAAAGAGGGACAAACACACTAAAATCTGCAGTACTAATTACTGACTATTTTACAAATGCTCTTTTACATTCGATTTAAAAGATTTTAAACTTAAAATGAAATATCCAAAAGACCAAGTTCAAACACTATTAATGCAAGGAGCGATATTGTAAGCATAGTTTTCTGGTGACTTAGAATAATAAGTATAGTTTTTAAACTAATGTTTTTGTTATGAATATCTGTCCCAAATTTTAATTTATTATATAGATAAGGAGGTTCGTCAGTTTTTAATATACTAAAATATGAACATAACAAATGAAAACGTCTTCTATTATACATATTTAACTGTCACAATTCTTTAACTTATGATAAATCCGATTTCGTTTCTTAATTCCATAAATCAATCTAATACATGCACTTTTCCAATGCGACGAATGTCATAATTGTCCAAATACTGTTCGTATACAGTACCACAATGACTAAAATGGGAAAAACTAGTGCATCACACAACTTTTTTTTACTTCGGTCTTTAAATACTGACGTTGGCTGTATAATAATTTTAATAAAATATAGGTATGGTTTTTGAATTTCAGCATTTATTATCTATAATTAATTCAAGGCTTTTGCAGTGATCATTAAATGGTATATTTTCATTGTTGATTATCACGGTAAAGTCATTGAACATGTCATTTCTAAGATTATCTTCACAAAAAAGTATAACTAAAGATTTCTCAGAATTGAATGTCTAAAGAGACTCTAAATCTTTATTTATTAATTTATTAACAAGCTGTATCTTTGCATGATCAAACGAAAAATAAATTTGTGTATCATCAGCATAGTGAAGATAATTGCAAAATTTTAAGGCTTCCGGAAAGTTAATTGTCTATTATATAGTATACAATAAAGACTCTAACATACTCCCCTGTGGAATGCCAGCAATGGCTTTCATTAAACTTGAGGTATTATTTTCAATTATAACTTGTTGATATAGGTATGTTAGTAATAAACGAGCATTGTTGCTTAATTCTGTAAAGTACAAAATGGCAATAAGTATTTTGTGATTAATGTCTTATCAAATGCCTTTGGATAATCTAACAAGAAGAATAAATGCCTTGTTTTTATCATTAGCAGTAATAATATCATCAAGTATATTTGTCAGAGCTATTGCACAATTGATTTGCAAAAAATGTAATTACATACAATTCTTCCCACCATATTAACGTCCACAGACGGCAATGTCTGTCTTTTGAACATGACTCATTTTATTATATTCTCTAAATTAAAAAGAAAACATAAAACGAAGGACACAACGGTACGTAAACGTTGGTAAAGGCAGACCTGGTAAGAAAGAAGACGAGCTCATATTATTTAGGTTTATTTAGGTCTTCTTTCTTAATATTCGCGTTAAAATATTTTATACTTCATTTCGCACCGCAAGACAAACTGCGAGTATAATTAAAATTTATATGTTTTTTTACATCTAAAATAATTTTTTTTTGGAAAAATTATTATGAAAATTAAGATTCTTATGCGATGATAGGTATGTTTTAAACTAAATGTTTTTTGGTGTTTTTAAAAAATGTTATTTACGTCTTATTGGTTTTACTTTTTTAGCATAAGATTTTGTAATTTCTGAAGATGGGTATTATTGTAATAAACCCGAAACGTACGTCAAATTAAAGTTTTCGTTGTTTCTTTGTTCAATTGACCTACTGTCCCAGGATATTGAATCTATAAGATTAATTACATGGTCAGGAAATTCCTATTGATTATACATTTCTGTGTCTCAGTTGGGTTTTTTGAATTTTTGACTGGATTACAACAGTTAATTAAGAATTAATGCAAAAGTATTAAAACTACAAAACAACTTTGGTTATGTTTACGCCAAATTATTAGCTATTTTTTCGTTCTGTGGGATCCGCCATATTCTTTTCGACTTTTTCTAGAGTGGGGGTATTTAAAAACTGTCAGACGTATTTCATTCATAAATTGTCTAAGATTCCGTACTGATTGCTTAGTGTACTGTGATGCGGAGTAACTATTTTAAAAAACTATTGTTGGAGAACCCTGAAGTTGGGTAGAGGTAGACCTAAAGTCATAAAAGAGTCTATTTTAAAACTGCTTCAGCACAATTTAATTTGTTTATGTAAACCTTACAAAACGATAGCTCTAACAAAAATATATCTTGTATATCGGATCGGTCAGTGGTCGCGCGGTTTAAGGCGTCAATACTTGAATCGAGGTGACTGGATCGCTGTGGGTTCGACCCCCGCAGCCGGTAGACCGTATATAAGCTATATTCGTGGAGAGATTGGCACCCTCTCTGCGGGTATGGTAGGGTGGAAGAATATTGGCTTGGGTCAATGTGAGAAATTGATACCGGTTGACATTTGACTACCCCCCTAATTAATGAGGTTTTCCAGGTTTTCCTCATTCCTGCACTGAATGGTGGTTAGGGCCTACCAACGTAAGTCGTTCCTGGGCGCAAATGCGGCCTGCTTAATAATAATATGCCGCCCCCTCTCCCGCACAAGTCTTCGACTTCTGGGCTAATCCTCGTGATTAGAATGAGGGGTAGAGATATTATTATTATTATTATATTTACCTTAAGCGCCGCCATAGGAATCGTTGGATAGTCTGATTACATAAAAACCTAACCTAAAACCTAACCACTAATCCTCTCGCGTTAGCCCGTCCGCTTTGTGAAGTCAGAGACGTCAGGTTGGCGCGTCAGAAGAATATTGACATTTCTTTTGAGATTTTCCCGTACGACATTTTTTGTTAAATTTTGTTATGATGTTTAAATGTAATTTTTTTTTATTTTATTTTTTTTGAAAACATGCCTATTTTACAAATCGTGAGTTATACACACTGGGAAACATCATTTATTCAACAATTTTTTTTGCAGTGAAACTATAATTAAGACGATGGCTCACCCTATAGAAACATAGTAGATATAAATAAAAAATTATATAGATTACAATAATGACTATTTTTGTGAAATAAGTGTTGCAATCATTTTAACTACCTGAATGCTTTGGAAATAATGACCGTTACTAATCCAACAATTGCGCTATTGTTTTTCTCAAATTAATAGTTAGTTATAAATTAACTCACCTTACCGAACCATTAAAGTAATATCTTCTGAACAATGTTTGTTATTTGTTAAGTAATGATAGAGATCGTACCAGTTACTACGTTAAAATCACTACCATTAGATTTCGAAAGTAGCCATTAGTGGCGGCAAAAAATGCGTATTTCTTTCAATGGCTATCAATTATAAAGTCATACCGAGCTGCTTTGTGCAAACAAGGTGTGCTAATGTGTTCTGTAATTAATTGATTGGTGTTAGGCAAGTCATTATTTGCTGCTTGTGGATCGCAAAAGAATGGAAGAACGATTTTAGATCAAAGAGGCTTGGTTTGTCAAAAGAGCGAGGAATTCTACCAGATCTGTACAGGCAGGGTGTTTCTTAAGTAAAGGTCAAACATTAAGGGGCGTATTCTGTGGCCAAAAATAAGGGTTTTTGTTATATAAATGTGGTGTCTTAGGACAGCCATATTTAGTATGACAGTAGATATAAAGCAAAAAATTACTAGATTTAGAAACTTACCAGTGACGGAAGTGTGGGTATCATCGATCACTATTTGCCAAAAAAATATATATCACCCTGTATAATATTACAAATAAAATAAGTCATCATATGCGCCATTTTATTATCTTCATTTTTCTTAGCAACAATATTAATTTATTTGATCAACTGCATTTTTACGATACTTATTACATTACTTAAAATATTAACGAAATAATTAATTAACAATGGAATAACTTTACTTTGTTTACTTCATGATTTATTATAAAAAATGTTGGAAATGGCCACTTTCAGCCAAAATACATACTTCAGATCTTCTTGAAATTACAGCTTGAACACGTTCTCAAAAATTCCAGTAGTAGCTCTTATGACATCATAACCAGCTATAATTTTTTGACGTAAGTGCTTCTCAGATTCAATGTAAACCTTGCAAAACAAATAGCCCACGAACAAAAAAATTAATAGGGTTCATATAGGGTGATTTGGGTGGCCAAGGTTGACTTGGTTCTTGAGTACCTCGTCCAATCACTTTATTACCGAATATTTTATTTAAAAATTCACTAGCAGTCAAATTAAAGTGTGGGGGAGCCCCGTCGTGCATAAACCAGATTGTTTGTTTTAGCGCATAGGAAACATCGACAGGTAGTTCAGGTAAAACGTTTTAATGAAAATGTCTGTAGGAGGCACTGGTTAATGTTGTTGGTAAAGAATAAAGCCCAACAAGAAAAGTTTCAATAATACCCACCCATACACTTAAAGAAAACTGATATTGAAAAAGAAGATTCCGTTATGACATTAGAGTTTTCATCAGACCTAACATATTTATTGTAAAAGTTAGAGAATAGGTATAGCATTTCTGCTAGCGGTAAAGTCAACATTTTTAATATTTCGAAAAATTCAGTGGCAAAATTGTATGCGAGCATGGTAGTTTTGCGGTAGTAAGGCTTGAACCCTTTATATGCGATACGAACCAAACTAATTTATGATTCACATTAAGATTTGAGTCTTCTTCAATTTCGTGTAGAATAGCTTGTTCACACCCAGGCATTCTAACACTCAAAGGTCTTTCAGTAATTGAACCTTTCCGAAATGAGCCGTATTCCGAAGGACGTTGAGAAATATTTCTGAACATTCTTGGATTTCGAGTTGGATGATTCGAAAATGTTTCCATATAAATTCGGCCAGCTTCAGTACCATTTCCTTCTCCAAGGCCCTAAACCATATTGGCCATTTCACCATTTTAATATGCATAAACCATGCATTATTAAAACTTAATATTTTAAAAAAATAAGCTTTATTTGACAATACACGATATTAAATAAGACGACGGCTTCTTACTGTTATTGTTTTGCATGGATTTCCTAAGATATGTTGTTACGGTTTCATTTCAAATTTATTCCTGACTATTGTTAGGTCACCCTTCTAATAGTAAAAAAAGGATATACAATGATTGTTTTTAATAGTTTATTCAGATATATTTAATTATTAATAAAATATTGTCACGGAATTTGCCCCGATCGCCCCTACGCGATTCTTGTAAACAAACAACATGCCGCTGATCGAGATCGTCCTGGAAAAATCGGGAATCGACGAGAAGCGTTCCAGTCGTACGAGAAAAGGGATCTAGAGATACTGGAATATACCTGGAATATTCGTTGGGTCTATAAAAGAAGGATAAACGACCGAGTTAGTTAGTCTTGTATAAGTCTTGTATTACAGTCTGAAGTGAAGTGTTTAGTTAGAGAGATCAAAGCGATTTAGATAGCGATTAATTAAATAAGTGTTTAGTTGAGTTATAATTAGTGTTTAGTAGTGTTCAGTAGTTAATAAAGAAGTAATTAATTAACGGATTGTTTTTCTGGAAGTAAGAAAAAGACGGATTGGGAAAACCGTGACAATATATTAAATTTATTTCCACCCATATCGTCATACTACTCGCCGGGATTAGCTTCGCAGTAAATAGCTGCAGTAGAATTTCAATAGGTTATTATCATATATTAAGTACATGCACATCTCCACATTGTTAGCCCCTTAAATTAATCACATTTTGAAATATTTTTGTAAATATAACCCTGTTATTCCTCTATTAGTCAATGGTCATAAAACAAACAAAAGTAGTATATAGTAATTATTAGCACTATATACATCTCTCTTATGAATACGTAGGTTGAAAAGAGACTCAAGGCTAAACTTGAAGTATTTAGGAATTTTAGAATTTTTACCATGTCAAATTTAAATATTCTTCCGCTCTATGGAATTAAGGAATTTTGTGAGTCCTTGTTCTTATGGAACTTCCTTTTTGTGATGAGAGGCACCATATTGAATTTAGAAAGACATTGAAGTCTTTGGAAAGCTTTTGCTGACATATCCCGACAAAAAGTTGCATCCGGAACTGTAATTTGTGGTAGATAGTTAGTGTCATCACGTAACAGTGTTAGCTGGATTTTTAATGGTGTTTGTGCATATACAATTTTGTCACCGCGTGCCCTCATTGGGAGACCACACTTTTTGGCCATCTAAAACCCTTACAGTAAGTCTTTAATACTTCATTTCATCCAACAACCTAGTCCTCTGTTATGGTGCAATCTTCTGTTAGTAAATTCATTTTAGGCCAACAAACAAACTACATACCGTTTTCATAATTCGACATAATCTTTAGGAAGAGCTTGTAGATCTTCGCTTTACCTACAGTCCTCATATAGCATCACAGCTTGCCACTGGTTTTAAAACTGGTACTGACTATAATCGGTGTACCTAAGTACTCACTGGAAGTTGATATGTTCCAGGATTCGACTTCACGTACATACCTACAATAATACAGAGTTCAGAACTCATTTATACCTGATGGAATCGACCACCCAATTGTATCGACACCTACCTTTCCGAGGGTAGGACATCGGGGGATATTATAGTTGCTCCTCGGAGCAGCGAATAACAACAGGCAACATATAACTATTTTCTGCTCGCATAAAATATTCCTTCTTATATTAGTAGACGTATTACCTAGTCTGTGGCTGCTATTTTGTATGGCGTGATTTCTTGTCAACACCAGACTAAAATATTTCATTTTCTATTAGTTTAGTTTGCTTTATCTTAAAAAACCAATTCTGTATAGTCTAATCATTTCTTAAGCTTAAACTTCTTTACATATACACAGCAGTTTAATTTATTTAGACATACCATTTCCAATTAATTAATTATTTTTAAGTTCAGGTGCTTCTCTCCTGCAATAAAAATTAGCATTTAGTATAATATCTTAGATTTAAGGTTTAAATTAATAATATATACTTATAACTCTTTGAGAGCTTCTTTGTAAACCGAGGTATACCTGGGGGAACCGCTAGATTTATAATTAAAATATAATAACTTCTGCATTTTCTATACTTTGTTCAGACTGCTCAGTGTTCAGGCACAACATAACCCTAATATTTAGGTAATTATTTGCGAATCATCTAAATGCAGATATGAACTCAGCGTGCACTGTTAAATAAATTATATTCGAAATATAGTACTGTGCTACTCTGTTTAAAGTGTTGGTTTAGAATACAAAAAAGTGTAAAGAAACTAAAAGTGAAGTTAATACAATAGCGCATATAATGATCCATTTTATTTGTAATTTTATATAGGGTGACATTTTTTTTGGCAAATAATGATCGATGATACTTACAACTCCGCCGCTGGTAAATTTCTAAAGCTGATAATTTTTTGTTTCATACCTACTGTCTTACTAAATATGCACACCAAATTTGGTTAAATTATCTCAAGCGGTTTATAAATTAAAAATTAAATACTGATTCTTTGTTTAAATTTTTGATACGCTGTACAATGGCTGTCCTAAGACCCCACATTTATACATATAACAGAATTTTTGACAGCAGAATGCGACCCTGGATATTTGACCTGTTCTTAAGAAACACTCTGTATAATTATTTCAGAGAATTTTCAGTGTTGTTTTTGTAATTTATTAATGTAAGCAGAATTCCATAGGCCGTGACGCAACTTGACAAATGTAAGCTATACTTTAAGCTCATTAAGTGAACTGAGTGTTGTTTTAAAAGAACTAGCCTGTTTATGCATGAATATGTAGCATGAATAATGACTTTTTTATTTCATTATGTACCATGTCAATTGCCACTAGGTGGTATTGACATTGGCGCCTGTCGTGTGGTTCACAAATGGTAATGGTCATTGGGATCTTACAAAAACACTCTATCCCATCAAATCTTTAGATGCTGTTATCATAATCTATTTTTAAAAAATGTTGCAACAGTAGCTATAAACTTTATTACTAAAATGATGTTCCAAGATGTTGCATTCATTGCTTTTGGCAATTTTCCATACAGGTGGGTCTTATCATATATTTACATTATATAAATAGCTACAAATTAGATGTAACAGGCATAATGTAATTATGCATAAATTAGAAACTCGTTAACTATAAGTAAATTGTATACCATGACACATCTAATAGCTGTTGAGTACCTATAATTTTGCAGTATAGTTACAGACTCTGTTTATACTTTTCGAGGGCTGTTAGCGGTATAACGATATACAGGGTGATTCAAATACTATTTTGTAAAAAATATTAAAACGGGCAGTTCGAAAAATATACTTCTGCAAGGCAGTGGAAACTGGTCCACTGTAAAACCTGACCTTGCGCAAGGCACAGTAATCAGTTATCGACCAGCATGGCGGTAAAGTATAATAAAAAAATTAACGAACAGAAAATTTAAAGAATTTCCTAAGGAATGAAATAAATAAAAATATATTATACATTTATTTTATATCAGCAAATTCAATTGCTTTTGCCGCTATTGGTATTAATTGAAACCACAATAATACAATACAATACAATTAATTTGTGGTTTCAATCAACAAAATAATTTGACATAACTGAAGTTGCAGTAACTTTTCAATTTTTTTTCCACCGACCTGTAAACACATTTGCCTCCCTTATCCCGTTTCTGTGAACTAACACAAACGTCTCTGGTTCTTGTACGTTTTGAACGCTTAAAAAAATGACAGCAATTCGCGTAACTCATCAACAATGTCCATTTCCCCACACAAAAAAGTCCGAAGGATTTAAGACAAGAGATCGTGGCGGCCATGGTACCGGTCCTCCTTGTCCAATCCCCCTTGTACTTCATTAAGGTACTCCTGAATATTCTGTCGGAAATAAGGACAAAC